>OX380337.1:21741033-24141033 GCA_947425015.1 Pterostichus niger | reverse complement strand
TTTATTTTTTAAAACTATCGATGTATCGATAGTACTATTGATAGTTTTTTCATCTCTAATGTCAATCAATGTAAAATTTTTTTTTATTTCAATTTAAATTGTGGTTAATTGCAAAACATTTCATGTACTGTTACTAATTTTTATTATAAAATGATTTACATTTATTACGCAATTACTATTATTAGAGATATTCATACTAATAATTCCATTGCTGTTCATTACTTCTCTCAAAATTTTTGGATTTTCTTGCCATACATAGATGCTGTCAGTATCTTTTTCGTGGGATTTATTATTATTATTATTCCGAGAGTTGGTCCTGTTCTCCTTGTACAGCGGCCTTTTGGCCTATTGTACACTCTGAATTCTACTCATTTAGTATGAGTCTTGTTTCTTTAACGAAGTCCAAGATTCTCTTTAATTTTAACTCTTTTAATGTCTTTGAGTGCAATTTAGATGCTCCTAAGAGACTACGTCTACTGGTCACACAAGCTTCGCAGTGACATATCACATGGAGTGGTGTTTCTTCCTCTTCTCCACAGCCTCTGCATAGTAGTTCTTCTCTTAGACCCAGTGTATGCAGATGCTTATTTAATCCACAGTGCCACGTTATAAGTCCTGTTATAAGTTTGACATTTTGTTTACTCTTTTCCAGTAAACTTTCTGTCCTTTTCTTAGATGGCTCATCCAGGAATAGCTTCGGTTGTCGCCGACCTGGTAATTCCTTCCAGTGAGCTGGTCCTGGCCCTATAAAAGGTGATTCGGTCCCCTCTTTTGTTAGAAGGTCGGCTATCTGGTTTCCTTTGATATTCGAATGCCCAGGTACCCATATTAATTTTACTTTATTCCTCACTCCAAGAGCATTTAGTCTCTGAATGCATTCCAAAACTAATCCCGATCCCGCCTCACATGATCCTAAAGTCTTAAGTGCAGCTTGACAGTCTGTTACTGTGGAGATTCTTTTGTCGGTGCAGTTTCTCTCCAATAGTAATTCTTCTTGGCGTCACTCTTGTAAAGTTAACGTACGGTATGTGCCCGTACGATTCCATTTGGTCCCACGAAGTTTGGTCCATCAGAACAACTTATTGTTGTCCTTTTGGATCTTCCTTCCGGCTAACAACCCTCCGGTCCTTAGTGTAAGGCTCATCGTTTTGAATTTGAAGGCGGTTAATAATCTTCTTCGGTTCCAACACTGGCCTCGGTATCCACACCATTGCACGCACTGGCTTGGAAAGGTTCTTGGCTTCGTTGAATCGAAGTTTTGTCCCTTGCAAGGTGTCTCGTGCTGCAAAAACTCCTCTCGGATAGATTTTCCCGACTTCGGCCGCGTCGATCTTCTCCAAGAACCAAGTCTTAATCTTTGCTGTCTCCCCCTCTGTCAGCAAACTCCCTAGGTTCTTATGGACTTGGGCGTCCCAGTCGCGGCAGGCCCCACTCGTGTGGGGGAGGTGGCTATGTCAAAGGGTCGCTACACGCTCCCTCCTTCCTTAGTCATCCTGTCCCTTTTTAACTTCCGACGGGCAGTCCCAAAAAAATTTGCCTTTGCAGGCGCAGTCTCTTCTTTGCTTTGTCCTCCGGAGTGTTTTTCAGGAGCACCCGAGTTCTTCTGAGAGTCCCCGGTGCTCGATGTTGTTGATTTGTTTGTATTCTAGTCACTCATATTTGGTCCCACGAGTACCAGGGCTGAGACTGTAGATAAACGCCAACCCCATGTCTTTTTATTCCCTCCATTGTTTGCCCCAGAATTGGCTAGAAGGGTAGCCGATGTGCGTCTAAAACAATGATTCGTATATGAAGAAAGATTTTCTAGGCCTAGGTATTTAGCTACCATAGCTGGAACTTTAGCGATTTTGTGTTGTCCGACGAATTGAACAGTACATTTTTCTTTGGTGTAATTGGTAAAAAAAAATTGTGTGGTGTCTTGGTAGGTCGAAGTGCCCCTGACAAATTCTAACAGATTCACATTGTAGAATTTTCTTGGTACTATTACAAAAGTTCGAACTACTTTGGTTTTGGTGTCTTCACGTTTAATTAAAAAGTGCGTTTTAGTATCTTCTACACATATAGTCAATAACGTCAGTAGTCTTGACGTCTGCAAGCACCAGCTACACCAAATATGAGGACAATCTAAAACAAATACTTTTAGTACCCAGATGTTCAAAACTAAACATTATAAAAATATTAATACTTTATTAAAGAAATGTTCCTTATTATCAGCTTTAATCAAAGATTTATCTATATGATCCTTCAATAATGTAAGGGATTTTTTAGGTTTAGATCCTTCTCCTTCCTGTTTTAAAAGAGGAATGGATATTTACTAATATCAACTTCTTCATGTAGATTTATGGTCGATCGTAACATGAAATTTTTTCTTCAGAGAGATGAACTTTTATACCGAGAAAGATCACTATTGAAATACGCGAAGATGCTGCTTTACAAGTTGTTTTAATTTATTTAGTAGAACACCATTTGCGATACGCATTATATGTTTCTTCGTATAAATGTCTGGATTTTGATGCTAATAGAGAAACTTTGACGGTTTCAGCATTATTTTTTATTTCGTCAAAACTTTATTCACTAGAGCTGTGCCTTTGAATATTGCTTCAAATAAAATTTTCAAACAAACAACAAAGATCTTGGTAACTAAGGAATGGAAGCGGCGCCCTTTATTAGATATGAAATTAGAATTTTTCATTTGTCAAATGTGTCATTATGTCATTACAGATAATAGAAAATCTTCTGTAGATCAGTCAAACATAAATCCTTGAATTGAACTCGTACGTAATCGGACTTTATTTGCCGAGATGAAGTTTATGGCAGAGCGAGCGCAGCGAGCGAGGCTAATAAATAAGGCGAGTCTATTATATTCTTGTTACATAAACAGCTATAATATTAATCAATAAATATTTATAAATACACAAATACTTACCTTACATACATTTGATGTTAACACCAGTATGTGTCGAGAGTCAAGATCCACCAAAAAAATTAGTATTACTGTTATATATTCCCCCTCCAGTAATATCTTTGGGGCCCGTGACTTGACGGCTGGTAACCGCACTTCACGCGAAAAAATATATCACTTACCGAGATCGGCTTAAGCAGAGTGCCACACCCAGTAATGGGTAAAAAGCGTGATGATATATTTATTTATTTATTTATATATATTCATTATTGTTGTAAATATATATATATAATATTTCGACATATCTGGCAGTCAAATTTAATTTTTTATTCAAATTTTTTTACTTGAGTGTACATCAATTTTAATTGCAACGATATTTTTTTAAGAAATAGATATTAGTATATTATTTTCGTTTATGAATACATACTATTCACGTACAACTAAATCATGTAAATATAGAAAAAAATATTACAATGAAACGGATTAAAATCCCGATTTCAAGTCTGATTTGATTGGACGGCACGGTCCAAACAAAAAATATGTATATTTAAAATTATGAAAGTCTATAACTGAATAATTAAAAAAAAATATATAAGACTTTTGAGAAACAAATAAAAAGTCTGTTTTTCAGTATATTTCTGCATATTTTATATTATTAAATTAAAGTGTTGCGTTTAATTTAACTAAAAATTTCATCGGGTTTTGCCTGCCATATTTATGTTATATTGTATGTTTTCTTTTTATTAAGAACGTGTGACCTATTTTTAAGTAAATTCAAATTATATTTGCCATAATAAATTTTCTTTTATGATATGAAAGATATTTAAAATTTTTATATTTATTATAAAACTTTGAACTTTTGACTACATGAATAATAATAAAGATATTTCATTTCTAAGAGATCAAGTCAGATCATCGTTCCACCATCGTTACATTGCTATTTTCAAGCCCGGATGATTCACCTTAATGAACTTTGGCGTTGTATAAACGGAACGGGCATTATGAACGGATCGGGCGTTATGAATCATTATGCCCGCATGTAATGCCCCCGGTTATTATGTATCATAGCAATGATCAACAAATGATGCACAAGTGAAAAATTAAATACTTTTCATTAATTTCCTCAAAGAAATAACTTACTTAATAGTACGTGGTTTGAAAGTTGATGGTGGAGATGTGCGCCGTGTATATTGTAATCGTTGCTATCAGTACAACAAAATATTTTCAACTTTGGTTGGAATTTAAATATTATACAATGTGACGAAATGTTTTTTTCGCCACTCGCAGTTTAGGCTCACCGATGTCCGGAGACGTCCGAAACATCGGTGATTCCTAAACTGCTCTCATTTCTCCGGAAATAAGAGCAACCCCGGGTTTTTGTGAATAACTCCGGCTGTAAACACCCGATCCGAATAAAGTTATACTTTCCTGGCAGCGTAATTCCAGGGCTAGCGATTGGCGCTAGTATGAACGTCTTAAGGGCACGAGAAGCCCTTCAACCACAACATGTAAGTTACCCCTATGTAAAGACATTGTAGCGACCACTGACAACCCGTCCGAACCCGATTTATTAACATTTTAGTATATAAGCCGGGCTCCGCGAAGCAAAAGACACAGTCATATCCTCATACGAATGAGAGAAGTGCCACCGCAACAAATCCGAGAAGAAGCCGTCCAGAGATATTCACCAGGGTAAGAGATACATTCTAGTTTACCGTTGTTACCATTCCCCGTCCGTCCCGAGCCCCTCAGGCTACCTAGTTCAAACCAACATTGCGACTTGGAGTCCCTGACTGAGAACGCCGTCATCCTCGAGCCCACGGGCTGGAGAGCATCCTCGACTCGCAAGAGTGGAGAGTATCCTCGACTCGCAAGAGTGGAGAGTCACCCTGTTCAGGGGGTCCCAAGTCACAACGTCGGCTATTTCACTGTACGCCTTCAGCACCCGCGGCTCCACAGTTGGGAGCACGATACCGTCTGCTTTGAGACCTAGAGGTACCCTCCGAGAGCGCCGACATCCTCGAGCCCCCGGGCTGGAGAGAATCCTCGACTCGCAAGAGTGGAGAGTATCCTCGGTAGGGTTAATCCAGGTCACAACGCGGGTCCGCCGTAGAACACCAGCACCAGGTCCCAAACCTCCCCGCACCCCGCACCCTTCCTCCTCGAGTCTGACGACTGGAGAGAGCAACCCGTCTTCATCCTCTCCGTATCTCTGCCACCATCCTCGAGGTAGTGAACTCGAGAGCACCAGGTCGTACAACACCGCACCGCCCACCGTGACGTCACCCGTTGTGACGTCAGTTTCGCGTTTTACGCCGTTCCGTCCGAACGACGCGCCGCACACCGAAACCGCGACCGCCACCGACATCGGGACACTCCCCCGACGAACATACTCGAAGTCAGTCGTCGCGACGCCGGGCGTCGATTTTGAGTTTGCACCGGGAACCCATCCTAACCGCCGCCGCGACGCCGGGCGTCGTTTCCGAGTTACGGCCGTTTTTAATTTCCACTACGTGGAAATCAGCTCCGCCATCCTCGGGAGGACCGAGAGACCCCGTAACATCCGACACACCGCCGCCCAACCGACGCCCGGGCGTCGGTTTTCCGAAAACCACCGTTTTACGTCAGGACGCCCGCAAGGGGTGTTCTGGAGACCAAGTCAGTGGCCGCTACCGCGACCAGCCCGAGAAAATCAGTGTACACCAAGATCCGCAAAATAAAGCTGAAATCTGAAGCCATCCGCTGTTTTATTTCTATATCCTGGACACAACCCCGACACCGCTATCCATTACCGTTTGGCGCCCGAGCAATCCACGCCAAACTCCTTGTGCTCGACCAAACATCGTCACAACAAGTATGGTTCAAAACTCATTTGATACTGTTTTTCTACGATAGCTATGAAAAGTTGACAATTACGCTCTCATTTGTCATCGTAAAGTTAACGTTTTCTGTGTAACCATCGAAAAATATCTTTTTTGCGCGTTTCCAAAGGCATCGCGCGAAAAAGATGTTAAATGCGCGCATTTCCAATGACATTTATTTCAATAGTGACCAGGGATACAAACAAAACAGAATCTTGTCATATTGGCAGTTGACAGAACGAATTTATTTTCAGTACGCATACTTTTTTTAAAAGTTTTAAAATGCAATCGTAGAAAAAAATATGTGTATCACGAGCGTAAATTGTCTTTGTTCCTCTTACACTATTGCAACGCGAGCCGAAGACGAGAGCTGCAATAACCGTATTCGAGTAACAAAGAATCCCTTTACGCTCTTAATATACAAATAACTACTTTTCTATGCGTACAATTTTGTTGCTCTATTATTTTATATTTTAATAACAAAATTTATCCCGATTTCACTATTGGGGTATTTCACATGAAGCGGGCAGGGAAAAGAAGGTTCAAGTTTTCGATATCAGTTATATTTAAGTATGTTATACCGCATTTATAGCGAACAAGTTATATTATTTATTTATACCTGTTCATGTTCTCGACTCAGATACAACATATTTTTTAGTGGCAAGCCTGGTTCACAAAATATCGGGCTTTGAAGATTTGAGTGACCGTAATGTATGTACCTCTTCGAATGGCATCATTCAGTTTTAAGAAGGTATGGTAAAATAAATTAACCATTCGATTTTATATTTTATTTAATGATCTTTTTAACTTCTTAATTGGATTTCAAAAATAAATAGAAAATCACTGAAAAAACATATGAAAATGTTTTTATCGTTTTTTACAAAGTTCGCATTAAAAAAAAATTAAGTTCATTAAAAAAGCTTATAGTGTGTTTATACTCCATGCCAACTTTCATAATGAGCTGCGCAGTCGTTTAGGAGATATATGTATTTAAATACCGAATGGCGGCGGCAGCCCCGTTCACGCGTCTAGTCAGTTAGCGCAACTTTTATAAACAATATAACGTTGGCTAATAATATCCTCTCGTATATTGCGAGTATAATTTGACAATTTCTTTTTCACTAACGTTATCCATGAGGTAAGAAAAAAACTTCAAAGTACGTAAATGTAGCTTGCGTGAATAAGACATCTTGGCTTAGCAACTACTTACTAAGCAGTCGAGCGCGTGATAAGTGTTTTATTTTGTTATTACTATGTCTCCTTATGGTGGTCGATATTTTAATCCATTTCGTTTACCGTTTCATAAAAAACATAAACATTTATCAAAATTATCGAAGATATTCATAGTGAAGTGGTCATTTGCGAGTAATTTATATGTGTGTAAACAATGCACACAACGTCTCAATAGTGAATTATCTTTTATCCTTAAGATAGTAAGTTTTCGAATACTTCGACACAGACAGATGACACGAATGACAATGAAATTCTTTTGCAAATTAAGGAAAAATTTAATGAGCATTCCACATCTACTTCCGTAAAAAAAAGACCCGGTGAGGAATTTCATACATCTAGAAGGCAAGCAAAAAAGGCAAAGGAATTGGTCAAAAAGAATGGCATTTTATCATTTCCTAATCCACGTGGTGGTCGAAAATTGTCATCTGAAACGGAAAACTTAGTAACAAAATTTTACTTAAGAGAAATAATACCCGGATAATATCTGGAAAAAAATACTTTGTATCTGTCAAATTAGATGACGGAAAAAGAGTGCATTTACAGAAACAGCTTTTAATGTGCAAGATCGATGAGTTATACCAACATTTCAAATTGGAATATCCTGATACAAAGATAGGCCTTGCGAAATTCTTCACATTGCGGTCTAAGCAATGCGTTTTTGCTGGAGACTCTGGCACACATGTAGTCTGCGTGTGTATTTATCATCAAAATGTGAAATTGATGTTAAACGGAGGAGATATTCCATCTCTTACGTCTGAGTCAGCGATCCCTTTAACATCCTATAAAGATTGCTTAAAAAAGATGATGTGTCCAAATTCTACACCAACTTGCCATTTGATGACACAAAAATCAGAGTCAACAGAATGTTGTCAAAAATAAGGCATGGCTATGTAGGAACACATGGGACACGATAGAAAAAAGAAAGAATACTAAACAAAAAATTATGAGTGAAAAGAATACAAGAGAGAGAAGTATTGAACAAAAAATATAAAGAAGAAGTAAAGAGGTAAAGAAAAAGCAAGAAGAGACAAGAGATTATATCAAGAAGAATTACTAAAAGAGGCAGAAATGGCAGTAAGGAGTAATGACCTTAGAACCCTCTACAAGAACACAAAAAAACTCAACAACAACACAAAGATTAACACAATGCATGTAAAAGACTAACAAGGCAAAATACAGAAAAACGAAAGAGAAATCCTAGAACGATGGGTGGAACACTTCACGAAAGTATACGAAAAACAAATTATGGTCTATAATAGTGAAGAATAAGAGGCCCATGCTGATCTAAATATAGCAGAAACAGAATTTACAAAACAAGAAATTACGAACGCAATAAAATCCCTAAAGAAAGGAAAAGCAGCCGGAACCGATGATATAACAGTAGAACTCCTAAAAGCGGACACAGATACATCCACAAACATACTGCACATCTTAATAAACAAGATATGGACGGAAGAACAGGCACCAAAGGAGTGGAAAAATGGCCTGATAGTCAAAATATCAAAAAAGGGGACTGCACCAAATGCGAAAACTGGAGGGCGGTGACCCTGCTATGTGTTATAAGCAAAGTGATGACCAAAATTATGCTATAAAGGATGAGAGCGGACATAGACAAACAATTAAGACCAAATCAGGCAGGGTTTAGGAACAACAGAATGTGCACAGATCATATAAATACGTTAAGAATAATAATCGAACAAACTAGAATGGCAGTCCAAAATATATATAAATTTCATAGTCTTCAGGCAAGCGTTTGACAGGGTAAACAGAAAAAGGATGTGGGAAATACTGAGGAGTTAAGGTATTCCAGAAAAATATGTGAGGATGACAAAAATGTTCTATGAAAACTATACAGTTCAAGTGATATACAATAATATTTGCAGAAGGGAAAGAAATAAAACATGTGAGTGAATTCTGCTACTTGGGAAGCGTCTTAGAGGTAATTGGGGAAATAGTAAGAGACAAATGCAAGAATCACTAAGGCACAAAATGCGTTTTACATGCTAAACAAAATTTGGCGATCAAATGAACTTTCAGCGAAAACTAAAAAAAGAATCTTCAACACGAATGTAAGAAGGATACTATGTGACGAGTTATGGCGGACTCGTCGACAAAATGTTGGCGTGAGGTTGCTCGGGCGCCAACGGTCGGATAGCGGTTTCGGAGACAATAGGGTTTTCAAAAAGAAACACAAAGTTGGTAAAAAAATGACGAATTGAGTCTTTATTGAGCACTGGTGTCACTACAGAAATGTCGTTGATTAACGGCAGGTGTAGGATATACTGAGGCGGGATCGGGGAATACAGAGGTGACGTTTTTGGGAAAACGACGCCTGGCGTCGGGACGCTGGTATGTCCGGAGCGACGGTCGGGGCCCGCGGTGTAGGCCTGCGGGTTCGGAAACGGCGAAATCGCGGGTTGGTCACAAATCGACGCCGGGCGTCGCGGGGGTGGGGTTCCCGTAATAGCGGCTGGTCGACTCGTAATGATCGCGATGAGTGGTTTTTCACTTTTCCGGAAAATCGACGCCGGGCGTCGCGACGATGGGGTTCTCTGGACGACGGCTGGTGTGTCGGAAACGATTCCGCGACGCGTCTCGCGAAATTCGACGTGGTGAACTCCGGCCGTACACGCAAAACTCCTCACCGTAACGTCTCGGATTCGCTCACGACAGACGCCAAAGTGATTTGTCCGGTAGTCGCACAAAAGTTCCTAAAACGGAAGGTGGCCCGCGACGAAGTCGCGAAGTTACGGTGTGAACTCCGGCCGTACACGCAAGACTCCTCACTGTAACGTCTCGGATTCGCTCACGACAGACGCCAAAGTGATTTGTCCGGTAGTCGCACAAGAGTTCCTAAAACGGAAGGTGGCACGCGACGAAGTCGCGAAGTTACGGTGTGAACTCCGGCCGTACACGCAAGACTCCTCACTGTAACGTCTCGGATTCGCTCACGACAGACGCCAAAGTGATTTGTCCGGTAGTCGCACAAGAGTTCCTAAAACGGAAGGTGGCACGCGACGAAGTCGCGAAGTTACGGTGTGAACTCCGGCCGTACACGCAAGACTCCTCACTGTAACGTCTCGGATTCGCTCACGACAGACGCCAAAGTGATTTGTCCGGTAGTCGCACAAGAGTTCCTAAAACGGAAGGTGGCACGCGACGAAGTCGCGAAGTTACGGTGTGAACTCCGGCCGTACACGCAAGACTCCTCACTGTAACGTCTCGGATTCGCTCACGACAGACGCCAAAGTGATTTGTCCGGTAGTCGCACAAGAGTTCCTAAAACGGAAGGTGGCACGCGACGAAATCGCGAAATTACGGTTACGCAAACGGCCCACAGCAACGTCTCGGATTGCTCACGACAGACGCCAATGTGGGTGGTTCGGTGATCGCACAAGAGTTCCAAACGGAAGGTGGCACGAGACCTCGAGGAAGCACAGTACGGTACGGTAAATAAACAGGAGTGCTTTTCTTACCTAGAAGTCTGAGTGGCCTGGTGACTGGAAGACGGTAGCGGAGATGTCGATAAATTCACAGGTGAAATCTGACTGTCTTGGCTGTCTCGGCAGCGCGGTTTATATACTGTTTTGTTAATTAAACGAGTCCTAGGGTGTCAAAGTTAGTCCGTCCTATGTTAACATATAGGGCGGATTGGTTATAAACGGAAACTGGACTACCCGGTCCGTGATCTAGTTTAAATAGCAATTTTCTGATGCGCGTCTTACTTGTGAACCCGGTGTTGTTTTTTTCGCGTCTCTCAGGTGTTGCGTTCGCGGGATACAGACGTTTTCGCGATCGTGATCTACATAACACTATTTGTGACGAGCACACTTCGTCACATCCCCGGGATACTTCGGGATGAAGAAAGAGGGAATACTACAGGGTCTTTTATTGTTAAATTACCACTCTACCTTCTTAAATTTTTATCAACTAGCCTAATTAACTTAAAAAAAACTTTAACTTACAAACTAAAAAAAATTTACAACCCAACTTAACAAAGAAACTTAACTAACTTAACTAAACTTACTCAACAAAAAAACTTAACTAACTTAATATAACAAGCCCACTTAACTAAAAAGACTTAACTAACTTAACCCAACTAGACTTATGAACTAAAACTTAACAACTTGTCCGTAAGCGGCACGAATGTCAAACTTAGGCAACAGGGGGGGGGGGCACTGCACTAGTGGGCGGGGGGTCTACGGGGGATAGAGACCCGTTGCCCGTTGGGGAGTCGTACCCTCAGCCGTCTGGTCCGGGAGGACCGCGGGGGACGAAGGGACTGGAGCCAGCTTCCGTAGTCGGCTCCGGGTGGGGCGGCGACGCTCTGGGTCCTGTTGTCCTCGGGTGGGGGGCTGCGGTCCGGGCTGAGGGAGGCGAGAAGGTCCACCAGCTCCTGCTGGGCATCCACCACGCTGTTCCGGGTCGGGATGGGGTCCGTCGGCGCTGGACATGGGAGTCGGCCTGGACTCCGCGCCGGGGTTGGGGCCCGCCGCGCCAGGGTGCCTCCGGGCCTGGACGGGACCTGACCCACGTCGTCCTCGGTGTCGGACGGTATGGGCGACGTGGTCAGGTCAATGGTGTCGCCTTCCGGAGAAGGCGACCGGTAGGGCCGGATTACTGGCGGGGCGCTTATCCTTGCCGGGAAGGATCCAAACCTGGCGACCAGGGCCACTCGCAGGGCCTCGTCGCCGTCGCCAGGTTTCCAGGACGGTGCGGGTGGTGACTCGGGTGCTGGAGCCGGTGGTGGTGCAGTGCGGGCGGGACGTACTAGCTGGCTAGCTAGTACGTGGATGACGGGGCGAATCCGGGGTCCGTGGCGGTGGTGGCCGACCCGCCGGATGCCTGGCAGCGGCAACGGTCCGCTGCCAGCCCAACCTGCCACCCTTACAGGGGCTCCTGCCCTCGGGGCGTAAGGGTGACTTCCCGCCCTAACTGGTCGGGTCGGCTGCCGGATCCATGGAGCGGCTGTTGTCGGCTTTTCCATGGTCTAGAATCACAGGTTTTAGATCTTTAACATGGATCTTTCGTAGGAGTTGGCCACGGGTTCCCTTGAGGTCATATACGTTTCCCGAGCGCCGTTTTTGGACGGTCCACGGGCCGGAATACCGTGGAGCCAATTTCGCCGCGAAACCCCGCGCGGCCGAGGACAGGTGATGTTCCCGACGCATCACCAGGTCCCCGGGTTGAGGTTGCCACTCCCTCCGCCTCATGTTGTAGTAGTGGCACTGCTGCTGGGCAGCTCTGGCGAGGTGGAGTCTAGCCAGCTTCCGCAGATCGGCCAGACGGATGAGGCGAGTTTTCAGGTCGTCAGGGACATGGTTACTGGCGGGGAGAGGGTCATTGGACTCGCGGTTCTGGGTGGTCTCGTAGTAAAGACCGGGGAGTACGGGTTCCCGAGCATAATTCAGGAAGGCGGCCGAGTAGCCGGTTGAGTCATGACGACTGGTGTTGATGGCCATGGTGAGTTCCGGCAGGTGCTCGTCCCAAGTGCGCTGGTTCTCCTGGCAGTATTGGGCGATCATTGTTTTCAACACCCGGTTTACTCGCTCCACCGGGTTACACTGCGGCGTGTACGGAGGTGTTTGGTGATGCCGGATCCCCAATGCGGCCAGGGTCTCACGGAGCACCCGGTTTGAGAATTCCGTCCCGTTGTCAGTGATGATGGCGCGGGGACAGCCGTACCGAAAGATGACCAACTCCTGAATCGCGCGAGTGATGGTAGCGGCGGTGGCGCGTCGAAGAGCCCGGCACTCGACCCATTTCGTCATCCTATCCTGGAGGACCAACAGGTAGCTATGCCCTTTCTTCGATGGGGGTAGAGGGCCCATGATATCTGCGGCGACGGTGTCCCAGGGTTCGTAGATGTGCGGGGGGTACATCTTGCCCGCTGTCCCTTGTTGGCAGGTTTTGAACTGCTGGCACGGTTTGCATCGACGGACGTAGGCCGTGATGTCGCGGAACATCCCGGGCCAGTAGTATCGGGTGGCGACCCGGGCGGTGGTTTTGGCGATGCCCCCATGTCCTCCGGTGGGGTGGTCGTGACTCTCCTGCAGCACGCGGTGGCGTTCACTCCGGGGTACACAGAGTTTCCATGCGGATTGCTCCGTGTCGCTGGACGTCTCGATGCGCCGGTAGAGTTCCTGGCCGCGTAGCTGGTAGTCTGGCCATGTGCGTGGATGGGTTCGTACTGCTTCGACCCGCTTTTGATACCAGGGACAGACGGCCGCGAGTGTGTGAACCGGGGTGATGGTGGCGGAGGGCTGGTCGGTCGTCAGTGGTTGACGGGAGAGAGCGTCTGCGACGCGGTTCAGATTGCCCTTCCGATACTGTACTTGGAAGTCAAACTGCTGTAGGAACATGGCCCAACGGGCCAGTCGACCGGGGGGATTTTCCAGCCGGTTGAGCCATCTCAGCGCCTGGTGGTCGGTGACGACGGTGAAGGCGTACCCCTCGAGGTAGTGTCGCATCTTCTGGATTCCCCAGACTATCGCCAGGCATTCCTTCTCCGTCACGGAGTATTTAGGCTCGGTTCCTCGGAGCGTTCGGCTGGCGTAGGCGACCACTTGTTCCCCCTGATCGCCGTGTTGCACAAGGACTGCTCCTAGTCCGTCGTCGGAAGCGTCGGTTTGGAGGAAGAAACGCCGGGTAAAATCCGGGCAACCCAGCGTTGGGGCGGTGGTGAGCGCTTGTTTTAGCGTGTTGAAGGCGTCGGTCTGTTCCTGCCCCCACCTCCATTTCATGTCCTTGTGGAGGAGACGTGTCAGTGGCCGAGTTATCTGGGAGAAGCCTTTGATGAAACGGCGGTACCAGGATGCGGCTCCCAGAAACTGGCGTACCTGTTTCAGATTGCTTGGGGCGGTCATGGACTGGATGGCCTCTACTTTCTCGGGGTCGGTTTCGATGCCATTTTGGCTAATGACGTGCCCCAAGTACCGGATGCTGGTCTTCCCGAACTCGCATTTGTCGGGGTTGAGCCGTAGGTTGGCGGCACGCAGTCGGTGGAAGACTTCCCGCAGATGGATCACGTGTTCCTCGATGGTGCGACTGGCGACGATGATATCGTCCAGGTAAGGGATGGCGTACGGATCCATCTCAGGACCGATGACGGTGTCCAACAGCCGTTGGAAGGTTGCGGGGGCGGCATGGAGGCCAAACGGCATCACCCGAAATTGGAAGAGCCCCCTACCCGGCACCGTAAATGCCGTTAATGGTTTGCTGGCCTCGGACAAAGGTATCTGCCAGTACCCCTGTTTTAGGTCCAGGGTGCTGAACACCGTCGCCTGACGTAACTTCTCCAAGATGTTGTTGATGTACGGGAGGGGGTACGCGTCTTTTTCGCTGACCTCGTTAAGTCGCCTGAAGTCAATGCAGAACCGTGGTTTCCCATCTTTCTTCCGCACGATCACGGCGGGCGAGCTCCATGCGCTACGGGAGGGCTCCACTACCCCGGCTCGGAGCATCTCATCTACCTCCTCATTTATTACCGCCTGAATCTTGGGGTTTCGAGGTTGATATCGTTGTTTTAGAGGTGTAGTTTTCTTCAGACGGATGTGATGCGTTACGAGGGAGGTACAGCCCTGTAGCTCCTCGAACCGGGGGAGCTCCTCTTGGAGCACGGCGTCGAGTATTGGAGACCCCGTGCGGGGCGTGTTGATGGTTCCCAGCTGAGTGGGCACGTGGCAGTGCACCCGGTCTGGCCCGGCTTGGAGGGTCATGCGGAACGCGCGCAGTGCGTCCATCCCCAGGATCATTGGAAGTGCCAGGGTCGGCAGGCACAGTACGGAGATTGTGGTTTTTGTCCCCTGAATGTTGGCGGACACGTGGTACTGACCCGTGATCCTGGTGGTTTCTCCGTTGGCCATCTGTGCTTGACGGACGGGTGGCGGCCGGTGTGCCACCCCTCGTAGTGTAAGTTGGTGGGCGGTTTCTGCATCGACGTATGACAAGGAAGATCCGGTGTCGAGGAGCGCGTTGATCGTTAGGTTACGGACAACGACCGGGAGGTAGAGTCGGCCGTCGTCGCCTTGGTGGACGGCGGGTATTACTGGGTGTGCTGGTAGGGCCGACTGGGGTGGCCGTCGTGTGTTCCAGCCGGTCTGGCGTTTCCCGGACAGGTACAGTCGCGGGACAGGATACCGTTCTTCCCACAGCGAGAGCAGAACCGTTTGGGAGGGTTTCGGCAGTCTCGTCGGAAGTGGTTTACTTCCCCACATCGCCAGCACACTTTGTGCGCCTCGTACGTAACCACGTGATTGGCGGGGGTCCGGCCACGAGGGGAGAATTCGGGGATTGGTCGTGTGGTCGTCTTAAGCTCCCTCTGTAGTTCTTCGAAGTCCCGCATTTCATCCAGTAGGGCGATGACGGTCGGGCAATTCTGGCGGCGGATGTGTTGCCGGTACTCTGGCCGTAGATTCTTGTATAGCCGGCGGAGTTGTTGTTCGGGGCTGAAGCCTCCGTGGCGTCGCATCAGGGTTTGTAGCGCGGTGACATAATCCTGGCCAGTTTCCCCAGTTCGGTGCGTCCGTCGAGATATTTGTTCCGTCAGCTGGTCGTTCATGTCGGGGATATAGTACTCGCGAAACTGCATGAGGAAATCGCCCCAGGTGGTAAGCGTGTCCTGGTGGTTGCGGTACCACAGGATTGCGTTACCTCGAAGGAGTTCGGGCAGGGCGGAGCGCAATTCTTCCCCGGTGAGGGCGTAGCTGGCCTGGAGTTCTGCCAGCCGTTCGAGGAACATAATGGGGTCGGTCTTCCCGTCGAACTGCACGTTCCATTTGCGTACTGTCTCACAGACCTGCGCGTTAGTACGGACGCTTTCTTTGGAGTCGAGAGCTGGTGGGACGGGTGGATTAGTGGCCAGTTTCTCGGCCGTAGCTGTTCTGACAAAAGCTGCCATTCGTTCCCGGAGTTCGGCAACTGTGCCTTCGGAGCTGAGGCCAAAACGTCGTAACTCTTCCTGGAGTGGTTCCTTGGTCAGCTCGTAGACCCAACTCGTCTTCGCTGTGGTAGGTTCCGTCATGTTGTGTTCTTCTGTGTCCCTGCTCGGGCGCCAAATTTTGTGACGAGTTATGGCGGACTCGTCGACAAAATGTTGGCGTGAGGTTGCTCGGGCGCCAACGGTCGGATAGCGGTTTCGGAGACAATAGGGTTTTCAAAAAGAAACACAAAGTTGGTAAAAAAATGACGAATTGAGTCTTTATTGAGCACTGGTGTCACTACAGAAATGTCGTTGATTAACGGCAGGTGTAGGATATACTGAGGCGGGATCGGGGAATACAGAGGTGACGTTTTTGGGAAAACGACGCCTGGCGTCGGGACGCTGGTATGTCCGGAGCGACGGTCGGGGCCCGCGGTGTAGGCCTGCGGGTTCGGAAACGGCGAAATCGCGGGTTGGTCACAAATCGACGCCGGGCGTCGCGGGGGTGGGGTTCCCGTAATAGCGGCTGGTCGACTCGTAATGATCGCGATGAGTGGTTTTTCACTTTTCCGGAAAATCGACGCCGGGCGTCGCGACGATGGGGTTCTCTGGACGACGGCTGGTGTGTCGGAAACGATTCCGCGACGCGTCTCGCGAAATTCGACGTGGTGAACTCCGGCCGTACACGCAAAACTCCTCACCGTAACGTCTCGGATTCGCTCACGACAGACGCCAAAGTGATTTGTCCGGTAGTCGCACAAAAGTTCCTAAAACGGAAGGTGGCCCGCGACGAAGTCGCGAAGTTACGGTGTGAACTCCGGCCGTACACGCAAGACTCCTCACTGTAACGTCTCGGATTCGCTCACGACAGACGCCAAAGTGATTTGTCCGGTAGTCGCACAAGAGTTCCTAAAACGGAAGGTGGCACGCGACGAAGTCGCGAAGTTACGGTGTGAACTCCGGCCGTACACGCAAGACTCCTCACTGTAACGTCTCGGATTCGCTCACGACAGACGCCAAAGTGATTTGTCCGGTAGTCGCACAAGAGTTCCTAAAACGGAAGGTGGCACGCGACGAAGTCGCGAAGTTACGGTGTGAACTCCGGCCGTACACGCAAGACTCCTCACTGTAACGTCTCGGATTCGCTCACGACAGACGCCAAAGTGATTTGTCCGGTAGTCGCACAAGAGTTCCTAAAACGGAAGGTGGCACGCGACGAAGTCGCGAAGTTACGGTGTGAACTCCGGCCGTACACGCAAGACTCCTCACTGTAACGTCTCGGATTCGCTCACGACAGACGCCAAAGTGATTTGTCCGGTAGTCGCACAAGAGTTCCTAAAACGGAAGGTGGCACGCGACGAAATCGCGAAATTACGGTTACGCAAACGGCCCACAGCAACGTCTCGGATTGCTCACGACAGACGCCAATGTGGGTGGTTCGGTGATCGCACAAGAGTTCCAAACGGAAGGTGGCACGAGACCTCGAGGAAGCACAGTACGGTACGGTAAATAAACAGGAGTGCTTTTCTTACCTAGAAGTCTGAGTGGCCTGGTGACTGGAAGACGGTAGCGGAGATGTCGATAAATTCACAGGTGAAATCTGACTGTCTTGGCTGTCTCGGCAGCGCGGTTTATATACTGTTTTGTTAATTAAACGAGTCCTAGGGTGTCAAAGTTAGTCCGTCCTATGTTAACATATAGGGCGGATTGGTTATAAACGGAAACTGGACTACCCGGTCCGTGATCTAGTTTAAATAGCAATTTTCTGATGCGCGTCTTACTTGTGAACCCGGTGTTGTTTTTTTCGCGTCTCTCAGGTGTTGCGTTCGCGGGATACAGACGTTTTCGCGATCGTGATCTACATAACACTATTTGTGACGAGCACACTTCGTCACAACTATTATATGCATCTGAAACGTAGACACTAAGCAAAAAAACAGCACAAAAATTACAGACATTTATAAATAAGTGCCTAAGGAAGATTTTGAGAATCTATTGGCCAAATAAAATAACAAATATAGAATTATGGGAGAAAACAAAGCAGGAGCCAATAACAACAATTATAAAAAGAAGGAAATGGAAGTTCATTGGGCACACACTTTGAAGGGACGAAGAAGACATAGCAAAACAAGCAATGGAATTTCAGCCAACAGATAGAAGGAAAAGGGGCAGGCCAGCAGACACATGGAAAAGAAATATTGCTAAAGAGCTTGAAGAAGTGAACATAGTATGGAAGGAAGCTAAAATCATAGCACGGAATAGGAAAAAGTGGAAGAGACCTGTAGACGCCCGATGTTCCGACGCGGAACCAAGAGGATTAAAGTAAAGTAAGTAAGTAATTTAGTACATGAATTGGTACAGATCGTTTTACAGTCAACACTCAAGTTCTACCGTCAGATGATTTTGTCGATAGCCTGTGCACAGCTCTAGATATTTTGAAACCTCATTCCTACATCGCAGATCAGCAAACTAAATATTTTAAATCATTAAAAGATAATATTGTCGAAGGTGATGTTATTGTTCAATGCGATTTTGCTGAGAACTACAGCTTTATAATACAAGATGCTGCACAGTCTTTCCACTGGAATGACGACCAGGCCACTCTTCTGATGTCGGTTTATTATTATCGATAAGAACAAGACATAAATCATTGCCTTATCATTGTTTGTGCTAAATTTCAGTATTATAGTTAGAATCGTGGAAATTCTAACTGCTATTTTTACTGATATTTCGATCTGAAGAAAATCGCCTTAACTCATGAAGTATATTTTTTAAATAGTTATTTAAAGCTTCGGATTTGCTCAAGTTGTCCGTACAAATATTTCCCTGATACGATATGTTTGAATTAAAATAATTTATCTCTTTGTTAATATAATTCATAGCCTCATTTATTCCATCCCAATTATTTTTTCATTATTGAGAAATATTGTTAGTCACTAAATTTTATTTTTTTTTTTAAATTTGTGTATTAGTTAGTTTTTTCTCTTGATCATTTTATTTTTTCATACTTTCGTAAGTTTTTATTCCTTTCTTTCATTAACTTGAGAATTTCATTATCCATTCAGCAATCAGTATTTGTCCTATTTCCAAATAGTTGGTCTACAATTTCTAATAACAGTTATATTCGTAATTTTGACAATTATAATGTCTATATTATTTATTGATTGATTCTCTAATTCTTCAACCTCTAAATGATTCTCTTCCATCTCTACAACAATGCATACTATATAGTTTTCAAATTGAAGAATTTCGTTTCATTGGAATATAACAAAGTTTCTGTTAATTGTACTATATCCGGGATATTATTTAATTATACTATATTAAGTTTATCGAATTTATTGCTTAAACTTCTTATATTATGATACAGAATATAAAATGTGAATTTAGTTTTTTTTTAAATTTATTTGCGATATTGTATAATTATTACTAATTAGTGCAGATATTTGACTAATCCTCTTCATCTTTTAACAAGTCTACGTCTTCTTCTTTACAGATTCTAGTTGCTGGAATTCCGTCATCTTTTCTAACGAATATTTTACCATTCATGCTTCAAATGTATTTAAAGTTGTACTGACTATATTTTAGTGCCAAAGCTTTTCTCAGAAGATTTCTTGATTCAGAAGTAATATCCTCATTATTAAAAATTTTTGTATAATAATTGTCAATGCCAAATATTATATTTTTAATTAATTTCCGTTTCCTTTACATCGTTTCTTTTTCCTATAGTTTGCAGTTTTATATTACTGACATTTTTCTTATTTTTTAAACTAAGCATATTAATTTATTTGATATCATCGTAAACAATATCAGCACAGATCAACTAATAGCCATAACGAACGACATCCAATACGCATTCAAAGATAAATAAAAGATAATCGTAATTTTCATTGATATGGAAAAAGCCTATGATACAACGTGGAGACATAATATAATTAAAACATTAAAAGAATATGAAGTAGAAGGCCGCATGCTGTACTTCATTCAGAACTACCTACACGACAGATCATTCAATGTAAAATTAAAAAACAACATATCCAACAGCAAAATCCTTCAAAATGGTATTCCACATGGATCAGTTAAAAGCGTAACCCTCTTTCTAGTTGCAATAAATAAAGTAACCTCCATAATTCCAGCACCGGTCAAAGCACTATTGTACGCTGACGATCTCTGTGTTTACTGCAAAGGAAAGAACATAAATACAATTAAAGACCATCTAAACATAGCTAGAAAACTGGACCGCAGCTACAGGATTTAAAATTTCCACAACGAAAACATTTGCAATGCTATTCAACAAATTCAGAAAACCCATAAACAAACCCATATTCAAAATACGCAGAGAAAATATCCCCTACACTGAAACTTTAAAATTCTTAGGACTAATTCTTGATACAAAACTCTCATGGAAAACACACAAAGAACAACTCAAATCCGAAGCAAGCAAACTACTCAATATACTTAAAATTTTAAGTAACCAAGACTGGGGAGCTGATAGAGACACCCTTCTAAGAACATACAAAACAATTATACAATCTAAAATAGATTATGGCAGCATCATATATGCCCAGGCCAAAGCTATATACCTAAAAACACTAGATAGTGTACACAACTCAGCTCTAAGACTTATATCAGGTGCTTTTTGAACAAGCACCATACAGAGCATACTGAAAGACTCTCTTATAGCCAGAAGAACTTACGTAACACTATCATATTTAGCTAGCATATCAACAAACACTAACCACCCATATTTTCAAAACTTATTCAAAAAAACAGAAAAGTATATCCACCTTAAACAAAACAACCCAATCCTCAAAAACGTCCAGAATTCCGTAACTGATCTAAACTTAAACTTCCCTAATACGTACAACAACACGTATCCCCCACCCCACCCTAATTATACTATAAGTCAACAATAAACCTAAATTTAAGTAAATATAAGAAGGAAAACACCAGCCAAGCAACATACAGAAATTTATTCAAACAAATAGAAGAAAACTACAAACTTCACAATTTTATATACACCGATGCTACCAAGAGAGAAGACCATGTTGGAGCCGCTATAAAAACTAAAGACTCAACCTACCAATACAAACTTCCAACATTTTAAAGCACACATTCCGCAGAAGCTTTCGCTATCGAGAAAAGCCACGAGATAATACTCGCAAACGGAAATAACGACGAAAACTATGATATATGCACTGACTCAAATGGATCAACAACAAATATCCCAGTCCAAGACATACCAATGCACATAACTGACATAAAAAATCATATTAAGAGCAAAATAGCCACCAAAAGAGAAGAAGATTGGCGAAATAGCACAAAACAAAATGAGACAAATAAAAGATAACGCCTCCAAATGGAAAAACTATCCAACCAAGAAAGAGCAAATAGTGCTCATAAGGTTAAGAATTGGCCATACAAGACTCACACCTATATTTAAAAAAAAACGAACCAGACATATGTACCACATGCAACAAAAAGATAGACGTCCAACATATAATCACAGAATGTCAGCTATATACAAACCAGATAAATTAAAAAACCAAATAGTGATTAAATTTTAGTGGTTCAACCTAAATCTAAACAAGTAAGTGCTGAAACAAAAAAAAGTCAAACAAAATTCTGTCAATCCCTCAAATTTATCCGTGGGCTGTGAAAATAGTAATGATCTGCAAAAATTTAAAGACAGCATTAAAGAGCAAATCGGTGATAATTATGTCATTAAAGAGACTGCTCTTAAGAATCCGAGATTAAAAATTAAATATGTTGACAAATCTAACATTGAAAGTGATGCAGAATTTATAAATAAAATATTTGCTCAAAACGATATCCCAGCATCCGAAAATAAAAATAAATCGAGAATAATATTTAAAAAAGAAAATAAAGATAGACGTAGTTATGACATTATACTGGAATTAGAGCCGAATGTACATCATATACTATTGAATAGGAATAAAATTAATATTGGTTGGCAGAAGTGTAGTGTTCAAAATCATATATCAGTTGTTAGATGTTTTAACTGCTCGAAATACGGTCACATCTCTAAGGATTGCAAAAGGGATACACCTGCCTGTCCTAACTGCTCAAATAGTCATAAACTGTCCAAATGCACTTGTGCCGAGATAAATTTTGTTTGTGTGAACTGTAAATCAGCTGTTGACAATTGAAATCTAAATATTAATTATATACATAGTGCATTGAGCAGTGAGTGTCCATCATATATAAGAATAATAGAAAAACAAAAGCATAAGATAAACTTTATTTCAAAATAGCAATTACGGAACATTACTATGATCCATCAGAATATTCGTAGTATTCGAAATAAAACAGATGAACTAAAATTTTTTATTGATGACCTAAATAAAGATGTGCATGTAGTGTGCGTCACCGAACATTGGTTAAATGAAGCTGAAACTGTTTTGGAACTACTACTAAAAAGTGACCGACGGATGTTAGTTGCACGAGCGGGTCGGAGTAATGAGAGCGCCACCAAGTCTGAAATAATGGCTGAAAAAGAATATAGTGACTTGAAACTAGATGGGAAGAAAGAGAAATACACACTAAATAAAAATTTACAATTTAATGAGAGCTGAATGATGAATACAAAAGTCAATGAGCTAAAGCGTAACATACAATCTTAGTAGAGCAAACATAAAATGAACTTACAGTTTGTGCAGCAAATTGTGTGTGTAAAATAAAGCTAGCTAATAATCTTCTTGCTGGAGATTCAAGAGCTTCTGGGTGGTAAGCGGGGCTTCCTGGCGAACGTAGGTATACGGTCAGCACGGAGATTTCCAGAAGACGTATTCGTAAAAGCAGGCGGTGTTGTAATTGTCAGTAAGATCCAGAGTAATTCAGGCCAGTAAACAGGGAACTGCAGCTGTAGAGCAGGATCTATTATCAGTGGAATCGTGACTTGTCCCACGTGATTTTCTGCCAGTGAGATAGTATTCAGCAGCTGTTGAGTACGATCGATAGTCAGTAGCAGTCGACAAGATAGGTTTCTTGGTGAATTCGAGGGAAACGTAATCCGTGCTATTGCAGGATCCTAGCCGCACGCGAATCACACCCAGAATCAGCTATCGTCTCAGCCTATGATTATATTGTATAAATGATTTTAATACTCAACACAAAATGAAACACAAATCCTTCTAAACAGCTAAACTATTTATAACTATGAGCTCTCAAAAGAAAAAAATTACTTACAGAGATACAAGTATAATCATAAACAAAGTTACAAGTATATTACAAATCTACTGTCAATGAATACAAAGCAAAATTTGAAAACTAACAAAATCTAGGATTGTTTTTACGCAAAGCAGGGAGGAAGAGAGGGAACAAAAGGGGTGATAAGATTAAGGTGATTTGCAGAAAACGGACTTTTGCGACGAATGATGCGAGAGCATCAAGAACACCAGAGCCCCAGAGTTTCAGTAACTAGTGTTGGCTGTGAATTATCCCAAAACTAATTAACTCAACTAAAAATTCAAGCCAACCAAACTTTCTTATAACTAGAACACTTAAACTACAACGCTACTGAAACTCTACGTCTCACCAAGTCGTAAACTAACCTGCAAAAAGTGCTACGGCACAAGACTTACTCCGAGATCGTCCAAAAACGTCTAAGTCCAATCGTCTGTTACAGGCACACTCACATCCACTTGATGAATGATGACATTGAGATGAACAGAGTCGCCGTTAAGAAATGAAATCGCGGTCGATTACGGTGCTCACAACACAGATGATTTATAACCCAAATTTACAGAATTAATATAAAAAATGAACCTTCCCAAAATTTTAATCGGCGTAAAAATAATTATTTGCCGTGATAGGTGAGAATCCAAACAAAAAGAAATAAATTTAGAAACCGGAATACTAAAACGAAACTCACGCTTCCAGTAACAAAAAATATGCTATTGCTCCCAGACTGCGATGCCGGGTCCACGTGAGAAACGGACATCTGTTTTCACAGGCACGCTGATTAGATTTAGCATAAACAACCAGAAACGTTGTAATATGATATAATAAGCTAGAATACTACTTACTTCGGATGTTAGTTCAAGGCAGAATACATAATCAACGATTATAAAACTTAAATGTCGTTCAAGTAAAGCAAATTCCACAGCGGTAACAGAAAACACGTGTCACCTCATTCATGGTCTGCCAGCAAGAGAGCGATCACCGCTTCCGCTGCGCAACGCCACACAGCGCGGAACGGCCGTCAGCACAAGTTGCACAAAAATACGCGCGAAGAAGAATTGAACGTTACAATATTAACTTGCAAATAACGGCTAATCTGTCTCTTGAGAATTGCTTTGAATGTGCTGGTGTTTTTATCAATGAATTTGAAACAGCTGTAATCTCAATATACCGTCCTCCATATATTGATAACTTTGATTCATTTACAACACAATTTGAACAATTATTGACACATATAACAAATAAATTTAAACAAATAGTACTATTTGGCGATTTCAATATTGACTATTAACTATAAATAAATATGTTACTGAATTTCAATAATTGATGACAAGTTTTGGTTTCAATTCTTTAATAAACATACCAACGAGAATCACCGACAAAACAGCACTTGCATTGATACTGTGTTTGCAAATTTTTGTATCCCAGATACTGATGTTATATTTTCTGGACTATCTGACCATTCTGCACAAATAATATCTTTTCCATATAAATTAAACAATCTTTCATTCGATAAAGGATGTAAATATAAAAGATTTTTTTCTGTGGATCAAATTAATAAATTTCATGCAGCAGTTTCTAATGATACGTGGTTAAGTGTATTCAATACAAATGATGTAAACATGAAATTCAAATATTTCTTTGAGATTATCAAAGAATACTTTGAAACATATTTTCCGCTAAAAAAAGTCAGAAATAAATTATGTCCCACTAAACCATGGATTACTAAAGCAATAAGAATTTTGTGTAGCCATAAACGTCAATTGTTATTGTTTTGTAAACATAATAAGAACCACATTTTTAATTTATATGTCAAGAAGTACTGTAGTATACTCAGCAAATCAACTGAGTTATCTAAGAAAATATACTACAAATCATTAATGCAAACATCAGAGAATAAATCCAAGCAAATTTGGAACACAATTAATAAAATCAAAACGCAATCACATACTACTTATAATATTGAATTACACAATACTGATAAGAATGAAACAACATCAAATCCAGATCAAATATGTAACATTTTTATGAATTATTTTACCAAATGTATTCCGAATATATTAACCCCTAACAATGTATCCCAAATTAATTGTACTCATATTTCTAATTCTATTTTTATAGTTCCTTTTGATTGCTACGAAGTACGTGAGGTCATCAATTCATTTAAAAAACATACATCTTCAGGTCCTGATGAAATGCCAATGATAATTTTTAAAAATAGTTACGCCTTAAGTGTGGTCTTAACTCATTTATTTAACGAATCTGTTGCTGAAGGCACTTTTCCTGATATTTGCAAAATCTCCAAAATTATTCCCTTGTATAAAAATAAAGGCGATAAAAAGGATGTGAAAAACTATAGACCTATATCACTACTTTGTAGTGTATCAAAATTTTTTTTAACTCTAACAATATACTTGTTGAAAATCAACATGGTTTTCGACCAGAAAGATCAACAATAACAGCTCTCTATGACGTAATTAAGTTTATACTTGGTGAAGTTGATAAAAGGAATATTGTAAGCGTACTCGCCACAGACTTAAGTAAAGCTTTTGACAGCGTAAATCATGATATCCTACTACAAAAATTATCTGCCTATGGTGTAAGAGGCATTTAGTTTTTTTTTTTTTATTAAAAAATTTAAATAGGTGCTTCGATAGCTAGATCACTAGCACCTTGGTACATTGGATTACGTTATATGTGTTATACGAGTATAAGGTTAATTATGTTTATATCTGTAAGGAATTTTATTGTGTTTGAAGTATTAGTGTTCTTTTGAGCTAATATTTCTGGTATTGTTTGTGGTAGATTATTGTTTTGTCTCTGTGTTGTGTATTTTGTGCAGTGTGTTAATATGTGTTCTACAGTTATGTGAGTGTTGCAGGTGTCGCAGTATTTTGGTTCTAGGTGTTGTAGCAGATGTTCTTGTGTGTAGCGTGTGTGTCCTATTCGGAGTCGTGTCATTACTACTTGATGCTTGCGGTTTTCGGAGGTTGTCCAGTTTGCGGTGTCTCCTTTGATCCGTCTTAGTTTGTTGTTTGTGGTTGTTTGCCAGTCTCGTTTCCATTCTTCGTTAATTTTGGTTTTGATTAAGTTTTTCAGGTCTTTTGGTGTATTAAATATTTTTTCTATTGTTTGTAGGCTGCATGCTTCTCTGGCTGCTTTGTCCGCCTTCTCGTTCCCTTCGATGCCTATATGGGATGGGCTCCACATTAATTTGATTTCTTTTCCTTGTTTGAGAATGGCTTCTTGTGTGTTTGTTTAAATTTTTTGGGTGATGGTCTCGTTGGTGTATGGGTTTGATATGGTTTTTAGCGCGCTTAACGAATCTGTGTAGAGAATATATTTTGTATTCGTTTTTTTGGTTATTTCTTCAGTAGCTCTTTGGATGCAGTATAGTTCGGCTGTATATGAACTTGTGTTGTCTGGTAACCTGTATTTCAAAATTTGATCTTCTGTTGAGATACCTGCACCTGTTTGTTGCTCTTGTTTTGATCCGTCTGTGTATATGTATAAATAATCCAAGTGTTCGTTTCTAATTTCTTAGAATATGTTGTGGTAGAACTCTTTGGGAGTGGAGATTTTTGGTAGGTCCGCCATTCGGGATATTATAGTGGGACTTTTGTTTAGCCAGGGTGGGATATCGTGGAATGTTTTGTGGTTTATTTGTATGTGGGTGATATTGTTGGTTAGAAAGATTTCATGGATTATTTTACGTAGGGATGTTTGTTTTAGTATTTCTGTTTTTTTATTGTTTAATTTGAAAAAGTGGTTGTAGGTTGGTATGGTTGGTTGACTTGCTAGTTTGGTGAAGTAGGTTGTTGTGAGTTGTTTTCGATGTATTTGTAGTGAGGGTTCTCCGGCTTCATTGAGTATGCTTTTTGGGGGCTCGTTATGAAAGCTCCTGTTGCTATTCGTATTGCTGTATGGTGTATGGGATCCAGCATTTTTAGTATTCTGGGTTTTGCTGTCTGGTAGGCTAGGCAGCCGTAGTCTATTTTAGCTCGAATTAGCGCTTTGTATATAGTGAGTAGTTTTTCTTTTTCTGCGCCCCATTTTGTGTTGCCTATTATTTTCATTAGGTTTAATCTTTGGTAGCATTCTTTTTTTAGGTTTTTAATATGTGGAATCCATGTCAATTTTGTGTCTAGAATGATACCTAGGAATTTGCATGTCTTTTTTTGTAAGATATGTTTGTATTTTTTTTTTTATTATAGGATTTTCTTGTGTTTTCTGGAGTCGATGGAAGTGTATAGCTTTGGTTTTTTGTGTGGAAAAATTTAATCCGATTGTAGAGGACCATTTTTCTATGTTGAATATTGCTTTCTGTAATTGGGTTCCAATACTTTTTGTGTTTTACCGGAACAGTAAATAATTACATCATCCGCAAATAGGGATATTTTTACGTTTGTTGTAATGTTCTCTGCTATTTTGTTGATAGCTAGAAGGAAGAGAGTTATGCTTAAAATCTCTCCTTGCGGGACTCCGTTGGTTTGTGATTTTTTGTCTGATAGTCTGTTGTTGCACTTAACTCTGAATGTTCGATTGTTTAGGAAACTTTTTATTAGTTGGAGAATGTTCCCATCTATTTTTAATTGTTTTATTGTCTTTATTATGTTATGTCTCCATACCATATCATACGCTTTTTCTATGTCTAGCATTATTGCGATTAGGTGTTGTTTTCTTTTGAAAGTTTTTTGGATGTCCGTTGTGAGAGCTAAGATGTTGTCCATTGTGGAACGGCCGTTTCGAAATCCACTCTGAGTGTTGGTTAGGTGTTGGTTTTTTTCCAGGTGCCACATTATTCTTTTGTTTATTATTTTTTGGAATATTTTTCCTAGGGTATTGGAAAGTGTGATTGGTCTGTAACTCGTTGGGTCTGTTTTTGGTTTTCCTGGTTTTAATATGGGCACTATCAGCACTTCTTTCCATTCTTCTGGATATTGTCCTTCGTCTAGAATTTGGTTGTAGTTTTGTAATAAAATATTTAGTCCTGATTCTGGTAGGAATTTTATGAGGTCGAATGGAATACCGTCTGTACCTGGACTGCTGCCGCCTTTTATGTCGTTTATGGTGTTTGTTAGTTCTTCTATGGTGATCGGAGAGTTTAGGCTGTTTGTATTTGTTTTTTTCTGCTTTGATTTGTTCTTTTTCAGCATGGTATTTGTAGTGCATGAATTTTTTACGTAGTGTTTGTCTGATGAGTTTTCTTCAAATTGTTCCGCTATTACGTTTGCTATTTTTTGTGGATTGGTTATTGTGTTTTTTCCTGTTCTAACTGCATTAGTTTGGTGGGTTGATTTTCCGTTTGTTATTTTGCCTACTTTGTCCCATACTTCTTTTGCTGATGTTTATGATGTTATTGAGGAGACAAAGTTTCTCCAAGATTTTTTCTTTTTGTCTAGTATTGTTCGTCTTAGTATGGCTTGTGTTCGTTTCAGTTCTATAAAGTTCTCGGTGGTGTTTTTTTTGAATTTGTAAAGAGAGTGTTTGTTGTTTTTTATGGCCTCTTCGCATTGTTTGTCCTACCATGGGACTGTTTTTGTGAATGGTTTAATTTTCTTTGTGCCAAATGTTCTATTTGCGGAGTTTGTTATGATGTTTGTGAGTGTTGTTATCCTTATGTTGGTACCTGTTCTTTGTATGTATTCTTGTATTCTTTTGTCTATAGTCGTATTGAAATTTTCCAATTTGGTTTGATCGATTTTCCATTTTGCATATGTCGGATGGATGTTGGGATCTTTTTGGTTTGTGTTGTCGTTATTTGAATTAAAATGTGATCCGAGTTGTATAAACATTGGAGTGTTTTCCATGTGAGGTTAGTTGCTAGTGTTGGGGAGCATAGGGTCAGATCTATGCAAGATTTTCCTGTATTTTTGCAGAGATGAGTTTGTCTCCCGTCGTTCATTAGTATTATGTTGTTCTTGTTTATAATGTTTTCTATTTTTTTTCCTCTGGTATCTGTGTTTTCTGATCCCCATATAATGTTGTGGGCATTGATGTCTCCTGTTATTATGTATGGTGTTGGTAGTTGTTTTATGATATTGTTTAGGTCTGCTTCCTCTATATTTTGATTAGGTGGTATGTATAAGTTGCATATTGTTGTTTTGTATGGGGTTGTTGTTCTTATAGCTATTACTTCCAGGCTGCTGTTTATTGGTATTTCGTCTATTATGTTTTTTTCCTGAATTAATATGGCTACTCCTCCGCTGGCGTAGAGGTGAGTGTTACGATCTTTTCTGACTATTTTGTAGTTTCTTATAGCTGTGTGTGTATTTCTAAGTGTGCTTTCTGGATTAGTGTCTGCTATTAATTTTTGAAGTTCGCCTTTGTGAGCGAGAAGGCCTTTAATATTCCACTGTATTATCATTGTAGTTTGCTAAGGATTCTTGACTAGAGAATATTGCGGAGTCAAGTTCAGTTTTTATTTGTTTTGTTGAATGTTTTGGATTTTTTAAATCTTGCTTTTATTCCTCTGCCTTTTAGGAAAGGGTATAGTGTTTTTATCATGTTTATGGCTTTGGTTATGTCTTGTGTAAATTCTCTCAAGATTGTCAGTTGGTCTGTAGCTCCGAACCCGTCTTCTAAATATTTTTTTAGTTCTTCAAATGTTACTATGTATTTGTGTGGATTTTTTTTCATTTCTGATTCAAGTGGTGCTAGTGCTAAGTGTAGGGGTTCTCCTGGGCTTTCTGCTCTTTGTTTTTTTTCCTTCGGCTTTGCGCTAGGTTCGTGTGTTGTTCGGTCTGATTTTTTTGTGTTCTGTTTTGTTCATTTGTTGATGATGCTGACTCTGATTCCGGTGCGGGTCGTTTGTTAGTGTGAAGTTGTTGAGTGTTTTTTCCGTTTGATGGTGTATTTATTGTTGTTGGCATGTCTGGTGTGTTGATGTTTTGTTCTTCATCTGTGTGGGCCATTGTTGTTATTGTATTCATTGTTGTTGTATTACCTTCGCTGTTTGTTATTTCTTCGCAGTGGTTGCTTGTATGTCCGTGTTTTTTGCAGTTAAAACAAGTAGTTGTTTCCTCGTTTAAGAAGATTCTATATTGTGTGTCGTCGAAGTTGATTGTTATGGAGGAAGGGACGCTGGTCTCTTCTTTATCAGATATATATACCTGTCGTCTGAAACTGAGTACGTGACAATACTCGGTATTTTGCATTCCCACTCTTAAGAATGATATAGGCGATACTAAGTCCAACTATTTTTAGTTCTTGTTCTATAATATCGTGTGGGATAGATGGGCATACGTTTGATAATATTATCCTTTTTGCGGGGGGTGATCATTCTGCGTACGTTGATTTTATGTCGTCGTATTTCTAGTGTGTTGTGGTTTGTTACAATTTGGTTTACTAGTTTTTGAGATTGTGTGTATATACAAATTCTATTTTTTTATATTCGTGATACAAATAGTATGTGTTTGGGTCCTATAATTTCACCTATGAGAGTTATGTAATCTTTAATTTTGAGAGATTCTATTGCCTTCATAATTATGGCTTGTTCTTTTTTTGGAAAAGTGTCAATTGTAGGTTTCTTCACTGCTTCAACAAATGATTTTGTTTGAATTGTAGATGGAGTTAGAGGATGTTTTGTAAACGTGCTAGATTGTGGTTGATTAATGATTGAGACGATAGGTGTCACAGGTAAGCATGATGGTTTGGTTTGCGTGTTTGGTTTTGTTGTGTCCTCACTTGCGTTGAACCCATTTTCGGTAGATGTCACTTGTATTTGTTTTGGAATGTTGTTGGTAGGGATCTTTGACATTTTGTTGATTTGGTGCGCCCCTCTAGTCAGGAGGAGCCCGGTTTAGTTACACTACTGATTTAGGAGTGGTGTTATTGTTGTTTATAGGTAATTTTCTATGTAGTTTGGGTTAGAAATTATTATTTTATGGTTTTTGTGAGTGTATGGGAAATCTAATTGTGATTTTTTAGAGCTCTACCTTCATATGTGATGGAATCATTTGCTCTTCTGGTTTTTCTTCGTGCAAATGCACGGTAACTTGATTTGTCACTTATCACTGCACTTGTGCTTGTATTACACGTGGTTGTCACTGCGCGACTGAAGAGGCATTTTGTATGACTGGTTTTGCTCGTATTTAAAGAAACGTTTTTGTTATGTAGAAATTTCCCATACAAATGATCAATTTGTTGCAAATAAATACATGTCTGGAAAATCCTTGTTAAAATTAGGAGTACCACAAGGATCTGTCCTTGGTCCACTTCTATTTTTGGTATATATCAATGACTTACCTAAATGCACAAAAAACTTCTTAGTAATGTATGCAGATGATGTTTATTTTTTGTCTTCCGATAATACTATTAACTCAGTTGTACAGAATGTAAATGATACAGTTGTAGCTATATCATCCTGGTGCAACAACAACAATTTAATTCTAAATATGACTAAAACCATTTGTGTCTTTTGCTCATTAAGAACTTGTGATACACAAAATGTTCAATTGACAGCCAACAAAGCCAATTATGTTAAATGTCTTAGGCTTATAATAGAAGACTTGTTACAATGGTCAATACATATAAATAATATGTCTATAAAACTGTCCAAAGTATGTTATTTAATTAAGCATGTAAAATTGTCGTGTGACGTAAGTACTTGTATTATTGCCTATAATGCTTATTTTCAATCTCATTTGAGATATGGAATAGTTTTTTGGGGATCCAGCTCAAAATGCAGTAATCTTCTAACAATACAAAAGCGAATCATTCGAATAATAGCTGGTATTGGATGGACTAAAAATTGTAAGGAGTATTTCACAAAATATAAAATTTTAACTGTCTATTCACTGTATGCTTTTGAATTATTAAAGTTTGTACATAAAAATAAAGAACACTACATCTACAGTAAAAATAATACAAGACAAAAGGACCAAAGTATAATTTACCCGCACCATAATTTATTTATTTATGTTACTCTGTACAACAGGAATTTAATCCCAATTACAGTACAGGGTCCGCACTCACCGAGCCGCAGTGTGATAGTTCATATAATTTTTAGCTTGAGTGAGATTCGAACTCGGGATCTCCGGATTCGAATTCCATATTGCTATCCACACCACCGTACTGACGGACAAGTACATATGAAAAAGGAGTATATTATATGTCTGCTAAATTGTACAATTAATAATAATAATAATAATAATTTATTTAATTCATGACCAAAATACATAGGAATAGAATCAAGTTAAAAATATAATTACATAATATACTTAAAATTACTTAAAATAATTAAGATTTTTCGTTAAAAAATTCTTCGATGGTGTAAAAGCTTTTTGAAATCAAGTATTCTTTAAGTTCCATTTAAATTTTTTTGTTATTATTCAGATCCCTCAGATATTGCGGTAAACAGTTATATATTTTTAAACCGAGATAGTTGGGGTTATTTTTAGATTGATTCAAGTTGATTTTCGGTAGTTTCAAACTTCTTTTACCTCGCGTGTTATATTGATGAGAGTCGCTGTGCGTTTCTAAACTGTTTTCGTTAAAAATTCTTCGATGGTGTAAAAGCTTTTCGAAATCAAGTATTCTTTAAGTTCCATTTAATTTTTTCTTATTATTCAGATCCCTCAGGTATTGCGGTAAATAGTTATATATTTTTAAACCGAGATAGTTGGGGTTATTTTTAGATTGATTCAAGTTGATTTTCGGTAGTTTCAAACTTCCTTTACCTCGCGTGTTATATTGATGAGAGTCGCTGTGCGTTTCAAAACTGTTTATATTTTCTTTAATATACAGAGCTACATTTAATATGTATGTACAGGGCATTGTCAAAAACTTTTCTTTTTTGAATAAGTCTCGACAAGATGTCCTAAAAGGAAGTTTGAAAATATTTCTGATTGCTGTTTTCTGTAATCTAAAAACTCGCTGTGCTGCTTGAGAGCAACCCCAGAAAATTATACCATAGCATAGTACGGGATAAAATTTCACGAAGTAGAAAGTTTTTACAGTATGTACATCTGCCAAACATCGTAGTCTTTTGATTAAGTAGCACAAAGATGCTAATGTACTACACACTTCATCCACGTGAGGCTCCCATTTCAAATTCTCGTGAATATTAAGTCCCAGAACCCTGGTATTACTAGACTGTGGCAGTACCTGATTATTTGAGCGAATTAAAATACTTTCAAAACGTTTTGCATTTGAAAATTTTATAATTAGCGATTTATTAACATTAAGGGTAAGTTTTAATGTTACCAATCAATTAGTTAGATTGTTAATAGTTCCAGAGATATCTGAGAGCACAGTATCACTATTATTTAGCATTAGAGTTATGTCGTCTGCATAAGTAACAAATTTGTCTGATTGCAATATAGTTTGTGATGAAGTATCACGCTACTCTACAAACCACAGTGTGTTTGTTATCATAGCTCAGTGGCCGAGGTGGCTAGAGCGTCAGAGCGGTGATACTCAGTTCGAGCGAAGGTTCGTGCGTTCGAACCGCGCCCGGGATAAATTATTTTTTATATTTTATTTTATTATTTATACAAGTCAAAACCATGTCGGAGACTTAATTTAATTTACAAATTTTGCAATTTTTTGTAACACGGGCCTTATGGAGGTTCAGATGGTATATAAACCGGCCAAAAATCTCACAACGGCAGATTGGTTGTGTCTTCCGAATAATCCACTAGCTCTTGAGCCTTTGCGACTTCCGAAGGTTTCTTCTAGTGCCGATCCGACCGTCCGTTATAGTATAGAGGTGAGAATATTAAGACTGTTTATTATTATTATTGTTAATTGTATTGCTGATATTGTAGCGCCTTCCTACAATTATCAGTAGTCAATTGGGTTAGTCAGCTCGATTGTTGTTATTGTAGCCTCTTCCTACAATAGTTAGCAATCAGTTTTGAGATTATTTTTATTGTTGGGATTGTAGCGTCTTCCTACAGTTGCCAACAATTAATCTAATCAGTATTTAGCTCATCTCATTTAAAATCCGCTCGATTGTTGTTATTGTAGCGTCTTCCTACAATAGTTAGCAATCAGTTTTGAGATTATTTTTATTGTTGGGATTGTAGCGTCTTCCTACAGTTGCCAACAATTAATCTAATCAGTATTTAGCTCATTTCATTTAAAGTCCGCTCGATTGTTGTTATTGTAGCGTCTTCCTACAATAGTCAGCAATCAGTTCTAAGATTATTTTTATTGTTGGGACTGTGGCGTCTTCCTACAGTTGCCAACAATTAATCTAATCAGTGTTTAGCTTATCTCACTTAAAGTTAGCTCGATTGTTGTCATTGTGGCGTCTTCCCACGATAGTCGACAATCAGTTCTGAGGCTAGTTCAATTATTGTGATTGTGGCGTCTTCCTGCAGTTGCAAGTAATTGATCTAATCAGGGTCTAGAAGTTAGACAGTTTTACGCCGCATTTTAGGGTATCACTTTTTTATAACTTTGTACGTAATTGTCATTTCTTTGTTTTATTTGTTTAAATAAACCATATAAACCAGTGTACGCAGTGTCATTTAAAAGCCACCTGGGCACGTAGTGAACCTCCTGGAATCCTTTTCTCCACAGAGCTATCCAGGCAAACGACGTCGTCGCCACCGTCCGCAGCGACTTCGAAGACTGGCGCCCGAGGGTACTCACCGAGGCGGCGACCCGCAGAGAACATCACAAATTTGGCGATCAGAGCAAAGATCGTCACAAGTTTTAATATTGTTTATATACAAGGAAAACAGTATGGGGCCCAGAATGGATCCTTGCGGTACGCCAAATGATAAATCATCTAAATTTGATTTATACTTTTGGTTACATAGAACATATTGTTTTCGATTTTTAAGGTAAGATTCTAGCCATTTGAAGCACATGGCCCTCAGGCCGTAACCCTCGCAGACATTCAGCAGTATAGTATGATCTACGCAATCAAACATCTTGGATAAATCTAGAAAAATTCCAAAAGTATCAGTGCCGTTATCAAAATTTTTATAAACCTGATCTAGAAAATATACGAGTGCTGAAATTGTACTTCTACATTTCCGGAAACCATGTTGCTCATCGATTAATGTCTTGCTCTTTTCCAGGAAAGATGATATTCTAACAAACATTACTTTCTCGAAAATCTTATGAAAGATTGTTACTAGAGATATGGGTCGATAATTTGATGCTAATCCTTTATCACCCTTTTTGTACAATGGTATTACTTTTGTAAATTTCAAAATATCTGGAAATACTCCCTGCGACATTGATAAATTTACACAGTGTTTTAGAGGAAAAATAATTGTTTCATAACAGTTTTTCAGTAAGTTGCTAGAGATTTCGTCAATCCCTGTCGAAGAGGAATTCTTTAATGACATTATTAGAGAGGATAATTCGTATTCAGTGACAGGTTCAAGAAAAATTGAGAAATGATACTGATTATCTTTAGTGTTATTTATATTGTTCGAAATTTGTGGTAAGTTTTCCATAAGTTTATGTGGAATATTTATAAAAAAATTGTTAAACTCATTGGCAATATCTAAAGGATTTTTGATTTGTATGTCATCTTTTTTTAATGTTTTTATGTTTTCACTTCCAATATTATTATTGGTATTCAAATCTTTTTTAATAAGCTTCCACACCTTCGAGGTATTGTTATTACATTTTTGAACTAATTTTGAGTTAAAATCATGTTTAGCTATTTTTATCATTTTACGATACTTACTTCTAAGAACATTATAATTGTCTTTACTTATAAGTCCTAATTTTAAAAGTTTGTACAGTTCTTTCATATTCAGAAACTGTGCTTTGATATCATTTGTAAGCCATGATTTATTATTATTTTTATTTAATTGTACAGTACATTTTGGATGTGTAACGTCAAAATTAAACAAAAAAGATTCCATAAAATTATTAAAACAAGGATTTGTATCATTGTTGTTTAAAACATTTGACCAATTTTCATTATTTATCATGAATTTAAAATTTTTTAGATTATTTTCAGAGAACCTACGTTTCTCAGTTTTAAGATTTGCTAAGTTGAGGTTTGCTTTTATTATAATAGAAATGTTTTGCGCTGAATGATCAGATAATCCGTTGTGGATGACATTTGATGTATAGTTATTACAGTCGAGATTTGTGAAAATTTTATCTACACATGTTTTACTTGTTTTAGTTATCCGAGTTGGTTCATTTATTGTTGGATGTAGATTGTGTGAGCTCATTACATCAAGATATAAATGTATGGACAGATTATCAGCTAAAATGTTTACATTAAAATCACCTAGAACAAACAAATTTATAGACTTACTACTAGAGAGTATTTTTGTCAAACACATTTTTAATTGTCTTAAAAAGTAATTTAGATTGTTTGATGGAGGTCTATATATTATTAATACATAATTAATTGTGTTTTCATGCTTGAACTTTATTGCACAGCATTCGAATAATAATTCAATATTGAACTATTTCACACTGTTCTCTTGCTCGCACTCAAAGGGAATAATATTTCTGCAAAGCACAATAACACCGCCATGGCTATGGAACTGTCTATAAAAACCAATTTTGATGCAAAAATTGTCTAGATTGTACGCTGCAATTTCATTTTCGTTCAACCAGTGCTCAGAAAGGCACAAGATGTCACAGGGATACGAATGCAGGAACACTTCCATCTCTTCAATTTTATTCCGCATACATTGGATGTTTTGGTGTAGAATTTTGACCGTTTTTTGATGACTTTTACGATTATTGTTCACCGTTAAGTGATGTTGACTTTGATTGACGAAAAAATGTGTTTCTACGTACGATTATACCATTTGGCCAGAAATCTGCAACATTGAGTACATTCAGAAGATCGAAATCAGCTCGTATTCTGAAAGAGTTATTTGTGAATTGCCCGTTTGATACTTTTTTAACTTCGAATGTTCTTCCTGGGTATTTTTCAGTCAAAAAGTGCATCATATCATCCTCGGTGATATCAGTGTGGACTTTTCCAATGTATAACCATGCATGCTTATTCCTACTTCGTATTGAGGAGTCGTTTGAATTTATTCCAATAATACTGTTTGGCTTAAGTTTATTTGTATGGTTATTTATTTTGTTGTTATTTTTGAGATTATTGGAGTTATTATTGCCATATTGTTTACCGACAGATGGTATGTCATGTCCCGTTGCCGGTATTGTCGCTTGTTTTATTGTTTGTTTTTGTTTCGCTGGTAGGTGTCGTCATTTGCTTATTTTGTTGATTAATTAACGTCTTATTATTATTGTCGGTGACTTTGCTAATTTTATTTTGATCTTTGTTATTAAGATTTATTATCAGTTCTAGATCATTTATTCTTTTTTCGAGGAGGGAATTTAATTTTTCAATTAGCATATATTTGTCTTTGATTGCTTTGTATTGTAAAGAATAAATAAATAAAATAAATAAATATATCATCACGCCTTTTACCCATCACTGGGTGTGGCACTCTGCCTACGCAGATCTCGGTAAGTGATATATTTTTTCGCGTGAAGTGCGGTTACCAGCCGTCAAATCACGGCCTCCAAGGATATTAGTGGTGGATTGTAAAGAATCACTGTCATATTTAAGGTTATCACCTACGTCAACAAAAAGTTCATTGTCTGAATCACTACCGTTATTGAAGTAAGATGCTAAATGATCTTTTACAATTTGATTATCACTAAATGCACTCGGAAGTTTTTTTGAAACTATTAACTCCACTAGTTCACTTTTTTTTAATTTGTTTAATTCACAAGTAACACCAGCCAGCGCCATTTTGTATAACGTTTTTCAAGTCACATTACTTACCGAATAATCTAAAAAAATTGAACAACAAACAATTTCAAACTGAAATATTCAACAAACTGTCAAAAAACTCTTTGTATAGTCTAGAAAATTTCTTTTTAATGGTATTCTAAATTTATAATATGTATTCTAAAATGCGTTGTATGTATTGTTTGATAGTTAATAATATTGTATTTGTTTATATTTCCCACACATGTACACATGTTTTCTTGGAAATAAACTTATTATTCTTATTATTATAAAAACACAAGATCCCAGAACAACTAAAAGAGGCTCAAATAGACGACCCTACCGACACAAACAATATAATAAATTACCTCAAAAGTATCAACCTATACACCGGAATATAATTATACACACGTATTATAATGTAACGCTTATTACAATTTCGGGTTCGGTGAAGTTTATTATTAAATAAAACACGTGTAATGAAAACACTAACAAAATATTTATTGAAACGAAAATAATGTAGTACAACTACTAAGACATATATTTATGTACAACACGTATTTATATACACAACAAAGTATTTAGCAACGACTTGCACTGTTCACACTTCAAATACAGAATGAATGTATGAGACAGCACTGCACGCGCAGCAGACGTGTAGACTGTACCAGAGGGACCAGGGCCATACTCACTACACTGCCCCCTCCTTAAGGATGTTTCGTCCCGAAACTTTTCTGCGCCATACCGATATCTGCACGTTGATCCCCGTGAGCACTGTGACGTTTGGTGGAAATAACAGTCCACAGTTCTTTTCACTACTGTTGAACCACATTTATTATAGCTGCACACCAGGATCTCAATTCCGGTATATTGGAAAATAGTTTCCAGCATGTTTCTTACAATTATCCAGTTCAATTCATCAAGGCCACAGCCTAGCTTTGGTACTGCTAGTTTTAGAATATCCTGATCGAGCAGCACACCTTGTAGATCACATAGGGCGTCCCAGACGGCGCGATAAGTTGGTTTCTCGTGGGACAGATGTTTGGTCACCAGGTGAAAAATGCTTCTGTTTCGGCTCGACTGTTTGTCGGCTATCTGTAGCACTGTGCCGACACATGGATGCTGTTTCCGTAATCTTTCAAGTTGACCGAACTTTTTCTTAAAAACCAGGGCGATTTCTCGAGACATCTGTAGATCTTGTACCACACAATGCGCCAATGAATATTCTGTAGGCACTTTGAATAGGTCTCCCTGTTGTTCTTTGGTCACACCATTTCGTACTTTATGACCCGTAGAATAGGAAGCCATGAACTCGTCAAAGGTGGATTCCAGGTCTTGCACATTAATTCGTCGAGCTCGAGCTTCCTTGGAGTCGCCATCGTTGTTGTCACCGGAGAAAGGAACCAATCGATTGAAATAAATCACTCTTGGTTTTCCTCCAGTCCTTTTTTGGATTCGATAGATGACGTCATTTATTCGCTTCAGCACCTCGTAGGGACCTTCCCAGGAGTTCTGTAGCTTTGGGGACATTCCACGGCGACGCTGTGGGTTGTATAGCCAAACCAGACCCCCGGCTTGATATCCACCATTATCAGCCTTGACATCATATAGGTCTTTCATCCTGTCACTAGCGCTCTGGATGTTGGAGCGTACTTGGTCATGGGTATCGTGCATCTTCTTCCGAAGTTCGGTGACGAAATCTTCGCCAACTAAATTTTCAGCTGGCTTGCTGCCGAACTTCAAGTCGCAGGGTAATTGCAGTTCATGACCAAAGACGATGTTAGCCGGAGTCTGTCCTGTTGTTTCATGAACGGATGATCGATAAACTAACAGGAATATTGGTAGGTGACAATCTAAGTCCTTTTGGTGAGGTGTCTATTGATGGTTCTGTTCATGCGTTCGACCATACCATCTGACTGTGGGTGTAGAGCAGTTGTCCTTGTTTTGCGAATATTCAATAGCTCGCAAATCGCTTGGAACAGAGATGACTCGAAATTTCTACCTAGGTCGGAATGTAATTCCTACGGTACCCCGAATCGACAGATCCACTGGTTAACAAGTTCTTCTGCTATTGTAGCGGCTTCTTGATTTGGCAAGGTATAAGCTTCAACCCACTTGTTAGTAGTCCATGACCACTATGATGTATTTATTTCCATTGTCGGATTCTGGAAATGGACCGGCCACGTCGATTGCGAATCTTTCAAACGGGCTCCCAACACTGTATTGACGCATTAAGGCTCTCCGACGTCTCTGCGGTCCGTTGCTTGCGGCGAAAACTACGAACTTTTTGCACCACTCCTTTACGTCCTCTCGACAATTAACCCAGTAACTCACTTTAGCAAAATCTTTGAAAATATTATTTATAAAACCATTTACAAACAGATTCACAATTTATTATCTCTTTCCCAGCATGGTTTTGTAGAACGTCGGTCTACATCTACTAATCTTTGTTATATTACCCAGTTCATTTGTAACTCTCTTGATGAGAATAAACAATTGAATGTTATTTATACCGACTTCTTCAAATCCTTCGATCGCATTAGTCATAGCATCATACTTCAAAAATTACATATGTTTGGCATATCTGATGCTTTGATAAATCTAATGTATTACTACCTCACTGATCGTTCTCCCTCCGTACCATATCGTGAATTGTCTGAATTCATTTCAGTTTGTTGCAACATCTGGCGTCCCTCAAGGATCAAATCTTGGTCCTGTTTTGTTTATCCAATTTATTAACGATCTGCCTTTAAATAATAGTAATAATAAACTTCTCTATGCTGATGATTTAAAACAAAAATTAGTTCGATTTCTGATCCTAACGATTGCCTTTCACTTCAAGAAGATTTAGATAAACTTTCATGTTGGTGCATTATCAATGAACTTGACTTAAACATTAACAAATGTAAAATAATCTCGTTTTCCAGGAAACTAGTAACAACCGAATTTGCGTATAATATCTCTGCAGTACCTCTTACCCGTTGCTATTAATATAAAGTTCTTGGTGTTATTTTTGATGCAAGACTATCTTTTAATAATCACATAAAGGATATAGTATCTCAAACGCATCGAATGTTTGGATTTATAATCCGTCATTCTCGCAGTTTCACTACAATTGAGCCTATAATTACACTTTATTTTACCTTTGCCCGATCCAAATTAAATTATTGCTCTGTAGTGTGGAATCCTTCATATAATAATCATATTGCACTGCTTGAATCAATTGAAAAGAAATTTCTTCGTTTTTTTATTTTAAGAAATATCTCATATATTCTTCTTATGATATCAGTTACGAATTTTTACTGCAGTATTTTAAATTTCATAAATTATCAGTATGTAGAAATAATTCACAGCTTATACATTTATATAAAATCATCCATAATTTATTTGAAGACCCATTAACACTAAACCTAATAAATTTCTGTGTTCCATCAATCGATTCTAGGAATCCTCATACTTTCCGACCGTCTGCTGCTTGTACTAATATTTTGCAACATTCTCCCGTACATCTTATGTACTCTCTGTATAATCGTATTGAGTCACAAATTGATATTTTTAGTATTTCGTTGTCACGTTATAGGAAGTTTCTCGCTGCTAACGCTGTATGATAAATTTGTATTTTGTTTAGCTTTATTTAGTGTTTATTTATTCTTTGTTTCATACTATATGTGATTACTTTTATATTTTTGTATTTTTTTTGTTCCTGTCCAATTAATTGGATTCGCTTGTCTGGACAGTGTATTGTAATAATAATAATAAAATCGCTCACGCAGCTTTTGTACTGTCCTCGTTACTCCTAAGTGTCCTCCAGCAGGTCCATCATGAATCTCCTTCAGTACCTCCGGTACTCTTTTCCTGGGGATTATGATCTGCATCTTTTGCTCCGTAGCCTCAGGACCTTCCAGGATACGTTTCAGTAGTCCTTTTTCTATAATAATGAAGTACCGCTGCGCCCAGTACGATTTTACGGTTTTCGAGTGTCGTACAACCTCGTGCCAGGTTGGTTTTCAGCCTTAGTAGATAGAAAGCACAGCTATCACTCCAGCAACCGCAACATTTTTTGACCTCGATTGACCCCGCAGTAGATGTTGAATAAAATTACGATTCCGATTTGTTGGCCTTGACAAGGTTTGCAGTTTGAATTAAATCTTCCAACAGGTTTGAGGTAATTAAAAACAACAATATAATTTAGTTTATTATTATTCTTAATATTACATAGCAGTTTAACAACAAGTCTTTAATATTAATGTAAGAATTTTATTTACTAATTAATATTACATAGCAGTTTCATAAAATTAACATATACACCATAATTATAATAAGTCCTCCTTATTTATATAAGAATTAAATTTATCATTGAATCCTAACCATTTAACATAATATCGATTTTTATCTTTACGTAATATTTTTTCTATTAGATATATACCCGGATACTTTGTACGTTGAATATCATACTCATAAAAGCCACCTGCAATATCTTGTCCATTTTCATCCTGCAACAAGTATGTGATCGGAGATGTGGATTGTATTTTGACTATTTTAAATATTTCCGTGGTCCAAGATGGTTGATACCCTTTCTCAAATATTGATTTGTATTTACTGATTCGAACATAATCACCAACTTTATATCGCGCAGGTGTAGTTATTTTAACTCGATTGTAAATAGTGTTTAATAATTTTTTCTCATGTTTCTCACTTACATCAATTGGTTTTAAACCAGTTGTTCTATGTTTAGTATTGTTATATTTTAATATTAAATTTTCTAACATATCAACCCATTTGTATGTACCTTGAAAACTAAACTCTTTCACATCATTGATTTTAAAGTTCGATTAAATCGTTCAATAATTCCTGCTTTTATAATACTGTATGTTGAATAATGATTCACATTATATTTTTTCATCAAATTAGAAAATTCTTTATTGTAAAATTCTTTACCATTATCGGTTTGTAGATTTTTAGGAATAATTTTGTTTTGAAACACAACACTCATAGCGATTGTTACATCATTGCCAGATTTTGATTTAACTGGCACAGCCCATGTTCTCTTCGAAAATGCATCAATAACTGTTAAAATGTATTTGTATCCTCGATTTTCTTTCACATACGGTATCATTTCAACAAGAGCGGCTTGAAATAAATCGTTTAAACCTTTTACAATAACACGTCTTCGTTTAAAGTTTCGTCGCACATCTTTATGTAATTCATTCACAATTTCTCTTTTACTCTTACTAAACTAGTTTCTAGAATAATTTCCACTGAAAGTCTTTGTATACTCTTTCGTCCTTCTATATGATAGAATGTTAACTTATCATTAACTGAAACCTTCTGTTCTAATAACGATAATGATTTATCATTGATTTTTGTACCAATTAATATTCCACGTTTATTATATTGCACATTTTTTATTATTCCTTCACATGGAAATAGATAGAAAGATTCACCATTTTCAAATTTATATTCATCACCATGTAAATTTAAAATGAAATTTATTATAAGTATGCTATGATACTTTGAAATTTTAATATCAATGCTATCATCAAAAGCGAACAATCTTTGATTAACATAATCATTAAATTTTAGTGTTAATTCACTTTCTAGATTCTTAATTAAATTTTAAACATATTTTACAGTCACAACATCATTTTCAACCGTGGGAATTCCCGTCAAACGAACAGCTTTTAGTTCAAATGTTTTATTCTGTATATGTTTTAATATTTTCTTTTTTACACGTTTTTGTATACCTTTATCTATATGAGTTCCGAACTTATCAACATGCATTTTAACAATGGGAATGCATATTCTATTTCTTTCATTTAAATTCTAATTTGTGCCTCTCGTAATGTTTCTTCTATTTGCACAATTTCATCATCATGTCCTGTGTGTCCAGCTAATTTTGAAGCAATTAATAACCTTAACCTCGATACAAGTTTGTTGAGGTCACACCAATAAATATATTGTGCTCGTTTGTTTGTTACATTCAACTCTGGAAATCCTAATCCGATTGGTGTTTTCAACTTTGATGTGGATCTTGTTCGCACATGTGGAACTATATCTCTTATAATATTTTTATACTTTATACTATGTTGAGATATTATATTCCCCAACCTGTTATAATATTTTCGATGTGCATTTGTATTTTGAACAATTTCCAAATAATTATCTTTATCGGTTTTGTTATATATGTTAGGGTTTGGTACTTTTAATGTTAAAAGTTCATATAATCCGAGCGTACCTTCATACCACTTGCCATTAATATTTAGATCATTATTATCTATTTCAACTTCAGAATCTCCAATCATAAATTTATCAGTAATTGGTTCAAGTCGGATTCCATACACATTGTCTAGTTCAGAACTATTAATTGCGTAAGGTGCCATAAACTTGCCAGCAATGTCCTCCAAGATATTTTGAGAAGATTGTTCTAAGTCTTCCTTTGTTTGAAATTGTTCTTTAATCTGTTGTTGTAGTGGTGACATACCTGGATATTCACTAATTTCATCATCTTTTAAAAAATCTAACGCTCTTTTAGGAACAATAGCTGGCGATTCATCGTCTTTTAAGAATGTTGGTACTCTTTTAGGAGCAATTTTTCTTCTCGGTGTTTCAAACATCTCACCATGTAATACCTCAGGTTCTTTTGTTACAGGCAAACGAATTTTTTCTAATGTACCACTTAAATGTGATAAAGGTGCAACGATAGGCTTAAAAGTTTCACTCAATAATTGTTCTGTTTCTTGTTTACCACGTTTAAATAGAACGAGTAAATTTGCATTATCACGTATAAGTTGTTTACAAATTATGTTATATAAATTAAATCATACTTTACTATTGCGCATGACCGCCCCTTCTCTTGAATTAGTAAGTAAGTTAGCTAAGAATACACATAAAAAGACATGTAATAGTAAAAACAGGCAATCTTTGGTCTGTTGTACTGTTGTTAAGAATTAACAAGTATCCATGTAATTACTTGAACTTCGAAATAAAAATTATAAGTTTTTAAGACTAAACGGCCTTAAAACCTAATTGGCGCAGTCAAACGGTAGAATATTGTCGACACAGAGAAATTAAAACAAAAAAAATTTCTTCTGTGGTACTTTTTCAAAAGTTTTACACAATTACGAATCTACAAGAATAACGGCTTCAACCTAAAGCCCATCAGGGTCTACCCACGACCCATCTTTAGAGAAGACACCAGAGCTTGGCAACTTGCTGTTCCACTACGTGATCACGTCCTCCTCGAACGAGAAGAACTTGCTGTTCCGTAGCTGGTCCACGTCGCCGGAAGACATCTGCCCTCTTCTCCCAAAAGAACAGTCTCACAACAGTACCAGATTCCGGTGATGTCCGTCAAACATCTCATTATTGTAATTATATTACAGTAAGTCATTAATTTTAATAACTCTGTAATACACAGAGGGGTAGATCTAGCGACAGACTAGTAATAAATCTACCGAGAGACCGGCACAGTCTCACACACATAAACAATTTATGAGTGACAGTAGTCAACAATCACACGATTCTGATAGCGATTCAGACATCGAAGAAATTATTATAAATCCCATCACAAATTTTTCCCTTACACCCAGTAGATTAAACATTATGGCTACTATAACTATGTCAGAGATTAAAAATCTCTGCGAAATTATTCCACATTATGATGGAAATGTAAAAATTTTAAATAATTATTTGTCATCAGTTGATGAAGTTTATTCAACACTTGCCACTATAACATTAACTCAAATTCAAAAAACTTATTTATTTGGATTAATTAAAAGTAAACTTATACAAAAAGCTGCAGAATTGTTAGCAGAAAACAAATTTGATCATTGGGAAGATCTAAAATTGTATTTAACAACAAATTTCACTGATAAAAGTACAGCAGAAACGATACTGTTAGACATATTATATTGTAAATATAAAGTGAACTCTGAAACTACTCTTAAATATATTTCTGAAAAATTCGCACATTATAAGTCAAAAATCTTGCTTACAAATTATGCACAAAATCAAAAAAATGCTATCCTTGCAGAAATTCAAAAAACAGTCGTAGCTCACTTTATATCCTTGATGCCTATAACAATAAGAGGATCATTCGTTGTCAAAAATCCACAAACCCTAGAACAATGCGAAATATTGTTGAAAAACGAATTTAACTTTAGTAACAGACATCAATCACCAATGACTAAAGAACAAAATTTCTCTTTTAACCCTCCACCAAAAAAATTCCCGGCACAACAATTTCCTTCAAGACCCATACAATTCCAACCACGTCAAGAACAACCCAGATCATTTGCACCCAGACAAAATATAAAAAACTACCAAGAAACAAAAAGAACATTTACACCTAAACCCATGACTCAACAAACTCGAGTCACCACACCAATGTCCGTACAAACCACTAGACAGAATTATCACATAGAACATGAAGAACAATTTAACGAGGAAGAAGACATTGACGAAACCGAAATTGACCAGAACACTGACTCTTTTTTAGACATAGAGACTTCAGCCCACGAGAACACTACATAATGTCCTCAATAACGACAAACCTACCCTCTTTACAACAAAATCAATTTAATATACTTTTTGATACTGGTTCTTCCATAAATCTGATACACCCAAATTTAGTAGAACAAATGAAATTAAAAACAATCGCCACCAAATTAACGTTCAAAACAGTAAATGGTAAATCAAATTGCACTGAATATGTAGAAATTAAAATAAATAAAAAATTAATTAAATGCTATGTTTTCAAATTCCATAAAATTTACAATTTATTATTAGGAATAGAAGCATTTCGCGAACTAGATATAAAATTAGATTTTATAAAAAATATTGTAACAATTAATAAAAAAAATTATAAACTACAAAATAATAATCATTACGCAGAAATTAATCTCACGGAAATTCGCAACTCTCATTTAAACACGACGGAGAAACAAAAATTAGACGAAGTAATTAAAGAATATCGCGATTTATTCCCTAACGATAACGAACCACTATCTCATACAAATGTTCTCACACATAAAATAATAATGTCGGACGAAACACCAATTTATACAAAAAATTATCGGTTGCCACAAATTTATGAAAGTGAAATTGAACAACATGTCAATAAATTATTAGCGGAAAATGTTATTCAGAAATCATACTCTCCCTGGTCGTCACCTATTTGGATAGTTCCGAAAAAGGTAGATGCATCTAATAAAAAGAAAACTAGAATGGTTATCGACTTCAGGAAAATTAACGCAAAAACCAAAGACGACAAATTCCCAATCCCAAACATCGATACACTCTTCGACCATATCGGAAAATCAAAATACTTTACAACATTAGATTTGCATTCAGGATTCCATCAAATACGTATGAACAAATCGGATAGAGAAAAAACTGCATTTTCCACCCCTTCAGGACACTATGAATATCTTAGAATGCCATTTGGGCTCAAAAATGCTCCAGCAACGTTTCAAAGAATGATCAATACAGTTTTAGGAGAATTAGTTAATGAAATATGTCTTGTCTATTTAGATGACATAATAATTTTTGGACAAACTTTAGAAGATCACATAATAAATATAAAACGGGTATTTGAAAAACTGCGTAAAGCAAATTTAAAAATTCAAAAAGATAAGTCAGAATTTTTAAAATCAGAAGCTAGATATTTAGGCTACGTTATTAATCAAAATGGACTCAATACTGACAAAAAAAAATTGAAAGTATAAAAAATTTAAATATCCCCAAAACAAAAAAAGAAATAAAACAATACCTAGGCACTTTGGGATGGTACAGAAGATTCATTCCTAATTTCGCAAAATTAACAAAACCGTTTACTACGTGCTTAAAGAAAGATTCTCATGTTGACATTTATAATCACGAATATCGTGTCGCATTTGAAAACAGTAAAAAGATACTAGCCGAATCATCACTGCTACAAATTCCTGACTTTAACAAAGAGTTCACGTTGACAACTGATGCCTCCGATTATGCAATGGGAGCCGTGCTAACACAAATACATGACAATCAAGAAAGACCTATCTGTTACGCTTCAAAAACTTTAAACTCAGCAGAACAAAATTATTCAACCATAGAAAAAGAACTGAAAGCAATAGTTTGGGCAATAAAAAATTTTAGGCCATATTTATACGGACGGAAATTCAAAATTAAAACTGATCATAGGCCCTTGGTATGGCTTTTTAATATGAAAAATCCAAATCAAAAGCTTATGCGTTGGAAAATTGAATTAGGGGAATATAATTTCGAAATAGAATATTTAAACGGTAAACAAAATGTAATTGCAGACCTGTTATCAAGACAGCGTCCGAAGTTAAAGATAACAGAACTTCCAGGAAACGTACTCGAACATAATGTCATCGCACACTGTGTATCACGCGACTTCGAAATGTCAAAAGGATTAGCAGCAGATGTAGTAAAATTATTTGATAGTAAAAATTATTGTAAACATTCGGATTCATTGAATAAACAATTAATTGTACAGAAGTTAGGCAGTAAAACAATAATTCATTTAATAACAAAACAAAATCATGATGATAAACCTTCTATCAAAAGTTTGGATAAACCATTAAAAGAACTTCGAGATTATTTAATAATGAACGAGATACAAGAAATAAATATTCCTAAATTAAGTTGCGGTTTAGATAGATTATCATGGGTAGATGTGAAACAAAAATTATATAAAATATTCGAAGACACTAATATTCAAATCAATGTCTTTAGTTTACCAGAGAATTACCACGTAACCGACGTCAGCGAAAATCCAAATAGCGAACAAGATGATATTAATACAGTGCATTCAGATAATGAGAATATCATAGCAGGAATTAAATATTTAAACAATCGATTAAATATAGCAGACAATCAGATCATATTCGACTCACATAATCAGGAAACAAATATTCAAATTATAAAATTATTTAATAATAAAAAACAAAGAATTCATGTAACAATTAAGGAAGATAGTTTTGAGCAAGAAACATTAGAATTCCTAAAACAATATATTGTTCCGAAAATTCGATATTTAGCTATTTTTAATAAAGATCTTGACAAGAAAGTAACAAAAATTATATCAAAAAACTTTACCCCAGATTCCATAAACATAATAGCAGTAGATAAGTTAGTTTCCGATATTGAGCATGAAGAAGAACAACTAGAAATTATACATGAATTTCATAATGGTTTCACAAACCATAGAGGAATTAATGCTACAATACAAGCATTAAAAGAAAAATATTACTGGCCCAATATGAACAAAGACATTATAGAATATATAAATAAATGCGAGTTATGTAAATTAAATAAGTATGATAGAAAACCAATACCTGCAATAGATAATGTCACTCCAACCCCTGAGAAACCTTTTAAAATTTTAAATTTAGACCTCTTAACATTAGAAGGTAAATATTTTTTAACCATTATGGATCAATTCTCGAAACACGCACAAGCATACTTTCTTATTACTAAAACAGCTAAAAACATATGTGACATATTAATCAAATACCTTCAAACTTACACGGTACCAGATAAGATAATAACCGACAGCGGAGGAGAATTTAAAAATGCATTATTACAGGACTTATTAAAAAGATACGGAATTAATATCCATTTTATTTGTGTGAACAACCCAAAGAGTAATGCAATCGAGAGATTTCATTCCACTCTAATAGAATCACTACGAATGATTAATCAAAAACAACGAATAAAAGATAAAGACCTAATCCAAAAAGTAGATTTGGCATTAATAGCATATAACAACACAAAACACAACACAACCAAACTAACACCCAACGAAATATTATTCGGACCTGACCAAAATAAATATTTTAAACAAGACATTACACTGGACCAAACTTTAAATGAACATCAAAATAATATTAATATAACAAATGAATTAGTAAAAACTAGGATTATAAATGAAAAATTAAGTAGATTTCAAGAAAATAACAATCCATTACAGTTAAAGAAAAAAATATTTATTAAACAAAATCCAAGATTAATCGGTAAAATAAAAAAACCCTTATACAGAAAATATTCTCTAAAAGCTTACGACCCCTTGTTAGGAAAAATAAAGATTAGTGACGAACATGGTGACAAAAATATAAGGATAAATAAAATTAAACAATAAAATAATAAAGGACCATTATTACAGACTATGCCATGGACAACTGACTGACATTTCCAAAAATAACGGATTCCACTTAATTGAGTTAGGTGAATGCCAGATAAAAGAGTCGGAACAACTAATATATTATAATTATGATATATCCCAAATTGAAACAGAATTTATTAAGGTTACAACTACTTTTAATAAAATGCACAGTCAATTAGAGAATAAAACACATATCTTCCAAAATATTCTGAATATATTAGATTATAACTATGCTGATTTAAAAGACCAAATTACAAAATTATTCATGAGAGATAATAAAAGATCTAAACGCGGTTTAATTAACGGACTCGGCTCCATAATAAAATCAATTACTGGAAATTTAGATTCAAGCGATGAGGATAGATATAATAAACTTTTTGAACAAATACAGAGTAACGAAATAACGCTACAAAAACAAAGCGAACTAAATTTAAAAATCTCAACAAATATTTCTAAACAATTTAATCAACAATTAGAAAACATAAAACATAATGAAGAACACCTAAAAGAAAAAATAAGTATGACAATAGATATTTTAAATAAAAATCAAAATTGGCAGAATATGATGGGAGTAAATAATCAAATATTAGAGTTAATTTTAATAATTAAAAACCTTAATGAATTTTGTAAACAAATAGAAGTAAGTCTAACTTTTTGTACTTTGCATAAGTTACACCCTACCATTATCAAATATGATAATTTAATAAAAATCACTCAAGATAAGGATATATGGAACTTCAACGAACTCATTGAAACCCATTGTAAATTTGAAAATAAACAAATTCACTTCATAATCACGATACCAAGCTTCTCAAAACAAACTTATCCATTATTCCAGTTTAGTCCCATTCCCACTTACAATGATGAACAGAAATTAATAATTGTCAATGAAAACCAAAAACTGTTTTTTAAAATAGGTAAAGAAAATTATGTAATTAATAATTGTGTACTTATAGAAAATAAATATATGTGTATTACACAATACTTTGAAATAAATAAATGTATTCTCAATTTAATAGATAATAAAAAGAATGATAATTGTTTGTATCACTATATAAATATGGAGAATGATATAGAACAAATCAAAAACACAAATGATATAATAATCATTAGCCCTAATAAACAACAAATACAACTGAACTGTTTAAATAAAAATATTTACAAAGATATTAGAGGCATCTTTAAAATGAAAACAGATGAAAAGTGTCAAATAAATAAAAATATTTTTGAAATTGTTAACCAGCAATATAAAGAAATACAAATTCAAAATTTAGAGATAAATCATGAAAGTAAAATTAATGGAACATTGAATTTAAAGAAAGTAGAACAATTAACAGAACCCATAAATAATTTACCTAAAATAAAAATTCTCGAATCGAATAACAATTATTATTCTTATTTAATACATATATTAATAGTTGTAATTATAATAATGTGTATTTGTAAAATAATATTTAAATATAAGAAGAAATTTTGTATTAATTATTGTAAAAAAGGAGAAGGAATAGAAAAAGAAATAGAATTAAACCCTTTAGCTTAAAAATCATGCGACATAGCAAAGTCTTGCAAGGGAGGAATTATGTTATACAAATTAAATCATACTTTACTATTGCGCATGACCGCCCCTTCTCTTGAATTAGTAAGTAAGTTAGATAAGAATACACATAAAAAGACATGTAATAGTAAAAACAGGCAATCTTTGGTCTGTTGTACTGTTGTTAAGAATTAACAAGTATCCATGTAATTACTTGAACTTCGAAATAAAAATTATAAGTTTTTAAGACTAAACGGCCTTAAAACCTAATTTACATACCCGCGCATAAGTTTGAATAAGGCAGAATGTATCAATTTCTTTATGTCTTCCTTGACAAAAGTAACTACACAAATGTTCTTGTCGATTAGTTGCAATATCGTCGAATATGATAATTGAATTTGGTAATACTTCACAGACTGGGGTTAAATTAGCATTATCGGTGTATGGAAAATATTTTATACCACTTATAGACTTTAAAATATTCTCTAAGATTCGATATTTTGGTTGAAACAGCGATTTGGAGTGTAGATAGATGTTTTCAAATCGTAAACCATTAAAACTTGTGAGTAATGAAATCATTAAGTTTGTTTTTCCACAGTTTGATGGTCCAGCAATAATACAACGTATATTATTAGGAAAAAGGATTCCATGTTTACCAATACTTTGTTGTTCACCCTCAATGTTCAACACTTGAATAGCACATTGTTGTTTTTCAAATCTCATCTTGCGTATGATGTGAATAAATTATATGTACACATATTTATTAGTATTAGTATAGTATACATATTGAATTCAGTAACATGGAGTCACGAGGAAAAAGTGTACTTCGTGATGCGATTCAGAACGCTAGAAGAACATATTTAACGGAGACAAGAAGGGGTAATGTAACTGACATAATTCCGGAAACATTGAATGCTGCACGGAAAAGTGTACAAAAACGTAAAAATGAATCGTATGAACCACCGCGAGTCATACCAATACCAAAAACCGGAGGATTTTTACCATTCCTTATTCCATTGTTTGCTGGTTTGTCTGCTCTTGGAGGTTTGGCTGGTGGAGCTGCGGGAATAGCAAAAGCTGTGAATGAAGCAAAATCTGCAAAACAACAACTGCTTGAAGCTCAGAGACATAACAAGACGCTGGAGGCTATTGCAGTTGGAAAACGAGGAGACGGTTTATATCTTGGAAAACATAAAAATGGATTAGGATTATTTCTTAAACAAAAAAAAAAAACTTCCGTTAAGAGCGCTCACTGATGTAGATTTGCAAAAGTATGCTATAAACATTCCATATTTTCGTGGAATTTACATGCGTGACAATTTACCAAAATCAGGACCTTTATATAATGAATCTGCAATTGTTAATTTAGACAGTAAAAACAACATTGGATCACACTGGGTATGTTACAAGAAACGAGGAAATCGTGTGCAATATTTCGACAGTTTTGGAAACTTAAGACCACCCATTGAATTAATTAATTATTTTGGTGAAAAAGTGAAAATTAAGTATAATTATCGTCGATATCAAAAATTTAATTCATTTAACTGTGGTCATTTGTGTTTAAAGTTTCTGTATAAAAAATAATGTCGTTAACAATTACACTCACCGGTAAACAGTCAGTGTTGAGTGCTGATTATTCACCACCGCTACATTTAACTGGTGGTAGTGGAGAATGGGTTATCGGTCTCGTTGATTTTCAAACATATAACTCCATTCCGAATATTACTGAAGGAAATAATAAATTATACTATTATGAGAAAAATAATAATTTAAAATCCATAATAATTCCACCAGGATCCTATGATATTGAAGATTTAAACGATTACATACGATCCGTTATAGGCGATCCTGATTATGACATTGAACATCATCATCATCAGGAAGAAAAGGAAAAATTAAATTTCTACTCACAGCGAACGTAAATACTTTAAAGTGTCAAATTTCATGTTCAAACAAGATAGACTTTACAAAGGAAGATAGTATAGGAGGTATGTTAGGGTTTAATAAAAAAATACTGAACGAAAATGTGTTACATGATTCCGACTCCATTGTAAACATTATGAAAGTAAATAGTATTCAAATAAAATATAATATTTACACAGGATCGTATGTAAATAATTTAAACGAACATGTATTACACGTTTTTTTCCCACATGCACCGCCAGGGTATAAAATAGTTGAGGTGCTAACAAATATCATTTATTTACCAGTGAGCGTTAGAGTCATAGACAACGTAACTTTAAAAATCGTTGATCAACAAAACGAAATTATCGACTTTCGTAACGAAAAAATTACTGTTAGACTGCATTTAAAACAAGTCAATGGCAATTAATTTTAATAGAAAAAGAGTGATAAATATTAAATATAAACGATTGCAACCCATCACAAAGTTAACAAGTGAGAATATAAAATTTCTTCAGAGTCAAGGTTACAGACTAAAAGGAAATGAATAATATTCTGCATATTTAAGAAGAAGTGTTATTTTATGAATCAATAACACGTGTTGAGGTTCATTCACATCAACCATACATTGCCTCCACATTCAATAATAGCGATGAAATCAGAATTCCCATTCAAAACCAAGCAGTTTTCACACTTCCTAGTCAAAGTTCGATCGTAATTGAAGGTGAATTACTTAAAAAGGATGGAACTCCGTCTGCGGCATCATCATATTTAATCAATAATGGTATTGCACACTTGTTTGATGAAATAAGATATGAGTTAAATGGCATCGAAATAGACAGGTGTAAAAATGTTGGTATAACCTCCACAATAAAAGGGTACTGTTCGTTTCATGAAGGACAAAAAAGAACTTTGGAAAATGCTGGTTGGGGGGGTGGATCCATTATAACTGATGCTAAAGGGCAATTTAATGTGTTGATACCTTTAAATGCCATTCTTGGTTTCGCAGAGGATTACAAAAAAGTTCTGATGAATGTAAAGCAAGAACTTGTTCTAATTAGATCAAGGTTGGATTCAAATGCGTACGTTACAACAGAAGATTTAAAATTGAAAATTACAAAAATAGATTGGCGAATGCCTTACATTTATGTGAACGATAAAGTACGGTTATCATTTTTAAAGAAACAGGAAAGGTATAAGCAAATACAAATCCCCTTTCGATCATGGTCATTATTCGAATTTCCGCTACTGCCCACGTCCGAGAAGCAAACATGGACCATTAAAACATCTTCACAGTTTGAAAAACCTCGATATGTGATTTTAGCATTTCAAAATGATAGAAAAAATCAAGATAGTAAAAATAGTAGTGAATTTGACCATTGTAATATTTCTAATGTGAAACTGTTTTTAAATTCCGATAATTATCCCTATGAAAATTTAAATTTAAATATACAAAATAATCGTTATGCTATCTTGTATGATATGTATACACAGTTTCAAAGAGATTATTATGATAAAGATGTGCTACCTCAACCGCTTTTGAGCAAAAATGATTTTATTACAAAAACACCTCTTACAGTACTAAACTGTTCTAGACAAAATGATAATTTAAAAACAGCTCCGGTGGATGTGAGACTTGAATTTGAAGCTAATGAAAACTTTCCAGCTAACACTACTGCCTACTGTCTCATTATTCATGATCGTATAGTAGAGTATAACACAATGAACAGTTCAGTTAAAACTCTTGTGTAATACAATAAACGGTTAGTAACATAATGGAGTTTATTTTGGACATACAAGGTTTCACTGCTAACAATAGTAGTTTTGTGCCTAAAGAAATTGCTATATTAACAAGAAATGGCGAGAAATTGCAACATTTCATTCTCGAAGCACCTTACGAGTGGAACAATTTAAATAAATCGCGTCAAAAAGAAGCGCAATGGTTATTGAATAATTATCACGGATTGTATTGGGATTCCAGTTCCCGTTCTTACACACAGACACTCGAAAACATTACATGTCAACTTTCGAAAGCTATAAAAATTTATGTGAAAGGAGAGAGAAAGAAGAAATATCTGCAAAATAAACTGAAATTGTGTGTTGATGTGGTTGATTTAGTACAGTATCCTAGTTTAAAAAATGCGAATACAATTAATTTTTCATGTTTCTCAAAACATTTGTGCAATGCGAAACGTGTTTGTAATTAAAAAATGCTTGGATTTACTTGCACAGTAACTTGTTTTGTAAGGTTGTTGACAAATAAAAGTTTATATTTAAAATATGTTTTTATTATAAAGTTCATCATGAATTTTTGTTCCTTTACACACATATAATAATTCCTTAAATGCTAGTACATTCATATTAATATCCTCATCTAAAACAGTTTCAATACATGGTAGCTTAGTTGTACAATTATTTATCTTACAATAATCACGCACGCGAGTTAAAATTTTTCCGTAATACTCAGCAAATTTTATTGATTTTAATAACTCCATTTTATGATCAATTATGTTATTAATTTGAAACATATTTTGAACAGATGATAATTCTAAAACAATAGTATATTCATTGTTATTCCATGTTAATGTTAACATTTTTTTACCATTAATATTGTTAAAAAAAACAATGATTTCCCTGTATATTCTGACACGTCATATCCACACCACAATCAAAATAATTTTAAATCATATTTTTGTATTTACTTAATTCGTTCCACTCTGCTAGAGTAAACTGAATTCCAGAATTGTCTGGTTTACTTGTACTAAATTTTATAACAGGTGTATAATTCCTAATTACACTCAAGCCTATACTTATCCATTTCGTTTTACTCTTATTCAACGGATAGTTTGAGGAAAGTAAAAGAGAATCTTCTTTATATAAAGATGTAAGCAGTTCACTATTCTTGATGATGTCTGCAAAATCGTAATAGTATGTGCTAGAAGCAGTTGAGTCGTCAAGTTTTCGTGATTGAGCCATCTAAGAGAGATAATATGTATAATTAATTTTAATACTTATATATTTTAAATATTATACTTACTCTCCGTTAGCGAAATCACTTTTCGCAGTCTATTGAAAATTCTTGAATTCTAAGGAGTTTATATATACTTTAAATCTTAAATATGATTGGTTAAAATAAAACCTGTTCTTATTGGTTAAAATAAAACTCTTTCTTATTGGTTAAAATAACAAAGATATTCGCATATGGGTTAAATTTACTCACGTTAGGTTTAACAAATCTTAGTCATACAATGGTTGAGAAAGTAGTTGCATGTGAATTGCTCTCTATAGCACGTAATTTAGATATTATAAATGAAAAATGTTTTATCGAATATAAAATAAATTTTCGCGATAATTGCAATTTTCGTGATATTATAAGGAAATTGGCGCCATCAGTGTACATATGCAAGGGAATAAATGAAGAAAAATTCATATATATATATATATATATATTAGAAATGTTTGAAGGAGTTGAATTAGAAAAAATGTGGGTGAAATTGCCATACAAATTTAAAGTAAATCTCAATATAATAAAGAGATTACATTGCGTTGAACATTACAATTTACCTACGCAAAGAGACCATATCGACGGATCACCTCCATTAATAAAAAATTGTAATATGTGTAAAACAAATGAATATATAGTGGAAGATTTTATAACTAAGAACTTGTTTTAAAGTTATTTCTGTATAGTTTAAATAAAATAAAAATAAATTTATATTCTTACATTTTACGTTTTTTACATTCCTCATTCCTATTTCTATCCTCAATTTTTCTTTTCTTTCTAAGAAAAAATATATAATTATAAACAATTATTATTATATTAACAAAAAATATTACCTGTTGTTCTCCATAAATTCGTTTTTAATTTTTAATTTATCTTGAAATAATTTTGAAAATACGGTGCATATGTAACATATATGTGCGCATTCTTCCGACATTGAACAATAATATTCACAGCAAACCATAATTAATCTATATCATTAAAAAACTTTGACTAAATCCTTTGATTATTATTAATTATTTGGATGCAGTTTACACAATCCTGTCTATCTATTGTGTACACAATAAAATCATCACATTTTGCACAACATAAATTCCCATAAGCATCAGCTAGTGAGTATAAACGGATATTATGTTGTTCAAAATGAATGTATGATATATTTGAGTTATCAGCTACTATATTATAAATATTTCTTTGAACGCTATCTAATATAATGCCATTATAGCATGGTGTACATATAATGTTATAACTCATATATCTATCACCATTAAAATTTCTTCCAATCCAAATATTAAGATTATTTGAATTTTCAATTTCTACATATTCTTTAATCACGCAGATATTATGATTTGCTTTCAAATTATTCAAAGTGATGTTTCTAAACATATCATTTCGAACAGCACCGCCTAACAATGGCATCTTACCTGAATATTCTTAAAACAGAATACCTTCTCGTGCAATATTTATACTAAGAACCCTACTCCTTAACTAACCTTAAACAAAATTTATTATTCAAATAAAAAATTATGTGAAACCATTACAAGTAAAATAATAGCTTCAGTTAAAAGGTTAAGGAATTATAACAACATTTCACAATTAAATATATATATATAGTTAAAGCAACAATAATAATAAATAAACAGTAATTAAAAATGTGTCTTGTATGTAGAATAACCTATATTTAAAAATTAAATGGTTGTGATTTTGTGGAAACGAAAATAAGCAACAAGACAATGTTGCACTATAAAAGCATACACACTCTATTTAATTCCTTAGTATTGAAGTTAAAATGGCGTTGAATATGTTAAACAAACTCGGTGAAGGTGCAGCGTATAAAAAAATTTCTGACTTAGTAGTTGGAGAGAGATATTTAATAAAATATTCAAAATTAATAAAAACCATACACGGTCCCAAATATATTTTGGGCATCGAAGATTATAATGTTTTTTTACCGTTGAGGTTCCAATCTGCGTCTGAGGTGGAAATTAAAGAGTTAGTTGGACAGTTCATAGTTAACATAACGAAACCTGGTGATCAATTTGCGAAATTTAAATTCATCAGGTGAGTTCAAGTAAACAATAATGTTTTTATACTATTTTATAATTTTTTTGTTATAGTAACAATGCAGGAGAAGAAGAACCAATTGCATTGAAATAAACGTTCTTATTTCATAAAATTAGTTATTAATTACATACAATTGTTTTAAATACGTAAAATAGTGGTTTAGAAATATTATTAGTGGTTAATACAAACATGTTTCCGTGTAATATATGCAGCAAAATTTATAAATTGAAAGATAGTTTACATCGACATATTAAATATCAATGCAACAGAAATTTACATTCACGAATATTGTGGAAAGTTGTATAGTCCGCTAACTTTTAACAAACATATATCTCACATTCATAACATGAATAAAAAAAGTTTACAATCACATCAATCATCTAAACGATTAAAATTAAACAATCCAAACGATTTTATATTTTGTGAGTTCTGTAGAATGGATGTAAAGAAATCTCTATTCAACTCTCATAAAAAAACTAGTGAACATAAATTGAAAGCTTGTGTTGACTGTGAACCTGATGTTTCAATTATTAAAACCGCTTTTAAGTGTAGAATTATATCGTTTCAAATTAAAAACAGGAATTTACAAACAGATATTCCATCATTCTTAAAATTTTTAAAACCTAAAGTGTGCAATCTAATTAAAAAAAAAACTGAAATTCATCATTCAGTAAAGTTGAATATAGAATTATTTTGTTCATATATACTACCTGCAAAGAAGGACAGCGAGGACATAAAATCATTCAACACAAAATTTCAAGAAATTACGCATTCTACGGATTTTGCAGAAATATACGATAGCTTATCGTCACGAATCGAAACAGACAGCAATGAATTTCAGGTAATATACTCAAATATATTTTTGTTACAAATTTACAAAAAATATGTGTTTGCAGGAAAAAGGATCTGGCTGGACGTTAGTCAAAGTAGAACATTTAGAAATAAACATGAATAAGTATTCTCCATTCTCAGCATCATCATACATCCCACTACCAAATGATATTTTAAAGAAGCGAGCTTGTGTTAACGTTGAAAACATCGATGAAAAATGTTTCCAGTGGGCAGTTCTATCAGCGCTACACCCTTCTACAGTTCATGCAGAGCGAGTATCAAAATATATTCCGTACGAAAACGAACTAAATTTTTCTGGTTTAAGTTTCCCAATGAAAATTAAACATATTTCAAAATTTGAGCAGATAAACGATCTATCTATCAATGTATTTGGTCTCGACTTTAACTATAAAAATAAGAAACATAATGTAGTAAGTCCAATACATCACACAAAAAATAAAAAACGTAATCATGTAAATTTGTTATATTTTGAAAACGGAGATAGGAATCATTATGTTTGGATAAAAAAATTATCGTGTTTAATCAGTAATCAATTTAACAAAACAACATATAAAAAATGGATTTGTGACGGATGTTTAGTTAATTTTTCAAATGAATCAAAGCTTATTAATCATCAAAATAACGATTGTGCACACATAGTTACTTATTTACCGAACGAAAACGAAAATATTCTGCAATTTACTCATTTTGAGCGAAAATTAAAAGTTTATCTTTGTTGTATACGCTGATTTTGAATCTTTACAAATTCCTTTTATGTCTTGTTTGCCCGCAACAACTCATTCATTTACAAGCTTGACTCACATGCATGAACCATATAGCTTTGCATATTTTATTAAATATTCATATAACAATGAACTTAGTCAATTTAAAACATATTCTGGTAAAGACGCTTCATGTAAATTTGTTGAATATATTTCAAACGATGTTAAAGAACTTTATAAGAACCATTTAAAAAATATAATACCTATGACATCTTTAACAGATGATGAACAAAATTTTTACAATTCCTCCAACATTTGTCATATTTGTGAACAAGAATTAGGTACTGATCGAATACATGACCACAATCACCTTAATGGCGCCTTTATCGGCCCAGCTCACTCTTCATGTAATTTAAATTTTAAAATACCCAAGTTTGTACCTATTTTTCTACACAATCTGACAAATTATGATTGTCATATATTTATTAAAGATCTTGCATTTGATGGTGAGAAAATTGATGTTATACCTCAAAATAAGGAAAAGTATATTTCATTTACAAAACATCTATTAGTTGATAAAATTTATGGTAAAAGTGTTTACATGAAATTGAGATTTTTAGATTCCTACCGATTTATGAGTAAGCCTCTAGATAGTTTAGCACGAAATTTAAAGTCAGAACAGCTTACAAATACTTTAAACTATTTCCCAAATTTAAATCAATTTAATCTTGTAACTAGAAAAGGTGTATTTCCCTACATGTATATGGATTCACTTGAAAAATTATCTGTTACTAAATTACCCGATAAAACGTTTTTCGATAATACACTCAATAATACTTCTATATCTGATGAAGAATATCAACATGCTCAAAAAGTTTGGAGCGAGTTTAATTGTGAAACATTAGGCGACTATTCTGATATTTATTTAAAAACGGATGTTTTGCTTTTAACTGATGTTTTCGAAAATTTTAGAATTCTATGTATGAAAATATATAATTTAGACGAGTGTCAATTCTTTACCACGCCCGGTCTAAGCTGGGATGCTCTTTTGAAGACAAGCAAAATAAAATTACAACTATTAACAGATATTGATATGATAAATTTCATTAAGAAAGGAATCCGAGGAGGTATTTCACAATGTTCAAATCGATACTCAAAAGCAAATAATAAATATATGTCTTCACACGATACGTCTTTACCCTCCAAATATATAGTCTATTGGGATGCTAATAATTTATATGGTCATGCAATGTCAAAACACTTGCCTACTGATAATTTTAAATGGCTTACAAATGAGGAAATTTTGCAATTAAATATTGAAAATATTCCTGAGAATTCAGGAAAAGGTTATATTTTTGAAGTTGATTTAGAATATTGTCATAGTTTACATGAGAATCATAACGATTTACCGTTTTGCGTTGAATCTATTTCTCCACCAAATTCTACAAATACAAAACTTATTACAAATTTAAATAATAAAGTAAAATATGTTATATATTATAGAAATTTACAACAAGTTTTGCAATATGGGTTAAAATTAACTAAAATACATAGAGTGTTAAGTTTCAATCAATCAAATTGGATGAAAGTTTACATTGATCTTAATACTGAGATGAGAATGAAAGCAACAAACACGTTCGAAAAAGATTTTTTTAAACTTTTAAATAACGCAGCGTACGGAAACACTTTAGAAAATGTTGACCTTCATGTTACAGTAAAATTAGTTACAAGTTGGGAAAATATCGCTAATAAACGAGGTGCAAAATATTATATATCAAAACCAAACTTTCACAGTTTATCTATATTTAACGAAAAGTTGGTAGCTATTCAAATGAATAAATTAAATGTTTTGTATAACAAACCTACATATTTAGGTTTTTGTATTTTAGAACTTTCAAAATATCATATGTATGATTTTCATTATTCCTTCATAAAAAATAAATATCAAGATAAAGTTAAATTATTATATACAGATACGGATTCTTTAATTTATGAGTTTTCTGTTGATGATATTTATAAGGATATGATGCAAAATTTAAATGAATTTGATACTTCAAACTTCTCGCAAAATAATCCGTATTGTATTCCGTTGCAAAATAAGGCTGTACTAGGAAAATTTACAGATGAATTAAGCGGTGAAATTATTTCCGAATTTGTTGGTTTAAGATCAAAATTATATTCCATTTTAACAAATAATTTTGAGATAAAAAAATCAAAGGGAATTAAAGAATGTGTAGTAAAAAATCAAATTACTTTTGAAGATTATAAAAATACGTTAAATTCAAACGAATCGTTTTATGTTCAACAAAATTTGTTTAAATCGAAAAATCATACGATGTATACACAAATTCAAAATAAAAACGCTTTATCTGCCAATGATGATAAAAGATATCTAATTCACAATTCTACAGACACGTTAGCATGGGGACATTACACAATTAATTAAGTAATAATTTATCTTGTAATAATGTAAATGTATTCAATTAATGTTAATAAAAATTTGTAAACTATAATATTGTTGTTTCAATTATTCTAATCCAGCCTGTAAGCAAATTAATAAAATAATTATATATAAAAATATTTATTATTACAATAATTATATCTTATAATAAGTATATCATAAACAAAACAAAAATTCCAACTACTACCTTTTTTATATAATGTAATACCTGCTTCAGTTTACTTTCGGTCTCATATTATTTTATGTTTTAATTAGTCTATTTGCGGAAGCAACTGCAAATCTTGTTTACCTCAAACCTGTTTGTGAAGGTCACCAAATCGGAATCGTAATTTTATTCAACATGTACAGCGAGGTCAATCGAGGTCAAAAAATGTTGCGGTTGCTGGAGTGATAGCTGTGCTTTCTATCTACTAGCCTTCTTTCTTCCATTCCAGTAACTATTTCAATTCCGGATCAACTTCTTGGCCTTTCACAACTTCTTCAGTCAGCCAATGACCGTCTATCACTATTGTCCGTAAGATTAGAGCGGACTTCTCCTCCACACGGGTACAGTGTTTGCTGTCTTCTAAGCATGGTCGTCTTGATAATGCGTCGGCGTTACTAATTCCGGACCTATGCTCGATGACGAAATCATATTCCTGTAGCCGTTCGAACCGTCTTGCTACCTGCCCTCCAGGATTCTTGAATTGTAACAGCCATTTCAACGCAGCATGATCAGTCCTCGCCAGGAATTTCCTTCCATAAAGGTTTTTGTAGAAGTGTTCAACGGCTTTAACTACTGCCAATAATTCTCGCCTGGTGACGCAGTAGTTACGCTCCGGCTTCGACAGAGTTTTGCTAAACTAGCCGATGATCTTCTCTTGTCCATCTTGAATTTGCGATAGGACGGCGCCGATTCCGACATTGCTGGCATCTGTATCTGTTGGGTAGAGGATAACTCAGGACTGGTGCTGTTGTTAAAGCTCGCTTTAGGTTGTCGACAGGAAGGAATGGATTGAAAATCGTGCCTGCCAAAACAGAAGCAATACTACTCATAGGTAGAAAAAGGTGCAGAGAGGTCACCTTTAACATAGGGGAGCAGGTAGTCACACCAAAGAGGACGCTAAAGTACCTGGGTGTGATGTTCGACAGGAATTTAACGTTTCTTCCTCACGTCCAATACGTAGTTGCTAAAGCGGAAAAGACCATTATGGCCCTCAAAAGGCTTTTCCCCAGGGTGTCTGGGCCAAGGGAGGGTAAGAGAAGACTGCTAGCTGCCACAGCACAAAGTGTCATATTATACGCGGCTCCGGTGTGGGGTATAGCACTTACATATGGGAAATGCTTGAACCTCCTGCAAAGCGTAAATAGGAGGCTTGCGCTCGGAATTTGCAGGGGGTTCAGAACGATGTCGGCTGAGGTTGCACAGGTACTGGCGAGGCTGACCCCTTTGCCTATATTGGCAGAAGAGAGGATGCTGGGGTACGGGCTACCAAAGAAGAGCAAAGGAGCAACCAATGAAGATAGACACAAGAAGTGGCAGGAGCGTTGGGCACTTGATCTAAAGAATAGGTGGGCACACGACCTCATGCCGAACCTAAAAGGGTGGCTTGAGAGAGAACACGGCGAAGTAAACTTCTATGTCTCGCAATTCTTTAGCGGGCATGGCTGCTTTCAAAGTTTCCTCGCCAGGATTAAGAAGGCCGAAACGGACCTATGCCATTACTGTGGACAAAGCGACACCCCGGAGCACACGGTCTTCAACTGTGTGCACTGGACTGTACAAAGGGAGGCAGCAGAAGAGAGCCTAGGCACAGGCCTTAACCCAGGTAATATTATTTCAGTTATGGTTGGATGTGAAGATAACTGGAATATTATAAATAATATGCTTGTGGCTATACTTAGAGCAAAGGAGGAGGATGAACGCAGGAGAGAACGGTAATAATAATTTAAGAATCTAACATTGACAACGTAGGTAGGTGCAGAAATCATAACGGGACCACCTACTTTCGAGCTGTAAGGGAGGGGGTTTTTAGCTGGTCACCATGTGGGCGACCGGGTAGAATCTTGGGAAACCCAGCACTGCCCTATGTCCGGATGGCATAAGGCGTCTGAGCGCAGATTTTCCCCCTACCCTCGATATAAAAAAAAAAAGGTTGTCGAAAGCGTCTTGGCAGTCTTCTTCCCACACAAATTTCCGTCCTTCCTCCGTGAATCGTGTCAGTGGCTTGGCAATGTTGGTTTCTTTATCTCGCAGACCATCAATGAAGCCTTGCACAGCCAGTCGTTCCAACACACTATCTGGGGTGTGAGGATACGCCAGGCGAACTAGACGAGCGATATGAGATTCAAATTCTTGTAGACTTTCATTTGATTTCTGACAGCGATTTCTCAGCTGCGAGTGATATACTTGCTGCAGATGTGCGTGTACATAACGCATTTCCAAGCGTTTAACTAGTTGCTGATAGTTCTGCCGGTCTTCTGGAGGGATTGTTTGAAATATATACACTGCGTCAACACGCAGCGCAATTATCAAGGCCGTTGCCTTCTCAGATGATGACCACCCATTAAATACTGCCGCAGCTTCGAATTGGGAGTAATAATTAGGCCAAGATACCTTGCCATCAAACTGTGGTGGTTTCATGTGAAATCTACGCAGTGATTCTTTCCCCTCTGTCACTAAATCATCAACTTTTTCATTATTCAATGCCTGTTCACTTGATGGCGTTTTTGAATCAAGTTGTTAATTTGTTTGATATTAGGCTGTTCGTGAATCAATGACGGATTCAATGTTGCCAATCTTGCCTTCATTTCTTCTTTAACATTTCTAAATCTTTCTTCAAATTTTTCGAATGTTCTTCAAATTTTTCTTTAAAATTTCTCGAATGTTCTTCAAATTTTTCAAACTTCTGTTCAAATTTACTTTCCAAATTCGTTTCCAAGCTCATAAAACATTCTTCAAATTTAGCTTCCAAGCTTCTAGAATTTTCTTTTAATTTGGCTTTCAAACTTCTGGAATTTTCATACAGTTCTTCTTTCAGAGTTTTGGAATTTTCCATAAGTTCTTTCAGATTTTTTGAATTTTCTTCGGTATTTCTAAAATTTTCTTCCAATTTGGCTTCCATACTTCTAGAATTTTCTTCAAATTTAGTTTCCATAAGTTCTTTCAGATTTTTGGAATTTTCTTAGGTATTTCTTTAACTTTCTTCCAATTTGGCTTCCAAGCTTCTGTACATGGAGTCCAAATCGCCCGGAATTTTGAATTCGTAAGTATCCGCTATTTCACCAGCTTCAACCAAAAATTGACGAAGTCGCTCTTGGAGTATACTTTCAAGCCTGTAGTATCCAGTTCACGTTCTTCTAATTCTCTCTTGAGATCAGTCACTTTTAAATCACTTAGATTTACTATTTTCGAACACATTTTGATATATTTGCACTTAAACTTCACTTTTAATTCATAAAACACAACCCCACACCTGACACCAATTATAACGTTTATTACAATTTCGGATTCGGGGAAGTTTATTATTAAATAAAAAACGAGTAATGAAAACACTAACAAAATATTTATTTAAATTAAAATAATGTAGTACAACTACTAAGACATATATTTATATACAACACGTATTTATATTCACATTAAAGTATTTAGCAACGACTTGCACTGTTCACACTTCAAATACAGAATGAATGTTGCCGGCCGAAACTCTCCCTTATATACTGAAACAAGCTATTCCAGAATATACGAGAGCCTCTGGAACACTGTACAAGCATGACGCAGAGCGAACAGGTTCGGACTTGTCTCTGTATTGCGTATGAGACAGCGCAGAACGCGCAGCAGATGTGTCGACTGTTCCAGAGGGACCAGGGCCGTACTCGCTACAATAATATATACTCTAAAACTAATGTAAATTATAATTCATAACCTACATACGTGTAATCAAATGTACCAAGAGACCCTGTAGTCAAAATCTCTATAAACCCTGTGAGATTATCTTGTTGATCTGATCAATTTTGTATTTCATGGTTTTGTCTTACCCTCTTTAACTTCTGTTGAACAATGGTTGTATACCTGAATTGTTTAAAACGTGTTCATTACAGTTTCGTCTATTTGCTGTACTTGTGTTTATTGGTTGGAAGTGTTGTCGCCGTTAGTCTGCGTATCTCCTTTTTTATCATCTTCCCTTAATTCTCTGGGCATTTCCGAGTTGTAGGAATTTTTCTGTTACTTCCCTGTCCAATCTGGCGGAGTAGTTTTGAGTATACGTTTCCATCTTAGTTATTAAGAGGTACGCTCTGTACAGGAACCTATTCATTTCTTTGGTCCATTTTATTCTTTTACCTCTCATCACTTCAGTGAGCGTTGCTGGTTTTAAGCTGAATTTATAGTTTATATAACATACCATATCATAAAACTTAGCGTATACAACAATTGTAGGTTTTATAGATTATATATGAATACCAACATCATGATATTATACATTTAGTTTCATTTAGGTAGTTATTATGTAAAAACATGATGTATACAAACCATATTTTGTCTGTTATTATCGTAGATACTACATTAAAATTAGCAATAAAACTAGGGAGAAAGAAAAGATAACATAAAATGCGCTAGACAAAGCAACAAGGAAAATTTGATATGTTTTATAATAGTACCTATTTTAGAACATATCATCTACGGGGAGACAAGTAGAATTATCTTATGAGGTGTTTGTATTATTTTTTCACGACCTAAGTAAGATTAAAAAGAAAAAAGTAATATAAAAATATTATTTGTTGCTATTTTATTGACATTAAAATAAAAGCCCTTAACAGCAACGTAAATTTCTGTAAATTAATTTGAATGTCAAATTACATCATATTTTTAAACCAAGAATATACCGCAGAACCCTCGGAAGTGTCCAAAGAAATTAATACTGCAGCTTCTACAGTTGTTTTTAGGTTTTTATTTATTGTATTTTATATAATGTTTGACAGCCGAACTGTCAAAATAATAAAAACTCCCTAGAGGAATAATGTGCACATAATATCCTTAGGGATAAAATGTTTTATTCTGTTTCGTTTTTTGTATCATAAAAACGGTCATATACTGCCGATCGTGCAAAAAATAGTTAATTATGTATTAAGGTTGAAACCAGACACATACAATATTTTATGCACAAGAAAACAAAATTTAATTTTATGTTCCAAAGATTACAATAATTAAATTTAAATGTCAAAATAGAATTTTACAAAATAAAGTATTCCTAATAAACTAAAATTGTCATTTTGTTTATGTATCGATAAGCAAAAATAAAAATCAGTTCGTTAATTTTTAAAAATATGTTTTTTGATAAAAAAAACCTGATTTGTACTGACATCAGCAAGTGTCCAAAATTAATATCGTTTTTGAAACGACAAAAAGTATTTTATTGAATAAAGAGGGCAAAAAAATGTCCCGGAGATCAAATTAATAAATTTTTGCTAGGGGTTCCAGATGATTTGATGAGCAAGGTAGCATTACTATTGGAAAAATTAATTTTATTAATAGATAATATTGAAGACACGGGATTAGTATTACTTGTATCTATATGACAATCAAAGATGGATTTTTAATGTATGTTTACTGTAATAAATAATCAAAGCGTCCTCAAAATATCGATCGGTTTTTTTCATTCAAAAGATTCGCAAGAATATTTTTGGAAAAAGATCATTCAAAATAGTAATTTATTTGAAACTGGATCAACCCGAGATGTACACTGGACATAGTTTTTGGCGTCCATCCGCTACTATACTAGATAATACAGGATCCATAATTCTAGATATAAAACATCATGGGGAGATCCACGTCTGTGGCAGAAGATGTAGAGAAGTCGATGGAAAATAAACTGAAAATTTCTGAACAAACAAATAGCACCTTAATCAGTGATTTGATGACTGCTAACCGCACTTCTCACGAAAAAAATATATCACTTACCGAGATCTGCTACGGCAGAGTGCCGCATCCAGTAATGGGTAAAAGGCGTGATGATATATTTATTTCATTTAAAGCTTACTAAGCATCTAAAAATTACATGCAACCAAATTAGACAATTGACAGATTACCTACATATACACATTATCATCTCTGGTCCTACTATGCATGTCTTAAAACAAGGCTGTAGTACGAGATATAAACTAAGAGTAGTCGAACTTTCATCTTAGATTTTAGGATTAAATTTTTTTAATAAACTGGCAGTATACATTAAAAAATCTAATATTCCCTCTAGTTTTAAAAGCTTACTGAATGAATTTCTTATTCCAAAAGCTTACTATATAATTAACGATGTATAATAATTGTGTATCAATTTTGTAACAATTTCTATAGACTTTTGTGTCGACAGAATGAAATAGTAGTTACATTAATTAATTAATTTAATATTAATATACAATTGTTATTATAGAAATATTATAATTATAATCGCCTTATATGATAAGTTAAAGACTTTTTCTTTGCTAAGTTCTATGATATGATAACGTATATAAACAGATTCAGAAAATTTACGTGAATGTATGCTATTATTTATTATGTTATGTTATGTAAACTATAAATCTAACTTGTATCTTATTTATGCTAATTCTAAAAGTGTGTTTCAGATTCACTATTATTTGGGGTATAACGGTAAATTAAAATATAAATATACACATTGAAAAATTATTCAGCATTATCTCATTTAAATGCGCATTAATTATACACGAAATAATGAATTTGTCACAAATTTGGCTTATCGTCCACATGCATCCAGCTACGTGTTTATCTGTAAACACATTTCATGCGACCAGCAAATAGCGAATAACCCCTGCGTATAATAAAATCACAGCTTACCAGATAAAAATATAGAATCCTATCTCAATTTAATATTTATTAATTCTAATTGATGTTTATTTATTAAAGTCACCCTAATTTGGCACAAATAATTACAGTGGATATTATTATCTTTTGTCTGTCTGGAATAAGTTATGTCTAAACTATTGTTATAATAATAATTTTATTTACGTAATCCACATTACAAATAATTGTATATGAGCTATTATCATTAGTTTTAGTTAATCCGAAAGAAATATTTTTTAGGATATTGAAATATCAATATGTACATTTGGATAACTGGCTTTATTATTTATAGAAAGTGTATATTTGAATTTAGATCATGGAACGGTCAAAAACCTTTTCTTTTAAAAAAAGGAAAACTATTTAAATCGGTTAATTTATCGATTAAAAAAATATGACAAATAAAAGAGTACAATTCAATCAATGAATTTTTAATATGTTTCTATAAATATAAACCATAATAAAATTATTAAATATTTTCTAATAAAACTAAAAGTAATTCTATCAGTCTTATATTTATTTTAAAATATATCATGTTATGCAAAATTAAAAAAAAATAATTAAAAAAATTATGTTAGTCACAAGGTTAGTCATTAACAAATCATTTCTCAGTATTTAGATCAAAATCCTATTGAGGATTACCTTTGATGACCATTATGTTTTCTAGAATATCTTGCTTCAATGAAATTCTTAAATTTGAAAAAAATATTTCAAAAAAATTATAAAAATATCTATCAATTAATCGAATCAAGAATTCATATTGATCGATACCTGTTAAGTTATTTATCTATTTTCCCTTTGCTTGGTATGTAATGTTCATGTTTGAAGTTATTTTAATTTTAAATTTGGCGAAATTTGTAGATTAGTCTTTGTTTAACTCTTGCAGTGTACACTATAATAGACTTTTTTTTTATAAATTTAAGTAGGTTTTTTATTGATTTCAATATTCATGTTTTTATAGAATTTTTCAATCTTATTGTTACTTACAATTGCAATTTTTTTAAATGTTATTTGTAGCTTTATAATAACTTAAATTTAAGACCGAAACATCGCCAATTCTAATTTCTTAAATATCAATAAAACCAGTTAACCAATTATACATATTGACGTTTCGGTATTGTAAAAAGTACTATCATTAGGTAGATCCGCATTTTTATTATTGATGCTCCTAGTTATTTTATATCAGCATGTCACTATTTTTAGCAATGTAATCCTTTTCACATTTAATAGGTATCGAGTCGGCCTGTGGATCTTGAGAACCCTGGTTCGATCCCCAAAGCCGACAAACAATTTTCACCAATTTAAAAAAATCTACCCCTGTGGCTCCTCCACCACTAATATCTTTGGAGGCCGTGATTTGACGGCTGGTAACCGCACTTCACGCGAAAAAATATATCACTTACCGAAATCTGCTTAGGCAGACTGCCACACCCAGTGATGGGTAAAAGGCGTGATGATATATTTATATTTTATTTACAAAAACTATATACACTTTAGATATCTATTAAAAGACAGATAGGCAAATAAATAGTAAAAGTTCGTTCGGATTCTCGATTCATAAATTATGTATTATATATTTATGAATCTTAACACATTAAGAATTGATAACGAACATGTACTGCTTAACTTACATAGTAACCTTTTAACGTACTTAAACATTGCTTATTTTGTACAAATAGTGCCGAATGTCGGGTTGGTACGCTAACATTTTTAATTTGCCTGCCGTGTGACGTACGGGTACGTTTTTTGGAGAGTACTCAGTGCAGTACCAGTACATATTTCATTATTGATCCTTTATTTACGTATACAAATGATTATGCAATAAAATAATAACATTAAGTTGGGAAATAATAAAACTAAGCAATTCTTTTGTGTGCGAAAATTTTATAAACATAGAGCAACATATAATGCCACATGTCACACACTATAAACATAAATCTGGTATTCTTCCTTTGCTTCTTTCTATACTTTGCTATACTGCGAACATGATATCGGCATTGAGTTCGCGAATTTTTAATTTTCGGTTGAGGTACTGGAGCAAGAAAATGCCTTTCAACGATTCTTAGCAGGTTATCAACACTATTAGAAGCGCAACGCCTATTCCGCGAAACGTATTTTTTCCTATTAGTTTTTACGCTACTTGCAGCCGAAATTCACAAAAAGCCGGTTTCTCTCCGATGTTTATTTGATAGAAAATGTACGTATTTTATAATGAATTATCAACCAAATGAAAATAATTTTTTGTACCACTTGAGAGGTTTTCTTGCACATTCAACAAAGTTAACTTGCATGTCAACTTTATCCACACTTCCTATTTTATTATTATATTGTAAAATACATTCTAGTTAAAAAATGTCTTCTTTTTTGTTATGATTTTAGTTCTGGTAGATTAAAGTATTCCCGTAAATATTGTCGTGAATTTACTTGTCGCATCAGATTATAGCTACAAATTACTAGTATGTTCAGATTAACATTCGCGAGCCATATTTTTGTAGATTTCACGATATCACAACCACCAGTACCTTATTCTAATGAATCTTGGAATAATGCCTGAGTATTGTATCAATTATCTACATATTTGTGTTGTTTATTTAGATGCTTGTTCAATAATGTGTTAAAAATCGCTCCTGTTATTAAATTTTTTTATATTCTACAAGTTCAGTTTTATTGCTAATAAAAACAGTAAGTTTCAATATACATCCGGTTTCTACATCACAAGCCTCAAATGGTTGCAAATTGTATGCGTTTCAAAGATATTCATTGTTTGCAAACTAATCTTCCTTTCCATAAAATCAAACTTTCATCAATACAGATATCTTGGAATAGATGAACAAATTGCTGAATTTTACTTTCATCTTTATTTATCTAAAATAGACTTCATATTATCGCTGGCGTTCTGTTCAGTTCTGTTCTGTTAGAGATACATGGCGGGCCCTAGAGCCAATCCTGGTTTGTTTACATTCTGCTAAGTACTAAATAATAATTATTCAATATCCGAACAGAATCGCCAGGCCGGACCATGCACCCAAGATATAAAGACAATACACTACACTCCGCCCAGTTTCTAGCAAGAGCTGAACTGACCTGCTTATACCTTAAATAAAAGACATAGTGCAATGCAAATTGAATGTAACAAGTCTAAGTCAGCACAATTAAGACATACATGTTAAGTAACTTCAATAACTGGGTCATGGTGTGACATGTAATATCTAAATATTATAGTAAAGTGTAATACTTACTTTGCTGACTTAGCATTGTTCCAATATACATATATAAGGAGTGAATATTATAATCAAAGGATAGATAGTGAGACGGCTGACAGATTGGGCAGCAGAAAAGAGTGTAATAGAGTAGAGTCAACACATCAAGAGTATATAGAGTATAAAAGTATGTAACAACTTATTTATTTCAATATATTTATATTTTTATACTTTAATACTTGCATCCTTCAATCTGGCAAGAACCCGTATATTATTTGCTAACTCTCGTCATAATGAGGAGGGTTACAAAATCCCAAAAAAAGTTTATCGTCCACTAGACTTTTTTAACGTGGTATTCTACCACACTTTGTTGCTTCTTTCCAAAATGCAATTAAAGTTTAGGGCTGGTTTACTAGCAGTTGAGTTGCTTGCCTTTATATTTTAACTGGCGTTGTTTACAAAAAACAGATTGTACACTAATGTCAAGTACTGGCATCTCCCATGTTCCTTTCCCCGCTCGGCGTATCTATTTGTCTCTTCTATTATAATACTTATAACTGGTGCATCAAAAAATTATGTTAAGTAATCTGATTCTAAAGCATTTTTTTTAATGTTAAAATTTCGGTAAAACTTTCATTACTTCGATCAAAATCGAAACCTTTCGGATTAAAATTAATATAAAATCCACACAAAATTGTTTATAATAGTCTGATGACGAATAGTATCAATATTCCTTCTATTGAATCTACATCGGTCTCAGATAAACTGCTAATAGTTATGTTATCTACATCTTCAATCTCACGAAACAAATATTTTTCACTATCTGCGGAATAATCGGATAAATTTTATTATCCTCATCTTCAAGGTCGTTTGGCGTTAATTTTTATATCTTAGACTATATTTTTTATGGAAAATAAGAAAAAGAATTTCAGTTTTGAAATAGTAAAGCAAACAAATGAAATGCATCGCAATTGATTTTTTCCAAGGTAGGTACTAAACAGCGAACGTGAAACTCTCGCTTGCACGGTAAGAGTCGACCTATTAATCGATCTCACACAATAAACTCCGAACCCCTGACCACCAGTGTATAGCACATATTCTGTCGTGCCGTCCTGAATGTGGGTTCGCGAGCCACTGAAGAAACGCGTTATTCTTTTAAGAAGTCCGTGAAAACTTAATGGTGTGATTACAAAAGATTTAACTAATAAAATAAGAAACAAGCAAAACAATTAAAGAAATGTGCACTGTTTGTGTTGAAATAATAAAGAAATTTGTATTTTATATTGAATCAATCAATCAATATATTTGGAGCAGTCGGTAGGATCGTGAAATATCAATTTTATTCTTAGTCCGGTAGTTGCAGAAGATATTATCCCTTTATTGGTTTCGTTACCAAACAAAATGAAACGAAATGGTGAGGATGAATTGCCTAGTTTTCTCCTAAAAGATTGTAAATTAGTTTTGCTAGACCTCTATCTTTCATAATAAATTTGGCTATTTCTAATTCCACCTTGCCTGATTATTGGAAAATAAATCGTATAACTCCGGTATTTAAGAAAATTATAAAACCTGCATAAATTATTATCGCCTTATCTCTATTTCAAATAATTTCATTAAGATCTTTGAAATTTATAATTTGATTAACTCAAATATTCATTCTCGTCTAGCTTCTGAACAACATGGTTTGATAAAACAGTGCTCAACTATCACTAATCTCGCTTGTTTTAAACAGTATGTCTCTGAGTCGCTTGACATTCGTGATCTGGTTGATACTATATACACGGATTTTTTCGTACTTTCATCTCCATTGACCATGGATTTTTGATAGAAAAAATTAGTGCTATTGGTGCAGTACCAGGTCTGGTAAAACATCTACATTCTTATCTTACCAATCGTATCTGCTGCGTTTTCTACAATGGTTACTCCTCCTTTAATTTTATCGCTACAACTGGTGTCCCACAGGGGTCGAACCTGGGCCCCCTGTTATTTATTATATTTATCGATAAACTGATTAAAACATTTTCTTGTCCACTGTTAGCATATGCTGATGATCTTAAAATTATTAAAAATATTTCATCACTAAAAGACGCTGATGATTTGCAAACTAATATAAATTCCCTAATGGAATAATGTAATTTCAATAGACTTCCACTTAATACAAATAAATGTTGTGTGGTGTCTTATTCTAATACGTAGCATTAATAAAATACTTTATTCTTACAACATGGCTACCGAAATTGTTACTCGGAAAGAATCTTTGAAAGACCTGGGCGTCACTTTTTCCTCAGATTTGAAATTTACTGAATACATTAATAATGTCTGTCAATCTGCTTGTAAAACTCTTAAGTTCTTAATAAGAATTTCCAAAACTCTTAATGACATTTCAGTTTTAAAAACTCTATACTTTTCTTTTGTGATTAGTAAGTAAATTGATCAAGTTTACCCAGATAGAGAAATAAATCAAATCAAAATTTACTCCTAATTCGCCATAATATGCAAGCCTTAAGTTTCAGAAGAGAATTATACAGTGCAAGGTTTTTGTGGATGTCGCATTCCCTTCCACGTTCCTCATTCGACGTCGCGGCACACTCGAACTTTTTACCTCTCGTCTCACAATACTGACGTCCTACATCGATCTCCAGTCCACAATCATGTGCCATTTTGCAGATATCCACCTACCTGTTATTTTTTGTAATATTCATTATAAATATTTATGTTTGTGTGTTTTAAATTTTTATTATGTTATTGTATTTATTTATTATTATTAATGGCAGCAGCAATATCTATAATAACTTATTCTATTTATTTTTGCCTTTGTGCATTACTTTTATATTTCTTATTATTACCTTTACTCTGTAATATGACTCTGTTGGGTAATAAAGATTATTATTACTAACGTATAGGTGAGGGTAGGCCACAGTGAGACATGGACCACAGTGAAACGAACAATTTTTCTAATTTAAATAAAATCGGTTGTTCTGCGCCATCCTTATAATGGAAGAATAATTACAGTTTGCCACTTTCATACCTACAGCAGGTCTTTTCAGTTACTCATTTTAATGATTCATTCGTTTATCATTTCTTGACAGTTAAAAGTAAATATCGTGCAAAGATTGCTTCGTTAATTTGGAATTTAAAAACACTAAAATTAGTAAGTAGTTTTTATCTGTCAATTAGTACACAGTAGTAAGGTACATTATGCTGTGAAGGGATTTGGTCTGCTTAATCTTTTTTCTGCTTAACCTATAAAATCTATTTAACATGTACTTTGGGCCAACTTGAAACAAAATTTATGGGCCACATTGAGATATGTTTTGACTGGCGGGATAAATGGATGTAAAATTTCACCTAGAAAAACTACTTTGCAATATAACGTCAAATATCAGACGCTCTTTAAATATGACAACAGCACGGGAGAATTCAGATTTATTTGTTCGTATGACTCCGAACTATAAATGTCGCCTGATATTCTCCCATGAACAAGAAACTTGTATGAGGGACTATATGATAACTTTCTCAAAAATGTGCTATGGAAAGTCAACAAAAGATTTCCGAGATCTAACCTACGAAATGGCAAAATTAATAATGTCAAAATTCCAGACAATTGGGAAGTTAAAAAGAGAACAGGTATCGATTGGATGCAGGGATTCTTGAAACGTCATCCAGAAAGTTGCAGTATATCGAGAGCAACATCATTCAATAAGCATAATGTTTTTAAATATTTTGACAATCTGGAAGAAGCCTACAGACGTTCCTACAAATTCGCTGATGAATGTCGCATAGATAATCTTGACGAGAAATGAGCAACTACGGTGCACAAACAAAAAAAAAAAACTCCGAAAGGTCAAAAACAAGTTAGTCAGTGTACGAACGGTGAACAGGGTACACTAGTCACAACATGCTGTATAATTAGTGCAAGTGAGAATAGTTTGCCTCCAACCATGATCTTCCCTTGCAAAAACTTTAAAATACATATGATTAACGGCGCTCCTCGAGGGACTGTAGGTCTTGTCTCTACAAGTGAGTGGATGACCAGTGAACTATTTCCTTCGGCCATGAAACATTTCATTGTAGTAATAACCTACAACCCCTTGAAGTCTCTGTATTTTATTCTTTGAAGTCACATTATAATGCAGCTGTCGATTCTCGGTTGCTACACAATCCCACGACTCCAATGACTATTTAGGAAGTTGCAAGTTATGCGGGCTCAGCCCACCAAAGAGCTATGACACCTGCGAATATGATATCTGGTTTCAAGAAAACGAGGATCTACCAGTGCGCCCGCAATGTTTTTTCTAAAGATAATTTCATCGTTAGGTATGTAAGAGATGTAAATAGTACATATCCCAGCTAAAATATTACAAGAGGGGAAGAGCTAAGAACACCTATGAATCACACAAGCTACTATATCTAATATTTCTTCATCTGAAAAAAATGTTTCTGAAACTTCGGTAACTAATCTAGACTCAAGCAAGCTACTTATGTCCCCACAGCTGTTCAAAGGGTATCCAAAAACAAGTACAATAAAATATAAAAATCCCCGTGCGAAAGAACGTATGAAAATATGTTTAATTCATGCATCATAGAAAGAATAGGACTGACAAGATCTTTCATGAATTAAAAGTATTTACTAATGATATCAAAAATTAAAAAAGCGAAGCAGGCTTATCATCGGTGAAAAGGGAAAAAATACGAGATCTGTGTACTAATTTAAATTAAACGTATACTAAGGAGAATTGCAATATATTGGATAAAACAAAATATATGATATATGGATACAAAAATATAAACAAATGTAAGTAATTTCAATAGACAATAATTCAAATATTTTCCAATTTCTTTGTATTCAAGAAAATGGCAGACATTTCAAAAACAATCTTTAAAACTTATATTCAATTGAATTCGTTTATTTTATTTTATGCTTTTATCAAAGGTAACTTGTTAATTTAGGTATATGAATTAAAAGTCTAATGAATTTAGTTCGTTTTTTTTTTACGTTACAGAAAACAAAATATAACCCACTGTTATAAGCTACACGGAGACGTTAAAATCACACTTTTGTAAATTTTTCTTATTTATGATGTAACTAATGGTTTGCGATGAGTAAAATCTATATAACATTGCCTAGCCTATATTTATGTGCAATTATACATCATAATTGTTTGCCGAACAGGCACGATTTGCAAAACAATGATTTCCAACGTTAATCGCCTATTGCGCAACTGTCACGGGCCACATTGTCTATATCGTTTTTTAAATTGACATGAGACATGGAATTCGCCAAATCCATGGTTGATGAACTGGACGGCAATGCACCGGAGTGTTAATTTTCATCTTACAGTATATATACAGTTGTTCAAAAAGCGTTTTAGAAATTTTTAGGGTAAGTAGAGTATATCAAAATAAGAATTTTTAATTATGTCGGTTATATTTTTCAAAGCATGGAAACATCAGGTGATTACTCGTTTTTTGGATGTTTTATTAAAGTCAACTAATCCGAATATTTAGTAATCTGTAGGATTTTACCATTGTTCCTAAAAATGTTGACGTTTGTCAAATAATTTTCAACTTCCATTATTTTTGTTGTAATTCTGAAAATCACAAAAGAAAATAATGGCTGGAGAATTTTCTCTAACAAAACTCACTGATATGCATCTTGTTTATGGAGAAGCAAATGACAATTCTCGGGAAGCTGCAAGAACTTACGTAAGATGAAAATTATTTGACAAATGTCAAAATATTTAAAAAACAATGGAAAAAAACAAGTGTATGTTTAGATTTCTATATTAAAATTAAAAACAATATTATTTTGTTCTCCTTTACTTTCCATAAAAAATTATACGAATTTTTGAACAGCCTGTATACATACTGTGACAATGACGTCATAATTATTGATGATATGCATGGTTTAATTTCTTGGCCAGACCTTTGCATTACAATAAAGTAAAAGTAAATCACAATTTATTACAGAAACAATAAATTATAACAGCAGCTACAGAAACGTGAGGAAACAAATTTGTTTATTACTGTTACTGGGTTTCACTTAATTATTATAAGATCTACGAGGTCGGATAAATGAGGAATGTTGTTAATTTGAGGACTGATTTTGATTCCGTTCAGAAAAATATTCCGAACAGTTAAAATAAAGATTCATAACTCTGTAATGGGTGTAATATGATACATAAGTTCCGAAAATCTTAACAATTGATTTAGATTTTAATTAAAATTTGCGTTGTTCGAATTTTCATATTTACTAAAAAGTTTTGTTAAAATATTTAAAATGTAATTATATTGAATTTTAATTAATTAAAGTGTTATAAATCAAAGTAACATCTGCAATTAAAAATAAGAAACATACTATTTTGAATTGACCAAGCCTCAAATATTTAATGGAAATTTGTATCTTATTGAGTTGGTCGTTTACTACCAGTGTATTATGCTTGGACAAGTGTAAATACTATCAGCCTAATTACTATCAGCCATAGTCTTTATGAATAATCCCCATTTGAAAATTTTTTACGGGCGTCACTGAGTTTAGAATAATATTGTAGGATTCTATTTCGAAGCGTAGCCCAACTGTAAACTACAGGAAAGTTCATATGTAAACATTAAACACGAACTAGTTAAAATTTAGTTTGAATAGCTGACTTTGAATAATAATTAAATATTAACATTTAACTAAATTAACAGTAATTTTACATATTAGTTTATATGTTCATTTTAATCTTTTAACGTGAATTTCTGCATTTCTAATAAATGTAAAGCAATTTACTAAACATCGGTATTATTTTTTAAACTTAAAAATAATTTTAGAAATCATTTATACAAAAATTATGTAAATTTAATATATTATCACGTCTTTTATACATTACTGGATGTAGCACTCTACCGTAGCAGATTTCTGTAGGTGATATATTTTGCGCGTGAAGTGACGTTACCATTTATCAAATATCAGCCTCAAAGATGTTAGTTGCCGGCAGCCGCAGGGATAATTTTAATGTAGAATAAAGCTTGTCAGTTATTTGAAACTATCCCATAAAACAGAAGAAAGAAACAAATTTTTATACTTTTTTTGTCAGATTTTTTTTCTAAAATAATCTGAGAAGATACGGTTTCAAAAAAACTCAATCCCACTTACCATGCAGCTTTTTTTAAAAACTGAACGACCATATTATGAAAAATTTTGTTCGTTAAAAATTTCATCAATTAATTAACAGAGTAATCTTTGTTGTTGAAATCACATTGGCACATTGGTCTGTCAATTTTTGTCAGCCGATAAACGAACGCTACGGGAAACAACTCCCGTGACAAGTGTTGTCATTGGACGGTTCTCGTGCGGCTCTGTTTTTGAGATCATTGGCACGCGCAAATGGGGTGCCCTGACACCTTCTTATATTAGTTTTAATATTTTAAAAATATATAACATATATTATAGGTATAATAATTTCCACCGCCTTTGTTAGCCAATTTAGTTAGCGAAAAGTGTTTCATATAAAACGTGTAGAGATTGAAATGCTTCATCTAAATTATAAAAACAAATTTAAATTTTAATAGTTTATAACCTCAAAATTTAGGTATAAAAAAGCTTTAAAAAATGGTTGTTTATAATTAGATTGCCTTGAAATATTTTGTGGTATTTTGTTCAAATTCCAGGGTTACTCGTTGAAAAATAGTTATTTATGTATCAAGGGTACAAAGTGGTAGTTTTGAGTTTTAGTTGAGAAAGTTGTAGCACGAGCCGTACGCGAGAGTGTCTAATCATGATCAAATGCAAAAAGTATTCATTATATAAAGCCCTAGGGCGGAAAAGATGTATGTAAATGAAGCCAATTACTAGCGGCCAATGTAGTTTTTAAATCGCTCGGGAAAATGAAATTTTTGATAACATTATTAAATAAGTAAAATAAGAGTCATTGAATAGCTTAATGCAGGATGTAAATTTTAACAAATGTTATATGAAGAATGCATATAACTAAAACACAAATGATATAATATTCCTCTAATTATTTAATAGTATATAAAATCTTGTTTGTTACTTTTATATAAATAATGTTAATATTATTTTTGTTACAATAGTTTTGCACACACAAATAAAACATTCAATGAACGCCTATGCATGGGATAGTTCCACATCTCGATAGGATTACATTTGTTTCTTCCACCTCTACCGGTTCAACTCTTCGGGATTATCATGTTACATTATTTCCTTTTCTGTCTCCCTTGTGTTCTATGCTACCCGTTGTTTTATTCATTTCAATCTGTTTTTTTTATCGGTGGTTTTGAGCATGTAATAAAGTTCAGTTACCTATCTCTCTTTTTTAAATCAAAAGAATTTTTCTTTTCATCTAATTATTATTTTAAGGTTCTCAATCAGAACTGCATGAAATGTAATTGTTATAATAAAAATCGTAAAAATTATTTATTCTTACACATATGTTCCGGAAAAACCTAAAAACAGTAAATACTAGCGTTACCTTGTTTGAACTAATATTTACTAAACGGTATTAAGGACACTAGTTTTGACTGGTCAGAACGCGATGTTTCTAAGGCTTTTGTAAAAACCCGAGCAATTTTTTTTCCAACGTAAATTCGAGTTTCAACTGAAAATATTTTTAAGAACTAGATTGAACTGTGAATTAACAGAACTAGTTTAAACTTTATCTGTACACAGTCGAATTATGGATTGTACGTTGGTGAGTACTCTGGAAAACATATAAATAATGATTAACAGTTCGATTTAAATTTATGTATTAAGGAAACTAGTTTTGACTGGGCAGAACGCGATGTTTCTAAGGCTTTTGTAAAAAATAATACATTTCATTCATATAAATACCTATGCCACCAAGAACTGTTTGAAGATAATATGGAAAAGAGAAGCGCGTTTTGTTTCGAAATAATGGAAAAGGCAAATCAAGATCGCGAGTTTATAATAAATATTTGTTTCACTGACGAATGCACATTTACACTGCATAATGAACCAAATGTTCAGAACTGGAGAATGTGGGCTACGGAGAATCCACATAACGTTAAATTTACTAGTACTCAATGTCCTCAAAAAATTAAACCATATTGTAGGACCTTTGTTTTTAAGAGGAAATTTAACCGCTGAACGACTTTTACAACTTCTAGAAGAAGAAGTAGCGCCGGTAGGTGTATCCGTGTATAGCGTTCTCACTTTATGCTATTACATGTTCGTCTATCTTGAAATTTATTAGGAAATGTAGATATACATATGCCAAGACAATATTTAATCGATTTCCAAAAGGTCATAATAAGCCGATATTTTCGCCCTTTTTAAGAAATTAAATTTGTCTCCAATTATAAAATTAATTTTTAATTTCCTTGCAAACTAGGATGCACGAAAAATTCGCATTGTATATGAAAATAGCTAAAACTATATAGCATGCAAATATGCTAAACAAAATACTATATTGTTAATAATAATTTTTCATACATTTATTTATATTGTTAATGTAATTAAACAAGTAAAAAAGTATACATATAGCCAGAAAAATTCAAAGTTACTTTCAATGAAGCAAACATATTTGTAAGTTGTATAGATTAGGATTTTTTGTCATACTTATAAGTCTCAGACTCCATAGAGTATTACGATTTATATGCATAGTCCCCAATATAAAACATATTAGCGTTTAATTTGACAAATATTAAAACAAATTATAAATTATTATTCATACAACATAGATAGATGATTTATTCACTAAAACTAATTTTAAACTTTTCTTCATATTTCATCCGCTATATGTATAGTCAATTTATGGACGTTACTAAATTTTGCAATAGTCTACATTTATCATTAGACAAAATATATCGCACAATATAAATAAATAATTTATAAATTACAATACAGCATTTTTATAACACATTTACATGCTAGTTAGTTTTAGTTACTTTTATATAAATTATGAACTTTCTACGCTTTCTAGTTTCCTAGTTACGGATGAAAATTGCTTTGATTGAGATAGTTTAAAATTCTGGATAACTATTCCATTCCGAAAATATATAGAGCCAAAAAAATTACATCGATTAAGAGATTTTCCAGCCACATATCTAAAGTTGAAATATTGAAACAATATAAACGCATGGAACTCGGACTGTCGTCTGTCGTCTTCGTTGTAGTGTGCATTGATGAATAATTCTAAAAATGGGCTGAAGAGTATAATTTTCTTGAACTTCATATTCATGTCTGATTGGTATATATATATATACCGAAAGATGAAACTATTGCGGATGATCAAAAGGAAAATAATAGAAGGAATTATTATATGGATAATTTCATGTCAAAATTGGTAATTTTTCGTACCATTTGTCAGTACTATGTAAGAATTTTTTTTTTAATATACTCCGCCTTTTTTAATTCCGTAACTAACTACATATGAAAATGAAGTTCGCTATTATTATAACAGAGCCACAGAGAATGCTTTCTTTTTATCCCATGCGTCTAGTCTCTTAATTAATAAACGAAATTATTACTTCGATTCTATTCACCGGATTATGATTGTCAGTAGTTAGATTTAATATTAAGTTGTAGAGTAGCAAATATATATATATATATATATATATATATATATATATATATATATATATATATATATATATATATATATATATATAAATGCTTTCATCAAAATTTTAATTTTAAAAAATAAACGAAATTCCATCCTATTTGAAAATATTCTAAATCCGCCGCTGCTGCGATAGTACCAGAGAAACATAAGTGCTGGATTAAAAGGAAAAGAGGAGAATTGGAAAGAAAATGCCAGAAAGAGTAGAGCAGATACTAAGGATAGTGTAGAAGATTAACGAAGTCGTTCTTATGTCGAACCAAGCAATGTGGCAATGGCTATGATCGTAAAACCTTATCTACCCTAACTTAAATCCTGCAAATAACATGGCCTAACATGACAACGCAGGATAGGATTCGTTATCGACTCCACACTTAAGAGACCAGACGACCATAATGCTGTGTAGCATAAGTACATGAGTGTATAATTCTTGCTTGTTTATAATCTCTGATGTAGCATTATGTTAAAAGCAATAATATTACAAAATCGAATAAACATATCATCTCGCCTTTTAATCATTACAAGGTTTGGCAGCCGTCAAATAACGATCCAGTTAGATGCTAAAGGTGACGAGGCCACAGGGGTCATTTTAATGTAGTGTTAAACTTGTCGCCTGCGGGAATAGAAATCGGGTTGTGCAATTTACAAACCGATACGATACCACTGAACCATTTACCTCATATTACAAAATAATTATTAAAATATCATGAAATTAGTAGTAACGCGTCGGTCTGTGAATTTTAGAAATCGAATTTGATTCTCACAGTCGATAACTATATTTTAATTTAAAAATTATTCCACTGACTTCTTTTCCACATTTTTTTTATATGACGACTTGTAATTGTTTCACGTGTAAAAATATAACATTTATCGAGAGTGCTATATCCAGTGTTTATTTATATTAATAGTATAAAAGTTATGTATATTATCGTAACATATACAAACAAATTCTCTGTAGATACATTTCATAATAGTCGCATTAATTAATTAATTAATTACAGGAACCAGTGAATAAATATAAATATTAATCAACAATTAGATGCGGTTTACTGACTCGAATAAAATTAAACAAGCAAATATAAATTATTGTAGTGTAACCCGAAATATATAAAACCTTGATTCACTTCAAGTCGATAAAGATTTAATTTTGTCAAAGAAGATTTTTTTCTATGTTCTAATGTTTTTTAAAAAATTAGATTTGTAGGTATTTATTTCTTTTTTACTTAATTATTTATAGACACTAACTTATAAAATTTGGTGAAGGAGCTTTAACAATGTATAAATTGAATTTCGATCACTTAGACAGGCGAGAAAGTACATGTACATGTGCAAAACAGTACCTAAAATTTTATCCATACTTCACTTCGTCTCTGTATTTGAGGAAATTTTAATTTTGGTCTGTAACGGTCACATAAAGTCGAGTATCGTCGTCGGAAAGTTATGTTTCACCATGCATTTTTCTGAGCATTTAGATACTGTTGTACAATTTATTAAAATTGGACTTGAATTTTTAATTTAATTGCAAACATTTTTTGAGCCTCGCCGAAATAAAATCATTCCCTTGGTTGAAAGGAAGGCCTAGTAGATACTCGTTAATTGGCGTCCTCATTTTATTATTATTTTATTGTACGGAGTAGCTGATTCAGTAGTATTGAATCGGTTTGTAGTTTCCTAGAGCCGACAAACAATTTACACCACATTAAAATTATCTCTGTATCTCCCGTATCACTAACATGATACTATAATTTGACGGCTATTAACCGCGCAAAAGTATATCACTAAGCTTTGGTTTATATCTACCACAAACGTAACATTAAAACTTGTACTTTTGATTGCAGTGGTGAATAATTACCGTATTTTCTAGGCTGGAACCGTAAAGTTCGTCAACTTTTATGTTTCGCACTCTACGGTTTAGAAACAAACAATATGGAAGCAGTTTTAAAAATCTTATTGATATTTAACGAACAAAACAAAATATTTCAGTGTTGGTGTTAAAAACCTAGCGATAACTGCAAAGTCGGCAGCAACTGAAAATATATTTTTCCTCCATTTCACTAATTTTTCTCTTAATCAAACTGAACCAAACACTTCAAATATAAACAATGAATACAATATTAATAAACAATCAAATGTAAAATTATACCTATTATGAACCGAAGCATATAGATTAGAGATTATATTACAGTTGCAGATATGGTTACAGTCTATTATAAACCAGGCTTTACCGAGATCTGCTACGAGTACAGCCTACAGAATAAAAATGGCTGGTGTTATATTGATTCGTTTTATTTTATTATTATTGTATTTGATTTAGTTTGGGGGAGACATTCCACTCACTATATTTTCAACTGTAAGCTGGTCTAGGTCAACCGTTGATTGCATGGAACTGCCTTCAAGGGCTTAGTATGTATACACTATAGCAGGCATGTCAAACTCGCTGATACGCGTGGGCCGTATTGAATCCTAAAGGTATGAGTTTAGGCCGCCATGAAAAAATCAAATTAAAGAAAGGATATTTTTAAAGCTTTTACTTGTTAATAGGTATATAAAATACAAAAGTTTTATATAACAATAAATATAAATAAATATTACTCATACAGAAAATATAAAATAAAATATTTAATTAAAAAAAATAGAATTATACATATATTTATAATATTTAATGTTTCTTTCCTTAAATTTGGCACCGTTTATTGCAGCGAAGGTTTTATTTGTTGGGTGCACGTCACTTATAGACGACAAATGTATGTCTGTCAAACTTGACCTTTCGAGAGTTTTGTTTCTCACAATATTACAAATAGCTGAGCTGTGTAGTTGTCATTTATTTTCTCCGTACTGTAGTGAGCAAAAATCTGTAAAAATTACAATTTTTATTCGCAAAATGAAATAAAATTAAAGCTAACAAATTGGTGAAGTGATATTTTAAAAAATTATACTATCATACTTTTCTGTTGTTAAACTAGTGTAATATTAATAATTCACATGTGTTGTCAATAAGGTTCAGTTTCTAAAATCTTGTCAACAAGTACAAATTAGTTTGCTAGCTGTCTCTGCACCGTACCCATCACACGAGAGGATTGAACTGTCTCGGCGTCTACCGAATACGCCCGAGCAACATCAGCTATGTCAGGTGACTGTCCAAATTGTTCTAAAAAGTCGGATTCAAATCCTCAAAAATCTGTACAATGCGATGGTTGCGAAAAATTTATTCATCTGTCATGCGTTTATCTGACGTCCGATGATGTCAATAGACATACAAGATCATCCACTAAATCAATAAAAATTTATTGTAAAATCTGATTTGATAAAGTTCATAATATTTTGGCACTGAAAAAAATTGTACTAGATCTGCAATCGCAAATCGTTGAACTTTCTTTCATCTAATAATCTTGATTTTGGGTCAACTGTTGAATCAGTTATTGATGAAATGACAGACGTAAGCGTGAATCGTATATTATTATTAGTGGTATTTCCGAAAGTGATACTACCGACTTACAGAGTGAGGTTGGTAATATTATTTCAAAAATCTCACCGAGTTCATCTCTAAATAATTTGAAAATATTTAGAGTAGGCCCACGTAAAAGTGTCGCTAATGGGAAACCTCGTTTAGTAAAAGTACAATTTAAAAATTCTGCTGACGCCCTCAACGTCCTTCGCAATACGAAAAAATTAAGAGATTTCAATAAACTTAAGAACGTGTACATGAATAACGATCGTATACCAATGCAAATAAATTATTAGAAAAGAAATAAAACTGATTTTGATTCACGGAAAGCAAATGGTGATACTGATATCCGCATACGTTATTTCAATGGTACCCCTAGAATAGTAGAAAACTAGAAACGTCTCTGTCCAGCAGTTCAACGAATTTTCTTAATATATATTACCAAAACATTCAAACACTCAACATGAAACTATCGTCACTGTACTCCACTTTACTCGACTCTGAATATGATGTTATAGCCTTCACTGAATCTTGGCTAAATGTCAGTGTATTTGACTCTGAATTGTGTGATAATACGTATTCAGTGTATAGGAAAGACCGAAATTATAAGGAATGTGGTGTTTCACGAGGTGGTGGAGTTTTGTTGCTAATTCATAATCGTCTCAGTTCTTCCAACATTAAATCAAATAATTATTTACATCTACTTCCAGTTAATGTTGACATTGATTGTGCCAGAATTTCTGTAATTAATTGCCAAGTGTATATTTTTAGTATATATATTCCTCCGGTAATGAACCTGGATTCTTATGATAAAATTTATGATTTTATTGAATCACTGCCGTTTCTGTATAATAATAAATTTATTATTGTAGGCGACTTTAATGTGCCAGAATTCAATTTTAATGAGAATTCTAAGATAGTTAAATCACTAAATAGTTTCTTATCATATTTTGATTTATCTCAGTATAATTAAGTAGAAAACTGTGATGGTTGTTTATTAGATTTGATCATTTCTAATGTTAAGTGTTCTGTTACACAAAGTGATTTACCAATATTAGATAAAGAATACATGTATCATCCATCGCTAAATATCTAAATTGACTTAAGAGTTAAAAATTCCAATAATTTTCTCTCAATTTATAATAATAAAACATTCGACTTTAAAAAGGCTCATTACTTTATGCTTTACACTTTAATAAATGATTTTAATTGGGGTCAACTTGAAATATTTACTGACGTTAATACAGCTTGTGAATTTCTCTATTCTATACTTTTTGATATGTTTGAAAGATGTGTACCCTACAAAAAGGTAAACAAATTTTCGTACCCTCCCTGGTTCACATCTCAAATAAAACGTAAACTAAAACTTAAATTACATGTTTATAAAAAATATAAAAAACATAATAATGAATTTTACTTGCAGCAATATAAAGAGCTTAGATTGGATATTAAGCGTGATATAAGGAATTCATATAATAGTTATGTGACTCGAAGTGAAAATTCTATCATTAGTGACCCCCAAAAATTTTGGAATTTCATTAGTTCAAAGAACAAGTGTTCAAACTTTCCAACTCCAATGTTTCTTGATGACGTAATACTTAGTTCAAAAGAAAATATAGGTAATGGTTTCGCAACATATTTTCAGAGTGTCTTTTCAATTCCATCTAAGGATTCTATTTCTGATAATAGTAATTACTCACCTAATTCTCTGTTTCTTAATCCTTTATCAGATAATGAAATTATGACACATATCATGAAAATTAAGTCTAATTTAGCTAGTGGGCCAGATCAAGTGCCAAATATAATAATCAGGGATTGTATGTACCCATTCTCTTCAGCTCTATTTCACATTTTTAATTTAGCAGTTAAAACATGTACTTTTCCTAGTGCATGGAAAATCGGACGAGTAACACCCATCTTTAAATCTGGAGACGTGGCAAATATAAAGAACTACCGATCAATAACAGTATTAAATAACTTTAGCAAGAGTTTTTAGTCAATAATATATCAAACAGAATACTTTAAAATTCGCAACGACCTTTCCTTCTCACAGCATGGTTTTATTGAGTGAGGCAAGATGGCGGAGACTGACGAAGTACCTTTAGTTCCATCGCTTAAAAACTTATGTAAAATTTGTAAAAGAAACTGCATAAGCAGTAAAGTGAAATGTGAGATTTGTGGAGGTGATTTACATAAATACTGCTGGGAAAAGAAAAATTAAAAAATATGTGACAATGCAATAAGATGCTGCGAAGAAGAATTTGTGGACGCTGACAACCATGTGGCTCAAATCGACCATGAAACTCAAATTAAATATGCTCAGTTGGAACTAGAAATAAAATAAAAAAAAAAGATAATCCAAGAAAAAGAAAATATTATTAAAGACAAGTGCATAATTATTATTGATAAAGAACATATAATCAATTTACTAACCACACAATCAAATGATAAGTGTAAGGTCATTGCAGAGACTACAGCTCCATCTATGACCCAGAAAATTACCAATAATGACATTGAGTTCGTGTCGACCATCAATGTGGTGCCGCTACAACCAACCATTGCAAATAAATTAATATTAATAAACAAAAGAGTGAGGTTGTCTTACAAAGTGTACAAAACAAAACTGATACAACTGTAAACAAAGAACTAATAAATAATACCATTGTGAAAGACAATATAAATAATGCTGAAAGCTGGATTGAAGTTGTGAAGAAAAAATCAAAAAAGCAAATTAATAAAACAGCGATAATTGGAAGTTCAAAACAACCCTCTATCTTGGAAACTGCTCCAAAGAAGTCATTTGTGCATGTGTCCAGACTGAAACCCGGCACTAATTGTGAAATTCTACTTAAATTTCTCCAAACAGATTTTCCTGAAATAGTGTGCGAAGAATTACCATCTAAATTTCGACAGTTTTACACTTCTTTTAAATTAATAGTGTACAGACATAATTATGAAAAAATAATGGAAGCTAAACTCTGACCACCAAGTACTTATGTGTCCCGGTTTTTTCACAGGAAACAAACAAAGGACCCTGTAATCTAAAATCTACTATAGTGAACTCAAGCAACAAAAATGACTTTCTACTACTAAATTATCAAGCATTGACGCAGGAAAAAGTAAATTTTATATCATCTAATTATATAAGCGGTAATAATGAACTAAAAATGTTATGTTTCAAAGAGACATGGTGCAATCCATTCTCCTTCAATTCTTTTAATTTTGAAAATTTTAAAAATATTGTCAATTATTGTCGTTCTGTGCACAAAGGTGGTGGTGTTGGAATCTGGTGTCGCCAGAATTTAAATATTAAACCTCTTGATCTCAACAATCACTGTATTGAGAAACATTTCGAAATCTGTGGCATTATCTGGTATCAAATTCTGACACTACCACTATAATTTTAACCTGTTATAGATCATCATGTGGTGACTTCAACATGTTCTGTGATAAAACATCGCTTGTTCTTGAACAAATTTTTAAACCTACCATTAATATAATTCTGCTAGGAGACTTTAATATAGATCCTACTAGAGATTTTAGAGAATTCAACAAGTTAACTAATATACTTTTAAGTTATAGATTATCAAATATTGTTGAGAATCCTACGAGGGAAAACAGGATTCTGGATAATATTTATACTAATCTGACTTCAGCTAGTGTATCTGTGCAACCCAACCCAATTTCGGATCATAGAAGCCTTCTCCTTACAAGTAATATTCCGGTAAATAAATCTTTCCGCTGTACTCAGAAAGCTGGACGGTCGTTTAATGAAAATAATGTTGGTAAGTTTTATGAAGCCTTATCAAATGAAAACTGGTTTTTTATTTATAATGAAAATTGTCATAATAAAGCTTTTAATGTCTTTTATAATATTTTTCTAATCTATTTTGAATTATTTTTTCCAATACAAAAATTAATTCAAAAACCAAATAAAAATTGGGTGAATAAAGAAATTAAAATGTCTAGCAACAAATTAAAATCTTTATATCATCTTAAATTAAAATTATCTGAACTAGAGCCATTCTATAACAGAATGAAGAAATATCACTCTACTTTAGTTTCAAAAACTAAGAGACTCTTTTACCCTTGTTATTTTTAATGTTTATAAATGACGTAACTTCTGTCATACATAGCGAAAAATTACTTTTCGCGGATGACCTAAAAATATTTAGTACAATAAATACCGTAGGCGATTGTTACTCTCTGCAACGAGACCTTGATAATCTATACCAATGGTGCACGGTAAACAAACTTTTCCTTAACCTGTCAAAATGTAAAGTTATAAGTTTTTCAAGGAAACATAAACCAATTGAATTTACCTACTATATCTGTGATCATTTATTGGAAAAATGTGTTGAAATTCTAGACTTGGGGGTGACTTTTGATACTAAATTAAATTTTGATTCACATATACATAATATCTGCAAATCAAGCCTTAGATTACTTGGGTTCATTATAAGAAATTCGCGATCATTTACAAATATTGGTGCAATATTGTCTTTGTACTATTCTTTTATACGATCTAAGTTAGAGTATTGTTGCCTAATATGGGAGCCAATATAAAATATTCAAATTGGAAATGGTAGAGAAAATTCAAAGAAAATGTTTAAAATATGTTCACTTTAAGATTGTAGGAACTTACCCTTCCTGGAATCTTTCTTATATTACTCTTTTAAATATTTTTAATTCTGATTCATTACTAAACCGCAGGAAGAATATATCTGTAACTTATCGACACAAATTAGTTCAAGCTCGTATTGATGATCCCTTAACCCTTGCTCAAATACATTTACATGCACCTTTGTTCACGACTAGAAATATGAATCCTTTCTATCCCGATTCCGCGCACTCAAATATCTCCTTTAAGTCTCCTATTATTAGGATGTGCATAAATGTAAATAATGCTCCAAATTTATTAGATGTATTTTCATAGTTATAAGGTGAATGTTTATACTTTTATAATTGTATTGTTGTGTATGTTTACTAAAATTTTTCATTTGTTATGTTTAATTTGGAAAATTATGTTGTTTATTTTCAATTTATATTGTCAGCTATTTGATTTGAATTTATATCATTGTTTTGTTCATGTCCAGTAATTGAATTTCTCGGTTGGACAGATGTACATTTAAAATAAAAAATTATGGAAAAGAATTGCTTACATAAATACGTACTATCAAACATTGCACATATCTGAAATGCAAATTGTTTAATTTTTGAAAATCGGTCACAGGTAAATTTGAATTGTGTTCAATTGGGCCGCATTTAATATATAAATTCAAAAGAAGGCGTGGGCCGCCAGAAAACTTCATTTAGGCTTCAAGAGGCCCGCGGGCCGCCAGTTTGACATGCTTGCACTATAGAAAAGAACGACAAAAAACAAATAACTAAAAAAATACAAAAATGACGCAAACTTGGCTAATCGCTAAAAGGAAATACGCGAAAATATTTAAACAAATTATGTTAAAACTACTATGATACAAGGTGTATAAATTTTGAGTTAGTCGGAATAAGAAAATTATTAGAAAATAACAACTCAGAAAAAGGAATAAGATACGCACCTAATTAGATATCAAAAGATCTAATACGAGATTAATATTTATACTAGAAAAAGAGAGAAGAGATATTATTAACAACTAATGTATTTTTACTGTCATAATACAACTTTAACATGCTCATTGTAAAGTTTAAATCATGATGAATAAAAATATGTATGAGTCGTGATACATAAATAAATTTTGTAATTAATAAAAAAATAACTTGGGAAAGTTATATCCGACATATTTTATTTAATAATATTGGGAACTTTGTTTATATTGCAACGTTTCAGAAAGTTAACTTCTTTTAAGTCCCAATTTTTACGCTAGCATAAACCAAAAAAGGCTGCAGTAAAGTTAGAAATACTTGAACATCACGTGTACTTAATTAGATTTGCTATCTACCCACCAAAGTAACTATCGAACTCTACTGTCCATTTATCATCCAAGCAATAAAACGAGCGAAATTAAATTATCTCATTACGTTCAATGTTTCCATTGACGGACAGAAAGATAAAATAACGACTATTGCAACCACTGAACTTTTCGTTTCGTGCAGGCCTAATCAAATTAATACGCCATTACATTTCCCAGATCAGGAGAATCAAGAGTTCACGAACTGCCTGAACTTTTACACATAATCGGAATTAAATTTGCAGCAAGTTAAATAACAAACACCATGATGAATTACGACATTATATTTAATATAAATAAAATAAATAAATATATCATCACGCCTTTTACCCATTACTGGGTGTGGCACTCTGCCTAAGCAGATCTCGGTAAGTGATATATTTTGTCGCGTGAAGTGCGGTTACCAGCCGTCAAATCACGGCCCTCAAAGATATTAGTGGAGAGGGAGCCACAGGGATAGATTTTTAAATTGGTGAAAATTTGTTTGTCGGCTGTGGGGATCGAACCAGGGTTCTCAAGATCCACAGACCGACTCGATACCGCTGAGCCACCTATCCCATAACGCATAATATAACATAAATGTAAAATTGAAATTCATTGAAAACTATTTTAGGTTATACGCTGTAATATAAGAAAATAATTCAAATTATTTAATACAAATTGTCTGCTGATCTGCGGGTTTCTTTGTCCAATTTTCTTAACCCCACCCTATTCACTAGTCTAATTATAGCTTTGATGTTTGAAAAATTTAAATTTAGTATAGAGTTTTCAACTGGAAATTTTAGGAAATGTGAGCAAGTTATAGGGAGCCAATGCCACGCCACCGATATTCCACGCGCCCGATTATCCACGCCACCTAAAATCCACCCGGCCGAAATAGTCACTCACCACTTTTGTCCACAACATTGAAAGTAGTGCTGTCTCACATTTTCATGGACCATGTCAGAACGATGACGATTATTTGTGATGTCACGGGTGGCGTCACTTAGTCAGTACAAAATTTATATCATAGATTGCGCGGTGTACTACAATAAACCAAATAAATAACAAATATGATAATTTACAAATTAGTTAAAACTAATTTAACTGATAATTTCAGTTTTATTTTAATTAAGCAACTAAATTTGACATTAAACTAACGAAAATGCATCAAAAGAAATAGGTGGATATCAAAAATAAAATATATTTATTTTTTTATTTCTAAAGGTTATAATTTCAACAAGTTGTTTTCGTTGAAAATAAATTTGATTTGTAAGTTGCTACATGAGAATAATTTCAAAGTACATTTAAATTTCTTAAAGTCAGTTATACTAAGCTTAGTTAACAAGTTATTCATTATTTAGCATTTTTAAATATCCATTAAGTCAAAATTGTATTAAGCAAATTAAATTCAAAATTAAAATAATTGACGATTTTGGACAATGAAAATATTTCAAGAGAGATTAAACGTTAATAAAAGTGAGGTTATTCAGTACTTTGACATATTATAATTGTTTCAAAATGTCAGTTGTTTAATTGAGTACTTTTTTTAAATTATATTATCATTATTAATACATTATGTCATCGTCTTCATTAAATTCCAATTCAGGATTAAAGTTAAACGTAATAAATATACTCAAAAACTACGTTTAATAAGACAACGAAATAATTCGTATGAAAAAAAATGTATGATGAAATTGAATTTAACTTTAGAATATCCTGGGCTGCAAATCGAACCGGCTCAAACCGACTATGTGAACCAGTTCGAACAAATATCTAAATATTTATAGTAAATAAGTATGTACATTGAGATTGGAAATTTCAGACTCAGCTCTGATTCAGATATGCATTATATTTCGTTATTATGCTACATTTCAAACAATTTTGCGACATTATTTAAACGACCATAAATCAACCAACATATAGAAGTATTTCTAATGTACTTGTACATATAGCAGGCTTGCAACAACGGTATATAAATTTTGACAGTTACTTTAATTGTCAGATTTACTTGATTACTTAATTTATCTCCAATTAAATTAATTTAGTTGCCAAGTAAAATACAATCTTAGATTATTTTGTTTTATAAGATTGACCCTTAATTATTTTGGTGCAACTTAACTTTATTTCATAAAGTTCTTATCTAATAGACAATTAGTATTGTTTCAGTGCAACTGGTCCTTAGACCAGCTATTGTTAACTGGTTTCTGTAATTTCATTGTGAAGCATCACGTACCCCTTGTAGTTGCTAATGAAAAATATTATCAAAATTAACATGTGAATAGAAAAGATGAAGTTAGAAGTGAAATATATTCAAGATAAGTTTATTTTAATAATAAAAACATTTTATAACAAAGAAATATTCTAAGTTAATAACCACCTTTTTGCAAAAAATAGGTATGTAATAGAACTCCTCTGGCTACAAAACACACTGGAAATTATTATGTTACCGTTTTTGGCATTTAATGATTTTCAGCTTCTGTTTGATTTGGATCATATTTTCTTGAAATATATTGTATTCTTTTCAACTCTATTTGTTATCAAGTGAACCACATTTTAGGCTCGAAACGTCCTATTATCCTATAAATACATATGCAAATGGATTCCTTAATCCTGCCTATTTAAAATATTTTCCTGTTACTTAATTTCTTAAGCACTTCTCTAGTTTACTGAAAGCAACATTAATTTCCATGGAATACTGTCATATATTTCCCAAAGCTGAGAGTAAGAACGATTCCCAGTAATTATCGTAACTGCTCCAATATTATAGTATATTATATTATAGGTCACGTACAGTTAAGTGATGAAGGCAACCTTTGTACAAAGTCAAATTTCTGACGTATGATGTTTGCTTTTTTCTAATGTATACAAAAAGTTAAAATGTACATTATTTTCAACACGTTATTTAATTTATTCAAAATATTATTTTTCTAGAGTTGGATTGCAGCGCTAATGAAAATGATACTGTCTACTTCCAGCAAGATAGTTGTCCGACACACAGTAGTACAAAATTATTTAAACCAATGCTTTTTCGGATACGGCGAGGTGGACTAGTAAATTAGCTAGAAAGATCCGATGATTTTCACCGAACGATTTTATCATGGCCCTATTTAACAGAGAAAATTTAATTAGGGCAATAAGACAAGAATTCGACAAATTAAGACAACAATTAGTTACATCGCTGGGAATTTTTCGACAGATTAAGTTATTGTTGAGCTGTGAACGAAAACATTTTTGAACATATATTATAAATAATATTTTGTGATTTCTTCAAATTATTCATCAAGATTTATTATTATTAACATCTTCATTATTATTTAATTATTATTTTGAATAAAGTTGCCAATCCAAGCAATTTAATTAACTTATTTAAAGAGCTTGTCCAATTACAATTGTAATTTGGTTTAAAGTTTTTAATACTTAAAATTTTTTAAATATACTACTTAGGTCTTAGGGAATTGGGAACGCGACACTTATGATATTAAAAAGATAGGATTGTATTTCCTATGTTTTATTTTAATTCTACACTGGGTATATATATATATATATATATATATATATATATATATATTGTGTCATTAACTTGATAAAAAATTACGTCTGTTGTTTCAATAAATACATAAAATTGTAGAAATAAGTACACTTGCGAAAAAACGTAATTTAAAATAAGATTAATCGTCAAATATTAATTTGTGATAAAATTGATTTATCCATAGTCCTTTATAAAAGGTTTGTTTTCTTCCGTACCCCCAGAGTGTTGAGTAGCAATATTTCTACAATTTTATATATTTATTGAAACAACAGACGTAATTTTTTATCAAGTTAATGACACAATATCAATTAATTAATTTTTTCTAGCAAAGTCGTATTTTTACGATTACAGCGCCACCTGTTGGGTGTACAAAACAAGTTTCCGAATAAAACCAACATACTTTTTTACCTCTTTCCGAATCTGCAATAATAAATAGGGGTTCCCATTTAAGATTTTTAATTCGACCCGCTTTCCTGCCCCCTAAGGGTGTGGAGGGGCCATTTTGTCAGAATCCGATGTCTTCCCCCAAAAACTATGAAGGTTTAGATTCGGCACACTTGTGGTTAAGATGCACTCTTTTCGAGATATTCAAGAACGTAATGTTATTTGGGACACCTGTATATATATATATATATATATATATATAAGTTAGCGAACCACTATTTCCATAGAAGACGCTGAATCCGCAAGAATCCCCACTAGTAGCTGTAGTCATATTTCATTTTTTATGTTAGATTTTTATAATGTAGTTAGTTAAGAATTGACCTCTGTTTTGTAAAGATCTACTTTTGAATGTTATAATAAATCTTTGTGTGAAATACATTTTTTTTAAACTCGAATCTCAATTCAAGTTTCGTAATTGGCGCAGTCGTAGTAGGATACTCAAACGAATAATTATCGCAATTTTCGTTTCGTATTTACGATTAATTGAGTATCAAGAAAAACCTACGGAAGAACCACGTCCAAGACCGTCGACGGAGCACCAAAGCTTATCCAGACCCTGCTGCACACAGAGTCCCGTCTACATCCACACGTTTCTATCGCAGAGACCAATGGACCAACGGATATTCTTTCTGTAAGTACTTATGTCACTTAGAGTTATTATTGAAACAGATTTAGAGTCAGATTCAAGTACAGATTTAGACAGTTCCTCTAACTCACTTATTTTATCCCAATCAAGTAATATCCTTGATCAATCTTTAATTAATCAAATTAATAATTTAAATTTAAGAGAAATGCAAACCCCAATTTTAAAAAAGGAATACATTGATATGATTCCTGAATTTTTCGGAGATAATAAACTTCTTACAATAATAACGATGTAAATGACTTTCAAAATGAGTATCTCATGTCGAGTATTCTCGCTAAGATCAAAGGCGACGCCGCAGTCAATATTGTTAGTTGTACTATTACCACATGGGCAGACGTAAAAACTGCTCTAGGAAATACTTACTCAGATAAGAGAGATTATTACACCCTAAACATCGAACTTTGTGAAATTAAACAAACGAACGAATCACCGTTCGAATTTTATAATAGAGTTTTAGAACTATTAAACTTACAAATTTCGTACCTAACAAATCACGTCCATGTAGACGAAGCAAGAATTCTAATAGCTTATTTTCGTGGTTTGGCATTAAGAATTTTATTAAAAGGGCTAAAAGAACCCTTGGGTACTCTCATAAGAACCAAAAATACAAAAGATCTAAACGAAGCAATAAACATGCTGACAAATGATTTTCAACTAGAAACAGCACAAAGATAGCTACAAAAATTTAATAATAAACCTAGTTTTAAACCAAAACAAAGTTTTCATAATAATATTGGCAGATCACCACTCTTGAGAAATGTACCACAACATTCACAGCCACAATACTGGCAACCACAACACTCACAAACACAACATTCTTACCCAGCACAACACTCACACCCAGCACAAAGATAAAATCATAATTTTGCAACAAACAAACCTCCAACACAAAACGCGAAAACAAATGTTTTCAGACCACAATTTAATTCACAGCAGAAATTTCCCAAGCAGACGCCTATGAGTGTTAGCACGACACACACATTTACACCAAAATCAAACGCAAACTGTTATCGTCCTCAAGAACTATATAACACAGAAATAAACAAAATAACAACTGACGAACACGAATACGATGACATTACCTATGAGCAAGATCCTGATCCAAATCCTGATAATTTGGAACCAGAATTTTACCCAGATCCTTTTTTAGAACTAGTAGCCTCGGACACCGCATAGAATTAATGAATTTGTCACAAAATCAAAGTGAATTACCCTTCATCATCTTTCCAGAATTTAATATTAAAGCGTTAATTGATACAGGCAGTACGAGTTCGTTTATAAATCCAGAAACTGCAGAAAAATATTTTAAGTCAAACATTAAAAACGATCCGTTTCAAATAACAACAGCTCACGGAACTTCTACTGAAAAATTTAGCGTTTTGTTACCATGTTCAAAATTATTTAATAAAACCGACATTATATTAAAATATCATTTATTCAACTTTCATAATAATTTTGATATCTTACTCGGATTAGATAATGTAAAACTGTTGGAAGCAAACATTGATTTAACACGCGACAAAATTATAACACCCACACAAGAAATTCAAATTCAGTATCACAAAATAGTACCACATCCTCATTACATAAGAATTCCATCAAATTCAGAAAAAGTTACAAAATTGTACGTAGATAACATTGCAAATGGAGATGCGCTTATCTCTGAGACACATGTGAATAACTTGATAATACCAGAAGGCATTGCAAAAGTGCAAGATCATCAAATTCTGTACCCGCTTATCAACACCAGTGACAATGACCTGATTATAAAATCGTTTAATCGCATTCAAGCTCAACCTTTAGAAAATTTTGAAATAAATAATTTAAATTTTAATAAACAATATTCAAAAAAATCTTTTGATCTTAACAAAATTCGAACAGAACACATGAATAGCGAAGAAAAATTAGCCATCTCAAAATTATTAAAAGAATTTTCAGAAATTCTTCATGATGAAAATAACGCTCTAACTTTTACGAACAAAGTAAAACATAAAATCCGTACCAAAGACGAAATCCCGACATACACTAAGACATACCGATACCCGGAAATTCATAGAACGGAAGTACAATCACAAATAAAAAAAATGCTCGATCAAAAAATCATTAGGCCATCCCATTCACCCTGGTCATCCCCAGTGTGGATCGTACCTAAAAAACTTGACGCGTCCGGAAAAAAGAAATGGAGAATTGTTATCGACTATAGGAAGTTGAACGATAAGACTATAGAGGATAAGTACCCCATTCCCAACATAACCACTCTACTAGACAAACTCGGCAAATGTCAATATTTTTCAACACTCGATCTAGCATCCGGATTTCATCAAATTGAAATGAGTAAAGAGGACATTCAAAAGACCGCATTCAATACAGAAAACGGACACTATGAATTCTTAAGAATGCCATTTGGTTTGAAAAACGCACCCGCGACATTCCAACGAGTTATGGATATGGTTTTAAGAAATTTAGTGAATGAAATTTGCCTAGTTTATCTGGATGATGTTATCATATTCAGCACCAGTCTCCAAGAACACGTTGAGAGTTTAAGATCAGTATTCGATAGATTAAAGAAAGCCAATCTCAAAATTCAACTAGACAAGTCTGAATTCTTTCGAAAAGAAGTGGCTTATTTAGGGCATGTTGTTACACCCTCTGGCGTAAAACCGAACCCCGACAAAATTATAGCTATCAAAAACTACCCTATTCCGAAAACTACCAAACAAATAAAAGGATTTTTAGGCCTCCTAGGATACTACCGGAAGTTTATAAAAGATTTCGCTAAATTGACAAAACCACTAACCAAATGTTTAAAAAAGGGTGCTGAAATCAAAATTAACGATCCTGATTACGTAAATTGTTTTAATATCTGCAAAAATCTTTTAATTAATGAACCGATACTTCAATATCCCGACTTCACAAAATCTTTCAATTTAACTACCGATGCGAGCAATTTTGCTATAGGTGCAGTTCTTTCACAAGGTCCTATAGGTTCATATCTCCCTGTTGCGTATGTAAGTAGAACATTCAACGAATCGGAGCAAAATTATTCTACAATTGAGAAAGAACTACTCGCGATTGTCTGGCCAACAAAATATTTCAGACCGTATCTTTTTGGCCGGAAATTCAAAATTATCACCGACCATAAACCACTACAATGGTTATTTTCGCTTAAAGAACCAAATTCTAAATTAGTACGTTGGCGGCTTAAATTAGAAGAATTCGATTTCGAAATATCTTATAAAAAAGGCTCGATAAATAAAAATGCTGACGCTCCTTCTCGTATCGAATTAAATGTTAAAACAATAGAACCCGGTACCGAAAATCTTTTCGATTGGTATATCGAAAATTTTGACGAAATAATCAATACAAATAATGATTCGCAATCTATGATTGTAGAACCAGACGATACCCCAGACTCAGACTAAATCTCAGACACAAACAACACTGTTCACTCAAATTTAGAAAATCCCATTATCGGAATTCCAATAAGTGAATCATCTGTTAATGCAGGTAAAAACCAAATAATAATATCGGAAGTATTACATTCACCCTCAAAACCTAAATTAACTAAATTGCACTCGGATAAAATGCGAATTAATATACAATTATCTAAAACTAATTTCGAAGCAGATTCAATAAAATTCATTAAAGAATTCGTAGTTCCAAAAGTAAAATATTATTTATATTTTGAACATCCTGTTTATGAACAATTTACTAAAGTCTTACATACATTTCAAAAATGCGGAAATCAACTTTGTAAAATGTAACACAAAATTATTAGATGTAGAGAATGAAGACGACATACAAGAAACAATACAAAATTATCACACGGGCAAGACCAATCACCGTGGAATTCACGAAATTTACAACCAATTAAAGAAAAAATATTACTGGCCAAATCAAATAAAGACTATAACAGATTACATTAACCAATGCGAAGTTTGTTTAGCCTCAAAATATGAACGAAACCCAGTTAAGCCGAAATTAAACATAACACCATCACCGAACAAACTTTTTGACACTATTCATATCGATACACTCAGTTTAGAAAATTGTAAATTTCTTACAATAATTGATGCTTTTTCAAGATATGCGCAAGCATACAAAATTAGCTCAACAAATGCAATTGAAGTGACAAGTAAACTAACAAAATTCTTTTCTCATCATGGCATTCCAAAATTAATTATCTCAGATAACGGAGTAGAATTTAAAAATTGTTTATTGAAAGAATTGCTAACTTTACACAAAATCGATATACACTTCACTAGTTCTCAACATCCAAATTCAAACGGTCTCGTGGAAAGATTCCACTCTACTCTTATTGAGCATATTAGATTATTTAATTTACAACAAAAATCCAAAAACGAAACAATCGAAGACAAAGTTCACTATGCTATCCTAGCTTATAACAACACAAGTCACACCGCGACCGGATTAAAACCAATAGAAATTACAAATGGTCACTTAGAAACAAACTCACCCCTTGACGTAGAGCTAGAAAAACAAGTAACACAAGATTACGTGCAAAAACACAAAGAAAAGACCAAATTAGTCTACCAGAACATTAACGAAAAAATGCATAACACAAAATCAGATTTGATAAATAAATTAAACGAAAATCTCGAAAATTTACCTAACACTCCTCAAACCGTTTTTGTACACAATAAACAAAAAGTCAATAAAACAAAACAACCAAAATTTAAGAAAGAAAAAATTCAGACAATAAATCAAAATTTAAAAACTGCCGAAATTGAGACAAATCCTATTGACAAAAAACAACCAAAAATACACCTGTGAAATATAAAAAGACCAAGGAAAATAATTCATAAAAATTACGCTATTCCAGATTAAACATCAAGAATATTACACAAAACACAGGACTACTGACAATAAACCTAGGACTAGCAAAACTACAAAAAACCACACATACGTTCATTCACTACTACGACCTACAACCACTCTTTAAACAAAATGACAGTCTGAATACACAATACAACAATCTCTAACAAACAATTACAAACAATAAAATAATTTTGAAAGAATTTGAAAACGATGACAAGATTATCCAATTTATTCAAAATTATATTGACGAAAAAATTAGTCACTTATCAGTACACTTTCAAAAATCTAGATCAAAGAGAGGATTAATAAATGGACTCGGATCCGTAATTAAATCCATAACGGGTAATTTAGACGCTGATGATGAAAAACGATACACAAATATTCTAAACCATTTACAAAACAATCAACACAAAATAGACAATCAATTAAAACATCAATACTCTGTCAATAACCAATTAATCGATTATTTCAATCACACAATCGACACTATCAAACAAAATGAGATAATACTCAAAAAGAAAATTGAACAATTGGCACATATTGTTATCGGTGAAACCCAAGATCAAGAGAGATATTTTTTAAAAGAAATTTTTAGTCAACTAAATACTTTACTAACGTTAACTCTTAATACTTTGCAAGATATAGAAAATTCTCCAACTTTTTGCAAACTTCACGTTATGCACCCAAGTATAATAAAAACTAATGATCTGTATGTAGAATTGAATAAAATTTCAAAATACTATAATCATGAATTACCTCTCGAACCATTACCGGAAAATATACCAGAATTAGAAAAATTAATTACTGTAAATTGTAAACTCCAATCAGATAAAATAATTTATTTTATCGAAATTCCCATTAATTATGAAACAGATTTCCAATTACTTCATCTCATTCCAATACCTACCCGATATCAGTCTGAATTTGTAACAATTATACCAAGTAAGGAATATTATTTAAAATCAATCGATGGTCATATTAAAGCTCTAAATGGCGTATGTACTAAAGGAAATAATAATTACCAATGTCCAAACAAAATGTCAGAAGTAGATTACAACTCCTGCGAGAAGAATATCATCTCAAGAAACAAGAACGAAAATTGCGAGTACTTAAGAATAAACATTAAACGAAATCATATAGAAACTTTAGAAGAAGCGAATCAATTTTTAGCCGTACTTCCTAAACCTGATGTTATTCAAGCTTACTGCAAGCATGGCGACGAAATAAAGAATTTACAAGGCATATTCTTAATTAAAGAAGACGATTGTCAAATAAAATTTCAGAAGCAGAACTTAAACTTCAAAGAAGGTACTTTTGGTAAACCAACAATAATAGAAAACTTCAATATCAAGCTTAATACTTCGCAAATACAAAAAATGACAGTCGACCTGAACTCCATCCAAGAATTAAAAATACCAATAAACAAGTACGACGAAATAGAACAAGATCAAGACAACAATAACCTCATAAACTACCCCACGATAATATTATACGTAATTATTATCATTGCTGGCATCATCGTGACGATAATTTACGGAAGAAAATTTCTTTTAAAATCCAAATCAACCGAACGTCCAGACCTTCAATCGAGAATATCAGCCAATAAATCGAACCTGATTCTTCCCGATGAAGCTCAATTTTAAGGAGGGAGGAGTTAGCGAACCACTATTTCCGTAGAAGACGCTGACTCCGCAAGAATCCCCACTAGTAGCTCTAGTCATATTTCATTTTTTATGTTAGATTCTCATAATGTAGTTAGTTAAGAATTGACCTCTGTTTTGTAAAGATCTACTTTTGAATGTTATAATAAATCTTTGTGTGAAATAAATTTTTTAAAAACTCGAATCTCAATTCAAGTTTCGTCATTTATATATATATTTATATATATATATATATATATATATATATATATATATATATATATATATATATATATATATATATATATACACGGTGTTATATTTTAATAGACCCAGCTAATATCTCGCTTATTTATCAACTTAGGAATTTCTTTCATATAACATGATTTATACAGCAACATTTAAGCTAGTTGATGACGGATGTACATTCATGATATCATTTCCGGTTTACAAGTAATTAATATCAACTTTGAAATTTCAAATGGAACGTACAATATTTTTTTACAAATTTGAAAAGTGCATCAAATTTGCTTTACAGTCATGTAAAATAATCCATATGTTACATTATTAAAAAGTAAAATGGCGGGCACTTTATTATACACCTAATCGGAAAGAGAATAGTAAGCCATGACTGTGACTTGAAATAAATCAATTAACTAAAACAATTGTAATTATTATTATTTAACGAAATAATATTTTTTTGTCATAATAATACAGAAAATAAGAAAAAGGAACACTTAATAACAACAAAATGATTTTATAACAAATATTCAAAATGACTCCCAGCCTCTTCAATTTATTTTCTTCCGATATGACCACTTGATTTTTGTATGGAGCTACGTGGAAGATTTTGTTTGTAATGAACCAGCAAACACATTAAACGGACTATTCTCTTTCCGGTTAGGTGTATAATAAAGTGCCCGCCATTTTACTTTTTAATAATGTAACATATGGATTATTTTACATGATTGTAAAGCAAATTTGATGCATTTTTCAAATTTGTAAAAAAATATAGTACGTTCCATTTGAAATTTCAAAGTTGATATTAATTACTAGTAAACCGGAAATGATATCATGAATGTACATCCGTCATCAACTAGCTTACATGTATATATATATATATATATAGGGTGTTTCAGGACTAGTGTAACAAACTTTAACAGCTTATTTCTGAGGTCATTTTGAGCCAAAAATGTCATATGAACGTAGGTCCTATTCCTTCTAGTTACCAAAATACAAGAGGTTGAAGTTCTATAAATAACACGAAATTTTCAAATTTTTGTATCAAGATACTTTCGGCGAAACAAGAGTTTTATTGAAAAGTCATACCTTATTTGTTAATTAATTTTATTTATTAATATTAACATGCATACGAGTTCAAGGCGCTCATTTTGAACACTTACTGTAATTTTTTTTAAATTTGTTATCTTACTTCTTATTATGTTAACCTATTCCATGTTTGGTTATGTTGTTCTGTGTCTATTTAATTGTGTCATGTTATGTTTTGTTCTCTAAATCGTATTCGTTAATATTAATAAATACAATTAATTAAGACAAATAAGGTATGACTTTTCAATAAAACTCTTGTTTTCCGAAAGTATCTTGATTACAAAAATTTGAAAATTTCGTGTTATTTATAGAACTTCAACTTCTTGTATTTTGGTAACTAGAAGGAATAAGACCTATGTTCATATGACATTTTTGGCTCAAAATGACCTCAGGAATAAGCTGTTAAAGTTTGTTACACTAGTCCTGAAACACCCTGTATATATATAAATATATTACTTTTTAATAATGTAACATATGGATTATTTTACATGATTATAAAGCAAATTTGATGCACTTTTAAAATTTGTAAAAAAATATATTATGTTCCTTTTGAAATTTCAAAGTTGGTATTAATTACTAATAAAAGTACATCCATTATCAACTAGCTTACATGTTGCTATATACATTATGATATATGAAAGCCATTGCTAAATTGATAAATAAGCCAGATATTTGATGGGACTATATTTATATATATATATATATATACATATATATATATATATATATATATATATATATATATATACAATACATATATATATATACCGGGTGGTGCTCGGTGAGTGCGAACATAGGAATTTAACATGGGATATTAGTTTTATGCAATTTCCTGCTCTCCTGTACATTTTACGGAAAAAACTGTAGAGGGAAGATTTGTTCAGAATTAAAAGTTACCCATGAAACTGTTTTTACATGTTTTATTAAGTTTTTGGTTTAGCCGTAACATTAAAAATAAATTTCGAAATTTCTGTTACTTTGTAGCAATAGCCATGACTTTTCTTTTATTTTTATGACAAATGCGTTAAATGTCAATTTTTGATGTTTATTAAAGTTAATCTTATAATTTAAATTAAATCTTTGTGTAAGCTATAAAATGAATGTTTATTCAAACGAAGAACGTGTCTTCATTATTAAAAATTATTATGGAGGAAATAGTTATAGGAGGGTGCGGGATTTATTTTCAATTAAATATGAAGATAAACCAATTCCAAGTGTATCAACAATTTCAAAACTGGTTACAAAATTTGAGAGTACAGCTAGTGTAGCTGTGACCGATGGTAATGAAGGCAATAATAATAATAACAGAATACGTCATAACGAAGTGAATGAAGAATTAGTATTGGCTATGATATCTCAAAATTCAAGGTACAGCATAAGACATATTGCTTCTGAATGTGGTTTGCATCATTCAACAGTTCTGAGAATTTTAAAAACACATGGATATAAATCTTACAAATTTCAAACACATCAAGAACTTCTTTTGGCTGATTTTGAAACTAGAAGTACATTTTGTGAAATTATGCAAGAAAAGGCAAATCGGGACCAGCACTTTATTTCGTCGATTTGTTTTACAGATGAATGTACATTTACTTTAAATAATGAACCAAATGTTCAGAATACTCGTATGTGGACCACAGAAAATCATCATTTAACTGTGTGTACAGGTACCCAATATCCTGAGAAAATTAATATTTGGGTTGGAATTTTTAAGAACAGGATTATACCTTTTTCAAATTATGGGAAATTTAAATTCTGATATGTATTTAGAACTTCTGCAAAATCATATAGGTCCTGCATTGGATGAGGCAGCTGCAGTAGATGAGGATATTTGGTTCCAGCAGGATGGGTGCCCGGCTCATTATGGAATAAATGTGCGGGAATATTTAGATTTGGTTTTTCCTAATCGGTGGATTGGTCGTGGTGGTGGAATAAATTGGCCTGCAAGATCTCCGGACCTAGCTCCTTGCGATTTTTTTTTGTGAGGGCATCTTAAAAGTAAAATTTACTCTAAACACTACGAAAATTTAGATTTACTAAGACAAGCTATATTCGAAGAATGTGATAATATTACTGACAGGCAATTAGCCAATGTTAGAACTTCGTTTTACAATAGACTTGGTTATTGTCTTGCTGAAAATGGTGGCTTGTTTGAACATTTATTGTAATTTCTTTATTTTTTTATGTAGGTATATTAAATAATATTGTTACAATTATTACTTATTATTTCACATTAAATTATTGTAATTTAAAATTTTAAAAAAAAATTTAAATTGTTGATAAACTTGAAACTGATTTATTATTAAATATGAAAATAAAACTTTGTTCAAAGAATAAAAAATGTGATTTTTTTGATTTAATTTAAATTATAAGATTAACTTTAATAAACATCAAAAATTGACATTTAACGCATTTGTCATAAAAATAAAAGAAAAGTCATGGCTATTACTACAAAGTAACAGAAATTTCGAAATTTATTTTTAATGTTACGGCTAAACCAAAAACTTAATAAAACATGTAAAAACAGTTTCATGGGTAACTTTTAATTCTGAACAAATCTTCCCTCTACAGTTTTTTCCGTAAAATGTACAGGAGAGCAGGAAATTGCATAAAACTAATATCCCATGTTAAATTCCTATGTTCGCACTCACCGAGCACCACCCGGTATATATATATATATATATATATATATATATATATATATATATATATATATAAATATATATATATATATATATATATATATATATATATATAAATATATATATATATATATATATATATATATATATATATATATATATATATATATATATATATATATATATGTAGTGCTCATTATTATTTTTAAATTGAACAACAAAAGAAAAAGTAGGCTTGGAAAAAGAAAAATGGTTTGTTGTTGTTAGTTACGATTTAAAGGAAATAAAAATGAATTATTCTGTCTAATTGTATTTATATTTATTTATTATAAATTAATTAAAAACCAATAAGTTGGTTTTTACATAGGTGACCCCTGAATTTCAACGTGTATTATTATAATATAAAATAGGACAGATTCTTAATTGTCAATGGAGCAAGTTCGACAAGAACCACTTCCGATATCTGAAGAGGCTACATATCTGCTATATCCGGATCTTTTAAGTTACCGGAATTCTGGCCGGCAGATCCAGAATTATGGTTTGCCCAAATTGAAGCTCTCTTTACCTCATATAGGGTTACATCAGAATTATCAAAATTTACAAGACTTGTTGGGGCATTGAATTCCCGATATGCAGCAGAAGTAAGAGATATCATAGTTGCACCTCCTGATGATGTTCCTTATACTGCGTTGAAACTTGCTTTAATACATCGCACAGGATGGTCAGATAAGGAGACACTTCAAAAATTATTAAGCTTCGCAGATTTGGATGACAGAAAACCATCACAATTATTAAGATATTTACGACAGTTGATTGGATCCAAGGTCTTGGACGAAACAATATTGGAAGAAATTTTCATACAAAAACTTCCAACAAATATTCAATTAGTTCTTGCTTCAGTTGTTAATTGCTAACTAAAAGAAAAGGCTGAGATAGCAGATAAAGTTTTAAGCGTTGCTCAATCAACTTTAGCGGCTATTACAAAAGAAAATGATGTTATTCGGAAACTTACTTTTGAAATTGAAGACTTGAAAAGACATTTGTCATCATCATCAACAAGCAATTTCAACAACAAAAATGTATCTACTGATCTTTGTTGGTATCACCATAACTTTGATTTTAAAGCTCGACGATGTTCTGGCCCACCTTTAAGAAATAAGCAAAAGGTCGTATCTACTTATGTTTCAAGAAATTATATTAATAAGAGTTTACCTTCCGTTTCTATTAATAATTACCCTTCTACAACTTCACAACTGCTATTTCGTAAAGACAAATTCACTGGTGGTTGTTTTTTAGTTGACAGTGGTGCACAGGTGAGTGTTATTAAAGGATTACCAAATTCCAAACGTCACTATAACGCAGTTACACTTCAAGCTGCAAATAATTCATCTATTGTTACATTTGGGTACAAAACTTTAAATTTAGATTTTGGTCTATCAAAAATTTTTACTTGGAAATTTATTATTGCTGACGTGCAAAATTCTATTTTAGGGGCCGATTTTTTAACATTCTATAGATTAATAATTGATTTGTCATCAAAACGTATTTTAGAATCATCAAAAAGTAAAATTCAAAATTTAAAACAAGTTTCTAATCATTCAAATAAAATTTTAAATAATAATTTAACACTTCAAAATCCTTTTGATAATTTATTATAAAAATATAACTAGTCCATTAAATTTAAAACATACTTCAAAGCATAATGTTAAACATTATATTATTACGAATGATAAACCTTGTTTTACAAAACCAACACGTTTGGCGCCGGATAAATTATTAATTGCTAAAAAGGAATTTGATTCAATGCTTAAAATAGGTATTATCCGTCCTTCTTCTAGTCCTTGGGCCTCTCCACTTCATTTGGTTACAAAATCAAATGGTGAATGGCGTCCATGCGGAGATTATAGGATGCTTAATTCTCAAACTATTCCTGATAGGTATCCAATTCCCCATATACAAGATTTTTCTGCAAATTTACAAAATACTAACATATATTCAAAATTAGATTTGATAAAAGCCTATAATCAAATTCCAATGGATGAGGAATCAATATCAAAAACTGCTATTACAACACCTTTCGGACTATATGAGTATACAGTTATGCCCTTTGGATTAAGAAACAGTGCTCAAACATTTCAACGTTTTATAGATAATGTGACAAGAAGTTTAGATTTTTGTTTCGCGTACATAGATGATTTGTTGATTGTTAGTAATTCAATAAAACAACATTTAGAACATATGAAAATTATTTTTGACAGATAGAAAAAATTTGGCATTTTAATAAATAAAAATAAATGTCAAATCGGTTTAAAGCAAATTGAATTTCTTGGACATACTATTTCACCTCTTGGAATAAAACCCTTTGAAAATAAAATTAATACGATTCAAAAATTTCCACTACCTACAACACAAAAACAATTACGCGAATTTTTACGATTGGTAAATTTTTATCATCGTTTTATTAAACATTGTGCAATAATTTTACAACCACTTAACAAATTATTAACTTATTCTAAAAATAGCTCCAAAACTATTATTTGGTCTCCTGACACAATTAAATCATTTATTTGCATTATAACACAGATACCGGATTTAACTTTTCCTCGACATAATGCTAAAATTAATATTATGGTTGATGCTTCCGATACAGGAATAGGAGCAGTTCTACAACAATACATTGATGGTCATTGGAAACCGATTTCTTTTTACTCAATAGCTTTGAATTCTATTCAAAAACGTTATATCGTAGTACCTTCGGCAAAGAATTATTAGCTACATAAAATTACGCTCCTCCAAAATAGTTGTTTGAGATTTATGTATGGTGTGTTAAAGTATGATCATATTACTCGGTACCGTATCTTGGCAAGCTTGAGTTATATCGATGAGCGTGTAAAAATACTTTATCTATGTCTTATACATAAGATCAGACTTACAGGTCGACCATTATTCCTTTATAATAAATTAATTATTAAAGACTATGATTATACTCTTAGGGAAAAGGATTTATACTCCTTATCATCTTTTAATAAGGTCAAATATAGAGCTTCATTCTCTTGCTCCCATCCTTTATAATAGTATACCAAATAATCTTAAATCTTTTTCACTCCAGAAATTCCATAAAAGTGTTAAATGTCTGTTTCAATGAACATAAAATGTATGTGTGTATGTAGTTTTATTTACAAAATCGTATAGCCTTGTCTAACTATGTTGGCAATTTTCTTTTTGGGTTTTTTTTTGTGTACTTATCTGTTATTGGTTAGGTGGAAGATCAGCCTTTGGCTGAACCTCGCCATTGATATGTATGTATCAATAAAGTTATTATTATTATTATATTTTTATCTATAAAAAAATTTCGATATTACATTGAGGGTAAAGAATTTTTTATTCTTACAGATCATAAACCTCTAACATTTTCAAACAAAATTAATCATAATGAAAATTATTCTCCTCGAGAGATTAGGCAACTTGATTACATTTTTCAATTTACCAATGATATTCGTCACATTTCAGGTAAGAATAATCCAGTAGCTGATGTTCTTTCTCGAGTAACAATTAATACTTTATATAAACATAATCACATTGATTATGAAAATATTGCTTTAGTTCAATTAGAAGATATCGATTTAAAAAATCTTAGGAATAAAATTGATACTAGTTTAAAATTTATTGATTTTCCATTGCCAAATTCTAACCTTAAGTTAACATGTGATACTTCGACAGGAAATTGTAGGCCATATATTCCTAAACAATTTCGTGACCAAATTTTTAAACATTTTCATTCATCTCTCATCCTGGTATTAAAGCTACAATCAAATTAATTTCAACAAAGTTTATTTGGGAAAATATTAATAAAGATATAACATACAAAACTAAATGTTGTCAACTATGTCAGCAATCAAAAATTACTAAATACACAAAATCACCTATTTCAGACTTTGTAATGCCGAGATATCGTTTTAGTATGATTCATATTGATTTAGTTAAACTGCCTCTATCCGAAGGATATTCTCATGTACTTACTTGTATAGACCGATTTACTAGGTGGCCTAAAGTTATTCCATTAAAGGATATTTCTACTAAATCCGTGGCTAAAGCTTTTGTTGCGGGTTGGATTTCGCGTTTCGGTGTTCCTGATTCTGTTACTACAGATAGAGGTCAGCAATTCAATTCATCGATATTTAAAAATTTATTATTATTATTAGGATCACATCATATTCGAACGACAGCATATCATCCACAATAAAATGGAATAATCGAAATATTTCACAAACAATTGAAAAATTCATTAAAGACTTATAAAAATTCAACACAATCGATAGATTTTCTGCCATTGATCTTGTTAGGTATTCGATCTTCAATTAAAAAAAAATAGTAATTGTAGTTCTGCAGAACTTGTATATGGATGCAAAATTAAATTACCGGGCGAATTTTTACCATCATCTACATTTAAGCCTTCAATTAATATTGATTATTCACATTATTGAACAGATATTAAATCAGCAATTAATAAATTTACTCCAATTACTTCTAATAATAATCATACATCTAAACAAACATTTTTACATCCAGAATTATTTAAAACTTCACATGTTATTGTTCATAACACTACCATTGGTCCGTTACTTAAACGACCTTTTGATGGTCCTTATAAAGTTGTTAAAAGATATAAAAAATATTTAAAAATTTTGATAAATAATAAATTAGAAACAATTTCAATAGATAGATTAAAACCAACCTTTATTGAGAACTCTAATGAATAAATTGGAATTTGGTATCTTTATTAACACCAATTGTGTACAAATATATGTATACTCATATATATTTCATATTATGTTTATCTTTAGTTCGTTTTATTTTGTTTTTCTTTTGATGGGGGGAAGGTATTGTAGTGCTCATTAATATTTTAAATTTGAAAAACAAATAAATAAATAGATTAGAATACGCTTCCAATTCTGGTCCAATATGTCAAATAATGTCAGACACAACAAACAAGAGATATCGCTAAATCAAAAATTTTACATTGAATTTCCTATGTTCGGAAAAAAAATAGACACTCGGTATATATATATATATATATATATATATATATATATATATATATATATATATATATATATATATATATATATATAATTTGATTCAAATCAAAACTTTATTGATATATTATTGCTCAATAGTCGCATTTTAATTATATAATAATAAACGAATACATAACATTGATATATATATATATATATATAGTATGACCCAAATAAAAACTTTATTGACATATCATTGCTCAGTAGTAGCATTTTAATTATATAATAATAAACAAATACATAACATTGATAATAATTATAAAAATAATTACAAATTAACATTGTCAATTTGTATACTAATATGCACAATCGACTTCCAGCCACATGTGAAATCGGTGATTCGTAATTTGCATTCTTTGCTTTGTGCAATACGCGGGCGCGGGCAGTAGAAAATCGTACAAAGGGTCGCAGGTTGTCCATCCCTGCTCTAAACCGATGAAATCATTTAAAATAAATCATTTCACAATCGTACGTATATTTTTAGTACGATATTTTTTATAGAGTAAAGTTATGTCAGCTGAGGTTTTCAGATTTGCGTCTTTTTGTTAACGATAAAGAATAGAAAAGAATACCAACTAAATAACATTAATGTACATAGACTGGATTTTCAATTTTTGTATAAAATTAATGCGGATTTATTGGCATCATTTTAAAATTTAAAACTATCAAAAATAGATTTATTGATTTCTAAAGATGATCACAAATTACGATATTCACACTAATTGCACGTCTCAATAATTATACTACACATGTACTTTATCTTGCTCTTAGAACTATGACATTTCCCAATTCATTTACCCTCGCACACATATCACTGTCTATAGATATTCAAGTTAAGATGATGAAATAAGAGACCTAAGAGAGATAAATGAAGCTTCGGTTCATAACTGCTTCCGGGTGCCAATAATCGTGAAGTGAGTCACTCTTCTTCTTCCCCCTCTGCTCACGGTACTCCAAACAGTCCGGAGTTTCTTGGAGCGGCTCCAGAGCCGCGGATAATTCGCTGGGATGCTGGAACAACGCGTACGTGGCACGTATCTGGTGAAGTATAACACGTTTCAGATGCTTTAGGTACTATGTTTTACAGTTGTAGAATGGAGTGATATTATGTTTCTTGGTTACACATTACAGTTATAGTTAATAGGTAGACAACAGAGCAAGAATAGGAGAAAATTAGCAGGTGTAAAGTACATACTTTACATTTAACTATCAAAGTCAGTGTTATTATACTTACGTAAATAATATTGATTAGACAAAAGTTATCACATTAATAAAAAAATGTAATCATGTTTTTAAATTAAAAATTAAATTATATAGAAACTAACAAAATATTACTAGGTTTATAGTCTTGGACATTATGAACTCCGGTTATATGATTCAACCAACCCTTTATTTTGATTTGCATTCATTAAGTATTAACTTTCAAAAATACTAATTAAATATTTCAATTGATTTCTATTCTCCTTAAATAACAGTGCCACTGCTGACGATTTTTGTGTCATATCTTTCAGTTTATGTAAGAGTCACGGGATCGAGGCTGTCTATGACATATAACAAAAATAGATGGAAAAAATTAAACAAATCAAATTTAAATCACAGGCGCCAGTGGTTTAGTTGGTTAAAGCATATGATTGGAGTTCTTCAGGTCCCTGGTTTAAATGCTGGCGGTATTCGAATTGTTCTCTTTATAATTTAATTTAATTTGCATAATTAAAAAATTCTGTTTTTGTTTTTAAAAATATAATAATTCGTTGTTCACAAACAATCAGCGAAAATAATATGTTATATCGTTTTAAAAATAGTAAATTTTATTATAGGGAGATATTTTTTAAAAGTATTGTAAATAGCAATGCCACCTACATATTGTATTCTATTTTTTATCTATCTTATTTTGTATGTATGTAACCCAAATTTCATATTTTTAAATTGAATTAATAGTAGACCATAATTTATTTAAAATAATAATGTGTTCTATCAGATGTCTATTTTTTGTTTTTTTATAGGTAACTATGATGAAATTTTCATTTAGCGATTGTTTCTTCTCATTTAATTAAACAAAAGTATAAATACAAAACATGTTCAAAATTAAAATATCTGTTGAATTAGTTTATATTTATTGATATAATTTGTTGCTATTAACAGATAAAAGTAATGTTAAAATTGCCATCTTCAAACTGTTTAATAAATCCCGTGAGAAATAAAGGAAATAATTCTAATTTTTTGATTAACAGATCTTTTATTTTGTATAGCATTCTGTAAACAAATTAAAATTTTAATATTTTAATTAAGTCTACCTCGTGATGAAAACGTATTATGTCAATAAATTTGGATTCAGTTTTTAACTCTGAACATGTAAATTTTTCCATTGCGTTTTCCATATACAAAAAACTTAGACATCGGGTATAAAAATTTGTACATTCAGAGAATAAAATGAGACATTTCTTTAGAAAGATGCCGTTACTCTTTCCGAGCGCGAAAGTCAGGAATATATCATAAAGTACATAAGAGAGGAAAGATAATTTCTTCAGGAGGTAAACATGTGTTTTTCACTTCCCTATCATATAGTAAATTTTTTATAAATATATTAGGTATTTAGATAAGATTTATAATTCTCTCGACCCGTATCACTTGATTAGCACAAATATCAAATGATAATTATACCGTTATTTTGAAATTACCATGAATATACATTTAGTTTTTTTTTTACTAAAGAAAAAAATTTACTTTCATACCTGTTCGACCGAGGGGTCGTTTCGCGGGGATTGCGTAGAGAGAGAATGATGCACATCCGGCTCGAAGGACCAAATGTTCGACCGAGAGGTCGTTTTGCGGGAATTGCGCAGAGAGAGAATGATGCACATCCGGCTCGAAGGACCAAATGTTCGACCGAGGGGTCGTTTCGCGGGAAATGCGTGGAGAGCGAATGAGAGCAGAAAGTAAGGCAGAGTGATGCAATGCTGGAAGGAGAAGGTACGGACGTTCTTCACTTCCAGGAGCTGCTCTGGAAGACTTAACACAAAGATGGTAGCTCTTTGCTGAAGGAGAGACAGGATAATAGGGGCAGGCCCACAAATAATGCGTCAGGAAGTGACAAAGCTAACTGTAGTCACGTGGTCTAATCAACAATGAGAAAGAAAGATAAGCTAGTGCAACAATGTAAATGAAAGAGAGCCACAGGAGGGATTGAATTCCCAAATAACGCAAACGAAGGTGCCTGAAGGGCTGAACAACCTGAGGCGAGTATGGGAAACAATAGGTAGATTTGCAAACACAAACTAGGAACTATTTTAATACCCAAAAATATCTAAATATTGTACAATAGCACACAAGAATGAATGACTTCAAAATAAACCAGAATTACAGAATTGAATCAACATATAACCAAACAACGATATGAATTGATGTTGTGCGATGATACATATAAATAAAGCGTACTTACGAAACAGTAGCAAATACAAATTATTCAAACAATACTTAGTGACAAAGTTTTGCTGGTAGCAATACAGAATCTTTCCCAATTGGAATAACAATAAAAGTGTATGCGGAAAGCTGAAAGAATGTTTAATATTAGCACTAAACACTTGAGCGTAATTATTTAGCGTAAAAAGCGAATTGTGTAAAAACACGTGGCCGTAAGAGGCGTACAGGTTAATAGAACAAACGTGCGACTTGGTGCACAGCGAAAGCGAGTTACAATACAAGTGCGTTTTACAATAAATTAACAGCGAGAAATATCACTAAAACTAAAGTTAGTTGATGGCGCTCAACAGATAGCGCTGGGTGTTGGTGATAAACCGGAGAGCGGCTGCGGAAGCAGTGGCGTCTCAACAATACCTATATATGAAAAGTATCACTTTCTTTTCTCAATTAATGGAAAAATATTACTTTCTGACAGGGTCATAAAAAAATTTAACTACGCAAGATATTTTGTAAATATACGAGAATATTTCACTCGAAAAATTTCAACCAATCAGGTTACAGTATTTTTTTAATTTCGACCAATCACAATCGAATATCAGTGAATAGTTTGCACAAGTGCAATATCCGGGTATTTGCACAAGTGCAATACTCGAATATGTCAATTTGACAACACTAATGAAAAATTTACATTTGTTTAATAACGTTTCTAAGAAAATTGTTTTATTGCTTACACCACTTGATAAATATATATTTTTTATCTAAAATTGCATTGGACGTTTATCAAGTGTTAAAGATCTGACAACTGACGTTTATATGACAGTTTAAATAAATATTAAATTATAATAAAAATAATTTAAAATGTCGAAAGTGAACTTTTTCTCGGGAAATATTCTACCAATATACCACTCGTGTAAGTCAAATACAATCAGAATATTTTCGCTCGTGCACGTGCGTGCACTCGAGAAAATATTCAGGTATTTGCCTTGCACTTGTGATATAATTATTGAATATTTCACGCGAAAAATTTCAACCAATCAGGTTACAGTATTTTTTAAATTTCGACCAATCACAATCGAATATCAGTGAATATTTTGCACAAGTGCAATATCCGGGTATTTGCACAAGTGCAATACTCGAATATGTCAATTTGACAACACTAATGAAAAATTTACATTTGTTTAATAACGTTTCTAAGAAAATTGTTTTATTTCTTACACCACTTGATAAATATATATTTTTTATCTAAAATTGCATTGGACGTTTATCAAGTGTTAAAGATCTGACTACTGCCGTTTATATGACAGTTTGTGATATAATTATTGAATATTATTTGAGCTAGTCTAAATATGTGAATATATCAGTGCAAAGTTTCAAGTTTTCATCCAGAAATCAACATTTAATCTGAATCATATTGAATTTCCTACATACCATAAAGTGCACGATAATATTTAAAAGTTACTCGAACAAATAAATAGATTATGAGAGCGGTGTAATGATTTATTCATTTTAATACAATAAAAAATATTTTAGTTTGATATTTATGTAAAACCATAAAATAATGAATATAAATTATAAAATATTAAACCGTATTATTATTCCCCAATCATAAATCAAACTTATAAATAAAACAATAGTTCAATAGCTTGTTCAGGTCATTTGATATTTATAGGACCACATAAATTATTTTATTTTTAAACTGGTCACGCAGTTCACTCGTATTTGATTCCATGAGACAATAAATCAGAGAATAAATATTTTCATTTCTGTTATACATAAAATCAGTGCTAGTAATGGCGGTCGCTAACGTCGTGCTGAAATTTGGCAAAATTTATCCTACTACGAGCAGTTATGCTACAATCATAGTATTCATTTTGCGATAAAATGAGTATATATTTTGTTCACAAATAAATGTTAAGCTTAACTTTCTTCAAGTTTAGATAGAGAGAGAACATAACTTGGTTATACTTTGCAATCAGAAGTTGAAAATAAAAAATCTAATTGTTATGAAAAAAGAAAATTTTTAAGAATATTACAAAATAAATTATTATTTAAAATTTCGTCTAACTATCCAATTTTTTATAAACTCACTTGTATGAAACGCACCGTTAAAAAGTAATATACAAGTGATAGAAAAGAAGAATTACAATTATTGTTGAGTTGCAAGGTTTGGTTTAATAGTAGAAAATGAGATATCAAGAGTTAGCAATCTTGAAAGCTTGAGAAATGTAAGACAAAGTATTCTTAATTATATCTCAATTGGTTGACCTTATAATTGTATTTTCTTTATGTAGGAGTGTGCTTGTAGATCAATAAAATACAATAATTTGTAATAAATGATTATATTTTATTGACCTACAAACCCCCTCCTACACAAAGAAAACTTTTAATTATTGTTCTTGTGGCTAATAACTCAATAATTATTACATACATTTTAAATTTTATAATAAATAAAATTTCTTAATATAAAATAAAACCTTTTTGTGAGATTTATGTATAATATGCATTTTTTGCTTTATATTCGGAAAACAAAATATTAATATTATTTAATTTATCTTTCAAATGTATGAAATTTAAGAATTTATTTTTATGATCATTATCTTTTTAACAATATTTAAACATGTTTCACATACTATTTTTTTTTGCACCACATATCCAGATATATAAGAAATGACGGAATTGGTAAATTCTGTTAATTGTTGAGGATCATTGTTGTTTATTCAAATGTTTGTTTTCTTTCTTCGGAAGGATCGAGAGATGATTTGATAGGAATCTCGAAGGACCAGATGGGCTACCCCATCAATAGAATACGTGATGAACAATTCGAATAACTTTATTCAACACACACTAAATTATAATAATGATCAATTCATTTATACATTTGTAATTTTCAACCTTCTGCTACCAACAAGAAATCTCAACTGCCTCTTCTTGTGTCACACAAGTAAGACTTACATACACCCCCTCCACAAAGTAGAGGGTTGGGGTAGGAAGTGGGGCGCACAAGCGCGCCAACATCCCGGCCCCCATTGAACTTGTTTCAATTATTAAATAGTCATAACTAGCAATACTGCATACTTAAATGGATTCTTAAGATTAACTATTGTCTCTAAGCATAACGTTCGGTATTTAATTACGACAGGACCACATACACTGTACGGGGAACACTCTCTGTCTTGGGGGGCACATTAATTAATGGGCAACACACATATAGTTTTTATTGCTCTGGTCGTTTCACCTGTCGTAGTTTTGATGGTAGCGACTCGTACTATGCCATCCTTGCCCGGATGTAGTTGCAGGATACGTCCGATTCTCCAGGACAAGGGAGGAGTTGGTTCCTTCAAGAGAACCACGGTACCGACGTCCAAGGGTAAATCCGTGTGGCGGTGCCACTTTGTCCGCTGTTGTAATTGCGACACATATTCCTGTGTCCAGCGCTTCCAAAAATGTTGTCTCATTAATTCGACGTGCTGCCATCTGGACAGCCTATTGGTTGGTACATCTACTAGACTTGGTTCCGGCGTTGAGGTTAGAGGACACCCAATTAGGAAGTGTCCAGGCGTCAAGACGCTCAAGTCGCTTGGGTCCTCCGTCAATGGGCACAGCGGCCGCGAGTTTAGACAAGCCTCTATTGATGTCAGTAAAGTAAACATTTCCTCATAAGTTAAACATGCATTGCCTATTACCCTTTTGATGTGGGATTTTGTGGATTTTATCCCAGCCTCCCAAATTCCACCAAAATGCGGCGACCGTGCAGGAATGAAATGCCATTTGATATTTTTACAATATAAAAAATGATTGAATTCAGTTTCGACCAACGCAGACTTCAAGAGTTTTGCGAGCTCACGTTGTGCTCCATGAAAATTAGTAGCGTTGTCACAATATATATTTTCCACGATGCCTCTACGTGCTATAAATCTTTTTAACGCGCTAATAAAACTTTGTGCCGTCAGATCACCAACTAGCTCTAGATGCACAGCTTTCGATGCAAAACAGATAAAGAGACAAATATAAGCTTTATTTGTACGTTTACTTCGACGATTGCCTTCTTTAATCATGATGGGACCACCAAAGTCAACACCACAACTCAAAAATGGCCGTGCAACCGTGATTCGATGTTCCGGAAGATTACCCATTTTAGTTTCCAAATCTCGCGGTTTTGCGCGAAAACAATTTACACATTTGCGAATAACCTGGCGCGTCTGACTGCGTCCGTCAAGTGGCCAATATTTTTGCCTTACTAAAGCCAAAGTACTAGTAGGCCCTGCATGAAGCTGATTTCTATGTTCTACTTCAATTATTGATTTTGTTACATGGTGTTTTGGTAGTACGATGGGGAATTTTTTGTCAAAAATGTATTCAGAGTTGCTTAGGCGACCACCCACTCGTATTAAACCTAATTCATCTAGAAATGGGTCTAGCATTTTTAACTTACTTTTGTTATTAACTACCTTATGTTTTTCCAGTTCTCTAATTTCGTCATGAAAAAACTGATTTTGAATTAATTTTATTATTTTGATTTCTGCCAATTTTAATTCACCTAATGTTAAAAAATCTCCCATTTTCTTACCGCTGTTAGAAGGTCTACACTTGTAAATAAATCTTGAAATCCAGGCTATAATTCTTACTAATTTATGAAATGATGCGAATTTATTAAGTAATTCAGTATAAATATCGTTTTCAGGACTTTCAACTGAAACTAAAGATCTAATTTGAACATCTGGGATATCAATGTGTTCTAGTATTTTTATTTCAGGCCAATACTCTACTGTTTGACTTAACCAGCCAGGACCATGAAACCACAGTTGATTGTTAATTAAATCCTTTGGAAAAATACCTCGCGAAATAATATCGGCTGGATTATCCGATGATCTTACATGATTCCAATTTGAAATTATTGAATGACTTTGAATTTTTGAAACCCGATTCGCTACAAATGTTTTCAGATTACTCGGACTTGATCTTAACCAAGCAAGAACAATTGTTGAATCTGTCCAGTAATGCAACTTATCGGTATGGATGTTTAGTTGTGGTACTATGTTTGACATCAACCGTGACAGTAGCGTCGCTGCGCAGAGTTCTAATCTCGGCACTGTAATGGTTTTTAATGGTGCAACTCGTGATTTAGCACATAACAAGTTAACAGATATCACATTTTCATGGATCGTACGAATATATATGCATGCACCATATGCAAGTTGCGAGCTATCACAAAAGCCATGTACTTCTATAGAAGAATATGGAAATGAGTTAATAACTTTTCTAGGAATACGAATGTTATTTAAATTTTGTAATTGCCCTACTAAGTCCATCCATGGCTGTAATATTTCGTTGGGTACTAATTCGTCCCATCCTAGATTTATTTTCCACATTGCTTGCATTATTAATTTTGCTTTAACAATTACCGGACCTATTAAATGCAAGGGATCGTAAATTTTTGCAATCACTGATAGAATGTTACGTTTTGTTACATGTGTATAAGCTTCTAAGTTAATTTCATACCGGAAATAATCTTCACGGCAATTCCAAATTAATCCTAATGTTTTAGTGTCACCGGCTTTATCAAAATTAAAAAGTTGTGAATCTATTTCTAATTGATTTAAATTTGACAAAAGTTTGTTATTATTTGATGCAAATTTTACTAATGGAAAACAACCGCTATTTAACAACTGTATCAATTCGTTTCTAATTCGTAATGCGTCTGTCAATATATTCGCTCCAGTAAGAACATCATCAACATAAAAATCATTTAGTAAAATCTCTGAAGTTTGTGGATAAGTGGTTTTTGAATCCATGGCTAATTTTTGCAAGCATTTTAATGCTAGATACGGTGCACACGATAAACCGTATGTCAATGTATTTAATTGATATGTTCTATAATCTTCAAGCACATTGTTACGCCAAATAATATTTTGATAGATCCTATCTTCAGGAGAAACTAAAATTTGTCGATACATTTTACTTATATCGGCCGTAAATACATATTGATAAAGTCTGAACCGCATGAGTATGGATATTATGTCGTTTTGGATTTTTGGACCGGCATGGAGAGTGTCATTTAAACTAAGATTGTTCGATGATTTTGCGCTACCGTCGAAAACAACACGAAGCTTGGTTGTCGTACTTGATTCTTTTACAACTCCGTGATGTGGTAGAAATATAGCCGTTTCTAATGTATCTGACGTATAATCTACTAGGTTCATATGTTTTAATTCTAAATATTCGTTAAGAAATTCAGAGTATTTACATTGCAACTCAGAATTTCGTTTGAATTTATTTTCTAAAGTGTTTAATCGTTTTATTGCCATACCTTTTGTGTCGCCTATTCGAGAAGGGTCAGATTTAAAGGGTAGTTTAACTACGAATCTCCCGCTGGGTTTACGAGCAACCGTTTCTTCAAAGTACCGTTCGCATTGTATTTCTTCTGGGCATTGTAAAATTTCGGAATTTTCCTTAAGAGGGCAATCTTCTAGTTCCCAGAATTTTGAGATCTGTTTATCCAACTTGTTCAGGCTAAGATTACAGACAAAGTTGTTGGATTTATTTTTGTTGCAAGTTATATTACCCCCAATTAACCAACCGAAGTGAGACTCTTGGAGGTGAGGATGACGACTATTTGCTTTTATTTGACCATTTAGAATAATACTCCAAAATATTTCTGCCCCCAAGAGAATTTCTATTTCATCTGATATATTAAATGATGGGTCCGCTAAATTTATATTTCCCGGAATTTTTATTTGATCCACATTAAAGGTTGTCGTTGGCAGATTTTCTGTTATTTTATCTAAAATGACAAAACTGGCTTCGTTTTCATAAGAACCAAAACATGATTTCAAATTTACTTTAGTAATTTTATTGGCTTTACTGCGAGAGTTATTTATACCTGTAACATTTAAATTGATGCTATTTGTTGCTAAGTTTAAATTTTCTTGCAAGGAACGTGTAACAAAGTTTAATTGTGATCCTTGGTCAAGTAAGGCTCTACATTTAACCCAAGTAGTAGAATTAGGATTGTTGACAAGGATTTCGGCTGTTGTTAATAATATTTGACCATTACTATTATGATTAGCACAAGCAGTTACTGCGCTTGCATTTGAATTATCACACTCAGCTCCATGTACAATAGAATTATGTTTTAAGTGGCAATAACGACACGTACTAGATTTTTTACAGTCAGCAACTACGTGATTGTTTCTCAAACAGTTTGTACACAATTTAAGTTTAGTGATGGTTTCGAGTCTATTAATAATACTTAATTTTAACATATCTGGGCAATGATATAAATAGTGCGATTTTTTACATAGATAACATTGAACATTATTTATGCTTACATTGCACTGCTTATTTTGAACCGATTGAATTGGAGGTTTTTGATTTCGTGAGTTAGTATGATTGTAATTTTGAGTTTTATTTTGAACTATGATTTTATTATCTTTGACAGGATTTGTTTGATTCAAGGATTCCAACAAAAAGCAACGTTTTTCTATGAATTCTGTTAATTGATTCACTGTTGGAATGTCGCAGGTCAAGGTTGATTCCCAATCACGTTTCGTTACAAAATCGAATTTTAATGTAACAATGGGTACTAATAATGTATCCCAATGCTCTATACGTTGATCTAACGATTTTAACCCAGCTAAATTAATTGTTACATCATCCAGTAATTTTCGTAAAGAAATATGCGAGTTTTTAATTACTGATGGCGAGTTTATTATCGATAGGACATGTTCCTGAGCTATGATTCTAATATTTTCATATCGTTTTTGTAACGATTCCCAAGCTGTATTATAATTATCATCAGAAAGTACAATTGAGTCTATTATTTTTTGAGAATCCCCTTTCAGGCAAGATTTCAAGTAATGGAATTTCTCTACATTAGTATACGAATTACTGTTATGAATAAGAGCTTTAAAAGTATCTCTGAAAGAGATCCACTCTACATAATTTCCAGTAAATGAGGGCAAACTCAAAATAGGTAATCTTACGTTACTAATCGAGGAGGTTGTCGGAGTAGAAGTATTCGAGCGCGTTATTGCTTCATTTCTTGCGGAATTTTCATGTTTGTCAATAATTTCTAAAATGTTCGATTCCGTATTAAAATAATTATTTTCGAATTCATCGCGATCATTTTCATGTTTTGCATCTAATGCTTCTAACTAATCTTGAATATTTTGATATTGTGTATAATACGAGCGTAATGTTGGTAATCTTGATTTAAGTTGAAATATATTTGTGTTCCCTTCTTGGGTACAATTTTCAACGAATGTTTTGATTCTAGTAACAGATCTTTTAATTGTTGTACGACGAGCAATTAATTCCTGCGTTTCTTTCGTCATCTTGGTGTATTTACTCTTTCCAAATGACAATACGGTAAAAATTTATTCCCAAGAAATTATGAGGAAATGTACGAGAATACTGACAACAATAAGACTCACTAACCTTTGCTTGCCGACTGCGACGACGTAGCGGAGGTTCCAACCCCAAGGATGACTGCTGCGACGAAGGCCTTGTTCTAGCGGGTAGCTTCGACGAGGTTCCAAGTTGATGGATGACTGCTCCGAGTGTTTCCACAGGTGACTAGTTAATCGATCCGGCTCGAAGGACCAAATGTTTATTCAAATGTTTGTTTTCTTTCTTCGGAAGGATCGAGAGATGATTTGATAGGAATCTCGAAGGACCAGATGGGCTACCCCATCAATAGAATACGTGATGAACAATTCGAATAACTTTATTCAACACACACTAAATTATAATAATGATCAATTCATTTATACATTTGTAATTTTCAACCTTCTGCTACCAACAAGAAATCTCAACTGCCTCTTCTTGTGTCACACAAGTAAGACTTACATACACCCCCTCCACAAAGTAGAGGGTTGGGGTAGGAAGTGGGGCGCACAAGCGCGCCAACAATTGTAATAAATATGATCAGTTTCTAAATTAATATGAATCAAATATTCCTCTTCTTTTTCTAAATGTCTGCCAATACTAGTGGATTAATTTATGATTTATACCGCATTCGTTTTATTTACAGCACTGGAACAATGTAAAATATTAATTGTTTCAAGAGGTATACAATTACCACTGCAAATTACATGTAATTCTGAATGTATTATTTTTTTTTATATGCGGCCTTAAATTGTCTGCTAGTAGGGTTATTATTCCAACCACCTTTCGATCTTATAACTGAAAAAAATATCCCCAGATGATCCTGGATTAAATTATATTTTAGCAATTTTTTTTTATTATAATATCCAATAATAATCAATAAATCCTGTTTTTCTTTCAGATTTTATAATATAGGATCCATCTTCTCATTTTTAATTTTCTATATAATTTATGCTATAGTCCAAAACATTACATATTTTAGAAAAATTATTTACTGTTTTAAACTATATTGCTTCATATTTTTGCTAATAAAAATATCAAATATATTATTAAATACTCTTATATATTCTACGATACCGGAACATTCTTGAAATTCGGGTAAACGAAGAGGTTACTCGCAATAATCCAGTGCACATGCAGTTGATTCGCTGAATAGTTGAGTTGCTAATCTGACTTTTATATGATTATACCTGGATTATAGTTTCTTCACCTTCTTCTGAAGTACCTGGTTGCGGATCGTCTACGTTTAATGGAATAATACTAGTAAATTTTCTTTTGACCGATGGTTTACGACACTTCTTTTGTTTCTACAAATTTTAATTATTATTTATATCTCAACACCAAATAATAATGCGATCCCAACCCCACATACCCCATTCAAAATATATTAAACTAAAATATATTACGTCTTTAAGTTCACAAATTCATGATATTGATAACATATGAGCGGTTAAATTACAACCAACTGATACTAAATGTTTTTGCACTTCAACAAACATATTTAATAAATAATAAAACAGAAGTGAATATATTAAAATTTATGCATAATATGAATTACAAATATTTAATTATGGTTCATAGTAGAACATTACAAAAAAATTTAGAACGAAGTATATTAAATATAATAGGAAATTTAAGTTGCTCTCAAAAAGATTATAGCTAGTGGTATTGGATACTTGGGGTATTACTCATTGTAGACTTTTATCTGAAATATACATTAGTTATCGACTGTCGTGGAGTGCGGACGTGTGTTGGATCGCTCCCGCCAACGTCAACATTTCTAGACTTCAAATGGTTTTAGAGCAGGAAAACAACTTTTAAATCAACGTGTTATAGTTCCTCGTGTTAGTGTAATGCCGAGTGTAACTTTGTTGTCCAAGTTTTAGTGAAGTGTGAGTGATTTGACAGCTTTTAAATCTTTTCTAATCGATATCACTATTTTCATAGTGGTTATTATAGTTTCTGCTTGTCATTTACAGTTATTTACAGTGTTCACTATGTTTACTGCCTTCTACTTGCTCCTTTTCTCATAAAATTACTAAATTTTTCATTTGTTAAACCACAGTGTGACCTCAATTTTTTTTAATCTGTGTTTCTGGTGTTTTTAGTGCTCTGAACTGGGGTTTCTTGGTATCATTAGGTGTATCTCTCTTTGTAGAAGATTTTTCATTCAAGTTCGAGCGTTTTTCGTGCGTTTTCACCCCGGAAACTTGATTTTTCCAAAATCAATTAAGTCAATTAAAATTAATTGGCAACGTCCCATTGCATCGCATGTCCAAAAAGGTATACATTAAAAATCGTAACATTGGACCGAATTCTCATCAGGCATACTCTCTTTTTTATGCTTTTTGTATTTATTTGCTCTTTTTTCAGGTTTTTTTTTTCTTTTCAGGTATACTGCTGCGTTGGCAGTGGGCAATGGTGGTTGTGTTTGCTCCGCGTATTCTGTTTAAAGTGATTTGGTGTCCGTAGAACGTTTTATTTTAAACTATTTTTGGTGTATGAAGTCACCCCCCGCGCTTTACTCCAATATTCACCCTCTTTAGGGTGTTTTTTAGTGCCGTGTAACATCCATCGATATTGTTTTATTTTCTGTACAAACAAACTCAACTCTGCTGTTATAGTTTTACGTATTACCCCGCATCATTTCAACCTAGTTGCATATTTTTTGTTTGATTTGGTATTAAATATTATTCTACAATGGCCGCTTGTGCTAAGTGTAGATATAAAAGAAAGGATCAGAGTTTAGTACTTTGCAAAGGATCGTGCAATCGACGGTTTCATTCGTCGTGCATTAATATTACTGAAGATGTTTTTAATGTTATTGAGAAATGTAATTTTTTCTATTTGTGTGAAACCTGTAATAAGACCTGTGAAGTTGTTGATAAGAATAATTCTCTCGATATTTCTTCTAAAATAAGTGAACTTCATGATAATTATACGAAATCATTGCAAATCTCAAATGATGATAATTGTCGTAAACTTTTCGAATTGTTGCAATCTTCATTAGTGAGCAAATTGGAGTCTATGTTTGAATCGTTCAAAAATGAATTGCTTAAAGACAATGAGAGCAAAATGTCTAATATTAAAAAATCTATCTCGGATATTCCCATTCCTAGTTCTGAAACACTATCTTTTGCTTCGGTAATCAAAAACAGAAATGTGGAGCCTCAAATTATAGTGAAGCCAAAATCAGGAACTCAAGACACAAGTATTACAAAGTCTGACATGTTCCGATCCCTCAATCCTGTAGAAAATGATATCCAACTTACCAATATTAAACATGCTAGTAACGGAAGTATTGTAATAAGCTGTAATAGTACTGCCAGCTCTTCGAAATTTAAACAAATTCTTTCTGATAAACTGAGTGATAAATATGATGTCAAGCAACTTTCGGTATTAAACCCTAGAATTAAAATTGTCGGTATTTCTGAAAAATTGGATTCTGGTGTTTTAGTTAATTATTTGAAAATGCAAAATAAATCGTGTTTTTCTAATGATTGTGTATGCGAGATTATTTCTTTCAAACCAGTGCGTAAAAATAATAATATATATCAATGTGTAATTCAAGTAGACCGAAAAACTTACTATAATATAATGGATTCTGGCAAGCTATTTATAGGTTATGATTTTTGTTCCGTTTACGATGCGATTGATGTACGGCGTTGTTATAATTGTTGCGGCTTTCATCACTTATCCTCTCAATGCACAAAAAAATCTCCAACGTGTCCTAAATGTGCTGAATCTCACCATCTTGACGCCTGCACAGAAACTCATCTGAAATGTGTAAATTGTTCTCAATTCAAAATTGCAAATAATGTCGATATACCAACTGATCACGCTGTTTGGAATAAGGAATGTCGGGTATATAAAGGAGTACTCGGTAAATTTAAAAAGACTGTGCTTGGGGACAAATAGCAATTACCGACTTTAGAAAACTGTTCTCTTGATAAGAAATTGTATTCTGTTAGTTCGTCATCATCCCAGTTAAATAATTCACGCAATAATGATTATAAGTATAGGTTAAACTGTTTTTATCAGAATGTTACGGGCCTGAATTCCAAATGTAGTGATTTATATAAATTTTCCTTAACTGCAAGTCAATATCAATTATTTGCTTTAACTTAAACCTGGTGTCATGATGGTATTCATAGTTCTGAGCTTTTTGATTCCAAACTATTCAGTGTTTTCCGGAGCGATCGTAATCTACTTGTTACAAATAAATCTCGGGGTGGGGGAGTCCTTCTGGCAGTCTCAAACAATCTTCAAGTTTTTGAAATTAACATTGCTTCATACTGTAATAGTCTTACTCTTATTCCCCACATCGACATTGTTTTAATTAAAGTATTGGTCAATCATTCAACTATTTATGCAATGAACATCTATATTCCTCCCTCTTGCCCTATTAAAGACTATGATATTTTATTCGAATCAATCGTAAGTTTACAATTTCTTCATAATTCGGAAATAATCATATTTGGTGATTTCAACATACCCCTTTATCTGAATTGCTATAACAATACCTCATCTTGCCCGCGTTTCACCTCTCTCAATAATTTTTTAAGTTTTTGGAACTTACGGCAATTTAATTTCACCGTGATTGACTACGGTAGACTTCTAGACCTTGTCATTAGTGATAATTCGTGCATAGTTTCCTAGTCTGTTGATCTTCTGTGTCGCGAGTACTCACATCATCCTCCTTTAATGGTGGAGTTTTCCTTAAAATCTAAACTTAATAAATTTCAATCTGTTAGTAACTTTGGCTTTTATTTTAAGAAAGCTAATTTTCTCTCACTTTATAATGATTTTTCTAACATAAACTGGAATTTCTTGGACTATATAGATGATGTAAATGGCGCTCTTGATTCTCTCTATTTCGTTGTAAATGATGCTATGTATAAGAATGTTCCCCTGAAACGTAAATGCACTGGTTCGTATCCTCAGTGGTTTACAGGTGCTATAATACACAAATTGAAAGTTAAACATAAAGCCTGGAATAGATACAGGAAATTCAACAATTATAGTGATAAACAAGAGGGTCGAAATCAAAAGAGAGGTTGATGAGGAATATAAGAATTATTGCCTGAAGATTCAAAATGACATCATTGAGGAGCCTAAAAAATTCTGGACATTTGTTAATAATAAACGGGACAATTCTCACATTCCTTCTGTTATGAGTCACAATAACACTTCTTTTGAAAATCCGCAATCGATAGTTGAGTGTTTCGCAAATTTCTTCTCTAGCTCATTTAACGATGATTCTAATAATGCCAACATGAATAATTGTTTTATACCTAACAACTCTTCTACTGTGTCCATAAATTCTATAACTGAAGATGAAGTTATGTTAGTCAATCGAAAACTCAAATCCAGCATGACAACTGGCCCTGACCTAATTCCCTCCTTTCTTATAAATGATTGTGCTTCTGTATTTGTAAAACCTCTTACCGTGATCTTCAATCTGATTTTAAAAAGTTCAACATATCCTGATAAGTGGAAGATATCGAGGGTGAAACCTATTTTTAAAAAAGGTGATAAGAATGATATTTGCAATTATAGACCTGTTGCAATATTGTCTAATTTCAGTAAAATCCTCGAATCTATTTTACATGCAAGAATCTATAATCAGGTATGTGGTATAATTTCCTGTAATCAACACGGTTTTATGAAAGGCAGGTCGACAGTCACGAATCTTATGTGTAAGACACAGTTAATTTGCGAAGAAATGGATCGACAAGGACAAGTGGATGTCGTGTACACGGATTTTTCGAAAGCCTTTGATAAATTAGATCATTCCCTTCTTCTACAGAAACTTAAACTCTTCGGCTTCTCTGACTCTCTTTTACAGCTTGTCTCATCATATTTACGCAACAGATATCAATTTGTTAATATACAGGGATTTCAGTCTGACTATTTTCTACAAAAATCTGGTGTACCCCAAGGATCAGTTTTAGGGCCCCTATTTTTTAACATTTTCATTAATGATATTACGGCTAACATTGACGTTGAGCACTTACTATATGCAGATGATCTAAAACTGTTATGTGTCATTTCTTCTTTGGATGATTGTCTAAAGATGCAAAGAAATTTAGATTTAATTTTCAGATGGTGCTGCAGAAACAAACTTTACCTGAATATCTCTAAATGCCATTGTATGACTTTCTCGAAAAAATTAAATCCGAATCTTTTTGATTACTCTATAAACAATTCTGTTTTAGGCAGGCCAGATACGATAGTTGACTTAGGAGTTATGTTTGATTCTAAATTATCTTTTTCTAAGCACATTCAATTAAAAGTATCAACTGCCCTGAGGTGCCTTGGTTTTTTTATTCGTAATTCTGATTCGTTTCTCGCAGCAAATACATTACGTCTATTATTTGTGACTTTGGTTCGTCCTCATCTGGAGTATTGCTCTTTAATATGGAATCCGCTGTATAGTAATCAAATTGAGTCATTAGAGTATGTACAGAGGAAGTTTCTGAAATTTGCGACTTTTATCCTGGAAGGATATTATCCTCCTAGAGGGATATCGCAATCCTTACTACTGGATACATTTCGATTAAATTCACTCGAGCAGAGGCGACATATTGTTGCTGTAACATTTTTACACAGGATTATTCACAATACAATTGATTGCATATTCATCATGAGTAGAATTCTATTTCAAGTTTCCAGAGTGTCATCCAGATATAAGAACGTTTTCTACTTGCACGCGGCAAGAACTCTTATGCTATCGAAGTCACCAATTCATCAAATGATCAATTCTCACAATGGCATTGATATTTTTCATAACAACATTAATGATATAAAGAAATCTATTACTTCTTTTTAATTCTGAGTTTCTTCCTTACCCTAGAATTGGGCGTTTGCCTGTTGGGTAATGTATTAATAACAAACTAAAGCAACAAATTCAGTAACAAAAACAACTTAAAACAAATGTTCAAAATTACGACCATGTTCTGTAATACAAAAATTTAAGCGTTGAACGTGATGTGTTCGAACATCTGCCAGCATGTTTCGCGAAATATTTTTTTATTGTTTGCAAAATAAGTTAAATAAAGTAACCAGCAAATGTATACTTTTTTGACATTAATTTAACACTGTTACATTTTGTTTATTTTCACATAGCCACCTATAATATTTGTATAAAAATTATTTCTAGTATTTCTCAATTTTCTTATTTTTCTCGAATTTTTTCAGATACATTAATAAAAACTAATACACCGTTGAAAAGAGAAAAAAATGGCGGTTTTTATTTTAGTAAAATAATTATAGGTTGCTATTTAAAAAATAAAAGTTGATAGTCGTATCTTGTAAACCTGACTTTATAAAAAATATCCACATCTGCCATCAAATAGTATATTTAAAATAATAAAACTTTCATATGAACCATTTTTTTCTATTACTCATAAGAAAAAAGTTAAAGGGGGGGGCGTCTTCCCAGACTCACCCTGTATGTATATATATATATATATATATATATATATATATATATATATATATATATATATATATATATATATTTATGTAATCTTTTTTTATACTAGTGTTTTCAAAATGCCAGCTTGTGCAGTTAGATGTGACAGAATTTCTACCATATACAAAAAAACAGCTTGTTGAAAACGAACATTTTATTTCACAAGTAATATATGATGAATAATGGCCAGTTGCATGAACAAAGCTTAAGTTTTAAACTTCGCTTAAATAAATAAAAGCAAATCAAAGTTAGGTATTATATGGAATAATTTATATTGCTGTAAAATATTCGAGTTGCTATTATTTAATTGAACCAATTTTAATATTTAAGCTTTGTTGTGTAACTGGCCATAAGTGATTGTTATTTACATATATTTTTTAAATTTTATTTAGATATCCGAAACATCCAGAAATGCGTAATGTTTGGCTAAAATCCATCAAAAGAGTTAGCTGGCCATCTACAGATACAAGTGTTGTTTGTGTGTTCTGAACATTTTACAGCCGAGTGCTTGGATATAACATCGTTGTATAAGATTTCGAGACACTGCTATACCTTTTTTTTTTTTTTTTTTTTTTTTTTTTTTTTTTTTTTTTTTTTTTTTTTTTTTTTGACTGATTCTGATACGGAGAAAAGGAAAAGAGAAACTAATAAAGATCACGAAGAAGTTTTTACAAAAAGCAAGAAAACAAGACGGTCACCGATAAAAATAGACAGCAAAGAAAGCATAAAAATGGAAGAGATAAGAAAACTAATAACGGATATGACTAAGGAACTCAAATTGGAAATCCAGAGTAATAAGGACGAATTAAAGGAAGAAATACATAAAAACAATATCAATATACAAAAAATATTAACTGACATAGAGGAAAAAGAGAACAAGTGGGAAAAAGAGAAAGAGGAAATGAACAACAAAATCGGAGAGCTGGAGAGAAAATTAGAGTTCCATGAAAAAAGGAGAAGAATTAATAATATTATAATCAAAGGACTAAAACCTGGGAATGAAGATACTAAACAATCAGTCATCAAATTCCTAGAATCTGAACTCCATCTAAAAATCGGAATAACAGACGCCTATAATATTAAAACAAAAGGAGAACATTCAATAATAATGGCCGAAATTGGAAGCAGAAGTGAAAAGCAAATGATCATGAAAATAAAGTATAAATTATACGGCAAAAACATTTATATAGAAGATGATCTATCCCCAGAAGAAAGGAGAGTACAAGCTATATTAAGGAAGATAGGAAAGGAAGAGAAATCAAAAGGCAACGAAGTAAAAGTAAAATATAGACATATTTTAATAAACGGAAAACGCTTTGCTTGGAACGACCAGAGTAAAGAACTAGAAGAGGGAAAGGAAGCAGGGAAAAAGGAAGAGGAAAAGGATACAAAAAACTAAAATGCCAAAAAAGGATAAATAACATTACGACGACAACCGCTACGGAGAAGGACAGGAAAAATAAAAATAACTGGAAAATAGGAACCTGGAACATAAGAGGATTGAACGGGAAAGAACATGAATTAATAAAAAACTTTGAGAAGGCAAACATAGAGGTATTAACATTAACCGAAACAAAAATAAAGGGCAGTGGAAATAAATTACTAGATAATGGACATCTTCTAATATATGGAGGAGTGGAAGAAAAACAAAGAGCAAAAGCAGGAGTGGCATGCCTGATACGCCAGAACATACTAACACAGATTAGAAACTGGGAATGCGTAAATGAAAGAATACTGATGTTAGAATTAGACAGAGGAAAAGAACCAATAACAATAATAGCGGCATACGGACCAGATGAAAACGAAAAACAAATAGAGAAAGAAAAATTCTGGAAAGAACTACAGGCTACTATAGAAAGAAAGAAAGGAAGTTTAATACTAACTGGCGATCTGAACAGCAGAGTAGGGAATCATACAGAAAAATGGGGAGGAGTAATAGGCAGAAACGGCGAAGCAGCAATTAATAACAACGGAAAGAAACTACTAGAGTTCTGTATCGATAATGATCTTATAATCGCAAATACTCACTTCATACACAAAGATATACATAAATACACACGGGAAATGATAAGTAGAGGAGAAAAATCGATAATCGATTACATAATAGTAGAAAAAGCCAACAGAAGAGATATTAAAGACGCAAGAGTTAAAAGAGGTAACGAAATCGGTAGTGACCATTTCCTTCTCGAAGCCGTGTTCAAGGGAAAGCATAAACAAAATAGAGATGAAACAAAAGCTAAGGAAGTCAAAAAGGAGAAAATAAAAATACATAAATTAAGATCTAAAGCAGCAATAGAACAATTCCAAGAAGCCGTAACAAAAGAAATCGACAAAAACAGTCACGAGGAGAGCCAGAATATTAATGAAAGGTGGCATAGATTAAAACAAGCATTATTAACAGCAGCAATAAAGATATGTGGATACAATAGGACAGGAGATAATCAGAAGAGAACCCACTGGTGGAATAGTGAAGTAAAAGTAGCAACAAAGAAGAAGAAGATATTGTGGAAAAAATATCTACAAACAAAAAACAACGAAAACTATCAAGCATACAAGACGCAAAGAAACGAAGTAAAAAAGTTAGTACTGGAAGCTAAACAAAAATCATGGGAGGAATTTGGGAAACTAATGGAAAGGAATAGTACCGAAAACAAAAAAATGTTTTACAAAGTAATGCGAAGTTTTAAAAATAGACCAGAATATAAATTACAACAAATTAAAGACAATGACGGAAAGATACTAACAGAAGAAAGTAACATAATTGAAAGATGGAGGAAATACTTTGAGGAACTCCTTAGCGAAGAAAATAATAGTAGCGAAAATCCAGAACAGTCAGAAACAATTACAAGTGAAGACAGAGAAGAAAGTTTAGAAACATTTATTAGCATGACCGAACTAAATAATGCAATTGACAAAATAAAAATAGCAAAAGCCCCAGGAGTAGACGAATTGGGACCAGAAATTATAAAGTATATGGGAGAAAGAGGAAAGGAGGAATTACTCAACTTATTCAACTTATGCCAAGAAATGGAGGATATACCAGAAGAATGGAAAACAGGAATAATTGTGCCCATACACAAGAAAGGGGATACTAAAGAGTGCTCCAATTACAGAGGAATAACGCTATTATGCATAGCATTCAAGACATATGAGAGAATATTAGAGGGAAAACTAAGAGAAACAGTAGAAGACCAATTAGCAAATGTACAAAGCGGATTCAGACCGATGCACAGTGTCCAAGACCACACGTTCACGGTACAGCAAGTCATTGAGAAAAAACTAGGGAAAGACCAAGACGTTTATGTGTGTTTCATTGATATGAAAAAAGCTTTTGACACTGTGAGCAGAAAGAAAATATGGGAAAGCTTGAAGAACAAAAAAGTTGATAAAAAACTAGAGGGAGCAATAAAAAGTACCTATAAAGATACAAACAATCAAGTCAGAGTATGTAATAGGCTCTCACCAAAATTTTCTAACACCACAGGAGTTAGACAAGGCAGTGTACTGAGCCCACTATTGTTCCTATGCGCAATGGACGATGCCATAAAGGAATGTCAAGCAAAAATGGAAAAATTCGTTATAGGATACAGAAACCTCCAACCCATATACCTAGAAACATGCGCATTTGCCGACGATATTGTCTTGTTTGCTAACTCAGAAAAGAACTTGGAAAGGAACCTAAAAATATGGACTACAGTACTAGCCACACACAACCTATTACTGAACACGGACAAAACAAAAACGATGCTAATAAGTAATAGAGGAAAAGAAATAAGAGTGGAAACAGGCAACGAAGCTATAGAACAAGTCCAGAACTATAAATATTTGGGAACCACCATAAATAACAAAGGAAACATAAATGACGAGTTAAACAAAAGAATCCAGGCAGCAAACCAAATTTACTATGCACTACAAAAGAAATTCCTCAATCATAAAGAAATAAATAAGAAAACGAAAATATCTGTCTACAAAACTATGTATTTGCCAGTACTTCTATACGGAGGAGAAAATTGGGTTCTGACTGAGAGACAGAAAGAAAGAATACAAGCGGCGGAGATGAAATACCTCAGAAGTGTTATAGGAGCCAGGCGAATAGAAAAGAGGAGAAACGAGGATATAAGACAAGAATTAGGAGTGAAACCAGCGAACGTATTGCTGGAAGATAGGAAACTGATGTGGTTCGGCCACCTAGTAAGAATGGGAGAAGAGAAACAAGTCAAAACAATATGGGAGACAAGACCAACTGGAAAGAATAGGCGAGGAAGACCACGGCAAACATGGAACAAAACAGTAGAAGATATAATAACACGAACAGGTGAAAACTGGAAATCTGCCAAAGAACTATCAAGTAATCGGAAACAGTGGAAAAACTTTATTCTAAATAGAAACACGAGTACCAAGAAGACGGACTAGCCTCGACACCCCAGGGTACAAGAGGACTGGATTATGTATGTATGTATATTTCAGATAAAAGTCTACAATGAGTAATACCCCAAGTATCCAATACCACTAGCTATAATCTTTTTGAGAGCAACTTAAATTTCCTATTATATTTAATATACTTCGTTCTAAATTTTTATGTAATGTTCTACTATGAACCATAATTAAATATTTGTAATTCATATTATGCATAAATTTTAATATATTCACTTCTGTTTTATTATTTATTAAATATGTTTGTTGAAGTGCAAAAACATTTAGTATCAGTTGGTTGTAATTTAACCGCTCATATGTTATCAATATCATGAATTTGTGAACTTAAAGACGTAATATATTTTAGTTTAATATATTTTGAATGGGGTATGTGGGGTTGGGATCGCATTATTATTTGGTGTTGAGATATAAATAATAATTAAAATTTGTAGAAACAAAAAAAGTGTCGTAAACCATCGGTCAAAAGAAAATTTACTAGTATTATTCCATTAAACGTAGACGATCCGCAACCAGGTACTTCAGAAGAAGGTGAAGAAACTATAATCCAGGTATAATCATATAAAAGTCAGATTAGCAACTCAACTATTCAGCGAATCAACTGCATGTGCACTGGATTATTGCGAGTAACCTCTTCGTTTACCCGAATTTCAAGAATGTTCCGGTATCGTAGAATATATAAGAGTATTTAATAATATATTTGATATTTTTATTAGCAAAAATATGAAGCAATATAGTTTAAAACAGTAAATAATTTTTCTAAAATATGTAATGTTTTGGACTATAGCATAAATTATATAGAAAATTAAAAATGAGAAGATGGATCCTATATTATAAAATCTGAAAGAAAAACAGGATTTATTGATTATTATTGGATATTATAATAAAAAAAAATTGCTAAAATATAATTTAATCCAGGATCATCTGGGGATATTTTTTTCAGTTATAAGATCGAAAGGTGGTTGGAATAATAACCCTACTAGCAGACAATTTAAGGCTGCATATAAAAAAAAATACATTCAGAATTACATGAAATTTGCAGTGGTAATTGTATACCTCTTGAAACAATTAATATTTTACATTGTTCCAGTGCTGTAAATAAAACGAATGCGGTATAAATCATAAATTAATCCACTAGTATTGGCAGACATTTAGAAAAAGAAGAGGAATATTTTATTCATATTAATTTAGAAACTGATCATATTTATTACAATGATCCTCAAAAATTAACAGAATTTACCAATTCCGTCATTTCTTATATATCTGGATATGTGGTGCAAAAAAAAATAGTATGTGAAACATGTTTAAATATTGTTAAAAAGATAATGATCATAAAAATAAATTCTTAAATTTCATACATTTGAAAGATAAATTAAATAATATTAATATTTTGTTTTCCGAATATAAAGCAAAAAATGCATATTATACATAAATCTCACAAAAAGGTTTTATTTTATATTAAGAAATTTTATTTATTATAAAATTTAAAATGTATGTAATAATTATTGAGTTATTAGCCACAAGAACAATAATTAAAAGTTTTCTTTGTGTAGGAGGGGGTTTGTAGGTCAATAAAATATAATCATTTATTACAAATTATTGTATTTTATTGATCTACAAGCACACTCCTACATAAAGAAAATACAATTATAAGGTCAACCAATTGAGATATAATTAAGAATACTTTGGCTTACATTTCTCAAGCTTTCAAGATTGCTAACTCTTGATATCTCATTTTCTACTATCAAACCAAACCTTGCAACTCAACAATAATTGTAATTCTTCTTTTCTATCACTTGTATATTTAAACGCCTATGTTTCACTTTTCGTGTTACACCCAGTATATATATATATATGTAGCGTCGCTGTCAAGTAGTTTGGCGACGTTACATTATTTCGTCTCCAAGTTACTCCTTATTATTACTCTGTTGTTTATGTTTACTTTTCTGGCAACTATTTATTTATTTTCATTCTTCTTTCAAACTTAAAAGTGTACAGATCTTCCATATCATCTTCTATATTATATATTTTTAAATTCAATGTTATTATTGTTATATTTAAATAAAGTAAAGCCTTATATTTACATCTAAATTTAAATGCTTTACATTGGTGACCCCCGACAAAAAGAAAAAAATCATAATTCAGTGCCGCGAATGTCATAGTGCTTAACAAAGTGCCCAACGTTTCCTGATATTCTTCAAGTCTACTCACTTCTACCAGTCTACCCGCTTCTACCAGTCTACTCACTTCTACCAGTCTTCCCAACCAAGTGTCTAATGTAACTTTAACTATTTTTCTATTTCTTTTATTTCAACACGTAACACATTCATTTATTCACTTACACGTACGCTAACACAATCAACTAATCAGACTTACTTGATTAGACAATTTTATTATTACTATTATTACTTTTGCTACACATTTTGAACATCACCAAACACTACATTACTATATGTGTTACGTGCTTTTTCTTGCTATTTCCTTTCCATTTTCATCAATATCAATGTTGTGTTGTGTGACATTTAGTATAAAGCCAATCTAGTGCTACTAATACTTCTTAAATTCTTTCAGTAATGTTTTAATTAATTCTTGATAATTTCATCCCTTCTCAATAACCCCTTTCAGCAATTTTTACTTAACTTTTTCCGTTGAAATTATCATTCTTTTAGTTTCTTCGTTTCTGGATTATATTTATCCAATGTATTGTTCACTATCTCTTTATTCTTATCTTTCACACATTAAATTTAACATTTTAGATGTTGAGCACAACATTTTTATTGTCCTTTCTTTTCCCTCTCTTTTCTTTTCTTGAGGGGGGAGTAATGTAGCGTCGCTATCAAGTAGTTTGGCGACGTTACATTATTTCGTCTCCAAGTTACTTCTTGTTATTACTCTGTTGTTTATGTTTACTTTTCTGTCAACTATTTATTTATTTTCATTCTTCTTCCAAATTTAATACTGTAAACATCTTCCATATCATATATTTATATTTTATTTCTACATTCAATAGTATTATTGTTATTTATTTAAATAAAGTGAAGCCTTATATACATCTAAATTTAATTGCTTTACATATATATATATATATATATATATATATATATATATATATATATATATATATATATATATATATATATATAAATATATAATTTTACATTGTTTTTATGTTCTAACGTACAGAAGTAGTATTCAAAAATAACTATTTTGTTTTTGGTTTTAGTTAGTGACAAATGTTATAAAGAAATTTAGGAAAATCGGTAACACTATACTCGATCTTATTTACTTTTTCCAAATTCTAGCTCCTATACTGTCGGGTTGTATTATTAATATTTATAAGGTTAATGCTGGTGGTATGTTGTTATTATTAATATTTATATAATAATATTCTTTATAATGTACGAATGTTGTTGGTAATGATACAGGAAAAAATATATCCTAGCCTGATCTGTGAAAACTTTCGATTTCTTTGACATATACTGTATTGATTTTTTTTTTAAATAACCAAACGATTAAAACTAGAAATATCAAAATTGCCCTTTTCGGTCTCATTAAAATATCTTCCAAAATATCAAATTATTCTTCTACCATCTTAAAAAATAAAGAACGCAATGCCATAGTTGATAAACACTCTTGTCAGTGGCGGATCCAGGGGAGGGGTCATGGGGGTCATGACCCCTCTCCCTAAGCATAGACTTTTGAAAATTTGTTGGCCCTAATAGTTAATTTTCCCTAATACATAATAATGATGTCATTATTTACGATAACTCAAATTACATAACAAATTACATAGAAAATATTATCTAAGAACTTAGAAATTCAAAGATAATTAAGAATTATTGTTTGATTTATTATTCTAATAAATAGCCAAAAACCAATATTTTGTGGGGATATTATTTCGACCCGCAGATGGGAGAGGTATTTTATTTAAGACCTAGTCAAGTATGTAACTACCGACATTTGCATTTAGAAAATCAACTTCTAAATCAATAATTTTTGTATTTATCGAAGAACCTTTTAGATATTGAAACTTTATAATTTAAAAAGTGTTCTTAGGGGAAATTTTTGAGGGGAAAACAAAATCACTTTTCCTCACCACGTTTATAATTGTTTCTAGAAAAGTAATTTTGCTTAAAGCTACACATCCTCCTACACCTAAAACATATTGTTAGTTAACAGCAGACAGTCGATACCACCTTTATGATTCTGAGTTCAGACAATTCCGTTAGCACTGTGTTTCAGCGGATGTGAGCTTATTGCCAGATTGACGTCGATAAAATCATTAGTAAATTTGCGAAAAGCAAACGACGAATTGATTTTGTTATCTAAGTATATTCTAAAGATGATTTAATGTTATACGATGTGATTTAATGTGAATTAATGTGATTCTAAAGATGAGTTAATGTGATTTAATGCGATTCCAAAGACGATTTAATGTGATTTAATGTGATTCTAAAAATTATTTATAGCATGAATATAATATGAGCAAATACAAATGTTTTTATTATTTAGAAGATGGGCAATAACCCCCTCTCCACACCGCGACAAAATTCACTCCATACCCCCCCCCCCCTAATCCGAAGTCTGGATCCGCCCTTGACTCTTGTACGCATTACTATGATCATAAATAAATTATTATACTTTCATTGTTCGGGTTGGATACTTTCGTCCTCTGTGCATGATCATGTAAATAATTGGTACATAAATAATTAGTAAGTTAATAGAAATATTAATTACTGTGTAATAAAATGGACATCTAAAACTGGATTTGAATTCTCTGAAATCAAAACCCAAGCCATTCACTTCTATAAAGGTAGGAAAAACAGCGGGAATCCAGAAATCAAACTAAGAGGTACAGAAATCAGCTACACTGAAAAAGTAAAATTCTTGGGGATCTCATTTGATAAAAAACTAACATGGATACCACATATAAAACAATTAAAAAAGGAATGCATACAGAAACTGAACATCATAAAAGTTTTAGGACACCAAAAATGGGGAGCACACAAGGAAAACATCCTAAATATATACAAAACACTTATTAGATCTAAAATAGATTATGCCTGCATAGCTTATTCAACAGCGAAACCATCAATCCTCAAAATACTAGACCCAATACACAACGCAGCCCTGAGAATAGCAATAGGAGCCTACAGGACAAGCCCTGTGGAGAGCATTTTAGTCGAAGCGGGAGAACCACCATTGGAAACCAGGAGAAAACAACTCACCTTACAATACGTCATCAAACTCTCAACAAACCCTAATAACCCAGCATTCAGTAAAATATTTTCCTCCCAAAACCAATTAAAAAACTCAGTACCCCTACAACAAAAAATAAATTCCTACCTGCAAGAAATCCAATTAACACTACCCCAAACACAAAAAATCTCACACCACAAAACCCCACCATGGCTATTAAACCAACCGAAAATCATTATAGACCTTACAAAATACCCTAAATCCCAAACTCCAAACGAGCTCTACAAAAATATGTTTAACGAGATACATAACAATCATCGCGATCATAAATTCATATACACAGACGGATCCACACACAATAACAAAATCGGTACCAGCATTGTCTCGGAAGACGAATCCCACAAATATCAACTTCCATCAAACTGCAGTACATACACCGCAGAAACGTTTGGCATCAAAGAAGCAACAAATATATTTAAACAAGGGAATGATGGGAAAATTGCCGTATGTACAGATTCACTAAGTCTCATACAAAACATCACTGACATATACACCAAAGACGCATTAATACAAGATATACAAGAAAATATCAACGAAGCAATCCAATACCAGGGAAAAGAAGTTGTTGTAATATGGGTACCATCACACAAGGGAATAGTCGGCAACGAAAACGCAGACCAGGCAGCGAAAGAGGCAACCAACGAAGATATAGAGACGATCCCAATACCAGTGAACGATATAAAAAATAAAGTAAAACGAGACATAAAACAACAATGGAAAAACACATGGCAACACACGACCAACAACAAACTCAGGGAAGTTAGAGAAGAAGTAGGAGAATGGATCACACCCGATGTTTATACACGATGTGTTGAACAACATGTAATGGTGGTTGAGCTTTCTCAAAATGAAACAATTCACTAAGAATAAACAAATTTATTTCAATACAACACACCAAAATAAAGTTAACAAAAATAAATGAAATACAAGAAATACCGAATAAAATAAAGAACTAAAAAATGAATAAGATAATAACTGAAATGAATTTGCACAAGAGCTCGCGAAGTGAGAACTTTAAAACTTGTTGAAGTGGATAACTAAAATATAGACTCGACTTGGAGTGATAGAAGATTGATGAGTATCGATTCAGTACTAGTGAAGAACTGAACTGGCTCGTCACCAGAAAGTTTAGAGTGTCAAAAGGACACCCCACTACCAAGACGTCAAAGTGACGTCAAAGGGTAGTTTCAGTTGAGGCCCGTGTGCAAATTCCAGAAACACAAATTCTTAGAACTATGCCGATACAAAACTTTGTGTACCCGGGTAAAGACGGCCGAGGTACAACTGCAAGCCAGATGCCTGGAACTTAAGATAAACTAAACTAGATACAAAGCAATAAAAATAAATCCTCTTACAAATTGAACGTTCGGGCTATTTCGAAAATGCCTATTAAATAATAAACTCATAAACTCAATTGAAGCACAAACACAGCTGTTCGCAAGATTCACTTAAGGGGGCCACTACACCAACATCCCGCCCGCCTTGAAAGGCGTTGCTTTCAATAAGGATGGCACTTCACAATCATTCTAAGGGGAGGGGACACAGCTTTGTTGAGGGACGCTTGAAGATTCCTGCTGCTGTGCGTACGGACGCCGCACGTACGATCCCGTCCTGGCCTGGGTGGATATCTTCGATGCGTCCGAGATGCCACTGAAGAGGAGGAAGGTTTTCCTCGCGGATTACGACGAGCTTACCCACTTGAAGCTCGTTGGATTTATTCTGCTTCCACTTGGTTCGTACTTGTAATTGAGACAAGTATTCTCTGGACCAGCGGGACCAGAAGTGCTGGCGGAGGTGCTCAATATGTTGCAATCGCGACAACCGATTAATTGGAACGGAGGATATATCTGGCTCCGCGTTTGAGGTTATAGCATTTCCAATCAGGAAGTGGCCGGGTGTTAGGGCGGAGTAGTCTTTGGGATCATTGGATAATGGTATTAGCGGTCTTGAATTTAGAATGGCTTCGATTTGAACTAAAAATGTATACGTTTCTTCGTATGTCAAACAGCTATTACCAATAACGCGACGTATGTGGTGCTTTGTAGATTTTACTGCGGCTTCCCAGATACCACCGAAATGAGGTGCTCTTGGTGGTATAAAATGCCAATTAATGTTGTCCGTTGACATGTTAGATATTATTATATTCTTAGAATAGTCATTATGGAATAAATTATAAAGCTTGTGAAGTTCATGATTTGCTCCAACGAAATTTGTTCCGTTGTCCGAGAAGATATCTTGAGGCTTTCCTCTTCGAGAGATGAATCTTTTCATAGTAGCTAACAATGCTTCGGTAGTGAGATCTGTTGCCAGTTCTATGTGTACTGCTTTGGTAGCAAGGCAGATAAATATTGCTCCATATGCCTTCATGCTTTTATAATTTCTTTTGCGGTTTTCACGGATGGTGATCGGTCCGAAAAAATCTACACCGCACTGCGTGAATGGACGTGATGGTGTTACTCGTTGCCTAGGTAGATTGCCCATTAGGGGTTGAAAAGCCGTTGGTTTTGATTTGAAGCAGGTTATGCATTTGTGTATAGTAGCTCTAACCAAGTCACGACCACCTAATGGCCAATATTTTTGTCTAATAGACGCAAGCACTATTTGTGCGCCGGCATGCAAATTGCGAATGTGTTCGTATTCTATTAATAGTTTTGTAAAAATGTGGATTTTTGGTAAGACTATTGGATGCTTCTGTGAAAATGGAATTTCAGCATTCTGCAGTCGACCACCTACACTGACAACATCATTTTCATCTATGAATGGATTAAGCGATAATAATTTACTGCTGCGGCTGATGCATTTATTTTTTCTTAAATGTTTAATGTCTTCTGAAAATGATGAGTTTTGAACGATTTTAATGAGCTTAATTGTAGCAGAGCTTATTTCTTGCACGGATAAGGGCCCTGTCAGTCTATCATCGGGTTTCTTTGTTCTTAGATTGTGCAAATAGCGTAAGCAATATGCAGGGACTCTTATTAAAGTAGAATACTTCGAATAGTTGAAAATCTTGAATTCGTTGACTTGAATGTTAAGGTTGATAACCGCCGCTCGTCGTTCTGGTAGTTCACACTCCGGAATTAGTGAATGCGATGCAATTTTGTCGGAGTAATCTTGTAGTAGCCATGGTGATCCTTGCCACCATAATTTTGAGTTCAATAAATCTGATGAATTGCAACCTCTGGAAATTATGTCAGCCGGGTTCTCATTTGTTCGCACGTGATGCCAGTTTGCAGGATCGGAGAGCTGTTGAATTTCACCAATGCGATTAGAAACAAAGGTTTTAAAATTCCGGGAAATTGATTTGATCCAAGACAAAACGATTGTTGAATCCGTCCAGTAGAAAATACTATTGATATTCATGCAGAGAGTATTGGTTACCTTTTCCATTAGTCTTGCTAACAGCAGCGCGCCACATAATTCAAGCTTTGGGAGTGAGATATTTTTCAACGGTGCCACTCTAGATTTAGCACAAAGAAGATTGCTATAATGTCGCCCTTCTTGGCACGTAACTTTGACATAAATGCAAGCACCGTAAGCACGCTCGCTGGCGTCGGAAAACCCATGAAGCTCTATACGGACGGTTTGCTCAGGTGATATTACGCAACGCGGAACGTGTAAACTTTTTAGATTGCCTAAATGATTTTTAAAGCTAATCCACTGAGTATGAATTGATAACGGAATTGATTCATCCCATTCGAGCTGTACTTGCCAAAGCTGCTGCATTATTAACTTGGCATTAACGATGATCGGCCCAATTAGTCCAAGAGGATCAAAAACTTTTGCAATTTCTGATAGAATTCCTCTTTTCGTTGATTTCGACGAGGGATTGATGTTCGATAATGAAAATGTGAAACAATCACTGCATGCGTTCCATTGAAGGCCCAATACGCTGGTATTGTCATTCTTGTCTAAGCTGATCGTGGCATGTGCACGATCACTCGAAATATCGTTTACCAACTCTGGACAATTGGAAACCCATTTATGTAAAACGAAACCTCCTTTAGGTAGTATTTCACAGAGTTCCTGTCGAATACCCTAAACTTCCTCCTTTGAATTGGCTCCTGTCAACAAATCATCGACGTAGAAGTCTCGTAGAACGATTTCAGAAGCTAAGGGATAATTGTCTTGTTCTTCGCGAGCTAACTGTTGCAGCGATCGAACTGCGAGAAACGCAGCTGAAGCCGTACCGTAGGTTACAGTTGCTAGCTCATAAGTCTTGATTTCGTCATTTTCATTTTCGCGCCATAAGATTCGTTGCAGCCGCCTTTGTGATGGATGAATCAGCACTTGGCGGTACATTTTAGCAATGTCCGCGGTGATGACGTATTTGTGACTTCTGAATCGCATGATAATTGACAGAAGATCTTGTTGAATAGTTGGACCAACCATTTGAATGTCATTTAGAGAAGTGCCCGTTGTAGTATTGGCGGAGCCATCGAACACTACTCGGAGCTTTGTGGTTAGACTAGACTCTTTGATGACTGCGTGATGCGGCAAATAGTAGGACGGAAGGGACGTGTCGTCTTCATTGATTAGAGCTGGTTTCATGTGGCCGAGTGCGAGGTATTCATTGATGAACTGTGTATAATTTTCTTTCAAAGATTGTTGTTTGCGGAACTTCCTTTCGAGTGAATATAAACGTTTTTCGGCTTGCAGTCTGGATTCGCCCAGAGAAAAAATGCCGTTTTCTTTAAATGGAATTTGAACTGTAAAACGGCCACTGCTGTCTCGAGTGTACGTATTTGAAAAATGGTCTTCGCACAGTTTTTCTTCCGGAGAATATGATGGAGTATTTGCGTATTCTTCTAAATTCCAGAACTTCGTCAGTTTTTCATTTAGCTGCATGTCAAGAGCTAGATTACACGTTGTTGTTTTTAACGAACCGGAAGTTGATGGTATTTTACCTGAAACGATCCAGCCGAGTTGTGTTTTTGAAAGATTGGCTGATTGCGTCCTGAGTTGATTTGCCCAACGCACAAAAGACTCCAAAATAATTCAGCTCCAATTAACAAGTCAATAGGATTAGATTTGTCGAAATCTGGGTCAGCGAGTTTGATGTTTCTTGGAATTTGCAGTTGATTCCCATCAATTGAATGAATCGGAAGTTGACTCGTTATTTCATTTAATATTAAACAATTAATATTCGCCTGGAATGTGTTGTAACATGATTTAATTGTGACATTGGTTTTCGAACAAACAGATGATTGAGTTTTGTTTATGCCTAGAACCGGAATGTCAACATTTATTGATGATAAGTTTAAACGCCTTGCGCAATAACTGGTCATGAAGCATGACTGCGAACCAGAATCTAGAAGTGCGCGACAACGCTGATATTGGCCTGTAGGGTCGCGGACAAGTACGATGGCTGTGGATAGCAGGACTTGTGTTGATTTGAAGATTGATTGTTGGGTACAGGCTGACAATGAAACTTGTTCTAATTGAGCGGAACTAGTTTTGGAAGAATTATTGTCTACGTGCAAAAGAGTATTATGCCTTTCTGAGCATTTCCTACAAGTTCCTGAGTTGCATGCGCTTGATGAATGCCCTTTGCGTAAACAATTCGTGCATAGATTCTTGTACTTTGTTTGTTTGACGCGTTCTTCGATTGATAGATTTTTGAACTTCATGCAGTTGTATATAGTATGACCCTTGTTGTTACAGAAATAGCAGAGCAGTTTGTCGGTTGAAAGATGTGCGACTACTGATTGTCCTTGTTTGTGTAACATTGAATGTGCTATTTTATTACTTGACGAAAAAGGTTGTGTTCGACTGATGGCTTCTAAAGTTTCGCAACGTTTAGTTAGGAAATCTATTAAAGCATTTAAAGTCGGCAATTTGTTTTTACTTAAAGTTGTTTCCCAATCTTTAATAGTGCATGAATCTAACTTATTTGAAATTACATAAATAATGAGATCGTCCCAGGAATCAGCAGGTCGGCCGAGCGACAATAAAATACGAATATGTTTTGTTACGCCATCTATAATTTGTCGTAAGATTTTAAAGTTTTCTTTACCCATCGAAGGTAAATCATGAATTGCTCGTATGTGCTTGTTTATTATTAGGCGTTTGTTGTCGTATCTGTCTATGAGCATTTTCCAAGCACAATCATAATTAGCTTCAGTGATTTCTAATGATGAAAGTATCTCAGCAGCTTCTCCCCGTAAAACTGATTTTAAATATTGCAGTTTTTGAATTTTTGATAAACTAACGTTCGAGTTTATAAGAGAATCGAATGAATTATAGAAATCGTACCATTCTTCATAATTTCCAGCGAATCTAGGCAAGTTTATTTCTGGCAATCTTAGAGAATTTTCATGCGGCTGTAATGGATTTGTTTCAGATGCTTTTGCTGGAGTTGGTGAAGATTTATCGTTGTATTGCTTGATTAGTTTTTCCACTTGTTCATCTAGATCATAATATCTTGTCTCAAATTCATCGCGCTCTTTATTTGTGGAGTCGAACTCATCGGTGTCATTCAAGATATCTAAATTGTCTTGAATTTCATTGAATTGCTGAAGTAGTGATTGGAAGTTTGCTCTACGATTTTGAAACGTGAAAATATTTACATTTTCGGAATTTGATGATTTGACATAGGTTTCAAATCGCGTAACTTGTCGTTTGACATTGCCTCGTTTGGCTTTGAGTTGTTTTATTAGTTCCGCCATTGTGGAATTGGAAATAAGTAATGACGGATGTTTTAGGAAAATTGAATAAAATGGAAATGATTGAAAACACTAACCTGTAACGTCATAAGAACTTGACACCAACGTGAACTCCTACTGCAGGGGCTGGCAATTGTAGACCTGGATCTGGAACCTCTGCTGCACAGGCTGTTGACACGCTGGAGACACCTCGATGAACACTTCACAAGTTATGTCCACCACTATGCCACTAATAGAACTTGATGAATGTTCATATCCGGCTCGAAGGACCATATGTTTATACACGATGTGTTGAACAACATGTAATGGTGGTTGAGCTTTCTCAAAATGAAACAATTCACTAAGAATAAACGAATTTATTTCAATACAACACACCAAAATAAAGTTAACAAAAATAAATGAAATACAAGAAATACCGAATAAAATAAAGAACTAAAAAATGAATAAGATGATAACTGAAATGAATTTGCACAAGAGCTCGCGAAGTGAGAACTTTAAAACTTGTTGAAGTGGATAACTAAAATATAGACTCGACTTGGAGTGATAGAAGATTGATGAGTATCGATTCAGTACTAGTGAAGAACTGAACTGGCTCGTCACCAGAAAGTTTAGAGTGTCAAAAGGACACCCCACTACCAAGACGTCAAAGTGACGTCAAAGGGTAGTTTCAGTTGAAGCCCGTGTGCAAATTCCAGAAACACAAATTCTTAGAACTATGCCGATACAAAACTTTGTGTACCCGGGTAAAGACGGCCGAGGTACAACTGCAAGCCAGATGCCTGGAACTTAAGATAAACTAAACTAGATACAAAGCAATAAAAATAAATCCTCTTACAAATTGAACGTTCGGGCTATTTCGAAAATGCCTATTAAATAATAAACTCATAAACTCAATTGAAGCACAAACACAGCTGTTCGCAAGATTCACTTAAGGGGGCCACTACACCAACATCCGAAGACCGGAAAACACAAACATCATGACCCGTCTAAGAATTGGCCACACACGAATCACACACGAACACCTTCTGCAGAAAACCCAGCCAAAAATATGTGATACATGTAATACACCCATAACAGTTAAACACATTCTTATAGACTGTAACAAATACACTGCACAAAGACACCAACATAATATCCCACCAACACTACAACAAGCACTGTCAAATAACACAAACAAAATAACAAATATTGTAAATTTCCTCAAAGAAATCGACCTTTTTAAAAAAATATAGATGTATCATATTAAAACTCTAATATCAATACTATGTAAAAACGTAAACAACACAATGTAAATTACTGTACCGGAGTATTAGAGGCCACAGATGCCGAAATGCTCCTAAAATACATGTTAATAAAAAAAAAATTAAATTGTTCTACACATAGGTTGACAATATCGTATAAAAGAACAATAAAATATAACCTAGTTATATAATACGCGTTTATCGTACTCGTATATATTCAGCGCGTCCGCTTTAAAGTTAATAACGATATACAAAGAATAGTATTTCAAGACCGACTATTCACGTTATTAGTTGATTTGTTTTATGATAAATTTTAAAAAATAGTAATATTTTATGCACACTTTCTATATGTCAATACACACATACATAATCCAGTCCTCTTGTACCCTGGGGTGTCGAGGATGTCAATATTTATTTTCATTATTATTAAAGACAACTGAGTAGTAATTTTTAAATACATCTTTTGAGAATATAACTACTAAAGTTTCAAATTTAACTTCTCAATTGCTTGTAGTATAGTAAACAGATAAAGTGGGTGCGATTTATTTATGTTTATCTTTTTGCCGCGAGATTTCGGAAACTTATTTTATATGAAATATTAGTAATTGTATTAATTATCATCTTGATGGAGACAGGTTACCAGTTACAATGATAGATTTTTGATTAATTAATCAATTCAATGCATATCCGGGTAAATTAGTTTCCTTTATTAATTCATTTAATATCGAATAATTCCTTTTATAATGAATTTCGTTCTTAATATACAGTGTGGAATAAATATTAGTTTTTCCAAACGTATCGGGATCGTATTTAAACAATCGTAGAAAAATAATAGTATTAAACTCGCGAGTAATGACTATTACTCACTCGAATAAATTACGACGACCGTCTGTCTCTAAAGGAATACACTTGAATAGCAATAATATAACATTTTCTATATTCTGCATACTAAACCATCTTAACTTATGATATCGAGAAGTAAAAGAATCATACTTCATACATCCGCAAGCCTAAATGTAATGCGCACAACAATGTCTTCGAATATCAGTAGTAATCATGCAAGGATCGTAAATCTTGTCACAATAATTAAATTAAGATAGTACTGAGGCCTGAGGCTACATCAAAATAGTCGAAATTATTTCATACCTTTAGTATCTAATCTTGAATATATATTACATTTTTTTACAAATTTTCAGTAAAATGTACAGAACTGTTTTGGAGTAATTAATTTATTAAGCCATGGTATATTCTTATGATCCAATACGCGTCATTAGAATAATGACCATTATTAGTAAATGCAGTGACAAGTAATTACAAAAATTATATGTTATTATTTGCGATTTAAGAAAAGCTTATGTTAAATCTCATAAAAATTCACAGCATCAAAATAAAAATATAATCATATAGCAACAAAAACTAATTCATGCCATGACTATTGAGTGAAACCGTGACAACGTTGCGTCGTCGCCCACAAACATATGCCCAATATAAACTCGTTCGGATATTTGAAATGTGAAGTCGTAGTAGTTCGTATTTTAATTATCAACATTTGTATATTTTATTATTTCTAATTACGTAGATATAGCAATTTAAAATATTATAAAATATAAATAATGCTAAATAATAAACATTTACATGTCTCAAATGTTTCTTTTTTAACAACGTAAGCTACCAGATTTATGAACAGTGATTATTTAATGATTATACATACATACATACATAACATCACGCTATATCCCATTAAATGGGGTAGCACGAACCCGTCAACATTCTCATCCTGACACACGATACTCGAATCGACCACATTAACACTTCCTCCATACAAACTCTTTCTTTTCTCACAATCAAAATCCATCAACACACAACAAGCATTCATCCATTCGCTAGTGTACACTGCGCTTGTTTCTGAAGATGGTCTTCACGCAATTGCAGGTAAACACTCGAAACATCTAACCAATTAATGATTATTTTATTTCGAAAACTGTAAAAAATATAGTGCAAAATGAAAACAAAACATAAGAATGCAATATTAATAAATATTTAATATAAAGAAGTAACTGATTATAATAAGCAGGAGAACTATTTATAGAAAATACAAATGAAGAACTAGACGAGGGCAGTTCAATAAGTAATGCAACACATTTTTTTCCAAAACAGGGGTTGTTTTATTCAGCATTCAAAAACACCATGTTATTCCCCAATATTTTAGCTACACAAGACTATTTTGCAATGTAATCTCCATTCAATGCTACGACTTTACGGCATCTTGAAATGAAGGCCTGTATGCTCGTAATTCACACACAAGTGGCGAGCTGGAGAAGTCAGTGCGGCGTACCTATAGGAAAGAAAAATAATGTTTCTAATATTTAATTATTCATAGAGTAGATTCAAATAATAAATATTTATTGCATTACGATATTTTGTATTACGTAATTGATACTGTTAATAAAAGCTGATGATTTAGTAACGCGAATTTTTCTGTAGATTTATTTCTTCCAACAACAATGATTTTATTCTTTGACTATCTGAAATAAATCTGTCGACAAGATCATCAAATGTTATATTTGCTGCTGCTATTCTTCATTTCATTATCTTAGATACTGTTCCTTTTCCTTTCCTTTTCGGCAGGATTCGTATTCAAAATTGTTTTGTGTCTTCAGAACGAAAATTCCAAAAATATATATTTTTAGGTTATAAAAGAACGACAGCTGCCATTAATAATATCACCCACAGGGGCAGCTGTAGTTCGCAAGCTTCAAACCAAGCGTCACTTGACGTTTACCTATTGCAGCCATCTTACGCCGGTCAATAGTATTCTGCGGTTTATTGTAATATATGAGTGTTTTTTCCTGTTTTAGATTTTTGTTCATTGATAATTGTTTATATAATAATTAAGTAGTTCTTTAATGTTTATATTTTTTCGTATAAAGATTTCAAATAAGAATTAGATATATTTATTATTTTTAATGTTATAAATGATGATTATAAATCTTAGTGGTGAATAAATCACAAGTTACAAATATGAACTGCAAATTTATTCACGTAGTTTATTAACCTTTAAGAGTATGTAATTTTTTAAATGAATTTTTTTATTGGAAATATGTAGGCATGTAAATTTGTTTAAGAAACCAATTATAGTTTTAAAAACATATTGTTTATTTAATCACATCTACCTTAATAAAAAGTATACAAATTAGAAATAAAAGCTTAACATACAAGTAATATCAACATAATTCAGTCTTATGTTAACACTAAATATTTAAAATTTATTCGCAAGCGCCACCTTTTAGTCTGAACCAACCTATAAAATTTTAAAAAAAAATATTAATGTGACATATATTCACTGGTACAGTTATACAATGTATCCATCCAAAACCCAAACAACGGCTTATAACATTTGATATCAGTTTTTTAGTGCACATTGCTTACCAATTAATTTTACAGGATTTTTTTCAAATAAAAGTTATAGACAATATAATTATAGACTTTTTATATAAATATTGAATTTAACTTTAGCTCTGATTTAATACAGAAATGAAATGTGTTTTACATTTTTAGAATCCATATTTTTTTTTTCATAACATTAACTTACCTGCAGCTGGATTTTCACATTGAGCACTGTTGAGTAAGCATAAATTAGAGAAAGTCTTGAATTCTGCATTTTTGTTTTCACCACAAACAGAATTGTACTCCAGCGTGCAGATCTGACTACATTCTACTGCCCTTATTTCCATGCAGGCCCCATCCCTCAATCTGAGCCAGTCTTTAATAAAAAAATAATAATTTATTTCACTGTTTTAAGATTATTACAAGAGTTCAAATTATTTATTTATATTGTATTTGGTTCCGATCAATGTTTTAATCATTTCGTTCAACGAAGGTTTGTTGAGCTTTAATAATAAATTATAAAAGTACCAGCAGCAGGATTTTCACATTGGGCGCTGTTAAACATACACAAGTTAGAGAAAGTGTTAAGTTCTTCATATTTGTTTCTGGCGTAAACAGGGTTATACTCCAGAGTGCAGATTTAAATGCATTTGACAGAGTAAGTTTCCATGCAGGTTCCATCTTTCAGTATAAGCCAGGCTGAAATTAAAAAAGATATAATTTAGTAGAATAGGTCAATAGCAATAATAATATCTCTGAACATCTATATTTGATTAATAACATGAATAACATAGTACTCAAACTACACTCACTGTAACAGGATTCGTATTACTTACCGGCAGTAGGATTTTCGCATTGAACACTGTTAAATTCGCATAAATTAGCAAATGATTTGAGTTCTCCACTTCTACTTCTACCACAAACAGGATTGTACTCTTGTGTGCAGATGTGGTTGCATGTGACTGCGGTCGTCACCAAAAAAATGCGGCCAAATACACTAAAAAAATTAATAAGACAAGTAAAAATGATATTTTTATAATCGAGTCAAATTTGTATAGTATAATAGCTATTTATGTAATAATTTGCGAAAGAAATGTGTTTTAAGCACGCGACGTGAAAATTATCCTACGAGGCGTAGCCGAGTTGAATAACACGTCTAGTGCTTAAAACACGATTTCGCAACGTATTCCATACAAGATTTTTTATACTAGCGATTTAAAACAGATTATTTATATTTATTCTCAAATGTCAACATTTTGAACTTTTCAAAATTTAAAAGTAGGCAGGCATCAGTTTCATCTTTTTGTTGCTATGCGATTCAATATGTTGTTTAATAAACATTGATGTCAACGTGCTCGGTGTATAATTTTTCTTGAGAATTTTTGATAATAAATTTACTTAAAATTAGTGACTCAGAGATTGATTCTGATATTGAAAATGGTGCAAATATTGCATTGGCTACACTGGTTCCAGGAAAATCAAAAAAAAATGTATGAAGAAACTTACAAAAAATTTGAAAGTTGGTGTACTTTTATTTTTACGCATTAAACTGTCACTTTTAAGCACTAGTGCTTAAAAGTACTTCATTTAACAACGGAAATGACAATCGAAAAGTTGTTGTTATAATACGCTAGTATAAAAATTTCTTTTTAAACTTGTATTATTAGAATTGAACTCAACAGAAATTAACAAACGAATCATTGTATTCCAGGATGTAATGTTTTTCCGCTTTCTGTTAAAATATTAGAATGCCAATCAGTATTTTGCTTTCAGTCTTTATACTAAAATTTTTAGTCGGACAAATAGCAACAAAAAGATACTTGTCTATTCCACCTTAGATCGTTGCGATGGACTTATGATACAAGTTGTTCACCTAGACAGTCATTTCTTAATATATATCATTTAGTAATCTATCCAAAATACGAGTAGTTATCATTTTCAAGTTCTTATGAAAATTAATTGGTACATACGAATTTTATTGTTGCTATCTGCTGCATAGATAGAAATGTTTACAAAAAAAGTGTTATATATAAATATATATATATATATATATATATATATATATATATATATATATATATATATATATATATATATATATATATATATATATATATATATTAGGGTGGGTCGAAAATTTTAGATTTGAGACGGGTAGTGAAAAAATTATAGTTTTTATGATTCTATGTAAGGGAGCGACCGTGGTTTCGATCATGGGTTTACCCCCAGCTCGCACAAATGCCTCAAAAATGGCCATTTTGGTAGTTTTTTCATATTTCACCCAATAGCTCATACTGTACATGTTATATGTGCGACTTTTTGGTCACAAATTACTCATGGGTCTTCAACCTTTAGATAAAGTCCATTGGGACCATATTTTGATGGTAAACCGATACAGTTATTGTCCTCTGAAAATATCGATTTTTTGGGGGTAAAACTGCGAGATGCTTGTTAAAATGATAAATAGGTAATATTTAGATTCTAAACCACTCCATTTACTAATTTAGACTCTAAACTGCACCGCAAGCGCATGAAGTTGGTTTTCGACCGAAGAAAAACTTTGTTTTTGACATTCATTTTCGATTTTTTACCTCAAATTGGCGAAAAAACAGGAGACTCTTATTAAAGTGATTAATAGGTGATGATTCGCTTCTAATCCACTCATTGTATACGTTTAGAATCTAAACTGCACTGCAAGCTTATGTAGTTCACTTTCGACCGAAGGAAAACTTTGTTTTTGCCGTTTACTTTCGACTTTTTAGCTTAAATTGTCGAAAATGTCGAGATGATTATTGCTGTGATAAATTTTCTAAATGTGGATTTAAAAACCACTCTCTGTCCTAATTTAACATCTTAACTTCACCGTTAGCTCATTAAACTGAATTCCGACCGAAGAAAACTTTTGTTGAAGCCTATTTTCGACTTTTTATTTCCTGATGTGCCTATGTCAGGTTTGGTTAACAAAATGTTGAATATAGTGTACTAAACTAATTCTCTACACTCATTGAGCACATTAACTTGATATCAGATTCATAAGATATGGATTCAAGGAAAATGATACATTTGCAGAGGCACACAATTATATAACTGAAAGAAGTGTAATGAAAAGTATGATGCATTATTATGTTTTCATTTATTTTTATTTATAATATTACAGTCTATAATCTCGTTTTGTCTCGAACGTTGGCATTTTCTTCTGAGAATCTAAAGTGTTTCTAATATTTACCTCTCGAGCATTTTGCGTTAACGTAGCGATTTGTTTTCTTAAACTTGTTCCAAACAGAGTCAATGGATTAATGGCTTCACATTCAATGGAAGCTTCTCGAAGAACTTTTGTTGCTGATAGATGAGAGTTTGTAGAGGCCGCCAGACCAAAAATATATTCATTATCTGGAGAAACTGTTGCATTGTTTATAAATTTGAGAAGAGTGTCAATATACTGTATCATAATATCAGTCAATAATACTGGAACATTTCTTTCCCATTTTCTCTAATTTCCATCCGATGAAATTTGTCGCTAAACACTTTCTCTGATTCACTTAATGTTTTATAAGTATCAGAATCTTTTAGTATTTTTTGTTTCGTGTTATAATTATCCACAAGTAATCGCTCAGTCTCACCTGTGCGTCTTCTATTAAATTAAAATATATAAGTCATGGTAAAGCAAGCTAAATTATACCAAGTAATATAAGAAAAATTATTTTGTAGAATTTGGAAAGCTCTTGTTCTTTCACATATTTATTTAATTATACAATATCCTCAGTTAATGGAACAGATTTACATTTATTTCTTCGATTGTCAGGTAAATTTGTCATACATACGCGAGTTACTGCTTCACGATACTCCGTACGAACAAGTGATTTAACATTTTCAATCTGTCCTTTTATTACGTCGCAGTGTATTTACATATAATGTGAAATTAAAGACGTACAACAATTCTGTAACACCGTTCCTAAATGCACTTGTTGGAGATTTAAAATGTCGCTTTTCAGAATTGTACTTGCAAAATTTCATTACTGCAGAAATAATATTTTTCCATTGGTCTATTTTGAAATAATCCAAAAGGCAAGAAATAGAAGAATCCAAAGTTATCATTGTTTGCAATAATTTAGCAAGCAATCTTAACTGATACCGAATTAAGGAGTCCAGATGAGGTTGAAACTTGAATTTCGAACACAATCTTGCACCGAATAATAATATGGATTAATCTTGTTTAATTAATTCGGTGATATTATCTTGACGAGCTAAAAAGTCGAATATAAACGGCAAAAACAAAGTTTTCCTTCGGTCGAAAGTGAACTACATAAGCTTGCAGTGCAGTTTAGATTCTAAACGTATACAATGAGTGGATTAGAAGCGAATCATCACTTATTAATCACTTTAATAAGAGTCTCGTGTTTTTTCGCCAATTTGAGGAAAAAAATCGAAAATGTATGTCAAAAACAAAGTTTTTCTTCGGTCGAAAACCAACTTCATGCGCTTGCGGTGCAGTTTAGAGTCTAAATTAGTAAATGGAGTGGTTTAGAATCTAAATATTACCTATTTATCATTTTAACAAGCATCTCGCAGTTTTACCCCCAAAAATTGATATTTTCAGAGGACAATAACTGTATCGGTTTACCATCAAAATATGGTCCCAATGGACTTTATCTAAAGGTTGAAGACCCATGAGTAATTTGTGACCAAAAAGTCGCACATATAACATGTACAGTATGAGCTATTGGGTGAAATATGGAAAAACTACCAAAATGGCCATTTTTGAGGCATTTGTGCGAGCTGGGGGTAAACCCATGATCGAAACCACGGTCGCTCCCTTACATAGAATCATAAAAACTATAATTTTTTCACTACCCGTCTCAAATCTAAAATTTTCGACCCACCCTAATATATATATATATATATATATATATATATATATATATATATATATATATACAGGGTGTTATATTTAAGAGACCCAGCAAATATCTCGCTTATTTATCAACTTAGCAATTTCTTTCATATAACATGATTTATACAGCAACTTGAAAGCTAGTTGATGACGGATGTAATTTCATGATATCATTTCCGGTTTATTAGTAATTAATGTCAACTTTGAAATTTCAAATGGAACATAATATATTGTTTTACAAATTTGAAAAGTGCATCAAAAAAAATATATCACTTACCGAGATCTGCTACGGCAGAGTGCCACACTTAGTGAGGGGTAAAAGGCGTGATGATATATTTATTTATTTATTTTATCAAATTAGCTTTACAATCATGTAAAATAATCCTTATGTTACATTATTAAAAAGTTAAATGGCGGGCACTTTAATATACACCAAATCGGAAAGAGAATAGTGAGACATGACTGTGACTTGAAATATTATGTATATATATACAAGCTGGTCCATTTTAAGTTGAGTTTTAAAATAATTCAAAAACTACGCATCGGATAAAAAATGTACAAAATAGTTATCAAATATTTTTGAATGGGCTATCCACTAACACCAAAGTCGATCCCCCAACTGCACCCCCTGGGGGTGTGACGGGGGTAACATTAAAATCTGAAATAGGAACCCCCATTTTTTATAACAGATTCGGATTCTACGTTTTAAATTAAGAAGGTTTTGTTCGAAACTTTTTTTCGATTCGCGATAGATGGTGCTGTATGTGTAACTTCATAGTTCGGATTGCAAGTAAATCGTAAAAACGAACCAAAACGTGTTAATATTTACTTTACGTAATCGATTAGTTTTGCTTATCCTACCAAGACTGCGCCATTTATGTTAATAAAACCAAAAACAACCTTTTTAATTTGACTTAACTCGTTGAGAGCTGAGTTCAGAGTGACAAACAAAATACAATCTAACATATAACAGTAGAAGTTTATAATCTTATTCCTAGAAGTAAAAATAAGAACAAAGGGAATATAATCATGCTGAGTAAGGGTTCTCAGATACTAAGTACGTTATCAATAAATCAACTTTTTAAATTATACATGTTCATAACTTATCCAGCAGAAGTTATTTCCTATTAATAATATAACATAGAACATATACCGACATGGTAATGTAAGTATTTTTACTTATATAAAAATTTAAACAATTCTAATCGCTAATTTTTGTAATTATTCAGAACTTACAAATAATTAGACGAATATATTTGAAGATTAATGATAACTCATTTAATTGCATAAATTAAAGAGTTTAGAGAAAAAGGGTTATATATTTTATAAAACAATGTAATGTTGAATAAAAATCCTTCAATAATATTTTTAACTTTTTGAGGTGTGGAGTCCATATGCAGACATTGCCGAGGTATGGACTGCTTCATACACTCCAGACAATTATCGCCGGCCCTGCAACTTAAAGAATTCAAGTTTAAAATTCCTAGAGGCAATAAAAAAACATTGGGACAAGCAGTGGCAAGACAAAACAGCAACAGAAAATAAAATGAGGGAAATCAAACACACAACTGCCAGATGGTGGACGCCAGAAGAGAGAAGAAAACAAGTAGTTATCACGCGATTGAGAATCGGCCACACCACCACCACTCACAAATTCATTCTAGATCGTGAAAATCCACCAATGTGCGATCTATGCAACCTACAAATAACAGTGAAACACATCATAGTGGAATGCCCAAAATACGCCAACGAACGCCGTCAGATGAACATCCCAAACTCCCTCAAAGAAGCCCTAGGTAACGACCCCGACACGCTAGACAAGACCCTAAAATTCCTCCAAACAATTAATGTTTACAATAATATCTAGCATCAATCAAATAAAATGTAACCATATATAGTAACAAATGTAAAAAAACCAATGTACCTGGGTGTTAATGGTCATAGTTACCGAAACACCCATTATAATATCCTCAATAAAAAAAAAAAAAAAAAAAAAATCCTAGTATGAATCCTGGAGTACTACTCAGCTCAGTTTATTAATATGTCTTATAAATACCGAATTATTAAGTTTATCAAGTTGTTTATTTTCGCATATATATATATAGTATATATATATATATATATATATATATATATATATATATATATATATATATATATATATATATATATATACATACAGGATGTTTCACAACTTAGAACAGAAAAATAAAGGGTATATTCTGTACGACGTGCTGATCATGAAACAAAAAGATTTCCCAGTCCAAAATTTTTCGTTGCCACTGCCACTGGGTGGATGATTATGTTAAAGTTATAAATTAAATAAAATTCTATTATACATAACTGCTAATAATTGAATTGTGTAATTATTCTTTCGTAGTTGATACCTACTTCATTGTTTGTGTTTAATAGGAAAGCGAATTCAGTGCAGTACTACAAAGAATGTTTTAGGTTAACAACCCTTAATTTCTCGAATTTAAAAAAAATTCTTTTTGTTTCATGATCAGCACGTCGTGCAGAATATACCAATATACCCTTTAATTTTTTGCTCTAAGTTGTGAAACAATATATACTTGTATATACAAGGTGGTCCATTTTAAGTTGCGTTTGGAAATATTTCGAAAACTACGCATTGGATCAAAAATGTAAAAAATACGTATCAAATATTTTTGAAGGGGCTATCCACTGACACCAAAGTCGATCCCCCAATGCGGCGGGAGGTCACTTTAAAATTTGAAATAGGAACCTACATTTTTTATTACAGATTCGGATTCTACGTTTAAAATTAGGGAGGTTTTGTTCGAAACTTTTTTTTCGATTCGCGATAGATGGTGCTGTAATCGCAAAAAAATTATTTTACTTCCCCAACAAATTTCAATATTGTCCCTTGTTATACTCCCGCAAGAGGGAGTGCGGGGCAATGTTTAGTAAAAAGATTCGATAACTTTTGTCTAAATTATAAATCTCCTGGATTTTTAAATTCTAATTTAAGTTTTCGTTGGTGAGAGGAGAGGGGACTCACCTAAATCAAGCACCCCGTAGGTGAGAGGCGAAAGAATCTGGATCTGCAATGAAAGTTTTCTTTTGAAAGATAAATTTTACGCCCCCACAACCATCCCCACCCTCAGGGCGAGAGGGATTTAAATGTAGCACCATTGGTTGTCATTTGGCAAATTAAATTTTTATTTTCCACTTGCCAGTGTAATATCTCTAAAAGTACGATAAGTCGATTTTTTGCGATTACAGCGATATCTCACACCGCGAATCGAAAAAAAAGTTTCGAACAAAACCTCCCTAATATAAAACCAAGAATCCGAATCTGTAATAAAAATGGGGGTTCCTATTTAAGATTTAAATGTTACCTCCCGCCGCACCCCTAGTGGGTGAGATTGGGGGATCGACTTTGGTGTCAGTGGTTAGCCCCTTCAAAAATATTTTTTACTTTTTTGATCCGATGCGTAGTTTTCGAAATATTTCCAAACGCAACTTCATCATGAAACAAAAAGATTTTTTTCTAAATTCGAAAAATTAAGGGTTGTTAACCTAAAACATTTTTTATAGAACTGCACTGGATTCGCTTTCCTATTATACACAAACAATGAAGTTGGTATCAACTACGAAAGAATAATTACACAATTCAATTATTAGCAGTTATTTATAATAGAATTTTATTTAATTAATAACTTTAACATAATCATCCACCCAGTGGCAGTGGCGACGAAAAATTTTGGACTGGGAAACATGGAAAATAGTTTTACGATTTAAAAAAAAATCTTTTTGTTACATGATCAGCACGTCGTACAGAATATACCCTTTATTTTTTTGTTCTAAGTTGTGAAACACCTGTATATATATATGCGAAAAGAAACAACTTGATAAACTTAATAATTCGGTATTTATAAGACATATTAATAAACAGAGCTGAGTAGTACTCCAGGATTCATACTAGGAATTTTAAACTTGAATTCTTTAAGTTGCAGGGCCGGCGATAATTGTCTGGAGTGTATGAAGCAGTCCATACTTCGGCAATGTCTGCATATGGACTCCACACCTCAAAAAGTTAAAAATATTATTGAAGGATTTTTATTCAACATTACATTGTTTTATAAAATATATAACCCTTTTTCTCTAAACTCTTTAATTTATGCAATTAAATGAGTTATCATTAATCTTCAAATATATTCGTCTAATTATTTGTAAGTTCTGAATAATTACAAAAATTAGCGATTAGAATTGTTTAAATTTTTATATAAGTAAAAATACTTACATTACCATGTCGGTATATGTTCTATGTTATATTATTTACAAGAAACAACTTCTGCTGGATAAGTTATGAACATGTATAATTTATATAGTTGATTTATTGATAACGTACTTAGTATCTGAGAACCCTTATTCATCATGATTATATTCCCTTTGTTCTTAATCTTACTTCTAGGAATAAGATTATAAACTTCTATTGTTATATGTTAGATTGTAATTTGTTTGTCACTCTGAACTCAGCTCTCAACGAGTTAAGTCAAATTAAAAGTCGTTTTTAATAAGGTTGTTTTTGGTTTTATTAACATAAATGGCGCAGTCTTGGTAGGATAAGCAAAATTAAACGATTACGTAAAGTGAATATTTACACGTTTTGGTTCGATTTAAGATTTACTTTTAATCCGAACTTTGAAGTTTCACATCAATTTATAAGTCGACATATGTGCGCAAACGAGTGAATTCTTCTACAACATCCAAATTCAACATCCGATCCAGTACCACCATCAGCAGACGACAACAGGAGCCGGTAGCGTGCCCAATCCATGTAAGGAGGCATAAGAGACACCAACTACTGCAGAGTCATCAACACCGAACTAGACGTCCGATACGTGACATCTCATGTTCATCGCTTCAATATTGTAAGTACAGATTACTATTGTTGCAAAAATCTAATTTCATTGTCAGTTAAAATGGCACAGTTAGAACAAAGATATTTGGACACAGTTCCAACATTCAATGGAAATTCAAATGAACTAGCATATTTCATTCGAATGAGTGAAGCTCTAATTAATAAATTTTACAATCGTGCGAATCCCGACGATTATGATAATTTTTTATTAATTACAAATATTAGAAATAAAATTAAAGGAGAAGCAGCTAAAGCTATCTCACATTATTCTATAAATTCATGGAATGATATTAAAACCGCATTAATTACTACATATTCAGAGAAGAGAGATTGTTATACTCTTGCTATTGAAATCACTAACCTTAAACAAGATAATGAAAACGCTTTTGAATATTATAATAAAATTTTAGAATTATTAAATGCTCACACCGCATACGTAGAAACACAAATAGAAGCATCTTTAAGACCCTCATTTATAATATATGGTCAAAATTTAGCTGTTCGTGCATTTTTAAGAGGACTCAAAGATCCGCTACGATCTTTCCTACAAACTCGAAGTCCCCAAAGACTGAATGCTGCTTTAAAATTACTTACAAATGATTACCAATTGGAAGCATCCAGAACTTCTTCCATAAATTCCAATAAAAATCCTACACCTACCAAACCAAATAATATAAAATATTATCCCCAACGGCAACAACAACCACACAATACATACCCTCGTGCATATCCCATGCACTTACTACAGTTTAGTCAACCAAAACCAAATAACTCATTTCCTACAGGAACTGTCAATGTGAAATCACAAACAAAACCTACACCAATGTCCATCTCAAGCAGACAAACACAGTCAAAACCAACATTTTATTCAAGGGAACTAAATAATGTAGAAAATTTAAACTCACAAGATTCATTTTCGAGAAACGAATTACAACCAGAGTATGAAACTGAAATTGAACAAAATTATGAAGGACAAAATTATGTTGATTATGAACAACAAATTTCTGATGATGCACAACCAGAAAATAATTCTTTTTTAGAACTAACCGACGATCAAAATTTTACGAAGTAACAAATATCGACAATCCAACACAATTACTATATTTACAATTAGATAAATATAAATGTTTAATTGATTCAGGCAGCACTAGATCTTTTATTAATCCCTCAGTAATTAAAAAATATCAGAAAGAATTTTATCTATTCAAAGAAAACTTTGTATTATCAACTGCTCACGGTATATCTAGAGGAGATAAGTATGTAATAATTAATTTTGGCGAAATGAATTAAAATTTTATGTTTTCGAAATTCATAGTCAATTTGATTTATTAATTGAATTAGAAGATTTAAAATTATTATACGCACAATATGACATAGTAAATGATAAAATATTTTTATTAGGAGAAGATTATAAATTAAATTATTATAATAATAAATTAAAATTAAAACCAAATGAGACAAAAATTGTTAGTTATTTTATTAATGAGAAAGACTCGGAAGTGTTACTAGAAAATAATAATATAAATCCATATTTTGAAATCCCTGACAGGATAGTTAAAATTAAAAATAAATGTTTAAAAGTTCCAGTGAGTAATAAAACTTTAGAAGAGATTGAAATAAATAATATAGCTATGCCTAATTTTACAAAAAATTATAAGATAGTTTCATCACCACAGAAACCGATTAATTTAAATAATTTTAGAACCAGTCATTTAAATAAATTTCATAAAATAGAATTGATAAAAATTATACAATACTATAACGATATATTTTGTAATGAAGATCAAACATGAAATCAAAACTGTAGATGAAATCCCAGTACATAGTAAAACATATAGATACCCTAATTGTTATAAAAAGAAGTACAAACACAAATTTCAAAATCGCTAAAAGACGGAATTATACAACATAGCTACTCACCATGGTCATCCCCAGTTTGGGTAATACCGAAAAAACCAGACGCTACAGGTAAAACCAAGTATCGTATGGTTATTGATTATAGAAATTTAAATAATAAGACCATAGACGACAAATATCCTATTCTGAACATCAATGACATATTAGATAAATTAGGACGATGCAAGTATCTTACAACACTTGATCTCGCCTCCGGATTCCATCAGATAGAAGTGGAACCCAAAGACATCTCAAAAACAGCGTTTAACGTAGACGGAGGACATTACGAATTTAAACGAATGCTATTTGGACTCAAATATGCTCCAAGTACATTTCAACGACTAATAAATTTTGTTTTGAAAGATTTGATTGGAACAACATATTTAGTTTACTTAGATGATATTATTATTCTTGGAAATAGTTTAGAAGAACATTTAGATAACATAAAATCCAAATAAAATATTAGCTATAAAGAAATTTCCAATACCAAAGACGCAAAAAGAAATCAAATCATTTCTTGGCTTGTTAGGATATTATAAAAAATTTATAAATAATTTTGTGAAAATTACGAAACCTCTCACTAAAGCATTAAAAAAAGGAGATAGTATAGACATTAATAATGAAGAATATAAAAATAGTTTTGAAATTAGTAAAAATTTGTCAATCAATGATCCTATTCTTCAATACCCTGACTTTAATAAGGAATTTATCATTATGACAGACGCTAGCAACTACGCTATAGGCGCAGTATTATCCCAGAATGTAAATGGAAAAGAACTTCCAGTAGCATAGGCAAATCGAACACGTAATGAACACGAAATTAATTATTCTGTAATAGAGGAAGAGCTATTAGCCATAGTTTGGGCAACTAAATATTTTAAACCTTATATTTATGGAGTAAAATTTACTATAGTAACTGATTATAAACCTTTAACCTGGTTATTTAGTCTAAAAAACCAAATTCAAAACTTTTAAGATGGAAATTGAGACTTTCTGAATTTGATTATAAAATAGAGTATAAAAAAGGTAAATTAAATACGAATGCAGATGCATTATCAAGAGTAAAAATGAATAATTTCGAAATTATAGAGAAAGAAGGAGACTTATTAAAAGTAAAAGATAATTTAGCCCATTGTATTAGCGCTGATAGAGAACTAGGAAGAGGAATTGCAGAAAAAATAGATAAAAAGTTTAGTAGTAAAAATTATTTGTCAAAATTTAAAAAAAAAAAGAGTTACAGACGTATTATTACAAAAATTACCAAATGAACACTTAATGTTTCATTTAGTGACAAAAGAAAGATATCAAGATAAACCCACATATAAAAATGTAAAAGAAACTTTACAAAATTTAAAATTGTATTTAATTAAAAATAATTTAGATACTATTTCAATTCCGAAACTTGCGGATTAGATAGATTATCATGGGAAAAAGTTAAAATTATAATTCATAATGTATTCGTAGAATCAAATATTAAAATTACTGTCTATTCCTTACCAGAAAAATTAGAACAACTTGCAATTGACTCAGACAACGATAGCAATATAGCAAATGCATCAGAAACCGACGAGACAGACCAAACATGTCACTCAGACAAAGAAAACCCAGTCTCTGGAATAAAATTTATTGAAACCTCCATCAACGTAGGTAAAAATCAGATAATATTTAATATCACAGATTTTTCAAATTTAAAAGTAAATATAACAAGACATTTTGAAAAGAAAACTAGATTAGAAGTTTATCTTCCGAAAATAAAATTAACAGAAAGCATTTTAGCATTTCTAAGAGACTACTGTAAACCAAATACGAGATATTATTGTATATTCAATGATAATTTGTACCCAAATATAAATGACACCCTACAAAAATACTTCTTACACAAAAGTATAGAATTAATCAGCTGTAAAAATAAATTAGATGCCGTGGCTACACAAGAACAACAGATAGAGATAATGAAAATGTTTCACGAAAGTAAAACAAATCATCGAGGCATCTCTGAAACTATAAAAAGAATTAAAAAAGATATTATTGGCCTAACCTTCATTACTCAGTACAAAATTATATTAATACTTGTGACATTTGCCCTCAAAGCAAATATGAAAGAAATCCAATTCAATTAAATCTACGAATAACACCAACAAGTAGTAAACCATTAGAAATAATACATATGGATGTAATATCCCTGGAAAGAAAAAAGTATTTAACTATAATAGATAGTTTTTCAAAATTTGCATAGGCCTATGAATTACAAAATATGACTTCAATTGAAATCGCGAATAAATTATTAAAGTTCATATCACAATACGTCACGCCATATAAGATAATTTGTGATAATGGGAAGGAATTTAACAATGCAGTTCTCAAAGAGTTTTTAGCTCTACATAAAATTAATATTCATTTTATAAGTTTAGATAATCCAAATTCGAATGGACAGATAGAACGTTTTCATTCAACTTTAGTTGAACATTTAAGATTGTTAAATTTGCAAAAAGAATATAAAGGTACAGATTTAAATGAAAGAGTAAATTATGCGATAATAGGATACAATAATACAATACATTCGTCAACAAACTACAAACCAGTTGACATAATATTCGGTCAGTTTAAAACTAATGACTTTAACTTAGATATTGAAACACATCTTAGTCAAAATTACGTTCAAACCCATAAGGAAAGAATGCATATAGTTTATAAAGATATAAAACAAACATTAGGAAACAAAAAAGAGAACATCGCAGAAAGCGTAATAAAGATAAAATAGAAATTATTCCTGAAATATCAGATCAAGTTAGAATTAAACAAAATATAAGATATTCAGGTAAAATAACTAAACCTAAATATGTTCCACACACAGTAGCAAAATTACAACCACAGTTCGGAACTTTAATGACCACAAAAAATAAGAAATATAAAATCTCAAAGATAAAAAGACCAAGATACGTAACCAAAGAAACTTGTTTTAGATTCGTCCTGCTCGGATCAGGAACAACTACCGAATACTTGACTGACATAACACACAACCCTGGCGCACTAATTAATAACCTAGAATCCATCTAAATAGACATATAATTCATTTCACTTACAACTTCGAAAACTTGTATGAAGAATATCTCAGTTTAAATAAACAAACTGAATTAGTAAAAGCAGAGATCAGTAAAACTAACAGAAAAGAAACACTTCGAGAATTTAATCATCATTTTAAGATAATAGATTATTATCAAAAAGATATAGGTACGAAATTTCAAAATTTAGAAGTAAAACCAAATAATAGAATAAAAAGGGATTAATAAACGGTATAGGCACAATTATAAAAAGTATCTCCGGAAACTTAGATAATGAAGACGCGGAAAAATATGATAAATTAATTAAAAATTTAAAAGAGAATCAACAAATAATAGAAAAAAATGTTTTAGAAAATTATAATACTAATACACAAATGATTAAACAATTTAATAAAACAATGGATAACGTTCAACATAATCAGTTAATCCTGAAATCTAGAATCCTTAATATGAAGTCCTTTTTAACCAAAGAAGCTACCTTAATTGATCATTTGTTGTAGAAGAAGTAATGAACCAGATTATTCATTTATATAAAATTATTCAAAATACTTTAAATAATATAATGATTTTCTTAGTTTCTGTAATATTTGACAATTACATGAAAGTGTAATACCTCAAAATTTGTTGAAAGAAAATATTTTTAACATAAATAAACATAAAGAGTTTGAGTTTCCAGATAAATTGAATTTTAATGAAATGAAACAATTAATTTCAACTTATTGCAAATTAGAAAATTATGAAATAGATTATTTAATCTTAGTGCCATTATACCTTGACAAGGAGTTAGAATTGCTTCAGTCCACTCCTGTACCAACTGTTCAACATGGTGAAGTGTTAACAATATTTCGAAATGAACATCTACTGCTAAAAGAAAGTGATAAGTTGTATTTAGTGCAAGATGATTGTAAGAAAATAAATAAACAATATTTCTGCAACCACGTAAACAATGAAGTTATTATTAAAACTGATTGTGATTATTAAGTTATATTTAATCTAGATATCACTAATTGTAATTATATTAAGATAAGTAATAATATAATTAATCTGTTAGAAATAAGTAATACTAATCAATTTATATTGTGTTATTGGAATAATGAAAAAGTAAAAATAAAGTTTAAAAACGAATATGAGGAATATACAAATTTAAAAGGAATATTTTTATTAAGAAATGATGAATGTAAAATAAATAATATACAGTTGATAAATAATGTTGTTAGTGGAGAACCAATAATAGTTTCTGATTACAAATTTAATATTACTCAAAATAAAAAGTTAAATTCTGAAATAGAATTACAAAATATTAAAGAAATGAAAATAGTTCGTCATATGTTAGAACCTGTAAAAGAAATTCGTCATATAAATAATCATAATATTGTAAAGTATGTTATGATAGTAATAAATATTATTATATTAATTTTAATATTACTTAGAAGAAAGATTAACAACTGTAAGTTGAATAAAAGAAATTTAGTAAGCATTCCCCTGCAAGAACTGAATCTTCCAGGTGACGCTCACATCTAATAGGGGAGGATTTATATAGTTGATTTATTGATAACGTACTTAGTATCTGAGAACCCTTACTCTGCATGATTATATTTCCTTTGTTCTTTTTTTTTTTTTGTGGCTTCTTGGCGGACCAACTACTTAGGTCATATGCCGCCATTACGCCCTGATCCGCGTTTTAGGTCTTTTTTGTCAACAGCAACGCGGGTTTTTCTCTGGACGGTCACCCATCCAAATACTCCCCGCACGCAACGTTGCTTAACTCGCGTTATCGCTTGGATCAGTATCAACGAGTTGTGCCATGGCCGTTGACAACCTTTGTTCTTAATCTTACTTCTAGGAATAAGATTATAAACTTCTACTGTTATATGTTAGATTGTCACTCTGAACTCAGCTCTCAACGAGTTAAGTCGCTCTTGTTTCAAATTAAAAGTCGTTTTTTAAAAAGGTTGTTTTTGGTTTTATTAACATAAATTATACAATTATAATACAAGAATCAAAAATGAATTCATCATTCAAAATATAAATTATCATTGAGCCAAAAATCCCGTATGTCAAGGGTGTTAAGTTAAATAATGCTGCGAGTTATGGCGGACTCGTTGTTAAAATTTTATCGTTGTGTTGCTAGGACGCCAACGGTTGGATAGCGGTGTCGGAGATCGGAGGATTTGTCAGAATGAAACACAGAATTGTTGGTAAAATGATGAGTTAAGTATTTATTGAATAATAACGGCACTACAAAGATGTTGTTGGTCGTAGGGAGGTGTAGGATAGACAAGGTGAGGGTTCAGGGAATATGGTGACAGAATTTTTAGAAAAACGAAGCTGGGCGTCGGGACGCCTAAGTATCTGAAACGACCGTCGGGTATACGAAGAAGGTCGTAGGGGACGTATGACAAGTCTGTGATATTCTATGAAAACAACGCACGGTGTCGGTGCGTCGAATTGTCCGGAGCGACGGTCGGGACCCACGGTGTAGATCTGCGTGTGCGAAAAAGACAAATTCACGACTTTGCGGAACAACGACGCCGGGCGTCTCGACGGTGGGGTCCCCGTAATAGCGGTTGATGAACTGTTAATGATCGCGAGGAGCCCTTTTTCAACTTTTCCGAAAAATGACGCTTAACGTCGCGACGGCGGGGTCCTTGGAATGACGGCAGGTGCGACAAAAACGATTCTACTGCGCGTCTTGCGGATTTCGGCGCGGTGACTCGGACTGTGTACGCAAACGTCAAGCTACGGATTACTAGCGCCAGCATCAAAGTGCTCGGTTCAGTGATCGCACTCGAGACCCAGACAATGCGGGCGGCACGGGACGAATCGCGGAATTACGGAGAAGGCCCTGGCCTGGAACACAAACGTCACACTGGGTACGTCTGAGATTACTCTGGCTAGACGTCGAAGTGCTTAGTTTGGTGATCGCAGAAAAGTCCCAAAAGATGTGGGTGGCGCGAGACGGAACGCGGATTTACGAAGGAGACTCTGGTCTAAAACGTAAACGCCACACTGGGAACGTCTCGGATTACTCTCGCCACACGCCCACAAGAGTCCCAAAAAAGACGGTGACACGAGACCTCGACGAAGCACGGTACGGTACGGTAATTTACTGGAGTTCTTTGCTTATCTGGAACTCGGTGTCGACGGTCTACTCGGAGATACTGTTGTAAGTGGTGCACTACGGACTGTCATAAGACGGTATACTGGTTACTGTTTCTTGACTGTCTGTCAGCGCGGTTTATATACTGTTTATTTAATGAAACAAATCCCGGGGTGTTGTAATTCGTTCATCCCATGTTTGCATATGAGGCGGTTTCGTTAAAAATGAAAACTGGATTACCTACCCAGTTCGCGATCTGGTTCATTTCGCGGTTTTCGGATGTGTTCGATGTTCCTGCGATTGATTTTAAAGACTCGCGGGTCTCGGAGTTAGGGTTCGCGAGATAATGGTGTGTACAAGACCGGTATCTAGATAGTTGTTATAATTCCGCTTGTGAGGAGCACATTGTCACAAGAATAAATGTACATATACATATATAGATCTTCCAGTGAATATCTTAATATATATTTTAATAACCTACATCCATTTCTCGAAAAAAATTACAACAGGATAATATACAAACCATAGAATTGTACTGTCTGGAGATTTCAATATAGATCTTTTGAAAGACTCCCCAGAATATATACAATTTAATCTAATTTATATACCCAAATAATTTTTGGTTACATATGCGAGACATCTAAAGGCAAAAATAGAATTTATGGTATAATGCAGTATGATGATGTTTCGTTAACAAATCCAACTAATATCGTTAATGCGTTCTGTACCTACTTTTGTAGCGTTTATAATGATAATGCTACAGCGGATGTATGAAGTATGATTCTTTTACTTCTCGAAATCATAAGTTAAGATGGTTTAGTATGCAGAATATAGAAAATGTTATATTATTATTATTCAAGTGTAATGATAGCTATTCCTTTAGAGACAGACGGTCGACATCATTTATTCGAGTGAGTAATAGTCATTACTCGCGAGATTAATACTATTATTTTTCTACGATTGTTTAAATACGATCTCGATACATTTGGAAAAACTAATATTTATTCCACACTGTATAATAAGAACGAAATTCATAATAAAAGGAGTTATTCAATGTTAAATGAATTAATAAAGGAAACTAACTTATCCGGATATGCATTGAATTGATTTTAATTAATCAAAAATCTATCATTTTAACTGGTAACCTGTCTCTATCAAGATGATAATCAATACAATTACTAATATTTCATATAAAATAAGTTTCCGAAATCTCTCGTCAAAAAGATAAACATAATATAAATCGCACACACTTTATCTGTTTACTATACTACAATCAACTGAGAAGTTAAGTTTGAAACTTTAGTAGTTATATTCTCAAAAGATGTATTTAAAAATTACTACTCAGTTGTCTTTAATAAACCATATTATCTATCGAGAAACGCACATATAATAAATTTACTAAATAGTTTGGAGTTATAAAAATGAAAATAAATATTGACGAATATTACTATTTTTTAAATTTTATCATAAAACAAATCAACTAATAACGTGAATAGTCGGTCTTGAAATACTATTCTTTGTATATTTTTATTAACTTTAAAGCGGACGCGCTGAATATGTACGAGTACTATAAACGCGTATTATACGAGTAATTTTACTTTGAGCAATATATGTGTGCCACCACAGGATAGATTCATTTTTATTTTGTTGTTGTTTACATATTCATTTTTACATGTATCATGTAACCTTTGTAATTTTAATATGTTTTTGGTTGCTATTTATTTTTATATTATTATTGTTTTATCTATTGGAAAAAAGAAGGGTTGTAATTTTTCTTATGAAAAATAAAAATACCTTCTTTCAAACTGAATCATTTATTTCTTCCTATATAATTCATATAAAGGAAGATGAGCAGTTAAAATATAAATTTTATACCGGCTCATATGATTAACTAGGTGATATTTTATTGATACGATATTATCAACTTATGTGTAGAAAAATTTTATTACAAAGTAATTAATATTTCTATTAACTTACTAATTATTTATGTACCAATTATTTAGATGATAATGCACACAGGACGACGGTATCCAACCCGAACAATGAAAGTATAATAATTTATTTATGATCATAGTAATGCGTACAACTATGGCATTACGTTCTTTATTTTTTTAGATGGGAGAAGAATAATTTGATATTTCGGAGGATATTTTAATGAGAACAAAGAGAGCAATTTTGATATTTCTAGTTATAATCGTTTGGTTATTTTAATAAAATCAATAGAGTTGTGACGATGTTTGGTCGAGCACAAGGAGTTTGGCGTGGATTGCTCGGGCGCCAAACGGTAATGGATAGCGGTGTCGGGGTTGTGTCCAGGATATAGAAATAAAACAGCGGATGGCTTCAGATTTCAGCTTTATTTTGCGGATCTTGGTGTACACTGATTTTCTCGGGCTGGTCGCGGTAGCGGCCACTGACTTGGTCTCCAGAACACCCCTTGCGGGCGTCCTGACGTAAAACGGTGGTTTTCGGAAAACCGACGCCCGGGCGTCGGTTGGGCGGCGGTGTGTCGGATGTTACGGGGTCTCTCGGTCCTCCCGAGGATGGCGGAGCTGATTTCCACGTAGTGGAAAGTAAAAACGGCCGTAACTCGGAAACGACGCCCGGCGTCGCGGCGGCGTCGGTCTCTATCCACTGCTGACAGTGGTTAGGATGGGTTCCCGGTGCAAACTCAAAATCGACGCCCGGCGTCGCGACGACTGACTTCGAGTATGTTCGTCGGGGGAGTGTCCCGATGTCGGTGGCGGTCGCGGTTTCGGTGTGCGGCGCGTCGTTCGGACGGAACGGCGTAAAACGCGAAACTGACGTCACAGCGGGTGACGTCACGGTGGGCGGTGCGGTGTTGTACGACCTGGTGCTCTCGAGTTCACTACCTCGAGGATGGTGGCCGAGATACGGAGAGGATGAAGACGGGTTGCTCTCTCCAGTCGTCAGACTCGAGGAGGAGGGGTGCGGGGTGCGGGGAGGTTTGGGACCTGGTGCTGGTGTTCTACGGCGGACCCGCGTTGTGACCTGGATTAACCCTACCGAGGATACTCTCCACTCTTGCGAGTCGAGGATGCTCTCCACTCTTGCGAGTCGAGGATTCTCTCCAGCCCGGGGGCTCGAGGATGTCGGCGCTCTCGGAGGGTACCTCTAGGTCTCAAAGCAGACGGTATCGTGCTCCCAACTGTGGAGCCGCGGGTGCTGAAGGCGTACGGTGAAATAGCCGACGTTGTGACTTGGGACCCCCTGAACAGGGTGACTCTCCACTCTTGCGAGTCGAGGATACTCTCCACTCTTGCGAGTCGAGGATGCTCTCCAGCCCGTGGGCTCGAGGATGACGGCGTTCTCAGTCAGGGACTCCAAGTCGCAATGTTGGTTTGAACTAGGTAGCCTGAGGGGCTCGGGACGGACGGGGAATGGTAACAACGGTAAACTAGAATGTATCTCTTACCCTGGTGAATATCTCTGGACGGCTTCTTCTCGGATTTGTCGCGGTGGCACTTCTCTCATTCGGATGAGGATATGACTGTGTCTTTTGCTTCGCGGATCCCGGCTTATATACTAAAATGTTAATAAATCGGGTTCGGACGGGTTGTCAGTGGTCGCTACAATGTATTTACATAGGGGTAACGTACATGTTGTGGTTGAAGGGCTTCTCGTGCCCTTAAGACGTTCATAACGCTGCCAGGAAAGTATAACTTTATTCGGATCGGGTGTTTACAGCCGGAGTTATTCATAAAAACCCGGGGTTGCTCTTATTTCCGGAGAAATGAGAGCAGTTTAGGAATCACCGATGTTTCGGACGTCTCCGGACATCGGTGAGCCTAAACTGCGAGTGGCGAAAAAACATTTCGTCACAGAGTATATGTCAAAGAAATCGAAAGTTTTGACAGATCAGGCTAGGATATATTTTTTCCTGTATCATCACCAACAACATGCGTATATTATAAAGAATATTATTATATAAATATTAATACTCGTAAAAACAACATACCACCAACATTAACTTTATAAATATTAATAATACAATTCGACAGTATAGGAGCTAGATTTTGGAAAAAGTAAATAAAATCGAGTATAGTGTTACCGATTTTCCTAAATTTCTTTATAATATTTGTCACTAACTAAAACCAAAAACAAAATAGTTATTTTTGAATACTACTTCTGTACGTTAGAATATAAAATTCGATTTTTGAATGAACCTTACTAGTTACGAGTATGTACAAAGCAAATGATAAGCCGGCGTTATGAACGAAGCGGACGTTATAAATCATAGTTGATAGTTTATATACAACTTATTATAGCAATAAACAATAATTAATATTCAAGTTAAAAATAATAAGATAAGCACCCAGAGCGTTAAGTAAGAGATAGGTGTCACCCGATGTCATTATCATCTAGTAACGTCCGTGGTGCAATTTTATTGTTCACTAGAATATGTATAATTTATATATATATATATATATATATATATATATATATATATTATGTAAGGCCTTGAAAGTATTTCACAAACATTGTAAGTTGTGACTTGCTGCATCAGCCAAACTTCCAGTAGCTTTCCATCAAATTTCAAATTACAAATAACCATCATTCTTGTATATTATATTGTATTACTGTAATTATTGTATTGTTTATAATATGTTATAAATTTAAGATAAATGTAAAAATCTATTGAAATCAAAAAAAGAATGTAATTAAATAATAAATTAAGTAATTTAGAGAAAATGGAATAACACCTTACAAGTATTGTAAAATTTTAGAAGGGAGGAATTATGTAAGGCCTTGAGAGTCTTTCACAAACATTGTAAGTTGTGACTTGCTGCATCAACCAAACACCCAGTAGTTTTCCATCATGTTAGAAATAGGATAAATAGCACGTCTCATAAGATAAGATTGTTCACTTGCTCTTGTAACTTCTTGAATGCACACGTACATGTCATTGTAGTGCAACAAAAAATTAATAAAGATCTTTTTTATTAAATATTAAATAAATCAATATTTAATTTATATATATATATATATATATATATATATATATATATATATATATATATAATAATAATAATAATAATAATAATTTTGATTACACTAATGCGTATAAAAGCATTATTCAACTGTGGCGTTCCGTTACTAAAGATGTTTCTTTATTTTGGATTTACATTTTAAACGTCAGTTGCGTCATGTTCTTTATTTTTAGAGATAATGGAGAAAGAATTTGATATTTTTCAAGCTATTTTATTGAAAGCTAACACGATAATGTTGACATTTCTCGTTTTAATTATTTGTGGTAATTTTAAAAAAATTAAAAGAATAAATTTCAAGGAAATGGAAAGTTTTGATAAATCGGGTTAGGTCAATATTTTCCTCTCTGACATATTTCTGCCTATACATCATATTTAATATATTTTTTTCACTACTAGCCTAGCAACATTCCATTATTGACTTCGTTTTTTGTCGTGAAATTGTTTTTCTCTACCGTACCCTTAACAACGGTCAATAAATGAGAACTATAATTTTTCAAAGAAATTCTAGCTTCTGAACTTATTTAACTCGTTAAATACAAGAAAAATATTAATTTTGAAATTAAAATTGGCGCCAAATTTCAAGTTGGCAATCCCAGTCAATTTCAGTTTGAATAGTATGTATCTTTCTAACTGTTATATATTACATGTGAGTGTGTTTTAGTGTTACATTGTGAAATATGTATATATGCATTTATTTATTGTTAAAGTGCCACACCCAGTAATTGGTAAAAGGCGTGACAATATATTTATATTTTATTTATTTAAAGTCTCGAAAAGGCAAATGTATATTATAATATTATTTAATAATCTTAGATTGTACAGTTTTGGTCATTTTAGGGTTATAATTGCATTTTTATATAAGAAATGGAAAACATGACTAGTATTTATTTCTGCAGAAGCTGTGTTGAATAAAATTTGAGTACTTCGTATATTTCATGAGGTTGGAGTAAGGTTATCCACGGGCATATTAAGTTGCATTTAGAATTTCTGGCATTATTGGTTGAGATATGGAACTTGAACCCACTTTTACGTTTTAGAGATAATATGTCGCCCCCATTTTCTGCCAAAATGATAGCGAAATTATTTCGTAATGAATATCCAATGTAAGTTTCTGAGTTATCTAAATTTAAAAATGTTGGAACTATATTTGGACATCTTGCCATGTCAGGAGTGGCCGTCTTATTTAGATATTTTTTTAACTATTTCAACCCAAAAATATTCAGAAGGAATCAAATATTGAATAAAACAATGTTAAAAACAAAAAATTTCATTTCTGCCTTCTCAGTTTTGTAGATATTAACAAGTATTCATATCAAACTGCTTATGTTATGAGCAATAAAAAATTCGTTACATAGGATTTAAGAGCTAGTGGTGAAAAACTAGTATATTACCACGGTTGGGAAGATCATTATTCAACATGCGCCTTATACCCTTTGGTTGCATCTCGGAGTACAATCTTGGCGCTAGGTCAATAATGATCATCTACTCAACCTTGGCTTATAATATACAATTTTAGCATCATCACCTAAAATTGTAAATATCATTAATGTCATCTGACAGTTCAGAAGATAGGTTTTCGAATCAGTAAATAAGATCGAGTACAGTATAACTGATTCTTCTAAATTCCAGTACCATATTTAACACTAGATGCCATTACTAATTAAAGCCAACAACAAAATAGTTACTGGAAAGGAGAAACCAACAACAAACAGAGAAATAAAAGAAGACACAAACAACTGGACAGCGACCACCAACAGAAGAGAACAAATTATCCTCACCAGACAGAATAGGCCACACTCAAATAACACACAAATACATTTTAGAAAGAACACCACCTCCCACATGCTGTAATGTACCTCTAACAGTTAAACACATACTCCTAGAATGTCAAAATTATGAACAGGCAAGAAACACACACAAAATACCAAACACATTAAAACGAGCACTACAAAACAATTCAGACACCACAACAAAAGTGCTAAACTTTCTAAAAGACATCGATATATTTAATTTAATTTAAACGAACATATATCACATAACTGTACCGGGGTCTTAATAGCCAAGTTGCTGAAAGACCCCAAAAATTGTTGAAATAAAAAAAAAAATAGTTACTTGTGATTATGTATATATGTTAAACCATTAAATTAAATTACAAGTAAAAATATTAAAGGAGCTGGCCTTATGCATCATAATGACCGCTTAATGCTTCGATCGTAATGGTGTTGTTTATATACTTCATATCGTAACAATAACCAACACAATAACAACCGGGGTATAGTGAGCGAGTATTATGATTTATAACGCCTACACGCGCATTATGATTTATAATGCCCGCTCTGTTTATATTTTTAGTTTTAATTAATTTTATGTTTTAACGTATACCTATACAAATAACGAGTTGCCACCCTTTAATTTATATCGTTACATTTAGATAAATAGTTATTACATCAGTTACAAAATTCTTAGGTTGCAGAACGTGATTCAATACGTAGAATTAAGATGAACTTGTAGTTGATATACGCTGGGAATTAGAATATTCTCGTTCTAGCCAGCGTAGAAGTATCATCTGTTATGTTTAATATCAAATAAATCTTTTTTAAACGAAATAAAGTCTTTTAAAAAAAGATATTGAGCATTCATATTATTTATTTGGTGCAGCCATAACGGATGCGCAAAAGGCTTGAAATACAAAAGTATTTCGTTTATAACTGTCACTTCGAAGTTAAAAAGTGCCAAAAAAGTGCTCAAAGAAAAACTGACTAAATTAACCATCACCTACGTCGAAAAGTCATCGTCGCCGTGTTTGATTATTCAACAACGAAGAATCACCAGTCAACGAGTCAGCTCCTACAAGAACATCACAGCTCAATTACGATAAACAAGATAAACAACGTAAACTAAGTTTAAAACAACACTTATGTCTATTAGTACCAGATCATTAAAATTAAATTATAAACCTGGATCTCAAGAATTATATAACCAAAATTTGGAATCAGAAAACCAAAACAAATACTTTAAAAACCCAATTTGAAAACGAAAATGAAAATTTTCTCTTAATAGAGTTACAAGATCGCTAACAAATAATTTTAGTAAGCTGCCTTTCTTTACAAATTTAAAAATCTTATTACATACCGGCTCTACTGAAAATTACATAAGTATACTAATTTAACAGAACACACCTGTAACGGAATATCATCTGGCTAAGAGTATACGTTTTTAAAATATAAAGATCTTAACATTATGTTAAAAGCTACATATTTAAATTTCATAAAGATTTTGCTATTCTGTTAGGTATTCCCGGAATAGAACTATTAAAAACAAAATTAAATTTTGAAAATGGAGAAATTACCTTTTTAACTAAATATAAATTTCAATTTCTAAATCAACAAAAAATAAATGAAATATTTGAAAATACATAATTTTTAACGGATTTAATATACAAAAAGAACAAGAAATAAAACTGCCCACTCAGATAATGAAAACACAATAAACGGACTAATTTATCTTGACACCCCTATCAATGCGTAGCGAAATAAAATCGTAATTAAAGAAAATAACAACAATATTATAATAAAGAAATTTGTTGACCCTAATATTTAAAGTATTTATATTTAATTAAATAAAATAAATTGTAATCAAACTATTATGACGAAACCAGGTATAACTTAATATTGTATTATTCCTGAAAAATTTTTACTAAATTTTAACTCTGAACTGCAAACATACTTCGATCTTGGAAGTTATAAACTCGATTCATTCAAAACACTACTTAACGATATAGAGAATGAAGATAATCAACAAATGATAATAAAATAGTAATATTATGATATGAAAGATCTATTATTAAATTTTCACCAATTTAAATCCACCCCTGTGACTCCCCCTCCACTAATATCTTTAGGGACCGAGATTTGACGGCTGGTAACCGCACTTCACGCGAAAAAATATATCTCTTACCGAGATCTGCTTAGGCAGAGTGCCACACCCAGTAATGGGTAAAAGGCGTGATAATATATTTATTTAAAATTATATTAATAAATGTAATGAAATAGTAGAACGTTTTCACTTCACATTGATTGAACAAATAAGAATAAATTATTAGAACCCTATTATTAAATCATTAAAATACAAGGAACGATAATTCAAATAGTAGCATTCATTCTGTTACCAAAAGAACACCATTAGAAATAATATATGGTCAAATTTTCAAGTCACATCTAAACACTGAAGAATTACTAGTTGAAGAATATTTAAAAAGCATGTAGATATTCTTTAAGAAATAAAATATTGATGAGAACAAATTGAATTATACTAAAACACAAGAAAAATATTTGGATATTCCCGAGCAAGCATATATCAAAATTTAAAATCGAAATCCCAGCAAAATAGAATAATCTAAGTTCAAACAAAGAAAGGTGAAAGAAGTAATAAATGAAAGAGGCTAAATACTAGACGATCACAATAAAAACCATAAGCTATTCCAACTAAAGAAACCTCGTTTTGTTGTTACAGACTAATTCCATTCGGAATTTCTCAAATCACATGCGATTAAACAAACCTTGGAATTAATATTCTCGAACTAGGAATCTTCCGTATACAGATAAGTGTAGAAATTATCGCCCTCAAAATTTTATTACAAAACCTATTCGAACAAAAAAATATATTAGAAAATAATACAGCCGTATTATACGAAAAAGTTAAAAAGTATAAACGTATTGTCATCCTGACAAGGAATAAAAATATTCCAAATTCATTATTAAATCATATTAAAGAGAAGACACAATTATTAAATTTAAAATGAACTAAACCAAATAGAAGATATTTATGATTAACTATTATAAACAGCATACAAAATAGCAATATCTTGAAAAGTATTGATCTTATGAAAATTTCAATCCTATAAATAGAAGAACTAATCCAAGTAACTGCAATTCCCACCAAAACACACGACATATATGAAACCATAAATATAATGGACATTATTCTTCAAATAGTTGTGAGATAAAATTACTTAATAAATGTACTCAACTTAATAGTAACGAATATTATTGTGTGTCGCAAAGTAATAAAAACGATAAGTGTTTAGATAATATTGTATGCTATAAAGATTTTAAATTCTGTGACTTTAAGGGAATATCACAGATAAATTCTATTGTAAAACTAAAGAATCCTAATTTAAATTACTTATATTTTCTAAATAAAAAGGATATACGTTCACATCATAATATGAAAATTTAAGATTTACTAGGAATATACTATAGAATATCGTACCGGTAATAATCAAATTGAATTTGTGAATAATTTTTGACACTTGATACAATTAAGTAATAATATTATAAATACACGATTAATTTGTTTTTGTTAATTCAACTTCATTATTTTGCTCTGTCAATACAAGACCTGTTTTAAATATTATATTATCTTTACATTTATAAAATATACTTAACAATACAATAGTTAATATTATAATTATAACAAAAGAGTTAATATGATTGTGGTAATTTTATTTTATTTAAATTTCTTGGATTTTTAGAACTTCTTTAGCTATAATATTTTTTTAATTTGTTTTATTTTCATGGTTTTATCATTATATTGATTTTCTTTTATAATAATTTTTATATTTTATTTGGGGGCCGTGATTTGACGGCTGGTAACCGCACTTCACGCGAAAATATATATCACTTACCGAGATCTGTCACACCTAGTAATGGGTAAAAGGCGTGATGATATATTTATTTATTTATATTTTCAAAAACTATTTCTTTTGCTTTAGATTATAATTATCTACTTTACAATTCTCATTAGCTTTAATTTGATGATGATTAATTTTGTTATCACACTTTAGTTATTATTTATTATTTATAACAAACATTCATTTCTATAATGTACGGGTATATCTAATAAGTATTCAATCTGATTTTTATTAATTATACAATGGCTGGTAATTTGTACTGTTAATTCCCAAAATTTTAAATTTTGATTTGTTTCTTTAATAATTTTGTTTAATTCTTTTTTTGCGAGTATAGAACTATGAATTTTATTTACCTTACAAAAAGTTAGATTTCGTCTAAGATTGCTATTGAATTTATAGTCAACAATATTAATTGATTAATTATGTCTTTTATCTTAGATATATTATCCCATTTCATAGATTCTTGTAGTAAACGCTCTACTGGCGTTATTCGTAATTTGAATGTATTTTCATTATGTTGAATATTTTAAATTTGTTAATTAAGTTTTGAAATAATTTCTTTATTAACTTGTATATTTATAAACATTTATTAGTACCTATGTTATTTCGTTTATTACTAAATAATTTATTAACTTTATCTTTTAATCTATACATATTAAAGTTGAAAATCTTATAAGATAGGTGGCTCAGATTTATCGAGTCGGTCTGTATTCGATCCCCACAGTCGACAAACATCTTTACGAGCCGTGATATGACGGCTGGTAACCGCAATTCACGCGACGAAATATATCACTTACCAAGATCTGCTACGGCAGAGTGCCACACCCAGGAATGGGTAAAAGGCGTGAGAATATATTTATTTTATTTATTTTCATTCTTATAATTACTTACTTTATTATATTCAAATTTTAATGTACTTATCTCATAGTTACAATAAAACTATAAGAATATATATATATATATATATATATATATATTTGTCTTAATTCTAGTATGTTAATTTCAGGGTTATCTATTAGTTCCGTCAATTATTCTCTTTTGCAGTAGCTTCTGCAACAAAAAGGCGTTTCTTTTTATTTTATCCCAAATTTGAAAAGTTTTGGGTTATATTTTAATATACTTTTTCATTAGAATCTATTATAGCCTTCCAGTAAAGTACCACTTCCGGAAGTTATATAATGACCAAAAAGGGAGGTGAACAACTAGATGTTATGACAGTCCTAAATACAAAATTCCAAATTTCTACGGCTTAAAATTTTTGAGTTATGCGAGATACATACGTACAGACGTCACGACGAAATAAGTCAAAATGGATTCAGGGATGGTCAAAATGGATATTTCCGCTGAAATCTGAAAACCGAGATTTCAATACTTCTTTTACTTCGTACAAGAAAGTACAAACTAATGACGATATATTTGAAAAACCCCTAAACCTCGTACATTGTATTTCACAAGATTCACAGTTAGGAAAGAGATTTGCTGAACAAATAAACTAACGTTTTGGCAGTAGAAATTATTTATTATGTAAAAATAATAAAAACCAGATATTATTAATCCAACCTATTTATGAAAATAAATATAAAATATTCCACTTAGTGATAAAAAATGAACATTTTAATTTTAAGTAATATAACAGATAGTTTAATTGTCGTTAAGAATTATTTAATTCAAAATGACGTTTTCGAAATCTATATGGCAAAAATCTGTTCTGGATTAGATTTTTTTTAAACCATTCCAAAATGTAGGGGTTTTAATAAAATAATTTTTATAAGAAACCCACATTAAAGTTGTGATCTACGAATTATTATTATTAGAAGTAAATTTAAACGACGACACTGAGAGTGTGATTGCAAACGCTGATGACGAAGACAGATACAATACTTTCCGCAGACGAAATCGAAATTAATGGTATAACTTATAAGGAGACTTGTGTCAACATAGGAAAAAACCAAATTATAAATCCAAAACATAATAAAGAAACAGAATATCAATTAATATAATCAATTTTCATCAATTTAAATCTACCCCTGTGGCTCCCTCTCCACTAATATCTTTGAGGGCCGTGATTTGACGGCTGGTAACCGCACTTTACGCAAAAAAATATATCATTTACCGAGATCTGCTTAGGCAGAGTGCCACGCCCAGTAATGGGTAAATAGCGTGATGATATATTTATTTATATTTTACAAATTTTCGGTAATAAAGAAAGACTGATTATCAAATTAAAAGTATCAGTTTTAAATATAATTTTTCTAAAGAAACATATAAATTAATTCAATGTAAGGAAGTATTAAAGATAATAACCCCTGAAGATCAGTTATAAACACTTCAGAATTATCACTTAGGTAAAACTAACCATAGAGGAATTTTAGAAACATACCATAAATTGAAACGAAAATCTTATTGGCCTAATAAGTTTGTAGATATTCAGAAATATCAACAATTGTAATATATGCCAACAAAATAAATATGAAAAAAGCCATATCAAATAACTGATAATTTAAAAAAAAATACTCAATTCCCATTCGACATATTACATATAGATACGTTAACTTTATAAAAGAAAAAATATTTAAGTGTAATTGATGTTTTTTTCCAAATTCGCTTATTTAACCCATTAACCGCCAACGTCCCATTTTTGGGACGCTTAAATATTTGGCTGTAATCATTTTTTTTACATTTAAAATGTATATCTTTTTTAATGAATATATTAATTAGTTATGTTATGACAGCCAGTCACAGCCAATTTTCAAATATTTGCAAAACCAATAATTTTAAAAATATTCAAAGTTACTTAATTTCGGTGTTTTTAACAATTATATTTCAAGGTCAGATATATTTTAACACTTAAGTATGTATAACTTTTATTATCAAAAACTTGTTTTTTAGAACTCAAATAAAGATATTTTTACTGAAAAGGTATTCTTTTATTGATCATTGAATTGCGGCGGGTATTGGGTTAATATATTTTAGAACACTTTCTGCTATAGACTTTAATAACGTACTTATAAAATATTTCTCACAATATCAAAAACCTAATAAAATAATTGTCGATAGTGGAACTAAATTTAATAATAATTTAGTTAAAAATTTATTAAATACAAATTATGTATCTTGAATCTGTTGTTTCATTACATTAGTCATAACATAATCTAGCATAGGTTGCATATTTAGAAGATAAGATAAATGTAAATTATGTATCTTGAACCTGTTGTTTCAAGATATTAGTCATAACATCATCTAGCATAGGTTGCATATTTAGAAGATAAGAGAAATGTATAAATAGGCTAGTTTAGTGAATAAGCACGCTCTTTGTATCGTAGACTCTGCACGGTCAAGTACTGTGACTCATATGTAACCATATACAAATTATAATAAAGTTATAATATTAATAAAGATTTTAGTATTCTTTTTAAAAACATAAAATCGAATACTCAAAATTTAATTGGCGCAGTCGGTAGGATTAATAGCTTCGAAACACAATAAAAAAAATTGTGTGGTGGATTTTTATCCTTTACCAAGCAAAACCTACAAAAATCTACGAAAACCGGTCGAACAGGACCCATCAGGCCGCAAAGGCACAACGTTCGTCTACAAGATTCACGTACTCCAGAGTGCTGTTCCGAGATCACGTCGACCAATCCACTAGGAAGACTTGCTGTTCCGAAACACGTCACTCATCAGAAGCACTTGCTGTCTCTACTAGACAACACGAAAACTACGAAAAAGAAGCCGCAACAGAAGATGATGTTCACAAGAATCATCATAATCACAATCACGATACAAATGTAAGAATTTCTTTATAAGTTTGTAAAACATTTATATTATAATACACAGGGGTATTTCTAGCTACGACTAGTAATAAAAATACCGAGACCCGGCACAGGTCAATCACACACATAATACAACTTATGTCAGAAAGCGATAGCTCTGAATCAATAGAATCAGACGATTCCTTAACACCGTTACCAACAACTAAATATATCAAAATTAAATTAAAACCTAGTAGATTAAATCGCATAACAATGGCTACCACAACTGTACAAGAAATAGAAATGTATCTCAAAACAATCCCATGTTATAATGGATATATTAAAACATTAAATAATTTTATAAAACAAGCCACAAAGATTATGGACATTTTTAATACACTAGAACTCACTGCAAATCAGCGAATGTTTGCATTCAGCATGATAAAATTAAAACTCACTGAACAAGCAATAGAAATTACAAGTAATAACGAATTTGCAGAATGGGAAGATTTAAAACTATATCTGACCACAAACTTTGTAGACAAGAGTACATCAGAAACACTGATGATAGAACTCATGGATACGAAATTTTCAAAATCAATAGAACAAACTTTGAAAATAATGCTTGAAAAATTTTCACTTTACAAATCAAAAATACACTTAACTAATTATTCACAAGATCAGAAGAACTCAATAATTCATTAAAACCAAAAATTTATAGTAAAAAGATTTATATCTCTACTACCAAATCATGTTAGAGGATCATTCCTTATTAAAAACCCTACAACTTTGGAACAAATAGAATTAATGATTAAAAATGAATTTAACTTTATTAATACGTATAATCAATCACCTATGTTGAGAAACAATGTAGAAAGACCAAAATTTGGCAATGGGCAACTTTCACAAAAGTTCCCATCACAAACATTCCCATCAACATCATTTAATCCCAAACAACCACCTCAATACCAGAGAACTAACCCAAATTTTGCACCTAGACAAAATATAAAAAATTATTATGAGACGAAACGATTTAACCCAAAACCTATGACACAACAAACACGAATCACACAACCAATGTCTACACAAACAATCAGACAAAATAATAACATAGAAGAAGTAGACTTAGACGAAATAGATTTCGATATGGACCAAGAATTTCATAAACAAATAGACGAAGAGTTAAACAACGAAAGATTAGAGAAAGAAAAACAAAAGAAAATCTATGAAGATTCTTTTTTAGATTTAGAGACACAGATAGAAGCGATACAGTAGTAATGTCTTCTATAACAACGAACTTACCAGCATTAAAAATTAATCCATATGTCATACTGTTCGATACAGGCTCTTCAATAAACTTTATACACCCGGATTTAGTAAAACAATTTAAAGTAAAAACATATAACGAAAAATTAACTTTTAAAACAGTAAACGGAAAATCTAATTGCGATAAATATACAATAATAAAAATTCATAAAAAACCTTTAAAATGTTATGTTTATAAATTTCATAAAACATATAATATATTACTCGGAATAGAAGCATTTAAAATATTAAATATACAACTAAACTTTAAAGACAATAAAGTAAAATTAGACGATAAAATATATAAATTAGAAGAATCAACAAATTTAAAAGCAGAAACAAATAATATACAAATTAGAAATAGTCACTTAAATAATATAGAAAAAGAGAGTTAGATAAACTAATAAACACATACACAGATCTGTTTCCAAACGAAAACGAAAACCTAACCTGCACTACCACCATAGAACACAAAATTCACGTAACAAATGAAACGCCGGTATACACAAAAAATTACCGACTTCCACAAATTTACGAAAAAGACATCGAAGAACATGTAAAAAAATTATTAGATAATAAAATAATACAAAAATCATTTTCACCCTGGTCATCCCCTATTTGGATCGTACCAAAAAAATTAGACGCTTCAGGAAAACAAAAAACTAGAATGGTAATAGATTTCAGAAAACTAAATTCAGTAACGAAAGATGATAAATACCCAATACTTAACATTGACACGATATTCGATCACATCGGACCCTCCGAATACTTTACCCTAGACCTACATTCAGGATTCTACCAGATAAAAATGAATAAAAATGATAGAGAAAAAACAGCTTTTTCCACAAGTTCTGGACACTACGAATACATTAGAATGCCTTTTGGACTTAAAAACGCACCTGCCACATTTCAACGAATGATTAATGAAGCATTAGGTGAATTTTTGGCAAAAACTTAGAAGAACATTTAAAAAATATAAGACTAGTATTCGAAAAACTACGTCAAGCAAATTTAAAAATACAAATAGACAAGTTAGAATTTTTACAACAAGAAGTTAAATTTTTAGGATATAAAATTAATCAAACCGGACTAACAACAGATGAAAAGAAAATAGAGACAATAAAAAATTTAAATTTACCAAAAACACAAAAAGAAATAAAACAATTCTTAGGAACTTTAGGATGGTATAGACGACTCATACCTAATTACGCAAACTTGACAAAACCTTTTACACAATGTCGAAGAAAAAATGTTAAAATAGATATAGATGATGAAAATTATAAGAACGCATTTGAACAATGTAAAAACACATTAATAAAATCCCCAATATTACAAAACCCAGACTTTAACAAAGAATTTATATTAACTACAGACGCAAGCGACTTTGCAATAGGCGCTATATTAGCACAAAAAACAGACGATAAAGAATTACCTATATGTTATGCCTCTAAAACTTTAAATAAAGCGGAACAGAATTACAGTACAATAGAAAAAGAACTAAAAGCAATAGTATGGGCAGTTAGAAATTTTAGACCATATATTTACGGACGGAAGTTCACCATAAAAACAGATCATAAACCTTTAATCTGGTTATTCAACATGAAAAACCCGAATCAAAAACTAATTAGATGGAAAATAGAATTGAGTGAATATAACTTTGAGATAAATTATTTACAAGGTAAAGAGAATGTTGTTGCAGACCTACTATCCAGACAGAAACCCAAATTTAAATTAAATAATTTAATAGGAGACGTATTAGAACAAAATCCCATCGCACACTGTATATCAAAAAACTGCGAAATGTCACGAGGTCTGGCGGAACAAATAAATTTAAAATATGATTGCAAAGACTTTTGCAAAGAACGAAATAATAAAAATATCATTATTCAAAAAATAAATAATAAAATAATATTTCACCTAATTACAAAAATAAATCATTTTGATAAACCATTATTAAAAAATTTGGACAAACCTTTAAAAGAATTAAGAGATTACATGATTATAAATGAACTACCTATAATAAACATCCCAAAATTAGGATGCGGTTTAGACAAATTAGAATGGGAAAAAGTAAGAGAAAAGATAAATAAAATATTTGAAGATACTAATATAGAAATAAACGTTTTCACATTACCCGACGTTAACCATAACGAAACAGAAAACAGTAGCGAACAAAATAATATAGATCAAGAAGAAGATAACCAAACGGTACACAGCGCAAATGAGAATCCCATAGCAGGAATAAAATATTTAGATGAGAGAATTAATATAGCGGATAATCAAATAATAATTTATAAAGTAGACAGGGATACTGAAATAAAAATAGAAAAATATTTTGACAATAAAAAACAAAGACTTATTTGTAAATTTAATAAAGTAACTTTTAAACAAGATGTTATAGATTTTATAAAAACTTATCTAACCCCAAAAATTAGATATTTAGCCTTATTTCAAAAAGATTTAGATAAAGAAGTTTCAAAAATATTACAAGAAAATTTCCAACCAAATTCTATAAATATCATAGCGTGTACAAAATTAGTAAACAACGTAGAAAATAACGAGGAACAATTAGAAATTATACATGACTTTCACACAGGCCTTACAAATCATAGAGGAATTTTAGCCACCATAAGAGAATTAAAAGAAAAATATTATTGGCCAAACATGAATAAAGACATTCAAGAATATATAAACAACTGTGAAATGTGCCGATGTAATAAATATGAAAGAAAACCTATAAAAATAACCGACAATCTTACAATAACACCAAGCACACCATTTGAAATGATAAACATAGACTTGTTATCACTAAATAAAGAACCTTACTTGACGATATTAGATCAGTTCTCCAAGCATGCACAGATTATCAAGGTCGAAAATAAGAGCGCAAAACAAATAACAGATAAATTAAGAATATACTTTGAAACATATAAAATACCTAAGGAAATAATAATGGACAATGGTACAGAATTTAATAACACATTAATGAAAGATCTCTTAAGTAAAAAGAAAATTAAATTACATATAACTTGTGTTAATAACCCTAAAAGTAATGCAGTGGAAAGACTTCACTCAACATTAATAGAACAATTCAGAATATTACACTCAAGACCAGACACTAAAAACATAGCAATGTCAGAAAAAATACGAATGGCTACATTAGCGTATAATAATACAAAACATAGTACAACACAACTCAGTCCAGTTGAAATACTTTACGGAATATCAAATGAAAACATTTTTATAAAAACAGACCAATCCAAATTAAGAGAAAATTATGAAGAACAACAAAGGAAAATTAAGCATATTATTAAGGATAGAATAGAAAGAGAAAAATTACAACGAAATACAGAAAATGACAATCCTTTAGAATTAACAGATAAAGTATATGTTAAACAGAATCCTAGAATTATTCATAAAATAAAGAAACCAATATACAGAAAATATTCAGTTAAAAATTATAACCCTCTATTAGGAAAAATTAAAATATTAGATAAAAAGAACAGAAGTAAAAATATAAAAATAAATCAACTAAAAATTAAATAAAAATTTCAGATGTCAAGGACAAATTCAAGATATCTCGAACAATAATGGATTCCACCTTGCCGAATTAGGTGAATGCAAAATCAAGACTGGTGAACAACTAATATACTATAACTACAACATAAATCCCATCTATGAAGAATTCCTAAAATTAAGAACAAATAGAGATAATTTATTAAAGAATATAAAACCCTATAATGAAACATTCCAAACATATGGAAGGTTTGTAAATAAGCGACTGTGGGTAGGAATAGAAAAGTAATGAAAATACGCAGGAATCCAGTCAGAAAATTATACAGTTTATTTACTGAGCCAACGTTTCGTTGCCAACCGCAACTTCTTCAGGGCATCTGGAAACAACAGGAAAAAAATTACAGGTGAAACACAATGCAAAATGCAGTTACACACAGAAACTAAGAATACAGTAACAAATTAAAATTACTTACAGCAAAATATGTGTGTAAATAGTTAACAGGATAAAAAAATAAAATAAATAAAAAACAGAACATCCAAAAAGATGTAGTCAAAGGTAAAAAACAAACAAAATAACGCCAAAAGCCTCATTGAACAGTTGAAAAATTGAAAAACGGTGAACAAGTTCTAATAAATATGTCCTATAAACAAGTTAGGTAACGAGCAAATGGGCTCGGGATGGAATCACACAGAAAGTAACGGAAAAAACTTAGAGTATTCTTCCTCTTATTTGCAGAGGTTCAAGATGTGGCAATAGATGATGCTGAGGTCGTTGATGTCAGTTCTGAAGTTAATGCTTTCTTTGTTGTCCTGGATCGAAAGCATTTCAAGGAAAAGTCTCTTGCTAAGGTTGGCCTCAGTGTGAAGGATGGCGATGTTGTCAAAGTCGAAAGAGTGGCTAGATTCGGCGCAATGATGGGCGATTGCACATTTACCAGACACATTTCCATTGCGTATGCTGCGTTGGTGTTCTAGCATCCGTGTCCTCACATAGCGCTTGGTCTGCCCAATGTAGCAACCAGGGCAATCTTTACATTTGATGTTGTACACCACATTAGACTTGCGTAATGTATCTGTTTTATCTTTAATAACGCTAAATAAATCACCTACACTTTTTTTATTCTTCAAACTGATTTTTACTTCACTCACACCTTCTAGAAACTGTTTTAAAAATCGCGCCATCATTCCGACATTCGGAATGGAGTAATATTTGGTAAGTAGGTCAGGGCCACCGGTGTTGTTATTTTGTTCAGCCGATGTGCCGAAATTATTAAAGATTTTATTAATAGTGCGGGCAGGATAGTTGTTGATGCGTAGTAAATGTTTAACAGTCTGGAGCGCCTCAAATCTGTACTGCTGCGACGTTAAATTGATGGCACGTCTTTTTAGGTTATAACCAATGTTTACAAGTTGTGATCTCGGATGGGATGAATTATAATCGATATATCTTGTGGACGACGACGGTTTCCTATACCATTTGTACAAAATGCGTCCGTTATCCTGTCGGCACAGTAAGGTATCTAGGAAAGGAAGTTTTCCACAATCTTCAACTTCCACCGTGAATTGTAAATATGGATTGTAACCGTTGAAAATGTCTTTGATGGTGTTTATCTCAGTCTCAGGTATCGCTGTGAGCAGATCATCGACATACTTAAACAAAAACGGAATCTCAAAAGGAACGATCGGTAGCACGCTATCCAGCAAACAGTCCATAACCAAACATGAGGCGATAGGTGACAGTGGGCTCCCCATCGCGAAACCATGAGTTTGTGTGTACCACTTTCCATTGAACGTGAAATACCCATGGGTGTAGCAGAAGGTAATAATTTCCAAGAAATCGGCCTTCGGGATAAAAAGTCGCACTAACATCCCGAAGGCCGATTTCTTGGAAATTATTACCTTCTGCTACACCCATGGGTATTTCACGTTCAATGGAAAGTGGTACACACAAACTCATGGTTTCGCGATGGGGAGCCCACTGTCACCTATCGCCTCATGTTTGGTTATGGACTGTTTGCTGGATAGCGTGCTACCGATCGTTCCTTTTGAGATTCCGTTTTTGTTTAAGTATGTCGATGATCTGCTCACAGCGATACCTGAGACTGAGATAAACACCATCAAAGACATTTTCAACGGTTACAATCCATATTTACAATTCACGGTGGAAGTTGAAGATTGTGGAAAACTTCCTTTCCTAGATACCTTACTGTGCCGACAGGATAACGGACGCATTTTGTACAAATGGTATAGGAAACCGTCGTCGTCCACAAGATATATCGATTATAATTCATCCCATCCGAGATCACAACTTGTAAACATTGGTTATAACCTAAAAAGACGTGCCATCAATTTAACGTCGCAGCAGTACAGATTTGAGGCGCTCCAGACTGTTAAACATTTACTACGCATCAACAACTATCCTGCCCGCACTATTAATAAAATCTTTAATAATTTCGGCACATCGGCTGAACAAAATAACAACACCGGTGGCCCTGACCTACTTACCAAATATTACTCCATTCCGAATGTCGGAATGATGGCGCGATTTTTAAAACAGTTTCTAGAAGGTGTGAGTGAAGTAAAAATCAGTTTGAAGAATAAAAAAAGTGTAGGTGATTTATTTAGCGTTATTAAAGATAAAACAGATACATTACGCAAGTCTAATGTGGTGTACAACATCAAATGTAAAGATTGCCCTGGTTGCTACATTGGGCAGACCAAGCGCTATGTGAGGACACGGATGCTAGAACACCAACGCAGCATACGCAATGGAAATGTGTCTGGTAAATGTGCAATCGCCCATCATTGCGCCGAATCTAGCCACTCTTTCGACTTTGACAACATCGCCATCCTTCACACTGAGGCCAACCTTAGCAAGAGACTTTTCCTTGAAATGCTTTCGATCCAGGACAACAAAGAAAGCATTAACTTCAGAACTGACATCAACGACCTCAGCATCATCTATTGCCACATCTTGAACCTCTGCAAATAAGAGGAAGAATACTCTAAGTTTTTTCCGTTACTTTCTGTGTGATTCCATCCCGAGCCCATTTGCTCGTTACCTAACTTGTTTATAGGACATATTTATTAGAACTTGTTCACCGTTTTTCAATTTTTCAACTGTTCAATGAGGCTTTTGGCGTTATTTTGTTTGTTTTTTACCTTTGACTACATCTTTTTGGATGTTCTGTTTTTTATTTATTTTATTTTTTTATCCTGTTAACTATTTACACACATATTTTGCTGTAAGTAATTTTAATTTGTTACTGTATTCTTAGTTTCTGTGTGTAACTGCATTTTGCATTGTGTTTCACCTGTAATTTTTTTCCTGTTGTTTCCAGATGCCCTGAAGAAGTTGCGGTTGGCAACGAAACGTTGGCTCAGTAAATAAACTGTATAATTTTCTGACTGGATTCCTGCGTATTTTCATTACTTTTCTATTCCAAACATACATTAATATTTTAAATTATAATTATTTAGACTTAAATAATCAAATTCAAAAACTATTTAATAAAAGACAAAAACGCGGACTTATAAACGGATTAGGCTCCATTGTTAAATCAATAACAGGAGATTTAGATTCTACGGATAGTCAAAGATATGAAGAAATGTTTAATAAATTAAAAACAAATCAGGAAATACTACAAGGACAGAATGATGAAGTCATTAAACATAATAAAGATATGACAAATAAATTTAATACACAACTAGAAAATGTTAGACACAATGAAAAAGAATTAACACATCAAATTGAGAACATAATTCAGGCTTTAAAAGGAAATTTAGATTGGAAATTACAAATAGATATGGAAAGTAAATTTCAGAAATTAATATTAATAACAATGAATTTAAATGAATTAACAAAACAAATAGAAACAAGTTTAACCTTTTGCTCATTACACAAACTAGACGTTAGTATAATATCTTATGAAAATTTAAAACAAACTACACAAAATAATGACATTTGGAATTTAAACGAACTAATTTATTTTTATTTATTTATTATTATTTTGAGGGAAACCAACAGTCCAGGGACCAATAATAGGTTTCCTCGGTTACATATTAATACTACAATACTTAAACATTGAATTTTAATAAGTGTATATAATGTGTAACAAATGTATTTAACAATTTCTCAAATCAACGATCAATAGGTTACGGAGATGTTCACGTTTTAAATTAAATAAATCAATATGCTGGAACATAGTGTTGTATGTCTCCATTAATCTATTGATCGGAGAATTTTTGTAACAGTTAGTGTGACAGATATTTACATAAAAAAGTTGTTGAGATCTAGTTAATGTAGCTGGTATAGAAAAATTTAATAAATGAATGTATAGTTGACTATCAATATCATTGTTGACGATTTTATGTAGAGTGATCATGTCATTCATGATCCTTCTGTTTTTAAGAGACAGCATACCAAAATTATTTAAGACAGTTTCATAATTTTCATATGGCATATTAAATTTTTTACATAAAACATACAAGAATTTTTTTTGAACTGATTCAATAAGTTTTACATTTTTTTCATAAAATGAATTCCATACACACGTCTGAAATTCAAGTTGAGAACGTACAATGGAGTTGAACAACAATATATATGATTCTGGTTTTGTGAAGCAAGAGGCTGTTCGTAATAAAAAAACCTAGTAATTTATATGCTTTCGACACTATAAAATCTACATGATCGTTGAATAGTAGTTTAGAATCATATATTATACCGAGATCTCTTGTTGACACTTTGGAGTTTATGGTGATACCATTTATGTTATAATTAAAATTAATTTTGATTGAGTTACGTGTAAAACAAGTGGAGTTACATTTTCCAACGTTTAAATTCATATGATTAATTTCACACCACTTACACAAATTGTCAAGATCTTGTTGTAAGAGAGAACAATCATTAATGTTAGTTATTTTTCTGAAAAATTTAAGATCATCTGCAAATAGCAAACAGTTAGTGTTTGTAAAGTTGCAATAAATGTCGTTTATGTATAAATTGAATAACAAGGGCCCTAAATGTGAACCTTGCGGTACACCTGACGTCACATATATTAACCTAGATTTATAACCATTACAAACGACTGACTGAGATCTATTTTTAATATATGATTGTATCCATCTTAGGAGAGAACCATGTACACCTATCAAAGACAATTTGAACAATAAGATATCATGACTAACCCGATCGAAGGCCTTACTGAAGTCAGTATATATGACGTCTATTTGTATACGATCATCCATATTGGAGCTCAAAAATTCAGTAAATGGAATTAGATTGGTTAGTACTGATTTCTTTTGACAAAATCCGTTTTGTTCAGGGATGATGAAATGTTTTAAGTCCGTTTTTAATTTATCAGTAATAATCGCCTCAAGAAGTTTGCCAAAAACAGATAATATAGAGATCGGTCTATAATTTGAAGCTTCATTTACATTTCCAGACTTAAATATAGCAGTAATGTAAGCTGTTTTCCACTCGTATGGAAAAACGCCAGTTCTTAATGACTGATTAAAAATGATAAATAGAGGTTCCACAAGGTAATATGCGCATGTGCGGATAAGTTTTGGCGAAATTCCATCAGGACCGCATCCTTTAACAGTATCTAAATTTTTAAGTTTAAACAAAATTTCATCCCTAGTTATACATAATGAACTTAAGTTAATTTGTGTATTTGTACTGGCAATATTTTTTCTAATTTGTTCTTGTTGGAACGTTTGATTTTTTACATACACTGATTCGAAGTGTTCAGCGAAAAGATTGCAAATGTCATGTCCTGCAGTAGCCTCCTTATCATTAAATGTAATTACACTCGGGATAGACTGATTCTTTTTTAATGTTTTGGAATAATTCCAAAATGCTTTTGGGGTTGTTTTGACGTTCTTTTCAATTCTAGAAATATATTCGTTATGATCAATTTTAGTTTGATGCTTAATTCGTTTACGTAGTACACAAAATGAATTGTAATCTGAAATACGTTTAAGTGTTTTCCATTTGTTATGGTATTTATCTTTTTCTTTAATTATCTTTATTAAGGGTTTACTAAACCAAATAGGATACCGACGCTTCTTGCAATCCTTTCGCGGAACGTACAAGTCGAATAAGCTGTATAATATGCTGTAGAAACAACTTACGTTTTCATTCACCTGAGATGAATTTAGGCGATTTTGCCAATTAATACATGACAATTTATGTATTAGTTCTTCATAATCGCATTTATGAAAATTATAATATTTACAGGACTGATTGTTATCTAGAGGCGTAAAGTTTGGTAAGCATACTTCTATTTCTAGCGGGGGATGAAACATATCTATTTTACTTAAAGGAAAGACACAAGTTGAAATTTTACATGTTACAGAACAAAACATTAAATCAAGAATTTTATTTTGATAGTTAAATATACCATTGTATTGATTTAGATTACATAAATTCGATGCATTAATCAGTTCTGTAAAAATATTATTTCTTGTAGTAGGGGTGGGATCAAAACAATTGTTACTGTTGGGGACCCAATGTAGACCGGGCAAATTGTAATCACCAGCAATGAAAAAAGTATCATCAGGATGTTGGAGGTTTACTTCACAAAGTTTTTTCAAGTGATCTTCATAAACAGTAGATGCTGACAGTGGGGGAATATAAACACAGCACAGATGAAGTTTAGTGTTATTATTGGTAAACACTGTTACCCATAAGTCTTCAGCAGAAGAAACCCATGTGCACTGAACTTTTGATTTAAGTTTGTTAGATATCAAAATCATAACACCACCACCTTGAGTTTTGTTAGGGTCGCTACGATCCCGACGATAAACAAAATATTTATTTAAATCACATATTTCTGAATCATATACACTAGAATTTAGCCATGTTTCAGTAAACAGTATAACATCATAATTAATCGATGAAATTTCATTATAAACATCTTTTAATTTAGTTTTAATACCACGTATATTTTGATAGTACATTGTTAATGCCATTATTAAAGCAAATTATATTTGTTTTAACTTAATGAATTATTTAATTTTGGTTGATTTTAGATAGGTCATTATCAGATTTTATTATTATAATAGGAGATGAATCAGATTTACGAACGAAAATTTTAAATCCTCTCACCCACACATATTTATAGTTGTTATTTTTTGCAGCCAGTTTACAACGATTTAAAAGCATTTTGTTTTCAGGACTTAGATGGTCATTGACGTAAACATTGTTGTTTTCGGTGAAGCCAAACTGGACAGATTTTAGATCTTTCATTAATCTCGCATTAGATACAAAGTTGTCCCTCTTCCATCGTGAAACAAATCTTACTATGATATTTTTTGGTTTAGTCGCATCATGTTTAACAGGTGCAACACGATGGATTGCATCTATATCATTATCTATAATTGGATAGTTTAGTTTCTGGCCCATTGTTTTTAAAATAGTAAGTAAATTTTCGTTTTGTTTTTCAGGGATACCGCTAATGTCTAAGTTGTTCAGTCTAGATCTCTGTTCTAAATCACGTAGTCTATGTTTTAAGTCGTCATAGTCGGTTTTCAAGTTATCAATTATTTTTATTTTGTCAGCCATCGAGTTAAATTTATGTTCGAAATCATCTATTTTATTGGAACAAAACTCCACTGAAGTTTTTAATTCCATTAGTAGTGCGACAACGTCAGACAGAGAATGTTGTGACTTATTTGTAGTAATTGGCGTTTTAGGTAGTACAGGTTGCCCTTTACATGTATCGCAAAGCCAAGTTAAGTTAGAGTTTACTTTTAGTAATGCTTTTCTATCGTCGCTATTTAAATTAGTACAAGAAAAATGATACATATTTTGACAAGTATTATTGAAACAAGTCACTCCAGCATTTTGTCTGCTATTATTATCGATTGCAATATTACATTTCAGACAAAGTGAAACCATGATGAATATTAGGACTTAAATTTATTTACACGGCCAAAAATATTAGTAGTGCGGCCCTGGTAACTTCAATAAAATATTAAATTAAGTTAGTTTGACTTAAATGTGTTTAAAGTAAACAGACAGCGAATGAGTGAATGAATAGAAACCCATTGTAAATACTATAACGGAGAAATATACTTTATAATATCAATACCAACCTTCTCCCAAGAATCCTTCAAATTAAACCAGTTTACCCCATTACCAATGATTCAGAATGATAGATTCATAATAATGAGTGAACCTCAACAATTATATTTCACACAAGATAAGACTTATAAAATAAGCGAATGTAGTTATATTAAGAATAAATACTTGTGTATTACACAATTTATAGAAATAAGTAAATGTATGGGAAATATACTAGATAAGCAGAAGGATGATGATTGCAAATACCATAATATTGAGAAAAAGAATACTTTTGAATTAATTCAAAATACAAATGAACTAATTATGATTAGTCCAAATAAGCAAGAAATTCAAATGAACTGTAACGAAATAAAAATAAAAAGAAATATTCAAGGAATCTATAAGATAAAAATTAACCAAGAATGTCAAATAAATAATTTCACATTTAAAAGAATTCTACAAAAATATAAAGAAATTGAATTTAAAACATTTGAGAAGGAATTAATAAGTTCAAAATTTAATGATACTAAATTACAGAATATCTCCGATATTATATTAAATGAACCGAAAATTATAAAAATAAAAGAAATCAAAATTGAAAATAGCAGTCATCACTCTTATATAATATATGTTATAATATTTATATTAATAAGTTGTTATATTTTAAGAAAATATGTATTACCAAAAATAAAATTATATAGAAATGAAAGAAAATTTAGAAAGGTAAAAACAGTAAGAAAAAAGCTAAGTGAACTAGCTATGCAAGAACAAATATAATGAAAAAACTAAAAGGGAAGGAATTATGTATCTTGAACCTGTTGTTTCATTACATTAGTCATAACATAATCTAGCATAGGTTGCATATTTAGAAGATAAGATAAATGTAAATTATGTATCTTGAACCTGTTGTTTCAAGATATTAGTCATAACATCATCTAGCATAGGTTGCATATTTAGAAGATAAGAGAAATGTATAAATAGGCTAGTTTAGTGAATAAGCACGCTCTTTGTATCGTAGACTCTGCACGGTCAAGTACTGTGACTCATATGTAACCATATACAAATTATAATAAAGTTATAATATTAATAAAGATTTTAGTATTCTTTTTAAAAACATAAAATCGAATACTCAAAATTTAATTTACATATAATATCAAACTTCATGATATGCGTTGATAACCCCAAATCAAACGGACTAGCAGAAAGATTTCACTCCACCATAATTGAACATTAGAGATTCTTAAATCAGAGACTTTAAAGAACAAGAAAATTTTAAGATAATACAACTAGCCTTAATAGCTCATAATAATTCAATTAATTCAACTACCAAATACACCTCGAATAAAATAGTTTTTGGTTCAGAAAAAGATAATATTTTGAAATTTTAAAATAGTAATGAAGATTATTTACAAGAATGGCAATAGAAACTTAGATTATTAAAAGAAGGATTTGATAAAAACATTAACATAGACAAAAATCTTTGAAGATAAATTTTGAAAATTAAATACGGTATTGATTAAAGAAGGTAAAAGAAGAATTCATAAAATTAAGAAACCGTTATTTAAGATTCATAAAATCGAGAAATATAACCCTAAATTAGGAACAATAACAAGAAAGCCAAATAAAAATATTCTTAAAATGATAAAAAAGTTTTATTGTTGCAAAATGAAATAGAGTGAACAATATGTAGGTACATATTAGTATATCAAAAGTAAGAAAAAAATTATGCAAAAGTCACAAATTCATACTAAGTTACAATGTTTCAGTAAAATCTAATTTTAAATTATTTGCAATTTTTAAAAAGTCATTTGTAACATCTTCAATAAAAACACATATATTTATGTTTATAATATCTCGATGAAGACTCATACATAAGCCGTTAATCCGATCTTCACAAATAGTGAAACGAATCCATATATCGATTCTTCTTAGAGTAATAAATGATCTGTCGATAGTGCACGTTTTTCGAGGTAGGTAGATCAGAATTTCTAATGCATTATAAATTGATGGGTAAAATTTATAATTTTCGATAAGTTCAGTTATAGAAGTGTAATATGTACAATTATTGAATTTTAACTGTAATACATAATGTTCATCCTACACATGCAGTATATAAAAAAGCGAAAACTTAAAATTGTAAATATTAACAAAAAATAAAATGTAACATACAGATCGTACAGAATTACAGAACGAATATATAAATAAGTAAAAATAAATATATCATCACGCCTTTTACCCATTAGTAGGTGTGGCAATCTGCCGTAGCAGATCTCGGCCCCCAAAGATGTTAGTGAAGGGAGAGCCACAAGGGTAGATTTAATTTGGTGAAAATTGTATGTCGTCTGTGGGGATCGAACCAGGGTTCTCGTTCTCAAGATGCACAGGCCGCCTATCCCATACAAAACGAATGTAAAGTAAATAATAATTATCTGCAGAGCACCAAAATCCCTTTCACAAATTAATTGTAATAAATGAATACCCATTGATTCTTTCTACTTTGTTACATTGTATACATCATGCGGCATACATGTGCCTTGTGCGTAAGGCTAAATTTATACCGTCTTATTATTACAGTTTACAAATATCAGTAGATTTCTCGATTTCTAGTGCACATTATATTCCTTGCAGAGAACATTATATGATAAAAAATACTATAGATATTTGTATAAAAAGTCTGCCTCTGTCTAGTACTTATAAAAAGCGATTCGCAATGCTTAAAATTCTCTCTGTGTTAAGTTCTCGTTTCTGATGGTTATGGTTCGTAAACACTCTTTCACGAGTCTTTGATGTGTGCGGATCTCTTTGAGAATTTCCTGTTGGCTATCATAATTCTTTTTCACTTTTGTGGAATTTTTGCTACAATTAAAATAATAAACGGTGACCGTGTTTCCTCTAGGAAATTTCCTTTTACACAAACCTCAATAGCTCAGCCTTGAATCTCTGATGTCAAAGTTATGTAGAATGAACAGCAGTGTGTGCCTTCTTTAAGAAGTTTTGCTAACTACTACTGACATTTACACAAAACTCTATAGCTCATTCTTGAATCTTTGATGTTTGCTGGATTTCATGTTAGCTGTCAGTGACTTTGTTTTGAATGGACCGTAGTGTGTGCCTACTTAAAGAAATTTTGCTTGCTGCTACGGCCCCCTTCGATACGGTCACCCAAAAAGAAAAGACAAACCTAAACCTGATTTTCGTGAAAAAAACACACCAGTGTAGTAATTTCAATAAATTGGTTTTTTATTTGCTTCTAACCTAAAAATAACATTTAAAAAATCCTAGCAACAAATTCGTACTTATCTTGTTACAAATGATGTCCTGTATTACTGATAAAGACTAATAAGTATTGTCTGTTTATTTAATAATGACAATATTATTGTTTGTTCTACAAATTATACATGTGTTCAAAAAAAAAATTTGCGACATTTCGTTGATTATTTCTTTTTTTTCCCAAAAATTATTCGTTTCGATTTCGGTAACTGATATATTTTGTTCGTCAATTCAAGATACCAGCCATCAAATCATGATCCTCAATGATGGAAAATCTCATGGGAAATCGATCGAACGGTCCATGAAGTAGGTTAACATGATTTTATTTCAACAACTGATTATAATTTGTAACCTTCAAGTTAGATACTATTAAAGATTTTATGTCTTTAAAAATATATAAAATTATTTAAGCTGGTCTTATATAAAAATCTCCATTCACTACTAGTTATACATATAATACTTTGTCGGTTGGTAACGTAGTCTGTGATTAAAAATATCACGTATGAAGCGACTGGAGAGCTGCTTCTTTCCAAATAAACTAAAAGATAACATTGTGAATTGAAATAATGTATAAAATGTCTATATCCGATGCATCTATTTAAAAAACAAATGTTATTTACCAAATAGATGGACAATTTTCACCACGTTAACACTACCCCTGTGGTTCCCATTTCACTTAGATGTTTGGGGGCTATACTTTGTCGGTTGGTAACCGCACTTCACGCGAAGAAATATATCACTTACCAAGATGTGCTATGGCAGAGTGTCACACCCAGTAAAGGATAAAAGGCGTGCTAAAATATGTATTTAAAAAATGCACCTATAAAATAGTAAATGAATAATAGAAATCGTAACATTTTAAAAATGAATGACAACAGGGTTTAATTCTGTCATAATCCTTGAACACACTCACGGACATATGCGTGACGTATGAGGTAGAAACTGTGCCCGGTCACACGGTCACAGAGATATAATATGTAATCCTATAATATGAATCATCACAATTTTGGCTTCCAGAGATATTAACGCTGACGTAACATATAACCATGACATTTACGAGGACGTAGCGTACGTCCATCCAGCGCACACGTTCTAATCCAGAGTTATTACATAAATACTGTTGGAAAATGTTCATCCGTTCATCATATAGGTACTGAAAATTTTTATTACCGGTGTAGGTATGGTTTCATCACAAAATTAATGTTAAAACAATTTTAATTCATTTAATAAATTAATAAACGAAAGCAACATTATGATTCTCCAGCATAAAGAATTTCTACAATTTGAAGTCGCTACTTTTGTCTGTATCTATAATTTTACATCTTTTGTTTATGTGTAGTGTACGAGAATATATTGGAAAATTTTAAAAATCATTTTGAAATGATAGCTTTTATTTAGTTGAGTTAAAATTTAAGTATTATTTAACAACCTGAAGGCAAAAACTGTCGCAATATTTAAAGAAGAAGAAAATGCTTGTCCACCAAGACAACACATTGACAGTCGTCATGGCCAAAATTTACGAATTGCGGATCGAATTCATTTTTCAGCCACTATATTCACCAGATCTACATAATTTTGTAAAATATATTAATTATGATTAAAAGTTACCAAATATTTAGAAGACTAAATATTTATGATTTTAATCATATGTCAATTATGATGTGTACTATTGAAATATATAATTTAATAATTATATGATATTTACATGATTTTAGTATTTAAAAATAAAATAGCTAATTTTAGGCAATTTTAAATTCAATTCTTACAGTAATTAAACTAGTACAATAAGAAATGTTGACCGATTTAGAAATAGAATTTTATTCTCTACAAACTTGTATCTATTTAAATGATTTTTGTCCACAATAATTTGGGCGACACATCTTTGAAGAAATAATTAAGTGAATATACTCGAAAGCTGTAAAGATCAGTTTATTTTTGGTAGTAATAGTTATTTACATTATAAATCTGCTAAATAAATTTTTACGAGAAAACAGTAGCCTGGAATATCAAAATGAGATAGATTTATATTTAGTTTTTTGTTTGTTTTTAAATGATGTATGGAAACTATATTTGTTTGTACCATCACTTGTTTATTATTTTAACAATATTGTTGCTGCTCAAGTTATAAATGATTTTATTTAATTTCTGTATATTTCAAATTTGGAAACAACTATTATAGTAAACCTGTTAAATGCAATTGTATTTTTTTTAATAAAATATCAAGAATATTTCCCTTAATTTATATAGATAATAACTAAATTAGAATGATAAAATATATCATAATTTACATTTTTTTAATTATATATAAAATTGGTAAAATATAATATTAGCTTTGATATAATGTAAATGTAAAAGCAATAAATAATAAAATTTATTGCATTTGTTTTCATATAGTATTTGTAAATTTTTAAATCATATTTACTTTCACGTAGCTATTACAATTAAAAGGATATATGAATATTGTTTTTATATATTGCATTAAAAAATCTTGAAATTTGTTGTCGATTCATTTGGTTCATTGTAATAATCAGCGCCATCTATTACATGTTTTCTATACTATTTGGCAGCGAGAATGGCAACGCAAAGCAAACTTACACGAACACGATTTATACGCTATGAACATTGGAGTGAGAGGTGTTGTCGACACTATGGGTTGTCGGCGTTATGGACTTGTCGACACTATGGGTTGTCGACGCTGTGGTTTTAGACGCTATGACACGTACTCGTCGACAATCGGTGCCTCTCGTGAAACTGTTGCACGCTGCTCATATTTTCATCGCCTCGTAGCCCTGATTGCGCCGCCGCGGACGCTCGCTACGCGATTTATTTTAGTTCTTTTATTCTTATCTCGTCCGATCTATCAGATTGACTGCCTTTGTGGTATCATATTTTAGCTTCTTTCTTTTTGTGAACTGTAATACGTGTCCGTGCAAATATACGTTTCTTTTGTAAGTGGTTCACGTTTGCTCTAAAACGCCCGTCACCCTGATTTTCCCTCGATCTAGGTTTGTTGATCAACCTTTAATATAAATTCAGAGCTGTACCATTCATCATCATTACTTATTTTATTCGAATTACATTCTTTAAAATTTATTTTTCGTTCAAATATTTTTTTAATACAATTATTAACAGAATCAAATTTACTTTTACAATAATATTGATTATTTATCAAGGTACAAAATTCAGTATCTTCCATTCTCCGTCACTAGCATTTAAATTCCCAGATATTTGTTTAAGTATGGATCAAAGTCCATCAATTTACCCATGTTTTTCTCTTTGTGGAAACAATTCCAAAATTGTACTCATTAATCAACCAAAATTATATTCTAATATATTTTTATTATTTGACATTTCTCGTTGCATTATTTGACTTGTATTTAAAAGACTTTGAACAAGAAAGTTATTTTAAGTTTCAATTTTAAGATATTCGGTAATTACTGTTGATAAGTTATATGAAAATATAAATAATAGGAATTTGTCAATAATTTAGCACTTCCTAATTTTATTATGTTGACTCCAATATTTTTGTCGATATTTTGTAAATCTCTTCCTGTGGAAGTAATTCTCCATCTGAAACAATGTGGCTTTGATTTGAGCGTGGTCTTTTAATTTTATCAATTCTATGTTGCTCATCATTTTTATCAAGTATTATTCCTAGTTTCTTATTATAGGATTTTACCTGTATTTCTTTATATTTTGGTTTAGTAATTTTACCGCTATGCCTTTGATGTTCTTTTAGATATAATTTTGACGTTAATTTGGTAGGATTTCATTAATTTAATTTTGTAAAATATTAAAATTCCAATTTTGTAACGTTTTTTCTAAATCTTCAATTTCAGGTTTATCTTTTTTATTTTCTTTAGTAATTAAGTGAAAAATTATTCTTTCATTTTCTATATGCTGAACTACTATAAAACCTATTTTTAGTTTTTAATATATTTAAGAAATTCTCTACAATTATACTTTTTATCTAATTGCGAAGCGACTCTTCTTGATAATTCGAAATCAGCTGAGATACAGTGAGCTATATGATTTTCTGAATTCAAAATATCATTATTTATTTCTAATAATTTAAATTTACTCTTAATTTACGACAATGCGTCAGTATTTGTATTAGTTGTACCCTGTTTATATTCTATATTATAATTAAATTCATCTAATTTTATTTTCCGTATTAATTTGGAATTTGGTGATTTTAGGGAAAGAAGCTAAGTCAAGGATTTATAATCCGTTCTAATAACAAATTTTATACCATATAAATATTGTTTTAAATAATCAGTTGCCCATACGATTGCCAATAACTCTTTTTCTATTGTAGAGTAACGAATTTCGTGTTCGTTTAGTGTTTGCGAGGCGTAGAATATCGGAAAGTCTTTTCCATCAATGTTTTGAGATAGAACTGCGCCTATAGCATAATTACTGGCATCTGTAGTCAGTATAAATGGCTTTTCAAAATTAGGATACTGTCATATTGGATCGATTATTAATAATTTTTTACATAATTCAAAACATTCATCATAATTTGATCTTGAACATTTATAATTTTTCCTTTCTTTAAACAACTAGTCATTGGTTTCGTACTCTTTGCAAAATTTGGAATAAAACGGCAATAATAACCTAAAAGACCTAAAAATTATTTTATTTCCTTATTTGTTCTCGGAATTGGATAATCTATTACAGCTTGAATTTTGTCAGGGTTTGGTTTTATCCCATCTTCTGAAACTATGTGTCCTAGGTAAGTATTATATATTATTATATTAAAATCATATATGTTATGAAAAGAAATGAAATATTTTCTTGTCACATAGTTACATATTATTTATTGTATTGAATTATGACAGTTGATTTAAAATATAGAATAAATACGATTCAAACTATTTAATGTGTTATTAATTAAATACACAATAATTTGGCGATGAGGATTAAAGCATTTCTATTTTTCTATTTTTCTATTTGTATGAATAAAATGACAGAAGAATTCCATAATTTAGTGCAGGCTTTAAGCACCTTAGTGAGTTCCCTACAACAACAACAACAACAACCAGCAAACAGATCAACTGATGTCAAAGATGTTCTAAAAAGACAGGCAATCAGCTTCGACCATTACGATGAAAACATAGAAGATTTTAATACATATTGTGAACGACTAGAAAACTATTTCAAGCTCAAAGGATTGGATCAAAATGATGAACAAACCAAGGAAGCAAAAGTATTGGTATTAATTAATTGCTTGGGAAGCAAATATTACAAACTCCTAGCTGATTTATCAGCACCAGAAAAACCTACCAACAAGTCATACGAAGATTTAATTATAATACTAAAGAATCAACTGATACCCAGAAGAAATATACTTGTTGAACAACATAAATTTTTGTCAAGATTACAAGCAACACATGAATCTATTACAACATACGTAGTAGCGTTAAAAGAATTAGTAAATCATTGCGAATTTCAATCTAAATGTAATACAGGTGAGTGTAATACGTCAATAATTAATTGCCTGTTAAGAGCTCAATTTATTCGTGGTCTGCACGACTTCGAAATCCGGGAAAAAATATTACAACAAGTTGATATAACATTCGAGAAATGTTTAGAAACAGCATTAGCAATTGAAGCATCAAAAATACAAAACCGGGAGGTATATAAGTCAATAGCGAACAATGTAAATAAAGTCGATTATCGTAGCAAAAAACTGACTAATTTTAATGGAAAAAGTAAATTAGAAAATTATAAAGGTAATTCGAAACAAAATGTCAATTTGAAATATTTAGGATTATCAGGATTATGTTTACATTGTGGGAAAAATAATCATAGAACTGAAAACTGTAAAAATAAAAATAATTTAACATGTTATGCTTGTCAGAAATCAGGTCACATTTCAAAGGTATGTATCAAGACATTGTTAAAGACGAAAACTGATATTCAAGCAGTCAAAGATGATGTAAACGATCACAATTTCAATGAAGATGAGATTTTCAATAATAGTTATTCAATAGATCAAGTAATCGATATTTTTACTGAAACGTCAACATCAATTTACGAACCAAAGATTATAATTCAAGTTGATATCAATGGTAAGTCATGTAAATTTGAATGTGATACCGGAAGTCCCGTTTCTATAATATCGAAACAAAATTTTGATTTGCTTAAATTAAAATTACCATTACGTCAAACAAACGTACGTTTCCGATCCTATACTAAACATGTTTTCAAACCAGTAGGATTTGTCAGAGTTCCAGTATCATACAAAAATAAAATTATTTATGGAGATTTATATATAGTGCCAGATTGTAACTCTGCAATAATGGGAAGACGCTGGATAAGACTATTGGGATTAAATTTAGCTGACATATTTTCTGTGAAAATTTCACCATCTATAGATAAAATTTTAAATGAATTTCAGGATGTCTTCAAAGAAAAAGTAGGGAAAATTCCTAATTTCGAATGTACCTTGCAATTACAGCAAAATGCGAAACCAATTTTTATGAAGCCTCGTCCAGTACCATATGCAGTTAAGGAACAAGTTGAACAAGAACTCGATAACCTAGAACGAAATGGAATTATTGAGAAAGTCGATTATTCTGAATGGGGTACACCTTTAGTCATCATTCCGAAAAAAGATGGAAACGTCAGAGTTTGTGCCGATTTCAAGGTAAATGTAAACCATCAGTTAATTAATAATCGTTATCCAATTCCAAAAATAGAAGATATCTTTAATAAAATGCGACACGGACAGTATTTTTGTACACTCGATGTATACAAAGCTTATTTACATGTACCAGTAGATAATGAAAGTGCAAAAATTCAAGCTATTTCGACACATCGTGGAACGTATTTAGCAAAACGTTTATTTTTTGGCATCAAAACAGCACCAAACGAATTTCATAAAATTATTGATCAAGTAGTTCAAGATCTTGATGGCACTGCAGCGTATTTTGATGACATTATTGTTCAAGGCACAACAATCGATGAATGCAAAGAACGTTTAATCAAATTGTTATTTCGTTTGCGAAAATATAATATATATTTAAATAAAAATAAATGTAAATTTTTTCAAAAAGAAATCAAATATTTAGGTCATGTCATCTCTGGAAAAGGATTACAAAAATCTTATGATAAAGTAAAGGCTGTTATGGAGTTGCCACGTCCAACTAATGTAGATGAAATTAAACAATTACTTGGATTAGTTATGTATTATTCAAAATTTATTAAAAATGCTTCATCAATATTATATCCTTTAAATCGTCTATTGCATAAAAATGTAAAATTTGAATGGACAAAAGAATGTGAAATGTCATTTAATAAAATTAAAAAATATATATCAAGCGACCAGGTATTAATTTCATATAATCCAGAATTACCAATAACATTAGCCACAGATGCTAGTCCTCATGGATTATCAGGAGTACTGTCACATCGTTTGTCAGATGGCTCAGAGCGACCAATTAGCATTTGCATCCAGGTCTTTAACGAAAGCTGAACGAAACTACAGTCAATTAGATAAAGAAGCTACCGCCGTGTTTTGGGCATTTAAAAATTTTTTCCAATATATTGCTGGGCGAAAATTTATCTTAATTGTAGATAATAAACCAATCAGTTCTATTTTCAGCCCTAAAAAACAGATGCCAGTTTTGTCTGAAAGTAGAATGCTCAGATATGCACAATACATATCCGGGTTCGATTACGATATTGAACATAGAAAATCTACTGAACATTGCAATGCTGATTATTTTTCAAGAAATCCATTAAAAATAGGCAAAGATGAAGAAAATGAAGTCGACGAGGAACATGTATTGAATCATTCCATGATAAACGAAATTACAACTGATTCTATAGGATATCGTGACATAAGAAGAGAGACAAATAACGATACAGAATTAAGGAATCTAAAAACAGAATTATTAAATGGAACAGTTCGGAATTGTGAATTATCAATTCAAGACGGAATTTTATTTCGAGGATCACGCGTAATTATTCCAAAAACATTGCAAAAAGAAATATTAAAAGAATTACATTCTACACATATTGGAATAGTGAAGATGAAGGCAATAGCAAGAAGATATTGTTATTGGAAAAATATTGATTCTGATATCGAAAATTTAGTAAAGAGTTGCATAGAATGTTGTAACATTAAGAAAAATCCAGAAAAAGCACCAATCCATCAGTGGGAAACACCATCCAAAATCTGGCAACGTGTACATATGGATTATGCTGGACCGTTTTTAGATCATTATTTCTTCATCATGGTTGACGCAAAATCAAAATGGCCAGAAATTTACATGACATCAAAAGCCCCAACATCTTCTTCGACAATTATCATCCTTCGCGAAATACTTAGTCGACATGGTTTACCCGAGATTCTGGTGAGTGATAATGCTACTATTTTTAAATCAACAGAATTTCGAGAGTTTTGTCTACGAAACGGAATTCAACAGAGAATGATAGCACCTGGACATCCAGCAACAAATGGTCAAGCTGAACGTTATTGTCAGACGCTTAAAGCTAAATTAAAATGTATGCTAAGAGAACCGGGAACCTTACATGAAAAATTACATAGATTTTTATTTCGGTATCGTGCAACACCATTGGCATGTGGAAAGACACCGGCTGAGATAATGAGAGGAGGACATAATCTTCGTACAAAACTTGACTTACTTCGACCAGAATCAAGATACAAAAACAAGTCAAATCAACCTGAATTTGAAAAATATTTTAAAGTAGGCGAACGTGTGCAGTCTCGAAATTATACGTCTTCAGTACTCTGGAAGTATGGTACAGTAGTGGAACGTTTAGGGAAAATACATTATTTAATAGAACTTGATGATGGATATATACTCAAACGTCATTACGATCAACTTCGATCATGCCAGGTAGAAAAACAATTTTCCTATTATACTCGAAATATAGTTACTTCTCCACCACATAATAAAACACCAGACTCACAATTTCACCAATTTATATCTACATGTCAATCACAAACGACACAACCACTTTCAATTAATACACAACCATTAGCGACATCTTCTGAAGAACCAGTAGAAGAAAAGAATTCTGAATCAAATAAGAAGGAAGACACACCATCTGCAACTAAGTCTACAACGGAAACAAAGAATTCTATACACATCCCTCCAGAGCCAGCAGTTTTACGTCGACCACCCACATCTGCAACGCATTCTCCGAGTCCTGTACACAGCAATCCAGAGTCAGCAGGGTTACGTCGATCTACCCGAATCAGAAAACCCATTCAACGTTTACAGTTGTAAAGTTAGGCGGCGGAGAATTATTATATATTATTATATTAAAATCATATATGTTATGAAAAGAAATGAAATATTTTCTTGTCACATAGTTACATATTATTTATTGTATTGAATTATGACAGTTGATTTAAAATATAGAATAAATACGATTCAAACTATTTAATGTGTTATTAATTAAATACACAATAGTAAGCCACCTCCTTTTCCTTATTAATTTGTATTTTTAGATTAGCTTCTCTAAATTTATTAAATATCTTTTTTATATTATGTAAATACTCCTGTAATGACGTGCCCAAATTTATTATGTCGTCTAGATATAAGAGACAAATTTTTCCAATATATTCTTTCAAGACAACGTTCATTAAACGTTGGAATGTACTGGGGGCGTTTTTTAACCCGAAGGGCATTCTGGTGAATGTCCTTACTTAGTTCTGAAGGCTGTTTTAGGGATATCTTTCTATTCTACTTCTATCTGGTGAAATCCAGATGATAAAACCAAGGTTGTAAATTAACAACATATACCTAGTTTGTCTAAAATTTCGGTAATGTTCGGTATGGGGAACTTGTCAACTACGGTTACCATACGGTATTTCTGTTTATTTGAGGCGTCTAATTTTTTAGGCACTATCTAGATTGGTGAATAGCTTTCTTGAATTATATTTTCATCTTATAATTTTTGTGTCTGTGTATTTATTTCTTTTTTAAAAACTTGCGGATATCTATAATTTCTAGTATAAACAGGAATTTTATCAGTGGTGTTAATCTGATGCTTAATTTTGTTCGTGAAATTACTTGAATTAATTGTGTTCTTTCACAATTATCTAAATGATCTAAATGTACATTTTAATATCTACATTTGTATTAATTTCACAATTTAAGCTTGCCATTATTGTTTAATTCTTATTAAAATATTGTAACTTAAATATGTGATTAAAAAGTGTACTTTCGTTTTTTAAAAAATCTATTTTTGCTTTTAACGTCTTTTTAACATCAAAGCTTTCGTGGAAGTTATAAAAGGTAACACTTTATCAATTTTCCTTTAAATGATAACATGATAAATTCATTACCATGAGTAATACCTGTTGCTGTATATAATTTAAATAATTCTTTATAAATATGATATTTATATATATTTTTATAAACATAGTTTTGACTTATTAGAGATATAGAAGAACCAGTATCAATCAGACAAATATAATTTTGCACCTTGAAATAGGGTAACTTCCTGGTATAATTACAATTCATCAATTCGCCGAAGTTTCTAGCCTCGTTTCGTCTAAAAAAGAATTTTGTTCAACAGTTTCTATTTCTTGTTCATTTACTTGATTATTAAATTTAGTTATTTTCAGGTTCAAAACTATTTTCTGTGTCAAAATTATTTTCTAACTCTTGATATTACATTTCTTCCGCGACAGAGTTTCTACTGGGTCCTGAATTTTGCGATAAATAATTATTAGGTTGTCTGTTAGTAAGTCTTGTATTTATACTGATTGGAATGGGTTTTGGTTGGAATTGAGCGTTTTTTACTTGTTGTCTGGGTGAAAACATTCTATAAGGTTGATTATTTGTTTTTAATTTTATTGATTGGGATGGAAAGATTCTATTTGGATTTTGATTAAAGGAGTAAAACCAATATTGACAATTCTTGCAGAAAAATAATATCAGCCGTGGTTGTTGATCATTTATAGAAAATATTTCCCAATAGCAAGTATTTAAATGAAAATACGGGACTTTAGTTAAATATTAATATAAGTATATATTTGCAAAAGAAATTGCTACATTATTTCCGACTGAAAAATCTGCAATATACTTAATACCTTATAAGCCAAAAACAACGACATCACCACAACTATTAGCCAAAGGAAAACTATGGTCTAGATATGAGAATATCACGAGAAAAGTTAGAACAATATTAGATGTATCTGAAAATTCAGGTAAAAAAATCACAGATTGCAGTGTACTGTATTTGTAATTTATGTATATTCTTATTGGTATATACACTTTCTAACAATGAAAATCAGGCTACTGATGATGAACAAAACTCCGCATTAGAAGGGTACTTGACCTTTTTCAAAACATCTATTGAACCCTGGGATAAAGTTAATACATGTTGGGCATTAACATTAATGTCCCGAAAAAAAATATTAAAGAGTATAAAAGTACACGAGTATATCAAACATTGTCCTGCACTGCAGTAACCCAGTGGATATACTTTGTTAAAAATATATAGTTTCAACTTTCAATATTTATTTATTTAAATGGATGTTATTATTTTCTAGTTGATTCGGGATTTTCTTCAAAATTATAAAGATAAAGAAAATTGCCTTTATGAAAAGTGGCCAAAACACGCACCAGCAATTAATTCATTTGCCTCTAAAAATAAAATAACACTACCCGATGAATGTGAAGGTAAGAAATATAAAAGAACTTTATACTAATTTTAAACATCTGTAGATATAAATATATTGGCAATGAAACTACTTCCATACATTTTTCCACTTACAACATTACGAAACAAAAATAACAAGAAAAGCTGGCGGCCATCGAAAGCCGAAGTTCAAAATTCTTTTGTTCTATATATACTGGTAAGCTTATTTTACATTATAATAACAATATAATTTGTTCTAACCTAACCTACTCCTGAATTTTTACTGAAACACATACTTCACTAAGTAGCTTAGCTATGCTTTTGGTCTAATATCCTGCAATTTTTTTCATGAAAATACGTTGTACACTCATTATATATTGTCAATAATTTACATATATTTTTGATATTGAATATCCTGCAATTTCACAAATCGTATCAGATTTAAATAATTATTTACCGGATTAAAGGGTTTTTCAATACTTTTTAGTTTTCTACAATTTACTGTTCTTTTTTTTAATAACAATGCCTAAATGTTTTTTATGTGGAGACACAATTCAAGAACTTGTGTCTCATTTACGTACTGTTCACGATTGTAAAGAATACAATTCATTTCCTTGTTTAGAAAATGACTGCAAACGAATCTTTACCTCACTTAATTCATTTCGCAAACATTTAAAATCACAACATATTTCTGAAACGAATATTTCCAAAAAGGAATCTACTTCACGTGAAAATTTAATAGTTAATTCTAAAATTCCTAATATAAATATATCTTCTAATTCTGGTGTCGAAAATATCATTAAGAGAAGTGAATTTGAAGATAACCTTATTCGTAACTCAGTGGCGGCGCTAGGCTCTGAAATCTAGGGGGGCCAGTAGGGACCAGGAAGAAACTTAGGGGGGCATATATTTTTTATCATTTTGATAATAAATAACAATGTTGTCAATATTAAATTTATTTGGTACCAAACAAATATAAATATAATATATAGTAGAATCTCTTTTAGCATGCTCTCCTACAACACCCCAACTAAATTTACGACTCACATCAGTCTATTACAACACGTCAAAAATATCACATATAACACGTGAAATAACACAAAATCGATGCTTCTTACTGTAACGTGCTATAATACAGTCGAGCGTCTCCTACTGCACGAATCTTTTACAACACGAAACGAGTTAGTGCGTGCTGTATGAGGTTCTACTGTATACATAATAAACAAAAACAAGCATATTCTTTAAAAATAAAACAAAAAATGTTCTCTAATATAATTAAAAGAAAATATGGTAAATACTAAACACAGCAGTGATTTAGTTATAATAATTTAATCCTTCGATATTTATTTAAACTTGCAAATTTGTCTAGAACTTCCTTAAGGTCTATTAATTTTTATATGTCTTTTTCTACACTTAGTATACTAATGTTGTTTAATCTTTCATTTGTCATTCGTTTTCTTAAATAACTTTTAATTCTTTTTAAAGAGGAAAATGATCTTTCACAAGAAGCTGTTGATACAGGCATTAAAATACAAATTTTTACCAAATTATAAATGCATTCAAATGCTTTCTTATATTGTTCAAAGAATGGCAGAACCTCCATGAGTGATTTAATATTTTTATTTTCCTCCCTACACAAAAGTTTCTTAACTAGCGTTATTCTGAGTCTAAACAATCACAACTTATGTTATAATGTTCTGCTATTTTAGTTAAATTAATTTTATTGAGGACTGAATCATTATTTGCGATCAAAAGCTTGTAATGATTTTAAAACTTTAACATATTTTGTAAATCTTTCTTTTAATTCAATTATAATTTTATCTGGTATAGGGATGTATAACTTAAGTTTGACAACATCTTTCTCATTTTTTACTTCTATGTCTACAGAATCATCTATTTCACAATCTTCTATAAACTATTGTAACCTTTTTGGAATAGATTTCATTCTTTTTGGTTTGTCAAAAAAGTCTGTTTTATCTAAACCAAGAGACAAAAAAATATTATTTTCAGATTTCCATATAGAATTCCATTCATTATCATTGTTTCGTAAGTTTTGAAATTCATTAATTGTTTCGTGAACTAAATTTAAACCTTTTACATAATTCATATCAGGCGATTTGAGATAATTAGATATAGTTGTAACTAATTTTAAAATTTTCATAAAACTAAGCAGTAAAACAATACATTCTTTATCAATTTGTAAAAGCAAACCTTTTTCTTCACATCTTCTATCCTTTTTACATCAGTTTTAGAAATAAGATTGTTTAATGTTATAAAAATAGATTCAATTGTTTCTAAAACAGTCTCGCAGTCCATCGCGTATCACATATCCATTTTAATTCTCGAGCCTGTTTTGTACGATAAATTTGTTTTTGCGTATTTAAAAATAGAGGAAGAATTGTAGAGTTTGACATAAATGTATATAATTTTTCAAGATTAGAAAAAAATAGCCGACTTTTTCAAATGTTTGCAACAATCAACAACAACTAAATTTAATTTATGATTAAAACAATGAATATATACTGCTTGCGGAACAATACTTTTATATGAATTTGCACGCCACCTAAATGACCACTCATTACAGCAGCACCATCGTATCCTTGTGCTATACAATTGCTTAATGCAATATTATTTTCATCTAATATTGTTTTTATATGATTTGCCAAACTAGCCGCATCTAACATACCGAAATATGAATAAGCAGGAATCCAGTCAAAATTATCCGTGTATTTATCTAAGCCAATGTTTCGTTACCAAATGCAACCTCATCAGGGTAACTGTGGAGTAACAGGAAGTTATAACAAGAATACAGTGCACGTGAAAATACCAGAAATTAAATAAATAAAACTTACAGCTAAAAACAGATGTAAATAGTTCCAAAAATGTACAAAATTATACAAAACATCAACAAAGATGTAGTCAATAAAAGTAAAAAAAGTAAAAAACAATATAAAGTCCAAAGCCTCATCTAATAGGTTGGTATAGCACAAGGATACTAAACACTACAGGATGGCTCATCGCCTATGCTCGTGTATACGGCAACGCTCTGTTGTAGTGGGGGGTTACTCTGACGTCACAAGTCTACACCGCTTGGACTATCAATGTATTATGGTAGCTAGATGCAACGCATTATTTTAGATAAACGTCTGTACAACTTATTTGGATTACTAATTATTAACTTTATTTAGTTTATTGTGTTAATAACAATAATATACTTAATCTCTATAGTTATTGCACTATTAAATCTAATTATACCATTCTACGTACTGATATCGCTAGTAAGTTATTTGAAAAAATATATTTTACTTTTTATTTTACTAATTACAAAGTACATAAATGTAGACATGAGTGAACCGAAGAAAAAAAAAGGAGGAAAAAGTTGTGCTATTTCCACATGCAAAAATTATAGTTCGAAAACCGAAAACATTTCATATCATGTATTTCCAAGAGAAGAAAAGATTCGCCTTGAATGGATTGACAAATGCAAAAGAAATGATAAATTTAATCCAGGCACAAGCCGAATTTGCTCGGAACACTTTTGTTGTGACTGAGACACTTTTTTGTGTGAAATCGTGGAATAAAAAAAGTCAGTTTTTGAAGAGAATGTTTATTGACAAATAAATATTTAAAAGCAAAGGTGCCTGCAACAACAAATACGAGGGTCGTTCAATAAGTCCTTAGAAAATCCAAGAGATGGTGCTCGTAGTATCGAAAATGAATTTTTTCCAGTAAGCAGCACTCCTAACTAGTCAACTGTTAGAGTTTTAGCTTTAGCCGTCACGTAGTTTCATTGTTGTTGTCAATTGTAGTAAAAAACTTTTGATTGTTTATAATAATGGATAAAAGTGAGTTTCGAGCGGTGATTAAACATCTGTATTTAAAAGGCTTAACGCCGAAAGAAATTAAAGCTGAGTTCGATGAAGTTCATGGCACATCTGCTCCTGTGTTTGCAACTGTTTACAATTGGGTGAATGAGTTTAAACGTGGCCGTACATCCACAATTGATGAACATCGTTCCGGACGCCCTGTAGAAGTGTCTACCCCCGAAATGATTGACCAAATCCACGATATGGTTTTAAGTGACCGACGAATCAAAGTGCGCGAAATAGTTGAGGCTACAGGCATATCACAAGGCACAGTCGCTTTAATTTTGGACGAAAAATTAGGTGTGAAAAAAATCTCGGCAAGTTGGGTGCCGCGGTTGCTCACAGTGGAGAATAAACGCAATCGTGTGGTGGACTCTGAGGCTGTTTTGGCGCTTTTCCGTCGTAATCCTGAAGATTTTCTGCGACGATACATAACTATGGATGAGACTTGGATACATTACTACACTCCACAGACAAAAGAACAGTCAAAACAGTGGATTTTTAAAGGCGAACGGGCTCCGAAGAAGGCGAAGACGGAGAAATCGGCTAGCAAGGTTATGGCAACGGTCCTTTGGGATGCACGCGGAATCATCTTCATCGACTATTTGGAAAAGGGAAAAACGATAACAGGAGCATATTATGCGTCGTTATTGGACCGGCTGAGCGAAGAAATAAAAGAAAAACGTCCTCATTTGAAACGCAAAAAGGTCCTTTTTCATCAAGACAATGCACGTGTGCACACCTGCGCAGTTGCGATGGCCAAAATTATGGAATTAAAGTTCCAATTATTGCAACATCCACCGTATTCACCAGATTTGGCCCCCAGTGACTTTTTCTTATTTCCAAACTTAAAGAAATGGCTTGGCGGACGAAGGTTTACGTCCAATGAGGAGGTCATCGCCCAAACGGAAGCCTATTTTGAGGAGCTTCCGAAATCCTACTTTTTGGACGGCTTAAAAAACGATTAGAGAAGTGTATAGAGCTAAAAGGAGATTATGTAGAAAAATAAAAAAAAATGTACCCAAAAAAAGTGTTTTTTCTACTTTTTTCTAAGGACTTATAGAACGACCCTCGTACAATGAATTGGAAAAATTACATAGATGCTCATATGAGACATACCTTTTTCATGGATTACAAACAATTACAATAAATTCACTGCCGACTCGTCGTGCTTGACATATAAACAAAAAAATGAAGGTGATTTATGAAAATAGTCACGAACCGTAGTGATATCCGTGAATTAATTCAAACACAACACTCCTCCTTAATTAATTCAAACACAACACATTCAAACACAACACTCCTTAATTAATTCAAACATATCCGTGAATTAATTCAAACACAACACTCCTCCTTAATTAATTCAAACACAACAAATTCAAACACAACACTCCTCCTTAATTAATTCAAACACAACACTCCTCCTTAATTAATTCATATCGCAATTTTACAAAAGTGTGACGAGTAAGCGGTTTGGTCAGAATGTCTGCAACTTGTTTGCTACTTTGCAAATGTTTTACTATGACTGTCTTACCGATGTTTTCCAAAATGAACTTTCGAGGAATTTCTATATGTTTCTTTCCTTTAGTTATTTTGCCTTCGTGGGAGTTCTGCAGCATGCAGATCGCTGATAGACAACTTGTTCATTTCCCCTAGATCTACATGTATTAAGTCCAGAGGCTCCTTCGAGACTTTTTCGTTGTTGGGATGGGACACGCGCGTCTGTTTTCCGAAGATACAACCCTCGCATACTCGGTTGCCCCAGTCGTCAATGTATTCGCAGTTGTTTCGGTCCAGGATATCCTTGACGTGTCGAACGTGTTGGTGGGCCAACCTTTCGTGCCAGGTGGTGAGTGAGGTGGTAACCAGGCGTTTTTCCCCTCCCTCCTGACGTAGCTCCATTCGAAAAAGATTCCCTTCGCGAACTGCCCTAGCAACAACTTTCTTCCTGTCCTGAGTTTCAAAAACTGATTCCTGTCGATTTGCCCTCTGCACAAAACCCTTGTCCAACAGTTGCCCCACGGAAAATAGGTTAAACTTCAGCTTCGGAACATACAACACTCCTTTCAATACTACCTTGTACCACTCCTTACCGTTAAAAGCCTCTAAATTAACATTTCCGATTCCAGTACCCTCAAGTCTGGTCGCATCTCCGATGAGTACGACGGTAGGCGTCTCCAATGGGATGAAATTGGTGAACCAGTCCCGATGGGAGGTCATGTGCTGCGTGGCAGCACAATCTTGGTACCAGCACCACTGCGAATTCTTCCGGGACTCGATGTCGTCCAGCTTCGCAGATGACAGACCCACTGTTACGAGTGATTCTCGGAGTTCATCTCTTCCACGTAGGTTGTCCTGTCCTCTCCTACAATCCTTGGCGAAGTGACCCTTTAAACCACAGCATGCGTAGTGATTTTTGCAGTATTCGATGTATTTTGCACACGGCCTGTTTCGACAGGTTTTCTTGATGTGCCTCTTCTGACCACACTTGAAACAGGTTAGAGGAGAGTTTTCCTGTTTTCCAGTGCTATGATGAGACTGCTTCCTAAAGGTTCTGACAGTCAAGGCGTTTTTGGTAGTTTCCCCCCTGTTTGGGGTGCTTTCGTCGAGGCGATCTTCTTCTAAGCGGAGCCTTTCCACCAGGTTGTCGACTGTCTTGTCTACTGCTGCAATGTTATCCCAGGCTGAGCGGAATTGGTGAAGCTTGGGTGGTAACATGTTGAGAATACGAGTCATAATCCATGAGTCTCGCATTCTATCCCCGTCGGTGGCCAGATCTTCAACAATCTGGAGTATCTCCATGCAGTTGTGAACCGCTGACTTCCCTGCATCATATTCATAGCAAAAAAATTTTCTCTGCAGAGCAGCAGTTGAGACATCCGACCTTTTTCCATACAACTTTAACAATTTATCGAGCATTTCCTTCGCGGTTTTACAAGTTGAAATTTTGCTGGCAATAGTACTGTTTACATTCAACCCCACAATAGTTTGCGCCTCTAAATCCTTCTTTAACCACGCTTTCACTTCGGCATCAGCCAATTCCCCGGCTGGTCTAACTGTCGCACCCGTCGCAACATCAAAAATTTCTCGCTTTTTCAAGGTTAAATTAATTTTAAACCGCCATGAAATATAATTCGAATTTCCCTGCGCGTCTTGCGTAAGCATTTCAATATGCGATTTTACTGTATCCATGACTACTCGACGCTCTGACTCACTGACGACTGACTCACAGACCGCTGACTGACTTTCACTCTCTGACTGATGTTCGTGGACCTTGTGACTAACTTTTTCGGACCTCGTACTGACGTTTTTCTGACCTCTGACGTACACGGACTGCTTGCTTCCGACTGTCGAGTTTTTGACCCCTTTGCTTCAGACTTTTCTCTCAACCGTCTGGACTTCTACTATGACTGACTTTCGAGTTTTTGTTTACTGACTTTTTCGATTTCAAAGTGTTTTTCTCATATCATGGACTGGGCCCATAACCTGTTGTGACTGAGACACTTTTTTGTGTGAAATCGTGGAATAAAAAAAGTCAGTTTTTGAAGAGAATGTTTATTGACAAATAAATATTTAAAAGCAAAGGTGCCTGCAACAACAAATACAATGAATTGGAAAAAATTACATAGATTCTCAATTGAGACATACCTTTTTCATGGATTACAAACAATTACAATAAATTCACTGCCGACTCGTCGTGCTTGACATATAAACAAAAAAATGAAGGTGATTTATGAAAATAGTCACGAACCGTAGTGATATCCGTGAATTAATTCAAACACAACTACTTTAGACTTGATGATTATCAGAGAGATTTTCGTAATGAGCTGCTTGATATGTTTTATAATTTAATATTATTTCATTAAAAAATATTTTGTTACTATTTAAATTTATTAGGTACACGTAAACGGTTGCTCTTAAAACCAGGTTCAGTTCCTTCAGTTTTACTACCATCAGCTACTTCTGAGATTTACTACCTCAAATTTGGTTAAAAGAGAGCTCATTTGAAGCGATCCTGATAGTTTTTTAATTGTAAATTGACATCAAAACCTTAATCTTACGTTTCACGAAAAAAAAAAACAAGTTTTAGCGTTTACAGCGCCAGCTGTTGCAAAAAATAAAAAAGTACCCGGATAAAACCTACATAGTTTTTTATGCTCTTTTCGAATCTGCAATAACAAATAGGGTATTCCATTTAAGATTTCAAAGTCACCCCCCTTATCCACCTCCTGGGGGGTTGAGAGGTGAAATTTGTTATAGCATCGAACGTCCCCCTCCAAACCATCAAACTTTTATTCGGAAAGTTTTTTTGTCTGATGTACTCGTTGAGAGAAATTCCCCTGTAAAGATTAAAATGGGACATTCTGTATATACTCCAACCGTACTGCATACCCGCGTGACGTCAGCAATACGACTCGACGCGCATTGGCTATAGCCCGGATAAGCAATCCTGTAAGCATCGAGTATCCTTGGTTTTCACCATCTTCAACTTCGATCGTGAACTTTAGGTGTGGATTGTAATTATTAAAAATCTCTTTGATGGTATTTAATTTACTCGCGGGAATATTTCCTGGACCTGCTGATTTCCCATTCTTGAGTGAGCGACAGATATGTTTTACTTCTAGTGTGCTTATTCTAGTTGTAGTTTGTATTATGTAGGTTTCCAGATGGTCATGGAATTTTGATCTATCTTCAGGTAATAATATACTGAAGTACTCTTCCCAGTTCTTTAATGTTATTGAATTTTTTTTTCTTATTTTCATGACGTAGGGATTTAAGTAGGTTTCAGCTTTCGTTACTTCTCGTATCTTCTAGATATTCGTAAGTGTTTATTCTGTTGCAATTCTTGTCCCATGCTTCATTCTTCTTTTAAGTATTATTTCTTCTAACTTTAGTCTAGGCTTCTTTGTTTATAACTTTATCTGTGTATCTTTTGCTGCTTAGATATTTTTAAAATTTGTATTTCTTGTATTCATATTTTCACTTCTACGTCCCGCCAGTAAGGTTTAGACCTTTTGTTGTTTTGATAATATCTCAATGCTTTTTGAGCTGCTGCATGAAGGCAGTTCTTTATTTGCACATAGTGTTCTAACGTGTTAGTAGATTAATATTTTTATTTTCTATTATAAGTTTTACAACCATGTAGTCTTTATTGGATATATATATATATATATATATATATATATATATATATATATATATATATACATATATATATAAATATATATATATATATATATATATATATATATATATATATATATATATATATATATATAAATATATACATATAACAGTAATAAAAGAAGGGAAAACAACAATGAAAAGTATCGATGTCAGTTCTGTTTATGTAAAACAAAATAATCATAGATATTAGACACATTGATGTGCTGTTGAATAGTGTACTAAATTATTTGAGAAATAAAATTTATTCATAAATATTTTATCTATAATGTTCCAACATAGATAATTTGTATTATATTCCTGCATAAAAGTTAATTTTGTTACGTACCTACATTAAGCGTATTACATATTTTACTACTATATTGACTGAAAGATCAAGGGTAGGTTATTGTGACATTGCTAGATGCATATTAATTATAAAAGTTATTACGTCAGCAACATGGATGTTTTGGCGACGTTTTACCTTAATTGAGTTTTTATTTTCTACTTAATGTAACCGTATTTTTAAACAATTTATTACGTAATAAAATATAAAAATAAACACTTGTCTAAGTCTCACAAAATTCAGCCTCCAAGTCAACGTATGAGGTCATCGTCAGAGGCTGGCTGACGATGACCTCATAATTTTGTCTTTGTTGTTTTTTTTTTATTTTAATTTATTATGTCATATGATGCATACATTACGTATTCTGGAATAAAAACTACATGCTTTAAATAACTGCAAGACCTCATTTGGTGAAAAATCAGGAAAAACACAAACACACACAATAGAAAAATATAAAAACACTACAAAAATTTCAATAGTAAAAGGACAAATTAGTAAAATTTCTTCAAACAAAAAAGACATGTATTTAGGTAAGGTAGGTAAAATCAATATAGACTTACATGTAAGCATTATAAATTTTTATCTAAAAACCCTAACGATATTAATGACGTAGACTAAAAGAGGTAATAATACTAAAATCCAATGTCAATTAATTTCAAAAATAACTTTAACCTAATTTCATATATTCGTATTTACAGTATTCTGCGGTTACATCCTTAATTAAACATGCAACTGTGTCCCAGTGATTTCATTCGAATTCTGATAATAACAATATATTATTAACTCACAATATAAATTACAGGTTCTCTGTAAAGTAATCTATATTATTTTTCTGTTGTGCAGCATAGTAAATAATATTTTTTAAGCTATGGTATATCGAAGAATATAGACGTGTTTATGTACGCTCCATTATTGCAAATTAGTATTTAATTATTTGTGCGTCAAAGTTGTTTTTGTTTTTTATTGTATTTTTGCTCTACATTTTATTAAGAATACAAGAAAACAAATTAAAGAAAAATTCCTTTTGATCGCTAATATCAAGTATAGTTATAATGTCTAATGAGGTCATAAATATACTTTCAAATCAAATAAGTAATCTAATTAAAAGTAAAATTAGTACCGTACCAACTACTGTCACTACCCGTATAAGTGACCTAGAAGGAGAAAACTGTCAAATTCAGGAACAACTACGCGAGACTCAATGTGTAGTTGATAATCTTTAACAATATTCTCACCGTAATAACGTCCGGATCTTTGGGGTTCTTGAGACTGCAAAGGAGAACACTGATCAACAATTATTATAAAATTTGTGAGTTATTTTATTTATTTATTTAATTTACAATCACTCTACAGGATACGAAGTATCCCAATAACAGAGGGTCGGAGTTACAAAATATTAAAGTAGAACAATTATAAGACAGGGATGTACAGAACTGTGTATAAGAAAATATATTTTTAAAACAAAAGCATCAGCAGAAATTTAAATAGTGAATAAAAAATCTAGATAGTACAAATTTAAAGTGATTATATGACTGACTAAAAATATCAAGATCTATTTCACATTTGCAGTTGTTAAATATGAAACATAATCGTATAATAGGGGCTCTAAGTCCATAGTTGGTTTTCATAAAAGTGGTATTAAAAGTAATTTTATGTTTACAAGATCTGGAGGGTCTAGGAACATTAATGGAAATTCTTACTAGGTTTGAAATATCATTAATATTATTGTTTAATAATAAAAAATATAAACAAGATATTAGTTTACGTCTATTTTCAAGAGTAATAAGATTGAATTCAATCAAAGATTGTGAATAACTGTAAGTCAAGATATTGAACGAATAACAAAATTTCCGTGCGCAGAAATTTACAAATTTTCTCTGAATTCGTTCAATATCAACACTAAGGTTATTGTATAAAGGGTTCCAGACAGTAAGACAATATTCAAGCTAGGCCTAACGAAAGAAAAATATAAACAAATTCGATAGATTTAACTGTCGGTTCTCGTTGAAACATTTTATAATAAAATTAAATTAAAAAACACTAGGTTAGTTTCAAATAATGTAAAGTTTATTTTACAATACGTATTTCGGTCGACTAGACCATCATCAGGTGAACAAGATCATACCTAGTGTTTTTTAATTTAATTTTTTTTAAATATAAACATTTAAGCGTTGATATTTTATTGAAGTTTTAAAAGTTTCTGATTAAAAAGCCTAAATGTCTATAAGATCTTTGTACAATATTATTAACACACCCAAATCTTTAAATTGATTAATTCTTTCGAGACGTAACCACATACCACCCATATGATAATTATAGTTAGACGGGTTGTTTCATAGAATAAGTCATTATTTTACATGTATTAATATTAAATTGTAATTTTGACGAAGAAGACCAATTTATTATATTATTAACATCAGACTGAAGCTTCACGTAGCCAGTGTGTGAGTTTATAATACTAAAAAATTTAAATCATCAGCGTATAACAATGGGTGTGAAAAGTTAATGTAGTTAGTGATATCGTTAATAAATAGAATGAAGAGTAACGGTCCAAGATATGATCCTTGAGGAACTCCTGATGATGGCATAAAGTAATCAGATTTGAATCCATTATAAGAAACAAATTGCCGACGATTTCTTATGTAAGACTGTTTGCCTAGAATTAATTCAGGAGAAAAATTAAATTGATTTCTTAATTTATATAATAAAATATCATGGTTTACAATACAAAGGCTTTCGCTAGATCAGTATAAATAACATCGGTTTGCGTGTTTTATTTAAAGCATTAATAGAAATTTCAGTAAAGTTCATCAAGTTAGTTGCAGTTGATATTCCCAATAGGAAACCATGCTGATAGGTTGATAATGCATGGCTAACACTAGAATAAATGTACCTATATAAATTTATTTCAAAACACCTGTAAATGTTGGGTAATATGCATATAGGTCGATAGTTGGATATACTACGAACATCATCAGATTTGAAAATGGGACACATTAGGGAATTTTTGAGATTATCAGGAAACGTGTTAGTTTTGATAGATAAATTAAAAAGAATAAGTAACCGTTTTACAAATATATCCCTGCAACCTTTAATAATATAAGCTGGTAGGTTACAAGATCCTGGAGAGCAGGATGTTTTAAGGTTATTGATTGCAAATTTAATGTGTTCCTCTGCAATTTCAGTAATTGAAAGTTGATTTATAGTTATAGAATTACAAGAAATACCACTAAAATCAGTGATTGCAGAATTAGAAGAGAAAACTGACTCAAAATAATCCGCAAAGCCCTGAACAATAGATGGAGTATCTTGATATTGGATATTATTTAAAAACATGTCACCTGGTAAACGGGAGGATTGTTTTATTTTATTAATAAATGACCAAAAGATCTGTGGATCATTAGTAATGTTATGTTCAGTGTTGTTGATGTAATTTTTGTAGGCTATTTTCAGATCTTTTTTATTTTAGTTCTTAAGTTTTTGAAAGTTGTATTATATGTAGATTACATCATTGCGAGTTTTAAAAAGTTTGTGATATTTATCTTTCAGCTTAATATCTGAAATAATTTGTTTGGTAAACGAAGAAGGATAACGTCGCTTTTTTATTTTTGTCCTGGGTACACTTATACTAAGAACGTTGGCGAGGATATCAAAGAACTTATTAAAAGCAGCATTAATATCAGCATATGAAAGAAGAATATCCCAATCAATGTTATTATGTAAGGAATATAGAAGTAAGTAGTTAGAACGACGGAAGTTGAAGGAGAACTCGTTGTTAATGGACGCTTTACTTTTAACAAAAATAATGGATTTTTTACAAATAAAAAGAAATTGAAAGAAACACACTTGTTATAAAAAATGACCTATCTAAAAAACGGTTAGAACTTTATAATAAAACAGTCAAAACATATTTTTAAACAAAATGTGGACATGTGATGGCTCTGTATTGTCTATGACCTATAAAATTCAGTGTTTGGCGGATGACAAACTAAATATTTCTACTTAAATCACAACGGAGCTACACCGAGAGCAGTGTATATTGTCTTAACATGTCGTTGAATATTAATTGAAATTTAATTGGCATTGACATAAATTATTTTTGTTATTCTGGTACAGTGTTGTTTATTTTTTATTTTATGTTATCAGCTAGTAATGATTTAGATCTGAATGCTATTGAAATTTTAAACAATACGCTCTTTAAAGTTGGACATTTAAATGTTCGCTCTTTGATTTCTTGTTACACTAAATTTATTTAATCCATCAAATCTTCATAATATTGTAGGATATAATTTAATATGTAAAAATAGAGTAAATGGAGTGGTGGGCGTTGCAGTATATATTTTAAATGCAGTTAAATGTACTGTAGTTGATAGTTTCATATCTGCAAATATTGATAAACATCTTTGGAAATCATTTAAGATATATAATAAAAAAAATAATATCTTGAAGTTATTTATAAACATAATAGCGCTTCATATAAAGATTTATCTATACTAGATTCGATTTTCCGTGAGTATCTACACGAAGTAGATTACCTCTTTGTTGTTAGGTATATAAATATTGAACTTTTATCAAATGATTTTCATTCAGAATTTTCAAATAATTTATTATCTATACATAACATGTCTCAATTTTTTTAAACTCCTATTCGCCTTACTTTGAACATACTAATTGATTGAAAAGTAATAAGCAGGAATCCAGTCAGAAATTAAACGGTTATTTTTTACTGAGCCAACGTTTCGTTGCCAAGCGCAACTTCATCAGGGCATCTAGAAACAAACAGGAAAAATTACAGGTGAATACATTGCAAAATGCAATTACAAACAGATACTAAGAAAACAATAATAAAAATAAAATTACTTACAGCAAAAAGTATGTGTAAATAGTTACAAGATAAAAATTATACAGAACATCAAAAAAGATGTAGTCAATAGTAAAATATAACAAACAAAATAATGCCGAAAGCCTCATCAAACAGTTGAATAACAGTGAAAAAAGTTTTTTTTAAATATTATGTCCTACAAAAAAGTCAGATAACGAGCAAATGGGCTCGAGATGGAATAACACAGAAAACTAACAGAAAACTTGGAGTATTCTTCTTCTTATTTGCAGAGGTTCAAGATGTGGCAGTAGATGTTGCTGAGGTCGTTGATATCCGTTCTGAAGTTAATGCTCTCCTTGTTGTCCTGGATCGAAAACATTTCAAGAAAAAGTCTCTTGCTGAGGTTGGCCTCAGTGTGAAGGATGGCGATGTTGTCAAAGTCGAATGAGTGGCTAGATTCGGCACAATGATGGGCAATTGCACATTTACTAGACACATTTCCATTGCGTATGATGCGTTGGTGTTCAAGCATCCGTGTTCGAGTGAAGTAAAAATCAGTTTGAAGAATAAAAAAAGTGTAGGTAATTTATTTAGCGTAATTAAAGATAAAACCGATACACTACGCAAGTCTAATGTGGTGTACAATATCAAATGCAAAGATTGCCCTGGTTGCTACATTGGGCAGACCAAGCGCTATGTTAGGACACGGATGCCGGTGATATTAATATAAACACACTAATTAATTCTCCAGAAGCAAGAAGATTAAGGTTGCTGCTAACATCATTTGAATTAGAACTCAAAATCAACCAACCGACCAGACTAACTTCTACTTCAGCTACTTGCATTGACAATATTATTTTGAGCAGTAATCTACTCTCAAATGAAGAAATATTAAATAATTCTCTGTCGGATCAAGAAGGCCTTATCAGTATACTACCGTCAAATCATAACAATGATAGCAATATGTTTACACTTAAACGCATCATCAATGTAAATAACATTAACAAATTTAATGTACAATTAAGAACTGAAACATGGTCACAACTAAATACAGATATATCGTTGAAGATTAAATTTATAATATTTGCAAATATAATCTCCTATCTATTTAATACAATTTTACCATTACAGAAAACCAGAATACATAATTCAAACAGTAACGTTTGGATAACAAACGGTATTCGAAATAGTTGCAAACGCAAACGTCAACTGTTACAGATGTGTAAATTAAATAATAGAAATAATGAACTTAAAACTTATACTAAAAATTATTGTAAAATATATTAAAAAACTTGTAACGCAGGCAAAAAAACTATATTTAAAAATCTGATGTGGACACCACATGACTTCCTTGTACGCGTATTAACTATAGATATTTTTTTAATTGCACATATTTGACATAAAATCTATTATTTTTATTTTTTGTTCTAATCCATAGCAAACTTAATTAAAAAAAAACACAAAATATATACTATTTAAATTTAGATATCTCGCTTATGCAAAAGGCTAATTTAAAAATTCTTAATGTGCTACACGCAGAATTTAATTTGAAGCATTTATTTCTAAAATTAAAATAATACCATTTTTTTCAAGGAAAACTGTTAGCAGCTTCATGTAATGTGTCACTTCCGGTTAGTGTATTTTAACCAAAATCTATTATATTATTTCCATTGATATAGTAGTCTTATATACCAAATTTGGAAAGTTTTAAATTATATTTGAATATAGTTTTTCATGAAAATCTATTATAGGCTTCAAGTAAAGTACCACTTCCGGAAGTTATATAATGACCAAAAAGGGAGGTGCACAACTAGATGTTATAACAGTCCTAAATATAAAATTTCAATTTTCTACGGCTTACCGTTTTTGAGTTATGCGAGATACATACGTACGTACAGACGTCACGACGAAATTAGTCAAAATGGACTCAGGGAGGGCCAAAATGCGTATTTCCACTGAAATCTGAGAACCGAAAATTTTCGCGATAACAATACTTCCTTTACTTCGTACAAGGAAGTAAAAAACAAATTCATAACATCTGACAATAAAGTTAAATACACTTGGTCTGTAATCAAACAAAATAGCACTGCTACGAAACCTCAAATATACAAAAACTTTGCCCTATCTGATCCTGATGTACCAGATACTAATGATCCGCTCAAAATAGCTAACATATTTAATGAATATTTTCTAAATAGTATTAACTTCAAAGGAGTAACAAATAATGTACACTTGACTCTAAAAAATCGTGTTGATAACTGCATGTATCTAAATTTCAACAGACGAATACGAAATTGAAGAGATCATTCTTGGAATGAAAACCAGTTACTCAGAAGAATACGACGAAATTTCATCATTTCTTATTAAACAGTGTTATAAAAATCTACTGCAACCTTTGAGTATTCTTTTTATTCTATCATTTGAACATGGAACTTTTACCAAAATATATATATATATATATATATATATATATATATATATATATATATATATATATATATATATATATATATATATATATATATATGTAAAATCAGTAATAATACCTATACTTAAAAGCGGCAAAGATAATTCCGTGACAAACTATAGACCAATCTTCCTACTTCCGGTCATATCAAAGATATTAGAGAAACTTATGTATAAAAGACTAATAAAATTCTTCAATAAACACAATGTAAGTGTCGACACGGATTTGTGAGTGGCAAATCTACAATTACAGTTATAAACATATGTCTCAGTACAGTATTTAACAAACTAGTCAAAAAGAATAGTGTGTCCGTACTTTCGTGTGGCATGTCGAAAGCATTCGACTCTGTAGACTACGATCTTCTAATTAATAAACTTGAACATTATGGCATTCGTGGTGTAGCTTTATCGTGCATAAGGTCTTATCTAATCGGTAGAAGACAAGCAGTCAAAATTCGTCATGGTCACAACAACACCATCACTTCCCACCTTTCCAGCTATAAGACAGGAGACCTCAGGTGTTCCACAAGGATCAATACTGGGCCCATTGTTGTTCATATTGTTCATCAAGGACTTACCATTGATAATATCCAATATTTATATTGAATGTGTAATATATGCCGACGATACGTATTTCATAATCCACAACATTTAACCTAATATTGTCCTTTCTATTTTATCTACTTTAATAAAAGATATACAAGAGTGGTGTATCGTAAATAAACTTGAATTAAATTTAGAGAAAACGAACCTATTATAATTTTATTTTCATACTACAAACACTATACTAGATAACTGTATAAATGTAAATATTGTTAAAAGAATAAAAATATTAGGACTACATATCGAATATAATCTGAAAATGAATCACATTGATTCTATATTACCAAAACTAAATAAAGCAACTTATTGTATTAGAGCCATATGCAAGATTGTGGACTTACACACAATAAAAACCATATACTTTGCTTATTTTCACTCGTTCGATAATAAATGAAATATTTAGGTGACAAAAACGAACAATTAGATTAATGTGCAACATGAAAAGTCGACAAACATGTAAAGGGAAATTTAAAGAATTAAACATTATAACACTACCCTCTCTATATATTCTACAAATTTTGAATTATGCTATGTTAGGAACATCTCGTTTTCAATTCTTCCAATCTGTAAATCGTACAAGACAAACTAATAAAACAATAATTGTTCCTCAGCACAATTATTCCGCTTATGATAAGTGTTCTGTTTATTTTGCAACTATATATTACAACTTAATTTTTGTAGAATTCAAGCAACTTTCTATGAAGAATTATATCTCAAAAATCAAAAAAATATTGTTAAGTAAAGAATATACAACACAATTGATTCGTAAATGATTGTAAAAATAATTCATTTTACATATAATAGGTACTTTGGTATATTGTAACAATGTCTAGAATAAGTTACTATTTCATTTGGTTGATTGTACTTAATTTGTAACTTCATATGTTAACTGTCATTCATAGGTGATTGATTAATTATTACAAGTATGTTTATAGAATGTAAAATCTTTTTCGTTATTTCAATGTATTTTATGTATGTTTGTAACAACATCTTTATACTTTATAAATATTATTGTAATGATTTTATTGAAAATAAATTATTATTATTATTAGTACTTTAGGAATTCCTACAATAATTGGTATTGAATAATTTGAATAATAATAAGTATTTTCTGAAAGGTTTTTATAAATATATAACGCAAAAGATTACCAATAATTCAATTAACAAAGACAAAATTAATTTCTTTATCTATTCAAAATTTAATGTTTGAAAAGAAAAATAGAATTTGTACTCAAGTCCTTCAACAGACCTATAATTTGATATCAAACACTCGGTTTAAAGCACTTCTAATAAAACTATTTTCGATTGAAAAAAAATCTATTTTGTTCGCAAGTCCTTCAACAGACTTTTCGTTAGATATCAAACACTTTGGGTATTAAAGCACAATTACTATATCAATTTCCAATCGAAATGAATTGAATTACGTATGCGTGCTCTTTCAAAGATCTTTCATTTTAAATGGTAGTAATAACTCTCGGTTTTTTGTTTCAAAATAATTTAATGATTGATATTGATGTACATTTCGGTTGTTACACCATCTTCAGAAGAAACCGAGAGTTATTACTACTATTTATTTTGAATATGTTTCAACGAGAGCCAACACACACGTCCATAGAAATTATCTTTCATTTTATATAAAACACTATAAGTTTTGAAGTACTTTACTAAAATATTTGCCGATCGAAATGTTTTTAATGTTGCATGCGGGCTCTTTAAATGGTCTTTTATTTAATACTAACCACAACTGATTTTGAAGTACTTTGAATAAAACAATTGCCGATTAGACAAATAATCCATTTTGTACGCAAGCTCTTCAACAGACCTTTCATTTACCAAACACGATCTATTTTGAAGCACAAATGTTGATAGAAATATTAGGAATGGTCAACTGATTCAAGCCTTATATGGTTTTTCTCTTAAATGTACATTGCCTTGGACAACATTTGGCAGCAATACAAAATATTGCATATATAACATTCAAATTTGATATGCTTTTATTTATTTAATTCAAATGTCAGTACAAAAATTCGTTGATACTACTGTCTTTAAGTAGCATTTTTTCGCAACCACCCCAAAAATTTGCCCTTTCTAATTACTTTTTAGACGCAAATGTCCGTTTTTACTGATCTAGTTCGGAAAATATGATTAGAAAGAGTTATGAAACTTTACCGATCCCTACATTGCATGAACAGATTATAAAACGAATGTTTCCATGGTGATTTATTTTATGAATAACGTACCCTGAAAATGACATTACTGAACTCTCTAACTTCCAAATTGCCTTCAGTTCGTTCTAAAAATTGCTTGCTCGTCTATTACAATATCTTTCAAATTTAGGCATGTAAATAACAATTTCTGTTAAATAATAGTTGTTTGTCTATTTAAAACGTAAAATGTTTCTTTCTTCTTTAGCAAGAGCAGCAATAGTGCAAAAGGAACAAAGACAATTTACGTTCGTGACAGGCACATATTTTTTTTTCTCCGATTGTATCTTTTTTTAACTATAAACATGTACTGAAAATAAACTAGTTCTGTCAATATGACAACTTTTTGTTTCCGTAGTTGTGGTATTGATCTATTAATTCATTAAATTTGCTTTGGAATAATGCATTTGGGGTTTGGTTCTTTATTAAGGTCATTAGATCAAGAAGGTTTTTACATTTTTGGATTTGCCATGGAGGAATATTGCCAAATGAAGTTCTTTGTATGTTTAGGATGAGGTTAAGATTTAGTTTTGATAAGGTCTTCTTTATAATTATTTGGGGGGTATTTGTATCTTTTATTTCTAATATGTTGTTATTGTTAATTTTAAATATGGCAGGGTATACAGGGTTATTTGGGTTATAGGCTACGTTTGTTATGAAGGACGAAATGTTTACTCATAATTGTATGTAATTATAATTGAATTTGCAAGGTAAAATCCAAATAAAGATATGTAGATTTTTCAATTTATAATATTGGAATGGAAGCCTATTAAATAGTCAAAGCAAAGAATTATATTTATTAATCTGTACAGTGTGATGAAATTTATATTCTATTTCTTTTATTCTCAAAGTTTTTGGTTTGTAAAAAACGTAACTAACTATGCTCCTTTTTAAAAATGCTATCAATTTCGTGTAATTTTCTATATTGATATTATATTTTATATTGAGAGATGATTTTAGCATTGAAAAACAGTCCATAACAACTAAGATTTCTGGGTTTCATATTCGAATTGGAATTATGCAAGTAAAACATACTCATTGTAAGTCCTTCCATAATTTTTATCGAAATAATTTATGAAAAGTTCATGATTCAGTACTGATTAGAGGATTTTTGTGGCAACAAATTACAAATTATATTATCGATAACTTCTTTAATATATACTGGAATATACATTATGAAATTATAACTGCAGAATCAATACAATTAAACAGAATATTCACTTACGATTAATTAAACATGAAAAAGCTGATGTGGACACCACATGACTTCCTTGTACGCGTATTAAACTATAGATATTTTTTTAATTGCACATATCTGACATTAAATTTTATTTTTTTTTATTTTTGTTCTAATCCATAGCAAACTTAATTAAAAAAAAAAAAACAAAAATATATAATTTTTAAATTTACATATCTCGCTTATACAAAAGGCTAATTAAATAATTCTTAATGTGCTAGACACAGAATTTAATTCTCTAAAACCTTTATTTGCAGCATTTATTTCTAAAATCAATATAATACCTTTTTTCAAGAAAAACTGTTAGCAGCTTCATGTAATGTATCACTTCCGGTTAGTCTATTTTAATCAAACCCTATTATGTTATTTCCATTGATGTAGTAGTCTTATATATCAAATTTGGCGCAATTGATAAATACATAATCACTAGAACTATGTCGCAATCGCAATCCAAACAAAAAAACGGGGAAGAACTGAAGAGAGACCTAGGACACTAGCAAAGTAATTTTCTGGAATATACAAGGATTGAAAAACATACACAAGCTAAATAAACAAGAACTAGAATTTTTTTATATCTTACCGAAACATGGTCAAATTATCAAGTGCAGGCGAACACAGACTTTTTGGAAAATTATAGGATCTTTCAGCAGGAAGCAGTAAAGAGCAGCTCTACGGGACGTGCAAGAGGAGGAATTATGGTATTATCATGGAAAGCTATAAAACAAATAACAGTAATAGAACAAGAAGTACATTGGCTTTTCTAAAAATAAATACACCTTCATACAAAATTATCCTAGGAACAGTATATTTTTCTTCGAGCTACGATCAGGAAATACTTCTGGAATTATTTACGCAAAGTGTAAGAAGTATCACAGACAAATACAAGCACTACTCCCTTTTTATTCGAGGTGATTTTAATAGCCGAATTGGAAACCTAAATGATTCAGAAGAAGATATACTACTTACTAATTCCCTGCTGAGCGCAAAAAGAACAACGTTCGATTTTACTATAAACAAAAAAGGAAGAGATTTGGTAGAGATTATGGAACTGGAGAATTTATACGTTATAAACGGACGAGCATTGAACGACTCGCCTGCGAACTACACTTTTCTAAACAAAAATGGTAAGAGCACTATAGTTCTAATTTGCATAAATCTCTTTGATATATTAAAGAACATCTCTGTCTTGACGGAAATCTGTCATCCGATCATTTAATTTGTTCATTAATAATTCTTGACGTAACGGAGCAAAAAATCAGGAAACCAAAGCAAAATTTAATATTTAACACAGTTAAAACTAAATGGGACCCGATCAAAGAAAGACAATACCTCGAAAAAAATGGAACAGAAAAGCAATAACGAGGGATTTGTGCAGACTTATAATACTGAAAACATTTATAAACATTTGGTAAAAGTAATAAAGTGTGTCTCATCGGAGATTGGCATAATGAAGGATATAAAAATAAAACAATCGAACTCGGAATATCTTCTTCTTCTTCTTCTTCTTCAGCTCTCTAACCCCAGTTGGGTTTTGGCTTCCTCCAGCAATTTCCTCCATTGTACTCTATCTTGAACCATTTCTCTCCAGTTCTGTGTGTTAAGTCTCTTCAGGTCTTTCTCGACTTCGTTTTTCCATCTGGCTTTTGGACGTCCTTTCGGTCTCGTTCCTATTAGGTTTTTATTAAAGATTCTCTTTACCATCCGTGCGTCGTCCATCCGTTGTCCGAACCATCGCAGTCTGCTTAATTTGATTTTTTGGACTATATCACTCTCATCGTACATTTCATATAGTTCGAAGTTCATTCGTACCCTCCATTCTTCTCCTTCTTTTACTGGTCCAAAAATTCTTCTTAGCATTTTCCTTTCAAAAGTCATTAACCTATTTGCTTCTCTAGTTAATAATGTCCAAGTTTCTGCTCCATAAGTAACTACTGGTAGAATCAAGGTTTTATATATATTCAGTTTTATGCTTCTGCTAAGATTTCTGTTTCTTATTAGCTTTGAGTGGGCGAAAAAGCACCTATTTCCAATGTTTATTCTTCTTTGAATTTCCTTGGCCTCATCATTAACTGAATTTAATAACGTACCGAGGTATGTGAATTCCGTCTCCACTTGAAAGTTGTAATTTTCTACCTGTATGGTTTGTCCATCGTTGACTTTGTTTCGGCTTAGGATCAATGCTTTGGTTTTGATTTCATTTATATTAAGTCCTTTTACTTTAGCAGCTTTTTCCAGAGCTAGAAAAGCATTAATCATTTCGTCTTGTCTTCGGCTTAGTATCACAATATCATCAGCATAAGCCAGTATTTGATACGAGTTAACGAATACTTGACCATTTGGGTTTAGTTCCGAGTCTCTTATGATGGCTTCCAATGTGATGTTGAATAGGAGGGGAGCTAGCGCATCCCCCTGCATGATTCCCGTGTTTGGGTTGAATTTTTGAGACATTGTAGTTGATGTCTTCACGAAAGTGTCATTGCTCTGATTCATGGCTTTAATGATATTTATTAGTTTCATCGGGAATCCTAGTTCATGCATTGCTCTCCAGATATGTTTCCTTACTATGCTGTCATATGCTGTTCTGAAGTCGATAAAAAGACAGTATATTGTTAAGCCATACTCCCATCCTTTCTCCATAATTTGTTTGAGACAGAATATTTGATCTATCGTTCCCCTGTTTTGTCTGAAGCCACATTGGTAATCCCCAATTATTTCCTCAGATATAGTGATAAGTCTGTTATAAATAATGTTGGATAGTATTTTATAACAGGTGTTCAGCAGACTAATTCCTCTGTAGTTATTACATTCGAGAGCATCTCCTTTCTTGTGTATAGGACAAATTAGGACTGAGCTCCAATTCTCTGGTAGTTTTTCTTCTTTCCAGATATCATTTAAAAAATGTTGGATGTGTGGTGTTAGTTCTTCTATGCACACTTTATAGATTTCTGAGGGTATATTGTCTTCTCCTGGGGCCTTGTGGTTTTTCAGGCTTTTTATGCTTTCATAAATTTCTTCGAGGGTAGGCGGCGGGATATCTTGCGGTGGTCCAAATGTATCTATCTGAGCGTCATCATCTTCCACCTGGTCTTTGGTAAGTAATTCTGAGAAATGCTCTGCCCATCTTTGAGCTACCTGGTTTTCTTCACTCTTGATGTGCCCTTCTTTATCCCTAATGGAATTTACTTTATATTTGAACTCTTGTTTGGATTCTTTTATGTTTCTGTAGAAGTTTCTTGCATCTTTCAAATTCTTAGCAATTTTAATTTCGTCTATTCTTCTTGAAAGTAGTTCCCTTTTCTTCTTTCTGCACATTCGATAGGCTGTTAGTCTCTTTTCCTTATAGTTCTCTTCCGCTGTTCTCGTTCTGCGCTGACACATTTTTTGCCATGCCTCATTCTTCTTTCGGATGGTGTCTTTACACTCCTCGTCTATCCAGTCATTCTTCTTGCTCTCGTTTTCCTTTTCTAAACTCAATTTTTTTGCCACATCAATTATGCTGTCTTTAATGACTTCCCATTGAGTGTCTATAGTCTGTTCTCCATCCATGGTGGCTCTAGTAAGTCTTTCCGCTATACCTTGTCTTAGATTTTCTCTCGTTCCTTCATTCTGTATTTTATCTGTGTCCCATCTCGTATGTCTTGTACTTCTTGTTGATTTCTCTACCGCTATTTTCTCTTTTATGCTGATTTTCACCAAATAATGATCTGAATCTAGATTGACCCCACGAAGCGTTCTCACATCTCGTATATTTGTGGCGAATCTTGCATTAACTAAAACATGATCAATTTGATTTATTGTTTTCCCATCAGGTGACATCCATGTACCCTTGTGGATGTTTTTGTGTGTGAAATATGTACTACTGATGGTCATATTTCTCGCTGTGGCAAAATTAATAGTTCGTGAGATATTATCATTGCTAACTTCATGTAAACTATGTTTACCTATGGTTGGTTTAAATTCTGGTTCACGTCCTATTTTGGCGTTTAGGTCGCCCATTATTATGATCATGTCATTTCTTTGTACTTTATCGGTTGTTTTCTCTAGTATGTTAAGGAATTGTTCCTTATCGCTATCTTCCTTATCTTCCGTGGGAGCATGCACGTTTATTAACGTTATGTTGCGGAATTTACCCTTTAAGCGCATAAGGCATTTTCTTAAATTTTTGTGAGACTAAGAAAGCAGTACCGAACTGTCCTTTCTTGTTTGCGGAGCTGTAGAACAGCGTATGACTTCTTTGTTCTAAAATGCCGTTATCGGGCCACCTCGTTTCTTGTAGCGCTATAATATCTATCCGTAACTGGGTTGCTATCTCTCTAAGTTCGTGCAGGGCTCCTGGTCTGTAAAGACTTCTTACATTCCAGGTGCCTATGTTAAAGTCATGTATCCTAGTCCCTTGCCAGTTTTGTTTCCGTTTAGTCTGTCCAATCCGAGGCTCTCGCTGCGGTTTCATAACATGTTGGTTTTGACGTGGCTGGGTTGTTAACCCCGCGCACAACCCCCAGCCTGGGGGACCAGGGATTATCTGTAGGGGTTGCCTTCCCTCGGAATATACTCACATAAAAAGTAAGCCGTGGTACTATGAAACTTGTAATAATCTCAAAAAAGAAGCTAAAAGAAGGCTCAGGCTATGTAAAATAAACAAAATTGACAAAGAGTACATTGATCATTATATACAATCTAAAAGTGAGTACAAAAAAACTATCGAAATAGAGAAGAAAAAATATAAGAATAGCTTGAGTAAAAAATTTAAAAATACTACGGACCAAAAGGAATTTTGAAAAACAATTAAGACCTTATATCGTACAAATAATTTCAAAAATTATATAACTTTAGAAGCTTGGGAAAAGTTTTATACAACACTTTACGGTCCAAAGATATCAACAGACAAACTTTCTTTGATGTACTACACCCGTACCTTGATGAAGAAATATCTACAAATGAAATTAATTATGCTATACATAACTTTAAGAACAATAAGACTCCAGGATCGGACACTATTTTATATGAGCAACTAAAATATTTGACAGAATACTGGAAGCAATATTTACGAGAAATGCTAAATAAATTTTTAAGGGAGGAGATATTTAAAAGCAGAATTAAAGAAGGTAAAATGAACCTTATTATACAAAAAAAGACCGCACAAAACCTGATAATTATAGAGGTATCGCTCTACTAAACACGACAACAAAACTATTTACCTTTATTTTAAAGAACAGGTTGCAAACTTGGCCAGAAAACTGTAAAATACTACCGAAGGCATGGTCTGGTTTTCGAAAGGGAAAGTTCTGTATTAATAATATCTTCGTGCTTGACACTATTGCAAGAATGATAATTCCAACGAATAAAGAAGGAACTTACTGCATATTTATCGACTTCAAGCTGCATTATATTGGAGTAAGTGGTAAACTTGTAAGGATAATTGAAAATATTTAAGATGAAACAACGGTGCAAATAAAGGTCGAAAATAAACTGGCAACCCCAATTCAAGTCAATAAAGGTGTTTTACAAGGAGATTGTACGAGTCCACTTTCATTTACTCTCTACATTTCCGATATGGAGACATATTTTAGAGCTCACACCCTAGAAGGGATCTTCATAAATCCACAAACAGACATCATGACACTTCTATATGCTGACGACATTGTGTTCTTTGCAAATTCACAAATGGACGTGCATAGAAAATTGAAAGCGGTAGAAGATTACTGTAACCCTTTAGGATTAGAGATTAATCCCACAAAAACTCAAATCCTACATGTACACATAGGGAGGCCTCCCAGAAAACATAAATTTTAAATATCAAGGATGTCATATATATGAAACCTCATCATATAATTACCTTGGGGTTAAAATAGCTTCATCTGGACAATATAATCAAGCTGCCAAAGACGCTCTCAGTAAAGCTAATAACGTAACTGGTGTTATAAAGTCTGCCTTTGCGAAATCAAATCTCTACTCATGGAATACCACCATAAAACTTTTCAGTAACATTTTAATTCCTTCAATATTATATGCGGCCGAAATATGGGCAGAAAACCTGACTGACGTAATAGAAAAAGTACAAATGAACTTTTTTTAAACAATATCCTATTGCAGAGATCAACGCCAAACTATTATACAGGGTGTTATATTTTAATAGACCCAGCAAATATCTCGCTTATTTATCAACTTAACAATTTATTTCATATAACATGATTTATACAGCAATATGTAAGCTAGTTACTGATGGATGTACATTCATGATATCATTTCCGGTTTATTAGTAATTAATGTCAACTTTGAAATTTCAAATGGAACATACTATATTTTTTTTACAAATTTTAAAAGTGCATCAAATTTGGTTTACAATCATGTAAAATAATCCATATGTTACATTATTAAAAAGTAAAATGGCGGGCACTTTAATATACACCAAATCGGAAAGAGAATAGTGAGCCATGACTGTGACTTTAAAGCAAATTTGATGCACTTTTAAAATTTGTAAAAAAATATAGTATGTTCCATTTGAAATTTCAAAGTTGACATTAATTACTAATAAACCGGAAATGATATCATGAATGTACATCCGTCATCAACTAGCTTACATGTTGCTGTATAAATCATGTTATATGAAAGAAATTGCTAAGTTGATAAATAAGCGAGATATTTGCTGGGTCTATTAAAATATAACACCTTGTATACGCAGAAAATTCGGCCAATATAAATTAGAAATTATAATTTTAAAAAGAATGCTGGCATGGTGGCTAAAACTTTTACAGTCTTCAGAATTGTCGTACAATAAAATATGTTACAAACAATTAATGAAAATGAACTCTTATCCAAGGATTGACAAAACAAAGACATTAAAATACAACTGGGCATCTAAGCTGCAATCAATGATCGAATCAGCCAATTTCTCTTGGGTTTGGGATTCGCAAGATGCAATAGTAGTAAAGCAATAAATGCATAATATCATATTAGCATATCAAGACAGACTTTATGAATAATAATATAATAATATATCATCACGCCTTTTACCCATTACTGAGTGTGGCACTCTGCCTAAGCAGATCTCGGTAAGAGATATATTTTTTCGCGTGAAGTGCGGTTACCAGCCGTCAAATCACGGCCTCCAAAGATATTAGTGGTGGAGGAGCCACAGGGGTAGATTTTTTAAAATTGGTGAAAATTGTTTGTCGGCTGTGGGGATCGAACCAGGGTTCTCAAGATCCACAGGCCGACTCGATACCACTGAGCCACCTACCCCATGAGACTTTATGAGATGGACACAATAAGAATAAAACTTCAACATATAATCCCTCATATACTTCCTACAATTTCTCAAATAAATTTATGAATTTAAAAATCCCCATTCAAATAATCCGCATCATAGCTCAGACCCGATCCGCTTCCAATAAAAACCCTACAATCCTTCATAATGGCATTTGTCACAGGTTTCAACCAGAGGGGATATGCTCTTTGTGCATCTTGTATGAAGATGACGATTTAAAACATTTCTTCTTTCGCTGCCCGATACTTACTGCCTTGAGAGACCATAACATACGCACTTTCGTCGCCAGCCGCCCAATAACCTCCACGGCAAAGAGTGTGTTAGCGGATTTAAACGAAGAAAAAATATTTAAGCTTTTCTAGTTTGTAATAAATGCATTAAAGATAAGAAGTTTTATTATTAATTCATAGCAAATATATGTTTGTTTCCGACATCAGTATTATGTAAAATGTGGTATGGCATAAAGTTAATATTGTACCAACCTACCTTTCTTTTGTATAAGCTATAGCTTGTTTACAAAATAAATTTATTATTATTATTATATATCAAATTTGAAAAGTTTTGGATTATATTTTGACATAGGTTTTCATTAAAATCTCGTATTATAGGCTTCAAGTAAAGCACCACTTCCGGAAGTTATATAATGACCAAAAAGGTACAAGGAAGTAAAAAGGGAACTTTTTATGAATCCATGAATTTAAAATTCAATATTATGATGTTACCAATATAAAATTTTTCCAGATATTTAGAAAGTGAATAATAAATTAAACATGTTTATTAAAATTTACAAAGTTAAATAAATAAATATATCATCATGTCTTTTACCCATTACTGGGTGTGGCACTCAGCCGTAGCAGATCTCAAAAAGTGATATATTTCTTCGCGTGAAATGCGGTTACCAGCCGTTAAATCACGGTCCCCAAAGATGTTAGTGAAGGGGGAACCACAGGAGTAGTTTTAAAGTGGTGAAAATTGATTGTCGGCTGTGGGAATTGAACCCGGCTCCACAGGCCGACTCAATACCACTGAGCCATCTACCTTATAAAGTCTAAAATAAACTATACACGGTTTTTCATGAGTGATGTAACAGAATTTAATAGCTTATTATTTATGTCATTTTGTGTAAAATATGTCATATGAACATAGATCATATTATTTTTCATTACCAAAATGCAAGGGGTCAAAGTTTTATAAATATCAAGTTGTAATTGAACAAATTAGGGAAAACAAGACATGATATGGACAACATAACAGAATAGCACAATATGCAAAAATTTATAATTTTTGTACATTTAAATCAAAATGTGTGCCATACAAAAAAATATGAACAAATGCACCTAACTAAAAATAAACTTGCTGCAGCAGTATGCGCAAGAAAAATGCGTACTTGTTATACTTCTTTTACATTTTAATGAATATATTTATCGATTTGTGCATGGGTAAAATTAACCGAAACAAAAAATTATTTTTATATTATATTTATGTGTTTGGGCCATAATTTGAAGATTGATAATCTCATTTCACACACATAAATATATCACTTAACGAGATCTGTAACTGCAGAGTGCCACACCCAGTAATAGATAACAGGCATGATGATATATTTTATTTATTTAAATTAATTTCAATTTTACTAAGGTAAATTCCAGTGCTGTTCTCAAGAGGCTTGTTAGCCGAAGTAAAAATCACAATTGTGTTTCAGTTGTCGTTCTCTCTTTTATGTCGTGATCGTTCTATACTTTTTGTTTTTTCGTTTGTTTCCGGTGAGTTGCGAGAAAGAATCATCTGCGAGATACTGCAAACCATGTATCAAACGATGAGAAAATATTTCCCAAAGGGGAAGTTAAAACAACATCAACACAGAGATGGACTTCCGATGTCAGAAGTCGCGTCAGTAAAATAGTCGCGAATGGACAACCTTAAGAGGCTGCAGCCACAATCTCGGGAAAAAATTTTGGCCGGGACGTGCGGTGGCAGGTAGCAAGTAGGCTGGTCCAGGCACGTTCCCCTTCCACTATCTGATGAAGCGAAATGGGTTGTTCGTACAAAATGCACTGACACTGACACACTCACGTTTAATTCTGCAAGCAGTTTATTACTCGGTCATTGTAGATTGAGTTATGAGCAAATTCGATTCAAAAAATGTTTAACGTTCGGAAATTTAGGTAGGTATATGGCTAGAAAATATCATAATCGACGTAAACTTTCAAAGTTTTTAGAAAATACACAAATTTTTCCTCGTCTTAAAACTTTTTTTCGTGTTTATAGTAAACTAAAAAGCATACATAGTTTATATTTTGTAATAGAATTTCTGCAACTATCCAACATGCAAATATGTTGAACAAGATATTATATTGTTAATAATTAATTATTTATATATTTATTTATGTTGTGCGGCGCATTTGGTTATTTTGTATAACAAAAGCAACATGCTACAAAATCACGTACCGTTTAGAATTGTAATTTACAGCGAGTAAAACATGAAGGAAAATTCAAACTTATTTTTAGTGAAGAAATATTGTCTCCAACTTGTATAGATTAGGAGTATTCATGGTTATTTTTACAAATATGCATTTATTATGTTATAATACGTACACAATACACATTAATGCATATTAAAAAATAAATTATATTATAACATTATTAAAATAAAATATTATATTTGTGCTCAAATATGCACAGTGTTGCTAATGACAATGTGCAAAAACAATAATAAAATAGTTGCTACGAAACAAACATAACTATGTACCTAACATTCAAATTAAATATTTTTGACGTTTGAAATGTAATATGTATAATTTGTTAAAACTCGATCATAGTTACAACAGCTAGTGATCATAACATGAATACTAATTGCATAAATATGTAACTATTGTCTTGTAGCAACTATTTTATTGTACGGAAATATCACAGGGGGACAAATTTGAAATAATACCATATTGCTCGAGTCGTTTTACCTCGATACCGCCAAGTATAAGTGAAGAAAATAAAAATGTGACCATAGAAAATTTAAGTATAGAGTCATATTTAATGAAATCATTTAAATTCGCTGTTTCTAAGGAATAAAAAAGATAAATAAAAGTTTATTCACTTACAAACATTTCTTTACTGTGTTTATGCGATGTCAAACTGACAAATCTAACGTTGCCAAGTCGAGTTTTTATATATGACGTAATGTATCTAATTAAAATAAATTAATAAATATATCATCACGCCTTTTACCCATTACTGACAATGAATGTGACACTCTGTCGGAACAGATCTCGGTAAGTGATATATTTTTTTCACGTAAAGTGCAGTTACCAGCCGCCAATTCACAGCCCCAGCGATGCTAATGGAGGGCGTGCCACAGGAGTAGTTATAACGGGGAATGCACGCATCGTTATAATATTAAACTACTGCCTTATATTTGTCTTGCTTTTTTCATGTACTACTTCGTGCAAACACAATTTCATTGAAATTCCTAATAGTATAGATACGAACCAATTGTTGGCGGCTATGTGTTTCATCTATCTATCACTAGATGTAGACTGGCGTATTTAAAATTTATGTTTTGTATACAAATTTAGTCACACATATCGGGTAGCTATTCAACTCTCTAATATTCAAACACTACTTAGCGAGTATATAGCTTTATGCAGATGCATAATAATGAAACACCATAAAATTAAAATACCTAAAATGGCGGATTTAGCAAAGATCCGAACCAAAATGTAGTGGTTACATATTCAAACTATTACCCAATAGATGGCAATTTTGTGTAATATTCAAATTTTAAACTTGTTTATTAGTAGGAAAATGTATACACCGCATTATTTAAAGAACAACAAGCAGATTTAGACATTGTGTCATAATGTAATGTTCCTTAATAACAATGCACTGTATAGTCTTCAAGTTCATGATGAAATAATTAATGCTTTGAATGCCAAGATATATTTTCAAGGTAATTTTCATGAGGATATTTTTTAGAATGATTAATCTTGTTTAAATCTATTGGTACACACAAATATCTAACTCAGATGATACGGGCTTCACATACATTTAAGTTTTAGATTAATTTGCACATAAGTTCTTTTGTATAAATTATCTTTTCTTAAAATATTTATTAGATTAGAAACAACAACAATTAAAATAAATGAACTGAACGCAATATAAATAACAAATCATTTTCAAATTATTTATAGTACAGAAATGAGAAATTGCTTTGCTTAAATAAATATTAAAGAATAATATTATGTAGATATTACTTATGTACGATTCACCACTGTACTACAGTTCTTAAAGTCTCAATCGGTAACATTATATAATTTTTGTACGATTGCTATGAAAGGTTGACAATTACGCTCTCATTTGTCATCGTAAATTTGACGTTTTCTGTGAAATAATCGAAAAATGTCTTTGTCGCGCGTTTCCAATGGCAACGCGCGAAAAAGATGTTAAATATTTTAATAGTTACAGGGATATAATAATAATAATAATAATAATTTATTACCTAACAGAACAATCCATTAACAAGGTAAAGTGTAGTAACCGTATAACATAAAAATACACCATATTGATAAATAACAACCATAAATATAAATAATAACATTACATTATTCTGCAATTGTATGTACAAAAGTGGATTCACTGACTCTACGAATTTCTCTCAGGGAACAATTAAAAATATCACAATTATTGCACATCAAATTGTATCTGGAAGTGATAACGAAAATGGGCGATCTAAGCAGCATGTTTGTGTTGACTTTAAATGTGAAGAAAGTATTAGAATATCTAGTGCAAAATCTGGGCACAGAAAAATATATCTTGGAAAGTAAGTAACTGCAATCAATTTGGTTATGCAACAGTTTGTACAAAAATACAATACCTTGAACAATGTATCTAGTATCCAGAGAAGTTACATTAAATATCATCAGTAATGTTTGTTGACTGAAACCCCTAATGGGATAAATATGATGAACTTTAAACCACATAAATTTTAAGTACTTACGTTGAATATTTTCGAGCATATCTTTGTAACAACGGTATAGCGGATACCAAACTAGAGAGCAGTATTCAATAATTGGACGCACTAGGAAACAAAATAACGATCTTAAGGCATTAGTACCTACTATTAAACGCTCTGCTGTTTCTAATTATGAAACCAACTGTCCTATTTACAGTTTTGACAACATTACAAACTTGGTAGGTAAAGAAAAAGTTTTCTTGGAAATACACACCTAGATCTTTTATCATTGAGACGCGTTCAAGTGAATTGTTATGAATAGTATATAGATGATGGATAGGAGTTCGTTTTCGACTATATGATATTACTTTACATTTACTAATGTTTAGCGCTAATTTGTTAAGTAAACACCAGTCTTGTAGCGAATTTAAGTTTATTTGTACGGTTTCACAATCATTAACAGAATTAATACTTTGAAATTATTTGACATCGTCCGCAAACATAAGTACCTGACAGTTAAGTAGACTAGGTAAGTAAAAACAACAACGGACCAAGATTTGAACCCTGTGGAACTCCGGATTTGGCAGAAAATAAAGTAGAGATATGGCTATTATATATCACACATTGCTGTCTATTATGCAGATATGATGATATCAAAGTTAAAAGTTGAGCATGAAAACCTAAGTTTTTCAACTTAAGTATTAGTATATGGTGATCTACACGGTCAAAAGCTTTTGAAAAGTCAGTGTAGATCACATCTACTTGACCTTTTGAATCTAATACTTCAGCTGTGAACTGTGAAAATGAACTTAAATTTGCTAATGTAGATCGCTTGGCTATAAATCCGTGTTGAGCAGGAGATAGATGATGTTTAATTTGTTGAAATACGTTACTGTACAAAATAGATTCAAGCACTTTCGTAAAATTTGACAAAATTGCTATCGGTCTATAGTTCATTACATCCGATGAATTTCCCGATTTCAATACTGGACATATTTTTTGCAATTTTCCATACATCAGGGTATGTACTGGTATGTAGACACATATTAAAAATACGAAGTAATGGTTTTAATAAAACACTCGAACAATCTTTAATGAAGAAGGATGGTATTTGGTCTAAATCCGCTGTAGGTTTATTACCCAACTTTGCAATAGCAAATTTTATGTCATCTTCAGTTATAATGTTTATATTAACGCAAGAATGGTTATATATGTCGTAGTTTATATCGTCTAAATAATGATTTGTAGTCGAATCTATGTAGACACTACTGAAATAGTCTTTAAAAAGATTTAAGATGTCCTGAGGATCATGAACAGTTCGATTATCTAGATACATAATGCTTTTGTTTTTTTAGATTGTATATAAGACCAAAAAGTTTTAGGATCCGCTACAACACATTGCTCAACATTTGCAATGTAAGTTTCGTAAGATGATTTAATTTGTGATTTAATTAAAATTCGGTATCGCTTGAAATTTAGAAGATCTAGCTCGTTATTATCTCGTCTGAATTTTTTATAAAATTTATGTTGAATTTTAATGTTTTCAATAATTTCTCTCGAGAACCAGAGCGGATAATGTCTTTTAAAATTTTTATATTTAGGGACGTATATGTCAAGTAAAGCGTAAATAGTATTGTAGAACCTATTGCATAATTCGTCAACATCATTAATTTGATCTAAATCAGACCAAGATACATTTAAAAGTGCTGCATAAAGACCTTGATAACTAGCTTTGCGAAAATTATAGTTAGTACTAAGCACAGCTTTGGGACAGTTTGGTATGCTGTCTGTTCTCAAGTTAATGTCAATTGACAAAGTAGGATGATGATTATCTTCCTGAACAAATGGATTAATTTCTCTGGTAACACTACATGTTAAATTAGAAAAAAACTAGATCTAGAAGACGCCCATTTTCATTATTAACATTATTATATTGCATGATATTTAATAATACAGAAAAGTTATGTAACATATTTGTAAGTGAATCAATGAAATCATTTTCAGCAAAGGTGGGTATATTAAAATCACCTAAGAAAACAATATTCTTATAATACAAAAATAATTCTTCTAAATATTCCAACAGATATTTTAAATTAGTCACCGTGGGAGTGGTTGAAATATAAAGAACAAATATGTAGAATGTAGAGGACTGAAATGTACATTTACAACCTAAAATATCAAAAGCAGGTAACATAATCAATATAGAATCTAAATTTATTTTTTCAACGACTATATTGTTTTTTTATAGCCATTAGTACTCCACCACCTAGTGATAAATTAGTAGCCTCAAAATTACGATCTTGCCTATATAGAGTGTACATATTTAGTGGAATAATTTCCGAGTCTAAAATATCATTTGTTAACCATGTTTCCATTATTGCTATAATTTCAAATTCACCATCTGTAACAGATAATGTAAGCTGATCGAGTTTATTTTTGATACTACGAGCATTTTGATAGTAACATCGTACATTGTTTAACCTGTTTGTGATTTGCTGTCTAAAAAAGAGTTTTTTTGCTGTTTACGAGGAAACCAAAATCTTTTAACAAGTACACCTACAGGCCAAAGTTCTGTGTTAAGCAATGTAGGTAATGAATTATAATCTAAGCCTAATCTGAACGAACTATAATCTCCACTATGCACAATTTTGAGACAATTAAAATATTCAGTTAAACCTTGCGATTGCAGAAAATCAACGACATCTTCTGGGGTAGTGTCTTTATTGTTGATCCTGCTGATATGGAGCCACGCACGCCTCGGAGCACCGGAGAGTTTACCAGTACGGTCCTGAGCAGTTCCAAAGGTACGCTCGATGGTTAAATTAGCGGTAGGGTATGGCGGGGCCGGACGAGCAGTTTGCTGGACACTGCTGGTATTGCTGACCTTGCCGCTCATGTCAACCTTGGCAACATTTGCACGTTGTTGCACATTTATAACAGCTGGTTTAAGATTAGATGTTAATGCAGTTGAATTATTATTATTTGCACTATGTGTATTAGTAGTAGCATTTAATTGCGGTGGTGATAATTTAAGTATAAGTTTGTTTTGATCATTTTTGATATTTTTACAATCTCTGAGTTCAGTTTTAAGACTGTTTATTTCGTCTAGTAAATCTTTTTTCAAGATATCAAGATGAGATTTTAAGGCACTATCAAACACTTTAATTAACTCACTGTAATCGTCGATACCATCAGCATCATCTTCACAGGTTTTATTTCTTAGATTTCTTGGCATATTTTAAAAAACAAAAATTAATTGCCAAAACACTAATTAATCGGAGCTCAGTTGAGTACGTCTGCTCGAAACGAGAGATAAACAATGTTAAGAAATTGATAATATGTGCAATAGTTAGTGGACTGCCCAAAGATGTTCGGCGACAACTGTAGATATAAACAAAACAGAAACTTGTCATATTGACAGTTGATAAAACGAATTTATTTTCAGTACGTATACGTTTTTTAATCATTTTAAGATGGAATCGTAGAAAAAATTATGTGTATTACGAGCGTAGTATTTTTATTCCTCTCACACAATTACCGTGCTCGAGTAACAAAGGATCACTTTACGCTCTTAATACACAAATAACTATTGAATTCATTTATTTTTCAGTCTTCCATATCGGAGAACTTTGTAATAGAAGTAGAATCTTCTAAAATGAATGACAATGAAATTTGCGGTAGATGAATCGTGGATATACAATACTCTTTCAATGATCTAAAATCTATAAAACATCTTGATTTCGAGTGTTTTTTTTTTGACATAAATAATTTTTTTAAAGTATTTTTAAGTTCAAGTGTAATATTTGTGGCATAGAAAATACAATTCACACTGAGATAATATTGGCTGTCAATAAATTAGTTCTTGTGATATGGCTGTTGTTTCCATGAATTCGAAAGAAGATTTTCATAAAAAAATTAAATTAGGTATGGAACGTAAAGTTGGTAAATATACACTGAAGTATACAGAAAAAAAAATTAATTAAGAGCAAGGTAAAACCGCAGATATCTCAAAAAAAGATTACATGTAGTTAATCACCCAGTTATGAAATATAGTCCAAAAGCCAAAAATCCGGAATCTGATATGAGCAACGAAGAATATGAAGAAAAAAAATTGTTAAAAATGCTGACCGAAATTATATTGTCCAACACACTATTGGCCAGTGTATTAAACAGTTTTGGAAGGAAGAAAGGCGAAAACATGTTACCGCCTCGCACTTTGGACAGATTTGTTAAACGCGGAAAGCAACATCCACAGCGAATATAGTTAAAAATATGTTGTATAATTTGTTTACCGGTTGCAAAGCAATAAAATATGGTATTAGAAACGAAAGTAAGGCAATTGATATCCTGGAAGGCAAGCTTTAAAAAAAGCGGCTTTTTGATACCTGACGACGAATCGGCTGTGATAAAATCTGTGCAATCAATTATTCCTACAGCACACGAGACATGACAGCGATTAAAGCAGTAGAGGAAAACTTATAAAATTTGTAGAAATTATCAATGGCATGATAAGTTTGAAAAAAAAATAGTTATTTGTGTAATAAGAGCGTAAAGTGATTCTGGTAACTATTGAATTAAGCGCGCATTTAATATCTTTTTCGCGCGTTGCCATTGGAATTGTGCGCATTTAACATCTTTTTCGCGCGTTGTCATTGGAGACGCGCGACAAAGATATTTTTCGATTGTTTCTCAGAAAACGTCATCTTTACTATGACAAATGAAAACGTAATTGTCAACTTTTCATAGCAATCGTAGAAAAGCGATTTTTTTTCATACCAGATACAGGGGCCAATTATATATTTCAAATAGAAATATGTGTTAGTTTGTAATTTATACTAATATTGAAAAAATAGAACATAATTCTGTATTTTGGGAAGAAATAATGGTTCCAAAACTAGTACATTTTTGTTGCACAAATAAGTTGATCCCCGATTTCAATTTACTTGTTCAGATCACATTTGCTAGGAATATCGTCAGTCTTCAGACTATTTTTGACAAAAAATATTCTGTGGCCGTAGTGGTAAAAGTTTTGGTTACCCCGCAATAAATATAGACCTGCTTTCAAATCATAGTCGCTGCGAGAGCACAAGATGTTAGTTTGGTTGTATAGTTTTGTACATTTGGGAAGTAAAACATGAAAATATGATGTAAAAATCGTATACAAATATAGATTTTACTCTTGAACGGGAGATCTTTATTTTCATATACAAATTGTATATTGAAAAGCTCTGTTATCTGTGAAAAGTTTGATAATGTTAAAAATGACTGTATCTTGTTTACTATAAACTTTATCAAAGAACTGACTGACAAATGTTAATATTTTTATATCATCATTATTTATATAAAAGTTGAATAAATTTGGTCTGTTAGAAGAGCAGATAAGTTTATAGAGAGTTTTCGCTTGTACTCCGGAGCGGCCTTAAATTTATTTTTTTATCTCGCATAACAGAGAATGCTAATTTAAATAAGTGGATTATTCCACTTAATTTTATATATCGGTTCTTTGCCGAATACAATATCTATGCCCCATATATTCCATGTTAAAGTATAGTACAACTCAATAATAAATTTGCTTGAATTCAAATTACCTTCAACTTCAATATTTGTTTTTACAGAAGAAAATACCTCCTATACCATAGCTGTAAACCTAGCGATCTACGGATCACAGTATGATATTATAGAGTTCCGCGAGTAGAATCAAATTTTTTAAATAAAATCATTGTCTTTTATGAAGGTATAATTATATTTTTTGTTTATAGCAAAAAGTTGAAATATATACAAGTATAATCATTATAAAACTTTACTCATTGCGTCATATATATATATATATATATATATATATATATATATATATATATATATATATATATATATATATATATATATATATATATATATATATATATATATATATATATATATATATATACAGGTGACTCATCGAAATGTCCGTCTTCGCTATCTCCCTTCTCGTTAGAAATACAGCATAAATTTATCAACAAAATTTATACGTCTACTCAAGGAGCATAACGTAAAATTAGTTTCACATATACAGAGTGTTGCGTGACGTCCTGGCGAGAATTGTTTGTCTTTTTAAAAATAAAACATCCTATATATTTTTATATAATTTTAATTTAATTTTATTCACCTATACGAATTTTGAATTTTGTTTTAGTTTTTTGCGACTTTGCCAAGTTTTTCCGTCTTTTGTCTAAAAAGGCTAATACACGCACTGCTTTATGAAAGCGTACTGAAGTTATTGTAACCCTCCTCGTTATGACGAGAATTAGCAAATATTACACGGGTTCTTGTCAGATTGAAGGACGCAAGTATTAAAGTATAAAAGTATAAATATATTTCATAAATAGGTTTTACATACGTTTTACACAGCACTACTCGATACAGTCTTGATGTGTTGACTCTATTGGATTTACATTCTATTCTGCTGGCCCAATCGGTCAGCCCTTTCACACTGACTATCCCCCCGAGTATAATGTTCATTCCTTATATAATATTGGAACAATTCTAAGTCAGCAAAATAAGTATTACACTTTACTATAATGTTTATATATTACATGTCACACCATGACCCAGTTATTGAAGTTACTTTCTATGTATGTCTTAATTGTGCTGACTTGTTCGGCCAGCAGACCATGGTTCTAAAAAAAGCAACACGCCAAGTTGCTGGGTTTAGCAGGTGCATAAGATTTAGGGGCAAATACGAAAATTGTATTTCATCCTGAGTGGCCTTATATAAATAACGAAACAAAAATTAAATTAAAAAAATAATTATAATTTGTCCCATCTCACCCCTGCAGACCGGACAATGTTCAAACAGTTCATCTCTACACCTCTTCAATTTCAATATTTGTTTCCACAGAAGAAAATACCCTCTATACCAGTGCTGTTCAACTAGCGATTTGCGGGCCACTTATAAGTCAGCACGAGCGATATAGAGTCCCGCGAATATAATAAAATTTTTTAAAAAATAGTATATTATGTTACTAGGAGTAGAAAGCAGTCTTTTTTATTGAGCTCAGATATTTGCGGCCGAGGCGTGTAGCCGAGGCGATGCAAACTGAGCGAAATAAAAAAGAGCATTCTACTCCGAATAGCATATACTATTTTTTCTTCAAGCATTCTAACGTAAATTTCAAGAATAAAATATAAATTATTTAATTTTTTTCCCTAATTCGCTTTATAACAGTTATGTTAAATGTACAGTTTTCTATTTTACAATTTTTTTGTGAAACAAATAACGATATTTATCGCTACTGGCTGTCAGTCAGTTAACCTCACTTCACTTCATTTGCCAACATTAGATATTGAAATTGTCGTACGGAACACTCAAAATTATGGGTTGTGACTCCTAATTATGTTCACGATATTTTTTATATATATATTTTGTCATTTTAAGTACGCTGTACGATAATAATTTACTATCGTACATCGTACAATTCCCCTAATTATCCTACATATATGATAATTATCGTACGATTGGTAACGTTGAGCCAGTAGCCGGGCTGCCCTAGCAAGTGCTGCTGCCTGTGGTATATTTTATAACTAACATTATTGTATTAGTACAATAATGAATTTCATTATTGTACTTATAACATAATGACTTAGTTCTACATAGTGTGTGTAGTAGCATAAAATGAATATTGTTGTATGCTTGAAGAAAATTATATTTTTTTCTTTACAGCTAAAAGTTTAAATATATTCAAGCATAATAATTATAAAACCTTACTAATTACTTTTTATGTATTGTAGTAGCTTTTATGATTGAATCAAAATGTTTATTTGTATATATTTCATCGGACATTTTGGTTGATACAACGACCAGCAAAATAAAAAAAACTAATTAAATTAATACACCTAATAATTGTATAGAGACAATCAATGATTTTTTTTACTCTGCTGATCGTTGTTGTGTCAACCGAAAAGTTTTTTTTTTTAAATCAACAATCCACACCTACGAGTAATAACGTATGTATTTTTAACGAAAAAATTATTTTGATTATCGATTAAACAATGATACAGGGCCGATTTATAATTGAAATATGTTAAATATGTAAATGAATAAATGTTCTTATCCTTAGTAGTAAGTATATGTGGAATATATAAAAAAATAATATTGAAAGACTACCTTCATCAAATAATTTTGTCCCAAAATACTAGCACCTTTTTATACTTTTCTATCGATTACAACAATTGTTGTTTGGCAAATTTAAGTTGAAACATCACTTTTCTTTCGTGTTGGACACAATGTTTTTTTCGCATTAAAAAAAGGATTATTTGAATTTTAAGGACACTCAGTCGGTTGTGTGGATAGCGATACGGAATTCTAATCCGAAGATCCCGAGTTCGAATCTCACTCAAGCTAAAAATTATATGAACTATCACACTGCGGCTCGGTGAGTGCGGACTCTGTACTGTAATTGGGATTAAATTCCTGTTGTACAGCGTAATATAAATAAATAAATATTAGTAGGTACAATAAAGATAACATTTTATTTGTTTTAATCATAATTGTAAGATAATTTAAAGTATATTACTATTAAATAAGAATTTTCAATAAAATAATAAATTTCCTCATGAAAATATATCTTGGCATTCAAAGCATTAATTTTTTCATCATAAACTTGAAGACTAAACAGTGCATTGTTATTACGTAACATTACATTATGACACAATATCTAAATCTGCTTGTTGTTTTGTAAATAATGCTTTGTATAAATTTTCCTACTAATAAACAATATTACACTAAGCTGTCATCTATTGGGTAACAGTTTGAATCTATAACCACTATATTTTGGTTCGGATCTTTGCTAAATCTGCCATTTTAGGTATTTTCATTTTATGGTGTTTCATGATTATGCATCTGCATAAAACTATGTGCTCGCTAAGCAATGTTTGAATATTAGAGAGTTGAATAGCTACCCGTTCACAATTCCTAATATTGTATCCTATTATAACCTACATTTTTCACTAGATGGCGCAAGTCGTCTGCTGTCAAACTTCAAACGCTACTTTGTCAATAGAAATGTGTTTTAATCATTTTAATTTAGAAATAGTTCTTCGTTCAAGTTATTAAAATAAATTTTAACCATTTAAGAGTTGTGAAAAATACCAATAACTTTTACGATAATCAGTTACTATTTAAGTAATTACTTTATACGAAAAGGTTTTCAATAAATAAAAGTTAGAGAATACTTTTTTTATTAGATAATAATCACCGTAGAATATCAACGTTTTCTCGTCATTGAAACGATCGATTTGGTTAATTACTGACACAGGATTTATTCGAAAACAGTTAAAAGCATGTAAAAATTAACCCAGTTTTTCTGTCCCAAAGGTAATACTAATCTGTAAATATATTACAGATACGTTTGAAATATATCATTTTTAGATAAAATTTATCCAAAGAATAATTCAGAAACAGATGCCTGGATAATTTTAAAAGATGCTGCTTTTGCATTGCATTATTGGATTTGATGAAGTCTGTAATCAATTTGTTATAGTACTGAATGTATTTCTAGTGTGTTGTACTTGCATTGCTGGATTGGATGAAATCTGCAGTTATATTTTGTAAATTGACAGTTTTTATTTGGGACCACTATAAATATTATGAAACTGGATTTGTTTTGAAAATTTACCGAATCTAACTATTGCCGAGGTAATATTGATCTATCAGTAATATTTTAAATGTAATTAAAAATATTATTTGTTCTTCTCCACAATACCATCCCTATATTTAATAATTGCTGAAAATCATTTCAAGGATATCATGTCTCTTTCTCCTCTACAATAAATCAAAGTGATGGCATTGTTTTTTAAAAGCTGAGAAGTAGGCATAAAAACTATCGTGCCCTAGAGATTCCTATATTTTCCCAAAACCATTTCCCCCTATACCAGTTCAACCCTATTCCATTTTTAGATAAGAATAATAATCTTATTGTTTTAGAAAAAGAATCTTTGTTATATTTTAAAAGTGAAGACAATAAGTATATTGTAAATAACTTTAAGAAAATTAATAATAAATATTTTAGTGTAACTAATTATATTATAGTGGATCAATGTATTAATGATCTTATAGAAGGAAATAATAATAATAACTGTCACTTTCTACAATTAACTAAGAGTAATGTTTTGTATCAAATAAGTAACACCAATAAATTAATAATTATTAGCCCTTTTAACCAAAATATTAAAATTAACTGTTTAAACAAAAATATTATAAAAACTATTCAAGGAATATTCATAATTGAAATAAATCCTAAATTTTTTATTAATGACTTACAGTTTACAAATATTAACGATAACTTTAAAGAAATTCAATTTGATGATTATCAAATAACACAATATAACAAAATATTTAATAAAACAACTTATAAAAATTTGCATTCAATAAATATTTCGAAACCTATTTTTGACAAAATACAACCAATAATCGATACAAAAAGTGACCATTATAATAATTATATAATATATGTTCTAATTTGTATTATTGTAATAATGTTATTAATTATATACGTTGTCAAAGGAAACCTAATTGAAAAATGTAAAAGAAAGAAAATCAAAATTTCTGACATACAAATGAACACTTTAAAATAGAATAAAATATTACATTATTATTGTTCATATTTGGAAGGGCAGAATTATGTAGTTGCATTTCTCATAAGAACAACAATAATAAAATGCGCAGTTAGATTTCCTTATCATATAGTATCATATTCAAGCATCATGTTCAACATGCTGCAGTTATCTGTTGTAAGTTAGTTTCTAGTTCAGTCTTGTTACACTCGCCTAAGTAAAAACATGTTGTATTGTATTCCTCAAAAATTAATAAAGTTTTTTTATTAATAATTCAATACTGAATTATCTAATATATATATATATATATATATTTAGTGCTGATTTCTCTTATTTTATAACCGCGGTGTGATTTGTCATGACTCTCAGGTATTTTTAATATGAAGATTGTTGATTCTCTACTTAAATTACACAAAAACTGTAAAAACAAAAGAATGTTACGTATTATAAACTGCATCTTATGAGTTCGAATTTTTAAAAAAATTGTACAGTTCAGCGAGTTGAAATGCAGAAAACGCTTCTTCTGAGTTGAACGTTGGAGTAGTAATTGCAAATGTTTGTAGTTTAAAAAAAAGAGTACTATCGATAAGTAATTAAAAGAAAAAACTATCGATAGTATCGTTTAGTAATTATCGTTTAGAAACTATCGTTTAATAACTATCGTTTAGTAACTATCGTTTAGTAATTATCATTTAGTAATTATCGTTTAGTAATATCGTTCAGTAACTATCGTTTTGTAACTATCATTTAGTAACTATCGTTAAAATAAAATAATTTAAAAATAAATAAAGCAAATTTTCTTATGGTCCCTGAGCAATACAAATACGTGGGTTATTTGCGGACCACGTGGTAGCTAACGTGTTAAATATGATTTTATCTACATTTAAATGATATAATTAAAATTATATTCAATATCGTTATTTTACAGTAACTGTACAAAATGTTAGCAGTAAATCGATTAGTTGGCGGAAGACTTTATAGGGATGATAGACGAAGTGAGATTTCTAAGAAATTTAATACAGGGTTACAGGTACGAGATAATTTACATTCAGTTGTTCTCTGATGTTCATTGAAGTTTGTGCTGTAGTGAATGATATTCTAACACTGAAGGTAAGATATGTTTTAATTAAATCTAAATTAATAAGAGACCTGGTGTAATTGTAACATTGTATAATTTGTTATAAACAATTAATCTATTTATATATTTTAGATACCTAAAACTGTTAAAATGTCGGCAAAGGGAATTAGGAAGAAAAAATCGAATGTTTGGCAATATTTCAAAAAACATATTATTATTGGTACTGTCATCTATCTGATTTGTAAAAAGGAATACAAATTTAGTGGCAATACTAGCAACTTACGAGATCATTTAAACCGAAATCATATACAAGACATTTCTGATAGTGCCGAATTAAACAAAAGAAGTTATTTGTCGGAAAATGATTCGGAGCAAACACATGTTAATACAAAATTTAAAAATAAACAGCTGATATTAAGTAATTATATTCAAAATACTAGCACTTCTTCTAACTATTCTGAATAAATAATTTCTGTGTGGGGCACTTCACCGTAGCAGATCTTGGCAAGTGATATATTTTTGCGAGTGCAATGTAGTTACGTACGAGAGTATAATAGCGGTCAGTAAAGTTGTCAGTGGGGAGTAATTTGTATGTAGTGAAAATCAACAGGAATCGAACTTAGGTTCTCAAATTCACAGTCTGACAAATTGCCACCGAATTATTTTACTCTATATATTTTTTATTATCTCTTTTGTTTATTAATTATATTTTTAATTACCTTACTTAGGGTTGGTCTTTCCAGCTTCAAATAAGTGACTGTTAAACCATCAGTTGAATAAAAAAAAAACATCGCATCAAAAATTTACAGGTAGAATAAAAATATAAATATTTTTATATGATTTTAATGCGATAATTTTTGTTTATTCAACAGATACCTAGTTTATTCGCCACATTATTTTAAGATGGAAAGACCGGTCCTTGATAATTTATTTGTTTATTAATTAGCTGTTTCATTAATTCAATTCTTTATTTATTGATTGATTTATTTATAATTTTAGAATATTATCGAACGATGGAAGATAGAAAATAACGTAACATGTATTGTAACAGACAATGCTCGGAATGTAATATCTGCATTTTGTCTTTTGGATGTCCAACGTGCCCCATGTGTTGCACACACATTAAATCTTTGTGTTAATGACGGTATAAAGAACAATGAAGGATTATCTTCAGTTTTAAATAAATGTTGAATGCTGAAGCTGGGATAGCACAAAATTTTACAATAATTTATTTAAATTCTGTTTGTCTTCCGCCTAAAAGTTTATTAATTTTTCTTTATAATTTCTACAAAAAATCTTCAGGGACGACAGTTCTATTTAATTAAGAGTAAGAAAGAGAACCCTATAATGGTTAATTATTTAATTATTTTTAATATTTCATCACTATGTATAATTTTGATTGTTGTCAGTGAATTTCTTTTAAATTTTGTTGCTTTTAAAGTTTTATTTTTAAATTTCATTAATTTAGGTATGAGAATTCCTAAAATATCTTTTATATTAAACAACATTGCAATCTTCTGTAATAAATTTTACAAATTAACATTCACAGACCAATGTTTCTTAAGTACAGTAAAAATTGTTGCACTATTTTTGTGTGTGCAAATGAATTACTTCGCTAATAAATAATTATATAAATATTAAAGACATAAAGTACTTTTTACTGTTTGAGGATGATTTTGGAGATCGAGGCAATGTAAAAATTTGCATCTGATATCGACCTGAAATTGGTAAGACTCATACAAAAATTTATTTACTATTATTGACATAACATAACCTATTTACATTTGTTCGAAAAATTACATACCAAATAACAGTTCTGACTTTACCTGCCAATGTGCAAACTGTGGCATTGTATTGCCAATTGTAACAGTTTTTTCTGATTACACTGCAATTTTATTTACTTTCCGTCTGCCTATCGGTAAGCAATTAAAAGTAATGAGTATTTACTTGTCAATACGTAATTTGTAAACATAAAATACTGCCTTAAAATCCTATCGATAATAAAAAAAAATCGATTGCAATTTTTTTTAAATGTATGTATTGTAACCTCTGGTACCTCAATGCACTGTAATTTCTCACTTTTTCGCCTCTGTTCAAAGTAAACAGATAATTATAAATTTAATTATTTAGTACTTAGGGGATAAAAATAGAGAGGTGAATCCAGGTGAAATAACGAACGAAGACTGGAAATGAACAAAAAGTTTTACAGTGGCTATTTGCAACGAAATACAACAATTCTAGATTAGCAATGCAAATGAGTTTAATAAACCGCACGGTCTTCTGCTGTCTGTGTCGGTAGCTGACATCGTTAAAGTTCATCTTTAGCATGCCCTATTTTATCCAAAGAGTATTTAATTCATTATAAACTAGGAACATTTATCAAAATCTAGAATAAGATAAGTATCTAGGAGAGTTACTTTTCCTATCCAAAGAGTATTTAATTCATTGTAAACTAGGAACATTTATCAAAATCTAGAATAAGTTAATTATCTAGGAGAATTACTTTTACCTGTAACTAATAAAATCATAATATTTTTCTATCTATTTATCTGCATATATAAAAGTTCTTCAATATTTCAGTAGTTATGATATTTTACGGTCTTGAGACCTCTCGTGCCACAAATAGAACTAAAGTGGTAATCCATGTGAGATCAGCATTTCTAGACTAGAGCCGAATAACTTAATAGGCAAACTATACACATGCTTAAGGTATCAAAGGAAAAGGGGTACCAACAAGGCCGTTCCTAGGGATACTGCAGACTACGTATAATCATTTAACCTGTTGCCCCTAGGTGATAATTAGACAACAACATGCAATTTTTAATATGTTTATACAATCATTTTTATTCATGACCATAATAAAGAATAGTTTCTATGTAAATAATCTACGATTTTATATAAAATATTAGTATAATAATGGAAAATAAAATAGAACTAGTAAATATCTCAAAACAATCAAAAATTCCATGAATAGATTCCTATATCATTGTTTCCTAAATGGTAACTCTTCTAGCCTTTTAAGCTGCAAAGGGATCTACAACAGAAGAGTAATCTATTGTCTCACATATAATGTGTTCTATTGACATTAATGCCAAATCAGACAGCCTTTCTTGAGCTACATTGGAAAGCAAGGCAATTTTTTATCGATTTTAATTTTTAGAATAATATGCGTCATACATCCAATTTGTTTTCTTTTTGGATCTTTATATCCATTAAATTTAATGTTTCTTTTGTTAAATAATCTACAAAATTGCTTAACTGTTGCTTTTTGCTTTTCGTTAAACAAGAATAATAGTAATATGTAGATACAAGAAACGTAACACAAGTAAACATACTTAAAATTGAGAATGTACATCTTGTTATTCTTGATTTAAGTTTTATCCTAACCCTAGCGTCTAACTGAACAGAATTAATATTCAATAAATAATAAACCTCAAAGTTTTTTATCCTTTTTCAACACTTCACATATTATAATATTTATGCAAATTCTAAATATAATAAATTCAACAAATGAATATTTTATTGAAATATAATATAAAAACCAGGCCTAACTTATTCGTATTCAACCCGCCCAGATCCGACTCGATCCGACTTACCTCAGCAGAAAATAAATAAGTTTATTTTTTTATAATTTGATTAATAAACATTAAACAAATATACAAGGTGTAGAATTGAAATGTGGCGCATAGGGATTTCAATGTTATTTTTTAAATATTTCTGTATCTCTTTACCTATTCACTTTAGAACAAAAGCGTAAATTTAAAAATTGTTCAGAAATTAAAAACGCTTCCTATGAAGTAAATTTCATTACATAAATGTGAATAGTTCACGAGATATTAATTAAATGAAATTCAAAATTTATTCAAATTTTTTGTAGATTGCGTTGGAAAATTAAACAAATGAACTGAATATTGGACATATTGTAAAAGAGTTTGACATTTGTTTATTACAGTGTTGTAATATTTGTTGAACAAGTTTATATATATATATATATATATAATTTATTATTATATCTATAAATGTAGCCTAGTTTTGCAATATATAAACAATATATTTTTTTTCTAATTTTCCTATTAGTTTTCTTATTATATATTATTCAAAATTAATAAGCAATTGTATGATATAACTCGTAATAGTTATTCGATAAAAAAATATATTCATAAACATTTATCTCCAATGTAATGAAATGTTCTGCATACAGGTATCTAACGATTTGTTTTTAAAGTAGATGAAACAAAAAGGACACTATATCTTGACCTAATCAACAGAGATCGTTGAAGCTTGTTGTTTAGTTTAAGTGTTTTATTCCTCGATGACAAAAATCCGGGCAATTTGAAAATATCTTTTGTGAACACATATCGTTCGTAAAAGATAGAATTGTTCCCTTCTGATGCTATATTTTTTCACATTTATTGTCTACAAGAAAAGATTTATTCAAAAGCGGAAATACTGAAAATCGTCCCGACCACTTATTCCCTTTTTTCTTTGTTCTCTTTTCTCTCTTTCTTCCATGTGTCTGTTTCTTTCTCGTACGTTCATCTGTTCTTTAGTGAAAACAATATTTATTGCCGCAATAACCAGAACAATTTATGTTAAAAAGGATGACATGCAATCCGAACGTTAGTTTACTTTATTTATATTGAGATTTTTAATTTTAGAAATTCGCCTTTCAGATAAATATGAGTTGATGAATTAGTTTTTTTTTACGTTGTAACTGACACGATCATTTTCTTTTGAATTTATACTCGTACTATACTTATTTTACACCAAAGAAGAGAAGTCCATGTTGTTTTTTTTTTCGTTAAAATTTAAGCCGAGTCCTATACTACATCGAGGTAGTAATGCCATGAGACGATACGATAAATAGTAATAAGTATATTCTCGTCTCAACATTACTTCAATTGGTTAAGTTTAGACGAGTATAGTACAAAAACAACACTAGATCTAGGAGTTTCATTTTCGTCTCGAGCTAATCACGAGTATATTGTCTAGTCTTGAAAAATCGGAACGAAAATAAAATTTCTCTTATCTCGAATTTCTCGTATATTAGAGACGGAATCTCGAAATCCATGATCTCGTGGCGTCACTTCTCTGAGGGAAAAACTACTTATTTAAAACGACTATTTGTTCTTCTGATTAAAATAGGTACCCATCGAATGAAACAATTCGTTATCATTTAGGGACATTTTAATTTCTCTATAAATATATATATAATTTTGAATATTTGTTATAAAATCATTTTGTTGTTATTAAGTGTTCCTTATTCTTATTTTCTGTATTATTATGACAAAAAAATATTATTTCGTTTAATAATCATAATTACAATTGTTTTATTTCAAGGCACAGTCATGGCTCACTATTCTCTTTCCGATTTGGTGTATAATAAAGTGGCCGCCGTTTTACTTTTTTATAATTTAACATATGGATTATTTTACATGGTTGTAAAGCAAATTTGATGCAATTTTCAAATTTGTAAAAAAATATAGTATGTTCCATTTGAAATTTCAAAGTTGATATTAATTACTAATAAACCGGAAATGATATCATGAATGTACATCCGTCATCAACTAGCTTTCATGTTGCTGTATAAATCATGTTATATGAAAGATATTGCTAAGTTGATAAATAAGCGAGATATTTGCTGGGTCTATTAAAATATAACACCCTATATATATATATATATATATATATATATATATATATATATATATATATATATATATATATATATATATATATATATATATATATGTAGCGTCGCTATCAAGTAGTTTTGCGACGTTACATTATTTCGTCTCCAAGTAACTTCTAATTATTACTCTATTGTTTATGTTTACTTTTCTGTCAACTATTTATTTATTTTCATTCTTCTTTCAACTTAAAAGTGTACACATCTTCTATATTATATATTTCTAAATTCAATGTTATTATTGTCATATATTTAAATAAAATGAATCTACATACAACTAAATAATTTATATTACATTGGTGACCCCGACAAAAAGAAAAAAAATAATCATAACTCAGTGCCGCGAATGTCATAGTGCTTAACAAAGTGCCCAACGTTTCCTGATTTTCTTCAAGTCTACCCACTTCTACCAGTCTTCCCATTTCTACCAGTCTTTCCAATTCTACCAGTCTTTCCAATTCTACCAGTCTTCCCAATTCTACCAGTCTTTCCAACTCTGCCAGTCTACACATCTTTCAAGAAAATTAACATTTTAATTTAAATTATTTTATTAAGTATTTAATGTAACTATAACTATTTTTCTATTTCTTTTCTTTCAACACGTAACACATTCATTTATTCACTTACACGTACGCTAACACAATCAACTAATCAGACTTACTTGATTACACAATTTTATTATTACTATTATTACTTTTGCTACACATTTTGAGCATCACCAAACACTACATTACTATATGTGTTACGTGCTTTTTCTTGCTATTTCCTTTCCATTTTCATCAATATCAATGTTGTGTTGTGTGACATTTAGTTTAAAGCCAATCTAGTGCTACTAATACTTCTTAAATTCTTTCAGTAATGTTTTAATTAATTCTTGATAATTTCATTCCTTCTCAATAACCCCTTTCAGCAATTTTTACTTAACTTTTTCCGTTGAAATTATCATTCTTTTGGTTTCTTCGTTTCTGGATGATATTTATCCAATGTATTGTGCACTATCTCTTCATTCTTATCTTTCACACATTAAATTTAACATTTTAGTTGTTGAGCACAACATTTTTATTGTCCTTTCTTTTTCCTCTCTTTTCTTTTCTTGAGGGGGGAGTAGTTTTGCGACGTTACATTATTTCGTCTCCAAGTAACTTCTAATTATTACTCTATTGTTTATGTTTACTTTTCTGTCAACTATTTATTTATTTTCATTCTTCTTTCAAACTTAAAAGAGTACACATCTTCTATATTATATATTTCTAAATTCAATGTTATTATTGTCATATATTTAAATAAAATGAATCTACATACAACTAAATAATTTATATTACATATATATATATATATATATATATACAGGGTGTAACATAAAAACCTGGCCATAGGCATTTAACATGGGAAATCAGTTGCGCAAAAGTGACCAATTGATTTTAGACAAAAAATACTTCAAATAAAAGTTGTAGAGCTTGAAATTATGGATCCAAATCAGTTTTCAGATTTTATTTTGCACATTTTGTAAGCGGAATAATCGCATTAATATTTTATAAGAATTTCTACTTTATAGTGATAGCCATGGAATTGAAACAAAATGATAAACAAATGTATGACGTTTTAACTGTCAGAAAAGTTTAGTTTGATATGGATTTGTGATTTATTTAAGTGACAAAGGTGATTGTTGTTATATCATTATTGAAAATGGATAACTATTCACATGAAGAAAAGTTACAAATTATTAAGTGGAATTATTCTAGTGAAAGTTTTCGAAGAATACGTGATTTAATCAGTATTATTTGGCCGAACCATAACATTCCAAGTAAAACAACAATTCAGAACTTTATTACCAAATTTGAGAAGACCGGTACATTTAATAATCAAGTGGAACAGGAACAGGGACGTGTGCATGGAGATAGAAATAATAATAACGAAGACAATGTACTAGCATTAATAGAAATGGAACCAAATCTCGGTGTACGAGAAATTTCAAAAGAACTAAATATTAGTTTCAAATACAAATACTATTCTTATAAAGTACAAAACCACCAAGAAATTTTTGGACACGATTGCGAACGACGCGCAACATTTTCCGAAATAATTATGGAAAAGCCCAACATATTATTTACAGATGAGTGTACATTTACGCTGAATGGCGAACTAAATAAAAATAATTTTCGACACTGGTCTCAGAGAAATCCGCACAATGTTATTGAATCCAGAACACAATATCGACAATGTATGGGCAGGAATTTTAGGCAATAAAATTATTGGTCCTTTTTTAATTAATCGATTAAATGAAAACAATTATTTAGAATTGTTACGAGAAATAGTGGGACCGGAAATAGCCCACGCAAATAATGAGTATGAGTGGTTCCAGCACGACAGCTGTCCTGCCCATAATACAAGAGAAGTTGTAAATTATCTGAATGATACATTCCCAGAAAGTTGGATAGGGCATGGAGGGCCAGTAAACTGGCCAGCACGGTCTCCAGATTTAAATCCCTGTCACTTTTTTTTATGGGGACACTTAAAGTCTTGCGTTTATAAAAAAAGATACAATGCCATCCAAGAACTTAAAAACGCTGTTGTAGGCGAATGCAATGTTAAAAATGTTTCTACAATAGATTAGGCTACTGCTTAGCATAAAACGGAGGACTTTTCGAACATCTTTTGTAATTTAATATTATTTCTAAATAAATAAAATAATTATTTGCGTAAAAATTCTATTATTTATTAAAATAAATATTAAAAATTATAAAATAAAATTATCCATTTTCAATAATGATATAACAACAATCACCTTTGTCACTTAAATAAATCACAAATCCATTTAAAACTAAACTTTTCTGACAGTTAAAACGTCACACATTTGTTTATCATTTTGTCTCAATTCCATGGCTATCACTATAAAGTAGAAATTCTTATAAAATATTAATGCAATTATTTCGCTCACAAAACGTGCAAAATAAAATCTGAAAACTAATTTAGATCCATAGTTTCAAGCTCTACAACTTTTATTTGAAGCATTTTTGTTTAAAATCAATTGGCCACTTTTGCGCAAGGAAAAACTGATTTCCCATGTTAAACGCCTATGGCCAGGTTTTCATGTTACACCCGGTATATATATATATATATATATATATATATATATATATATATATATATATATATATATATATATATATTTATTTATTTATTTATTTATTTATTTATTTATATATTTATTTATTTAATTTACAACCACTCTACAGGATACAAAGTATCCCAATAACAGAGGGTCGGAGATACAAAATATTAAATTAAATTTACAAGTAGAACAATTATTAGACAGGGATTTACAGAAAAATACATTTTGAAAACAAAAGCAGCAATAGAAATTTAAATAGTTACAAAAAATCTAGATAGAACAAATTTAAGTTGATTATATGACTGACTGAAAATATCAAGATCTATTTCACATTCGCAGTTATTAAAGATGAAACATAATCGTCTAATAGGGGCTCTAAGTTCATAGTTGGTTTTCATAAAAGTGGTATTAAAAGTAACATTATGTTTACAAGATTTGGAGGGTCTAGGAACATTAATGAAAATTCTGGCTAGGCTTGAAATATCATCAATATTATTGTTTAATAATTTAAAAAGATATAAACAAGATATTAGTTTACGTCTATTTTTAAGTGTAATAAGTTTGAATTCAATCAAAGATTGTGAATAACTGTAAGTCAAGATATTGACCGAATAACAGAATTTACGTGCGCAGAAATTTACAAATTTTCTCTGAATTCGTTCAATATCAACACTAAGGTTATTATATAAAGGGTTCCAGACAGTAAGACAATATTCAAGCCCAAGCCTAACGAAAGAAAAATATAAAGATTTGAGTGTTGATATTTTATTGAAGTTTTGAGAGTTTCTGATTAAAAAGCCTAAATTTCTATAAGATCTTTGTACAATATTATTGATATGTGATGTGAAAGATAATTTAGAGTCAAATAACACACCCAAATCTTTAAATTGATTAACTCTTTCGAGACATATACCACCCATATGATAATTATAGTTAGACGGGTTATGTTTCATAGAACAAGTCATTATTTTACATTTATTAATATTAAATTGTAATTTTGAGGAAGAGGACCAAATTAGTAGATTATTAACATCAGACTGGAGATTCACGTAGTCAGTGTGTGAGTTTATAATACTAAAAAAATTTAAATCATCAGCGTATAACAATGGGTGTGCAAAATTTATGTAGTTGGTGATGTCGTTAATAAATAGAATGAAGAGTAACGGTCCAAGATTTGATCCTTGAGGAACTCCTGACGATGGCATAAAGTAATCAGATTTGAAACCATTATAAGAAACAAATTGCCGACGATTTCTTATGTAAGACTGTATGAAAAGAATTAATTCAGGAGAAAAATTAAATTGATTTCGTAATTTATATAATAAAATATCATGGTTTACAGTATCAAAGGCTTTCGCTAGATCAGTATATATGACATCGATTTGCGTGTTTTTATTTAAGGCGTTAATAGTAAATTCAGTAAAGTTCATCAAGTTAGTTGCAGTTGATCTTCCCATTAGGAAACCATGTTGATAGGGTGATAATGCATGGCTAACACTAGAATAAATGTACTTATATAAAATTTTTTCAAAACACTTGGAAATGTTGGGTAATATGCTTATGGGTCGATAGTTGGATATACTACGAACATCACCAGATTTGAAAATGGGACAGATTAGGGAATTTTTGAGAATATCAGGAAAAGTATTAGTTTTGATAGATAAATTAAAAAGAATAAATAACGGTTTTATAAATATATCCCTGCAACCTTTAATAATATAAGCTGGTAGATTATAAGGTCCAGGAGAGCGGGATGTTTTAAGGTTATTGATTGCAAATTTAATGTCCTCCTCTGAAATTACAGTGATTGTCAATTGATTTATAGTTATAGAATTACAAGAAATACCACTAAAATCAGTGATTGCAGAATTAGATGAAAAAACTGACTCAAAATCATCCGCAAAGCCTTGAACAATAGCGGGAGTATCTTGATATTGGAGATTATTTAAATACATGTCACTTGGTAAACGGGAGGATTTTTTTTATTATTAATAAATGACCAAAAAATCCGTGGATCATTAGCAATGTTGTGTTCAGTGGTGTTCATGTAATTTTTGTAGGCTATTTTCAGATCTTTTTTTATTTTAGTTCTTAAGTTTTTGAAAGTTGTATTATAGATTACATCATTGTGGGTTTTAAAAAGTTTGTGATATTTATCTTTCAGTTTAATATCAGAAATAATTTGCTTGGTAAACCAAGGAGGATAACGTCGCTTTTTTATTTTTGTCTTTGGTACACTAATATTAAGAATGTTGGCGAGGATATCAAAGAACTTAGTAAAAGCAGCATTAACATCAGTATATGAAAGAAGAATATCCCAATCAATGTTATTAAGTAAGGAATATAGAAGTAAGTAGTTAGCACGACGGAAGTTGAAGGAGAACTCATTGCTAATGGACGCGTTACTTCGGACTTGAGGAGTTAAATCAGGAACAATGGATAGGGAAGGATGATAACTATCTTCAGGAGCTATTGGACAGGAATGGCGGTTAATAGTGCAGTGTAAATTTGATAATACAATATCAAGAAGACGTGAATCAACATTTAAGATATTATTAAATTGATTAGCATGAATAAAATTAGAGAAGTTGTCAAACCTGGTGATACAATTATTGGTATATCCAGTGGTGTAAAAATCAGCAAGTCTACTAATGTTCATATCAGCCATAATAACGTAATCAGAGTTAAATAAAAAGGGGCAAGATTCAAGACATTCATATATCATTTCGTGTTGTTGTAGAGAAACAGGTGGAGGGGAATATATAACAACTACAATCACAAATTTATTAGCACTTAATTGCAATCTTACACAGACAATGTCAGCAAGTGAGTTAGTGTTTTCATTCAATTTTATTAACGACGATTTGTACTTGTTGCTGACAGCACAAAGTACACCACCACCACGAGTTTTGCCTACTTTCCTTTTGTCTCGGTAAACAGTGTAATTATTGCATTCAATAAACTCATTGTTATAGACTGAGTCAGAGAGCCAAGTTTCAGTTAATGCTATAACATCAAAATTATTAGATAAAGTGCTATTGTAGATCTCAACCAATTTAGTATTCATTCCTCGAATGTTTTGATAATATAATTCCATCTATGAAAGAGAATCTGAATTAAATAAATGCAGTAAAGAATAAATAAATAACTACACCTAGTGTGAAATAGTTAATTGAAATAGCTATGACTCGCAACAAAGATAATAAAAAATTATAGACCTGACAGTCAAGTAGTATAACCAAAAATAACTTGTTAAGATATGAATTTACAAAATGTAAGAATATAAAGTAGTTTTAAATATACATAGAAGCTGTTCCTATATAAAAAAAGTATAACAAACATAAAACAATAGATTTCGTTAAGCAAATAATACATAAGAATTTACATCTTGTTAATATCATCATTAAGTGAGGCTTGATTAATTTTATCATCAGTTTTATAGAATATGTTGCCATTAGAGGACCATACATTTTTAAAACCAAACTTAGCGGAGACAGATTTCAGAAGATCTAAACGTTTTTTAGTCAGATCTTCCTTGATAGTAATATTGGATCCCTTAAGTTTGGTTCTACTATTTAAGACAAGATTCCTAGTCTTAAACGATGTAAATTTTATAATGATCGGTCTTGGTCGGCGGTTGGAGGAATTTACACTATCACTAGTTTGTTTCGATTTCCCAACACGATGACATAGGTCAATTGTTTCAGGGGGAAGAGAAAGCGAAAGTTTATCTTTGAAAATATCACAGACCATGCGCTCGGTGACTTCAAGAGAATCCTCTGGTACGCCAAAGATACGGAGACAGTTTCTTCTGGAGTACTGTTCCAGTCGATCGATTTCTTCATGTAAGACACGATTTTCAGCAGCAATGTCATTGATAATGGCCTCATAATAAGCCTTTTGCTCAATGAGTTTTTTGTCCACACGTTCAAATACAGAATCCACTAACTTCGAGATGAAACTATCATCGCAAAGTAACTTGGAGAGCACTTTGGTAACAATGACAGAATTACGCGTATTAGAACTCATTTTTAAAATTATGAACAGATTAATAGCAAAATATATTCGAATTTACTTAGCAAGTTGTAAATTATGATTTATTGTTTAACGGCACTGAAACTGAGTGTAGGAGCAGCAAACACACGTCTACTCGCGCTGACACATCAAAATACAATACAATATATATATATATATATATATATATATATATATATATATATATATATATTATATATATATTTATATATATGTACACACATATATATATATATATATATATATATGTGTGTACATATATATATATATATATATAATATATATATATATATATATATATATATATATATATATATATATATAAATTAGGTTTCGATCTACGCAAGTTGACTTTTTAAAAATAATTTATTTGACTATTAGCAACGATGTTGCTTGGTACAAGGTTGATTCTAAAACTAACTTACAATATCTTACAAGAGACTAAGCACAAACTAGTCAGCATGAATATGATTCTTACAGATAAATATTATACTACTAAGCATTATGTTGACGATGTTTGGTCGGACACAAGGAGTTTGGCGTCGATTGCTCGGGCGCCAAACGGTAATGGATAGCGGTGTCGGGGTTGTGTCCAGGATACAGAAATAAAACAGCGGATGGCTTCAGATTTCGGATTTATTTCGTGGATTTTGATATACACTGACTTTCTCGTGTCGGTCGTGGTAGCGGCCACTGGCTTGGTCTCCGGAACGCCTCTTGAGGGCGTCCTGAGATAAAACGGTGGGTTTCGGAAAACCGACGCCCGGCGTCGGTTGGGCGGCGGTGTGTCGAATGAGTCTTTGGCGGGTCCCTGGGTCGACCCTGCGAAGCGCGGCGTGTTCTGGTGACTCGTGCTGAAACGACGCTTGGCGTTGCAATGTTACTAGGTCTCTCGGTTTTCCCGAGGATGGCGGAGCCGATTCCCGCGTATTGGAAATTAAAAAGGCCGTAACTCGGGAACGACGCTCGGCGTCGCGACGGCGCCGGTCTCTATCCACTGCGACAGTGTTTAGGATGGGTTCCTGGTGCTAACTCAATATCTACGCCCGGCGTAGCGACGACTGATTTTGAGTATGTTCGTCGGAAGGATGTCCCGATGTCGGTGGCGGTCGCGATTCTGGTGTGTGGAACGTCGTTCGGCCGGAACGTTGTAAAACGCGAAGCTGACGTCACAGCGGGTGACGTCACGGTGGGCGGCTCTGTGTTATACGACCTGGTGCTCTCAAGTTCACTACCTCGAGGATGATGGCAGAGATACGGAAAGGATGGAGACAGGTTGTTCTCTCCAGTCGTCAGACTCGATGAGGAAAGGTGCGGTGGGCGGGGAGGTTGGGGAACTGGTGCTGGTGTTTTATTGCGGATCCGCGTTGTGACCTGGATTAACCCTGCCGAGGATACTCTCCACTCTTGCGAGTCGAGGATGCTCTCCACTCTTGCGAGTCGAGGATTCTCTCCAGCCCGGGGGCTCGAGGATGACGGCGCTCTCGGAGGGTACCTCTAGGTCTCAAAGCAGACAGTATCGTGCTCCCAACTGTGGAGCCGCGGATGCTGAAGGCGCACGGTGAAGTAGCCGACGTTGTGACTTGGGATCCCCTGAACAGGGTGACTCTCCACTCTTGCGAGTCGAGGATTCTCTCCACTCTTGCGAGTCGAGAATGCTCTGCAGCCCGTGGGCTCGAAGATGACGGCGTTCTCAGTCAGGGACTCCAAGTCGCAATGTTGGTTTTAAGCTAGGTAGCCTGAAGGGCTTGGAACGAACGGGGAACGGTAAAAACGGTAAACTATACGGTACCTCTTACCCTGGTGAATCTCGCTGGACGGCTTCTTCTCGGATTGTCACGGTGGCACTCTCTCATCAAGATGAGGATATAACTGTGTCTTTCGCTTCGCGGATCCCGGCTTATATATAAAAAAGTTAATGAACCGGGTTCGGGCGGGTTGTCAGTGGTCGCTACCATGTATTTACATAGGGGTAACTTACAGTGCTGTGGTTGAAGGGGTTCTCGTGCCCTTACGACGTTCATACTAGCACCAATCGCTAGCCCTGGAATTATGCTGCTAGGAAAGTATAACTTTATTCTAATCGGATGCTTACAGCCGGAGTTATTAACAGAAAACCGGGGTTGCTCTTATTTCCGGAGAAACGAGAACAGTTTACGAATCATCGATGTTTCGGACGTCTCCGGACATCGGTGAGTCTAAACTGCGAGTGACAAAAAACATTTCGTCACAAGGGGAGCTACGGCAATATAACTCCTCCCTTCTTAAAATTGTGCCCTTTCTGGAAGGCGAATATCATCGTTTGGGGATGAGACCTTGGTTCTGCGTTGGATCTTCTTGTTTCTTAAATGTTGGAGTCCATAGTACAATATTAAGGTTAAAAGTCCAATATAAGGTAAAATTGTCTAAATTTTTGTCTTTGAACAACACTTCACAAGTATTTTCTTTAATGAGATACACGCCACTTAGAACTTTCACTTCTGTGGGCAGTTAAACTTGAGTTTTTCTTCTTGGGGGATTTGACGTTCACATACGGGATTGTAGTTGGTTTAAATTTTATTGGGACACTGATATAATAATAATAATAATAATAATAATAAGTCTTTATTGCCCAACAGAATGTCCATTAACAGGGCACAATACAAAACAAAAAAAAAAACAAAAAAAAAACAAAAAACATATGAAAATAAGATACAAATACAAATAATATATACTTTATAAGAGAAATAATTTAAGAAAAAATGTTTTCAAAATGACCATCCGCAATTCGGCACATCGTGAATAACGGGGATCGCCGGAGAACGTCGGTGCGGGATGCTGGCAGATAGAAGGTCTTGGACTGTCTGGAAGCAAACCTAGGAACATGAAAACCCACACGGGACAACAATAGTGGAGCATCAATTTTATTATGAAGTAATTGCCATAAGAACTTCGCGCAGCAAGTTTCTCTAAGGGATGTTAATGAAGCCATTGAATGGCGTTGAAGAAGCGAATGCTGCTCGATACCACGTTCAGGATATATGTTGTCACATTTAAATGAAAGAAATTTCAAAAATCTACGGTGAATGCGATCCAAGGTTAAACAATGTGACGCATAGAAAGGATACCATACCAAAATAGCATATTCTAATTTACTTAAAACATAGGCGAAATAAAGAGGCTTAAGGACATTGATATCATGAAACATTTTTGAGATCCTCATAATGAATCCAAGAGACTTACAGCTAGAAATGCAAATGTTGTTAATATGTTCCGTGAAAACTAAGTTAGAGCAAAAAGTGACACCTAAATCTTTTATAGATAGTTTTTTATTAAGAGGTTTATTATGCAAGCTATATGAAAATATGAGGTTATTGAAACAACGTGTATAAGTGATAAAGCAACATTTATCAAAATTCAAATTAAGATTATTTTTTTCACACCAGGTAATCATCCTGTCAAAATTAAATTGCAGGTGAACAGCATCATCAAGTTGTGAAATTTTTCTAAATATTTTAATGTCATCTGCGTAAGCAAGGGCATAACATGTAAAAGTTTCCAAAAGCTCATTTATAAATAAGTTGAATAATAAAGGTCCCAGGTTAGAGCCCTGTGGAACCCCAGATGTAGCAACAAACACAAAAGAAGAGAAACCATTGTAAAATACATAACATGTACGGTTATTAAGGTAAGAACTTAAAAGTTTTACCAAACAAAGAGCTGCACCAAAAGTTTAAATTTTTTTGAGTAATAAATCGTGATTGATTGAATCAAATGCACGTGAAAAGTTAGTATAAATGACGTCGACTTGACCCCTGTTATCAAGAGTTTCAGAAAGAATTTTCGAGAAAGTAGTTAGATTTGTAACAGTTGATCGTCCACGCATAAATCCATGTTGATTTGGGGATATTAAAGAACGTGTGTTGTTATAAATAGTTTCGTAGATAACCATTTCGAAGATTTTAGCAAAGTTATTCAATATAGATATCGGTCGGTAGTTATTGATATTGGATTTATCGTTTTTCTTGAATACAGGTGTAATTCTAGTTCTCTTCCATCGTTCTGGGAAAGTACATGTTTTAATTGCTAAATTTATGATAAAAGTAAGTGGCTTGGCTAAAATAAGCCTAGAGTCTTTAATTAAAAAACTGGGTATTTGATCATCACCCGAAATGAATTTATTGGAAAAAGTAGCCATTATAGAAATTATATCATCTTCGGTGACAGAGTTAACTACGAAAGACGGATGATACGTGAAGTTTGTGAACGAATCATTAACGGAACCAATGGAAAAAGTTTTAGAGAAGAATCTGGCAAAATCATTAACAATAACGTGTGGAGATTCATAATCATGTTCTTCATCATGAAGTTTTCCAGGTATACGAGTGGTACCCTGTTTTAAATGAACGTACTTCCAAAGATCGCCAGGATTTGTTTTGATGTGGACTTCAGCAGCACGAACATAGATATTATAAGCTTCTTGGATTTGTACTTTACATAATTGGCGCATTCTTTTAAATTCATGTAAGTAAAAATGGAGACGAGTTTTAATCCATTTTTTCCTAAGATATTCTTTGGTTTTCAGGTTATATTTTATTTCGAGATAAAACCAGGGTGGATAATTATTACTTTTCATAGAGGAATATTTATATTTTGGTACTGACATATCAAGGATAACATATAGTATTTCGTAAAATTTACAAAGAGCATCATTGACGTTATCGAATTTATTCAAACTCAACCAATCAAAATTGCAAATGTCTTCATATAGTTTATTATAATCTGCAAAGCGAAAGTTATATCGTAAATTGCATGCTGAAGGGAATTTTTTAGTTAGATTGGGAGATAGTAATTCCAAGCAAAAGTTTAGAGCTGGATGATACATATCTTCAGGAACCATTGGAGAGTCAGACCTTGTAACTGTTATATTGGAGCACAAATTAGACAAGATCAAATCTAATTGATTATTGTTAACATTTACAATGTTATTATATTGTTTGAGATTTAATATATTACAAAAGTTACGAACTGAGATTGACTTTGAACAAGTGAATGATGTATTATAAAAATTAGGTAAATTAAAATCTCCTACAAGGATAACAAATTCATTGATTAGAAAAACTTCTAAAGCATCAAGAAATACATTAATATCATTACAATATGTGTCAGGAGGAATATAAATGACACATATGATAAAATTAATTAAAGTAAAATAGCACTTACAGGCAACAATATCAATTAACGGTGTAAGATTTTTAATAGTTGACGTATCAAAAAAGTTATAAGATATGTGCTCAGCTAGGGCAACCAAAACGCCGCCACCTCTAGAACGACCAACAGCAGAAAAATCTCTGTCACAGCGTAACACATTGTAATTATCAGGAAATAATTCAGAACAATTCACAGAATCATTAAGCCAAGTTTCAGACAAAAATACGACATCAAACGAGAACGAACAGCAGGAAACATAAAACTCATGACACTTAGAATTTAACCCCCGGGTGTTTTGATAATAAAAATTCAAAACTGGACTATCGCTGGGCTTAATTAGTTTAAAGGCTTAATTATTTTGGGTACATTATTAATAAACTTAATGACAAGATCAGTTTCACCATTAGAAATACGATTGTTAAGTTCTAGTTTTAAAGCTTTGCAATATTCATTTTGTTTGCGAGTTTTATCCCCAGAAACAGATATATTTGCCCATTTGTTCATAGATTTTAATTTTTTTAAATTCATAAATATACGCTTAACATCATCAATGGAAGAAAGCAATAGTTTTATTGCACGCGCGTGAGAGGATGTGATCTAAACGTCCCATTCGAATAATTTTGAAAATTGGTGGAGGATTTAAACCCAAGTCAGAAAAAAGATCATTGACTAAGGTCATATCTTTTTCTAATTGTAGATCTTTGTTAAGTGTATTGTTCTCCTTAGAACCAAAAATCATGATGTTCTTGGACCGTTTTTCACGCTCAGCAATTTCGAAGATAATGTCTTCAGCAGTGAAAACTGGAGATGGGATAGCAGTGTAATTATTGTTTTTGAGTTCTTGTACATCTTTTTGTAAGTTCACAATTAATGCCATGAGACTGGCAAAATCTATGCCTAGCTCTTTACAATTAGAACAACTCCATGTTAGACCACTGTGTCCAGACCGTAACTTCCTCGCTTCAGCAGCGGTTAAGTCAACACAGGAAAAACTAAAATGTTTCTTGCATATCGAACAAGATATAAGCCTATGCTCTTCAGTTTTTTTATTGCAACAGTTACACATAAACTCCATATTAATAAAAAAGAAAAAAAGAAAAAAAATGTGAAGGAAAAGTAACACCCAGTATATGTATGCTAAGAAAGAGCACCTTGTATATGTAAACAAGCAACAGCAGTCAGGTATCTGACAGTTTGTTAATTAAATTAAGCGAGCTAAGCCAAGTAATGTTCAAGGAGAGATATTCATATAAAAATGAAACATAGAAATATCGAATATTAAAGAATAACTCACCCCTGAGACAACAGATGAAGGAGACACTGATATAGAAAAGATAGTAATAATAAGATGTTATTACAAGTACAAAAAATTATCACAAAAACTTGAAATAAACCAGCCGAAAAGACTAATAAACACAGAGCCAAGAAAAACACGTGTGCCGCTTGCTGAAGACAAAGCAATAATGATATGTTTTACCTTTAGTACAAATGTCATTTAGAGGTTTAATTTTGTTGTCCTCGGATTTTAATAAGTATTTTATATCGGGGATAATTGTTAAAAATTCTGATTCCAGTTTTGTAGGAATAGAATGCAGATAATAATAATTATATAAAATTATTAATAGGTTGTATAAATCTTTGGCCATTAGTATGCTGTCAAGATCGATTTTATTCTCTATCAAGTTATGTAAATTTTGAATTTTAGTTTTTAATAATAGTTCGTTATGTTGAATATCTTGAATTGTACCATTAAATTTGTGTATTATTTGGTGACTTACACTTTATGCCATGTTTATTTGATTTTGTAAATTTTGTTCGATATTCTGCATGTGTTCCAAAATTGTATTAAATCTTTTTCCATCTTCTGTGTCTAAATTTCCAGTTATGGATTTAAATATCGTTCCTAGGCCATCGATTAGTCCTCTTTTGTTTCTAGTGTTAGTCGAGTGTATTTTAATATGATAGATTTTGTCATTAATGCTAGATTGAAGGAATTTAATTATTTTATTGTAGTTCTGTAGTTCATGATTATAAATTGTTTTATTTTTGGTGGTTGTGTTGAGATTGTTGTATTGTTCGTTTAAATCGTCATATTCATTGAATAAGGGTGTCAAATCATAGTAGTGTACAAAAGTGTGTTTTGATTTTTTAACTTGGCTGGTCCTAAGTTTATCGGTAAAATCCCTAAATTTTCGGTTACATTTTTGATGTCCGCTCCTTGTGTAAGTGCGAACAACCTGGAATATTTTCAAAAGGATAAGTTGTTTTCCTGGGACATTTAATGTTTGAAAGGTAAATATTTTCAGTAGTGTTACCGTGTTTAGTTTTTATTTTAGCTGTTTTCAATTTTTTGTGAATATTTTTTATTGTTTAAATTTTGAATTTGTTTTTGGTTTTTTGTTGTTTCTGTTTATTTTTGACTAGGATTTGATCTGGAATATCTGGTAATTCTTCTCGTGTTTCGTTAAGTTTATTAATTATTTTATCTTTATTATGATCAATCTTTTCATGAATTTTTTTATATAATATTTTCATTTTATTTTTATTGTCCGTAATATAGTTATTTACTAATTGTTTATCTATTTCTATATTAAATGGGGATTTAGAGTCTATGTGTCCGGAAATAATTTCTGTGGGTTTTAATTTTGTAACCGAATGTATCGTATTATTGTATGCTAATAATGCGTAATTTACTTTGATTTCAATAGGTTCGTGTTTATATAGCTCTTGGTTGCTAAAAAGCCTGATGTGTTCGATTAGGGTTGAATGAAAGCGCTCTATAATACCATTAGAGGTGTTGTGAGCTAATAAAGTGAATTTTTATTTTGTGGACTTCTAAAAGTTCTTGCAAGACAGAATTTTTAAACTCTAGACCAGTATCTAATATTATTTCGTCTGGGATTGGATGATGAGTAAAGAATTTAACTAATTTATTCACAATTTCTATTCCTTGGCCTGAATTTACTTTATAAGCTTGTGCGTATTTTGAGAGAGAATCTACTATAGTTAAGAATTTTGAATTTTCTAATGTAATACTATCAATGTGTACTATTTGAAAAGGTTTTACTGGGGTTGGAGTGATATTAAATTTTAATTTTAAGGGGTTTCTATCATATTTTGATATTTGGCAGATCTCACATTGATTTATGTAGGTTTGTATTGATTTTCTTTGTTTAGGCCAATAATATTGTTGTTTTATACGAGTTTCGGTTTCATCGATTCCTCTGTGATTCGTCTTACTTTCGTGAAAAGATTGAATTATTTGGATGATTTCGTCTTCGTTTATTACATCTAAAAGTTTTTTTTTGTACACTTAATCATTTTTATTTCCGAATTTTTTAAATACTTTTGTAGGGTAGTGCTGAATTTTTCGTAAAGTGGGTCTTCGAAATAAAGTTAGTATTTAACGCGAGGCACTATGAATTCTTTAATACATTTTATGATATTTCTTTCTAAATCATTTTTTGATAATTGTACCAGAATTCTTTGTTTACTATTATGAAGTTTTAATATAGTGGGATTCGAGGGATTATATTCAATTTCCGAAATTATGATTTGGTTTTTGCCATAGTTTATTCGACTATTGGAATACCGATTACAGGGTGTTCTACGTACAGTTTCATCGCTGTCTTCAAATATGTCATCGTTAAAATTTTGTTTGTCGTTGCCTACTTCGACTATTAAGGATTGAGAATCGTCAGGAGTATTGTTATCATTTGGTTCTACTAATTTTTCATCAAAGTCGTCTATGTATTTTTGAAATTCAGTAACGTTTGTTTTGTTGATGTTAAGTTCTACTTGTGGAAATAATTCTAAGTCCGATCCTGTATACACGGATATTGTTACGTTCGTATCTTTGAAAATGTACTGAGTCATTATTTTTATATCTATCCAGTCTTTCTCGTCTTTGCCACATGCGAGTCTGGGAATACTTAGAAGTTTGATATTATGTTTCAAACAAAATTCTTTGAAATTTAACAGGGTGTAGAATATATCTTGAAGAGATGGTTTATCGAAGTAGCGATTTTTCGTTATAAGATAAATTATAATTCTAGTTTTATCTTTTAGATATACTAACTTATGCAATTCTGGATTTTGTCTTTTCAGTTTGTCAATGTTTTTAAACTTATCTTTAAATTTTTTTGCTATTCCTTGGAACATACCGAGATCTTTGCTTACGCAATGTGCTAAGCTGTTATTAACGGGTGCATTAAATAAATCTTCTTTAATTTCAATTATATTTGTTTTAACATTACTATTTGTTTGTTTAAAGTTTAAATAATTTTGATATTCTAATAAATAATTACCTTATAATTTAGACTGAGATGACTTTTGAGAGTTATGTGGAATTCTGTTAAGTGCGTCTGCTTTTGTGGTTAGTATGTCGTTTTTGTTCATGACAGAGATATTATTTGAATTTACTTTATTGTTATTACTTGGCTGAAGGTAATGAATCTTTATTTTTGAATTTGGAGTTATTAATAGATCGTTATTTACATCGATAACAATTTTTAATAGTTTTAGATTGTCTATTCCCAATAGTAAATCAAACTTATCATGGAAATTAAATAAGTGATACTTTAGACAAGAGTTATTATTTTGTTTCGTATTAAAAAGTTTTGAAATGGGTATCAGAGTACTAAATTGTTCTACGGAGGTGCCGTGTGCTGTAGATATTTGAAATGGATCTTTAAAAATAGATTTTTTTTAAATATTTATGTGCAATATCAGGTTTCAGGAAAGACTTTGTGTTACCTGTATCTATTAGTACTTTGAGATGATTTTCTGGCAGTAGTATGAAGGGTAATTTATTTTGATTATTCGTTAAATTTAATAATTCTATTTTTGGAAGGTTTCCGAGGCGATTTCGCATAAAAAATCATCCGATTCAGTGTTTGTGTCTGCGGGGAATTCGATGTAAGGTTGAGCTTGTTGTTTTGCTATCTAAGTTATATAATTCTTCAGAGATTACGTTTTGGGGTCTAAAATTTTGGTTACCGTGAGATGGTCCTGGTCGTGATTGATATGTGTTATTTGTGGATATACTCATGGGTGTTGGTATTGAAAATCGTTGACTGAAATTTGGATTTTGTGAGGTTTTGCTTTTGTTAGCTTGAAAGTTTTGATTGAAATTTCTATTAAATGGTCTATTTAAGTTAGGTGCGTAATTTGTTAAATATAATGGTTTCTGATTAACTTTTTGTGTTTTGTTAATTTTTGGAACGATTTTCTGTGTGTTTTGTGGTTTCAAATTTTTAGTCGACGGGTTATCGAACTGGAAATCATTAGTTAACATGCTTAATGCGGAATTTAAATCTTCGGGATTTTTAGCCCTCATACGTTGTCCGATTGGTTCTTTAAGTCCTCTTAGTAATATGCGTAAGGCATAATTTTGAAAATAACTAGATAAAAGTGCAGCTTCGTTAGCTTTACTAGAATCTGAATGTGTTTTAATATAAGATATTTGAAGATTTAATAAATGTTGTAACTTGTTATAAAAATTAAAAGGTGTTTCGTTATAGGACTGTTTTATTTCAGTCATTTCTATGGCTAGTGTATATGTATCGCGTTTGTCAGCGCACGTGTTTGTTAGAGCAGTTTTTAAATCTTTAAAATTTGAAATGGTACAGCTCGCGATATTAATTGCGGTTTCGCCTTTTATCTTTGACAGTATAGTGGACATTAGGTATTCATTTTGAAAGTCCGTTGGGTTTGCTAAGTTATAAAATTTAGTTACCAATTTCTGACATATTTCAAGACATCTGGGTAAAAGTTCGTGTTCCCCATGGAATTCGGGGATCATATCGAGGTATTCTCGTTTTAATGTTGGCATGGCCATTCTTACTTGATTAAAATTAAATATGGGATTTCTAATTAATGAATTTGAGACTACGTTATTAGTCAAAATTTTTGGAGACAGTTCCCTTTCAGAACTGGAGTCAGAATCAGAGCTTGTATCCGTATTAATTATAATTTCAGAACCTCTAAAAGACATATGGTACTTACAGCAGAATCAGCGTCTTCATGTGCGTTGAAGATTTTGACCCGTGCGAAGTTGAGACGTTCCGATGTTCCCTCGGACTGCTCGTGATGTCTTCGAAGTTTACTTGGGTGTCGTGTGTCCGATGTTCTCTCGGCCACGGTAGACGGTGCTGCGGTGCGTGCGAAGTTGAGACGTTCCGATATTCCCTCGGATTGCTCGCGATGCCTTCGAAGTTGACGTGGGTGCGATATTCTCGGTAGACGGTGCAGCGATGCTTGATACGATAAGAGTCACTTATCACTTACACTTGGTTGATCGATTTTGATTCTTTAATTTGCCTTAGATCGCTAAAACGAACCAGTACTATTTATCGATAATACTGTTTGGCAAATTCTACCAATTAGGTTTCGATCTACGCAAGTTGACTTTTAAAAATAATTTATTTTTCTATTAGCAACGATGTTGCTTGGTACAAGGTTGATTCTAAAACTAACTTACAATATCTTACAAGAGACTAAGCACAAACAACTACTCAGCATGATTCCTACAGATAAATATTATACTACTAAGCATTATTATAGGGGAGCTACGGCAATATAACTTATATATATATATATAATACAATGACGAAATACACCTCACAACAGCTGCAGGAGCTGCATCTATAATTTCTTGGGATTCCGAGGATTCTTCGCTGTATTTTTGGTTTTCCAATGTAGACATACACTGTAATTTCACATAAACTAACTTGTTTACATAAATTTTCGCTGTTGTCAAAGACAAGTTAAATTTGTAACTTAATAAATGTCAAAAAAATATAAATAAAATAAATTTTAAAATTACTTTTTTCGTTCCTAATCTTATTTACGTCATGAAAGAAATAGTATATACTTCTGACAATTCATGCATTTCTCTTCCTAGATGTAGAAATACTATTACTACGGTGAAAAAATACGGGTTTCTCATTTTTGTTCAATCTTCAAATTATGAAAATAATCACATTAACCCATTATTATTATAAAAACATGTATGAGTCTGATATCTCCTGTGTACGAACAAACTTGACCAATTGAACTAACAAAACTGTATGATTAACTAACTAAAGTTATCTACAAAAAAATTTACTTACCTAATTGTTTAATTTAATTATTTATTCCTGAATTCAAGTTGAGACTAAACAAATTGAAACAATAGTTATTTGTGTAACATGGGAGGAAAGTGTACTATTTCTTCCCGCGGGTGATGTTTACTGAACGAATCGTAACTGAGGGCAATAATCACACAAGGGAGGAAATGACACTTTACTCCATAGGTGTACATATGATTTTTACGACCATATTTTTATGCCAAAATAAAAATAATAAATACTTATAATATATGAATAAAAAAAAATTAGATCTGAGATTGTGCTGACGGTTCAAGGGCCGCCGTTGCTATGACAGTAGCTTAACTACCATAAACAAATTTGTTATTTTTCTTGTTTACTGACAATTTTTTTCAATGACTGGTTCGTTTTTGGCTCATAATGTGTAAAAACGAATGATGATAGTGATTTAGAAGATTTTGAATATACTCCACCCGATATTTTGGAGGAAGTAAATCGTGCAACATTGAATTTGTTACCGAGGGAGATACGAAAAGGAATACATTTTGTTCAAAGATTGGTATAACCGTAGAAAATTTGTTTACTTCATCTCTAGAAAAGGTTTTCGCATTGTTTGCTCTATATCCAGCATGTTGACGCTTTAAGACGGCTATTAATTTGGAATATTTGATGTCAATATTGTCCTTCATAGCCAAAACAGATTTTAGCATGGAATACTTAGCCCACATTGTTGATGATTTCAAAACTTTTGCGTGTTGAGAAAAGTATGTTAATAACACATTCTCTGTAATGTGTTTAATTTTTATCCGAAACACCAAATTCAACATATTTGATGATAAAGGTAAATTGATATAATGATCAATAAATTAATTTATTTTAATTATCTTCGTCAATTATAGGTGCGTTTCATCTTTGGAATTGCCGGTGAATGTAGAATCTAATGGAATTATTATTCAAATGTTTAATTGTACAACTGTTAATATTAATGTCAATAAATAAATTAAGTTGTTAAAATCATTTTTGAACCCTCACATGAGGGAAGAAAACCTACTTTCGGTTAAGGTCGTAAAAAAATTATTTTATTTCACTTCACTCAAAATAGTATTTATAAAGGTTAAATCAAATATAATGTTTCAATTTACCAGTATCCTTTGAAATTTGGATGCGTACCTTTTTAGTTGAGTATTTATTTTATTTACATCAGTCGTCTCTAACTGTCGATCGATATATTTTAATGCCTTTGTACTCGTATGTGTGTTTTTTTGTGTTTAATTTTATCAAAATAATCACTATGGCTGATAGCACAAGCTTTGTTTTTGGGTGTTCTAAGAGCACGGTTTTAACATGTTAGAGATAGCTAATACACGCAAATACACTGCTCTTAAAACAAGCAAAAACAGAGCTTGTGCCACCAGCCATTTAGGTAAATGGATGTGAAAAATCACACACAAATTTTTCTCTCTTTATTTAGTTTTCCAAAAAATGATGAGCAACAAGAAAAATTAACTAAGGATATGTATTATATATATATTCATTCTTGATAAACAGTCGCACATAGGAAGAAGTATGCACTTAACTTATTCCATATTTTCTTAAAAAATCAGCTGATCCTACTCTCCAAATATTTAGTAATGCAACAAAAAGAGCATCTACATGCTAAAATTTAAAAAGTGCTAGTATAATAGACACAAATTTTATTCAACAAATGAATATTTTATCTGCAAAATCTGTATCATTTAAAATGCTTGTTTTCTAGCTGTGGCACAAGTACGGAAAGATTTAAATGTTGAAAAATAGTATATTGTACAACCAGTATGAAATGGACATTCCATGCGAGTTGTACACTATACTTTTTCTACGACTACAGTATTATTTTTTAATTTATATTTTAACAATAAATTTGTCCTGCTTTCACCATTCCAATATTTGAAAATTCTAAATAAGTATCCTAGCAACGGTCGATTTCACCATTTCAATGTCTGTCAATCCTAAGTTAGTATCCTAGCAACGTAACAAATATTAAATAACAGTTCGGTTTTTATAAACGTCTTTTAATATTTTGTATATTGTGAAGTAAAAATGGAATGTTGATTTAACACCACCAAATATCTTAGAAGCAGCAAAAATAACTTCCTTAAATTTATTATCCGAAAAATGTAAATAAATTATTTATGGACTGGCGAAATGATGAATACGTAACATCATATTCCGAAAATGTGTTCATGGCTTATTTTGGTTCTTTATCGAAAATATACAAAGCTTCAACTTTATGGACACAGTATTCCATGTTGAGAACTACTCTCAATATAAATAAAAATGTGGATATATATAAAATGTGATATATAATAGATCTTCGACATCAACAACTATTAGCGTTGACAATCAAAACAACTTAAACCATAACCTTAAAAGTACATGTTCACCGAAAATGATTTTTAATAACTGTAACAATATTACATTCAATATCACTAATAATAAATAACTAAATAAGTGATTCAATAAATATTTCTGTTTATAATATTATACTAAAATAAAATAAATTCTTCAACCATTCTCAGTTTATTATTGACAGCTGGAATACGGCATACTGCCGAAATTCAGACTGGAATGATTTGCCGAAGCGTGCCAGTTTTAAATTTGAAACAATTTATCATTTTTGACAGAACTAATATATAACATTTAATAATAATAATAAATGGAAAATCTTAATAATTTAAATGTGAATAAAGCCGATCTTAATAACATAATATTTAACAACTGTCAAAACATTACATTTAATATAACCAACAATAAATAATAATAATTCTCTAATTTACGTCTATTTTATTTTTTACGCATGCATTTTTATATTTTTCATGTGTAATTTAAAAGAAAATTGCACCTGTACTGAAATGAAATGACCAGTACAGAAATGAAATGACCTGTACTGAAATGACTACAAAACAAATTCATTTCGCACGATGTCTTGCAATGTACCTCATTTCCATAGCAACAACAAACATACAATGAGCAGATTTCTAAGTAGTCGTAGAAAAAATTATTTTGAGCACGATTCTAAAGTAAATCTAGAATATTATTATGTGGTTTTCATTGTAGGATACATTGCAGGTAAATTAATTAAAATATTTCCTGTGAAATGTGCATAATAACGATAGTTAAAGAATATAATCGTGGAAGATTATGTGAATAATTAATTTTAGAACTTACGATAATAAATTTGTTGTGAGGTTGGTAATTTATATCCTCCTACCAGTTATTTTGTGAATATAATAGAAGTAATGTGAAATTGATTGTCAAATTTAAAAAAAAATGTAAACATGAAAACCATATAATTAAAATATTGTATGAAAATATGAAAATAGAAATTGACAAAGTATTCCCAGAATGCAAAGAATGTATTTATCATAGAAAATATGTTGAAACTGTTATTAAAGTCAAATTATTTAAGAAAGTAATTTCAGAAACCAACTCATATAAAGATTCTTCGAAAAAAGGTAGACATAAACTGTGGGTGTTACAAAATATATAAATTTTCAGTTTATTGCAGTATCTTGAGGTGCTTACTTATTAGAAGATAATGGTTAATTGTTTTTTTTTTGTAATCTTATTTTACTTTATATGACTATATATTATACTATCGCGTTGTAAATAAATATTATTAAGTATTAATATTTTGCAACTCGTTTATATAATTTGTATTCGGAAATTAGAAAACACAACACTATACTAATGTTCGAACGATTGAATACGCGAGCTGTAGCTACTCGTTAGCTGTAGAAATGGCCCAAATAAATTAAGATTCTAACTTTCACGCCAACTGTATATACGGCAGCATGTTTCCATGATTTTAAGTAGGGACATTTATGGCTATCCTGACAACTAAGAAAAATTTAAGTTTTTTGCCCGCTTATATATATATATATATATATATATATATATATATATATATATATATATATTATTTTTTTTCAATAATTTTCAAAAAATGTCAGCTCATCTTGATCCAAAAATATTGAGTAACACAACTGTTCCTGCAATATAAATAGTATGTATATGTAAAAATTTAAAAAGTGCTAGCACAATGAGCATCACAAAATTCATTCAGTAAATGAATACTTTGTACTTACTTTTACTAAATAGTGCTGTGCGATCAGCAGAGTAGTTGATGAGCTTAAAAAATTTGTAGAACAAGGAAAATTATAACAAAAAGTAATAAAAAATAGCGAAATGCCCCTCTGTTTTACCTGGTGTGATACAAACTATTAATTGTATGTTACAACTTTATTTACAATTTAGTGGTGCTGGAATTGCTGACAAATAGATTAACCATACCCTGTAGAAAACTGTTTTAGTAAAATAAAATCATAAAATTTTAAAATATTTCTAGTTTACTATATTTATAAATAATTTAATATGAATAAAAAGTAATCCAGTGGTTCACTAAATAAAAATATCTGTAGTTATCGTGACTATATTTTTACCCCAAAAATATTGGCCTCTATTTAAAATATTACTTTTAAAATATGAGATAATGAAATATTAAATACTTTAACTGAAATGCATGGGTCCAAACGAATTTTTCCGGGGGTGGGAGCAAAGTTCAGAAAACAATAAAATAATGTCTCATATATAATATATTATGTTTATACTCTTAAGATTATAAAAAAAGGTTATTATTATAAAATTAAATAAATAATACGTATTGTGAACAATATGTAGGTACATATTAGTAAATTTATAAAGCTAAAAATTCCTATTAATTTAGAAAGTTTCAGTAAAGGCAATATTCAAATTTCTTTCATTAAAAAAAAAATCATTTGTAACTTCAATGAAATTACATTTGTTTTTGTTTATAATATCCCGCCGGACACTCATCATCTATAAGCCGTCAAGCTGATCTTTGCAAATCGTGGAATGAATCCATGTTTGGACTTTTCTTAGAGTACAAAATGATCTTTAGATAGAGCACGTGGTTGAGGACAGACAGATTAGAATATCTAAAGCTTTATAAATTGATGGATAACATTTAAAATGTTCGATAAGTTCAATTATAGAGGTTTCTTGTGTAATATTTACAACTTCATTTGAAATCCAAATCCCATACCATACCAAAGCTTTTTCAACAAATTTATCAATTTTACACTAATCTAAACTACTCGTATATTAGTTTAAAGCGACCGTAATTTAATTGTTTCAAATTAAAACAGTACAAATTATACAATGTTATTTGCAGACATACTTAACATACTGATCACGAAATTTTTTTTTATCAAAATTTTAAAATTAGTCATGAAAACAGTTTTTCGCCACTAGTTGAATAGGTAGTTTTAGTTAATAACGAAGCATCCCACGCCACCGAATCCCATGCCACCGATATTCCACGCGCCCCATTTTCCACGCCACCTAAAATCCACCCGGCCGAAATAGTATCCCACCACTTTTGTCCACAACACCGAATGTAGTTCTGTCTCACTTTATCATGTAATACGTCAGAACGATGACGATTTTTGGTGATGTCACGGGTGGCGTCACTTAGTCAGTACAAAATTTATCTCATAGATGGCGCGGTATACTACAATAAACCAAATAAATAACAAATATGACAATTTATGAATTAGTTAATACTAATTTAACTGATGATTTCAGTTTTATTTTAATTGAGCATGTAAATTTGACATTAAACTGACGGAAATGCATCAAATGAAATAGGTAGGTATCAAAGAAAAAATATATATTTTTTATTTTCAAAAAGGTTATAATTTCAACAAGTTGTATTCGTTGATAATAAGTTTGATTTGTAAACCACCATATGAGAATAATTTCGAAGTACCTTTAAATTCCTTAGGGCCAACTGGCCCTAAGTTATTCATTATTTAGCATTAAGTCAGAATTGTGTTATAGCAAATTAAATTAAAATAATTGAGTATTTTGGACTATGAAATTATTTAAAGAGAGATTAAATATTAACAAAAGTGAGGTTATTCAGTAGTTTGACATATTATAATTGTTTAATTGTGTACTTTGTCTTAATTATATTATTATTATTAATATATAATATGTCATCGTTTTCATTAGACTCCAATTCAGGATAAAAATTAAACGTAATAAATATACCCAAAAACTAAGTTTAATAAAACAACGAAATAATTCGTATGAAAAAAATATATATAATGAAATTTAATTTAATTTCAGAATATCCAATATTATACAAAATAATTGTTTATATAGAAAAATAAAATAATAAAAATATTAGAATTATTGTAACAAGTAGAAAATATATACATATATGGAAGTATAAAGCAAAATTATATGTGAGATACAACAGGTAGAAAAGTAGTAAGCAAAAAACGCTTAAACTTAGCCAGAGAATCTGCGAATGTATCAATATCGAAATTTGCAGCAATATCATTCAGAACAGTACATAATTTCCGGGTTGGAGATTTCATTTCATAATTTGTTCTAGCAAAAGGACACTTAAACATTAATTTATTTCGTGAAGAAGTGCGCGGAACAATAAATGGAATACGTGATAGAGTGATTGAGTCATCAATAATATTATTTAATAATTTATATAAATATAGACAAGATTGAATCTTCCTACGATTATGTAAGGATATCATACACATTTTTGACAATAAATTATCATAAGAATATCCATGTCTCGGATAAACTCCAGACAACTTAAAGGAGCAATATTTTACAAATTTGCGTTGAATTGTTTCGATTATGAGACAATATTTGTTATAAATTGGATTCCATATTTGAACAGCATATTCCAATTTTGTTCGCACTAGTGCAAAGTACAAAGTTTTTAGAGTGGAAATTTTTTTAAATGACTGAGTGTTGCGTAAACTGAATCCAAGATTTTTATATGATGAATTTACAATATTATTTATATGGTGATTAAAAGTTAATTTTTCATCAAATAAAACACAGAGATCTTTAAATTGATCAATTCTGTCTAAAACATGGATATCCATGCAATATGGGAAATTAAAAATATGCGTTTTTACACAATAAGTCATAATCTTGCACTTCTTTAGATTAAAATTTAATCTGGAGGACTTGAACCAAATTAAAACATTATTTATATCCTGCTGTAACTTTAAACAATCTTCAGTCGAGTTAATAATTTTATATATTTTCATATCATCAGCATATAGCAACAACTCTGAATCCTTCACAGAATCTACAATGTCATTTATAAATAAATTGAACAATAAGGGCCCTAGATTTGAGCCTTGTCGCACACCAGAAGTGGCATAAAAAGGAATCAAAATAAAACCATTATAATGAATAAACATTTTGCGATAATTTAGATATGTTGAGATGAATTGAAGAAGGTCTCTAGAAAAGTTAAAGTTGTGCTCAAGTTTGTGAAGGAGAATTTTATGATCAATGGAGTCAAAGGCTTTAGTAAAATCAGTGTAAGCAACATCTACTTGTACATTATCATGTAGTGCATGGACATTATCATCAGTAAAATTCATTAAATTTGTTGTAGTTGATCGTCCTTTAATAAAGCCATGTTGTTGTATCTTGATGTATTTTTGAGTGACATTGTAAATGTGTCGATAGATTATATACTCAAAGATTTTAGAGAGGTTAGATAGGATTGCTATAGGGCGGTAATCAGATATATTGGAATTATTACCAGACTTGAAAATAGGAGTAATATATTTATTTATTTTATTAATCGATCCAACAGGATACAAGATCCCAATTACAGGACGATTATACAGAATACAAAAAATAAAAGAATGAGTTGTCACAAAAGAAATAGACAGAAATATAAGAAAATATACAAGTAACTTAAACAGAGAAATAATTAATTAATAAACGCTTAAATCTAGGTAAGGAATCGCCAAATATGTCAATGTCAATGATACATGATATATTATTATATGCTACACAGAGTTGTCTTATAGGGGATTTCAATTCATAATTAGTCCTAGCTCTTTTGCAATGAAATAGTGCTTTATTTCTTGAAGTGACCCGTGGAATATGAAATAATATTAGCTCAAGACTACATGCATCATCAATATTGTTATTAATTAATTTATATAAGTAGAGAGATGATTGTAAAGTTCTTCTGCTACTTAATGACATTAAGTTCACTTCAGGCAATAAATTAGAATAGTCTTGGTCCCAATTAGGATATTGTCCATGCAATTTAAAATAACAATATTTCATAAATTTATGCTAAATAGACTCAATTTTAGCTACGTATCGGTTATAAATTGGATTCCAAATTTGTAGACAATATTCTAGCTTAGAACGGACAAATGCGCAATATAAGCTTTTAAGTGTTCTTAATTTACAGAAAGACCGACAGTTTCTAATTACAAATCCGAGATTTTTGTAGGATGTTCTTACAGTAGTCTCAATGTGTACATTAAATGATAATTTTGTGTCAAATATAATCCCAAGATCTTTAAACTGAGTTACTCTCTCAAGCGAAATAGTTTTCATTTGGTATGCATAAGTGTAAACATATTTTTTAACTAAATAACTCATCTTGCATTTGCTGAAATTAAAGAATAATTTTGAATTATGAGACCATTTTAAAATATTGTAGATGTCGTTTTGTAACAGAATACAATCATTAATTGAGTTAATAGTTTTATAAATTTTTATGTCATCAGCATACAAAAGTATTTGAGAATGTTGAATGGAGTCCACCACATCGTTAATGAAAAGATTGAATAACAGGGGGCCTAAATTCGAACCTTGGGGCACACCAGAAGTAGCAATGAACGAGTTTGATTTAAAGTTATTAAAATACACAGTCATTTCACGATCTGTAAGGTAGGAATTGAAAAAATGAAGAAGATCATCGCTGAAGTGAAAAAATTTGTCAAGTTTTTCCAGAAGTACACTGTGATTTACACTGTCGAAAGCCTTTTTAAAATCAGTATATATCACATCAACTTGATAGTTGTCACGTATAGAATTAAGGGTGAATTCATTGAAATTCATAAGGTTAGTCACGGTAGATCTACCGGACATGAATTCATGTTGATGGCGAGAAATATGTGTATATGAGGTTTTGAGGCAAAGCGGAAAAGTATTTGTGGAAAGAGAAAGATTAAAAAGAATATGAAGTGGTCTAAGGAATAAATGACAACATCCTTTCAAAATATATGCTGGGAAATAATCAGGCCCAGGATTGCGTGAAGGTTTAAGCTTGTTTATGGCTTGAATGATATCAAATTCAGATATGTTAGAGACTGATATCTGGCTGCATTCCTTAACATAGTTTGTAGATAAAGTAGGTTGTGCAATATTACTTGTATATACACTAGAGAAGAAATCAGCAAAACCCTGGATGATGTCAGGGGTATTATTTAGTTCCTGTTCATTGAAATACATTGTTCCTGGAATACGCGATTTTTTCTTTTTATTATTAATAAAACTCCAAATTTTAGACGGATCAGTAAATATATTATCCTCCATTCTTACTAAGTATTTTTCATATTCAAATTTAATCTCTTTTTTTATAAGAGCACGTAAACGTTTGAATTCGAAGTTATAATATTCTATTTTATGAACGAAATATAATTTACGGTAAGAAGATTTGAGTTTAATGTTGTTAATGATAGTTTTTGTAAACCATGGCGGATATTTTGATGATTTATTATATGTATTTTTAGTTTTCGGTACACATTTGTCAAATATCCTGTAGAGTATGTTATAAAATTCATGAAATGCCGAGTTCACATCATTGAATTGTGTTAAACATTCCCAGTTAATTTGAGCTAGTAAATCATATAGTAATTCAAAATTGGCAATACGAAAATTGTATGATGCAGTATTATTTATAGGAGAATTAGGAACTTTAGCTGCACATGAATAGGGATAGAATAAAATAAGAGCAGGATGATGACCATCTTCACAGACAAAAGGATCAAGGCAACGAGAAACAGTACATGGCTTATTAGTTATCACAACATCTAGTATACGGCCAAGGGTATTTGTTACTGAATTTTACTGTGATGCATCCATAAATGTTAAAAAATTTGAAAATCTAAATGTAATACCATTACTTTTACTAAAATCTTCGAGATGGTATACGTTAAGTTTAGGGATGTTTAGATCGCCAATAATAATATAATCATTATTTAATAAGAGCAGGAAAGTCTCAAAATAGTCAAATATATAATTTAGTTGATCTAAGGTAGAAGGAGGAGGGCAGTATACAACAAACACATATACAAATTTGTTAGGTTTTTTTTAATTTTATCTTTTTATTTACAACTAGCCTCTAGAGCTAACCAGCAAATTTGATATACAGTATATATTATAATTAAATTTCATAAGTGTTGAAGTCGCCATCTGCATGGTTCTTCTTACTGTAATTTTGTTAATCGAGTGGTTTCCTTCTGTTCAATCTTCTTACGTCATCTGCGTTGTTTAACAAGTTGATGGCTAGGTTATTGGGGTGGTTACTAAGTCTTTTTTCATATTTTTCTGTGTGATATTTTGTCTGTTCTTGTATAGTTTTTATATTTAAATCATTGTGCAGTGTACTGTTTGTTACGTACCAGGGAGCATTTTCGATTAACCGTAGGGTTTTGTTTTGTAGTCTTTGTATTTTATTGGTATTTGATTGTTTCGCATAGCCCCATAGCTGTATGCCGTAGGCCCAGGTGGGTACAATTATAGTTTTATATAGCAGAATTTTGTTTGATAGAGATAGTTTAATTTTCGTCCTATAAGCCAGTTTAGTTTCTTTATTTTAGTGTCAGCTTGTTTTCTTTTTGCCTGGAGGTGGTACATCCAAGTCAGTCTTCTGTCGAGTGTCATTCCCAGATATTTAACTTTGCTGTTTTGGGGAAGAAGTTTATTGTTTAAATGTACTTCCGGACAAGTATCCCTTTTCATTGTGAAGGTTATGTGGGTTGACTTGGTTTCATTTATTTTTATCCGCCATGTTTTTGTCCATTTTTCAATTTGATGCAGTGAGCTTTGTAGTAGTCTGGAGGCTTCGTTGGGATTCTCATCTATTGCCAATATACTGGTATCATCTGCGAATGTTGCAATGGTAGTTTTTTCATCGAATGGTAGATCAGCTGTGTACAGAAGGTATAGCATAGGTCCGAGTACACTTCCTTGAGGGACGCTTGCTTCAATATGATATATTTGAGAGTGGCTGTTTTCTTGTACTACTTGAAAGTTTCTGTCCGTGAGGTAGGATTTCAGTAGTAAGTAATATTGAAATGGTAATTTTTCTTTTATTTTATATAGTAGCCCAGGATGCCAGACTTTGTCGAATGCTTGACTGACGTCCAGAAATGCAGCCGAACAAAACTTCTTTTCTTCTAATGCTCTTTCGATCTCTTTGGTCACTCTGTGAACTTGCTCTATCGTGGAATGCTCATTTCTAAAGCCAAATTGGTGTTCCGGAATGAGGTTATTATCCTCCATTTCTCATAGAATTTAAGATATAGTTGCTTTCACTTTTTTAATCAACGCAGAAATAATACGCAGGTCAAGTACACTAACGCTTTTATTAAATAAGAAATAACGTCGCTTATTCCTCAACCGCCCATCGATAAACTCGCCACACGTCGTTTCGTTAGATGGTTATTTCTTCAATTGAACATAGACGGTATTGTCGTACTGGTAGCAACCCCCCCTTGCTTCAATAAGCCCCTCCCCAACAAGCTGAGATGAAAGCCAGATCAAATTTTGTTTTAACTGTTGTCATCTTTTGCTTACTAGTGTTTATTTATATTGATAGTTGACGGAACGAATTTATTTTCAGTAGTACGTATACGTTTTTTTAATAATTTGAAGATGCAATCGTAGAAAAAATGATGTGTGTATCACGAGCGTAAAGTGTCTTTGTTACTCGAGCACGGTAATTGCAGCGCGAGCCGAAGACGAGAGCTGCAATAGTGCAAGAGGAACAAAGAATCACTTTACGCTCTTAATACACAAATAACTATTTCGCGCTTTGCCATTGGAGACGCGCGACAAAGATATTTTTCGATAGTTGCACAGAAAAACGTCAACTTTACGATGACAAATGAGAGCGTAATTGTCAACTTTTCCTAACAATCGTAGAGAAAATACATATTATTCAGGAACTTCTAAATTATAATAATCTCGTCAATTTAAAATGTCTTCGAAATGAATTGTCTTATAAAATTACTCTAACGGTAGCGCATACTTTTCTGTGTGATTATTTATTAATAAAAACATGTATAGTTTCTGTGCTGATAATTTTAGGCCTATAATGAATATGAACTCTTTTAAAAAGAAACGTTGCAAAAATATATAGGTGTTCCATTTCAAAATATAAAGTTGCATATCATGCACGAGAATAAAACACCCAGTAAAAAAACTTTTACTACAGATATGTGGGAATTTTAATTCAAAATAAATTATGAAAACATTTTCATTAAATTAATCGAGTAAAACAATAAATACAGACCGATGGACCAGTCTGTATATATAATGAAAAAAATAAAATATTTTCTTTTTGTTACCTAACTTCATAACTCAAGAGTGCACCCTAAAAATTCTTACCTCGAACCTGACCCACCCAAATATTTTGACCTTGAATACAAGATTTCAGCTCGAGTAATAAAAGTTGCCAGAGTCTGGCAATATTGCAACACTCGAAATACACAGTTTTAAAATTTAATAAATATACTACAACCTTTTTTTTCGATAATAAGGATATCGTTACGATACACAATTTTGTTTTAGATGGTTGGTAGTAGCGGATGACATACTGAAGCTGTCAAGCTGAGAACATCAAAATCTAAACAATTGCATTAATCTCAATTACAGTTACATCAACCACAACATTTTATATACAAATTTTCCTAAATTAACTGAGTTTAAAATATCGCAGATTTTTCCAAAATTTTAATTTGTAAAAAATAGAAAAAATAGGATAAATAACTCATTTTATAAGACTTTTATCTCGCTTGAGGCTCGTTTTCTAAACACGTGCGAAAAAAACATGTTTTATAAAACTCGTTCTTTAATATACTATATTGTTTTAATAATGATGTATCTAAAAACTTGAGGAGATTAAAAAAAAAATCAACAAAGTTATTTGCCACAACAATGTTCATTCTTGACTGTTGATAAACGACGCTATAATTACAAGAACAGACGATATTCCAGAAACAATCTAAAAATATTAACAAATTACGCAATTTTAAGGCAATAATAAATAATATAAGTTAACTTACTGTGTAGGGTAATGTGTAATCCAAATTGAATAAATTACATATTGTAATATTAAATTTACTGTGATACATTCTAAGAGAATATGTATTTATCTGAAAATTAAAATTAAGAATTTTTAGTATTATTGAAAGAGAAACTATATATTGTTTTTAGGTAATACCATGCCACTTAATTCTTGCTTAATTTTCTTATTAAAGTGCAATATATGTTAGCGTAACTTTTTAACGTAAGGACTTTATTTATTAATTGATTATGGTTTCTACATTAATCTTCCGTTTAGGTGGATTACGAGTGCAGTTGGATAAGAACTTCATTTAAATAGATATTAAACTATGCATTTCATTCTGTTTGTGGTGAGAAGTGATAGCAAGTGGTTGTGTATCGTGTTACTGTTAGGTGGGAGATTGCTGGAGAACGAATTGGTGAGTTGAGTCAAGTGGTGTTACCACACGTGGTGTATGAGTATGTGATCCTATTCCTTGTAAATGCTGCGGTCACTCCAGGGAAGTCCCCTGCGGGGTTGACGGGGAGTGACAGCCAAGTATGCAGCCAACGAAGCACGACCCGCTAGCCCTCGTGCCAACGGTGCCCTGCCTGCCATCTATAGTGTTAACTCAGGAGGTGCCCAACGTTTCGCTAACACCCAGCGATTGCGGGTGGAGTGTGGGTTTCTACTTGGCTTTCAATCCACACTCCCGGTGCCCAGGTTAGGCAATCCGGTGGGTGGGTGTTGAGCACTGGTTCTGGTCACTCTGGTTGGCGCTGTCCTTGAGACGACTCTCAGAGTGACGTGTTGTTGTATGTGTGTTATTCCGAGGGATCACGTGTGTGCGTGTGTGTGTGGTGGCTGTTCGACTCCTCACTGAGTACTTTCTTATGTTGTTTCTCTTTTCAGCCGGATAACTGTACACCTGAGTCCCGCTGAGGCAGCATCCATTACGTCATTAAAGTTGATTTGTAGTATTATAGATTATAGTTTATTAAATACACGGGTTAGGTAACATATTTGGTTTTAATATATTTTATTTCAGCCCTAACCAAATTCATCTTTTAATATTTCAGAAGTGGGATCTGAATAACGTTTTCTTCATTTATGCATAGCTGGATTAAACAACTGGGCCAGCGTTACACCATGTCATCGCATAGGAACGGACCTTATTCTCAGAATGAACGTCATAGTAGGCGCCCGTCATCGTCACCTGAGAGAAGCACTGAAAACAGTCTACAGCAAATGTCGGAGATCATGTTGCAGCTCACCCAAAACGTACAGCGCATGCACGAGACGCAATTATCAACTCAATCGCCCAATTTTTCTGGTCGCCCAGAGAGCCGTGAGGCTATACCATTCTTCAATCCTTCAGATACAGGATTATCAAGCGAGAAATGGCTGCAGAAAATAGAGGATTTACGTGCAATGTATAAATGGGACGAAACCACTACTATAATGTATGTGACATCTCGACTTAAGGGATACGCAGAAACATGGTATAAGGGACTGCAGACGATTAATTATTCTTGGGCCACTTGGAAGACCATGCTGTTAGGGGCATTCCCTTCGCAGAAAGACTACTTTCAGCTGTTGCAAGAAATGATGGCTCGCACTAAGAAGCCGGATGAACCAATACTGCAGTATTACTACGAGAAACTCGCTTTGTTAAACGCTTGCGATATTACGGAAGAGAAGGCCGTCTCCTGCATCATTGGAGGATTTTTTGATGAAAATATTCGCGCTGCTGCTCTGTCAAGAGACTGCAAGAAGCCGGAGTCACTCCTGTTGTTTTTGAAAACCCTAAAGGATAATGCAACAACGAGAAACTCTTCAAATTCTAGACGCGATATAGGTCGTTTGCACCCCAAGAACAAACGATCGTACTCTACCGCTAACCAGATCAACCACGGAGTAGCGGATATACGTTGTTTTTCTTGCGGACTGATAGGACACAAGCGTGCGCAGTGTCCAAAACGTCAACGAAGACCGGAGAGTACAGGACAACATAGAGACAAATACAACAGTAATAGAAATCAACATCAACCTCAGCAGACTCAGCGTCATCAACAGCAACATCAGCAGCAAGAAAGAAGTGTCTTGACTACTAGTATTAAGGTAAGCGGTAACAGTAAGTATTTTTTTGATGTTGAAGTGAGTGGGCAAGAATCGAAGGCATACGTTGATATGGGATCTACTTGTATTACTATGAAGGAATCAACAGCAAAACAACTGAAGTTGCCATTCAACAAAAACAAGACTTACACACTACGTGGTTTTGGAAACGGACATGTGAAAACATTAGGTGAAACCGAAAAACAGAGGTTGAAGATCGATGAAGTAGAATTGGAGGTATTCTTCAATATCGTGCCTGATACTGTTCAGTCAATACCCATCATAGTTGGAAAACCTTTTACGGAGTCACCGGATGTGGTCGTGTTCAAGGATTCGGATCGGTTAAGGTTCTACAAAAGAACGAATTTACCATTCTGTGAAATTGAGGTAGCCTCGCGCAAAAAGATAAACTTATGGGTAAAAAACGCAACCGTCATCCCTCCAGGATATGTGGGACATGTGATCTGCCATTCGGAGGATAAAGGAGAAATCTTTGTTGACTTGAGCGTACGAGCACCGGAAGGACATGAACATGTTATTCCACGGACGATCATGCAAGTTGGAGCTGATTTGGAATGTGTTCTTCCCATTGTGAATTTATCGGATTCGGATATAACGTTTCGAAAGAATAAAGTTGTGAGTAGAGGATGGAAATGCCAAGCAGACAACAAAGAAATGCAGATGACCCAAGGGGATGATTTTTTCGAAGATGACCTACATGTAGGAAAGGACATTAGTAAGGATCAGCGAGAACAACTGGTATGTCTTTTAAAAGAATATAAAGATTGTTTCGCAAAAACGGTAAAAGATATTCGATGCACGAACGCGACAGAAGTGGACATAATTTTGACCGACGATACACCTATTACTTACAGACCTTACAGATTGTCAATTTCGGAAAGAAAACAAGTCCAAGGAATGGTACAAGAACTTCTAGATGCCAACATTATTAGAGAGTCAACTTCACCTTTTTCGGCGCCGATTTTACTGGTGCGGAAAAAGAACGGAGACGCACGAATGTGTATAGATTACAGACAACTTAACAAGATAACAGTGAAAGACCGATACCCTTTACCGAGGATTGATGACCAATTAGATCGATTACAAGGAGCAAAGTACTTCACATCTTTAGATATGACGTCAGGATACTACCAAATACCGATCGCGGAAAGCTCAAAGTACAAAACTGCATTTGTAACACCGGATGGGCACTACGAGTTTAATCGCCTTCCTTTCGGATTATCTAACGGACCTTCGGTATTTCAGCGTTTGGTGAATAAAGTTTTAGGTTCTTGCCGTAACACTATCGCCATGGCTTACTTGGATGACATCATATGTCCATCGTCATCATTTGAAGAAGGGATCCAACGTTTAACAACTTTGTTTGACATCTTTAGGGCGAATAACTTAACACTAAATATGAAGAAATGTTTCTTTTTTCAGAGCGCGATAAGTTATTTAGGTTTTGAGATAAATCGAAATGGAGTTAGACCTGGAAAAGAGAAAATAAAAGCTGTCTACGCTTTTCAGCCCCCAATGAACGTACATCAGGTACGACAATTTGTAGGACTGACAAGCTACTTTCGTCATTTCATTAAAGATTACGCAAAAATATGCAGACCAATCACCAACTTAACAAAAAAGGACACACCATGGAATTGGGGAGATCAAGAACAGGCAGCGTTCGAGACACTGAGAGTAAAATTAACAGAAAGACCACTTTTACAACTCTACAAATCGGACGCAGAGACCGAAGTGCATACAGATGCCAGTAAGTTAGGCTTAGGTGGAATCCTACTACAAAAGAACAACACTGGAAAACTGCATCCAGTTGCCTACTACAGTCGCCAGACATCACCAACCGAAACGAAATACCATTCGTACGAGTTGGAAACGCTAGCAGTCGTAGAAACGCTGAAAAAGTTCAGAGTGTACTTGATTGGAATTCGCTTCAAGTTGGTTACCGACTGCAATGCACTACGAACAGCAAGCACAAAAAAGGACTTAATACCACGCATTGGAAGATGGTGGCTAGACCTGCAAGAATTTACGTTCGATATTGAATATCGTCCGGGTCTGCGAATGGCTCACGTTGACGCGCTCAGTAGAAATCCCGTGAGAGATGAAGAATTGTATGAAGAACTGAATATATTTCACATCGAACAAGCAGATTGGATACTCGCCGGACAGATGACGGACGAAAAACTAAAACTCATTAAGGACATTTTAAGCAAAACGCCGCAAACGGAATACGAAAAAAGTATTTTTAAGAACTATTGCTTACGAGATGAGCGTGTTTATAGGATCACTGCTACCGGCATCCAGTGGGTTGTGCCCAAAGGGCAACGATTGCAGATAGTTCGTGCATGTCATGATGATTTCGGACATTTTGGCTTGGATAAAACCTTGAGAAAAATTTGCGAGACGTACTGGTTCCCAGGTATGAGAAGGTTTGTGAAAAAGTATATCGACTGTTGTATTCGATGCCTATACAATAAACAACCACGAGGTAAACAGCCAGGATTGTTAAATCCGATTGAAAAGCTACCAATTCCTTTCCACACAGTCCACATCGACCATCTAGGACCATTTGTTAAAAGTAAGGCAGGAAATGCTCACATTATAGTCGTCGTCGATGGATTTACAAAATACGTCAATTTGAAAGCAGTGAGAAACACAAAAACCAAACACGTGATTAAATTTCTAGATCAGATACATCAGACTTTTGGAATCCCAACTAGACTAATCTCAGACCGAGGAACAGCATTTACTTCTAAACAGTTTACAAAGTATTGTCGTGATAAAGGTCTCAAGCATATCAGGAATGCGGTCGCAACACCACGCGCAAATGGACAATGCGAAAGAGTTAATGCAACCGTACTTTCAACATTAGCTACCACTGCACTAGATGATATAAGCTGGGATAAACAGTTAAATGAGATTCAATTTGCTATTAACAACACTGTTAGCTCAACTACGAAGAAGACTCCAAGTGAGTTACTTTTTGGTTACCGCCCAAGAGCACCATCTGACTCAATTTTAAGTGCAGAGGTACAGCAAGAGACACCAACAATAAGCAATTTAGAGGAAACCCGACAACAAATTGCAGAGAGCATGCTAGAGAACCAACGGCAACAGAAAGAAAGATATGACAAACATAGACGCATTGGGCAGAAGTACTGCGAAGGAGACCTAGTGCTGATTAAGAAACAAGTTGTTTCGGAAGGAACGAGTAAAAAATTACTTGCTCCATATGCCGGACCTTTTCAGATCAAGAAAATATTACCGAACGATAGGTACTTAGTAGAGGATTTATTGGGAACAAAAAGAAATAGCAGAGGACAATACAGCAACATTGTTGCAATTGATAGAATGAAGTCATACATTCCTAAAGAAGGACTAGAAGAATCGTCAGAGGACAACAGTGCTTCTGATGATGACACTTTAGGAGTTGCAGATTGATTCCTCGAGGACGAGAAATGGTCAGGACAGCCGAACTGTTAGCGTAACTTTTTAACGTAAGGACTTTATTTATTAATTGATTATGGTTTCTACATTAATCTTCCGTTTAGGTGGATTACGAGTGCAGTTGGATAAGAACTTCATTTAAATAGATATTAAACTATGCATTTCATTCTGTTTGTGGTGAAAAGTGATAGCAAGTGGTTGTGTATCGTGTTACTGTTAGGTGGGAGATTGCTGGAGAACGAATTGGTGAGTTGAGTCAAGTGGTGTTACCACACGTGGTGTATGAGTATGTGATCCTATTCCTTGTAAATGCTGCGGTCACTCCAGGGAAGTCCCCTGCGGGGTTGACGGGGAGTGACAGCCAAGTATGCAGCCAACGAAGCACGACCCGCTAGCCCTCGTGCCAACGGTGCCCTGCCTGCCATCTATAGTGTTAACTCAGGAGGTGCCCAACGTTTCGCTAACACCCAGCGATTGCGGGTGGAGTGTGGGTTTCTACTTGGCTTTCAATCCACACTCCCGGTGCCCAGGTTAGGCAATCCGGTGGGTGGGTGTTGAGCACTGGTTCTGGTCACTCTGGTTGGCGCTGTCCTTGAGACGACTCTCAGAGTGACGTGTTGTTGTATGTGTGTTATTCCGAGGGATCACGTGTGTGCGTGTGTGTGTGGTGGCTGTTCGACTCCTCACTGAGTACTTTCTTATGTTGTTTCTCTTTTCAGCCGGATAACTGTACACCTGAGTCCCGCTGAGGCAGCATCCATTACGTCATTAAAGTTGATTTGTAGTATTATAGATTATAGTTTATTAAATACACGGGTTAGGTAACATATTTGGTTTTAATATATTTTATTTCAGCCCTAACCAAATTAATCTTTTAATATTTATTTGGTAATTGATTAGCCTAGAATTAATATATTGAAACAATAGTATTATAATAACCCTAATTGTAATACAAATATAATTTACGTACACGATCCGCAGGCGAGTTACACAAAGCATAAATAAATAAATATATCATCACGCATTTTACAAATTACTGGGTGTGACACTCTGCCTAAGCAGATCTCGGTAAGTGATATATTTTTTCGCGTGAAGTGCGGTTACCAGCCATCAAATCACTGCCCTCAAAGATGTTAGTGGAGGGGGAGCCACATGGATAGATTTAAATTGGTGAAAATTGTTTGTCGGCTGTGGGGATCGAATCAGGGTTCTCAAGATCCACAGGCCGACTCGTACTTGTCTTTTATACGATTTTTCCTTTGATTTACGTTTTATTTCAAAATTATTATTAAAAAAGAAATACAAATATTCAAGGTTGGTGATACTGACAGATGAAAAAACATTTGAAATTTAAATTATTTTGACTTGTATAAGCTAGTTTAAAGTTTCATAATATTATTAATATCATTCTAAAAATAAATACCTTTAAATTTAATTAAATAGAAAAGTGTTTCATTCTTTAATTTTCTTATTTTATCATAAAAAAGGCAATTCTAAAGATATTTTTATGAGCAATGACAGTTAAAATGTTGTATCTGTTTGACAGTATGACAATTTCTCAAATAAAACAGTTCCTAAAAACAATTGTACGAAATAGAATATTGTGCCATCATTTTTGATAAAACAGTGTCACAAAATTGCTTTATATATGCGTTACAGGAAATAGTATATTATACAATGACGCTATAATGGATGCTCTTATTCCCGAGGATGAAGTTTGCAACCCGAGCGAGCGGAGCGAGCAAGAGTTGTAATCATCCGAGGTAATAATAGCCATTATACCGAGTAGTATACTATACTTTATATACGACTAACATATACGACTAATTTAATAAAAATTAGTAAATTTTTATATTATTTATTATCTATGAATTTTACATCTATTTACTTAATAAATTTACATCTAATTGAAATGAGTAAATGGAGTAAAAAGACCATAATGAAATTGATTTGTATTTTTCACCTAATTCAGTAAAATATGCCAACAATACATTTTCGGAATACGAATTTGTCTTCATTTTCATACGCCAGTCCATAAAACTTTGGTATGCTTTGTCATAGAAATTTTTAGACTTTTGCGGTAATAAACCAGATGTAGTAGCATCAGCGATTTTCGTTATTTCTGGTGGTGTAGAAGATATTCTGTAATACTGTCCATTTTTTCAATTACAGTTAAACACAATAATTTAACACAATTTGCAAGACCGTTTTCGACAACTTCTCAACGATGATTTCGTTTTGTTTGTTTCCGATTCGTAAATAACAGTGAACTTAGCAACGAGCATGTTTAATTTAAATATGAGTCGCTATGGCAACACTGTTCCGATGGCACCAAAAGAGAAGAAGATTGGCGAAACAGCACAAACAAAATGAGACAAATAAAAGATAACGCCTCCAAATGGAAAAACCATGGAACCAAAAAAGAACAAATAGTGCTCACAAGGTTAAGAATTGGCCATACAAGACTCACACACAGCTATATTTTCAAAAAAACCGAGCCAGACATATGTACCACATGCAACAAAAAGATAGACGTGCAACATATAATCACAGAATGCCAGCTATATACAAACATAAATATACATACATATATAAATATTGTATAAGAAATACAGTGATGAAAGGTGTATATATTTTTTTTGTTTCGGGGCAGTGACCTCTTAAATCTATCTATCTAATGTTCCTTTCACTCCGCTGCGGAGCATAGGGCTTCGACGAATGCCTTCCATCGTATACGATTGGCAGCCAATGGCTTGATTTCATTCCAAGTTTTGCCGGTTTTTTCTGCTTCTTTCTGGACTGATCGCCTCCAGGTAAGTCGTGGGCGGCCTTGTCGTCTTTTTCCTTGCGGGTTCCATTCCAAGGCTTTTTTTGCAATGTTATTATTGCCTCGTCTCAGGGTGTGGCCCACCCAATTTCATTTTCTATATTTTATTTCCCATTCGATTTTGTTTTGATCTGTGAGTTTATACAGTTCATCGTTGCTCACTCTATCCGACCAGTGGATTCTGCATATTCTTCTTAGACATTTATTAACAAATACTTGGAGTTTCCTGTTTGTATCTGCTGTAGATCTCCATGTTTCGAAGCCATACAGTAAAATTGATTTCACATTGGTATTGAAGAGGCGAAGTTTAAGCCTTCTATTTAATTTAGTTGATGACCAGATGTTGTTTAGCAGTCCAAAGGCTTGTCTTGCCTTGCTAATTTTTTGTTGTACATCAGCGTCCGAACCTCCATCTAATGATACAATACATCCAAGATAGCAGAATTCCGAGACTTGTTCTATTTCCTGATTGTACAAAGATAACTTTCTTGGATTAGCAGTTCCTAGTCGCATCTCCTTAGTTTTGTTAATGTTTATTTTTAGACCGACGAGAGATGCTTCTTGTTCTATTGTTTGCAACTGGTTTTTCATGTCTTCGTGACCTCTTAAATAAATACAGTTAGTTATTATCATCATCATGTTTAATAAATTCAACAGCTAGTCGTTGCAAACCAGTGAAGTTTTTTTACTGAACCGTATTCATTTTCAAAAAAGTATATCAGTATATGTATAGAAAGAAAAATAACATTGAGAAGATGCGTGGCGTACAGAAAATATAGACGTGACTTAAATAGCAAAATATAAATTCAGATTTAACGGGCATTTTCCAAAGGCCATAATTCACTTAGAGTGTAATTTATATCAATGACAGCAAATGTGCGCTGTCCCACAAAGAAATAGAGCAACGTTGGTACGAGTACAACATTTATTACCCACTGTAGCGCTGCCGTGTCAAAATAAAAATGTCGAGAGTAAATGCCGTATGAGATATCTACATATTTCATAAATACTTGTTAAGTAGTTGGACCTAAATCCATAATAATTTACGAGTATTACGTTACGTGTATTTTTGTTTTGGTTTATTAGTCAGATCTCAAAGTCTATAAAACATAAAAATTCAATTAAATAATAAAGTAAAGTAAATTTGGAAAATATACTTAAAAAACATGTATAGGTGCCCCGGAAAAAGTGAAAATATGAGCTAAACAACTCTGAATAAAGGCAAGTAAAATTAATCGAAAGGAATATATTTTCAATAACAGCAGTAGAAAATACATGAAACCTGGGGTAAACTATAATAATAATAAACAAAAACTAAATATACACCAATAAATAAGACGAGAACAATTGAGGAGAAAAGACTGTAATATCAGGTATAGGCAGAAAAATGTATTTCGGGTGTCAGCAAATAAAAAATTTGCAAATAGAATTTAATTAGCAAAATATTTTGATGAATCGCTCTCACGGAGTTGGTTCGGTTCTGAAAAATAATACAATAATAATAATAATATTAATAATGTACAATTTACAAATATAAGTTAAAAACAAAGAATTAAAAAAATTCATCATAATATCAAATTGACCTCAATTTTTTGCTCGCCAAAGTTTCATTAAAAGTCATTGAATGAACACCTGTGTTTATTTTGATCAAACGGATTATTTGTACCACAAATAATAATATTGTTATTAATAAATGAACAGACTAAGTGTATCATTCTTTATCAGCAATACAACCAAAATACACGACATCATTTCTGAGAAGGTAAATACAAATTTGTTACTAGGATTATTTATTTAAGTTTTCTTTTTGGGATAGAGAAGAAAAAGATTTAACTAAATTTTTACACTTGTGTGTTTCCATAACGAAAATAGGTTTATGTTGGTTTATTTTTTGCGAGTATTATTGTGGAAATAGCAGAAAACTCTTTAAAAGAAGCACAGACTACTGATCATTCAAGAGATCTCTGACAGAAAGCTTGTAATCCAAAGGGGACCAGCATACATCAAAGATTTAAGAATGAGCTATTTAGTTTTGTATTAATGTCAGTAGCAGGAAGCAAAACTCCTTAGCGGAGGCACACACTGCTGTTAATTCAAATGATCTCTGACAGAAAGCTTGTAACCAACACACAACAAAGATTAAAGAATGAGCAATTCAGTGTTCATAAACGTCTGTAGCAGAAAGCAAACTCCTTAAAAGAGGCATACATTCGTTAATTCAGAAGATCTCTGACAGAAAGCTGGTAAAGGGACCAACACACATCAAAGATTAAAGAATATTGAGTTTTGTGTAAATGCCAGTAACAGAAAGCAAAGTCCTTAACACAACATAGGAAGCTTACACTACTGTTCATTCAAAAGATCTCTGATAGAAAACTTGTCATCCGAAGGGGACCAGCACATATCAAAGATTCAAGAATGAGTTATTGTTTTGTGTAGAGGATAATTGTCGTAAGGGAACACACTCACTGTTTATTTATTTTAGTCGTAGCAGAAGGTCATCATAAAGTGTTCTGATAGAAAGCTCGAAATTCTCAGAGACCAGCAAATATCAGAGAGCTGTTCTGTAGTTCGAAGCCCGGCTTCTGTACTCGACAAATGTAGTCAAACACAAAAATGACTTCATTTTCTGTACCGTAATTGACTAGTGCCATAAAAACATATTGTGGAAACAATGATTCTCATTGGTTTAGTTGTACCAACATAGCAGTCAACTGTTCATCTAATTGGTTGCCTATACTGATTACATCGCACAGAATTTTGAGTAGTTTTGAGAGTTGTTTGACAGTTGATACTATGTTATTTACGAAAACATGTGCTAATAAAAAAAGTACTAATTAATTTTAATCCTATTCAAGTGCATTGCTTTTTGGATTCAATTAAATACAAAGTGTACGATATTAAAAAGAATAATACTCTAGAAATATTAAAATGTATCAGCTGAAAAGGCATCAATTAATATTCTAATTTACTACAGGTACGTCAAAGAATGACTTTAAATACTGTTTACTTTATTTTTAAACCCTTTTTCAGATATTATTAAAAATAAAATAGCATATTTATGAATACAATTACTGAGAAATTAAACCCGATGAAACAAGTACCTACCTACATTTCAAACATCGTTTCTAACTTTGTTAACATTTTTAATATTTGCAGCAAAAAATAAAGTAATTAATATTGAAAAGCTCAAAAAATTTTACTTCGTAACATTTTAAATATATTTATAATACCCGTAACAATAATTTTAAATATTGAGATCGCAGCGGATATAGTACATACACCGCGTACGAGAAGTATTTTTTGTGTATTGTGGCCCCGATTTCGTCTTGTGCTTCAATTGTACACTTCGGGAAACAGAAACATGAACTTCTCTCCATTGGTATATAATATTGTAATTCGTATTTGTAACATTAAATCTTTTTATTTGACATAATATAAAATAATGGAAATATCTTTGAAAAATCATGTGAATTTGTCGAAATTTAAACCCAGGAATTGCATCCAATGTGTATCTACTTGTTGCTCATTTGTTAAACAAACGAAAAATGGCCTTTCAAAAACAAAACTTGGGAGTGTGGAGAATAACGAAACACAATAATTTTATTATAAAGTTTGACAGTTACTGAAATTTATACGTCAAATGGTTGAAGAATAACACTGAATGATTTACTTGACGTATTAATTGTTGCGAACTGTTTTAAATATGGAAATATTTTATAAGAATCATAAACTATTATTTATAAAATTGTATTACGCGGAAAATTAATTGAATCAAGTGTGTGATAAGTATATTTAGTGCCTTTAATCGTGATTCACATATACCATCGACTGTGACCATTTAGTATAATAAAACCATGTTTAAAGTGTAAAAATCCAAATCGGAACGAAAATGTTGTAGATAATGAAAATAAATTAAATGTATTGCTAATTAATGCGGCGAATTCAAATATAGCTAGACAATTAAATCAGAATGATACGACTGTCCATAATATATTAAAAAGTCAACAATTTTATTTTTATAAGTATTCAAGACACCAAGATATTTATAACCAAGATATAATTAACAGAAAATATCTCTATGAAACTATAATGGCAAATCATATTTAGATAAGAATATTTTTAAACATATAAGTTTTACGTATGAATCTATCTTTACATTAAATGGTGTCTCACCGTGTTGGGAACATAAATCTCAAGTCTAAAGAGTTCCTTTAGACATTAAATAACAGGCGATTTTCTTTAAACTGTTTATTTACACTGTGTACATTAAAATATGATTATGATATGACAGTATGTTGTTTGTACTGGTTTGAGTAAGACTCTGTTTCAAAAAACTTAAACTACTTCACAAGAAATCTTGTTACGACTCAAAGCTGTCCCTGATTGGCTGTTACCACTAAGCGTGAAGGGATGAAAACCAAGTAGTGGGAGACCGAACAAATGGTGAACCCAAGAATCTAAATGTTAGATATTGGAACGAAGAAAATCCACGTTTGATGGTCGTCACTCACACACAGTATCCAGAAAAAGGAAATATATGAGCTGGTATTTTTAATGTAATAGAAGCTAATAAATATTTAGATTTTACTACAAAATTTTATTGTTCCAGAGTTGGAATACAACACTGATGAAAATGATACTGTCTTGTTCCAGCAAGATGGCTGTCCTAATGCTCAGTAGCATTATTGTAAAAAAAAAAAATATCCAATCTTTTCTTAATTCGTGGATAGGTCGAGGCGGATCAGCGAGATCCCCTGGTTTGGCACCTAACGATTTTTTATAGCCCTATTTAAAAGAGAAAATGTATAAGCAAAATTACACTAACACATGTTAATTAAAAATACAATAAGACAAGAATGCGACAAAATAACGGCGCGACAATTAACTGCAGTCGCCAGGAATTGTTCGACAGATTAGGCCATTATTTAGCTGTGAACGGACACATTTTAATATCTTTATTTTTAATAATATTTTGTGTTTCTTTCAAATTATTCATCAAGTTTTTAATATTATTATCATTTTCATTATTATTATTATCGTTATTATTATTATTGTCATTAATTTATTGTTATTATTATTTTGAATAAAATATGACAATACACGTTCAAGTATAATTTATTTATTGAATGAATTTCAAATATTAGCTATTTTTTAAATATAAAATCAGTATTTCGTTTGCTTGTTAATCTTACATAAAAAACATTTGATTAGGGAAGCAACAATCATATTAAAAAAGTACCATTGTATATCCTATTTAATATATTTCAATTCTACAACCGGTTATATAATTTCCCTCTATCGCCTGTAACACAAAATTTACTTACAATTTGCCCCACGTTTCGGCGGCAAATTGTAACGCAAAAACTTGTGTTACACGTAATCAACCATACGCTCCCTGGGGGATGAGCCCGGGTGGAACGGTTGAACCGCGGCTAAACTCTGTGAAGATGGGAGTGAGTCGGGGAAGGGGGTGATAAATCACAGAATTGATGGGCGCCAGCCGGTCTGAGCCGCGACCGGTTCAACAGGAGTATGACGGCCGACGAAAATCGGGATACGTCCCAGGAAGGGGGTACGAGGGTGCACGAATATTTTAATCACAAGATGGTAGTACGAAAAACTAATGATATATTAAAGCAACTCACGGGAATAGAAATTCTTTTTACCTGAGTTCTTGGGCGGCTTTCAAGTGAATGAGATATGCGACTTTTCCTGTTGGAAACTTGTCCGGAACAACTCCGCTGAATAATGCTATCTCACTGATGCAATATTCACTAAAATGGTACTAGATCGGTAATCCCCACAAGGGTATTCGCAAACAAAACTGGTTTGCCGAAATATAACTGAACTAGCCCAACTTCCAATATTCAAAATCTCACAACCTCAGCAACGAACGTCGTTCGAAAAACAAAAAAAGAAAGAATTCGTTCAAAGTCAAAACCTGCAAAAGTCTGCCAAAAAAAAGAGCGATGCGCGAAGACGAAGATAGCCTCAATCTAACTTCTGAGAGGTGCCGGTAAGGAATCAAAACTAGAAAACAGTATTATCGACCGAGACATGATGATTGTTATTGATTAGCAAAGAAAATGACAAATTTGAAATAATATAAATAAGTGTAAAATAAATATTGTACTTGGAATAAAAACTTCGCTACGCACGACCACTAATTGGGTGACAGCTAAACAAAACAAAAACAACGTGCTTAACCACAAAAAATAAAGCAACGAAAACAAGAGAAATGAATTTAAGTTTTACTATTAAATGAGTACTGCAAGCGGGAAATCTAAATTAAGCTAAGTATGAGGGAATTTAATCGGTCAATATTTAATTGATAATTAGTTTCAGGTACCGGTACACAAAAAAAATTTAAACAGAATAAAATTATGGCAGAAGACAAAAAATGAACGTAACACGCCATCTTTTATTGCTCGACGCAAAAACATATATTTTCCTAAAGAAAAAGTTACTAGTCCATGCTACTAATTAGACAGTAAAAAGAAATAATTGAAATTTCTTTCAATATACGATTATGCAGAAATTATTTGATACGACAAAATCGAACCACAAATTTCCGTCCTTATGTAGTCACAATTTTTTTTTAATTATTAAATTTTTCTTACTATTGTTGTCTAATTATAAAAAGATCGTACGTATTTTAGGTCCCGAGAGCCTAATGGTGCGTCATGGATTGAAAGTAGGAGTTGTATAAATAAAGGTTTCCTAAATAATGGTATATTTTAAACTTAATTTAAATAAATTAAAGCAAAGTGAAGTTATATAATATGGATGAATTGATACTGTTGTCAAATATTTGATTTGACCGAACGTAATAGAATTAGTATTTACTTAAATTATATTGCATTTATTTGTTTTATTTATTAATTTTACGCTACTATATACGACAGAAACTTAATCCCATTAACAGTACAGAGTCTGGACTCAACGATCCGCCATTTAGTAGTTTATATAATTTATCTGGATCCTCGGATTCTAATGCCGTGACGTTAACAACTCCAGCAAGTTACATATAAGTTGGAGAAATCTTTTACATTGTTCTCAAAAAAGTGTTTCAATTCGTTGAGATACAAAATAATTCATTAACATTAACAGATTTATGTAAAACTTAATTACTTTATTCTTAAGAATGACAAGGTAGAAAATCCATATTCAATTTCTGCAACATCATGACTTCCCTAGATTAATAACAGTATCACCTCAACACATGTGCTGGTGAAAATGACTCGGTGTTAATCCAGGCGATTCCGGTTCCTGCTGCGGTGTTGTGTTATTTATTGCATGATGTGAGCGCGGTCCCTGCTGTTGTGAGCAAAAGGGCCTGGTTCCGGGTTCAACGGTTGTGTTGTGGGTCACGGAATTGCCATGATATTACAGTAAAGTTTTTTAGTTACATAAATTTTATACTAGTCGGGCGGAAAAGAAACGAATAAAGAGAGGTTATTAAATTTAATTAGCCGTACATACAACAACATTCATCCATTACAATAGATAAACTTAAAATGGAGTTTATATTTCAAGAAAAAATAGTAAGTTTTTAAAATAGTTCTTGTAATTCCCATGAATTCAATTAAAAAAACAATAAGTTTTGAATTAGTTTAGAAAACACTATTTTGAATTAATTTTTATTTTTAGTTTTAAACTAATTTTTTATTCTACACTGGAACTCTTCTAAAGATTTTTCATATAATACCAAATACGATTAAGTTTTGGAAGCTTTTGGAAAAATAATTGTCAATAGAATTTATTTATTTTGAACGTCAGCTTTTCAAAGTGCTTTACCAAACACGAAACGATTGCGAAAACTTTTTGCAAAACAATTGAGATTTACTCGAACATCATATCTGACACTTCCACTTCACATCTTTCTTAAAATTAAAAGTTTAGAACAATAAAGTTTCGTCACCTGTTTCCTCAACTTCTTGTCGGCAAAAGTTTATTACCTGATAATTTTCCAATTATTGAGTACGCAATAAAACACTATTCCAGTTTTTCTTTTTTAATTTTCCTATCATAATTATTCAAAGGTGATATTTTTACTCATACTAATACGTAAACATTCCACATTCGTCTATTGTTCATTCGTCATTCTAAACTCTATCTACTAGTTACGAATCATACAACTACATCATATATATATATATATATATATATATATATATATATATATATATATATATATATATATATATATATATATATATATACGTACAAATACAAATTTATGCAACGATCTTTTGATTTAGAAAACAATTCAATCATCTGATTGCTAATATTTTCTTTTCTAGAAAGGCATTGATAGTAAGAATTGAAAATCTGTATATGACATTGAAATTTTTATAAATGCTTGATTTAAAAATATTGATATTTGATACATTCAAATCCGGATTACAAGGAATGTAGGTAAAGTTTAAACTAACATGAATTTGTATTGATAATATTTTATAATGTATTTATTAACGAGGAGTCTGTATTTGTTCATTCAGTATATAGTGAAGCATGTATGTCAACAAGGACATTGTTTAATCCAGGCATGGTGAAATTTATTTTTCCCCCGGATGTAATATTAATAATATTACTTTACTCTTTCGTAATTTCAAGCATATTCAACACTGGAGTAAACTTAATAAATCTTCAGTATGGGAATTTATAAACATATAACGATGTTTTTCTTTGTTAACTTTTAATATGAGAAGGTTATTTCGCATAAGTATGTGCATCGAAAACAAGAGTAGATGTATTGATTAAATGTTTTAATAAATGAATACTTTTCACGCCTAACATATTTCTAAAATTCTTATTCTAGTTCCCTAGCTTCTAAAATTAAATCAAACTTTACATATGGCTGAGATCGATCTCGCTTCGTGATCAACATATTGGTCAACCCTGACACACACAGAAAAAGTAAGGGGTTACAATTATATGACAAACTGATGCAGAATAATAAGATTTTTTTTAATTAACAAAATTAGTGATTGTTCATATTTTAGTATCACTGGTTTTGTGGTTGTTTCCTAATATATTAATAATAAAATTATAATCATAAACAGTACTATTGTCAATTCATTCATTGTATAATAATAGCAAAATACCCACTTTACTCACTTATCACTTTATATGCGCTATTTTAAAATCATAATGAATTGTCAGGGAAAAATGAGAGAAGACGAATTGCGAGTTTATACCGCAATTCACAACACATTTAGGCACATAGGCAATTAATTTCACATTGTATTCATATCCGCTTAAAGGCTTTGAATTTATAAGACTGCCATTATCAAGGTAATGCAAAGTGCTAATGCTTAGCCAAGTAATAAATGGATCTAAAGCTATATATCTTCGCAGTTAATTTCAATGTAGTCATTTGTTTTATTGCTGTTTATAGTTTCGAGAATTTTAGAAATACGAAGTTGCGACATAATAGTAATAATATTTTTTATGTAGATACATTTGTAATTATAGCAATGTACTTCCGAAATATAATTTGTCCATAATATTAAATAAGAATCACAAATACACCTACATACAGATGATTAAATAATATTAAATTAAAATTACATAGATATACATAACCTTATGCTATAATATCCCATGAAAATTGTATGAAAGTAGTACGAAGCCTTGAAACATTCACTAAACATTTATTTAACAAATTCATTATGCATTCAATATTCGACAGACATTCCTATCCAAACAAACTCGTTTCGTATTAATTTAAAATCATAAATCCTTTCACACAATTTTCAGGCATATTCATTCATTTATTCCTAAGTCATTCACGCAATCTATTACTCTCATTTTCACTAATATTCACCTGCTTCGCCAATCTTTCATTCGAAATATGACAAAAAATCGGATTGTTAAAATTCGTACCTTATGATTAGGAATCATTTCAAACAAATTATCTACCACACTCAGCAAACTTATCGCACAAAAACTACATACACTCGAACCAGCTTTGCCTTAAATAAAGTAAAAACTACACCACGGTTTAACCTCGGGTTTAACCATCACAAACCACTTCAAACCAACCAGAATCCTTATCATTCCTCAAGCGCATCACTGCAAAACTAACATCACCCTTATCTATCTCATTCAAAACCTCTCACATAGTCTCCTGCATTTTCATTACAACCATTCGTTCTACTTAAGTTACCATATAACTCCTTAAAGTATTCACATTATTTATTCCTACATTCTTAACATCTGATTAATTCCACGGTAAATTCCTATCTCTCAAGTAGTTCATCTCAATAAAAACATTTTTTTATTCGTATTAAAAATAATTCGTCAGTCTTTCACCCAACAATTCATCAAAACTCGGCGCACTTTCTTTCAGAACTTCATCATGTACACTTTTTTAAACATTCTTCACATTTAAGAACTGTATCCTTAAATTTCAACTAAACATAATTTATGTTACATTAAGAATTAGGATCATATTCAGGTATAGATTCATTTTTACAGTCTTAACAAGCATATTTCTAGAATCCTTGTTCTGCAGCGTACTGGATTTCACACAATCCATTTTTTCAGTACCTCTCACTCTCATTGACCAATCCAAAAATATTTGTGATACCACCCAATAGTGGTAATTCGTTTCCAATGTAGCATCATGCGTCACACACGAATCTACAAATAAACTTCCTAATCGTTTATCGTACAAAACAAAATCAATTATACTCGGTCCATTATCATTCGTATACTTCAATATATACATGGATTATGTGTCATTACCATAGTTTCAGTTAAAATGAATGACAGCAATGTATTAAAGCATTTTTATTATTAGCAAACATGGGAAAAACTAACATGAATCATAATAATAATCAACTACAATGAAGAAAGTATTTCTAATTTAAACAAATAGGATATTTATATTAATTTATTATCACTTAATAAATTTATTTATATAAATATATGTTGACACATACAAACATTAATAATGGTAATAATAATCTTTCTTGTCCAGCAGAATCTTATTGCAAGGTAATATATCTAAAATAAAGTAAACAAATTATTTAAATATATCATCTGTTGTGTTTTAGAGTCGTATCAAGGATTTAAGTAACGTTCTCAACATTTTAAAGAGGTAATTCGAGTTTTTTTATTAAGAAAACAGCATTATAAATGTAATACAAAAAAGAGGCAACAGCTTGTCCCGTTAATTGAATTTAGACCAAGAACCTCACGTAGAGCCTGAAGTCGGATACGAGGTAGTGGTTTCGTGAACAAATACGCCAGATGATGTTCAGTCCTGATGTACAACCAATATCCCTTTCTTGATCAGATCTCTGATGAACAGATACTTCTGCTGTATGTGCTTCGTTCGGAAATGAAACTCCGGGTGTTCAGAGAGTTTGAGGTTGAGCGCAAGGTATCTGGACAGCCAGCAAAATCTGCATCGCTGTAGCATTTGAGTAGGGCTGCTTTGGAGTTGCATTGATAAACCAATTTCAAATCGATGGAACCTGCTAGGTAGCACATAACTCGCTTTACAAGAACTACATCCTCTTCTGTTGGGCTTTCCAACCGACGTGAAAGAATACTAACACTAAAAGCTATGTCGAAACGGGTACCACGAGCTACGTAGAGTAGAGCGCCAACAGCTGAACGATAAGGAAAATCCAGTGCTTTCCCTGGTTTGTGAGCAGTAAGCTTCTCCATGGGGGTGAGAACCGGGTTGCATCCAAGCATATTGAACTGAGCAAGGATTTTTTATGTACGCCGATTGGTTTACCATGATGTTACCGTCACATTGAATAATTTCAAGTCCGAGAAAGAATGAATGTTCTTTGGTAACAATTTCAAATCGAGAGCGTAATTGGTCAACAAATGAGTTCATTTCAGATTGACTGGTTGCTGCCACGAGTCCATCGTTGACGTAGAGTACGACAATTTTTTTTCCGGTTTGAGTATGTAAAATATAGACGCAAGGATCTTTACGACTCTGTTGGAATCCTAAACCACTCATAAAATCATCGAATTTCTTATTCCAACAACGTGATGCCTGCTTGAGGCTATATAAGCTTCGCTTGAGACGACATACACGACATGTGCCATCAGCATATCCCTCAGGCTGCTTCATGAAGATCTCCTCAATGTCACCTTCAAGAACGCAGTCGATACGTCGAACTGCCGAAGAATTATCTTTTCAACAGCTGAAATCGGCAGCAAAGTTCGAATTACTTCCAAGCGAGTAACTGGACTGAAAGTATCTGCGTAGTCAATACCTGGCCGTTGAGCGCATCCCTTGATGACCAGCCTTGCTCGATATTTGTCAATACTTCCGTCAGGATTACGCTTGACACGATAGACCCTCTTATTGTTGATGGTTTTCTTTCCGGGAGGTAGTTCAGTCAATTCCCATGCATTGTTCTTGCCCATAGATTTAATTTCAATGTCCATGGCTGATATCCAAACATCGTCATTTTCAGATTGGATAGCTTCATTGAAAATTTTGGGTTCGTCTTCCGTAAGAAACACTTCTGCAAAGTTGGTTGTGTCATAGTCATTCAACCATGCAGGACGCTTTCTTTTCCGACTGGAAATTCTCGGTAGCTGCACAGATTGGTCAACAGGATCGCTTTCCTTTCCTGAGTCATCGCTTGACTCTTCCGGATACATGTCTGATTCCGGCTCAGAAAGACACTCTGTCCAGAGAAATTTTATCCAGTTTTATTGGTCAGGCAACTCCATCGTCACAATCTCCAACTTTCTCGTCACGAGACACAATAACGACTCTTTTCTCAGGAATGTAGATCCGATAACGCTCATCTCCGTCATACCCGACAATGTAGGCAACAACCGCATTCGAATCCATTTTGCCCCTATTCTGCGCAAGAGATGAACATAACATTTTGAGTAAATGTTTGATCCTGGGATTCTGACCAAACCAAATTTCGTAGGGCGTCTTGCCACGAAGTTGAGAACATAGCCAGCTGTTATAACAAGTTCGCCCAGATGACTTAAATGTTCGAGCCATTTCTACAATTGTCCTATTTTTACGCTCGACTGCCCCATTTTGCTCTGAAGTAAAAGGTGCTGTCAGACGCTGGTTTACACCATATTCCTTCAGAATTGACCGCACGTCACCATTATCAAATTCACCGCCGTTATCTTTATTCTTAAACATGTTGGTCAAGAGTGCGAGCTTTGGCTAGCACTTCACGCAGAGCCTCCTTAACAGCCGATTTCTCACGTGCGACGAAACTGTAGCGGTATCTCGAATAGTGGTCCTTGATGACGATCAAGTAGCGACGACCGCTGAAGGATGGGTCGAAGGATCCACAAACATCACCTGACAACAGCTCACCTGGGGCAGAGACTTGTACTCGGGTTCCAAATGGTAAACGATGTTCCTTCCCGAACTGACAAGGCTCACATATTTCATTTTCAGGTGGCACTTTAATACCCAATTCAGATTCGAGTTTTGATCGTACATAACGTTTGTCCATGTGACCCCAACGCTGATGGTAAAGCTGAAGTATCCGGTTGTCTTCAGCTAAGCCTGGACGCACCTCAGCTGGCTGAACCGTATGATAAGATGCACCGTACAGAGATCCACCCGTATTCCGGTTGACATCACTGCTGATTGAAATCAACGCAACACGAGTATTAGACATAGCGACATGGAGGCCTTTTGATTTACTAGAATCACCCAGCGCAGTGATTGCGCTCGAACCACCAGCACGCGCCTATGTGCTTTCCATTTAGCAAATTGACGGATCCAGTGGCCTTTTGTTTTGCAGTACTTACAATTTGTATTATTAGGCGTCTTCTTCTGCTGATTACTATTGTTTGTAGCACTAAGAACATCACCAGACTTTGACACGGGGGCTACATTCCGTTCATGAAGATTCAGAGCCGAAGAGAAATCTTCCACAGACTTGGTTTCATTTGGTGTCATAAGTAGGTAGCCTGACTTAAAAGCCTCGAAACTTTAGGCAAGATGTACAAAATCTTTGAAACATACAACAGTTCGAGTAACTCTTCAACTGTTTGAATATTACATGTCTTCAAGCCAGTCGCAAATGCACGATGTTGATTTTTTTTATGCGAGATAGAACAGACGGGGCATCTTCAGTTTCATCCCATATCATGCCAAAAAAATCAAGACACTGGCGAAAAAATTGATCTTCGACTTTGTTATCGAATTGTTCAACCAAAATATCCCATGCCTCCTTAGCCGATAGCCCACCAGATATACGTTGGTGTAGATCATCACTTACACACTGAAAAATGACAATCTTTGCCTGAGCTGCAGATTTGTTGAATGCGTCAAGTACCATTTTCTCATCTTTCGTCGGTGGTTCAGAAAGTATAGGTTTCTTTCTCTTTCCCTCAACGATATCAACCGCATCAAACAATTGCAGCACATCCATAACTCGACCTTTCCATGTAGGCCAATCTTCTGCTCCTTTCAGTGGTTTAATACCCTTTATATATATATATATTCCATTTTTAGAGCTGGACGAACTCGACCGTACGGCAAAAAGTTTATTAAAAACACTCTCGAACACAGAAGTAGCTTTTCTAAGAGATCGTGTTACTTGCAATTCCAAAGACACAGAATACCACAGTCAACGTTACTGGGCCCATAACCTGTTGTGTTTTAGAGTCATATCAAGGATTTAAGTAACGTTCTCAACATTTTAAAGAGATAATTCGAGCTTTTTTTTATTAAGAAAACGGCATTACAAATGTAATACTAAAATCATACAACAGCTTGTCACAGTAATTGAATTTAATTAATTGATTGTTGCTCCTAACAACGAAAAACAAGGTAGATCTCAAGACTTGGCAAGTAACTAGATAAATAGATAGGTCCTTCAACATCATCATATAACAAATTAGCGTTCGCACACATTTATTTGAGTGGACAGCGCTGTGAAACATATGTACGTACGGTAGGGAGATGAAATATCCGAGCATGTCTCGATGCCAGCCTGCGAACATGGAACTATATGCGAGAAATGGAGCTGACTACTAAATGTCACGAAGCATAGTCTTGCTTAGATAGAAATGTTAAGATTAAGTTAGTCTAGATTATAAAGAGATAAATAATTGTTTTTTAACATATGACTTCGACTGAACGTACAGTAATGAAGATAATTTTAAAGTTAAATTTTTATGAAAGAAAAATTCGGATGACGCCTGGATTCGAACCAGGGACCCTCCGCTTGCCGGGCAGAGATGCTGACCGCTACACCACGTCACCTGTGTCCGACGTATGGCTTCAACCGAATTCTTCTTTCATATCATGATAATTTTGCTTAACTCGATAACGAGATAATCGGTAATTACGAACATCATTTGAACAACCAGAATATGGAAACACGGACGAAATTCAATCTGACGAAAGTAATTTTTTAGAGGAACAAGCCTCGGTTCAAAACCAAATTTCACATCTCACTTTGAATTAATGAACTGCACAATAAATCAAAGTAAACTTCCGTTTATTATATTCCCCGAAAATAATTTTACAGTACTAATAGATACGGGTAGTACTGAATCATTTATAAAACCTAATATTGCATTCAAATTTTATAAAAACTCTATCACTCGAAACCCATTTCAAATTACAACAGCGCATGGCACATCCACAGAATTATATAGTACACATGTTCCTATTTCAAAAATATTTAATCAGAAAAACGAAACTATCCCAAAATTAAAATATCATTTATTTAATTTTCACGACCAATATAACATGTTACTCGGCATGGATAATTTAAAAAAAAACTAAAAATCTTGATTGACACCTCAAATGATTTAATTATTTCTCCTAATTCAAAAATAAAAATACATTATCTTGATAACAAAAACAAACTTAAACAAGAACTTAATTCTAATAATTACGTAAAAGGTAGAGAAGAAACAATAAAACCACAATCAGAACAAGTGATAAAAATTAAAGTAAATGTTGATTACGGTACTGTACTAGTTCCACATATCAAGTTTTAAAATTTATCTATTCCCGAATGCGTGACTGAAGCAAATCACTACCACTGTTTATGTACAATCAGAAACCCAACTGATGCAAAAATCTAAATTAAAATTCCAGAATTATTTAACGTCCAAAAAATCGAAGACTATATACTATTTTCTAGTCCAAATCTTAATTGTATTCAAACACACAATAAGAAAAAACATTTAACTCTTCCAAAATTTGCACTGACCATATGAACATAGAAGAAAAAACTTAAATTTTAAACTTAATCAAAATATATTCGGACATATTTCATTTCGATGAACAAAATTTAAGTTTTACAAATCAAGTCAAACAAAACATAAAAACAACTGATGAAGTACCAGTATACACCAAATCATACAAATACCCTCAAATACACAAAGACGAAGTACGTACACAAATAGACAAAATGTTAAATCAGAACATTATTCGTCCATCTAACTCTCCGTGTTCAAGCCCCATCTGGGTTGTCCCCAAGAAGCTCAACGCTTCTGGTAAAAAGAAATGGCGAATTGTAATAGACTACCGGAAACTGAATGATAAGACAGTAGGAGACAAATACCCATTACCGAATATAACAGACCTTGTAGACAAATTAGGACGATGTCAATACTTTACGACACTTGAACTCGCATCTGGTTTCCATCAGATCGAGATGAACGAAAGTGACATACAAAAAAACAGCCTTCAATACTGACGATGGACATTACGAATTTTTACGTATGCCATTTGGACTAAAAAACGCGCCCGCAACATTTCAGAGAGTCATGGATAACATTTTACGTGGTTTAACTCATAAAATCTGCTTAATTTATTTAGACGATATTATAATATTTAGCACAAGTTTACAAGAACATCTCAATAATTTAAAACTAGTATTCGATAGACTCAGACAATCTAATTTCAAAATTCAGTTAGATAAATCAGAATTAAAAAAAAAAGAAATTAGCTATCTCGGACATATCGTAACTCCTGACGGTGTTCGTCCCAACCCAGATAAAATAATTGCTATTCAAAATTACCCCATACCAAAAACTACTAAACAGATTAAAGGATTTTTAGGACTTTTGGGCTATTACAGAAAATTCATCAAAGATTTTGCAAAAATAACTAAACCTCTGACCAAATGTTGAAAAAAGACGCGACTATAGACATCAACAACCCTGACTACATACAGTGCTTCAACACATGTAAAAATTTATTAATTAATTAACCGCTTTTACAATACTCCGATTTTTCTAAGCAATTTAATCTAACATGTGATGCTAACAACGTTGCAATCGGAGCTGTCTTATCTCAAGGCGACATAGGTTATGACCTTCCAGTAGCGTACGCAAGGAGAACATTGAACGATTCTGAAATAAATTATTCCACAATAGAAAAGGAACTTTTGGCAATTGTTTGGGCAACTCAGTATTTCAGACCATACATTTTTGGCCGTAAATTCAAAATTTATACGGACCACAGACCGTTACAATGGCTTTTTCCTTAAAACAATGCAGTCAAAAACTTATACGATGGCGACTAAAGTTAGAGGAATTTGATTACGAAATTATATATAAGAAAGGTAAATTAAATACATTTGCAGATGCATTAAGTCGCATCCCTTTCGAAAAAAATGAAGAATTTCAAAATTCATTACAGCAATCCGAATCACAATCTCCATTAGCACAATATCAACAATACTTGGAAACTAAACTGACTAATACATCTACAAATGACAATATACTAAAAATAGAAGGTAACTTATTTGACGCCCCACAGACTAACAATCTAGCTCACTGCGTGAGTAGAGATTTACACATGACAGACGGAATCGCAAAACAATTTAAAATCAAATTTGGCAATGTAGAAAAATAAAAAAACCAAAGCCCACAACTTTATTCTTTAGCCTATCTCAAAACTAAATTTAGATATATTATTTACTTAATTACTAAAGAACGCTATTATAACAAGCCCACTAATCAAGATGTATTTTACACTCTCTTCAATTTAAAATCATTTTGTATTAAAAATAAAATTAAAAATCTCTCTATACCAAAAATCAGTTGTGGATGAGACGAATTGAAATGGACAGAAGTAAAAACAGTACATTTTTAACAACAGCTACATTCTTATCACAGTGTTTAAACTGCCAGACTTGCAAAAACTCGAACTAAATGTAAACGACTCTGATAATGAAATACCATTTATAAAATATATGAAACAGTTAAATAAAGAATTTGATACCAAAAACTTTGAACAAACAGACAATCATTCCTTAATTGTACAAACAGGCGATAAAAGTAACATCAACGACGAAGCGTCTAGCGACAGTGATAACACAATCCATTCGAATAAAGAAAATAGTAGGCATTCCGATAATAGAATGTCCAGTCAATTATGGCAAGAATCAAATAATTATAAAAGAAACTGAACATAGTCCTAAACCACCCATAATTTTAAAATTACATCAAAATACGAAACAACGGTTTGTGATCGAGATCTCGAAAAATAATTCCGAAAAAGAAATATTTCATTTTATTAAAGAATACATAGCACCCAGTGTAAAATATCACGTTTATTTTAAATGTGACTTATATGGAAAATTTAGTTTAGTTCTGCAAAATCACTTTAAAAATTCAGAAATAAATTTAGTAAAATGTACACAATTTCTCACTGACGTAACAGACGAGGATGAAATAATAGAAATTATTCGTAGCAATCACGAAGGCAAAACAAACCATCGCGGTACCGACGACACGGAAGCACGTATTAAAAGAAATTATTACTGGCCTAAACTACGTAAGTCAATACAAACGTTTATTAATTTATGCGAATTATGTCTATTAACTGAATACGACAGAAAACCACTTAAACTAAAATTAAATATTACACCAACCGCTTCTAAACCTTTTGAAATATTACATGTCGACACCATTACTTTTGAAAATCTCAAATTTCTCACTATAATCGACTCCTTTTCAAAATATGCACAGGCATATAAGCTAAATTCATGTCAATGTATTCAAATTGCTAATAAATTAGTACAATATTTTACTTATCACGGAATCCCCGACCAAATTATATCCGATAATGGAGTAGAATTTAAAAATTCAATCGTCACAGAATTGCTAGCTCTTCATAAAATTCATATACATTATATCAGTTCACAACATCCCGAATCGAACGGAATGATTGAACGATTCCATTCCACGCTAATTGAACATGTCAGATTATTTAATAATCAAGAAATTTATAAAAAAGAACCCATTAAAATAAAAGTAAACTATGCTCTTCTAGCATATAATAACACAATACATTCCGTGATAAAACTAAAACCCTCCGAAATTATATCCGTACACCTCGAAACAAAATCTCCTTTTAATATATACATTGAAAAACAATTAATAAATAATTACATTGGAAATCATAAAAGTAAAACAAAATTGTTATATGAATATGAGTCAATCAAAGTTAAAATCGATCAAAATAAAGAAAAAATTATCGGCAAGTTTAATGAAACTAGAGAAGAATTACCGGAAATTCCCCATAAAATTCACGTCAAAAACAAACAAAAACAAACAAAAACAGGCTAATGCAAAACAACAAATAGAAACCCGAATTACTAAAAACAATAGACAAAATTAAAAAAAGCGAAACTAAAACCAACACACGGTAATACAACACAAAAAATTCATTTGACCAATGTAAAACGCCCTAGGAAAAAAACTTACCAATTCAAAATTCTTCCAGGTTGCTCGCGATCGGCAACGGATCAACTATCCAAAATATAACTGAAAACTTGGGAATACTCCCTATTAAATTGGGCCCAGGAAAACTCGAGAAAACAACTCACACCTTCGTCGATTATTACAACTTGAAGCCGCTCTTCCAGCAGTATAATAATTTAAACGAACAATATAGTCATCTTAAAACAATTATTTCAAACAATTCATATTACTTTAACGAATCCCGGAATTATGTAAAAATCATAGATTTTACTAAAAGTACTATTAATAATAAAATCATAAACATTGGGTTTCACTCAACTGCCTTAACAATAAGAAATAAAAGAGGCCTTATAGACGGATTAGGAAGCGTTTTCAAATTAATTTCTGGAAATTTAGATGCCGAAGATGGTAAACGATATAATAAAATTTTAACAGACTTGGAACAAAATCAACATAAACTAGAAAACCAACTCAAATGATCGTATTCCGTAAATAATCAAGTTATAGAAAACTTTAATAGTACTCTGAAAGATATACAACATAATGAAAATCTGTTAAAAACTAAAATGATGCAATTATCCGAAATTATAAATAAATTGATTGTGGAAGACTTTCTATACGCAAAGGGTATTTTCGATCAATTAATCATACTCTACAACGCTATTCTGAACATATTACAAGATATATAAAATTCTGTAACGTTTTGTAAACTGAGAACACTATTATAAAATGCAATCACCATTTGAACCTAAATTAGAAAATATTTTAGAATACGAGGAACTGTTAAAAGTTAATTGTAAAATTTAATCCTCACAAATAATCTACTTTATCTCCATTCCTATTAACTTTGAAATTAATTTCGACTTTTATTATTTAATCTCAACTCCAACTAAATACGGATCAGAATTTGTTACAATTATCCCACATTCGAAGTACGTTTTTAAAAACAAATAAAGATATTATTCCTCTAAGCGACAAGTGTATTCAGAGTAGAATATATCAGTGCCCCAACAAGTTCCATGCCCACATCAACCCTACATGCGAAGAAGAAACGTTGGATAAACAACACTCAAGCCAGTGTCACTACACGAAACTAGACATAAAAGAAAACCACTTCGAATTGCTGCCTGAAATAAACCAGTATCTAGCTATTCTTCCTAAAGAAGAAAAAATCTGCACAATTACTCGAACACGGTAATTGCAGCGCGAGCCGAAGGCGAGAGCTGCAATAGTGTAAGAGGAACAAAGACACTTTACGCTCGTGATACACACATAATTTTTTCTACGATTGCATCTTAAAGTATTAAGAAACGTATGCGTACTGAAAATATATTCGTTCTGTCAACTGTCAATATGACAAGTTTCTGTTTTGTTCGTATCCCTGGTAACTATTGAAATGAGCGCGCATTTATTATCTTTTTCGCGCGTTGCCATCGGAAACGCGCGCATTTAACGTCTTTTTCGCGCGTTGCCATTGGAGACGCGCAAAAAAGATATTTTTCGATTGTTCCACAGAAAACGTCAACTTTACGATGACAAATTAGAGCGTAATTGTCAACTTTTCATAGCAATCGTAGAAAAATATTATTTTCCCTATGTTTACTTTTAAAATAAACGCTCCTATGTATTACTGTCAAACTTTTTAACTGTAACTATGGTTATGATATATCCCTATGTTTACTGATAAGAAAAACTCCCGGTATATATATATATATATATATTCCTTTATCTTTCAGCGCTTTTGACAGAAGTCAGACTGACAAGCACTGGTCTTGTAACATTGCCATTGTCATTACATCCGATACGGAACTTCAATATCCTTTCCTTCTATCATCGTTTGATTCTAAAAATAACAATAATAAACCTTATTGATTAAGTCAGAGACTGATCATCCAGCTAAGTAATACATGAAAATAATAAACTATGCATGTATTTAGGTATATATAAAATAAATGCTTGGTTTACAGTTCTTTATGTACTTATATTTATATAACACTCAATTGCTGTGCTAATATTACGAAATAATCTATTTATACTGAAACAGCATTCTCATTATCGTTGCAGTGCTTCGTTCTATTTATTTGGCCATTTATCAATATTAAATAGTTATTACTTATTAGAAACACAAATTTATCCCGAAATACGAGTAGTTTCTATATGAATTGTCCTTGTGTATACTGCACTCCAGATGATGGGCGGCATGATTAATATCCAATTTGATTTTCACGGACTTATTTTCAGTTCGCATATTGCAATACTTCCGAGTTGCATACAATCAGTAAGTGCGGCCCTGCACATTTAAAGCACGTTAACTTGCTAGTGTATTCTCGCGCTCCATGATTGAATCCAGTACATTTGAAGCATCGTAGCCTCTGTGACTTTTGCAAGTATCTCAATTAACATTTATATTCATCAAAAAATTGCTCCATCTGTGCATAAGACAACATACGCGTATATTGTCGCACATCGTTTATAAAGCGCACACTTGCATTTTGAGAAAAAAATTGTAGTAATTTTAGTTTTATAAAAATATTTTCCTATATTTTGATGTCTGTGTAAGTGTAGGGTCAAGGGTTAGGATTTCAAATGCCACTTGATTAACTTTGTCCTGGGCTGTTCTGGGCGATACTTTATTCTGAATAAAAATATATAATGTTCTCAAAAATCAAATTATGATTAATAGATACAAAAATATGCGTCGAAATGACATGAAATATCAACTAAATTTTACTTACAAGCAATTGTATTATTACCTTATAATATTACGCATTTATTTTTTACTCATATGTTTGTTGTTAATTAGACCCTTATTAAGTAATTATTATTTATTTTAACATTTTTTCTTGTTCAACTATGTAAACCTTGACAACGAAAAATAAAGACCTAGGAAGTTTGTTGCTAATATTGCTTCTACAACCTGGATAAAATATTGATATATAAGTTACAATTTATTTAAAGTAAAACTCAACGGGAAACAAATATGTACATTGTTATAAATGTATTTACAACATTAGTAGTACTTGGATATCTAACGTAGATTGTTTTTTTATTCGGGCCTCATACTCTTTTGTCATTAAAAATATTGCCAAATGTCGATTAATGCCAAGAAACCATTATTTATAAAATAATGATCATTACTAATTGAGAAATTACGTTCTGTATTTTAAATGGAATTATTGAAGTATCTATTTATGATGCGAAAACCACTCTGCATCGAATTTCAGTTTTCAAGTTGTCTTTACAGGTTTACGTATCCAGATGTCACTGAATGTACTTTAATAATCGAATTTGTGGTAAGTATCTGATTTTCGTTAGGCATTCATATTACGCCAAATTCGATTTAGTTGTGTGAGGAAAGTGTTTCTCCACGCAGGCCAACCCTAATGAACCTTCAACGGGACAGGAAATTGCAATTCATTCCCTTTTTTGTCCCTCAGAGAACATAGAGGCAAGAGGCTGCTAACTAGTAATAGAATTACCGTTTGTTTCCATTGCTTGCTTGACTTTTACAATTTAAATGACCTTTAATTAATTTACTTTTAATTTCACAAAATGTATGTACATAGACATGAGAATGAGATCAGTTTTATAATTTAAATTAACCTCAACTAATAAGGCTCGCGTATATGAACTGTGTAAGTGGAGGGGTATATTTCCGATTGTAATTCGTTGCGATTTTTAAACTTAGATTTCTTTCTTTCTCTGATAATAAACTATTTAGAAAACTAATTTATTTTCTCAACTCATTTATTGGTTCTACTTCTTAACATATTCTTTCCTTGATTACTGTCTAATGAAGACTTCGTTTGTTAAGTATAATAAATAGACTTAATTAAAGACGGATTCAAATCTAGGAAGCCTTGACCTTTTTAGGTTGCGCAGGAAATCCGCAAGCAGATTGTGTTGGAAGCTAAGCGAGGAACATTCAAATGACTTGCGCATAAATCTGTAGAAATGAATCCTCTCGGGATTTGGGCGGAGGACAAAAAGCATCGTGTAATTGTTCCTTGGGTTAAAATTTGGAGGGGTAGACGTTTGAACTAAATAATAAGGATTAATTGTTTTGTGTGTTAGTATAAGAGTAATCGAGGAAAGATTATATATTGGATTAGATATCTGAGCAGAATACATCAAAAGTTTGCTCATTATAACAAAATTATATCCATATTCTCTACTCAGAATTCACACTTCTTACTTTGAAATTACACCAATTTTTAATAAAAGTATCTGATTAAGCTGCGATTTGAAAGCAACGAAAATTATCACAATAATATAAAACATGTTTATCAATATTTATTTGCGTGTATTATCTTTCCAAATATTCCAGTCTAAATCAACATCAAAATCTAAAAAAAACACACAACTTAATTATAAAACCTCATTCATATTTCTATATTCTTAAAAAAACCATAACCATGATTTACCAACTATAAAATTAAAATGAGGATCATATTAACGACATAAGTCTTTGCGTAATATTACATCTGTCGGATTGTACGTAAAAAGGATGAAAAACTAGAACGCTGGAAAATGTTAACATCGTTCATATAAACTAAATAAGCATAAGATATATTCAAATATGGATAATGTTATAAACAAGGGAGTACGGCGAAATTAACATTTTACATGAAAAATCATATTTTAAGTAGCTGTTCCATTTTAATATATTAACATTTCTTGTTTTTATTAGTTTTTGCAAAAACTAGAAAGCAATAGTTATTTTTTAAATAGCTAGATCCAAATGCGAACAAATTAGCGGCGATGTAGTTGCCTAATTATTGTATTATTGTTTTTTCATGTTATGTGTCTATAAACATTATTTTAGACTGTGAATATAGTAAACTCGATCAAATCCATTTCATTCTTCAAATCTATTATGTCACATACACGTGCTTGTTCCAATTTAAATTATTTTCTACAGAATAGTTATTTACATTGCAAGACCGTTATACAGAAATTTACAGGCGAGTATAGAAAGGAACGAGCGAGCGCTAGCGAGCCTGTAAATTTTAGTTTACGGTCGAGCATTGTACAATATTTTATGTGCATTTGAATCGCAATATATGTATATTTAATAAAATTAATTGCAATAGTATAACGTAATAACTAAAATGTTCAATCAAGGTAGTTTTCGAAACTATGACAGATTTTGTTTAATAAAAAAATATTTAAGTGTCAAACGTTTAAAATTAGATATGTTGTCATGATAACCAATGTCAACAGCCCGTTATAAATTTTACACGGGCTAGCACGTTTTAGTCTCTTAACCCCTAGAGACAGAGTTAAGTAAACAGTTCATTACGATTCAAATGTACGTAAAAATTATTACACACACATAAATATCTACAATCTATATAATTCATTATGACAGCAAATTTACAAAACACTTTTAAGATAAACGGTTTGCACATGTCTTCTTTTAAATTACATGCTTGTGGCCAGGACATGAAGTTAATGAATTATAATCGAATCTGATGAGCAGTAAGACATTAATTAACTCGCGGTTTAATATCGGACTGCTTGAAAACGTTCAAAGCGAAAGTTTTTTTTTTATTAAATCAAGCAAATGATGCGGTGGTGCTGTAATAAGTACAAACTTCTAAATTTTTCGGTGACACCGCCCACTATGTTAAAATCGCCGGAATATATATACAAGGACCTTTCATACAGTTAAGTTCTTTCATGTCACCATAAAAAAAGTTTAGAACCATTAAAACTCTTTATAATTCAATTTGATTTCATCATATGTGTAGTATTTATTTAAACTACCAATTAAATATCTATTGTAAATATTCGCCTTAAATAATAATATCACTGTAAATGAAAATCATTTGAAATCTTTCAGTATATGTGTTGAGACGCCACTGCTTCCTCAGCCGACCACCGGTTTATCACCAACACCCAGCGCTATCTATTGGGCGCCATCAACTAACTTTAATTTAGTTATATTTCTCGCTGTTAATTTATTGTAAATTTCACTTGTATTGTAACTCGCTTTCGCTGTGCACCAAGTCGCACGTTTGTTCTATTAACCTGTACGCCTCTTACGGCCACGTGTTTTTACACAATTCGCTTTTTACGCTTAACTAATTACGCTCAAGTGTTTAGTGCTAATATTAAACATTATTTCAGCTTTCCGCATACGCTTTATTGTTATTCCAATTGGGAAAGATTTTGTATTGCTACCAGCAAACTGTTTGTCAATAAGTATAATTTTGAATAATTTGTATTTGCTACTGTATTGTAAGTACGCTTTATTTATTTGCATCATCGCACAACATCAATCCATCTCGTTGTTTGGTTATAAATTAATTCAATTTTGTTTATTTGGTTTATTTACAGTTATTCATTCATGTTTGCTATTGTACAATATTTGGATATTTTTGGGTATTAAAATAGTTCCTAGTTTGTGTTTGCAAATTTACCATCTTGATTCCCATACTCGCCTCAGGTTGTTCAGCCCTTCAGGCACCTTAGTTTGCGTTAATTGGAAAGTCAATCACTCATTTGGCTCTCTTTCATTTAAATTGTTGCAATAGCTTATCTTTCCTTCTCTTTGTTGATTAGACCACGTGACTTCAGTTAGCTTTGTCACTTCCTGACGCATTATTTGTGGGCCTGCCCCTATTATCCTGTCTCTCCTTCAGCAAAGAGCTACCATCCGTGTGTTCAGTCTTCCAGAGCAGCTCCTGGAAGTGAAGAACGTCCGTACATTCTCCTTCCAGCATTGCATCACTCTGCGTTACTTTCTGCTCTCATTATCTCTCTCTCTACGCAATCCCCGCGAAACGACCTCTCGGTCGAACATTTGGTCCTTCGAGCCGGATCCGCATCATTCTCTCTCATCGCAATCCCCGCGAAACGACCCCTCGGTCGAACAATATGAAAGAGTCAAATGATCGAAGGTACCTATGGCACATGTAAAAAAAGAAAAAAGAATATAACAAGTCTCAGGTTCAAATACTGACCCAATTTATCTCTTTACTTCACTTAGCCTGTTATTAGAATATACAAATGTATTCCTTGTAATTCACAGATAATGAAAGTTTAATGAATTAAAGTTCTTCTAATCCATTTTTCTAATAATGTAATGTAAGAACAAGTACAGGTATATCTCCAAAAATATTGGCATCATTTCAAATTTGATTAAGTTTTCCTATTAAAAATATAGTGAGCATACAATTATTTTCCGAATTAATTAATTATCTGCGCAAAAATAATAATACAATCTAACTTTGCGTTTCAGGGCAACACAAGTATAGCTGACAATATAAGGATAAAAGAGACACTGGAACGTGTCCATTAAGTGTACAGTCCACTCACAGATATTTGGTTATTTATACAGAGTCTAGGGAAAAATTATCAATTATAAAAAGTTGATTATTCATTTTTTTGTAATATTGATAACTTTTGGTGACAACAATAAACAAAATTATATACTAAATAGCTAATCGATAAACTTTAGATATGGGTACTTCTATCACTGATTATAGAAACTTTATTGTATGTTTTACCATAACTTCACCATAGAAACAGAAATGAATGTATTATATTCTTCTTCTTCTTCTTTATTTAATTTCTCGCTTTAGTTACATGACGTATCTCTTAGAATATTTAATAATATTATTTTTTTAAATGTAAATAACTAATCGTCATAAAAACAGTTAATGTAAATTATTGTCAAGAATCCTACTCGTATATAAGAAAATAAACATTTTTGTTCTCAAGTATTATTTGTTGGAAATTCGCACAATGTATCACAGTTAGAATCTTATATCTGTGAATGGACTGTTCGAGTTCATTAAAGCAGCCGATCCCACGTAATGCACAAGAACAATAGTTTATCAGAAGCGATACAATTCATCGTGGTGCTTTAGAATTGTTCTTGTGGTCAGTACACGAAATTTCATTTTGAATTTAATTTGGTTATCTGCTGTGTTTAATTGTATCGCGGTTTACGGTCGCTGCAAGTATACACTGTTTTTATTGTAGCTGGTCGAATGTATTGTTCTGTTTTGTTTTACTTCGACATTTTCTTTTCGAAACATTGATCATATATATATATATATATATATATATATAGATCAATTGTTTGAAGGTCACAAGTGTCACAATTGTAATTGTTTGATTTCTTTTGATAAATTCGAAAACAAGTTGATTTTTTACAAGAAAATTAATCCAGGACGAAGCAAGAGTGATTAAGAAGAGTTACAATTGAAGTCAATCTCAGGGAGAAAAGGAGTAGAGGAGAGTTCTGCTAAACGGGGAGTGCAGGCTGATTAACCTGAAATATTATCAGTATTATCAGCACGCACTAAACATAAATCGATAGGTCACAGACAACAAGTACAGAGCAGAAAGTCAGCTATTGCAAAAGTATCCTTTGTAGAGACAAATTAGATTAAGGAAAAATTGCCAAAACTTAACTCAATATAAATCGCAATACGTCACGTTTCAAATTTATCGGAGAAGCAACCCGAAGTACACGGCCGCTAGCGGGGTCAACCAACTAGAGGGGTAATAAACATCAGAAATCAAGCTGCGGTGCGGAAGAAGATACTTAGAATACTTATATTAATAAACACCCTTAAAATTAGTAGTTTATATCATTAAGTTTAGGTTAATTAATAAGATTGCAAGTGTAATAAATATATTTTTAGATAAAATTAGATAAATCAGCATATAATGTCAAATAAAGGAAATGGAACCGAAGAAAAAGAAAAGCAAAGAAGCAACAGTATTGACGGGTCAAATGTATTCGTAAAAAGCAGAAGAACCGAAAGATCCCCAGTAAGAAAAAGGAAGGAGATGGAAAATACAGATGAGCAAATAATGGTATTTTTAAGAGAAATGAATAAGAATATAGAAACAGCGAGGCAAGAAACAAAAAATGAAATACTACAATTAAGCAATAAATTAGAAGGTATTATCAAGCTACAAAAGGAAGAAATAAATGAACTAAAACAAAACGAAAAGAAAATGGAAAAAAAGGTACAGAACTTAGAGAATAGGATCGAAGAACTAGAAAAAGCAGAAGAAAAAAGAGTAAAACTTAAGAAAAGAAATAACATTATCATCAAAGGAGCAAAACTGGAAAATAACAATAAAGAGATAGAAAAGTTCCTGTTGAACAAGTTGGGAGTGGAAATTAAAGTCACAAATACTTACAAGGTTGGGAGAAATGAAGACTGGCAACATACTGTAGCAACGATAGACACTTGGGAAAATAAAAGGAACATCATGAAGGAAAAAAATAAGCTGATAGGTACAAAAATATTTATAGATAATGATTTAACAAGAGAAGATCTGAGAATTCAAAAAGAAATAATAAAACGAGCAAAGGAAGAAAAAGAGAAAAATATCAATATAAAAATGGGATACAGAAAACTCAAAATAGACAATGAATGGTACGTGTGGTGTACAGACACAAATAACCTTAAAAAAGGTTATGTGTCAAAAAACGATTAGAAAAACACGAGAGCACACAACAGGAAACAAAGGCGCAAACGAAACGGAAACATAAAAGCAATAAACATATTAGGATTAGTACGTGGAATATAAGAACCTTATTAACAGCAGGAAAAATGATAGAAGTTAACTTAGAACTAGAAAAATATAGAATACAAATAGCGGCATTACAAGAAACGAGATGGAAAGGAGACGGACAGATAAACAATAAAAACTTTACGCTGCTATACTCAGGCGATAAAAAACAAGGGCAATACGGAGTAGCCTTCATGGTAATGAGGGAAATGAAGGAAAATATAATTCTATTTAAACCGATAAACGAAAGGCTGGCATATCTACGAATAGCTGCAAAACCATTTAACATAACGCTGATAAATGCCTACGCCCCAACTGAAAACGCAAATAGTGAAGAAAAAGAGAAATTCTATGACACTATGGAAAGCGAAATAGAAGACATAGCTAAGGAGGATATAATAATGGTAATAGGAGACATGAATGCTCAAGTTGGAAAAGAAAACTACATTAGCGAAGTAGCAGGCAAGCACACAATACATAATAATTCAAACAATAACGGTCAAAGGTTATGCAATTTTGCAGTAAAAACCAATATGATTATAAGCAGCACAAGACATGAACACAAATGGCAACACAAGGCAACATGGGTGTCACCAGATCAAAAAAATTTCACACAAATAGATCACATATTAATAAACAAAAGAAAACAAACATCAATAAGCGACGTACGAACGTACAGAGGCGCCTGTGCTGATACCGATCATTACATGGTAACTGCCACGGTAAAACAGAAAATAAGAAGAGCGGCAAAGACCACAAACAAAATTACAACATGGAACAAAAGAAAGTTGAACAACGAAGAAAAAAGAAAGGAATACGTAATAATGGTAGATGAGAAACTATCACATAAAGAGAAGATCGAAGAAAACATAGACAACGACTGGAATAAAATAAAATCAAGCATAATGCAAGCAGCAAAAGAAAAGTTGGGAAGTCAAGAAAAAGAACCCAAAAAAGAATGGTTCAATGAAGAATGCAAGGAAATATCTGCGAAAAAAGCTAAAGCAAGAAATAAATGGATACAAACAAAGAACGAAAAATATAAAGACGAATATGAGAAATTAAGAAAAGAGTGTAAGAGAATGATAAGACAAAATAAAAGAGAATGGATAGAGGAAAGTGTAATACGAATAGAAGATGAAAGAAAAAATAGAAATACAAAACAATTCTATCAAAGAATCAAGAAGCAACAACACAAACATAATGTGGAAGCAAACAATATGAGAGATAAAAATGGAAAAATTACCGAAAATGAACCAGAAATGAAGCTAGTTTGGGAAAACTACTTCAAGGAACTACTAACTGAAACAAAAACTGATGAGAGTGAAAATGAGAAGGAAGAGATAAAAGAAGATAAAAATGAAGAGCAAAATGTAAGAGAACCAACACTAGAAGAAATAAAAAATGTAATAAAAAATAGCAAAAATGGAAAGGCACCAGGAGTGGATGGGATAGACATGGAACTTATAAAGTATGGCGGTGAGGTATTATACGAACAATTACACGCACTAATAATTAAAATATGGAAGGAAGAACAAATGCCGAAGGACTGGGAAGTAGGGCGGATGATAACAATACACAAAAAAGGAGATCCAATGGAATGTAAAAACTACAGAGGTATAACATTATTAAATAACGCATATAAGATACTAGCGACAATTATACAAAAAAGACTGGCATCATCAACAAGACATAAAATCGGACAATACCAATGTGGATTCCTACAAGGAAAATCTACAATAGATGCTATCCATACGTTAAAGCAAATTCTAGAAAAAGTACATAGAGCCAAAATAAATTTAGATATACTATTTATTGACTTCCAGCAAGCCTTCGACACGGTGAAAAGAGGGAAATTAATAGAAATACTAAAAGAATTAGAAGTGGAACCAAAATTAAGAAGATTAATAAAAATGACCATGGAGAAATCAAAAATATGCGTAAAAACCAGAAAAGGAGACACAAGCGAATTCTTAGTAAACAGAGGTGTAAGACAAGGCGATTCACTCTCAGCTACATTGTTCAATTTAACTCTAGAATATGTAACCAGGAAAATAAACAATAGATCAATAAGAATAAACGGTGGACAAATAATAGCGTATGCTGACGATGTAGTGCTAATTACAAAAAGAAGAGAAATAATGGAAGAAATGGTACAGGAAATAGTTACAGAAGGAGAAAAAGTGGGATTAAAAATAAATGCAAATAAAACAAAAATAATGAGATATGGAAAACAAACACAAGGAGAAATAATAAAAATTGGAGGGATAGCATTCGAAGAAGTAGACAAATATAAATATTTAGGTGTAATGATAACGAACAAAGGGGACAGAGAAGCAGAAATAAAGGAAAAATTATTTGCAACAAATAAAGCATATCACATGCACAGAAAGCTTTTAAAAAGTAAATTACTAACAAGAACGACAAAGATGAAAATTTACAACACAATAATAAGGCCAGTATTGATGTACGACGCAGAAACATTAACAATAACAAAAAAAGAAGAAGAACAACTAAGAATAATAGAGAGAAAAATATTAAGAGATATACTAGGCCCAATCAAAGTGGACTCAAATGAATACCGGATGCGAATGAACTATGAACTATTACAAGAAATTGATGGGGAAGACATAGTTAAAAAAATTAAACAGCAAAGGGTAAAATGGTTAGGCCACATATGGAGAGCTGGAACAGAAGAAATGATACACTCCATACTGCAATGGGACCCTGGATCAAAGAGAAGAGGAAGACCACGGTCAACATGGCTGAATGAAGTAAAGGAGGACCTTCACAATGCTGGAATCACAAATTGGAAGACGAAAACAAATGATAGGAAATTATGGAGAAGTATAAGTAAGAAAATTTGAAAAGGAAAATTAAGGGACTGATCCTCCCTAAAATGTAAAGGATCTAGAGAGCTCCAGAAGGAGCGGCGCAACCCCACTTGGGGTGTTAAGCCACTATATATATATATATATATATATATATATATATATATATATATATATATATATATATGTATATATATATATATATATATATATATATATATATATATATATATATATATATAGATACAGGATGATTCTGGGAAACCGAACTTCCCCCCCCCACCCCCCTTAAGTTTTTTGTTATAAGAAATAGAAAAATTTTCTTCATATGGAAGGTTTAGTATATTAAATATACTATTTTATGAATATAATATGGCGAGTAATAATGACATATTAGACGCCATCAATAATCTAAGGTTGGATCTTCAAGCAAGTATTGAAAACCTCCGTAAAGAAATACAAGAAACCAAGACAAATATTGAAGAAAAAATTGGAAAGCATGAAATCCAATTAAATAAACTGGAAAAGGCAAGCTTAGATCACACTCAAGAACTTCGTAAACTTCGCCAGAACAACATAATAATATCTGGCTTAACGGAATCAGAACAGACCTGCATAATCTAGTTTTAAACATTTTCAACAATACCATGAAAATTAATACGAACATCAATGAAATAAACCAAATTCGGAGACTAGGGACCAAAACAGAAAATAAAACCAGGCCAGTTCAAGTACAATTTGTGACCTACATAAAAACAACTGAAATACTCTCCAAAAGGGGCGCACTCAAAGGAACCAACATACACATTTGGGAAGACCTCCCAAGAAACATCGTCGAAGAAAGAAAACAAATTATTCCAATTATGAAAAAATATAGAGCAGATGGCCATTTTGCTATAATCAGATATAACAAGCTCTACGTAAATGGAAAATTAGTTACCAATGAAGAAATTGAAGTACAATTATCGTCGGACAAAAAAAGAAAACAACGTACAGATGAAGAAAAGGATACACAAATACTCAATCCAAAATCACATAAAGATCGGAAATCAACAACCATCAAAAGAAGTAATTTAACGAAGTCAGAAAAAAATGGCAATTCTAACGAGAACATCCTTCAATATCTGCAAAGAGACAGATCAAACTCGAATGCAAGTACAACGTCCTCAGCTAGCTTCAGCAAATCAACTCAAAACTTGTGCACAACTACAATCCCTAATAAAGAGAAATAGCAACTATTGCATAGATCACAACCAAAACATAAAATGATAACGGCTATGAACAAGACTCATGACACAGACTCTTCAATAAACAGCATACATAGAATAACAAGAACAGATAAAATCTCCCACACAGGCCGGTCACCTTGGGAGATCAAGACCAAACCCCCCCAAATTAACACAAAGACAGAAATATATGGAAGGTTTGTAAATAAGCGACTGTGGGTAGGAATAGAAAAGTAATGAAAATACGCAGGAATCCAGTCAGAAAATTATACAGTTTATTTACTGAGCCAACGTTTCGTTGCCAACCGCAACTTCTTCAGGGCATCTGGAAACAACAGGAAAAAAATTACAGGTGAAACACAATGCAAAATGCAGTTACACACAGAAACTAAGAATACAGTAACAAATTAAAATTACTTACAGCAAAATATGTGTGTAAATAGTTAACAGGATAAAAAAATAAAATAAATAAAAAACAGAACATCCAAAAAGATGTAGTCAAAGGTAAAAAACAAACAAAATAACGCCAAAAGCCTCATTGAACAGTTGAAAAATTGAAAAACGGTGAACAAGTTCTAATAAATATGTCCTATAAACAAGTTAGGTAACGAGCAAATGGGCTCGGGATGGAATCACACAGAAAGTAACGGAAAAAACTTAGAGTATTCTTCCTCTTATTTGCAGAGGTTCAAGATGTGGCAATAGATGATGCTGAGGTCGTTGATGTCAGTTCTGAAGTTAATGCTTTCTTTGTTGTCCTGGATCGAAAGCATTTCAAGGAAAAGTCTCTTGCTAAGGTTGGCCTCAGTGTGAAGGATGGCAATGTTGTCAAAGTCGAAAGAGTGGCTAGATTCGGCGCAATGATGGGCGATTGCACATTTACCAGACACATTTCCATTGCGTATGCTGCGTTGGTGTTCTAGCATCCGAGTCCTCACATAGCGCTTGGTCTGCCCAATGTAGCAACCAGGGCAATCTTTACATTTGATGTTGTACACCACATTAGACTTGCGTAATGTATCTGTTTTATCTTTAATAACGCTAAATAAATCACCTACACTTTTTTTATTCTTCAAACTGATTTTTACTTCACTCACACCTTCTAGAAACTGTTTTAAAAATCGCGCCATCATTCCGACATTCGGAATGGAGTAATATTTGGTAAGTAGGTCAGGGCCACCGGTGTTGTTATTTTGTTCAGCCGATGTGCCGAAATTATTAAAGATTTTATTAATAGTGCGGGCAGGATAGTTGTTGATGCGTAGTAAATGTTTAACAGTCTGGAGCGCCTCAAATCTGTACTGCTGCGACGTTAAATTGATGGCACGTCTTTTTAGGTTATAACCAATGTTTACAAGTTGTGATCTCGGATGGGATGAATTATAATCGATATATCTTGTGGACGACGACGGTTTCCTATACCATTTGTACAAAATGCGTCCGTTATCCTGTCGGCACAGTAAGGTATCTAGGAAAGGAAGTTTTCCACAATCTTCAACTTCCACCGTGAATTGTAAATATGGATTGTAACCGTTGAAAATGTCTTTGATGGTGTTTATCTCAGTCTCAGGTATCGCTGTGAGCAGATCATCGACATACTTAAACAAAAACGGAATCTCAAAAGGAACGATCGGTAGCACGCTATCCAGCAAACAGTCCATAACCAAACATGAGGCGATAGGTGACAGTGGGCTCCCCATCGCGAAACCATGAGTTTGTGTGTACCACTTTCCATTGAACGTGAAATACCCATGGGTGTAGCAGAAGGTAATAATTTCCAAGAAATCGGCCATCGGGATGTTAGTGCGACTTTTTATCAATCCCCACTTAGATTCAACAGCATTCAGAGTTAGGTCAAGTGGATCACAACTTGTAAACATTGGTTATAACCTAAAAAGACGTGCCATCAATTTAACGTCGCAGCAGTACAGATTTGAGGCGCTCCAGACTGTTAAACATTTACTACGCATCAACAACTATCCTGCCCGCACTATTAATAAAATCTTTAATAATTTCGGCACATCGGCTGAACAAAATAACAACACCGGTGGCCCTGACCTACTTACCAAATATTACTCCATTCCGAATGTCGGAATGATGGCGCGATTTTTAAAACAGTTTCTAGAAGGTGTGAGTGAAGTAAAAATCAGTTTGAAGAATAAAAAAAGTGTAGGTGATTTATTTAGCGTTATTAAAGATAAAACAGATACATTACGCAAGTCTAATGTGGTGTACAACATCAAATGTAAAGATTGCCCTGGTTGCTACATTGGGCAGACCAAGCGCTATGTGAGGACACGGATGCTAGAACACCAACGCAGCATACGCAATGGAAATGTGTCTGGTAAATGTGCAATCGCCCATCATTGCGCCGAATCTAGCCACTCTTTCGACTTTGACAACATTGCCATCCTTCACACTGAGGCCAACCTTAGCAAGAGACTTTTCCTTGAAATGCTTTCGATCCAGGACAACAAAGAAAGCATTAACTTCAGAACTGACATCAACGACCTCAGCATCATCTATTGCCACATCTTGAACCTCTGCAAATAAGAGGAAGAATACTCTAAGTTTTTTCCGTTACTTTCTGTGTGATTCCATCCCGAGCCCATTTGCTCGTTACCTAACTTGTTTATAGGACATATTTATTAGAACTTGTTCACCGTTTTTCAATTTTTCAACTGTTCAATGAGGCTTTTGGCGTTATTTTGTTTGTTTTTTACCTTTGACTACATCTTTTTGGATGTTCTGTTTTTTATTTATTTTATTTTTTTATCCTGTTAACTATTTACACACATATTTTGCTGTAAGTAATTTTAATTTGTTACTGTATTCTTAGTTTCTGTGTGTAACTGCATTTTGCATTGTGTTTCACCTGTAATTTTTTTCCTGTTGTTTCCAGATGCCCTGAAGAAGTTGCGGTTGGCAACGAAACGTTGGCTCAGTAAATAAACTGTATAATTTTCTGACTGGATTCCTGCGTATTTTCATTACTTTTCTACAGAAATATACATTTGCACTCTCAATACAAGAAGTTTAAGTACGGAAGACAGACTTCAGGAACTAGAATACGCAGTACAAAAAATTAAATGGGACATAATAGGTCTTTCAGAAATCCGTAGAAACTACGAAGCAATCACAGCTAGGAAATCGGGAGCTATATTTCTCCATGGCACAGCGAAAAATGGTCAATTCGGTGTAGGCTTCTATATAACCAATAAGTGGAAGAATTCTATCCTAAAATTTCAACCAATGAATGAAAGAATTGCATTATTACAATTAAAAATCAATGACAAACAGATAATAACATTAATACAACTTCATGCGCCTACTAGTCAATCATCACAAGAAGACATATTACAATTTTATGAACATTTAGATGAAATCCTGGAAGAGCATCAGGATAATTCAACACAACTTTATATGATGGGTGACTTCAACGCCAAAATAGGTGGAAGGCAACCTGGAGAAGAAACAATATTAGGCACCTCTAAATATGGTATGAGAAATGAACGAGGGAATTTATTAATACAATTCGCATTACAGCACAAACTCAAAATAATCAACTCATTCTTTGCCAAGGCCAACGAGAGGAAATGGACATGGAAATCACCGTCAGGATATAAGAATAAAATAGACTACATAATGGCACCAAACATAAAAAATATTTCAAACATAGAAGTGTTGAACAAATTAGATTTTATATCTGATCATAGACTGATAAGAGCTACTCTTAAAATATGCAATAATAACACAAGGAAGCGACCTAATAAAATTGCTAAAAGACCACGCACACACACACACGAAATCGAATATAGAACAATACTGGCGAACAAACTAAAAACTCAAGAAAAAATGCGACTGAATTTTCAAACAATGAATGTCCAAAATTTATATGATAATCTAGAAAACTGTATCATAAAATCAGCTATTGAAATCACAAGCAAAAATGAGAAGAATACCTCTAAATTTAAAGAAGATACACAAAATCTAATGAAGAGGAGAACCACGTTGGAAAAAATTAAAAATAAGACTAACACAAAAAGTAGAACTTTCAGAAACTCGTAAACTTGTTAAGAAATACATAAGTAGAGACATAAGATCAAGAGAAGAAGAAGTTGTATATAATTTAGCTACAAACCACTACTCAACTAAAAAACTCTTGCAAGAACTGTCTACTGGAAAACAATGGGCCCCGTACCTGAAGAAGGCAAATTCTACAATATACCAGCGAGAAGAAATGTTAGAAGTCGCTTCGTCGTTCTATGAGGAACTATATTCGCTAAATACCACAGTTACTACAAATGGAAAAACAATCGATCAAGCATACTCAGCCGAAGTCCCCGCAATTCTTATCGTAGAAATAGAAGTAGCAATAAATTACTTAAAACCAAATAAACGTCCAGGTGAAGATACTATATATAATGAACTACTAAAATCTGGAAAAGAAGAACTATTAATTCCTCTTCAACAATTATTTAATAGAATTCTAACTACCGAAGAAATACCTAGTCAATGGAAAAATTCCCAAATCATTCTTCTTCACAAAAAAAGCGACAAAGCGAATATTGGTAACTATAGACCAATAAGCCTAATTCCTACAATTTATAAAATCTTTGCAAAGCTTATACAGCGTAGAATTAAAACTAATTTAGAAGAATATCAGTCAGAAGAACAGGCGGGATTTCGAAGAAACAGATCAACTTTAACCAATCTTCATATAATTAATCAACTGATCGAAAAGGCAAATGACTATGGGATCAAATTATATCTAGCTTTTATAGACTTCCAAAAAGCATTTGATTCAATCAACCACAACCAGATCTGGATGGCACTCAAAAACGCTAATATAGAAGATAAGTATATAAGATTAATTCGTAATGTATATGAGGAGAGCACAGGTCAAATTAAATTAGAAAAAGTTGGTAGACCCTTCAAAATAGCAAGAGGTGTAAAGCAAGGGGATCCTCTATCCCCAGATCTATTTAATTGTACCCTGGAATACGCGATGAAACATATGAATTTGGTTGAAGGAGGCATCAATGTTAACGGAAGAAAACTCACAAATCTGAGATTTGCTGATGACATCGTTATCATTGCTGAGTCACCACAGCAACTCCAAAACCAGATAACAGATCTCAACAATCAATGCAAGAAAGTGGGGCTAAGCATTAATTACGAAAAAACCAAAATCATGTCAAACGCTCAAGAAGCACCAGTAAAAATATCAATAGACAATACAAACATAGAATTCATAGAAGAATACACTTATCTAGGACAGCTAATCTCTTTCCAAAATAGACTCAATAAAGAAATAGACAAACGTACAGCAAACGCTTGAAAAAAATACTGGTCACTGAGAACAATATAGAAGTATAATAAAACACCTCTACATACCAAAAGGAAAATATTCGACTCTTGTATCAGCCCCATTCTTACGTATGGCTCTCAAACCTGAGCAATGACCAAGAAACAAACCAGCAAAATAAAGGTCCAACAAAACCGTATGATCAGAAGCATGTTAGGAATAGCTTGGAAAGACAAAATATCCACGATAGCCCTATATCAGCGCACCAGGATAGCAGACATAACGCAAACCATAAGGTCTCTAAAATGGAGCTGGGCAGGTCATATTATGAGGCAAGACTCAGGATGGTGCAGAGAAGTCACCGATAGGATACCTTTGAAGAATAAAAGATGCAGAGGGCGTCGAAAACTTAAATGGCATAATGATTTTAAATTAATTGCAGGTAACTCTTGGCCAACAAAAGCGAGAATTCGAGAAACATGGAAACAATTGGGGGAGACCTTAGTCCATTAGGGCAACCATTCGACCACAGTACATGTCACGTCATTAAAACTCAACAATTTATAATCAAACTTTATCTAAATTAGAAAATGTGTCTTTAATTATTTTATATATGTCTATGTATGATCGAATTATATGTAATAGGGAAATGGTAATAAAGGTTATAATAATAATAATAATTTTATGACACATATAGACATTTTTTATAAAGTCAGGTTTACATGATACGACTATCAACTTTTATTTTTCAAATCGGAACCTAGAATTATTTTATTAAAATAAATACCGCCATTTTTTTCTCTTTTCAACGATGTATTACTTGTCATAAATTTATATGAAAAAAATCGAGATAAATAAGATAATTGAGATATGTCAGAATTAATTTTTTTATTCTAGGTGGCTATGCGAAATTAAACAAAATGTAACAATGTAAAATGAATGACAAAACACGAGAAACAAGTAACAAATATATATCTGCATTGTTGTCATTCATTTTACCTTGTTAAATTTTGTTTTATTTCGTATAGCTACCTAGAATACTTGAATAAAAATAATTTCTGTAAATACGAATCTGTAATAAAAAATGAGGGTTCCCATTTAAGGTTTCAAAATTGCCCCCCGCCCCACCCCCTCGGGGTGGGAGTAAGGGTTTGTGTTTGGTGTGCATAGATAGGTTTTTGCAAATTATGAAACACGTGTTTTTTGTTTCTTGCCTGAACTAATTGCATCCTATAATGGTTTTCTAACAAATATTGTATGCAATACTTCCATAAAGCTATATTGTAGCAATCGTTTGTCTAGTACAAAACTCCACTCGTGTGACAATATATTACTTCACGAACTTGTTACATAAATAGCTGTTATCGATGTAAGAATTGATTCATTCATTTAAGAACGTTATTAAGTTTATTGTCTATTTTTTTAAACTGCGGTTGCACGAGGTTTTAGTGACTAAAGAACCGTTATTATTATTTTGATGTGTTTTATAAGGCATAACTTTAAAAAACTGAATGCCTTTCTAATAGATAGCTGGCTTTTTATCTTTTTAGTTGGTCGACTCTCAGAGAGACGAGCTTTAGTTATCGGGATTGTGTCTGTATCATTGACAAAAATTTTAAAACCTCATTAAAAAAATATAATCCTGGAGAGAGTCCTTTGGTAATTAATCTGTCTTTGGTTAAGAAGGATATATGTTTGTATGGCATTCACTCGATCGTTGACCATTCGCATTTTTCGTTCTTCCAACATCTTCTGCAGACTTTAAACGATTTCAAGCAAAATTTTATACAAGTCAAGTTCGACCTATAGATGCCCTACATATTTCGATATATATATAATAAACAACACTCGTCCGTCAAATAAGGATTTAATTTTGGTTTTTGACTGGTTATTTTGAGTTGGATTAATATTTATTGATTGTCACCAGAATTTGTGCATATCCTTTTACTAAGATAAGTATTATCTTTGATTTTCAAAATAGTTTAATATTTTTGTCTTGTATATAGTATTTCATATCGTTAGTTGTTTATATTAGTTACACTTAGATACGGTGAATTATGATTTGTTTTTAGGTGAGATTGATATTTGACAGGTGTGTGAATGTAATTTATTTCCTTTCTTTTATAGTTAAGGATAAGCTTGGTAAGCTACCTTAACTTCTTCCTCTTTTACCGAGAGAACCCTATTTCTTTTATCTTTTGGTACGTGGAATGTTAGGGGTATAAATGGAAAAGAAAATGAATTGGTGAATATAATGCGTGTGTATAATGTAGATGTTTTGTGTGTGAGCGAGACAAAGGGGAAAGGCTGTAATGAAGAAGAGGTAGATGGATTGTTTTGCTTGTGGTCGGGTGTTGCAGAGAATGAACGGGAAAAACATGGTGTAGGAGTGTTTGTTAGTGAAAGGATGAAACCGTTTGTAAGAGATTATAGTTGTAATTCATCGCGAATTCTTTGGCTGAGACTTAAGGTAGGCTTTCATAGAATCTTCGTTGTGTGAGTTTATGACCCAACTGAATCCGAAAGTGATCTTGAGAAAGATCAATTTTGGAATTTGTTAGATAGTGTAATTGATTCGTGTGATCCAGGTGAAAAAGTTATCGTATGTGGTGATTTGAATGGTTGGGTGGGAGTAAAGAGAAGCATGTCTGGGAATGTATTGGGTAAATATGGTGATGTAAGAGTGAATGAAAACGGTAGGAAAATAGTATCCTTCTGGTTAGAGCGTGATCTTTTCGTTTCCAACTCTGTCTTTAAACATAAATTAGCTCACTTGTATACATGGGAGAATGTGAGGGAGAATAGGCGGAGTGTGATTGATTTTATTTTGTATGATGAACGACTAAGAAGTTTAGTTGTGGATACGCGTGTGAAGCGTGGGGCTGAATTGGGTACAAATGACCATTATTTGGTGGTGTCGCGTATACGTCTGGATAAATGTTGGCGAATGAGGTTAAAAGGCACCGAAAAAATGTTTCGTGTGAAATCTAGTGTACTACAGAATGAGGATATTAGAGATATGTTTGTTGAGAAAATAAATGAATCTTTGCCTGTATGTGAGCCTAATTTTGAATGCAGCATAAATGATGTTTGGATGAAATTTTAGGATACAGTTCTTAAATGTGCAAAAGAAGTTTGTGGTGAATCCAGATTAGGCTCTTGTCCAAGGAATGCATGGTGGAATGATGAAGTAAAAGAAGCAATTGAAGAGAAAAAGAGAGCGTGTTTGCGATTTGTACATGTTAAAGATGTGCCTGGAAGTTTACGTGATGAATGCTTGCTAGAATATAAAAGGTTAAATAAACATGTTAAGAGAGTAGTGAGAGAAAGTAAGGCGCGTGTTGATGATTTGATGAGTGAAAGAATGACGAATGATTTTACTATGAATAAAAGAATGTTTTGGTTGAATGTGAAGAGATTGAGAGGTGGTAATGTAAGGGCGGTAAAAGCGATTAAGAGTGCGAATGGTGAGTTATTGTGAAATGAATTAGACGTTAGAAATAGATGGTGTGAGTATTTTAGAGGTTTATATGGTAGCGTAAATGGATCGAATTGTTGTAGTGAAAATGCAAGAGAAAATGTTAGAAATGATGAATGGGATATAGCTGAAAGTGATGTTAGTTTTGCATTGTTACGTTTAAAGAATGGTAAAGCTCCTGGTTTGGATGGTATAACGAATGAGATGTTGAAGTATGGTGGTGAGAGATTATTTGATTGGTTAGTTTATTTATTTAGATTTTGTTTGAAACGGTGTGTAGCTCCTGATGATTGGAAACGTGCTATCATTTGTCCTTTATTTAAGGGCAAAGGTAGTTTGAGTGATTGTACTAATTTCCGTGCAATAAGTTTGTTGAGTGTGGTAGGGAAGTTGTACGGGAAGATTCTTATTCACAAGGTACGAACCTTAACAATCTCCAAGTTGAGTAATATGCAAGGTGGATTTTTGCCTGAGAGAGGGTGTGTAGATCAATTGTTTTCTCTTCGTATGATTGTTGAGAAATCACTTGCTAAGAACAAGAAGGTGTTCTGTGGCTTTCTCGATCTTAAAAAAGCATATGATAGTGTTCATCGAGATATTCTGTGGGATGTACTTCTAGAGTACGGTATAAATGGTAATTTGTTGGGAGCGATTCGTGCATTATACGAAGATAGCGAGGCTGCGGTGAGAGTTGATGGTAGATTGAGTGATTGGTTTTCTATAGATGTTGGCGTGAAACAAGGTTGTGGGATGTCCCCGTGGTTGTTTAATTTATATATGGATGTGTTGTTACGAAAGTCGCTGAATGGGGTGGATGGTGTACGTATTGGTGGTAGCGTAGTGCCTGCGTTAGCTTATGCGGATGATGTAGTTGTAATGGATGAATCTGAAGAACAATTGAGAAGAATGATTCTAAGTATAAATGAAGTAGGAAAAGGTTTAAATCTAATACTGAATGTTGATAAATGTAAAGTGTTAGTGTTTGAGAAGAGTGATTTGGTGACTGATTGCAATGTTTCGGTGAATGGTGTGAGATTGGGTCAAGTACATGAGTTTGTATACTTGGGGAGTGTGTTTTCGAGGGATGGACGTATGTATTGATCGAGAGATTGAAAGAAAAGTATCTGCTGGATGTAAGATATTGGGTGCTCTGGGTACCTTTACTCGGAACGTGAATGTATCCAGAGATGCTCGATTGAGTGTTTATAATGGTGTGTTAGTGCCTACGTTGATGTATGGATGACGAAACATGAACGGCGTATAACTGCTGTGGAAAGAGGTATTTGCGGGGTGTGTGTGGATATACTAGAAGAGATCGTGTCCGGAATACATTGGTGTATGATGAATGTGAGTTTGGGAAGAATGTTGTAAGAAGAGTGGGAATAAGTCAGTTGAGATGGTTTGGTCATGTAGAACGTATGTCGAATGACAGATTGGTGAAACAGGTGTATGTTGGTGAAATTGAGGGTGAAAGTGTGCGTGGACGGCCTAGGAACAAGTGGATGAATATGATTGAAGGGTTGTTGCGTGAGCGAAAGATTCTGAGCATGAAGAATAAATGAGCTTGTGTGAAAAGAATTATGAATGTGGTTGAAGCAAAAGTGGTGTGTCAGGATAGGAATGTTTGGAGAAAATTCATTGCGGGATAAATATGATGAATGAAGACAAGCGTATGATTCTTGATTTTAGATTAATTGGTTAGATGTTTTGAGTGTTTACCTGCAATTGTGCGGAGACGATCTTCAGAAACAAGCGCAGTGTACACTAGCGAATGGATGAATGTTTGTTGCGTGTTGATGGATTATGGTTGTAAGAAAAGAAAGAGTTTGTATGGAGGAAGTGTTAATGTGGTCGAATCGAGTATCGTGTGTCAGGATGAGAATGTTGATGGGATCGTGCTACCCCATTTAATGGGATATAGCGTGATGTTATGTATGTATATATATAAAACTTCTTAGCAAAATTTTAAAATTTATGCATTTTTAGGGTTTTTGACTATCTAGATTTTTGTATTCAAAATTCAACATAGACATTAACTTTATACACACACAAACCAAATACAAAAAATGGCACGAAGAATAATCTCCAACAAAGTTTATATTTTATTTAAAATTTTGTCATACATAATACATTTACAAAAGACGTAACCGTCACAGCGTCCCATGTGATGTGTATTATGTATATTCTGTGTAACTAGAATGTGTGAGCGCGAGTAGACGTGTATTTGTTGTCTCCCCGTTATAAAAAATTGCCAATTTGTTTTTTGTTAGTGTGTATTAATGTTTGTAAATTTTTATACATACATACATACATAATCTTCCTCTTCTACCTTTCGGTGTCGAGGTGGGATGTGTCATTCCGGTCTGGGCATTGGTTGTTTGCAGAAAGTCTCCACACGTTACGGTCTGCCGTCATCGCGTGTGTTTCTTCCCCAGCGATGCCCCTGTGCTCAGCTGCTTCCTTTACCTCTTGGAGCCATGTCTTCCTCGGTCGGCCTTTTGGTCGTTTTCCTTGACATTTGGCTTGTAATGCTTGCTTTGCTATTCTTTGATCACTCATTCTGCGCACATGCCCATACCAACTTAATTTTGTTTCTTCTATTGTGTCGAGTAGTGGGTTAACGTTTAGGTCTCTTCTAAATTCTTCGTTTTTGGTTTTGTCCAGTTTTGTTTTTCCCTTGACTGTCCTGAGGTATCTCATCTCCATTGCTTGTATTTTACTTTTTTGTCTATTTGTCAGAGTCCATGTTTCACTCGCGTATGTGATGGTTGGTACAAAAACTGTTTTGTATACTGTAATCTTTGTCTCGTCCGGTACTTCTTTCTTTTTCAAGAAATTTTTCTTTATGGAACCTATCAGCCGGTTAGCATTTGTGATTTTGTCGTTTATTTCCGACTCAATTGTACCATCCTCCTGAAAGTAACTTCCCAGGTATTTAAATTCTGTAACTTGTTCGAGGTTCTGGATTTTGTGTTCTTTTTTGTTTCTTCCTATGATCATTGTTTTAGTTTTGTTAGTATTCACTTTGATATTTAATGCAGTGAGTTGTAACTTGTTCGAGGTTCTGGGTCCTCAACTGGATTTTGTGTTCTTTTTTGTTTCTTCCTATGATCATTGTTTTAGTTTTGTTAGTATTCACTTTGATATTTAATGCAGTGAGTTCTTCATTTAGTACATTTATATTGTGCTGTAGGTCTTTTTCATTGCTTCCCATTACATTCATATCATCCGCGTACAGCATTAATGCCATAGAAATTTGTTTCATCTTCCACATACCTAGTTTTAGCGGTTTTAGTTTGTTTTTGCACTTTTTTATAGCTTCGTCTATATAGCAGTTGAAAAGACCAGGGCTTAGAATACACCCCTGTTTCACTCCCCGTGTTGTTGTAAAAGTGTTGGAGGTACGCTGCCCTGTGCGCACTTGATTAATAGTTTCTTTATAGATACTGACTATACTATCTATGATCCAGCTTGGTGTTTCCCTCTTCTTCAAAATATTCCATAGTTTCTTCCGATCTACTGTGTCAAACGCTTTTTCAAGATCGACGAAACATAGATGCACCTCTTTATTGTATTCAATGCATTTCTCTGAATTTGTCTTAGTGTGAAGATTAAGTCGTTTGTACTTCTATCTTTTCTGAAACCATATTGGTGTTCCTCCAGTTCCGTCTCTCTTGTCTTCTCTTAGCTTGTTGTCTAAAATTCTCGTAAATATTTTGCCGGGCACACTGAGTAAGGATATTCCTCTGTGATTTCCGCAGTCTTTGTTGTCGCCTATTTTAAATATAGGTACTATGATTGAATGTCTCCATTCTTTATATTGCACCATATTACATCAAAATGGCTACAAACACCCGCCTGATCAATTCTGTTGTAAAAGATGTTCTCGACTCACTTCTTGTCAACAATACGTACATTAACAAAATCGTTGACAATGTTGCTGAGCGGTTAAACAAAAAATGTGAAGAACAAAAGGCTTACTATGAAGGTTTAATAAGCAACATAACCAATGACAACAAAGTTTTTGAGGACAAACTGGATCAACTAGAGCAATACAGCCTCCGCAACTGTATTCGAGTCTTCGGAGTTACGTGACGAAAACACCGAGAACATTATTCGTAAAGTGTTGAGTGATAATCTGTCCGTTAATGTTGTCCCTGTTCTCATTGACAGATGTCACCGAACTGGCAAAAAAAAAAAACAATGTCACGTACTACTAAACCTCGGCCAATAATTGTTAAATTTGTATCCTATAAAACCCGTGCTCTAGTTATAAAGAACCGTAAGCAACTGAAGGGTACAAATATTTCAATAGTCTTGAATTATTAATCCTCGCCTCAAAAAAATTACAAGAAAGTCTGGTCAAATGATGGTGTCAATTATTGTAAAGTCGACGATATTATAAAGAAAGTTACTGAACTTGATGTACTAGATTTATAAGTTTCTATGTTCACCATATTAATAATAAGGAGCTACAAAAATCTGTGATCTCTATTACTTATTTATACAGTGTTTGTATTGTTTGTGGAATATCTTTATATTCATTTATTTATTCACTTGCAAACTGTGTGACACAGCTGTTCTTCTTCGAATCATAATTAATATCTAAGCAAGTTTGTACTTAACTCATTTACTTGAAACTAAATTGTGTGTGACTTGACTAGTCAAGGTACAATATTTTGGATATACTGGGTGAGTTTGTATTTGCACTTTGTCATAATTATTATGAACATTTATTACCGAAATACTAGGTTGGAACAATTTTATAATAATGGCTGTTCTTCAGACTATGATATTATCGCAATTACTGAGACTTGCTTCATGACTCAGTAAACAGTACTGAATTGTTCACTGATACATATAGTGTTTATAGAAAAGATAGAGGTACAACATTGGGTTGCAAAGTTAGTGATGGTGGTGTTCTGTGTGCTAAAAATTATAAATTAAAATCTAAAGTTTTCGCTTCATCTAATAAATTTGTATATGTGTTTGTTCTATACTGTCTTCCTGTGTCTACCTTATATCAACTAAATTATATATTTAACTATTTTGAGACTTTTCTGCCTTTATTAAATGAAGACCTTCCTGAAGATTTTACTAAACATTACATTTAGATTTTTTTAAATTTCAACTTTATGGAAACATCATAGTATAATTCAGTAACAAATACCCTTGGCCGTATACTAGATGTTGCGATAACTAATAAGCCATGTACTGTTTCTCATTGCCTTGATCCTTTTATCTGTGAAGATGGTCATCATTCTGCTCTTATTTTATTCTATCTCTATTCATGTACCACTAAAGTTCCTAATTCTCCCATAAATAATTCTAATGTTACAATTTTCGTATTGTCAATTTTGAATTGCTATATGATTTACTAGCTCAAACTAATTGGGAATGTTTAATGCAATTCAATGATGTGAATGATGTATATCATGAATTTTATAGCATACTCTACAGGACATTTGACAAATGTGTACCTAAAACTAAAAAAAAACATAATAAATCATCACAATATCCGCCATGGTTTACAAAAACAATAATTAACTACATTAAACTCAAATCTTCTTACCGTAAATTATATTTCGTTCATAAAAAAGAATATAATAACTATGAATTCAAACGCTTGCGTGCTCTTATAAAAAGAGATTAAATTTGAAAATAAAAAATACTTAGTAAGAATGGAGGATAATATATCTACTGATCCGTCTCAAATTTGGAGTTTCATTAATAATAAAAAGAAAAAATTGTGTATTCCAGGAACAATGCATTTCAATGAACAGGAACTAAATAATACCCCTGACATCATCCAGGGTTTTGCTGATTTCTTCTCTACTGTCTACACAAGTAATATTGCACAACCTATTTTACCTACAAACTATGGTAAGGAATACATCCAGATATCAGTCTCTACCATATCTGAATTTGATATCATTCAAGCCATAAACAAGCATAAACAACCACGCAATCCTGGGTCTGATTATTTCCCAGTATATATTATGAAAGGACGTTGTCATTTATTTCTTAGACCATTTCATATTCTTTTTTGTCTTTCTCTTTCCACAAATACTTTTCCTCTTTGCCTCAAAACCTCATATATTACTCCTATTTTCAAGTCTGGTAACAAATTCCAATATATCTGATTATCGTCCTATCCAATCCTATCTAACCTCTCTAAAATTTTTGAGTCTATAATCTATCGACACATTTACAATGTTACTCAAAAATATATCAAGATACAACATGCTTTTCTAGAGACCTCCTTCAATTAATCTCGACATATCTAAATGATCGCAAAATGTTTATTCACTATAACGGTTTTGTTTCGATTTCTTTTTACGCCACTTCTGATATGCCTCAAGGCTCAAAATTAGGGCCCTTATTATTCAATTTATTTATAAATAACATTGTTGATGCTGTGAAGTATCCAGAGTTGGTGCTATATGCTGATGATTTGAAAATATATAAAATTATTAACTCTACTGAAAATTGTTTAAAGTTGCAGCAGAATGTAAATAATGTTTTAATTTGGTCTAAGTCTTCCAGATTAAATTTTAATCTTAGAAAATGCAAGATTATGACCTATTTTGTAAAAACACATATTTTACATTTTCCATATTGCATGGATATCCATGTTGTAGACAGTATTGTTCAATTTAAAGATCTCTGTGTTTTATTTGAATTAATCATCATATAAAAATCTTGGATTTATTTTACGCAACACTCAGTCATATTCAATCTTGTCAATATTTATATAAATTATTAAATAATATTATTGATGATTCAATCACTCTATCACGAATTCCAATTTTTATTCCGAGCACTTCTTCACGAAATAAGTTAATGTACTTTTGCTAGAAGAAACTATGAAATGAAATCTCCGACCCGGCAATTATGTACTGTTTTGAATGATATTGCTGCAAGTTTAGATATTGATATATTCGCAGATTCTCTGGCTAAGTTTAAGCGTTTATTGCTTACTATTTTACTTCCTGTTGTTTCTCACATATAATTCAGCTTTGTACTTCCATATATGCATATATTTTCTACTTGTTTGAATAATTGAAATATTTTTTATTATTTTATTTTTCTATATACACAATTATTTTGTATAATATTTTCTATCATGTTTCCATTCCCCCTATAATTGGTACTTTTGTCCTGTTGGGTGGGTTATTATAAATAAATAAATAAATAATCAAATTATTTTGGAAGCAAACTGGGAAACAAACAAAGATATGATAGCTTTTTAAATGATTGTTAGTTTAGAATTGTAGTAGATAATTAGTTATTTATAGTTGTCAATTCAAAAGTGTCCTACATAATCCTTGTATAGGTAGATATAAAAATTGGATTAGAAAAATGGTTGCAGTCAATCAAAAACAAATAAAATAAAAAGTGATAAAACTCAAATTGTTAAAAGAAGACAGTATTGATCTAGTAACTTCTTTTGAAATATTAATAGAAAAGTCAATGCGTTTTGTATACGTCCCTTATTAAACTTGCTCCAAGAAAAATAAGTAATTTTGTTTTATTTCTCGTACAGAAGTTCTATAACTTTCAGAAGCAAATTTAGATGTGAACATTTTGTAAACTTTTAAACTTGTGATTTTGCGTAGAGATTGACGTAAAACGTAAAGCGTCTCTGAAAGTTTACATACGTACGTTTAGAATATTGATTTTGTTTTTGAGCATACCATCAAATATGTCAGTATCTATCGGTTAAAGTATACAAAATCTAAAATTAGAAAATGAAAAATGTTCTATTAATTTATTAGGTTTAGTAATTTAACTGCTATGCTGAGAGAAAAGTTTTGTATGGTAATTGTAATGCTTAAATAAAATTATTTAACTGCCGAAGATGAAGTTTTGTATCTTTTTTCTATATTCAATATTAATAGAAGTTTTTATTTTACATAGAAACAACATATTATTATATGTAATTACCTGTCGCATTTATCCTTTGTTCGTTAAATGAGAGCTATAAGGGATTGTAATACTGCAGCAGTGTTTAGTATACAATATTTATTTATTTATGTTACGCTGTACAACAGGAATTTAATCCCAATTACAGTACAGGGTCCGCACTCAGCGAGTCGCAGTGTAGTAGTTCATATAATATTTAGCTTGAGTGCGATTTGAACTCGAGATCTTCGGATTCGAATTCCATAACGCTATCCACACCACCGTATTGCGCTAACTATAAATTATAGAATTCGTAAGTGACAATCTGTTGTTTGTCTTATGCTTCGCGATTTTAAGAATCACTCGTTAAGGTTATATTTACATTTTTTGACCGTTTGACAGCAAATACATAATTCACTAAGTTATAGGTAATAAATATATATATATATATATATATATATATATATATATATATATATATATATATATATATATATATATATATATATGAAAATAAATAAGTTTTATTGATACATCTAAATTTATACAAGGTGTCTGATAGCAATGCGTTATATGTATTCGCAGACATTAATTTAGCTCTAACTCCTTATTTCTTGTTATTATGTAAATTTGTCTCAAACTTTATAAAGTAACGCATTTCCACCAGCGATATTTGTTAATATACATCAATGAATAAAGAAGTGACAGTAATTTTTTTCTTCCATTATTTTTGATTCAAAATTGTAGTATATTGTAAAGTTTAATTATATTGTGTGATATAGATTTGTGCATAATCAAGTGGTGAATAATTTGTTACAGACTGTTTTAGTGTGCTCTAATTTTTTAATCGTAAATTTGAGTTTAAAACTTGGTATTTCGGTAATTGGCAAATTGCAGTGCGAAACGTGTTTAAGTCGGCTTATCTGTGGCTCTACCGTTACAACCAAGAGGAAGTGATGTCGTTTATCTGCAAAACCTGCACTAAATCTGCTTCTTCAAGTAACTCCGTAAAATGTAGTGCATGTAACTTAGTGTATCACTTGGAATGCGCAAATATAGTTCAGTCTGATTCCCGAATTTTGCGCTCAATAAAGAATCTTAAGTGGTTTTGCGACTCTTGTAATGATTCGTTTGACAAAAACAAAAAGCAACTATTCTACTGAATTAAAACAGCTAATTCTCAATCTTCAAACTGAAATTAAAGAAATGAAAGCTGAACTTTCGGCATTTAAATCTTCAAATTATCAAAAGTCCGTTGAGTCTGAAAATGTGATCGCTGAAGTTGTCGAACGTAAAAAACGGGCCTCAAATCTAATGGTTTATAATCTGCCTGAAAATTTAAATCAGGACAAAGTTCTTGTAAGTGAAATTATTTCCATGATCGCACCAGATGTACATATACCAAATGATCTAATAGTAGTTCGTATTGGTCAAAAAGCGAATAATAAGACGCGTCCTATTAAAGTAATTTTTGCTGGTCGTAGTGACGTCATTAAAATATTTAAAAATGCCAAAAAACTTAAAGAGTCGTCTAAATTTAAACAAGTGCAAGTTAGTCATGATTTAACAATAAAACAACGCGAACACTTTAAACTAGTGAAAGAAGAACTTGAAAAAAGACAATCAAATGGTGAAGCAGAAATCACTATAAAATATAAAAGTGGAGTGCCGTGCATTGTACCTATTGCAAAAAAGTAAATAAAAGCAGTCATAAAGATATTTATTATCAGAACGTTCGGGGACTCAACTCCAAAATACCAGAACTTTATTTAAATGGCACGACTACCACATACGATGTCCTTGCTCTCACCGAAACGTGGCTCAGTGACAATATTAACAGCAGCGAATTATTTGATTCCCGTTTCACAGTGTTTCGCAGCGATCGTAACCCTGCATCAACAGGCAAATCACGAGGTGGCGGAGTTCTAGTGGCGGTCAGCAACCTTCTGAATCCTTGCCAACAAACTATTACTTGTAAGTCTACTAAAGTTGAACTGATTTGTGTCAAATTCACTACGAACAATATGATAATTTATCTAATTGTTGTGTACATACCCCCTGATGCCACTTCCAGTGACTATATTGACTTTTATGAGACTCTCACGTTGCTTCAGTTTATTTTCACCTCACAAGTTATCATCTTAGGTGACTTGAATATACCTAATTTAATAACCTATTATTCTAGTAATGTTGTTTGCAATAATACTGTACAAAATTTTGTAAACTATATCAATCTATTAGGAATGACTCAGTCGAACAATGTAATTAATGCTAATGGTAGAATACTTGATCTAGTTATTTCTAATATTGAATGCAACGTTTCGCAATGCATTGATACTTTAGTCTCCGAAGATCTGCACCATTCAACCTTGATAATTAGTTATAAAGTTTCTAACCACAATACCAAATTTTGTTCAAAATCAGAGTACTGTTATCAATTTAATAAGGGTAACTATGATCTGCTATACAACTTAATGTTAAAAGCGGACTGGGGATTAGTAACTGATAGTACAGATGTTAACATCGCTGTCGATAATTTTTATTTACTATTATTTGACATTCTTGATAAATGCATACCTAAAGTATTAAAACGGCATAAAATTGGTAAATATCCTGTATGGTTTAATGCTGAACTAATTAACCTTATTAAAACAAAGGATCACTATCACAATTTATATAGGAAACATAAAATTTCATGTTATTATAATAAGTTTAAAGAATTTAGAGTGAAAGTTAAAAAACTTACAAAAACATTGCATGACAATTACGTTGCAAATATTGAAAAAGACTTGTCAGATAATCCTAAACATTTCTGGTCTTATGCAAATAACAAAAGAAGTAACAATGGTATTCCGTCAACTTTAACTGACAATGATATATCTTACACTAGCGGAGAAACCATAGCTGAGGCTTTTGCAAATTTTTTTAAAAGTGTATACGACACAAACGATTATTCAAACAATATTTCAGCTACTGATACTAATCTAAATGTAAATAATGTAGTTCAGATTTGCTCTATAACACCTGAAGAAATATTGGTAGCAATCAAATATCAAAAAAACAGTAAGTCCACTGGCCCAGATAACATTCCAATATTTATAATCAAGGGTTGTTCAGAGGCATTTGTGCAACCACTTCTATACTTATTCAATCTTTGTCTTAAGACTATGTCGTTCCCGGACTTATGCAAAGTAGCGAAAATCTGTCCAATTTTTAAATCAGGAAAAAGAAATGAGTTGCGCAATTATAGACCAATCTCATGCTTGAACTGTTTTGCAAAAATATTTGAAAATATTTTGTTTCGCAATATACAAAATCAAACGAAAAATTACATTAGCCCACTGCAGCATGGTTTTGTACGCAATCGGTCAACAACTACAAATTTATTGAATTTTTGTGAGTTCACAAGCAATGCCCTCGAAAATAAAAATGCAAGTCGATGTAATTTACACTGATTTTTCGAAGGCATTCGATACTGTCTCGCATTCTTTATTAATTCAAAAATTGCAACTAATTGGTTTTGCTACTGAACTGGTAACTTTAATCACATCCTACCTACGTAATAGAATTCAGTTCGTTAAAATAAATGGATTTCACTCTAGTGTCTTTTTGGCAGCGTCAGGCGTGCCGCAAGGCAGTGTCCTAGGCCTTATGTTATTTCTGTTGTTTGTTAATGATATTGTCCCAATTGTGAAATATTCTAAATGTTTGTTATTTGCTGATGACTTCAAACTATTTCAATGTATTTCATCTCTAGATGTCTGCTTGCAAATACAATCAGATATTGATGCTATATACCAATGGTCCCGTGTTAATAAACTGTATTTCAATATCAATAAATGCCATGTAATGAGTTTATCCAAAAAAAAGGAAGTGTTAAGTTTTAACTACACTATGAACAATATCTCTCTGGATCGAGTAACTTCTATTAAAGATCTAGGAATTTATTTTGAAAGCAATTTTTTATTTAACTTCCATATTGAGCGAATTTTAGCCGATGCTTGTAAAACCATGGGGTTCATATTTCGCATAACTCATAACTTCCGTAACATAAATAGTTTGAAGTCCTTGTTCATATCGTTTGTAAGAAGTAAACTTGAGTATGGTTGCATTATTTGGAATCCCTACTATTTGCATCAAATACATTTAATTGAGAATGTTCAAAAAAAATTCTGTAAAGTGTGCCACTTTAGAATAAATCACCAATGGCCTAATAATATTGAATATCAAGATCTGTTGCTTCAATTTCAACTTGTTTCATTACAAACACGTCGCATAAGGCAACAAGTTACTTTATTATATAAAATTGTAAATAATCTAATCGATGATATGTATCTTGTACATTGTTTAAACTTTTATGTAAGACCATGTAATACACGTAATACAACGGCATATAAGTGTAACTTTTCACGAACAAATTATCACTATAATTCGCCAATAAATTCAATGTGTCGAGCATTTAACACTATTTACGATAAACTTGATTTTGCCGATAATTTCACTGTATTTATGAATAAGCTTGATAATGTTATAATAAGTTAATAAAAATTATTATTCGATGTATGTATATGTAATATGTAATTTTCTTATATGAGTTTATAATATTTTTTTGTTTGTTTTTCAATTCTGTCATTCCTTTGTTTAAAATAATTGTAATATTATTCTGTAATTGGGATATATAACCTGTAGAATAATAAATAAATAAATAAATAATTAAATTCAGTTCGTTATGAAACTATACACGAGATCTACAGTTTGTATTATGTTTAACAAATTGTCTCAACTTTAGTTTTCTTCATAGAACCGACATGATTTACTAAGTTTCTTGTAGAATTATGACAATAAATTGTGCTATTAACAAATTAAGAAATAATTTGCTTGGAGGCAACAACAAAACGCAAGAATATTTGAATTCATACCACAAAAATCGTTATATTCAGTCAAATATAAGAATAAGTAAACTAGGGTAGTATCTCAAAGGTATTAAATCGAACTGTGGTTTTAAGAATCCGAGTTCGATTTTCACAGCCAATAAATAATTTTTACTTCATTAAAATTACCCCTGTGGCTGGTCTCTGCACTTCACACACATAAATATTTTACTTATCAAAATCTACTACAGCCGAGTACCACATCCAGTAATGGGTACGAGGCGTGAATTTTAACACAACTTTGACAGAATGTGGAGTATGCTCCATACTTGGATCTTCTTATATAAGAAAAAAAATCTGTGTTTTTATATCGATTGATCTATGATTTAGTAAAAAAAAAGCAATTGTCGTAGATTTGTATAAACTAAGAAAGAGACAAAGTTAGAGAAAAGAGAGAGATATACTCTTTATATAGCTCCTATCACAATGACTTTATGACAATATTGACAATGTGTAAAATATTATCATATAAAAAATACAACCAATTCTTGGCTTTTTGTTATTACTTTTATTATGTAGTAATTGTTTAAATATTATTAATAAATTCATTTATAGTTCAATACTGCATTGTTATTTCCATTTTAAATTATTGATGCATGACATTTATATACAATTAATTACATTTATTGCGGCTATTAATATTTTCTTTCATCATTTTTCAAAATAGTTTTCCGACGCATATAGGATTAAAAATAAAAACTAAATGAATGCATGCCACGATCGAATTACTATTTATATCATTTTCCGTAAGAAAATAGTCTCGCAGATCCAACACTGGCGTCGCTATCAACTTCGCGGCGATGGGTAATCACTAAAGCCCGGATTTTTAGGCAATTGCCTAGATTCAAATTTTAATATTGTAACGTTTATTACAATTTCGGGTTCGGTGAAGTTTATTATTAAATAAAACACGAGTAATGAAAACACTAACAAAATATTTATTTAAAACGAAACTAATGTAGTACAACTACTAAGACATATATTTATATTCAACACGTATTTATATTCACAACAAAGTATTTAGCAACGACTTGCACTGTTCACACTTCGAATACAGAATGCCTCTTCCCGGCCGAAACTCTCCTTTATATGCTGCAACAATGTATTCGAGAATATTCGAGAGTTTCTGGCACACGGTAGAAGCATGACGCAGAGCGAACAGGTACGGACCTGTCTATTGCGTCTGAGACAGCGGTGAATCGTGCAGCAGACGTGTCGACTGTTCCAGACGGAACAGGGCCGTACTCGCTATACTGCCCCCTCCTTAAGGATGTTTCGTCCCGAAACTTTTCTGCGCCATGTCGATATCTGCACGTTGATCCCCGCGAGCACTGTGACGTTTGGTGGAAATAACAGTCCACAGTTCTTTTCATTACTGTTGAACCACAGGGATTATAGCTGCACACCAGGATCTCAATTCCGGTATATTGGAAAATAGTTTCCAGCATGTTTCTTATAATTCTCCAGCTCAATTCATCAAGGCCACAGCCTAGCTTTGGTACAGCTAGTTTTAAAATATCCTGATCGAGCAGCACACCACGTAGATCACATAGGGTGTCCCAGACGGTGCGATAAGTTGGTTTCTCGTGAGACAGATGTTTGGTCACCAGGTAAAAAAATGCTTCTGTTTCGGCTCGACTGTCTGTCGGCTATCTGTAACACTTTGCCGACATATGGATGTTGTTGCCGTAATTCTTCAAGTTGGCCGAACTTTTTCTTAAAAACCACGGCGATTCCTCGAGACATCTGTAGATCTTGGGCCACACAATGCGCTAATGAGTATTCTGTAGGCACTTTGAATAAGTCTCCCTGATGTTCCTTGGTCACACCATTTCGTACTTTATGGCCCGTAGAATAGGAGGCCATGAACTCATCAAAGGTTATTTCCGGATCTTGTACATTAATTCGTCGAGCTCGAGATTCATTGGCGTTGCCATCGTTGTTGTCACCGGCGAAAGGAGCCAACCGATTGAAATGAATCACTCTTGGTTTTCCTCCAGTCCTTTTCCGGATTCGATAGATGACGTCATTTATTCGCTTCAGTACCTCGTAGGGACCTTCCCAAGAGTTCTGTAGCTTTGGGGACATACCACGGCGACGCTGTGGGTTGTATAGCCAAACCAGATCCCCGGCTCGATATCCCCCATTCTCAGCCTTGACATCATATTGGTCCTTCATCCTGTCACTAGCGCTCTGGATGTTGGAGCGTACTTGCTCATGGATGTCGTTCATCTTCTTCCGAAGTTCGGTGACGAAATCTTCGCCAGCCAAATTTTCACCTGGCTTGCTGCCGAACTTCAAGTCGCAGGGCAATCGCAGTTCATGACCAAAGACAATGCTAGCCGGAGTCTGTCCTGTTGTTTCATGGACGGATGATCGATAAGCTAACAGGAACATTGGTAGATGACAATCCCAGTCTCTTTGGTGGCCGGAGACAACCTTGGAGAGGTGTCTATTGATGGTTCTGTTCATGCGATCGACCATGCCATCTGACTGTGGGTGTAGAGCAGTTGTTCTTGTTTTGCGAATGTTCAATAGCTCGCAGATTGCTTGGAACAGAGACGACTCGAAATTTCTACCTTGGTCGGAGTGTAATTCCAACGGTACCCCGAATCGGCAGATCCACTGGTTGACAAGTTCTTCTGCTACCGTAGCGGCTTCTTGATTTGGCAAGGCATAAGCTTCAACCCACTTGCTGAAGTAGTCCATGACCACTATGATGTATTTATTTCCCTTGTCGGATTCTGGAAATGGACCGGCCACGTCAATTGCGATTCTTTCAAACGGGCTCCCAACATTGTATTGACGCATTGGGGCTCTCCGACGTCTCTGCGGTCCGTTGCTTGCGGCGCAAACTACGCACTTCTTGCACCACTCCTTTACATCCCCTCGACAATTAACCCAGTAAAATCGCTCACGCAGCTTCTGAACTGTCCTCGTCACTCCTAAGTGTCCTCCAGCAGTTCCATCATGAATCTCCTTCAGTACCTCCGGTACTCTTTTCCTAGGGATTATGATCTGCATCTTTTGCTCTGTAGCCTCAGGACCTTCCAGGATACGTTTCAGTAGTCCATTCTCTATAACAATGGAGTCCCACTGCACCCAGTACGATTTTACGGTTTTCGAGTGTCGTGCAACTTCTTGCCAAGTTGGTTTGCGGCCTTCTTTCTTCCATTCCAGTAGGTATTTCAATTCTGGATCGCCTTCTTGATCTTTCACAACTTCTTCAGTCAGCCAATGGTCGTCTATCACTGTGGTCCGTAAGATTGGAGCGGACTTCTCCTCCACACGGGTACAGTGTTTGCAGTCTTCTGAGCATGGTCGTCTTGATAATGCGTCGGCGTTACAATGACTAATTCCGGCCCTATGCTCGATGACGAAGTCATATTCCTGTAGCCGTTCGATCCACCTTGCTACCTGCCCTTCCGGATTCTTGAATTGTAACAGCCACTTCAACGCAGCATGATCAGTCCTCACCAGGAATTTCCTTCCATACAGGTATTTGTAGAAGTGTTCAACGGCTTTAACTACCGCCAATAATTCTCGCCTGGTGACGCAGTAGTTACGCTCCGGCTTCGACAGAGTTTTGCTGAAGTAGCCGATGACCTTCTCTTGTCCATCTTGAATTTGCGATAGGACGGCGCCGATTCCGACATTGCTGGCATCTGTATCCAATATGAAGTTCCCGTTGGGTAGAGGATAACTCAGGACTGGTGCTGTTGTTAGGGCTCGCTTGAGGTTGTCGAAAGCGTCTTGGCAGTCTTCTTCCCACACAAATTTCCGTCCTTCCTCCGTGAGTCGTGTCAGTGGCTTGGCAATGTTGGCGAATCCAGAGACGTATCGCCGGTAGTACGTGCAAAGACCAAGAAAGCTTCGCAATTGATGTTTGTCAGTTGGTACTGGCCATTCTTTTACTGATCGGATCTTCTGATTGTCAACGGCTATTCCGTTTCCGGACACAATATGTCCCAGGTACTGCACTTCTTTGCGGAAGAGATGACATTTCTTTGGACTAAGCTTCAAACCAGAATTTCGTAGTCTCAGGAATACCTCCTCCAAATTCCTCATGTGATCGTTGAATGTTCTTCCGACCACAATAATATCGTCAAGGTACACCAAACAGGTTTTCCAAGATAGTCCTTGCAGTACCGTTTCCATGAGTCTTTCAAACGTGGCGGGGGCATTGCAGAGCCCGAACGGCATTACTGTAAATTACCACAGTCCGGCACCGACAGAAAACGCGGTTTTCTCTTTATCCGTTGGTGCCATACCAACTTGCCGGTACCCACTTTTTAAGTCTAATGTTGAGAATATTTTCGACCCAGCCAGCGTATCCAATGTGTCATCTATTCGGGGCAACGGGTAGCTATCCTTCTTCGTCACGTTGTTGAGTTGACGATAGTCCACGCAGAATCGTGTTGACCCATCTTTCTTCTTTACCAACACCACTGGTGAGGTCCACGGACTGCTTGAGGATTCGATGACACCTTCTTTTTTCATGTCTTGAATAATTTTCTCGGTTTCCTCTCTCTTGCCCAGTGGCAATCGTCTTGGTACTTGGCGAATGGGGCGTGCATCGCCGGTGTTTATTTGATGCTGGACTATGTTGGTTCTACCCTTGGTCCCACAGCTGGTGTCGAAAACGTCTTGATATTCCGTTATTAAATTTCTCATTCTGATATTCTGGTCCTGGTTTAATTCTTTGCAAGATGTTGACAGTAGATTTGTCAGTTCTGCAGAAAGCTTCTTTGGTGGATTTTGTGTAACGGATGTTCGTCTGATAATCGAAGTTACTGATGAACAATGTCCTAAGATAGTACCCTTCTTTAGTGTAACTGGATAATAATTCACATTCATTACTCGAACTGGTACTACCTTTCCAGTATGTATGAGAGATTTTCCAACCAGTATTCCTCGAGTAGTCGTTTCATTATGATTTCCAGCTTCTAACATCATGGTACATCCGGTTGGAAGTTCATGTTCCAGGTGGGCATCCACAATCATTTCACTTCGATTTAACACGACCGTATCTTCAGCTAAGGTCAGACGTACTGTGTCTTCTCCTCGGGGATGTAAAACGATCTCTTCATCATTGATCTTTAGTATTCCGCGTTTTAAATTTAGTTCGACGCCATTTGCGTTCATGATGTCCATTCCGAGAATACATTCGTCTTCAATGTCAGCTACCAGGGCACGGTGTTTAATTCGTGTATTTCCGATGGTAATGGTAATGTCTGCTTCGCCATGGATGGTAGCCGCGGCTCCTGTTGCTGTGCGCAGTCGCCATTTTTTGATTCAATCGTCATCGGTTTCTTGAGAGTATCAGGTCTAATGATGGTTTTTGTCGCACCTGTATCAATCAGCAAGGTATGTGGTTTCCCGTCGATCAACCCATCCACAAAGATGCTATTTAGTCTAGGTTGTAGGGATGCGACATGTCCAGTTAGCTTCAGGGCATCTTTATGATGGATCGGCGTTCGCCCCCTTGCGTCGACCCGCTTTAGTTTTCCGCTGCCTTGTTCTTTATTTGTTCCCCGCAGCGGCTTCGCACATGCCCTAGCTCACCGCAGTTCCAGCATCGAAGTTGTCTCTTCTTTGGCAACATCTCAGTCATGACACGCCGTGCTGTTTCCTCCATAGACTCGTTATGATTCTCCTCCACGCCCTCTATTGTGCGAATATTTCCTTGTCGTCTTGAAGCGTGTTCTGCCGCCTCGAATTCCAATGCGCTGGCCAAGGCAATGGACAGGTTACTTGAACGAGCCAGAATCAGGGCCCGCTTGGTTTCTTTATCTCGGAGACCATCAATGAAGCCTTGCACAGCCAGTCGTTCCAACACACTATCTGGGGTGTCAGGATATGCCAGGCGAACTAGACGAGCGATATCAGATTCAAATTCTTGAAGAGTCTCGTTTGATTTCTGACATCTATTTCTCAGCTGCAAGTGATACACTTGCTGCATATGTGCGTGTCCATAACGCATTTCCAAGCGCTTAACTAGTTGATGATAGTTCTGCCGTTCTTCTGGAAGGATTGTTTGCAAAATATCCACTGCGTCACCACGCAGCGCAATTATCAAGGCCGTTGCCTTCTCAGATGATGACCACCCATTAGATACTGCAGCAGCTTCGAATTGAGCGTAATAATTAGGCCAAGATACCTTGCCATCAAATTCTGGTGGTTTCATGTGGAATCTACGCAGTGATTCTTTCCCGTCTGTCACTAAATATTCAACTTTCTCGTTATTTAATGGCTGGTCACTAGATGGAGTTTTCTGAATCAAGTCGTGAATTTGTTGGACATTTGGCTGTTCTTGATTTAATGTTGCCAATCTTGCTTCGATTTCTTCAATTTTTTCCTTAAATTTTTCTTCAAATTTTTTAGAATGTTCTTCAAATTTTCCAAATTTTTCTTCAAAACTTCTTGAATGTTCCTCAAACTTTTCAAATTTTTGCTCAAATTTATTTTCCAAGCTTGTTTCCAAGCTTCTAGAATTTTCTTCTAATTTGGCTTCCAAACTTCTGGAATTTTCTTCAAATTTAGTTTCCATAAGTTCTTTCAGATTTTTGGAATTTTCTTCGGTATTTCTAGAACTTTCTTCCAATTTGGCTTCCAAACTTCTAGAATTTTCTTGCAATTTGGCTTCCAAACTTTTAGAATTTTCTTGCATGCTTTGATACATGGAGTCCAAATCGCCCGGAATTTTGAATTCGTAAGTATCCACTATTTCACCAGCTTCAATCAAAAATTGACGAAGTCGTTCTTGGAGTACACTTTTCTTGCCTGTAGTGTCCAGTTCACGTTCTTCTAATTCTCTCTTGAGATCAGTCACTTTTAAATCACTTAGATTTACCATTTTCGAACCCATTTTTGTTTATTTGCACTTAAACTTCACTTTAAATTCACAAAACACAACCCTAACACCTGACACCAATTGTAACGTTTATTACAATTTCGGGTTCGGTGAAGTTTATTATTAAATAAAACACGAGTAATGAAAACACTAACAAAATATTTATTTAAAACGAAACTAATGTAGTACAACTACTAAGACATATATTTATATTCAACACGTATTTATATTCACAACAAAGTATTTAGCAACGACTTGCACTGTTCACACTTCGAATACAGAATGCCTCTTCCCGGCCGAAACTCTCCTTTATATGCTGCAACAATGTATTCGAGAATATTCGAGAGTTTCTGGCACACGGTAGAAGCATGACGCAGAGCGAACAGGTACGGACCTGTCTATTGCGTCTGAGACAGCGGTGAATCGTGCAGCAGACGTGTCGACTGTTCCAGACGGAACAGGGCCGTACTCGCTATAATATACTTCAGGCAATTTAGTTTTTCTATACATAGGTAATATGTTTACGTGCAATGGTAGTGTCGTGGATGCTTGAAATTTAAATAAAATACTTATATTTTTTGTCAATAGATGTAGTGACAGATGCACACGAGATGTAGTTGGCTCCCTCTATTATGATTGTAGTTCAGTTGTCTATTTTTGAAAAATGTCAAACGTATGTCATGCTGTAGATTTAATGTAATTGCTGTTGAACCTACTTCAATCTTTTATCAATAAAGTGTTTGTGAAAAAAAGAATCTGCTGGTGTAATTTTGAGTGCGGGTAGTGCCCTTAATTTCACCTAATTCGTAACATTTGGCGACCGTGACAGGACTATTTTGATAATTTTACAATGAATACAGTAAAGAAGCGTCGTACGGCGCTCCGTAGCGCTTTTACTCGTATGGTAACTAAGATTGAAAGTTTGTTGACAACAGAACAGGTTGACGAAGCAGAGATTTTATCTACATTTGAGATGTTACAAGAGAAACAAGATGCCTTGAAGCTCGTGAACGATGAAATGTTTAATGAACTGCTGGAAGCGGATGCCACAGAAGAAGAGCTTGATAAAGAAGTACAAGAATGCGATGAATACTCACCGAAATTTAAAAAGTTGAAAGTTCTAATCAAACGTAGAGAGGACGCATGTTCCAGTGTGGCTAGTAGAAATAACAGCAGTACAACAAATGTGCGTAAATTCAAGTTACCTCAAATTGAGTTCAAGAAGTTTGGAGGTAACATAAAGGAATGGTTGCCATTTTGGAGCCAATTCCAAAAGATACACGAGGACATCGAAATTCCCTTGGAGGACAAATTTCAATATTTGTTATTGGCCATCACCCCGAATACAAGAGCCCGACAATTAGTTGAAAGTTTCCCACCGACAGCGGTGAATTACGAAAAGGTTATTGAAAGTCTCAAGTCGAGATTCGGTAGGGAAGATTTGTTAGTTGAAGTTTATGTGCAAGAGCTGCTGAAACTTGTGGTCAATAAAGCACTGTCGAATCAAGGTAAATGTAATTTATTAAGCTTATATGATAGGATAGAGACTCAATTACGAGCACTAGAAAGTCTGGGAATCACGGTTGATACGTACGCTGCAATGTTGTACCCACTTGTCGAATCATGCTTACCAGAAGATTTGCTGCGTATATGGCAACGTTCATCAGATTTTTCTAATAATGCTGAAAACTCATTGAAGGATCGATTAAATAATCTAATTGCATTTATGAAAGCAGAAGTAGAAAGAGAGGAGCGCATTACGCTAGCCGTAGAAGGTTTTGGATTGGGAACCAACGATCGATCAAGGAAATCTAGAATAAATTCGATAGAAAATTCTCCATCTACAGCTGCAAGTTTACTAAATTGCGAAAACGCGAAATGTTTGTTTTGTGAAGGCGCTCATCACCCAGATAAATGCTTCAAAGCAAGAAAGATGACCCTAGAACAAAAACGTAAGATTCTTGTTGAAAAAAGGGGATGTTTTAGATGTACAAAGCAAGGTCACCCGGGTCGAAAGTGTCGTGAGAAAATCACATGTATGGTATGTGGTGCGCAGCATCTTACGATCATCTGTCCGATAATAGCGAACAAAGACAGTATTGGAAAAGCTGTTAGCGGGGAGACAAGTACAACAAAGGTTTCGCAAATTGTGCAAACAGAACCTGTTCTAGCAAATCACACGGATACGCCGGTATTTTTGCAAACGATACGAGTAAAAATGCGTAACGAAAAAGGGGAACGTGAAGTGCGCGCAATCCTCGACAGTGGATCGCAACGTTCGTACATTCTAAAAAGTAGTGCGAAAAAAATGAACTATTCGGTTAAACGTAGTGAGAAAATGATTCATGTTTTATTCGGTGGTACGCAAACGTCCGAACAAGTACATAAATGCTATGATGTAAGGCTATGCAGCTTGGACGATACTTATGCATGTAAATTTGAAGTGTTGGATCAAGAAACTATCTGTAATCACATAGCACCAGTGTATTCAGGTATTTGGACAGCAGAATTGCAACGAGAGAATATTCCACTAACCGATAACCGAGGCAACGAATCGATAGAGCTACTCATTGGGTCTGATGTTTTAGGAAAGTTATTCACGGGCAAGAAACACACACTTTCATGTGGCTTAGTAGCTATGCAAACATTATTGGGTTAAGTACTGATAGGAAGGGTACCAGACAGCAAATTTCCTCCTAGTACAAGCATGATTGTGACATCTTTATTAAACCAAGACTTGACTATCACGGAACTGTGGCGATTGGATTTGTTAGGCATCACAGATCCTGGAGAAAAGCAAACTAAGTTCGAGCTAGAAGAATCCGCCAGAGCTATGTTTAATGAAACAATCAACGTTAATACTGAGGGTCGATATGAAGTCGCATTACCGTGGAGAGAGGGTCACCCACCATTGCCTAATAACGAAATTTTAGCAAAGAAGAGATTAGATTCGACAATGAGAAAATTGCGGAAAATGGGTTACTGTGTTTGGTACGAGACTGTATTTAAGGAATGGGAAAAAGAAGACATAATTGAGGAGGTACCTCAGGAAGAGATGTTGAATGCATCTCATTATTTGCCGCACAGACCTGTTATTAAAGAAGCAAGTACAACAACAAAAATTCGACCTGTGTTCGACGCGTCATCAAAGGAAAAAGGAAAACCCGCGTTAAACGACTGTCTAGAAAAAGGGCCTAATCTGATAGAATTGATACCGGCATTGCTATTACGTTTCAGACAGGAAAAGATAGGAGTTACTGCTGATATAACGAAAGCTTTTCTTCAAATAAGTTTAAACAAGAAGGATAGGGATTTTTTACGTTTCTTTTGGATAACTGAAGACGAAAAAGAAAAAGTTTATCGCCACAAGAGAGTAGTATTTGGGGTAAACGCGAGTCCATTTTTACTAGGAGCCACAATCCAATTTCACTTAAATCGTTGTTTGGAAAAATGTGAAAGTTCAGATAAACCTTATTCCAAACAAACAATTGATAAACTCTTGAATAGTTTTTATGTAGACAACTGCATAACTAGCTTACCTGACGAAGAAAGTCTGTCCAAATTCATGAAAGAAGCAATTGAGGTTATGGCACAAGGTAGCTTCGACCTGAGAGGGTGGGAGTACAATGGAAGTTCAAGTAGTAATCCGAACCCTGTACTGCTGCTAGGTTTAAATTGGGACAAAATTAAAGACGTACTCTCCATCAATTATCAACCTGTTGAACTCGATGGAATCGTTACTAAGAGGATCATACTTTCTGTCACACAAAAGATATTTGATCCAATAGGCTTTACCTGCGCAGCAACAATTTTACCCAAACTTTTGCTACAGAAGATGTGGGAACGAAAGATTAGTTGGGACATTGAAATTGATGACGAATCCAAATCCAAGTTTCAAAAATGGGTGAGTGAATTATGTTATCTTTCCAAAGTAGAGATTCCAAGATGGATAAAGACTGATATTGGTGCTCATCTTAGTCTACATACATTCTGCGATGCCAGTAGTTTAGCCTATGCGGCGGCTGTATTTCTGAGAGTTGAAAAACAAAATACAGTGGAACTATATTTGATTCAAGCGAAGAGCAGAGTTGCTCCGATTAAGAAAATAACAATACCACGCCTGGAGCTGTTAGCAGCGTGTATCGGTGCTCGATTGCATGCAACGGTACATGAGATCTTAGGAAAAGATATCGAGAGTTTTTTCTGGTCGGACTCGACGACCGTCTTATCCTGGATAAGAAGAGAAGAAGAATTGGCAACATTTGTTTGGAATCGTACAACAGAAATTCGAAACCTGACACCTGTTGATTGTTGGAGACATGTGCCCGGAGCTGAGAACCCCGCTGACCTATTATCCAGGGGGTGTTCGCCAAAAGTTTTAGCGCAATCGAAATGGTGGGGGGGTCCAGAATGGCTCTACCAGAGAAAAGAATACTGGCCGCAAGAAGAAACTTCTTCGAACGAAATTGAAGTAAACACAGAACGCAAAAAGAAAGTTGTACCTTCCATGTTAAGTATGGAAGCGAGAAATTTCTATGATTATGTCTCTAAATACCAACAAATAGTGCGGATGATAGGTTGGATTCAACGATTTGCTTATAATTGTAGAAATTCAACAAATAAAAGAAGAGGAGAACTGTCTGCGATAGAATTCGAATCTGCTGAAAAAATACTTCTCCGAATTGTACAGCATGAAGAGTTTCAAGGCGAAACGGACAAACAACTCTCGACACTGAATGTCTTTAAAGATGAAGAGGATCTTCTGCGTGTTAGAACACTAATTTCACGAAGAGACGATTGTGAAACCTTCAGATATCCTTTGGTACTACCACGAAAACATGTGATCGTCGAAAGATTAATTTATGATGTGCATGTCAAGTCATGTCATATTGGAACTCAAGCGCTTATGAATATTCTACGAGAACAATACTGGATTCTTGGAGGTAGAAGAGCAATCCGATCTGCCATTTCATCCTGCAAATCATGTAAACGACACCAAAGTAAAAGCATGAAGACAACGACGATAGAACTAACGTTAGACTGAGTCAGAGATGCTGCTACGTTTGAAGTCGTGAGGATTGATTTAGCTGGTCCTGTGTACACCAAAGAAGGAAAAATATGGATATGTATTTTTACATGTGCGGTGTACAGAGCCGTACACTTAGACATTACTATGTCTGCGTCTACTAGTGATTTCCTCAAGACGTTTAGAAGATTTGTCGCCAGACGAGGACGTCCACGTGTGATATACTCTGATAACGGTACAAATTTCTGTGGTGTAGAAAACATTTTTAGTCATCTAAATTGGGAGGAAATCATGAAATTCAGTGCTACGCAAAGAATCATTTGGCGTTTCAATCCACCTATGGCACCTTGGTGGGGTGGTTGGTGGGAAAGAATGATAGGTATGCTTAAACAACTGTTAAAAAGAACATTAGGACACGCAAGACTCAATAATGAAGAGATGTATACTATACTCTGTGACTGTGAGACGGTGATTAATTCTCGGCCGTTAACGCATGTGTCGGATAAACCTACGGACATGATTCCGTTGACACCTGCAATATTCATTCGAGATTGTGCGGAAGCGGGTGTTCCGGACTGTGACTCGGCGGACGCGAGAGATTTAAATAGACGTATCTGTTATTTACAAAGGTTACGGTGTGACTTACGTAAAAGATTCCGAATCTAATATTTGGGACAGTTGTATTATCACAATAAGTGTAAGACAATCGGTAGTGTCGCGATTGGTGATATTGTCTTAATTGGCGACGACAATAAAAAACGCATTGATTGGCCATTAGCTCGTGTGATTGAACTTTTACCGGGTAAAGATGGTAAAATTCGCGTAGTACGACTTCAGACTGCAAATGGTTTCCTGTTGCGTCCGATACAACGCCTTTATCTGCTGGAAGGCGCCACTGCCAGCATGACGAGGGAGGAACGAGAGATGCCAGCAAACGCTGCTGCCGAGGCGAAGTCGTCTTCAGATGCCAAAGAGACGCCTATCACAACTGTAGACGAGAAGGCACTTCCAGCTGCACAGGCGACAGGAGCTGTCTGTGTTCCAGACGAAAGTAGAGTGAAGTGTAAACGTGATCTCGTTTCAAGATATGGTGATATTTAATTATGTATGATATTTTGTAAAACAGCAAATTAATCCCAATTTCAGGAGAAAGTGGGCTCACCGAGCCACAGTGTGGTAATTTAGTAGTTCATTTCATAATTTTTAGCTTGAGTGAAACTCGAACTCTAGCACTCTACCGTATTGCCGAAAGTTGGTGGTTAGATAATAAGAAGGATAAAAAAACGACAATTTTATTAAATATCTAATTTAATCGTTTGCGATTGCCTAGGGCCCCGCCTAGTGATAATCCGGTACTGGGTGCTGAGAGCATGGCGCTTTTTTATTGAGGTCTTTTTTAGAGCAAATAATTCTTACATAATTGCAAGACGGCATTTCTGCACTTGGTTGAATGACGGATACTCCAAGCAAGAATTTACAAAATTGTGGATGAGAAAGTTTAGAGACATAAGATCTGCTATAAACAAAAAGAAACTAGTTCGAGGCCAACTGCAAACACACCTAAAAATCGAATCAGAGTGGAAATGAATGCCATTCCAGCCGATATGTGTTCAAAAGTTTTTGTAAATTTAAGGTCTAGATTAGAGGAGTGTTTTAAGAGAAACAGCAGATACCTTGATAACATTATTTTCAAAAAATTAAATTCGGATATATCCTTGTTAATTACTAATAAATAGATATTTTGTCAAGATCGTATAACTTGTCAATAAACTTTTAAAAAGGGGATTTTCCCGTGGGACACTTTTTATTATTTTTTTTTTAATTGAGATAATATATTCAATAATTACTGTCATATGTATTTATTAGGGAATGAAAAATTGATACAAGTATGAAATAATGTTTAATTTAACAAATTTTTATTTACTAGAACACACATAAGATACATTATCGTGCATATTTTGACGTAAAAATGAACTTTATTGTTTTGATGTTACATGCTGAAATTAAACAATTACCATTTCAAAATGTTTGTTTTCTCTAATAGGATAGGTTGAATGTATTGAATAATATTTTATTTACCTTCAATTTCGAATAAATTGTATAAAAATTACTTGAATTGATGATATTTCAGGTATAAGCTAAAAAAAAACCAAACCAATAATTTATTAGCAATGACCGGTTTTACCGGATTTACTGGATTCAATAAAAGCAAATCAAAATTCCTTATCAAATGGATTAATTGACATTGCTGTCACACATTCGATGTGCATTTATTTATTTAAGTCAATTTGAAAATTTAACATTTGTTGATGAAATCGACCATAAACCATTTACGTTAAAAATTGATATGTGACGTCATTTGTACTAGTTGTTAAAACTTTAAGTAGACATTACACCTGAATATTTCTTCAATTTTTATATGCAGTGAAATTAATAATAAATATTTGTACATTTTTGACAGTTGACAAGCACTAAATGTTTTGGTACCGCTAGAGTCGGTATGAAAACTTTCAGCCAAAGAGAAGTTTAATTTTAAAATATGTAAAATATTTATTAAAATATGAATTGATCTTTCTGTAAGTTTACTTACAAGCCACTATTGTTAACATTATTATTTTTTTTTAATTTGAATAGTAAAGAACTGTTTATTTAGCTCTGTCTCTAGGGGTTACAAGACTTAACAGGCTAGCCCGTGTAAAGATTATAACGGGCTGTTGACATTGGTTATCATGACATCATATATAATTAGAAACGTTTGACATTTACCGAGATCTGTTTAGGCAGAGTGCCACACCCAGTAATGGGTAAATTTATTTGACACTTAAATCTTTTTAGATTAAACAAAATCTGTCAGATTTTCAAAGTCTACCTTGATTGAACATTTTAGTTATTGCGTTATACTGTTGCAATTAATTTTATTAAATATAAATATATTGCGATTTAAATGCCCATAAAACATTGTACAATGCTCGACCGTTACCTGAAATTTACAGGCTCACACAGATTCTATGCTCGCCTGTAAATTACTGTATAACGGACTTGCAATGTAAATAACTAAAACGATCTATAATACAGCGCCAGCCTGCTCGCCTGTAAGCTTTCTATGCTCGCCTGTAAATTTCTGTATAACGGTCTTGCAATGTAAATAACTATAAAACTTTGCATTCGATAAACCCCATCTGATTATAGGTATTTATAAACTTATTGAGTATATATTACATTATGTACTGATAACGGAACAAATTTTTTTTCTAGTTTTCTATTTAAATTAACTTCCAACTTACGATTTAGGTAAACTCTACATGAAGAAAATAAAAAATTGTGGACAAATATGCAAAAAGTGGCACAAGATAAAGTTGTTTGCAAGCTTAAACTTTTAAATAATATCTTAGTTGTTTCACAATTCTTAAAATTGAAATTAATTTTAATAAGAAATTTAAAGATTGTTTTTCGGTATTTGGACGACTAGTAATTAACCGTGTTCAGTAAACCACTCTTAATTTTACGAATTAAAACAATAGTAAATTTTGTTTCGTTTCAGTCATATAATACTTTGATCAATTGAACAATTTTCATGTATTTTTAGGAATTGTGTCCAAAATGGAAGCCAGTCTTTTATGTCACCTCCAAATTTCTTAATTTCTAACATAGGTAATTTGAACTTTCTAACTAATGTATCATTCGGCATGCTAACCTCTGGTATCTGTAGTTCAGTCAAATATTTAGTAATGTTAGATTTTACCTTTTGGAAGAGAGCCTCGTATTCGTCTACAGTTTCAATATCCTGTACCAATTCCCTCTCATTTGCTTCACTAGCTACCAATTTTTTTTAAATTTTTTTGTCTAAGTTTCTTAAAACCTCGTGTTTTCCTTGTAGGAGAGTCCACTTGACTTTTACTTCCTCCGTTTGTACTTCCGATTCAGCTGTTGTCTCTTGTATCGCTTTCGCGGTCTTCTTGAAGACGGTGCGAACAGCTTTACGAGATTTCTTTGCATCTTCCATCGTTGACATGTCTAGACAAAGTTTAAGTTCTAATACACGCACGCAAACCTTGTAAAGCCTGTAACGGTTAAACACTGTTTTTCACGCACTTTACTTTAAATCCTCCGTAAAGTCATCAAAACTACTTTCCGATCACTTGTATCGCGTCAAAACTAGTATCCGCACAATTGTCTCTGGCGTGCGCGAACGTATCGTATCAAAACTCCTTTCCACTCGCGGCTGCGTAAAAACTACACAGAATGTCTGGCACCGGTGGTTAGTAGCAACGCAATTAAATAAAACTCACGTAATCGTCCTGTCATGGTCGCCAAATGTTAATAATGACTCACCATGGTACTACCCGTAGACATGGTAATCCTGTAAATCTAATAATTAAACACAATTACGCGAGAAAAACCTCTTTTATTTAACTGCACAAAGATGTCCGCCGTCCTTCACGTCGGACATTACAACTTGAACTGCTCGTGCGCACGGCGTGCTACAAGCTACGCGCGGTACACTCCGTACAAAAATGTACATTAAAAAACAACAAAATAAACTATAAATTCTCAACATTCTCCCACCTGAGACACAGATGTCTCACAAATGAAGTGTCTCACTGTAAGTAGCAAAAATAAACTTAACCAAACTTATTGACATGAGTAGGTACTTAAAATTTGGAGAAAACTATGTTTTATCTCTTACAACTAATTTACAATAACATAACATTCAATTATAACGTTTTGGTTTGTACACTTTTCGTCCAATTTTAGTTTCATATGGCACACAAGTTTTGTCTTCCACCTTACACTTTTCATCGACGGCACTTTCAGCATAGGTGTCCATGCTGGCCTCACTGAACTTGGTGGCCTTCTCCTCCTGTGCTTCAAGAGGACAGGATATGCCCTTCAAAGTGTAGAGCCTCTGAACAGGTCGCAACAATTGTCCATGGGAAGTTTGAAGTCTCACCAGACGCACCACTTTTTTTTGCCGGTAACAGTTCAATCATTCGCGCCAACGGCCAGTCCATTCGTTTCGCATTGTCACTGCCGATTAACACTATTTCACCGACGGTGATATTACTAAGGTTTTTACCACGATCACTAAGTACGAGTAGACCGAGATATTCCGACCGAAAACGATTTCGCAGTTCACTTCGTAGTCTCTGCAAGTATTTGTGACGACGATTTAGATTAACCGAATCTAACTTATCCAAATCGGGCACACCGCACTCTTTTATTTCAGTTAAAAACATCGACGGGGTTAGTGTCTTCAAGTCGTTAACACTGCTTGACATATAAGTCAACGGACGTGCGTTTATAAGGGCTTCGCAATCACAGAGTACCGTGTATAGTTCATCACCAGTCAAACATGCTTGTCCAAGTGTTCTTCTTAGCAGCCTCTTGAGAGATCCTATCAGCCGCTCCCACCAGCCTCCCCACCAAGGAGCCGATGGCGGATTAAAATACCAGCTGATTCTCCATGCAGAAGTGTTTCTTTGTATGATGTCCCACTGCAATTTGCTTAATAGATTTTCAGCGCCACGGAAGTTTGTCCCGTTGTCAGTATAAATATACTTTGGCCTACCTCTCCGCGCGATGAATCTTCGCAACGCGTTTAAAAAGTCATGTGTCGATAAAGTATATACTATCTCCAAATGAATGGCTCGGTACACGGCGCACGTCTGTCTTTCACCAACAATGGGCTAGCCAAATCAATTCCGCTTGAATTTCCTTTGCATTGAAACGTTTGCATATTACACAATTGTTCGTAACCCTTCGTAGCGTGTAGCGTCCACCAAGAATCCAGAACTTTTCTCTGAGGATACTCATGAGTCCTTGACCTTTTACATGACATGAAGTGACATGAGTGTGGTGAATAAGTTGTTGCGTTATTAAATGTTTGGCAGCCATTAAATACGGGCATAAAAAGTCTTTCGTATCTTCACGACTTGTCAGACGACTTTTTACTCGTAACAGACCTTCCTCATCTTGGAATACCTTAAGAATTTTCTCAATTTCCTTCGTCAGTGGTACAAAAGCTTCTTGCTGAGAAATTCTAATCAATGTTTTTTCAGCATTATTTATCTCTTCTGCTGAGAGTTGACCACGTGTTTTAGTATTTTTATTTTTACAATTATGTATAAAACGATGAGTCCATGCTATCATACGAAAATTTTGTTAATATTTTGAGAAATATGAATATAATCGTGAACTTTCTTCGCTGGCCAATAAAGTATTCGTAACTTTCTTTTTTCGTTCTACATTCACTTCATGTTCATCTGTTCCTCGCATTGTTCGTGGCCATGCTTTTCTCCCTTCATACAACCACGCAGGTCCATCCCACCATTTGGTTGTTGTTAGTACTTTAGGAGAACATCCCCTTGACAACAAATATGCAGGGTTTTTTCTCCTGGTACGTGGTTCCAGCATTCAATATCTGTCAAGTGTCTAATTTCTTGGACACAATTCCAAACGAATACTGACCATTCTTCTTTTCGTTTTATCCACGAAAGCACCGTTGTCGAATCCGACCAAAAATATGTACTTATCTCGGCTTTTAGTGCTGTATTAACTTGTGACCATAGCCTAGCCCCAATAGTAGCTGCCAATAATTCGAGTCGTGGAATTGTTAGTTTCTTTAAAGGTGTCCCTCTGGTTTTTGCTGAAACATCTCAAAACACATGCAGAGTAAAATTCTCCCCATCATTGGCATACATGTTGAACCTTTTTTTTTTACGAGGGTAGGGGGAAAATCTGCATTCAGACGCCCTATGCCATCCGGGGCACAGGGTAGTGCTGGGTTGCCAATTTATTGATCGCCGTTGGGCGACCAGCTAAAAAACCCCTCCCTTACCTCCCACCCCTTCCCGGATCTGTTTGTCACAATGCACAGGTCGGGGCTCCTTCTTTGTCTACCTCTTATCAACCTCTATCTTCTACCTCTCTTTCCAGGCGCTCTTTCTCCGATATTACTTGTTCGCAGAAGTTGTTTACTGCGCCCCATGCTACTTTCGCCGGGATCATTTTCCCCGTGAGGTTCTCTGTGTTTAACTCGCCGGTTATTCTAGTCATTTCCGCCCTTTCGTCTTCCCACGCCGGGCACCAGAACAGCGTGTGTTCGGCCGTGTCGTTTTCGGCCTCGCAGTGCGGGCAAAGCGATGACCTCCTCTTCCCGCAGGTAGGCCTGGATGCATCCATGGCCTGTGAGAGCTTGAGTCAGGTGGAAGCTGACCTCCCCATGCTTCCGGCCCACCCACACTCCTATCTGGGGTATTAATTTCCTTGTCCAAGATCCATTGGTGCTAGCTTCCCATCGCTGTTGCCACTGCCCCATCACTAGTGCTGCCCGTTCGCTCTTGTTCCTGGTTATTTTTCTTCCCAGGGCCTCCAGGTCAATGGGGGGTAAGCCCGCAACGACCAGCACAGCGTCCACCGAGACCGTTCTGTATGCAGCGCATACGCGGATCCCCATCTTGCGTTGGACTCTTCCAATAACCAGCCGGTGACACGCGGTCTTCAGAGCATCCGCCCATACTGGGGCCGCGTATAGCAGGATGGAGTTCGCGACCGCAGCGTACAGACGCCTCTTGCTCGCCCTCGGCCCCTTGACGTTCGGCATTATCCGGGACAGGGCCATAACTGCCTTTTCCGCGGTCACGCTAACCCTTTTAATGTGTTTCCCGAGATTGTTCCCTTTGGTGAGGGTCACGCCCAGATATTTTACTTCGTTAGTAGGGAGGATGTGGGCGTTTCCTACTCTAAATACAACGTCCCTAGTCCTTCTCCACCCCACCAGTATCACCGCCTCTGTCTTTTCTGGGGCCAGGCTGAGTGCGTTCCTTTCGAGCCACTCACATATCTGCGAGCTGCATGCGTTTGCTTTCCTTGTTAGCTCCTCCACCGTTCTAGCCACTAGGACCATCCCCAAGTCGTCTGCGTATGCGATTTTGGTGACCCCGGTTGGAGACTTTATCCTCAGTATGTCATCATACATGACATTCCACAAGAGGGGACCCAGGATGGATCCTTAGGGAACCCCTCTTGTGACTTGATATCTTCTTCCATCTTTGGTACTTATCCACCTGTTTGATAAGTATGATTTAACTATATCCAGCAGGTAGTTCGGTATGTCCCTTTTAGCTAGGGCTTCTACTATCCGTATCCAGGAGGCGGTGTTAAACGCATTGCGGATGTCAAAGGTTAACAGCGCACAAATGTTCCGCCTCTTAACCGGCTCGTCCTTAACATCTACCGCAATGCGCATCACCTCCTGGATAGTCTGCACCGTACTTCGACCCTTCCTGAACCCAAATTGCATATCTGAGAGCCCGCCATTTTATTCCAGGGCATCGCTAATCCGCTTCTGTATCACTAATTCTAGCACCTTTCCCATTGTGTCCAGTAGACACAAAGGCCTGTAGCTTGTAGGTAAGGTCGGCTCTTTGCCAGGTTTTTTGAGCAGTATTAGCTCCGCTTCTTTCCACTGCTCCGGGAAGACCCCCCTCTCCAGACACTCATTAACAATGCCTGTTAGTATGTTAGGGTTGCCTATAGCCAGGTCTTTGACTATCTCCGGGGGAATCTTATCCGGGCCTGGGGCCTTTTTTGATCTAAGCCTCTCCACGGCCGCGTCCATCTCTTCTTGCGTTACTTCCGGTACTGCTTTCTCCCCGCTAGAGACTGACCATGTCGTTATTTCGTCTCTTGGGAAGAGAGTAAATATAATATTTTCCGTTTCCGCTTCCGTTAGCAGCGGCAGGGGCTCCCTGATCTTCAGCCTCTTCGTCGCCGTCCTGTACCCCTGCCCCCAGGGGTCCAAGTTTAGCTCTTCGCACAGCCTTTCCCATGCATGTCTTTTGGCACCGGCGATTACGCCGCGCAGGATTCTTCTTGCCTCCGTCGCTTCCAGCCTATATTGCTCTGCATTCTCCGGGGGTCTGTTAGCCCTAGCACGCTGGTACCTTCGCCTTGTGGCCATGGCTTCTTTCCGCCTTAAGGCCACCTCTTCTGTCCACCAGTACACTGGCTTATGGCTGTTGTTCTTCTTCTTCCTGAGTACAAGGTCACAGGTGACCTTTATTCTACGGGTCAACTCTGCTGCATTTGTTGGGGGCCGTGGGAATCTGCTTAGATATGTTTCCCTGAGGGTTTCCTTGGAGTATCCCTTCAGGCTCCATCCTTGCGGCTTACTTGTCGCCTTCGCCTTGCTTACCTCCATCTCGATTGCGATCACCTTGTGGTGGCTTAGGCTTTCCACGTCTAACACCCGCCACCTAAGCACCCCGCCCATCGCTCGGTCGTTGGCCCATGTGAGGTCTATGCACGTTGCGCTGCTTTCCCTTACAAACGTGGTAGTACCGTCATTGACCACTGTTAGGTCTAGGGCTGTCGCCCATTCCAGAGTCAGTACCCCCCTCCTGTTGTCTGCCCGGCTGCCCCAGCATTTGGATGCCGAGTTAAAGTCACCTGTCACTACTAGTATCCCCTTGGGTCTTGCTCTTATGGAATGGTCCAGGTCTTCCAGGAATTCCTCATATTTCTGTATGGGTCTGCTAGGAGAGAAGTAGCAGCTGTATATTATCTTCTCCCCCAATCTGACCCATACATAGCCGTCCCCTGCTCCATGCTCGTGGGGAGTGTACTTGTGAACTCTGATCTGAGCGTCATTTCTATGGTCTCTGTAGCAGCTCGGAGAGTTGCCCGTCGTAGGTTCCGTGATGCAGAGTACATCCACCTTCTCTGTCTTTGCTGTGGCGTATAGCAGATCTTGCGCGCCCCAGCTTCTCCCAATGTTCAATTGGAGGATCTTGAAGGCTGGGCCTTGGTTAAGGACTCCTCCCGTCCTTCACTTTCTTTCTCCGCACTGGCTGGATTGGAGACTGTGTTCTCCTTGTCTGCGGCGTCGCTCCCTTTTGGGGTTTTTGGCCTGCGCTCGCTCCAGAGCCCTTTGTACTGCTCTTTCAAACTCCGGGCACCTCAGCGTGCCGTACTTTATCGCAGGTGATGCACCAGGTTCTTTCGGCCCTACAAATGGCTGCCTTGTGTCCCTCTTTCGCACATCTTCTGCACCTGCCACCTTTGTCACTCTTACTCTTGCATCTTGCGCTTGTGTGCCCAAAGCCATAGCATTTGTAACACCTGGTGACTTCGTGCCATTCTTTTATACAGCTGCTGGTTCAGCCAATTTTAAAGTACATCATATTTATCCCATTAGGGGTTTCAGTCAGCAAACATTACTGATGACATTTAATGTAACTTCTCTGGATACTAGGTACATTGTTCAAGGTATTGTATTTTTGTACAAACTGTTGCATAACCAAATTGATTGCAGTTACTTACTTTCCAAGATATATTTTTCAGTGCCCAGATTTTGCACTAGATATTCTAATACTTTCTTCACATTTAAAGTCAACACAAACATGCTGCTTAGATCGCCCATTTTCGTTATCACTTCCAGTTACAATTTGATGTGCAATAATTTTGATATTTTTAATTGTTCGCTGAGAGAAATTCGTAGAGTCAGTGAATCCACTTTTGTACATACAATTGCAGAATAATGTAATGTTATTATTTATATTTATGGTTGTTATTTATCAATATGGTGTATTTTGTTTATGTTATACGGTTATTATACTTTACCTTTTTAATGGATTGTTCTGTTAGGTAATAAATTATTATTATTATAAATTGATACACAGAATAAAAACATGTAATTTTTGGAATTATATGCGTATGTATTTGTTAAAAACATATTCTATGTATACAATGAAAATCGCACATTTAATATGTGAGCCATTCGTTTGACACTTACGGAACACATAAAATTTTGACGTCACATGCTCGTAATCTATACTTTATAATCAAACAACTAATTGAAAGCACAATAGAAAATAAGTAAAACTATATAATTCTGTTTCATAGACATAGCTAAGCCTTTCACTTGATACAAGGAGGTAACCTGTGGAAGATCCAAAATAAAAAGAAAAACAATAACGAACTAATATATATATATATATATATTCCTAAATATTTCGCAAATTATATATATATATATATATATATATATATATATATATATATATATATATAAATTACGTAAACCGAATTAGAGTTTACTATAAAAAAATTTATTTTTAAACAACGAAAAAGTACAACTCAAGATTAGATGTTTACAGACTGGATTCTAACTTGTAACTAACTTACTAACTACGTTTACAAAGACAAAATGAAATATAATATAAATGTAATAGGAGAGTTCTTCTGGGTTCATGGCTGCAGTAGTGCTGTTATCAGCACTTTCCTGTGGGAAGCTGTTCCATAACTCCTCCCTCCTTAAAATTGAGCATCCCCGGGAAGGTTCAGCTGGGGCTGCTGCTGTTGGGGGGTTGAACGCCTAGGCTGGAGTTCATGGTCGTGGATTCTTCTGGACTTCTGAGGAAAGCTGCAAGTATTGTAACTGCAACTTATAAATAAAATTACGTATAATATTGAGTAATTTGAGATATCGGCAGTAGTGTCGTAGTCTTCGATGTCTTCAAATTTGTTTATGGGTAGTTTAAGGTCTTGTATGCTGTTGAGTTCTACTATCGATCTTGGTGTTTGTAATTCATCAAATTTTATCTTGAAGTCGTCTAATATTATCGGTCTCTATGTGGTGTCTTCTTGTTGTTTATTTTAGTGTATTGGCAGGTTTTGTTGTTGTTATGCAGGATGATGTTCTTCTCGCAGGACTTCTCATTCGTGTTGTCGATCATATTTAAGCATTGATAAACAGTTCCTTTAGTACATCTGTCCTTCAGATATTTAATTTGATAAATAAAAGATTTCAAAAAGTATTCTTTATTTAAAATAACATTCACAAGTTCCGTTTCAAGTTTACTAGGAATAGGTAAAAGGTGGAATAATTCAAACTAGTTTCATGATTTAATGGAAGTTCTAAACAAATAAATAGTTTTATTTAAATCAACCTTACAATTTACTGTAATTGATTTTTAAATTTTTGGTATATTTTTTGTGGGTTCTAACAGGAATTCATTATTATAATCTTTATAAATCTTATTTGATTCTGAATAAAATTTGTTAGTTTTGATAATGCTTCGATGCATTGCATGAAGTTTACAAAAGGTTAATGAACATTCTATATCTTGTTAAACAATGTTTATAATTTATTGTAAATATCATAAATACTGAATTTATTTAAATTATGAGTTCCGCTGACAACAATATGCAACAATTGTTCTATTTTTAATTTCAATTCTAACTCGTTATGTTTTATCGTTTCTGATGTCTAGTCCGCGGGTGTACGTGAAGTACTTGGTCCTGGAAGATTGGGATTTTTATTAATAGTTTTATAAAGTTTCCTTGGTCGTTTAATGTTAGATAGGTGAATTTTAGTCTGTTTTCTATTGTCTTTCGTATCTGTTTTAATTTCTGCCGTTTTTAAGTTTTTATTTATTGTTTTAATAGTTTCTTTTTTGAATTTCGGTTGGCGTGTCTTATTAACTTTTTGCTTATTTTGTATATAGGCTGTTTCGGGTATGTTGGGTAAATTTTCACGATTTTCATTTAGTTTATTAATTAGAGTAGATTTTTTATTTTGCATTCGCTCATTGATATTTTGATAGGCTAATTTTGTTTTTTCTTTATGCTTTTGAACATAGTCTTGTGTAATTTGTTTCTCTAATTCTACTTCAAGAGGTGAGTTAGTTTCAAAGTGCCCGTTAATAATTTCTGTTGGTTTTAAACCTGTGGAAGTATGATGAGTGTTATTATATGCTAATAAGCCAAAGTGAACTTTATTTTCTATCGTTTCATTTTTGAAATGGTCTTGTAAATTAAATAAGCGAATGTGTTCTATCAACGTAGAATGAAATCGTTCTATGAGGCCATTGGAATCGGGATGTTGGGAACTGATGAAATGGATGTCTATTTTGTGCAAACTTAGCAATTCACGTAGAACAGTGTTTTTGAATTCTAGTCCGTTATCTGATATAATCGTCTTAGGGATACCGTGGTGTGAGAAGAATTTTGTTAATTTATTACTTATCTCGATTGCATTAGTTGAACTAACTTCATACGCTTGGGCGTATTTAGAGAACGCGTCGATTATTGTGAGAAACTTGTGGTTTTCTAAACTTAAAGAGTCAATGTGTATGATATCAAAAGGTTTATTCGGGGTAGGTGTAATATTAAATTTAAGTTTTAAGGGATTACGTTCGTACTTTGATTTTAAACAGATTTCACATTGGTTAATAAAGTCTGTAATAGTTTTAATTTGATTTGGCCAATAGTATATTCTTTTTATCTGATTATGTGTCTCGTTAATTCCGCGATGGTTGGTTTTACCTTCGTGGTAATTTCGGATAGTATCAGTGATTTCATCTTCCTTTTCTATATCTATTAATTTAATATTGCATTTTATAAATTTAATTTCAGAATTTTTAAAGTGTTTCTGTAAAATGTGACTAAATTTTTCATATATAGGTTGTTCGAAATATAAATAATATACGACCTTTGGAACTACATAATTTTTTACAAAATTTACAACGTCATTTTCAAAGTTATTTTGGGATAATTGTACATTAACTCTCATTTTATCTAAGTGTAATTTTTTTACTTTTGGATTGGATGGTGAATGTTCAACTTCCGTAATAATCAACTGATTTTTACCTACATTTACTGGTAATTCACTGATCGGTATTCCAACTATAGGGTTTTCGGGGTTGGAATGTACGGTAATGTCACTATCGTCGGACTCATCGTTTGAAATTTGAGTTCTGGCGTCCACTTCTACAATTAAGGATTCGTTGTCGTGTTCGTTGGTTTTATTCTGTTCTAATTGTTTATTAAATTCGTCCATATAATTAAAGAAATCATCGCAATTATCTTTAGTTTCATTAACATTAAGTTCGAACGGTGGTATTTTATTATTTGGTTTATTATACACGGTTATTACTGTACTACTATTTCTGAAAATAAATTCTATCATAGGTTTAACGTTAGTCCAATTCAGTTGGTCAAGTCCGCAACCTAATTTTGGTATATTTAAATATTTGATCTGATTTTTCAAGCAAAATGATTTTAGATTTAGAAGGGTATAGAATAAATCTTGATTCGTAGGTTTTTGCTTATAATAGTTTTTCGTTATTAGGTAAATAATGAATCTATTATTTTGGTCTTTTAGGTAAACTAAATTATATAATTTAGGGTTTTGATTTTTTAGTTTATCTATACTTTGAAATTTTTGTGCGAAGTCTTTTGCTATTCCATCTAACATTACTAGGTCTTTGCTAACACAATGTGCTAGGCTTTCGTTACAGGGTGAATCGAAGAGGTCTGCTTCTACTTCAAAGATTTTATACTCTTTATCTGATTTAGTTAGTTTACTGTCTAAATAATTTTTATACTGAGTCGAAGGTGATGAATCTTCTTCAGTATTTGAATTTTGAACAAGTTTTTCGTTTTTACATGGAATGCGGCTCAAAGCGTCAGCGTTCGTGTTTAATTTTCCTTTTTTATACAAAATTTCATAATCGAACTCTTCCAATTTCAATCTCCATCTTACTAATTTAGAGTTGGGTTCTTTCAGAGAGAATAGCCACTGTAATGGTTTATGGTCCGTTATAATTTTAAATTTTCTGCCGAAAAGATATGGTCGAAAGTATTTTACTGCCCAAACTATGGCGAGTAATTCCTTTTCGATCGTCGAATAATTTTGTTCCGAATCATTTAGAGTTCTACTAGCATATGAGATAGGTAAATCTGAGCCAACATTACCTTGGGATAAAATAGCACCAATTGCATGGTTGCTAGCGTCGGTTGTAAGATTAAATGGTTTAGTAAAGTCCGGGTATTGAAGGATTGGTTCATTTACGAGTAGATTTTGACAAGTATTAAAGCATTTAACATATTCGGGGTCATTAATTTTGATCTCTACGCCTTTCTTGAGGCATTTAGTTAATGGTTTGGTGAGTTTAGCAAAGTTCTTAATAAATTTTCGATAATATCCTAATAATCCTAAAAATCCTTTTATTTGCGTTGTGGTTTTTGGTAATGGATAATTTTTTATTGCATTAATTTTATCAGGGTTAGGTTTGACGCCTTCGGGAGTTACTATATGGCCTAAATATGCAACTTCTTTTTGAAGAAACTCGGATTTATCGAGCTGTATTTTTAGATTAGCCTTTTGAAGTCGTTTAAAAACAGTTCTTAAGTTTTCCATGTGTTCTTGTAGACTGGTACTAAATATTAAAACGTCATCAAGATACACAATACAAATTTCATTTGTTAAACCCCTTAATACATTGTCCATAACGCGCTGGAAGGTGGCGGGTGCATTTTTAAGACCGAATGGCATTCTGAGAAATTCATAATGTCCATTTTCAGTGTTGAACGCGGTCTTTTGAATGTCGTCTTTGTGCATTTCGATTTGGTGGAAACCGGAGGCCAAATCTAGGGTTGTGAAGTATTGGCATCTGCCAAGTTTGTCTAGTAATGAGTTAATATTCGGAATTGGGTATTTATCGTCAATTGTCTTATCGTTTAATTTACGATAGTCGATAACGATGCGCCATTTTTTCTTTCCCGTTGCATCTAATTTTTTCGGTACAATCCAGACGGGGGATGACCAGGGGGAATGTGACGGCCTAATAATATTTTGACTCAACATTTTTTGTATTTGATCTTTTACTTCATTGCGATGTACTTCCGGGTATCTATACGTTTTTGAATAAATCGGGATTTCATCGTTTGTCCGTATATGGTGTTTTATTTCGTTCGTAAAAGATAACGACTTATCTTCCGTATGAAAGATATCGGTGTACTCTTTCACTAGTTTCGTGATTGCGAATTTTTCCTCTGAATTCATGTGACCAGTTCGTATTTTAGAAAAATCAAAGCTATTATTTAAATTTTGTAAATTAAGATTGATATTATTAATTTCAAAATTTTCTAACGATTCAGCACAGATATTATTTGTGGTGTCTATAATATATTCTTTTTCGCTTGGATTTATCGTTGGATAGTAAATGATATTATTTTCGATTTTTGCGATACCTTCGGGGATTATGATGTTATTGATATGAGTTTCCGGGACAAACACTTCGCCATTTTCAATGTTATCAACATAGAACTTTGTTATCTTCTCAGACTTAGGTGGGATCGTGACATAGTGAGGACGCGGTGTTACAGTGTGATAGTGAATTTTTATCTCAGCTGTTGGTGTTATTATCTTATCGCGTGTTAAGTCAATGATCGCTTCTAATGTTTTTAAGTTATCTAGTCCTAATAGAATATCAAATTGGTTATGGAAATCGAATAAATAATATTTAAGATTAATATTATGTTTTTTGAATATTTTTGAACAGGGTAGTACTAAGCTGAATTTTTCGGTTGAGTTTCCATGTGCAGTAGTAATTTTGAAAGGATCATATTTAATTTCACTATTAAAATATTTATTTGCAATTTCTGGTTTAATGAATGAACGTGTACTTCCTGTGTCGAGTAGGACTTTTAAGTTATGTTCTGGAAAAATAAGGAAAGGTAGCTCGCTTTGATTATAGGCAAGATTCATTAGTTCGATGGCGTTTCCGAGGCGGCTATTTCTAAAAAATAGTTTGGATCGGAGTCTGATTCTAGTTCGTAATATTCGGTATCGACATTTGGTTGGTAATTAGCAATGTTATTTTCGTCAGTGTCTGGTTCGTCGTTTATGTCATTAACTTCTGTGTTATGAAGTTCTTCGAATGTAAAGTTTTGTCTCTGTTGCGTTTGTGGGTATTGACGGTACGCGAATTGTTGAGATCGCGGTTGATTGTAACCTGAACTGTAGCCTGCAGGTCCGGGCTTAGGTGCAAATGTTTGCCGTGTACTGATAGTCATTGGTGTAGGTTTAGGGAATTTTTGGTTAGGGTTAGATTTGAATACGTTATTTTGTTTTGCATTCTGGTGTTGGAAGTTATGTTGGTATTGATTGGTATTATGTGGAATCGGTCGGTACATTAATTGAGGGGATTGTCTATACGGTGGTCTGTTATGTGTGTTATTGATAAATTGTTTTGGTTTGGGTATTGTGTTAAATTTTTGATGTGTGCGTGAGTAACTATCTATTTGAAAATCGTTAGTTAACATATTAAGCGCGGTGTTCATATCTGATGGATTTTTAGTGCGCATTAAATTACCTAAGGGCTCTTTAAGCCCTCTCAAGAGAATTCTTACTGCGTAATTTTGAAAATATCCTATTAGAACGGCTTGTTCTTCAGCTTTTATTTGCGTGGATATGTACGCGATTTGTAAATTCAAAACTTCTTTAACTCTATTATAAAATTCAAACGCGGTTTCATTGTTCTGTTTTAATTCAGACATTTCAATATTAAGCGTATAACAATCGCGTTTATCAGAATAAGTATCTATTAAAGCCTTTTTTAAGACAGCCCAACTAGAAATAGTGCAAGTTGCAATATTGGAAGCAGCTTCACCTTTGATTTTTGATAATATGCTTGACATTAAATACTCATTTTGGAAGTCATTTGGGTTAGTTACGTTATAGAATGTATTCACTAACTTCTCACAAACTTCAATAAATCTTGATAAGAGTTTTGCGTCTCCGTAAAATTCGGGGACCATGTCTAGAAATTCTTTTTTTAGTGTTGGGGTCGTCATTTCTGCTATATTTAAATTATTTATCTCTTCAATTAAATTTTCAACTATTATATTATTTTCTGTTATACAAGGGGTTGGTGAGTTACAAGAAACTATTGAACTTGTGTCTGTATTCTCTGAATCTGATTGATTTTCACTGATATTTCTAAAGGACATTAGTACTTACAGAAATATTATCAGCTTGTCCATGGGCTTCTGCTTCGTATTCAGCGTAACAGGAGTCCTGGGATGTCGACTGGCAGCTCTGTGTTCCTCAGGGCTGGAGACTTCTGCGGTGTGGCACGATATGCACTCGTGACGATGCGAAGTACTCAGTGACGATTTTCGTTGCAAATTCCCAGTAAATCGTTAAAACGAAACGGATTTATTTTGCTTAAATTCGTCTGGGAATCCTACCGTGACTGCGCCAATTACGTAAACCGAATTAGAGTTTACTATAAAAAAATTTATTTTTAAACAACGAAAAAGTACAACTCAAGATTAGATGTTTACAGACTGGATTCTAACTTGTAACTAACTTACTAACTACGTTTACAAAGACAAAATGAAATATAATATAAATGTAATAGGAGAGTTCTTCTGGGTTCATGGCTGCAGTAGTGCTGTTATCAGCACTTTCCTGTGGGAAGCTGTTCCATAACTTATATATATATATATACAGGGTGAGTCTGGGAAGACGCCCCCCCATTTAACTTTTTTATTATGAGTAATAGAAAAAAATGGTTCATATGAAAGTTTTATTGTTTTAAGTATACTATTTGATGGCAGATGTAGATATTTTTTATAAAGTCAGGTTTACAAGATACGACTATCAACTTTTTTTTTTTAAATAGCAACCTATAATTATTTTACTAAAATAAAAACCGCCATTTTTTTCTCTTTTCAATGGTGTATTAGTTTTTATTAATGTATCTGAAAAAATTCGAGAAAAATAAGAAAATTGAGGAATACTAGAAATAATTTTTATACAAATATTATAGGTGGCCGTCAAATTCCTGAAACTTAATTATTGATTAGATATTGACCGATTAGATCCTTCTGATACTTAGCTTCAGTTAGATTTCACTCTCCTTGCAGTATTCATTTAGTAGTAAAACTTAAATTCATTTCTCTTGTTTCGTTGCTTCACTTTTTTTTTTGGTTAAGTACGTTGTTTTGTTTGTTTAGCTGTCAGACAATTAGTGGCCGTTCGCCGCGAAGTAGCTCTGCCGATATTATTGTCGGCTAGGCGCGCCTTTTTACCGGCACCATTCGAATTTAGGCGGAGGCTGTCTTTGTTTTTGCGCATCGCTCTCTTTTCTTGGCAGAATTTCACAGGTTCGATTTCGAACGGAGTCAGTTTTTGTTTTGTCTTTTCGAACGACGTCTGTTGCGGAAATGTGAGTTTTGAATATTGGAAGATGGGCTATTTCATTTATGTTTCGGCAAACCTGTTTTGTTTGCGAAATACCCTTGCGGGGATTTGGGAAATAGTTCCATTTAGGGAATATTGCAGTTTAGGTTACTGCATTATTCGTCGGCGTTGTTCCGGATTAAGTTTTCAGTAGGAAAGGTCACACATATTCTGCCACTTGAAGCCGCCCAAGAACTCAGGTAAAGATGTCTGTTCATTTGTTAGTGAATCTGCCTTTAGTCAAGTAAAGTTAGCCTGTTAATAGCTTTCCCTCGCACATGGCCCTAATTGCAGTCGTTTGTTTTAGGCTTTTTACGTCGACCATTTTTTATGTTTGACGTCAGCTGGTCATTTTATTTTGACGTCAGCTAGTTCGTTTTTATGTACGTTTTGTATTACGTTTTACGTGTTTACGTACTCTTGTGGCTGGTCAGCTGTTCGTGCCATTTTTGTTCCGTCCTGTGTGCCCGTGTTCCTGGCATCGAAGCTGTTGCGAGCGCACTAGCTCGTTGGCGTTGAATTGGAGGATTCCAGTTATTTGTCACCGAGGAATTAAGCCCAGCAGCTGTGGGAAGAGAAACCACGTGTAGCGGAAGTGACGCTGCGTGACGCTCCCATTTCACGTGCTTGTCCGCCATCTTGGGAATTGACGATCTTGGACATCCGGCTGGCAGATCGAGTTGTGCCACTGCTGCCATCTTTTCCGTTAGCGCTTGGACGCCATACAGCTAAGCCACAATCATTTGTTTTATTTATTCATTATTTTTTTGTGTAATCATATGTTGTCGTATTTACGATTTGTGTACCGTTTTGTTCACGACATATTTGAGTTACGGATTATCGAGTTTACCAATAGTAGTTACAGAATTTTTGTGAAAATCCAGTTAAGAGTATTTTGTAGAGTCATTGTAGTGACGTTGTGGTCACTGACGAGGTGTGTTGCTTGTGCAACGTAATAGTTGTTAGGGTCTGCGATTCTGTAGTCAAGTACGTTCGGTCGCGCCGCGTAAACGAATTATTGGCCAATGATACGTCATACGTCGGTATACGTCAGTTCATTTTAGGTGTAGACTTTTCCGCAGCCCTAGTCGCTACGGCGAAACGCAGCGCCCCGCCTTCGTTTATGCTAGTATCCGCTTTGAAGCGCTCTGCCTTAAGTGGATTTACGATCCAACTGTATTGCAACATCAACTATTGTGTCCTGTGTAACTTGCTCGTTAATTATTTCAATATATTTATCAGTTTTCCGTACTACGATCTTGTTATTAGAGTATTCGTGCACCCTCGTATCCCCTTCCTGGGACGTATCCCGATTTTTGTCGGCCGTCATACTCCTGTTGAACCGGTCGCGGCTCAGGCCGGCTGGCGCCCATTAACTCTGTGATTTATCACACCCTTCTCCGACTCACTCCCATCTTCACTGAGTTTAGCCGTGGTTCAACCGTTCCATCCGGGTTCATCATCCAGGGAGCATAAGGTTGATTTATTGTAGCACAAAGAAATTTGCGTTATAAAGAATAAATATAAAAAGAAATCTACAAAAATAACACAATTAAAAGAGTTTAAATATCTGGGAGCTATAATAACGGAAGATGTAAAATAGATATACAACTGGATGATAGAATCACAAACTTAACCAAATTATATTTGTCCCTATTCAAACAAACCTTAACAAACAGAAAATTGTCCACAACAATGAAATAAGATTCTGCAACTCACTGTTCGTACAGTTCTAACATATAACTCATAAACTTGGTTATTGACTGAAAAGCAACAAGGAAGGCTACAAATAAGCGAATATATTAAGATGAATAGCAGGTGTGACAATACGAAGTGAATACGTTAAGAAGAAATTAGGAGTAAAATTCATTGGACAAAAATAGGAAAAAACTCCTTACGATGGTGTGGACACCAAAACAGAATGCCAAAAAAATCTAGAAAATTTAAAGACAAAAGAAGCGAAAAGCCTAAAGCAATAGAAATGAAATGGAAACAAATAAAACAACTCGCCAAAAATAGAAAGAATGGAGAAAGAAAATTAAACAATAGAACCTAAGAGCTTGACACCAGCAAAAGTTGGTATAAAATAAAGATGGATAGTTCGTGACCGACCCGTTCCTTTGAGTCGATTCAGTACCGTGAACAAAGTGTACCGGATCGCTAAATGAAAAGGATCTGGGTCGCGGTTTAGTGACTGATGTAGACCTGCGCGCAGTCATTTCTATTACTAGATGTCCGTTCTCCATACGAAGCGTTTGAAAAACGCGAAATCTCACGACAACAATTTCTTATAACATCAAAAGCTAGAGTATTCGAGCTCGCATTATTGCCGATAGAAAATTGCCGTAAAATAATACAAAACTAAAGTTTTATAAATCTGACAATGACATTTGCCAATTTGTATAAGATATATTTTTTAAAGTTTAAAGAGACGTGAATAAGGAGAGAAAAAGAGAAAAGTGCAGTAACACGACCAAAGGATATTTTTTACAAATATTAAGCGAATCCCCAAAATACGAATCACACAAGGCAGAGTGGGGCTACGCCCAAATGAAGCAAATAAGCAACCGTACTCACACGGATGACAAGAGGGTTGCTGTAGTCTGTAGGCAACAAATTTCACAAGAGACACAGTAAAACAACGGCATAGGAACTTATAGCTTATTAAGTACAGGGATAGAGTAATAGTGAAATAGTTTTTAAAATTATTATCAAGAAGCGTTAATTTAGAATTTTAAGAGAAATAGGAAAACTAATGATAAATGAACTACATAGAAGTATCAACAAAATTAGGAAAAAAGAAGAGGATGAAGCAAAAGAGGAAAGAGCATTTAAGAGCAATAAAAAAATCAAGACACACTGGTGATATTATCCTGAAATGTGGATGATATTATAAAGAAGTGGAAGATGATAAAGGAAAAGTAAAACAGGGAAATATAAAAAAGAGAAAATAAATGGGAGATTTCTTTAAAGAGATCAGAATAAGTATGGACAGATTAAGAGGATTGACGGTCGCTGGACGAATTCAGATTTGGTGTGTATATGTTATAAGTTCGGACAACCGTTTGCTATTCCCCCTCTATTTCTGCGGTTCGACAACTTCATTTCTTACTGTTTCCGTTTAACACATGCTTCACAGTTTTCTTTCTCTATCAGTGAATAGAAGGACCGCCTACTACAGCCGCCAAACGTAATTTACAGTAGTAACACAGAGAACAACACTGTAACTAAATAGCTCAGCGATTATTTACTGCATACGAATTGAACTCCCCAAAGCGTTTCTTTTAAAACTTCTAAAATTTCGAGAACTGTTGCAAATATCAAATTCAATTTTTAGATGACAATACCTAATACTATGTAGCACGCAACAGTCTTATTTTAATATATAAATTGTTTATAACGAATGAGAACAAAAATTAAAATTTTTAAGTTTTAAGAACCTCTAGCGTAATCTCGTACCGTTCACAATTTTGGTATACATGCCGCGTGTGAAAGTTTATAATTTCATTGAAAAAATATTGAATATCTACAATACGCCTTCCAGTAACCTCAAATTTAATTTTATTTGTAGAAATATTGTCCGGTTCTAGTATCCTAATAAAGCATGAATGAATTAATTATTTGATATTGAACAAAAAAAAATACTCCGTTATAATGAGAATATTTCAACATACACGCCACAATCTTCAAATGAATCATCAACACTAAGTTGAATATTTTGGGATGATTTTTCTACTTCCACCAATTGTTCGCAATTCGTAGTCACATCAGACCTGGAATGATTATATGAACAATAAATGAATGTAGATAAAAATTTAAAAATTTCATAAATATATTTACTGTTTAAAAAATAACACTTCCTTGCAATATTTTTACGACTTAAACGTCGTTTTGTCAACGGAAGGTGTTTTTTATCAACTTCCATTTTGGATTTAAAACAAAAGCTTTAATATCAAAAATTTCTCCCAAACACAGAAAAGAACAGCTTGACTGATTCACTGAAAGCGCAGTACACTGCATACAGAGCAGAGCATAGTCCACCACGCTACGTGTGTAGTGGGGGAACATACTCTCCTAACAGTTTCTCCTCCATACACTACTGTTCCGACTTCTGAAATAAGCAGCGAAAAGGGGTTTAGTAGAAATCAAATCACAGCTAAACTAAATGAGATATTTCAGATTTTTATTTAGAAACTTGCTCCTAAAGGTTTGCGCTATGGGGCTGACCCAAACATTATTTGTATAAAGTACATTTTTCATGTTGAAAATAAATATTAAAACTACCATTTTTTAGGTGTTTTTTGAAATAAATTTAAATGCAGTAGAAATTAATAATTATTGAAAATAATTGGTCAGCCCCATACATTTATCCTTCTATTATACTGTGGTATCAAGTTTGAAGTTATAACTTCATATTTACGAGTGTAGTTTGATTTCTACTAAACTGCTGTTTAGCATGGCACCGGCAATCCCCTTAAATGAAGACATAAACAAATTGAAACAAAATAATAAGGAAAAACAAAGCGAAAACATAAACATAAGGCAATAACTAGAAAATCCCGAGAAAAAAAAACAAAATAATCCAGAGAATGAAAAAAACTTCAAACATAGAACAATGGCTAGAAAATCTCAAGCAAAAAAAGAACAGAACAATCCAGAGAATGAAAAAACATCAAACATAATCGAGACACTAAAAGAATTGAAAAATAATACAGATCAATCAGAAAAAGAAATAACTACGATATCATAATAGGTCTGGAAAATGCAGAAGAAAGAAGATAGATGTTTAAGGCTGTTCGACCCTAAAATACAATTTCGTTTCTTGATTTTGAAATATTCGCCTTGCACTTATACAACCAGCCCAGCACTGCACGTTGTATTTGAGTTCTTTTCAAAAGGGTCATGTCATAAATCATAAAATTTACAACTTAATACCTGCGGGTAAAACTAAAATTTTCAATGCTTTCCAACAAGCTAGTTTTTCAGTGTGACGACTTCTTATATATTTCTAATAATACCTACCAACATTTGTAAACTTGTTACCTCATGAATATATTTCTGAGTTTAATCGAATATTATGCAAATAGCTGTCATATGGAAACAGTAGACATAATACCACGTCAAATCTGCCAATAAAATTTAAATATTTGAAAAAACAGTGGAACAAAGCTACTCTGATATTTGGCATCAAGAGAGAAGAAAGCAACGTACGGCTTCAAATTTTGGAAGTATTTGTAAAAAAAAGATTCAACACCTATGGGAAAGAAGGTATTTAATTTACTGTATAGTAATTTAAGAGAAAATTTGAACACTATGTACGGCGTACAAAATGAAAAAGTTGCTATACATACATTTGAAGAGAAGTTCCATGTGAAAGTTCGACCAAGTGGATTAATTATCGACGAAATGTTGCCATTCTTGGCTGCTTCTCCAGATGGGCTTATTGGCAATGACAAAATTATTGAAATTAAATGCCCCGCAAAAGGAAAAGCGTCGACTGTAAAAATCTCAATAGAACAAAATGAAATTAACTTTCTTAAAATACACAACGGTGAGATAATGTTAAAAGAAAATCATAATTATATGTACCAAATTCAAGGTAAACTCCACATAACGAAAAGAAAATCATGTTATTTTGTTGTATGGACCCCACTTAATATATTTGTACAAGAAATTCATCGTGACGAGATATTTTGGCAAGAAAAAATGGAAGAGCAATTGAAGAAATTTTATTACCAAGGGATTTTGCCAGAATTAATTGATTCGAGATATATACGTAACTTACCTCCCCGCGTAGCATATTAGTACTTTTTAATCTTGTAATTTGGACTTTTAATAATATATCATGTTAGTCTAATATTTTTGTTATTTTCTCAGTGAAAATGAAAAAATGAAACATGCAGAGTGAAATTTTTGTATTAGTAATTTGTGTTTAAGATATATATTTATTTATCAAACAAAATAATAATTCTGAATTATGTAACTTCTTTGACTTCTGCATTTATAGAACCTGTAGTAAATAAATTATTATCTATTCAATTTTCTGCATTTTTTTGCACTGAGTGCTCACAGCTAACTATTTCTTACCAAAATTTTAATTAGGAACAATGTTTTTTGTATCATTGGCAGCTAATCATTTGCTTTATTGAGATATATAATTCAAAGTACATAATATTAATGTAACAAAAAATTTGTATTGAGAATCAATCAAATTTAAAAATTTATATTTAAACAAGAAATAGTATTATTTCATATTTATACCTGGACGATATTGTGTTTGAGGACAGAAAGATGATCCCCTACTGATTTTATTACGGTTGGGTTACTTGAAGATGTAGGTAGAAAACTAAGAGTGAAATAAGTTGCCTAAATACCGGCGTAACGTCCGAATTGTCTGAAAAATTTGTATTTGTTCAACACATTTTCTCATTTTTTGAGAGAACGAATAATTTGATAATTTCGTCTTTAGGCTCCTCGAGAATAATAAAACTAATGCTACAAAATAGCATGAAGCAAATTTAAATTTAAAAAATCGTGATGGAAAATATGAGCATTATTATATTGCAATTTGTAGAAGCGATATTTTTTTAATGATTATATATTTCAAAATTTTAAGGCTGACATTTTGTTTATAAAGTATTGAACAATACGTGTATTTTTTTGTAATCATAACAAACACTTCAGTGACGAGAAATCGATTGCTAAAGTTAAACAAAAATGCCAGTTCTATGAGACAGGGGTCGAACAGCCTTAAGAAAACATAATTATAAAAGGAATAAAACAGGAGAATAACATAAAAGCAGTTGAAGACTTTGTAAAAGACAAAATAGGTGACGGTAGTCAATACATATAAAATAGGAAAAGCTGAAAAATGGCAACACACAGTTGTAACAATTGATACATGAAAAAAAAGATAATCATGAAGAATAAAAACGAACTGAGCGGCACAAAAATGCTAATGATCTGATAAAAGAAGACGTGAAAACAGAAAATGAGATAGCAATCATAGCAAAGGAAGCGATGACAGAAAAAAGATGTAAAGGTAGGGTACAGAAAGAATAAAATAAATGATGAATGGTACGAATAGTGCAACAAAATCGGATATTTGAAATTGAACAAGGAGATATAAGTTTAAAATTAAGAAAATATGGGATAAGCATAGCCCCATTACAGGAAATAAGATGGAAAGGTCAAGGACAAATAAACTAGAAAGATTAAGGAAAGAAGAATAAATAAAAGAAGTTTCTGGAATACACACGTTACGTAACATAACAAACGATAACAGACATAGACTATGCAACTTTGCAAGTAATACAAACATGATTATAAGCAGCACAAAATACGAACACCCGTTGCAACACAAAATCGTGGACAGCGCCAGTTTAAAGATATCACTCACAAATCGATCACGTACTAATTAATCGAAGAAGACAAACTTCGATGATTGATTTGAGACCATATAGAGGAGCTTGCGCTGATACCAACCTTTAGATGGTAACATCAAAAATAAGACAAAAGTTAGTCAAATCCAGTCAACAAATGAATAGAAAAGCTAAATGCAGGGAAATTAAGCACGAATAATAGGAAGAAAGGAGTTAGGGATAGTAATTCAGAGGAAAAATGATATATAATAAAACAATACATCATAAATGAGGAACAAATAGGATTAATAAAAAATAATAATAGAAACGAATGGTACAATGAAGAATGTAGAACTATAAGCGAAAAAAATGTAAAGGCAAGAATTACATGGATACACATAAAAAACAGAACATAAAGTCCAATATGATAAAATAAGAAAGAATTTAAAAAAGTGATACGAAAAAATAGAAGAGAATGGATGAAAAAATAGGATAGAAAGTATAGAATCAGAAAGGAAAAACAATACTACAAGACAATTCTACCAGGAAATAAAACAACACAAGCAAAAATATACAAACAAGATAAAAATAAACATGATGAAGGACAGAGATGGTAAAATGAGCAAACGGAACAAGTACAGGAAGAGCACAAAAGAACTACTAAATAAACCAATAAACAAATCAGAAGGGGATGAAGAAGAAGAGATGATGGAGAATGATGAAGAAAGTAGAGAAGAGAATAATTAAAGAACCGACGTTAGAAGAAGTCGAGAGAGTAATCCAGAACAGTAAAAATGGAAAAACTTGGGACTGGTAGATAACTTGGAACGAAACCTCCATATTAGTTTAAATCAACTAAAATCTATTAGAAATTCAAGATAATTCTGACGGTAAATCTTATATCTGTTCTTCAAATTTCCAGTTGTGTTGATAAATTTAAGCGAGGCTTAAGTTCTTAAAAAAATATTGTGTAATAATCTAAAAATTCGTTCAAAATATATGATTGAAATGTATACGCTATATTTTCAGTGTTTTAAATATAATTTGCATGTAGTATTATTTGACTAGTATAGTTATGTGTTCTAATCGTATGAATACTATGAAACGTAACTTAACTTTTTTAATGGTAAAATTGGCAAAATTATTACAACAAGGGACAATGGGAAGTCGTAGAAAACTCGGTGCACGTAAATACAAAGATTTTAGTGAAACAAATAGTATCTGGCAACATGTATGCTGTTGCTGTGACTTATGGTGTACCAAAATCTATCCTGCATCGAATATATTATCACGTATTGTATAAAGATGTTAGAGGACTAAAAATACTATCAGTTGTGAAAAAAAAAAACTATCTTGTAGATGGAATATTGACTGCTGCGAAGTGGGGATATTCTTTTACACGAACTGAGCTCAAGTATACTGTCAAGAACTATTTGGATAGAAAAAGAAAAGTAGAACGCAGATTAAGGCAAAATTGACGTAGGCAGATATGGTGATTTTTTTTAAACGCCGCATTAATTTATTATCTGCCCTTATGAGCAAAAATATAAAAAGATATAGAGCCCAATTATCCCGCAAATTAATTGAAGATTACTTCAAGAACTTAGAAGAAACATTAAATAGTATGCCACCAGAAAATATCGTTAACTTTCATGAGAGTAATATATCACATGATCCTGGACAAGAAAAAGTTATTATACATCAGCTTCTGGAATTCTACTTCCTGTTTATATTGTCTATAAAGGGCAGAATTTTTATGTTTTATTGTGCAAAAATGAACCAAAAGGTGCGCAGGTCGTACAAATAGCAGGTGGTTTTTTTTTTAAGATTGATTTCTGAAAGTAATTTTACCGTATGCAAACAAAACTGACTGGAAAGAGGGTAATTATTGGAGACAATCTTGCTTCACACCTATCCGTAAATGTTATTGCAAAGTGTATGGAACTAGACATATCACTTTGTAGGTCATCCAGCTGTTAAAATTGCGTATTTTGCTCTATTCCATTCAGTCATGTATTACGGTTTGATTATTTGGGGTCAATCTCCACATACTGACAGAATATTTTTAATGCAAAAAAGGCAATCAGATTAATTGCTGGCGTTAGTTCTAGATACCCCTGTAGAGAACTTTTTAAGGACAACAACGTCCTCGCTATATATTCTCAATATATTTTATATTGTTTAATATATATTAAGAAAAATATTCAAAATTACAGAACTCATGCTGAAATTCATAAACATAACACGAGAAATAATATAAACCTAATTGCTCCTAAGTTGACATATAGAAACAGTAAAATCAATGGCATAAATTTAATTTTTTTTAACAAACGCTCTCAGGAAATAAGAGATTTGAAATTAAGTAAATTCAAATCTGTTATAACCAACAAACTGCTCAAGAAAGGGTACTATTCGCGATTCAAATTAAGATTTATGTATATGCAACTTGCATTGCAGTGACATCATGTCGGGGATAAATTATTATTGTCTGGTGTTTTCATATGGTAGTAGCTATCATTCACTTAGTAAATCTTGTTTAACTTGATTATTGTTATTCAACAAGTTGTTTTGAATTTAATTATAAATAATACTTATTACAAGTAAGTGTAATATATCTAATTTGTACTTGATACATATAACTTTCATAAGTTTATTAAGCATGTAAATTTAATTCTAGGTTATCATGAGATTACAGTTTCAGCAATATTTTGAATATTTACGTGCACAACACAATTCGAGATGTGTTGCAGAAGGACAGGAAATTATCAATGCAGGGCACATTATTTCATGTGGTGTGATATAAAAAACTGAAAAGAGCATACACATATATGCTCTATGTTTGCAAACATCTGTCTTGAACGCAAGTCCACATGAAGTACAAGGAGTATTAGTTATACAAGTACAAATATATCCGTGCAAAAAATGGATTTTTCATGTAAAGCTGGACAAAGTGGAAGATGTATACATGCATCTGCCGGTCTTATATACTGCACTAGGTGTATTTTTTGTATTTTTAATTCTATATCAATAAATACAACTTATCAGGAGCTAGAGATTGTGATTGAGATTTCGCAAGAACTCCTAGAAATTTTGTGTTCTCGTTTCTTAAAAATATTATTTCAGAAATTGTATTATTTTATTTACTTTACTAGGTTTTATTTTATATTTATTATGACAGTTCTTTTTATTCTCATTAATTTTAGAATATCTTGAGAACAGGTACAAAAAATTTCGTATTCTCGAAATAAAAATTCACAACATCTATCAATAACTAACGATTTATATTTTAGGGATTTCGCAACTCAGTGCCTAATGTTAACGTGACAATTAAAACAAAAACAACATAGTTTCTTCTGATTAAATTGATTAGACTTGCAGAATCCCTTCGTTTGTTATAGTCTTAGATTACACTTTATTTTCTTGCTTGGGTTTGTTTTCAGTTTAGGAATGATGTGTCTGAACTAAATTTAATTTCACAAACTGATGTAAAATGTGTTTGGGCAAGTAAAAAACAATCAGTAATTGAAAACTATAATACTTTACCAATATTCGTACAAAAATTAATTTTGAAATGGATAGTTTCCAAACGGAAGAATTTCGTGAAATTTTAGAAAGAGCTAACCCAAACAGTGCATTATCGAAACATAAGTACAATGTTTCTTTTATTATATACATATATGTCTATTTGAATTTTTTAGAATTGGTAGAAATGTTATTATTATGCAAACAAATATGTCCTCTTCAACCAAAAGTACCCCTGGATTTTTATATTTTGAAGAAATTTTAAATCATAGTGTGCAGTCTACTATTATATTACATATTTCGTCAGTTTCAGTTGAATTAAAGGAATGCTGTAAAAGTGTATTTTTATAATTTTCATAATTTTCAGCTACATCTATTTTCTCGCCATCTTTTGAAAATGTGTGATATACTATATTACCTTTATTTCTAACTGATTTACAACCAAATACACAACAATTAACATTGCTCTTACTAACTTTTGGTTGTTTTTCCATTTTTTATGCCAAACTTTTTAATAACAAAGCAGTAAAAGTTTATAACAATAAACTTTACACGTCTACACACGCAAAGAGAGCGGTAATGACAGTAATTATATCCCCGACGTAACGTCACAATTTTTAGTTAAAAATTTTGCCGCATGGTGCGTATCGCTTAGCTTGAATCGCGAATAGTATTGACGAATATATGACAGATACAAACTTCTGAACAAATAGCGAGTATTTTCTCACTTATACATTTTAACAATTCTGAATTTTTGCTTGACTGTAGGCGTTTCTTGTCTCATTTTATGTATTTTTTAATATGTACTTATGTATTTTTTGACGAACTGTGCATTTATTTGCGTACCAGTAAATATATATTATTATTATTATTATTATTATTATTATAGCATTTACATTACTACCGGCTAATTCTACGAACTTATGCCAACCACTGGACGTGGCATTTTTTAAATATGTTCAAAGCAGTTGGCGTAAAACTATATTGCAATGGAAGAAGATTATCGCGGAGTTATTCCTAAAAACAACTTTCCGGCAATGCTAAATATCGTTGAGACAATTACAAGTTTATATCTCACTGTGAATTTGTTATTTATTATCTTATAATATATGGACATGAAGTCTAAACATACAGTTTTCCTTATTATTTAATTGTGTTTATGTAGCAGTATTTTATTTATAATATGTATGTTTATGTTTGATCAAAATATATTGATCTATATAAAAACCAATTGACTTTAAATATATTACACTTAATTTTCAAACCTTTGTTACGCACAATTTTGAAAAAAAAACCTTCTTTTTCTTTCAAGTTAACTGATTTATCTTGTTCCAAAATATTTTTCCTTAGTAAAATAATATAAAAATGAAGTGCCCCGTGTTGTATATTTAGTGCAAAAACTTGAGCCAGACAAATTTTACTTTTATTTTATTATATTAGGGGGTCATCCGACTAAATAAGAAAGAAAATACTACGATCATACATATTTTTTATGCCTATTCGATAGAATTCTGAATTTTCATAAATAACAAAAATTCTTTTTTCTATTATCAGTATATTAAATTATATATGAATATGTATATATATATTCCTAAATATTTCGCAAATTATTACTTACTCTATTTTTAATATGTTGTAGAATATTAGGTAATTTATTTTAATTTAAGAAAGCAGTTGGTGTTCTCTGCAGCATTTAGGTTAAGTGCAATCAACACTCTCTTGAAACAGGTCAGCTCAGTAGAATAACAGAACAACGAATGAAGTACAAGACAATCAAGTTTAAAAAGTGCGTTTCTAGTTTTCACTAGGGAGAATAGCAGAAACAAAAGTACTGGCCTCTAAATATCTAAATGAAATTAATGAAACTGTCGGCTTGCAGAAGGATAATTTGTGTTTTTATTTCTATTATAATTAGGGCCCGGGTTTGTATGCTCTATAAAATTGTAATATAAGTTGTTTTTATGCGGTTAAAATTATGTGATATATGCGGCAATATATGCAGTTATATGTGGTTATATGCGGTTATATGTGGTAAAATAAATGATATATATTTTGAAAAAGAAATAATATTATTTAAAAGTACACAATTACACAACATATAGTAACTAGTGTAGTAAGTAAGTATTACCTTTAAGTTAACTTAACGATTATTAAGAAAATCGTACGACACTAATTAACGACCAATAGAAACACTTATACGAGCATGGGTTACCTAGCAACGTCAAGATTTTCTTGGAAATTTTTCATTCCTAGACCAACCTAAGTGAAATTAATAAGTGGAAATTTTATGTCAAATTTGACAGTTGGACAATATAGTGAAACGTCATATTGAATGTTTAGAAATTATAGTTTTATTTTAACGGTCAGTATAATCAAGAAAGCAGTAACTAACGCATATTAATTAAAATTAAAAACACAATTGTTATAAGTAATGCTTCCTTTGTAAGAAGAATCTGATAAAGTGTTAGCAGTAGAAGTACTAATGATACTACCAGATTCAGGTTTTTTTTTCATTCCTCATGCTTTCTATTATATAAAATTGACTCCATACCGAAGATTTACTTCTTACAGTATTCATTGGTAATGATTCTTTTACAGCTTTATCAATATTTTGTAATGCCAGGGAACCAAAACGTGACATTTTGCTCGAATTTTTCAGTAATTGTTTTTTGTTGTCAATAATTTTATTACGTTGCTATAGTTATACTTGTATTCCAACTTGATTATTTCGAATAAAATTTTAATATTAATTTATGTATTTTTGCTTTTTGTAGCGGTGTCGTTACGATTTTCTTACCGAATCTACATTCGAGCATTAATTAATATCCGGGAAATTTTTTTGGTTGAGTGTGAAGAGATTGAGAGGTGGTAATGTAAGGGCGGTAAAAGCGATTAAGAGTGCGAATGGTGAGTTATTGTGGAATGAATTAGACGTTAGAAATAGATGGTGTGAGTATTTTAGAGGCTTATATGGTAGCGTAAATGGATCGAATTGTTGTAGTGAAAATTCAAGAGAAAATGTTAGAAGTGATGAATGGGATATAGATGAAAGTGATGTTAGTTTTGCATTGTTACGTTTGAAGAATGGTAAAGCTCCTGGTTTGGATGGTATAACGAATGAGATGTTGAAGTATGGTGGTGAGAGATTATTTGATTGGTTAGTTTATTTATTTAGATTTTGTTTGAAACTGTGTGTAGCTCCTGATGATTGGAAACGTGCTATCATTTGTCCTTTATTTAAGGGCAAAGGTAGTTCGAGTGATTGTACTAATTTCCGTGCGATAAGTTTGTTGAGTGTGGTAGGGAAGTTGTACGGGAAGATTCTTATTCACAAGGTACGATCCTTAACAATCTCCAAGTTGAGTAATATGCAAGGTGGATTTTTGCCTGAGAGAGGGTGTGTAGATCAATTGTTTTCTCTTCGTATGATTGTTGAGAAATCACTTGCTAAGAACAAGAAGGTGTTCTGTGGCTTTCTCGATCTTAAAAAAGCATATGATAGTGTTCATCGAGTTATTCTGTGGGATGTACTTCTAGAGTACGGTATAAATGGTAATTTGTTGGGAGCGATTCGTGCATTATACGAAGATAGCGAGGCTGCGGTGAGAGTTGATGGTAGATTGAGTGATTGGTTTCCTATAGATGTTGGCGTGAAACAAGGTTGTGGGATGTCACCGTGGTTGTTTAATTTATATATGGATGTGTTGTTACGAAAGTCGCTGCATGGGGCGGATGGTGTACGTATTGGTGGCAGTGTAGTGCCTGCGTTAGCTTATGCGGATGATGTAGTTGCAATGGGTGAATCTGAAGAACAATTGAGAAGAATGATTCTAAGTATAAATGAAGTAGGAAAAGGTTTAAATCTATTACTGAATGTTGAGAAATGTAAAGTGTTAGTGTTTGAGACGAGTGATTTGGTGACTGATTGCAATGTTTCGGTGAATGGTGTGAGATTGGGTCAAGTAAATGAGTTTGTATACTTGGGGAGTGTGTTTTCGAGGGATGGACGTATTGATCGAGAGATTGAAAGAAGAGTATCTGCTGGATGTAAGATATTGGGTGCTCTGGGAACCTTTACTCGGAACGTGAATGTATCCAGAGATGCTCGATTGAGTGTTTATAATGGTGTGTTAGTGCCTACGTTGATGTATGGTAGTGAATGTTGGGTATGGATGAAGAAACATGAACGGCGTATAACTGCCGTGGAAATGAGATATTTGCGGGGTGTGTGTGGATATACTAGAAGAGATCGTGTCCGGAATACATTGGTGTATGATGAATGTGAGATTGGGAAGAATGTTGTAAGAAGAGTGGGAATAAGTCAGTTGAGATGGTTTGGTCATGTAGAACGTATGTCGAATGACAGATTGGTGAAACAGGTGTATGTTGGTGAAATTGAGGGTGAAAGTTTGCGTGGACGGCCTAGGAACAAATGGATGAATATGATTGAAGGGTTGTTGCGTGAGTGAAAGATTCTGAGCGTGAAGAATAAACGAGCTTGTATGAAAAGAATTATGAATGTGGTTGAAGCAAAAGTGGTGTGTCAGGATAGGAATGTTTGGAGAAAATTCATTGCGGGATAAATATGATGAATGAAGACAAGCGTATGATTCTTGATTTTAGATTAATTGGTTAGATGTTTTGAGTGTTTACCTGCAATTGTGCGGAGACGATCTTCAGAAACAAGCGCAGTGTACACTAGCGAATGGATGAATGTTTGTTGTGTGTTGATGGATTTTGGTTGTGAGAAAAGAAAGAGTTTGTATGGAGGAAGTGTTAATGTGGTCGAATCGAGTATCGTGTGTCAGGATGAGAATGTTGACGGGTTCGTGCTACCCCATTTAATGGGATATAGCGTGATGTTATGTATGTATGTATGTATGTATGGGATATTTTTTGTCGTGCATTCCAAGAACGTAATCGGGCCCTCGTGTTCCACTCGGGCCGATTAATACGTTGTTGAAATGCACTCCTAAAAATTTCCGGAAAGAATTAACGCTCTTATGATATTATAAGTGAGAATAACTACTAATTAATAATTATTAATATTATTTATTAATTTAAATTAGAATTAAAGTATAAAAACACAATTTGATTCAAATTTTCAATAGAAAAACTGTGCCGTTTGTCAGAAAATACATTTGTGGTGCCTGTTACTATTTATTTACATGACATATAAGTAAACCTACTAGGTTTATTTTTATATTATTGGTTGTTATGAAATATTTGAATTTACTATTTATGTTTTATTATTATTGTGTTAGTTACTATAAACAAGATGATGAAAAATAAAATATTTTGTGTTTGGTTTAGTTAATTTATTCTACAAGTTTATATAATTTAACAATTATCTTAAATTCATTTAACACATTCTTATATATAGAAAATGAACGCTCTACATCACAAGATGTAATGGGAGCGTACTTCATATTCGGTATGTCTGTGGGGCTCATATCCAAGTTAATGTCTTCAGTTTGTCCTCTCAAAATCCCTCAAATCTTTCTCATGCTCTCGTATCCTGGGTTGCGAAGCAAAATGTTATTAAGTTTTGTTTGAATCTTGTTGACCATGTCCCCAGGAACCAACTTCATATTATCAGCTACATTTTCCAATATTTTAAACGCGTCAGTTAAGGTCATCTGGGTAGTTTCCGATTCCATGGTTTGTTCTTTCCAAAGCTGCACTATGTATCAAATACGATACTGGAGGAACTAAATCACTTAACACCCCAACAAGCATGTTTGCAACATAACGGCCACATGAGTCTGTCGTTTATCGATTACAATGTAAATGTTCTTATTGCAAAGCTTTTCTTTAATAATATTTAGACGAACCTGGTAACATTTTGTCAAATAGTTTTTACGCATCGTTGATTCACTGGGAATGTGACGGTGGCAGTATTTTTCTAAAAATGTACGAAATGCTGGTTGTTCTAATTTATGCCAAGGTATATTTGATTCGGCCATGGTATTGCAAAGATCAAAATAAAATTCATTCTCCGAGTTAGCAGCTTCTAGTGACCTACCAACTGCCGTAGAAATAAGTGGTTGGTTAAGTTTGTTATTTTTTTATCTCTTTTCTGACTCCTTATGTAGATTTGTACTTAAGTGTTGGTCGATTTGATATTTTTGATTTGCCAAGACCTAAAAAATAAACGATTAATTTTATTGCTGATTGACTTGATTACAAAAAGTACCTACTTGCTTTGAACACGCGTTGCAGAAAACAACCTTCCCGTCTGTAGTTAGATGTTTGGATGCACCTACCCATTTGCGTAGCAGTTCGCTTTTGGTTGATCCGACTTTCGGCATGATGTAAATGATTTGATTATATTACATTTCTTTTATAAGTTAAAATCTACTCACTTTCTGTCACTACTCACAAGAGTCTGTTACACACGACATGTACGATTCGGGGAATCCCCATCCCATAGTTTCAGCGACTTTTCGCTCCTGGCGAAAACTAGAGACATCTCTCAGTGAAATTTGTAAACTATAAGAAGTTATGTTGTGAATATGACGTGTTACAAAAATATTTTATGAATTTGACTAAAATATTGACTGTATATGGTATTATATGCGAATATGTGCTGTTATATGTAAACAAATTTTTTATGCTCTAAAAACTGTAAATATTAAGTTGTATGCGAAATAAAAATTTGTATTTACGAGTATATCAATGTGAAACTTATAGATCCAATTTACTAGCTTCATATTAAACTGCAAATAAAACATGTAAAAACATATAAATCCGGGCCCTAATTATAATATTTACTAAACTTAGTTATTTATTTTTATACTGCCTTTTCTCTTTTAAATCTTAATAATATCAAATAAGAATAATAATATTTATTCCACTTGCAAGAAAGTAAAAATATGGATATGATTTGGCAAATATCAGTTTTCAACCTTATCATGAACAATTTCAAATGACGTAATGGAAATTATAAAAGAAATCAGCATATTATAAACAATATACAATATTACTAACAATTGAATATACCGTAAAATGGGGCTAAACCAATATAGCTGAGCAAAACCGATTATACCTAGTATGCCTGTGAAATGCCGTTCTACGGCAGAAGGAGGTTTGGGTACTGACCGTGAGCGCACTTGTTTATGTTAGTCAGTTATGAATCAATTATCGAGTGTACTTGAATAAGGGATACATAAAGTAAGTTTCTTAATAAAAATTTCTTTATTATGCATTAAAATTTTTATTTTTTTAAAAACTATTGTGCACCCGAAATAATTAGTATGATATATGTTTTTATAAGTTTATTATGTCGCTAAATTATTGAGTAATCTATGGTATAATTTTTGTTTGAAATTTTTGTAGTTATAAACTTCTTTTGGGGATAAATATTAAAAATTATATTATTTAATGTGAAACCGATCATACCGCGAACATATAAAAAGACCCACTGCTAAAATGAAGTACAATCTAGTATACTTGCAAAATGCGATTCGGGAAGTAAAATCTGGATTGTACAGCATTATAATTGCGTCAAAAAATTATGGTGTACCGTACACTACATTGCATGATGCTATTAACAAAAAGTTTAAACATGAAACAGGTAACGAACAAGAAAAACGATTGGTGTTAGGTTTATTGACAAGTGTTAACTGAGGATTCCCTCTGAAGGGCACAGATGTACGCAACATTGTACAAGCATATTTAAATTTTTCTGGTAGGGTTAAAAAAAGATCCAGGTCGTGATTAGTTACAATCATTTTTAAGTCGAAATAAAAATCTTACTGTTTAATGAGCGAAAATATTAAAAGATCCAGATCTGCCGTAACAAGTGAAACTATAACAGGTTACTTTAATAACCTAGCAGAGTCCTTTCAAGGAGTTCTACCGTCCAACATAATAAATTATAAGACAAGTTTGACAGATGATACGGGGATAATTATTTTGTTTTCCCAAACTTACCAGACATTAAAGATATTGGAAAAGATCATATTTGTAGTTTGTAGAAAAGTGACTGGGAGAGATATAAAGCAAGGGAGATATGACTTTTAACAAGTAAACGATTATGATGTAGAGCAGGCATGTCAAACTCGTTTACCACCAAGGGCCATATCAAGTATTACACATAAGCCGCGGGCCGCATTACCAAAAAAAAAACTACAATTGAAACCAAACAGATATTTTATTAACTTGGTAATTACATACAAAATAATGTATAAGTATTAAAAAAACTGTCTTTTCAAACTAACATTAGTTAAATAAAACTGCATAAATATATCATATCATTTTTTTGAAGAAACTTGGCAACGTTAATCATGAACCAAATCTGCAAAATTTGGTTGAATTTGTTGAGCTGTAGCTATTTTTAAAATGGATTGCACGTGCTGGTTTGTTAATCTCGATCTTTCCGCCGATTTTTTATTTTTCAAAGTTGAAAATAATTGTTCGCACAAATATGTGCTACCAAACATAGTTAAGATACGCCTAATTACACATAACATATTGGGATATCGGTCCACTGATAAATAATCATAGAAATTTGGTATTTCAACTTCCATATATTTTTGTTTCAATATGGAATCACACTGAATTTCGATTAATTCCAGTTGTAAACTGAAGTTGGTTACGTTTGATATCAGCGGTTTTCGTGCACATTCAACAAAGTTTGACGACGATAGTTCATGGCCCACCCAAAGGGGCGCTATTGTCGCTTTTATCCGCGATATTCAAAAATAGTATTGCAATTTTTATAATATCAATATATTCCCAAGACATCATATTTGTTTATAAATTTTAAATTGATAAATTTATATATTAATATTATCACTTTATGACACTTGTAACAAAATATGATGTCTTAGGAAAAAAAATTTGTAGATTAAATTAAAAACAATGATTTTTACCTTGTATGGAAATATTTTTTTTAAATATTTGATATCAACCTTGCCGGGCCGCAGACAACTTGTAGGCGGTCTGCGGGTTTGACATGCCTGATGTAGAGTAATAATATTACTATATTTGAGTTAAAATTGATGTATAGTTCCTTAATATTGATCTCTCTAAAGAATTATTATTTATTTATTACAGATAGAATAATTTAATTTATTTTCCATTGTATTATATCATATAATATAATCATTTCCTGTTTTTGGTCCGTAGCATTAACAATCATATATTTCTCTAAATTTTCCACAAGAAACGATTCTCTTCGATCAGATAACAAATTTTATATATAGAAAAACTTCTTTCTACATCAACAGAAGTGATGGGTGAAAGCTTAAATTTGCATATAGTGGTAGCATCCATTGTTATAGAAGGCTCATAATTTCCATTTAAAATATTTGAAATTTTAGTAAGTTCATCAAACCCTGTATTTTTTCTTAATAGGTCTTGCATCTTCGTTTTTATACAATCACCAATTTTACCTTTAACTTGATTGACCTTATTATTTAAATCTGTTATTAATTTCACAGAAACCGGGCGGTTTGTAAAATGTAGGGGAACCCCAGTTCTCAAAATCCAGTGTGGGCAATATTTGTTTGATTTAATTTAACAAAAAAATTCAAATTATACAAATATGCACGTATATGCATTTTATTCTGATTTATGCATCAATTAAAAAAATATGCGAAATGAAAATTGGTTTTTTACATTTGTTTTTGTTTAATTCGTGTAGATACGAAAAAAATTTCTTAGCATACTGATATTATAGAATATGCAAATGCATATAATTCCGTGCTCTAAACAGTAGATATGGATGAAAAGCTGATTTCGGTCGACTTTTTCGTTTTTAAATAATTTCTGTATGCTCAGAAAAATATTAATTATCATTAATTTTTCTCATTGTTCAATAAATCGATAATTATATAATTTCAAGCTACTGAATACTCTTTAAAAGTATATATCTTTTTATTTGAAACTTATTTTCCCAATAGTGCAATTATTTACCTACTATTTCCAATAAGAAAATCAAAATTTCTTTTCGCCATTTTCTAGAGACCTATGCACTTTTTAATACAAAATTAATATACCATTAAAATAAATAATCACGCCTTTTTACCAATTACTGGGTGTGGTACTCTGCCGGAGCAGATCTCGGTAAGAGATATATTTCTTCGCGAGAAATGCGGTTACCAGCCGTCAAATTACGACTTTCAAAGATGTTAGTGGAGGAGGAGCCACAGGGGTAGATTTTAATTTGGTGAAAATTGTTTGTCGGCTGTGGTGATCGAACCAGGGTTCTAAAGATCTACAGGCCGGCTCGATACCATTGAGCCACCTATCCCATACCATTCAAATGGCCTTTTAATTTAACATTACAATGGTAATTTAATTGACTTTGTATCTCACATGGTTCTCAAGAACCGAATAGCGCACTAATCACTATCAAAATCAAAATACAAATATTGTAGACTAATCATGTAACATTAACAAGGAAATTTATTAAATGCAAATAGTGAATTAAAGAACGAGTATCATAATTGCCATTATATCACTTAATTTATTTATGCGAGAAACATGTGATAACACTTAAAGTGGGTGTAATAATAATGCATGTCGCAGTTTTGTGTAGAATGGAGTTTAGATTAGATAATGGACTAAATGGTGCCTATTGGCGTCGTGAAGAGTCCATAGATGAATGAAAATTTAATTTAATTATTGTAAAAATAAAATATATAAATATATCATCACGCCTTTTATCCATTCCTAAGTATAGCATTCAACCGTAGCAGATCTTGGTTGTTGATATAATTATGCGAGTACCAGTCTTCAAATCACGGCCCCCAAGAATGTTATTGGCGGGAGAGCCATACGAGTAATGTTCATATGGTGAAAATTGATTGTTGGCTATAGGAGTCGAACCCAGGTTCTCAAACCTACAGGCCAACTCAATATCACTGAACCACTGTGTCTGTACCTAAAACAAAAAACAATTTACTAAGATTGTTTGCAGTAACAGAAAAACAATGGGTTATTTTAATTTAAAAATATGTAAACTAATGTCCTAAAAATTTTATTCTTAAACGATTCTTCTTAACATATCATAATGGTTATTGTGTTACTACCCCCAATAATGGGTCAAGCGACATCGCGGATTTTCTTAAATTACAAAATACAGAACTTTTCTTTGGGCACTGCTCCGGCTGATCTAATGCGCCACATTTTGCAAACTGTGCTGGTGACTTGTTGATCATAAAACGTCATGACTAGTGGAAGTCTCCTGCTGTCGCTGAAGGTTATGTTGAAGTTTCCGTATAGAAAAAAAAAGTCTCCCAAATGCTTGTGCTTGGCTCTCAGCAAACTAATTTAAACATGTGTGGATATCCCAGCGCCTTACGGTTGCAATCCAAATACGACACGAATAAAAACATTAATTTTCCGGACGACATTAATTTTCACCAAAATAATGTGTCAGCTAACTTAGCTGGAATTAATAAAAATCCTCAATGCTATAATGTAATAATTAATGTATATAATTATTGCACTTTTCAAATGCATAAAATAAATTAATAATTATTGTTATATGATAATTTTATTACTCGCTCTATAATGCCTATGTCACACCGGTATGACCTAATTGCACGGTACGCGTTGAAAAAGAAGAAATAACATTTTGTCATACAAAAATTGTTGCACCGCTATTCGATCGAGCATTTTGTCATGAAAATATATTGTTCATTTCATAGTAAAGATTAAAAATAGGATTACAATTCTATTCTTGAATTTCGTATGACGAAACAAGACCCATCGCACATCGTGCTGTACGCAATATCGATGTGACATAGGTATAATTATTTATTTGCGTTTAAATTTTCACTACGAACATCAACACATCTCTAATCTAAATTTATCATCTGCGACATCTCTCAATTGTCCTATCTCCTTTTCTTATTATAAATAAATATATCATCACACATTTTACCTATTACTGAGCGTGGCACTCTTTCATAGCAGATTTCGATAAATTGGTGGAGGGGGAGCCACAGAGGTATTATTTAATATTTACATATTTACATTATGATATTTCAGCAAGTCACCAATCTTAAAATATAAATTGTACTACGTTATACATCACTAATGGATAAATTTGTTTTGAAATATTTCAAGTAGAAGTGACAATAATACAGAAAATACAAGAAAAAACGTCAGAACCAATATTTTCAATAAAAATTGAAGAATCAAATATAAATAATGATATTGCAGAGTATACAAAAGAAACACAGCAAAACATAGTCCACATTAAAATTACAGAATCATATTCCTATAATCAAACAAACACAGATGAAATTTACTCCTCCCAGGACTTGAAAACTAGCTCCAATCACACTTTTCCCAAAATATTTACATTACGTAGAAACCAACTCATCACGAATTTAACAATAGACGAAAAAGAAATACCATGGAATGACAACGCAGTAAAATACCTAGGAACTCACGACGACATGTACGAAACAAACAAATCCACGCAGAATTTGGTAGTATACCAATGGCCGAATTAAAAAAAATTAAAATTTTTAAAAATTATAATTCATCTCTGTTCATTTGCAGATCATTATCATCTAGGTCAACAGTCAACAACTAACTGACTAAAAAACGACTAGCCCACGATATTTAGCAACCAGCGATAGTAGGATAAGTAAACACATGACGGAATGGCACCTTTCAACATCTAAATATTATGAACCTGTAATTAACATACCGGGTGGAACATCATACCTGTGTACATAGGCGATTAACATGAAAAAACAGTTTTTCTGTGCGCATTGCTCCCCAAATTATTTTAGCAAAAAATGCTTCAAATAAATGTTGTAGAGCATAAAATTCTGCATCTAAATCAATAAACAGAATAACATTTACATCTACTGAAATCTTAACTACCTTTGTTACTATCTTTTTGGAACATCTATTTCATGTTAATTTTCAACCCTTACACTATTAGCAACTGCTTCGATAAAGTAATTCTAAACACGACAATGTGTGACTTTTGACGAGGGTGTTGTAATAAGAAATGAGATCGGTCGATTTTCAAGTACATATTTTATCGTATAACGAGTAATTCTTGTCTGTTTGTATCTCTCAACAATCTCGGAATCAGCTCTAACGATTTTGATGAAACTTGGTATTCTATTATTTTTGGCGTCAGAAAATGATCTTATCGCCCGGAAAATTTTTTTAGTACGTCATTTTGAAATCAAATTAGGCAGAAAATGCATGAAAATTTTGTTTTTCAAAATATAGGCATGTGAATATTTAATGCAATGTAATTTGACTTAAAAAATAGATTGAGACAAAATTCAATACAATTTCATAATTATTTTCTGAAATATTAAAGAAAGTTCGGAAGAAAAGTAGTTTCTTTTATTTATTTCTTGGTTTCTTATTTTTTATTTTAAACTTTCCATCTCCTGTTATTTTCCAAGAGAAGGTCGGTCTTCCAGATATTTATAGATAACAATAGCAAATGATGAACTTCATCTCAAAAATTTTTTTATTGATAATATAATATTAATAAAATTTTGATCAGTTTCGAGAAGTATTTGTTTTATATATTTGTATTATTGCTGTTCTATTATAAATTAATTTTAATTTTTAAAGTAGCTGATCATTCACATAAAGTATCAAAATTTTCTGGTTTCAAGAACTCCGAAGTCTTAAATTTGAATTATAATAAAATAAGTAAAAGAATAATAAATAATATTAATTGTAAAATATATTTTATTATATATAATTCACTAAAACCATATTGATGGTTTAAATAGGTTATTTACTAAAGTTGCAACTAATGTAGAGTTTCCGCTTTAGAGTTGAATATTTATTTTAATTATTTGTTACATTTTTATAGAAACTCTGAGTTAAAATAAATATTTACTATATTATTTATTATTTAATTCATGCTTGTAGCTTTGCATTTTTTACAGAACTAAAATACATTTTATTCTATTTTGTTGTTAGTTAAATAAATATACCTATTATCATTTTATTTAATAATAATATTTTGGTTTTTTAAATAAAAATCAAATATTTGGTGGATATCCAATTGAAGATCTCTTGTTTATGTAACGAAATGGTTACCTTGCAATAAGTAGTGGGTCAGATAACGATTTTTATTATTTAGATAATAGATGACAGATAGCTTATTGTAAATTATCTACAGAGAAATAATAGAAATTTACATGATATGTAGATAAATAATCGGATAACAGATAAGATGTTTTTAAAAAATCACAGTTTGCCAAATCACAAATTTACTTACATGAGACATGAAACTTAAAGTAAAGAAGTGAAGAATCTAATCATTTACGATCAAAATAATACATCTTTTATTTGAAAATAATTTATTATTTATATTTATTGATACTTACATTTGCACATACCTAAACAGAAAACTACCTACCTGTTATTTCTGACTTGTTTAAACCACCAGATTATAAATTGAAGATAGCAGTCTGCATCATGTGATGTATATACAGCAATATTATCAACATAAAGTAGCAAACTGTTACAAAAAAAAATATTGTCAAATTTGGAATTTTGATTTTCAAATATACAGTAAAATTTTGTGTTAACTATGTGAAGAAAGACAAAAAGATAAGATATTAATAAGTTATTTGTTATTTATTTAGATAACAGATAATATAATCATTATCTAGATAAAATTTCAAATACTTGTATTCAGATATCTAACAATGCATGCGGCAACGTCGTTGGCAGATATCAGCTGTTATATAATACAAACGTAATAAAGTTTATTATTGAACTGACAAAAAAATATATAATAGAAAAAGGTTTGTTTCACTTAAACCCCATATATAAATTATGAAATCATATCATATCGGATGTTCAACACCAACATATTTCTTTTTAACATAGGGAAAAACCTTTCAGAATTCATATATATAAATAAAAGGGGGCTTCTGGTTTAAATTCTGTATATATTTAAAATTCAAAAAACACGACGTTTCGGTACATTAAACAAATACCTTCATCAGGACAGAAATACAAATAAAATAACATAAATGAAATAAAATAACATAAATGAAATAAAAATAAACAAAAGACATATAAATAAAAATGACAAGTAAAAAGACAAAATATGTAATTTAAAAAATTATAAATTGTGAATCAATGGAAGCCAGGCTTTGTTTAATTCTAAACCATCACAATTATTAATATTATTTTCCTCCTTACAAATTTCAATAGCTTCTCTGATAAGTCTTCCGGTGAAACTTGTAGGTCTCGCTAAAATTTTGGTTTCTTCAAAGTGAATTTTATGTAAAAATTCTAATGCATGATGAGCAATTGAAGATTTATTTTGATAATTTAGACGAATGGCTCTCTTGTGTTCTAATAATCTTGTATGAACAGTTCTACCTGTTTGACCAATGTATGCTCTGCTACATTCGCATGGAGTTTATTGAAGAGACATTTAATAGAGCAAACATCATTTGTCATTCTGATAAACTTCAAGAGGAATATAAATTGCTTGTAAATATTTTTGAAATGAATGGTTATAATAAATTTTTAATCAAGAAAGTTTTACGTCCTAAAAAAGAAAAAGTTACTGAAAATATCTTACCTGATCTTGAGGAAAAAAATTTATTCTTCTTTACCTTTTGTAAAAAATGTATCAGATAAAATAGGAAGAATTCTCACTAAGAAAAATATTAAAGTTTCTTTTTATCCGCATATGAAATTAAAAAAATTACTCAATTCTGTTAAAGATATAATCCCGTTACAATCGTCTGGTATTTACAAAACTCCATGTGAATGTGGCAGAGCATACATTGGTCAAACAGGTAGAACTGTTCATACAAGATTATTAGAACACAAGAGAGCCATTCGTCTAAATTATCAAAATAAATCTTCAATTGCTCATCATGCATTAGAATTTTTACATAAAATTAACTTTGAAGAAACCAAAATTTTAGCGAGACCTACAAGTTTCACCGGAAGACTTATCAGAGAAGCTATTGAAATTTGTAAGGAGGAAAATAATATTAATAATTGTGATGGTTTAGAATTAAACAAAGCCTGGCTTCCATTGATTCACAATTTATATTTTTTTAAATTACATATTTTGTGTTTTTACTTGTCATTTTTATTTATATGTCTTTTGTTTATTTTTATTTCATTTATGTTATTTTATTTGTATTTCTGTCCTGATGAAGGTATTTGTTTAAAGTACCGAAACGTCGTGTTTTTTGAATTTTAAATATATACAGAATTTAAACCAGAAGCCCCCTTTTATTTATATTTCTTTTTATTTGCTGATAAGTGTAATGTATCCAAATTATTAGGAATTGAAAATAAATTAAAAACCCGGCCAATGTTAAATTTTACAATATTGTTAGTTGTCAATATACTCAACATTGTATCATACAACCACGGTCTTTGAAAAATATTTGATTGACAATAAATTAAATAAATAGTAAATTTTATTCGTATTACAGTGTGGAAATATTATGATTTTTTTTGCTTTTAGTTAATTTGGTTTCAAATTTTAAAATTGAATTTTTCAAAATGTATCTAGTTTTGCCTATATTTTAAAATAATATTTTTCAATTTAGTATTTTTATTATAATTATAATTGTTTACCGGGTGTACAAACTCCACCTATAAAAGCATTCTTTTATTACGGAATTTGTTATGCAAAATAATGCTTGTTTTTGCCGCAGATCATCTTCAGCCCGCCCCTTCCTCATTTAACTCCCTTCACTCATTAGCATGAACAGCAGGCAGCAAGACTGGCCACAAGAGTTAATTATTGGTAGAACCTAATTACCTTGCAGGATCACGGTCAACACACAGTATGACCTATGAGAATTCGATTCGAATATGGCGGTCATGTCACTTAGAGAATTCTTAAGGCTATTTCACAGCTATTAAACTAGGCTTTTCCTTGATCTTTTGACACCGAAAACAATTCTATAGAGTTTCAAATGATGGAGTTTCGTTACTTGAATTACCTAACTTAGTCAATATGCCTTAAACGTTTAAGATATTACTTATAATTAATTTGATGGAATTTTCTTATGGATATATCATTCCACATAGCAATTTGTTTGTATATAATAGCTTTTAACTTGAATAATTCTCTGCTTAACATATTATGACTTAATTACAAGATATTAAATAACTGTAATCAAACCATATTAGATTAAAGAAAGGTTGGTTGTAAGAAAACAAATTGAATTTATAATATTTTAATTATATACTTTGTGCGATTCGAGTTTATGCTCATCTTCGAGCAACAGCTGAAAGGATATACATTAATAAATATCTGTATGTAATATAAATAAGTAAATAATTGACTGTACATAATATAAATAAATAAATGATTTTACATAAATAATAAATAAATTGATAAAATATTGTTTGTCAAATGGATAAAAAGTCAATATATAATATTTTAGAGCATAATTATAAAGTAAAATAAATATGTGATTTATATCAAATAATAAATAAATATAATACATATAAAATTAATTATAATAATTGTTAGAGAAATTAGCAAGGATATTTAATCAATTTGAAAAATAAATAAAGTTAACTATGAAATAAATTAAAAAGTTGTCTTAATTGAGGTTAGAAACTTAAATACCATATTAGTCAAGGAAAAAGATCATTTAAGATTATCTTTATAGTTTAGAATAACAACAACGGCGCATGAAGAAATTTATTTATTTATTTGCTTTCATTATATTCGGCATTATAATTACCGCCTTTTTAATTAATATTAATTAAATTATCTATAAGTCGCTTCTTTAATATTCAATTGTTTTGAATTTTACACGAATAAAATTGTCGCAGGAAATGGCACTACTTTATCCGTTTCTGTATCTCTTCAAATAAAAAAGTTAGATTGGCAATAGCTATGGCAGGGTGCGTTTGTTCCGGTTGACTCAGTTAAGTTAAGGAACACTGCGTACGAGTAGTAAACGGATGGATGACCACTTTGCGGAAACTTATATCTTCAAAATTTCACGTGCGGTTGTTACATCATGGACAAGGAGCTATCAAGGTCGCAATTGCGCCCGTGATTATTATTATTAATTTCTAAAGAATGGTGAATCATTTACGGTAGACAACCTTTAAAAAATATAATTGTATTATACATACATAAATCGAGAATGACATACAAACTTATAATTTAAATCTAAGTTTAATAATAAGATCATGTAAATTAACAAAAAATGCTAATGGTATTCTATTAGCTAATTAAATCTCGTTAAAACAAACCTTTTCCGTATAGGTATGGTAAATACACTTGAGAACACTAGCGTTTACCTCGTATTGTAATCGTAAATAGTATTCATCACATTTAAATTGTAAACCAATGCATTCTATATAAAAATAATTACATGCGGAAATTCTTCACAAGAATTTTGTCGATTGATTTAAAAAAAATAGATATTGCTACAATACAAATTATTGATACTTGAAGATTGTTGATGTATAATTACTCTAATTCGAAATAAATATTGGAATGTTTTCGGTCAAATTAGACTATCACTATTAACTTGGGACTTGAGACCTTCTCTTTCACTCTACTATGTACCTATATTTCACAAATTGGTACATATAAACAAATTACAAAAACAAAAAATAATTTCAATAAATATGTATTAACAATCGAGAATTGCGATTATTATTATTCAATATGATAGGTTGAATTAAAATTGATGAGACAAAAATAAATTTAAATTAAATCAAAATATACAATAATTTTGTTTGTCCAACATCATTAATCAATAAAACACATTTTGATAAGTGTTTGAAATAAACATAAAATTTTGGGAATAATAGTATTAAAAAAAATTCTTTTATTAACTTTATATGTACCTATACCGTTCAATAAATATGTGAAAACTGAAATTTGTACTTTTATTGAAAATTACTGTGTTATTTGTTTGTTTTGCTATCAATAATTGTATTTATACTGTTGTGAACGAAAGATAATATAAAATTTATATGACATTACATTATCGCTAAATAATTTTAATACTTTTATTTTATAAACATTAATATTATATTTTCATATAAATTTTATTATTGTGAAAATAGTTATTGTTTTATTAATATTAAGCTCTACATGCGAAAATGTAACATCAAAGGAGTATTAATTAAATATATATTTTACAAATCCTGACTATTGATGTATTATATATTCGAAATTAGTCTCATCAATACTATGTGGTCGTGATCGTATCTAAACTCTTTTGTTGTGATCGAATTATTCTTACTGTCTTGATGGATAACGAAAATTGATTGAAGTTTGGGCGTAAGTTAAAGAGACCACAATGTGGTATGTAAATCCAGTTTGTCTATTCTTCCTTACAGAAACTGACAATTTGGACTGGCGAGTAGGTAAATAAATGGAATTATAATTCATATAATTTTCCTAAAAAAAAATAATAATTGCATAAGGAGAATATTTTTAACGCTTTGGAAACCTGTAACTATCATGTTCGAATTCAGTGAACATAAGGTCCTTAAAAATATTTTAAACTACAATAACTACAAGTTCTGACATACGATATTAAATTAATGTGGAAGAAGGAAATAATTGTGCTCAAAAAAAGTTGTACCAGCCAACCTAAAATATTTTATTTACAATTGTATTTATCATACCTACAAAATATCTACGACTTATTTACATTTAGTTGTTAATTATCTATATAAATATAAATATAATAACATAACTTTCTGGCACGTGCTGGCATCTGTTTGAGATAGAAACATGGTAATTGTAAATTTGATTCGTCTAAGCGAATAAGAGTATACTATTTTCAATTTAAACTGGTGGGAGCGGCATAAAACGATTAAATGTCCCTGTCCCATATAACTACAATGAAATCTATTATACAAAGCAAGACACTGAAGTAAGTAAATAATCAAACTTTATTCTTAGTTTAAGATTTGACTTATGTTAGAAAATTGCTAGATAAGAAAATATATTTATGTAAGAGTAGTAATCAATTTAATAAAACTTGTTTCGTTTTTCTAAAATACGAGTAATATATTAAATATTTCATCACACCTTTTGTCTATTAATGGCATTCTGCGCCAGCAAATCTCGGTTAGCGATATATTTTGCTTGTGAAATGCGGTTATCAGCCGTTAAATATGTTCGTGGGAGAAAGTACAGGAGTAATTTTAATGTACCCGTAGAGTAAAATTTGCCGGCTATGGAAGTCAAAATTGGGTCCTTAAATCCACATGCCGACGCATTACTCACTGGGAGTTATCGTTTTTACTAAATATTTTCTTGTTTTGAAGATTAAAATATTTAAAAATGAATAAATGGAAATTTTCTAAAACCTAATCTTAAAATTTAAGTAAAAATTCACCTTGTAACGTCCGACAATAACACTATTGTATAAAAATAAATTGTTATTAAATGCAATCATGTGTCCAATACGAATATCAATGTCATAATAAAAAATGTTTTAATTCATATCTAATGATTATGCTTTCAAAGTTATATTACAAGATAGGTACGAGTACTAGAAAATGCGAAGAACATCTGCTGTAAATAAATTAGAAAAAAAATGGTTTAAACTTCATTAGCTATTATATATATTTCTAAAAATATGATATCAAGGTAAGAAAAAGTTTCTATAATTTGTTATTTATCAGCAAATACTCGTAATAATTTAGTATGTTAAGCGGTAATATAAGTATAAGCAGATAAAACAAATTAATATAAAAATCCTACATTTCAATAAAATTTTTATTCACAACGTGCAAATACTTCGTGCTTTTAAAATAATATAAATAATTTCAATAGAGGAGGTTGTAAGTACTCGGTTTTACATAAACGTCTTTATCACAATTTCAACAGAAACATCAGAATTTCATAGGCAACGTTGACGATGTAGTCAGAAATTAAAATTTTCATTTTTGAAAAAATTTTATAGGAATAATTGCTTAATTTCTTTAGATAGAGTTCATCTACTATTAGAAGATCACCATTACAATTATTTTTTTTTATTAAAGAGATAAAGAGACTGTTAACTGGGCAAAATAGTGCCATTTTATTCCACAAATTTAATGGTGTAGAATTTATTTGCTAAGTTAAAATTATCTTTTAGTCTTATAACTTGTAACATTATATATCTTATTGGATAAAAAGCTACCGAATGATATTATTTTCATTATACTGGTTCCATTTAAAAAAATGTATTTTTGTTGTATAAATAGTTGAGAATTTTACAGTTGCACCGCTTTCACTTAAATTTTAAGTATTGCTTAAATGAAAAATATCGAATGAAATTCTTGACGTCAATCTTAAATTTATAATTTGACGGGTTATTTCAATACGATATTGTTCATTTGAGAAATAGTAATGGTGGCCTGCAAATTTGTTCATCAAGGTATAGTGGGAATTTAGATGGTACATTTAAAACTAAAACTTATTTATTAATTTATTTATTCTACACTGTAGAATAGGAACTTTCCTAATTACAGTACAGCGTCTGGATACACCTAGTCACAGTGCAATAGTTTACATATTTTTATCTTGAGTGATATTCGAATTCAGGTTCTTCGGAAATCGTCACCCACACCACCGTACTGCCGGAAATTCTTAAAGATTTTATATACTTTTGACAACTGTACTAAGACTAAACATACTATAGTTTAAAATACAACATTGTAGCCTCATTCTAATTTATCACACAAGACATATTTTGGTAAATAATAAATTATTAAGCCGAGATCTTCAATCTAACTCTGGCATTAATAAAATCATTATATTCAATTATTATTTTAGATGTATAAGACGTATATGTTAGAACATAGTATTAACATTGGATATAAAGAACATAGGTATGAATCGTTTTAGACAACAACAAAAAAAACTGAATTCTGTAGCAGCAAGATACGTAGAAAATTATTATACGTCAACTTTTCTTTGTAGTCAATAATACATTTTGAAAATATGTAGTAGCAGATACAAATAATGATACCACTTTCAGTTTCAAATGCGACATACTAAATTGCATGATTAGGTACCAATTTAACATCTACAAACAATTTTCTTTACTATAGAAACAAATATGTTATATTATGAAAATATTAAATTTTAGTTATTTTTATTATACGGAATTATGCCATAAATTGCCAAAAAATATTTGCAAAACACTATATAATAACTAGTGAAAAAATTACTAATTCATATATTTAAAACAAATGATTAATTATTTTAGTGATATACTTTATTTATTGCACTAAATTGCATAAATCTGCATAAATCAAATGGCTGCTGTTATTTTTCCAGAATATTGTTTATGAACTTATAGTTGTAAATCAAACTTGACATATATTTCCAATTTTTAATAAAAAATTGTATGTTTCATTTGTTATTTCCTAAGTTGAAACAGAAATTAGTATCACATAATTTAAATCCGCAATTATTTGTACAATGTCTTTTTGTTTAAATTATGTTATGTGGATAAAGTCCCTAAATTAATAAATAAGAGAAATACAGCATATACAAGGTTTGTACATTTTTATATTCTTTGATGATATTGAAAGAAAGACATTTTATCATAACTTGAATCATTTACCGATTGTTGTTGAAAAAATAATTTGCTTTACTAAGAAAACATAGATATTACATACATACATACATAACATCACGCTATATCCCATTAAATGGGGTAGCACGAACCCGTCAACATTCTCATCCTGACACACGATACTCGATTCGACCACATTAACACTTCCTCCATACAAACTTTTTCTTTTCTCACAACCAAAATCCATCAACACACAACAAACATTCATCCATTCGCTAGTGTACACTGCGCTTGTTTCTGAAGATGGTCTCCGCACAATTGCAGGTAAACACTCAAATCATCTAACCAATTAATCTAAAATCAAGAATCATACGCTTGTCTTCATTCATCATATTTATCCCGCAATTAATTTTCTCCAAACATTCCTATCCTGACACACCACTCTTGCTTCAACCACATTCATAATTCCCTTCATACAAGCTCGTTTATTCTTCACGCTCAGAATCTTTCGCTCACGCAACAACCCTTCAATCATATTCATCCATTTGTTCCTAGGCCGTCCACGCAAACTTTCACCCTCAATTTCACCAACATACACCTGTTTCACCAATCTGTCATTCGACATACGTTCTACATGACCAAACCATCTCAACTGACTTATTCCCACTCTTCTTACAACATTCTTCCCAATCTCACATTCATCATACACCAATGTATTCCGGACACGATCTCTTCTAGTATATCCACACACACCCCGCAAATATCTCATTTCCACAGCAGTTATACGCCGTTCATGTTTCTTCATCCATACCCAACATTCACTACCATACATCAACGTAGGCACTAACACACCATTATAAACACTCAATCAAGCATCTCTGGATACATTCACGTTCCGAGTAAAGGTTCCCAGAGCACCCAATATCTTACATCCAGCAGATACTCTTCTTTCAATCTCTCGATCAATACGTCCATCCCTCGAAAACACACTCCCCAAGTATACAATCTCATTTACTTGACCCAATCTCACACCATTCACCGAAACATTGCAATCAGTCACCAAATCACTCTTCTCAAACACTAACACTTTACATTTATCAACATTCAGTAATAGATTTAAACCTTTTCCTACTTCATTTATACTTAGAATCATTCTTCTCAATTGTTCTTCAGATTCACCCATTACAACTACATCATCCGCATAAGCTAACGCAGGCACTACACTGCCACCAATACGTACACCATCCGCTCCATTCAGCGACTTTCGTAACAACACATCCATATATAAATTAAACAACCACGGGGACATCCCACAACCTTGTTTCACGCCAACATCTATAGAAAACCAATCACTCAATCTACCATCAACTCTCACCGCAGCCTCGCTATCTTCGTATAATGCACGAATCGCTCCCAACAAATTACCATTTATACCGTACTCTAGAAGTACATCCCACAGAATAACTCGATGAACACTATCATATGCTTTTTTAAGATCGAGAAAGCCACAGAACACCTTCTTGTTCTTAGCAAGTGATTTCTCAACAATCATACGAAGAGAAAACAATTGATCTACACACCCTCTCTCAGGCAAAAATCCACCTTGCATATTACTCAACTTGGAGATTGTTAACGTTCGTACCTTGTGAATAAGAATCTTCCCGTACAACTTCCCTACCACACTCAACAAACTTATCGCACGGAAATTAGTACAATCACTCGAACTACCTTTGCCCTTAAATAAAGGACAAATGATAGCACGTTTCCAATCATCAGGAGCTACACACAGTTTCAAACAAAATCTAAATAAATAAACTAACCAATCAAATAATCTCTCACCACCATACTTCAACATCTCATTCGTTATACCATCCAAACCAGGAGCTTTACCATTCTTCAAACGTAACAATGCAAAACTAACATCACTTTCATCTATATCCCATTCATCACTTCTAACATTTTCTCTTGAATTTTCACTACAACAATTCGATCCATTTACGCTACCATATAAGCCTCTAAAATACTCACACCATCTATTTCTAACGTCTAATTCATTCCACAATAACTCACCATTCGCACTCTTAATCGCTTTTACCGCCCTTACATTACCACCTCTCAATCTCTTCACACTCAACCAAAACATTCTTTTATTCATAGTAAAATCATTCGTCATTCTTTCACTCATCAAATCATCAAAACGCACCTTACTTTCTCTCACTACTCTCTTAACATGTTTATTTAACCTTTTATATTCTAGCAAACATTCATCACGTAAACTTTCAGGCACATCTTTTACATGTAGAAATCGCAAATACGCTCTCTTTTTCTCTTCAATTGCTTCTTTCACTTCATCATTCCACCATGCATTCCTTGGACAAGAGCCTAATCTGGATTCACCACAAACTTCTTTTGCACATTTAAGAACTGTATCCTTAAATTTCATCCAAACATCATTTATGCTGCATTCAAAATTAGGCTCACATACAGGCAAAGATTCATTTATTTTCTCAACAAACAGATCTCTAATATCCTCATTCTGTAGTACACTAGATTTCACACGAAACATTTTTTCGGTGCCTTTTACCCTCATTCGCCAACATTTATCCAGACGTATACGCGACACCACCAAATAATGATCATTCGTACCCAATTCAGCCCCACGCTTCACACGCGTATCCACAACTAAACTTCTTAGTCGTTCATCATACAAAATAAAATCAATCACACTCCGCCTATTCTCCCTCACATTCTCCCATTTATACAAGTGAGCTAATTTATGTTTAAAGACAGAGTTGGAAACGAAAAGATCACGCTCTAAGCAGAAGGATACTATTTTCCTACCGTTTTCATTCACTCTCACATCACCATATTTACCCAATACATTCCCAGACATGCTTCTCTTTACTCCCACCCAACCATTCAAATCACCACATACGATAACTTTTTCACCTGGATCACACGAATCAATCACACTATCTAACAAATTCCAAAATAGATCTTTCTCAAGATCACTTTCGGATTCAGTTGGGCCATAAACTGACACAACGAAGATTCTATGAAAGCCTACCTTAAGTCTCAGCCAAAGAATTCGCGATGAAATACAACTATAATCTCTTACAAACGGTTTCATCCTTTCACTAACAAGCACTCCTACACCATGTTTTGCCCGTTCATTCTCTGCAACACCCGACCACAAGCAAAACAATCCATCTACCTCTTCTTCATTACAGCCTTTCCGCTTTGTCTCGCTCACACACAAAACATCTACATTATACACACGCATTATATTCACCAATTCATTTTCTTTTCCATTTATACCTCTAACATTCCACGTACCAAACTTACATTCATCAAATTTCGCCCATTTATTCCTCATTAGAACAAAAGATAAAAGAAATAGGGTTCTCTCGGTAAAAGAAGAAGAAGTTAAGGTAGCTTACCAGGCTTATTCTTAAATATTAAATAATAATAATAAGTCATAAAACGTATTGTTTATAAGTTATATATATATATATATATAAACTGCTCAAAATTTTATACGGATATTTTAAAAATTGATTGTAATATTAAAACTATAAATTATTTTAAAATATTTGTAAGAATACTTAAGATATTATTTTTCTTAGAAATATTTGATTATATTTAAAGTTTTAATGTTATAAATATTTATTTAAGCAACCTTTTATTGTAAAGTTAAATTTTTATGAAAGAAAAATTCGGATGACGCCTGGATTCGAACCAGGGACCCTCCGCTTGCCGGGCAGAGATGTTAACCGCTACACCACGTCACCTGTGTCCGACGTATGGCTTCAACCGAATTCTTCTTTTAAAAATATCCCTGTACAATTTTGAGTGATATATATATATATATATATATATATATATATATATATATATATATATATATATATATATATATATCCATTACTTTCAAATTAACAAAACCAGTTTGCCACTTAAAAATTGAGACAATTTAGTTAACATAGTTACTAAACATTTAATAATTCTCTAGTGACCATCTCACATCTCAGTTCCATTTTATCTTTGGTGTAAATCTGTCCGGGCAAAATGGACTCAGTAGAAACATCTCCGTGATTTCCTTAGTTCCGGAGTCAAGTACTTCTGCTGTTTCTCGAGAGAGCGACGTCATTTCCGCGCGTAAACAGTGCAGCGCACTTAATTTACACAGTAGCATTTTAATGCACTCCGAAAACTTATCTCGGGACGAGAAGATAGGGCTACGGTATGTTGTCTGTCGCTGTGGTGCGAATAATTTTTTACAGTATTACGCAACGTGAACTTAAGTACGTATACTCTTATTTTTGTTTAAGCATCGCATTATATTTTGTTGTTATAACAAAGGTCTGTAAAATTATTATTTATTTTCCAGGAGCGTACGGTGAGTTGTCGAGTTGGATGTGAAAATTTTTTGTAAAGGTTACACCTTATAATTACTTTTTAAATAAATTTATCTGTAAATTAAATCCATATTTCTTTCGACCTTATTTATAACATTTTAAAATAATCTGATTTTCATTGTAGGTCTTCATGCCTTTTCAATAGTAATTAACGATAAACTACCTAATCGTTCCTGACTCCTTGAATTATGAGCAAAATTTTCAGTAATATAAAAAATAACTATATAAATTGTAGAAGAAGAAGAATTGTAAATGTTAAATATGATTTTTATATAGTGCTATCCTGTACAACATAAACTTAATATCAATTATAGCACAGTGTCCAAAGTCGCAATATGGTAGTTGATATACAGATTGTTTCCTTTTAAACGATCAGTTTTTTTTTTAGACGAACTAATGACTTTAGAGAAAAATATTATATACATTAAATGATCAGGAATAAGGAGCTAATTTATTAGTAATTACAAACTCTATATTCAATCAGTGGTTCTTAAACGATATAACAAAATTTTATTTAATGGTAAGCTATATAATTTTTTAATTCATTAGACTGAATTTTTTCTTTGATTTCAACAATATGCACAATTATTTTGAGAAAAGTGGTATAAATAATTTTAAATAATGTTGCAATAGTGAAGTAGGCTATGCAATAAACAAATACATACAAATGATACAGGTGACAGATAGTTATGTTTTACAACCCTATACAACAATCATAAGTATCATTTTTGTTTAAAATCGTTCACCTAAAAACTCACTGGTTGATTTTGAGGATACACCTGTATATTTTACTTTAAATGAGATTCGTACTTGGGATATTCAAAATTGTACCACACCACCATACTGCCGGATAAGTTTAATAAGTGGTAATATATTTATATTTTGGAAAGATTCTGAGTGATAAATAATACAGAGTTCGATTGCACATCTTACAATAATCAGAACAACTCTGCTATTCTTGCTAAACACACAAGTACACAAATTCACAGTAGGATACAATGTGTTGGACGATACGTTAAATTAATATTTTATCTGTTTTTCTCTTTCTGTTCAGTCTGACTGTTCCGCGCTGTATGAATGTAGAATGTAGGCTGGAACCAGTGTTGGGTAATTTTATAATCTAGATAATATATGGCATATTACTTATTGTAAAATATCTAAATAAAGATAATAGATATTTCATGTGTTATCTAGATACATTTCAGATAACAGATAAGATATTTTAAAACAAAGCTTCACAGATTTACAATAATAAATACCTATATACTTATATGTGATATGAAACATGAAGTATAGATGCATAGGTAGCAAAATGACGATTCTAGTCATTTACGATTATAATAATACTTCATCTATTTCAAAATAAATTATTTATTATAATATCTTCACATCACAATTTCATAGTTAAAAATTTGCAATATTTTCAAATATATGGTAAAATATATGTTATCTATTTAAAGAAATATAAAGATAAGATATCAGATAAGTTATATGACATTTATCTAGGTCTTAAATAATAGATAATATAATATGCATAGATATTTAGAAAGATACGTGATCGACGCGCTTGTATTCACTGTGTATTTACTTATTATTTGTAGCTACTACGATTTGGGAGCTGGAAACGTTGCACCAACGTAAATAAATATTTCTGGATAATTACAATTGTTCACACATTAAAAATTAGGTAAAAAGTCTGGTCATTTATTTACAAATTATAATGAAAACTATTGAAACATGCCTCCCCTTTATTATTTATCCCAAATTAGTCTACACAATTTCAACAACAACATACCCTTATATTTCGTCGCGCGCATCGCATTCAATAGCGCAGACTCCCGGTGTTCAGCAAGAGCGCGTCAGTCGCGGCCCAACACTGAGAATGTGTGTACATCTCCGCAAGAATCATCGCTTACCGACATCGCGCGCTCTTACATCCCTCAGTCAAAACATGAAAGAAGTGCGATAACAGTGAAATTTGTTTGAAATTGAAAGATATAATAATGTTGTGGAAATAAATGAAAACAAGTATAATTTTATTTTAACATTAAAAGGAAGTCAATTATATGAAGTTTTAAAGAATTTACTAGTTCATGAAAAACCATCAAATACATCATATGATGCATTAGTTGAAATTTTAAAACAACTTTTTTCACCAAAAACAGTCATCATAGCAGAAAGATTTAAGTTCAATAAACGAGATCAAAGAATTGGTGAATCCGTTGGTGATTATATCGTCGAATTAAAAAGATTAGCGAAAACTTGTTAATTCAGCACTTTCCTTTAAGATACTTTACGAGATAAACAAGCACAGAACTGGAGTTGCTTTATTTGCAAGAGGATAGGTCACACATAAAAAATGTGCAGATCGAAGCCAAAATCTGTCAATGTAGTCAACGAAGAAGATTGTCAATTAGAAGAGGAATACCAACCAGAAGAAGAAATACACAAGTCATAAGAGTATAATTTAGGGTTCATAGGTTTGTTAAATGTAAAAAGCAAAATGTTACAAGTCTCGTTAAAAATTGAAAATCAAAATATAATTATGGATGTATGTAGATACAGGTGCTTGTTTTAGTGTAATTTCTCAAAATATGTTTAACAAATATTTTAAACTTGTTGTAAACAAAATAAATTACAAAAAAAGTTCAGAAAATTTAGTAACCAATGCATTATCACGTTTACCGCTTTCAGAAGTAACGGGAGATGATAAAAAAATATGTTTGTTAATTCTTTTAATTTTGAAAATCATTTTCCTTTAACGTTTTTAGATGTTGGCAAACATACAAAGTCTGATCTTGTTTTATCAAAAGCATATGATCTAACTGTCAGAGGTTGACCAAATTTTATAAAAGATAAAAATTTAGAACCATATTTTAAACGAAGGTTTCAATTAACAGTAGAAGATGGTTGTTTAATGTCAGGAAATACTGTTGTAATACCAACTAAACTACAACAATATGTAATAAATCTTTTACATTCTGACCATCCGGCCATTGTGAAAATGAAAATGCTTAGTAGATCGCATTTTTGGTGGCCTAGCATTGATCGTGATATTAAAGAAATAATTGCTACATGTGAAAGTTGTCAATTCTATCAAAATAAAACGACACAGAAAATTTTCGTAAATTGGCCAAAAACTCAAAATAATTGGGAAATAATTCACATAGATTTTTTATAAAGATAAACAATCATTTTTAATTATCGTTGATAGCAAAACAAAATGGATTGATTGCTATATCATGTCAAATATTACAGTTTCGACGACAATTGAAAAACTTAGACAATTTTTGGTATTCCAAAAGAAATAGTATCAGATAATGGACATCCATTTAATTCATCCGAATTCTTAAAATTTTGTCATGCTAATGGAATTAAAGCTAGCTAAAGTCCACCTTATCGTCCGAAGTGTCCAAACCATTAAAAGGACAATGGAAAAGCAATTATTTGACATTACATAACTGGTAGAAGGACGACTGAAATTATAAATGATAAATGTAATGAAAACCTCATAACTCGTAGAATTTTTAAAGTAGGTGACTTAGTTTAGGTTAAGACAAAACAGGGAGAAGAGATAAAATGGCTGACAGGTAGAATTCTAAAAATAATTAGCTCTGTAGCCTATTTAATCAATGTAGATAACAAAGTAAAATTTGAACATTTAGACAATTTAAGAAATTCTAAATTGAATGTTGATAAACATCCTGATTTTGAAATATCGATTTATCCTGAAACTGATACTAACATCCATACACATTCTCATATTACAGAAAATAATCTATCAGATACTAATAATGTTAATAAAGAAACTACACAAACTATTGTAACTCAAAATGAAAATTTAAAATCAAATGATACTGTATTAGGTAGATCTACTAGAATAAGAAAAATACCTGATAGATTACAAATGTAAAATGGGAGAAAATGTAGAATAAGAATTTAGTTGCTTGTTCTAGATATTGTTTTGTTTAAGTTAGTTACTAAAAAAATAAGAAATGTATTTATATTATTATATAAATGTGATTATTGAAAAAGTCATTTAATAAATATATGTGTTCAAAGTAATTAAACTATTTAACTTAATTTATTATAAACATAACATACGTGATCTGATATCAATTTTCCAGCATGGCTTTATGGAGAAACGCTCCGCTGTCACTAACTTATTGTCCTTCACTCATTTTCTGTCTAGTGAACTTGATAAAAATAAACAAGTCGAAGTAGCGTACACAGACTTTTCCAAAGCATTTGATTGTGTTAACCACAAAATAGTCACCCACAAACTACAAGCTTTCGGTTTTTTCCCTCCTCTACAAAATCTTATTGCATTCTACTTAAGTGATAGAATACTCTTTGTTCAATATATGGGCTACAATTCCAATCCTTTTGTAGCATTTTAAGGCGTCCCACAAGGCTCTAATTTGGGACCCTTATTATTTTTCATTCTAATTCATGACATTTCATCAGTAATTAACAACTTTTTGCAAAATGACTTGAATAAGATTAATGAATGGTGCCAATGTAAATCAACTTTACTTAAATATAAACAAATGTAAAATTGTTTTATTCAACAAAAATACCCTGCAGCGGAATTCTTCTATTAAAAACCTATTGTCTTTTAATGAACATATCTTAGAAATTGTTTCTTCCTCTCTTAAATTGTTGGGCTTCATAAAACGTAACACAAAATCATTCAACAACTTCAGGTGCATTAAAAGTCTGTTTTACTCATTTATTAGATTCAAACTAGAGTATAGAGATATGGTGTCCATTTTATAATAGATATGTGAACCTGATTGAATCAATCCAAAAAAACAATTCTTAAATATCTGTACTTCAAGAAATTACATTGTTATGCATCTTATGATTCCTAAAGCTAATATTATTAAGTTGTATGATTATTAAAGGTAATCATACCTGTAGTTTTTGACTAAAGTTAATTTATATTATGACAGAAAAATTCTGATGACGCCTGGATTCGAACCAGGGACCTTCCGCATACCGGGCAGAGATGCTAACCGCTACACCACGTCACCTGTGTTCGAAATATGGCATCAACTGAATTTTTCTGTCACAGTGTCTAAGCGTAGCTTCGTTCCGAGAGACTCCTATATAGGCATTGACAACCGGGTTCGTCTACAGTGACACAGTTTTTGATTATGAGGGAATTATACCCAAGCTTAGAGCTAATATTATTAAGTTGTGTGATTATTAAAGGTTTTATGATTCCTCGTATAAATAATTATTGTCATGTTTTAACGTAAAGAAACTCTATTAGGCGGCAATGCGCGTCTTTATTATTCTTATACATAGTAATGCACAACTTAGTTGATGATTCAGAAAAACTTGCTCTATTACCTATTAAAATTCTCAAAACTAAAACCAGACACAATAACTGCTTTTATTTGCCTAAACTTTCTACCAACACTCTTGTTAAATTCCCGCTATATTCTATGTGTGCACTTTACAATTCTTTATTTAATTATATTGATATTTTTGTACTTCTTTATTGACTTTTAAAATTAATTGCAAAAAGGTTCTAGTTGTTTCCTCTAATACAATTTTGTAATTGCTATAATAGTTTTTATTAAGTTAGTATACGTATTAAATTGTTTTCATTATTATTTTATATGTATCCCTTTTGTAATGGATCTATTATTGGGACATTAACCTGTTGATCTGCTTTATGATGTTACGTTTTATTTTAGCCGAAATTATTTGCCGAATATTAGGCAACTCTTGTATGTATGTACCACTTTTTTTTAAAGCAAGAGTGCTTTGATGGTACATAAATTGTACCACTTAAATAAATATTATTTCCATTCTTACCAGTAGGCTATAATCTGTACCACCACTTTTTTTTACAAAAATGTTTCTGTGAAGCACAGATAAAAAATATGGTAAATTTTCTGTGCCCGAAAGAGTTCACTAATCTTTCAATTAGGGAATTTTGCGATTTGATAAGCAATAACGTTTTTTGGATAAAAAAGAGATCGGAATGCAATTTTTACTGTGGGTGAGGTCACACGCAAATTTTGTATCGTAGCCTTGCGTAAACGTTTTCCCTGGTGTCCGGCATACAGCAAGTTGTGGTAATCGTGCATCACCCGAAATTTCATTGATGCTGGCACAACTAATTTATGATGTCTTTCGTTATCTGATTTTTCTTTAAACACAAGACCTTCGGCATCTATGAAGAATCCTTCCTTCTTTTTGCATTGTGTTATCTCTGCATCTGCTTGCTGTTTCTGTATTATAGTATGTCTGTCCCATACTGGCATGTACGCATTTTCTTCCGCTTCGATTGCTTGCACTGGAATTCGTGATAACACGTCAGCATTAATGTGTTTTTTGCCTGGGCTGTGAATTACTTCGAAGTCGTGTTCACTCAATGTTAGTGCCCACCTGGATAATCTTGAATTGTTGTCCTTGAACTTCATCAGCCATTTTAGTGGTTCATGATCCGTGATGACTGTGAATTTGCGGCCATATAAATAACGGCGATAGTATTTCACACCCCAACATACAGCTAAACATTCCCATTCTGATGTGGTATAATTCATTTCGGCCTTGTTTAGTTGTCAGCTAGCGAAAGCTATAGGTTTTTCATACCCTTCAATTTTCTGACTTAGAATAGCGCTGATCGCTTTTCCGCTGGCATCCGTTGATAGTATAAATTCTTTAGAAAAGTCTGGATGAGTTAGTACTGAATCTGAACACAGGGCATTTTTCAATCCCTCGAATGCTTTTTCACAATCATCTGTCCAGTTGAATGCTATATCTTTCTTTGTTAATTCTGTAAGTGGTTTTGCTATTGTTGCGAAATTTAAAATAAAGCGTCTATAAAATTCTACAAGACCAGTAAAAGCCCTGATTTCTTTTACATTTTTCGGTCTTGGATAATTTTGAATAATTGAAATTTTGTCGGGATCTGGTTTTACACCTTCGCCATTAATAACGTGACCTAAATATTTGGTTTCTGGTTTCAAAAATTTACATTTACTCGGTTGCTTGTCTCAACCTGTCAAAGACTTCCTTTAGTCGTTTCAAATGATCCTTAATTCCGACATTATTAAGAACAACTACATCATCCAGATATACTAAGCATCTTTCGCCTGTTAGTCCTGCTAAAACGCTATTCATAAGTCTCTGGAATGTACTGGGTGCATTCGCTAATCCGAACGCCATTTTTGTGAATTGATAATGTCCACCATCAGTTGTGAACGCTGTTTTCTCTTTATCTTGGTCCTCTACCTCAACTTGCCAGTATCCTGATGCCAAATCCAGTGTTGTAAACAGTTTTGCATCCCCTAACTGGTCCAAGGTCTCTTGCATATTAGCAACAGGAAAATAGTCCCTTTTTGTCACTTTATTTAGACCTCTAAAGTCTATGCAGACCCTGATTTTGCTTTCGCCATTTTCTGATTTTTTTGGTACCATAACCACAGGCGCTGACCACGGTGAGTTCGACTGCTCAATAACCCCTGCTTTAAGCATCTTGTCCAGCTCCGTTTTCAATTTCTCTTTTTGACTAAACGGTACTCTATATGGTGCTTTTGCTATAGGCTGTGCATCTCCCGTGCTTATCTTGTGTTTTATATTATGTGTACATCCTAGTTTGCTGTCTTCCCATAGAAATACATCTCTCAATGAGACCAGTAACTCTTGTTTTATATCTTCTGGCAGATACTCTAACTGTAATTGTTTCTCAATATCGCGCGGACCCTTATTTTTGTGTATTCCGTATACATCTATTTTCCTTAACTTGCATTCTGCATCTCTATATTCTTCTTTTAACTTCTTTTCATTGAATAATTCTGCTTTTCCCACAATCGTATTTTTCTGAATAACCATTTCCTTGTTGGTTATATTCACAAGCTTGATAGGTATTTCTTTTTGTGCTTTAGCTAGCATCCTTGCTGCCATAACGCCATGTATTTGGATCTCTACTGGTTCCATCAAAATATCGTGTTCCGTATTGCCCAGATTCTGAACGGCTGTACACATTATTTCGCAGTTTGGTCGAATCGTAACTGTATCCTTTAACCTAACCAATTCACTGGTTTTTGTGTCGGATTTTTCTTGTTTTAGGATACTGATTTCCGACTTCTGAATTTTTGCGTTTATCTTCGATAATTTATTATCAAGTTCTCCCATTTTTAAAGGTATCGGAATGTTGCTAGCTTGCACTTCCTGACCTTTCTCAACTACGCTACTTGGCTCCGTGACGTTATCGTGCATTGTTTCAACTTTTGCTGCTGTCAGCACTTCTTGGTTCGAGTTGTCTGCTAACAGTTTTATACGCATATTACCTAACGTGATTTCATCCGTGCCGTAGTCTATTCTGGCATTAAAACATTTAAAAAATCACGACCCAAAAGACCGTCTGCTTCTAAATTTATGTTGTCTGAACAAACCACACAATTAAATGCAATATATTAATTTTCAAAACAGAAATTTACATTTGTTGTTCCGTAATATACTATCTCGCAACCTGATATTGATGCTAACGCTCCCTCATTCTCCGCTTCTATTTGCCCCTTTATGAATTTTCTTTTAATTAATACAGCTGACTCTGTGTCTACTAACAGTTTTAAAATTTTATTGTTTACCAATGCTAATACAAAATTTGGAATATCTTTTAATTTGAAATCTGAATTTGGACTAATTTGAGTAATTACTGTTTGTTTATAATTTTGACCCGAATATACTAATACCTCCCGCGACGGGGCGCATGCGAGAGGGATTGCCCGTTTAAATGTGACGTATTAGACTGATAGCGTGAACTCTCTGTGAACCTGTTCCAGTTATATCTATTGCTTCTTTTCGGTGGTGGATCTCGATATCTATGTGTATTGTTGTAGCTCCTGTTATAATTGTTCTTGTTTGTTCTTTTCCAACATTCTGCAATGTTGTGGCCTGGCTTTCCACAATAGTTACACGTTTCCATTTGTTTGCAATCTCTTTTGAAATGGCCTGTAGCTCCGCAATTATAGCATTTTTTCACCTCCTTGCCGTTAATTGTTCTTCTGTCTACAGCTCCGATTTCTACATTTTCCATTTTTACTCGCGCTATTTCCATTTCTTCTCGTTCAGCTATTGTTACTGCTCGCTCGAATGTGAGGTCATCTTGGGAGTCCATCATGGTTCTAATGTATCTACGGATTTCTTGACGTAGCCCTATTTTGAATTGTTATAAACATATCTTCGCCACAGCTTCTTCTTCTATATTTTCATCCGATATCAGTTCTGTCTTGAGTTTTCTTAGCCTTTGTGCAAAATTTTGGACGTTTTCACCGATCTTCTGTTCGCAATTCGTCAAGTCGCGATAGATCTGGCCTGGTTGTCGTTTTTTCGAGAATCGCTCCGTCAATATTTTAATTGTTTCAATGTTATCGTTTTACTGTGTAATTCTGGAGTCAACATGTAAAAGTCAAATGCGTCGTCTGTCAGTTTTAGTCTTACCAAGTCTACTGTGTTCGTGTCCGACCAATTTTCAATTTCCGCCCGAATTTTAAGTTTGGCGAAATATTTTGAAGGATTTTGCCCTATAAAGTTATCTATTGTGTTTGCCGCCACACTGTACTGAAACCTGTTTGCAGCGAACAATGTCTCTAGTTCTGTTTTGATCGCCGTCTGTATTGTGGTTCGGTCCGACGCGCTGCTACCTCCCGATATATCCCCGGGTTTACCCATGTTATAATAAGTAATAAAGACGGACAATACAGAAAATAAACAACGAAAACTTATAATACTTGGCCTCCGCGAATGTAACAAAAAAAAAATTATTATTTTTTCCTTTTTGTTCACCCTGATCTGACACGATATCCCAAACCGCTGCCACCAATTTGTAACCCTCCTCATTATGACGAGAGTTAGCAAATAATATACGGGTTCTTGTCAGATTGAAGGACGCAAGTATTTAAGTATAAAACTATAAATATATTTAATAAATAGTTTTACATACATTTACACAGCACTACTCGATACAGCCCTAATGTGTTGACTCTAACGGATTTACACTCTACTCTGCTGGCCCAATCGGTCAGCCCTTTCGCACTCACTATCCCCCCGAGTATAATATTCATTCCTTATATAATATTGGAACAATGCTAAGTCAGCAAAATAAGTATTACACTTTACTATAATGTTTATATATTACACATGTCACACCATGCCCTAGTTATTGAAGTTACTTAATATGTATGTCTTAATTGTGCTGACTTAGACTTGTTACACCACCACGCGTCCCCGTTTCCACAATGTGGGGAAGCAGTCCTTCCTCAGACATGCATAGAACAGGGCCTTCAAGTAACCCCCCAAACTAGCCCAAACCTGTCTCACCATTACTACTTCTAACCCATCTAAGCCAGGTGCTTTGTCTACTGCCATTGCTATGACTGCAGCTTCAATCTCATCCCAGCCAAATTCCCTGTCCCGGTTCCTACCTTGTTCTACGTGCACCTCCGCTCCGTCCCCTCTAGGAAAGAATGCCCGCAGAAGTATGTCCGCACTGTCGTTCCAGGTTTCCGCAACTCTGTCTCCTTCCTTCAGTCTCGGTATGTCCACGTTTCGTCTTGTCCCCTTGCCAATGCGGTAAACCGCACCCCAAAAGTCGGCGTTTCCATGCTCCTGTACAAAGTCCTGCCAGTTTCTGTTCTTCTCCGCGTTCATCGTCCGTCTATACGTCCCGACACTCTCCCTGTACTTCGCATGTCTGTAAGGACTCTAGTTGGTCGCGTCGAGCTATCTGAAATAGCCTTCGCTTCCTCCTAGTGACCTTCCTCCGTCTCGTCAGTTCGTCTGTCCACCACCTAACCTGTCTTTGTGTCCCTCGTTTCACTCGCTTCAGTACACGGTCATTTACGTCAGTAACCCACCCTGTCAGTCGCTCCGTCATGTCCTCTGCGTACTCTGTCTCGCCTATGTCCACCCGGTCACAGAGTGCTTCTCCGTAATACTCCCAGTCGACTTCCTTCACAAACCACCTAGGGAACCTAGCTGCTACAATCCGCATTTCGTTATGGTCGGAGTTACCCCAGCCGTGCAAAACCTTCCATTCCCAATGCAACCTATCTACTGCCCTATTACCTAACGTAACAAATATATCACTCATACCGCCGTGCCCACAAAAAGTGTAGAAACGACTTAGCTTATTCATAACCACTAAATCTCTGCTCCCTATCAGGTCCTCGATCCGATGCACACGTTGGACTCTCTCGCCATATCGGATCTCCCCTTTACTAAACCATAACGGCGATACCGCATTAGCGTCCATGCCCACCACCAGCGGGCAGTTGTCCGCCGTGTCCAACACCCTCTCTAGGTACCCAATATCATGCTCGGTGTCGCCACCAAATCTACAGTACAACGAACAGACGTATAGCTTGTCCACTGTACTCTCCAAGCATACGCACACTCCAGTTTCTGTGACCAGCTTGGGTATTGCCATGACGTCGAGAGCGTCATTTTTACCGACGATCGCCGCCTTGGCTCCTCTTTCACCAGCGCTGGCGTAAACGCGCATTGCCGATGGCAAGCCACAGACTCTGCCTCCCCATACATACGGCTCCTGCAACAGAGCTACACCCACATTCTCACTGACAAGTACTTGGCCGACATCGAATATGACTCCCTTACCCCTGCCACAATTCAACTGAATAATGCGCATGCCCGCCATTAATCAGCCGTTATCCGCCTTCTACCCCTCCTAGCGGCCTCCTCGTAAGCTGGGCAGCTTCTCGAGAACACCGAGTATTTCGATGGCTTCCCAGCCTCCTTGCAGACCCTACATGCTATATCTCCCTTACAATCCTTTATTAGGTGGTCATTTCCCCACATCTCCTACATGCATTTGCCTTAAACTCCCGCGCCATGTGCCCCATCCCGTAACATTTAAAGCAGCGCTGCACGGTGTCCACCTCCTTAACCCTACAGGCTACGAAGCCCAGGTGTACTCTCCCGTATCCGCGGTCTATCATCGCCTCCTTTGCCTTGAAAGGCACCTCCATGATTACCATCCCCTTACTCGTACTTATGCTCCTGACCCTTTCTTTATTTCTGCTTCTGTAAGTACGTCTTTCAAATTATTCCCATAAAGCTCCGCCCTTAACTCCGCGTTGGTCAGGTACTCCGGCACGTCGGATATCATGACCTTAGGTCCTACTTTTTTTTTGTCACCGGCTGGTTATTGGAAGAGTCCAACGCAAGATGGGGATCCGCGTATGCGCTGCATACAGAACGGTCTCGGAGGACGCTGTGCTGGTCATTGCGGGCTTACCCCCCATTGACCTGGAGGCCCTGGGAAGAAAAATAACCAGGAACAAGAGCGAACGGGCAGCACTAGTGATGGGGCAGTGGCAACAGCGATGGGAAGCTAGCACCAATGGATCTTGGACAAGGAAATTAATACCCCAGATAGAAGTGTGGGTGGGCCGGAAGCATGGGGAGGTCAGCTTCCACCTGACTCAAGCTCTCACAGGCAATGGATGCTTCCAGGCCTACCTGCACAGAATCGGGAAGAGGAGGTCATCGCTGTGCCCGCACTGCGAGGCCGAAAACGACACGGCCGAACACACGCTGTTCTGGTGCCCGGCGTGGGAAGACGAAAGGGCGGAAATGACTAGAATAACCGGCGAGTTAAACACAGAGAACCTCACGGGGAAAATGATCCCGGCGAAAGTAGCATGGGGCGCAGTAAACAACTTCTGCGAACAAGTAATATCGGAGAAAGAGCGCCTGGAAAGAGAGGTAGAAGATAGAGGTTGATAAGAGGTAGACAAAGAAGGAGCCCCGACCTGTGCATTGTGACAAACAGATCCGGGAAGGGGTGGGAGGTAAGGGAGGGGGTTTTTAGCTGGTCGCCCAACGGCGATCAATAAATTGGCAACCCAGAACTACCCTATGCCCCGGATGGCATAGGGCGTCTGAATGCAGATTTTCCCCCTACCCTCGTAAAAAAAAGGTCCTACTTTTTTTGGGTCGTCGAGCGTAAGACCCACCTCATTAAACTTTTTTACACCCCTTGACCTTCCAGAGATCCTCCTCATTGGTGGTAACTATCGTTACCCCGTCCCTTACCCGCCGAGCAGCGCTTACTTTGACACTACCCACCTTTTTCCAGCATCCGTTCATCACCTTCTCTTTGAATGCGCCCGCCGTCATTTTTCCCCTTCCGCCCTAACAACTTAACCCCCTTAAATAGTTACCCCTGAGGGGTGGTTTTAGCCACCTCTTCCCTACTCTGTCTCGCCTCCTTCTCATACCCCTGTATGATGTCCATAAATTTGTCCTGCTCCTTCAGCCTGCCCTTATTCATTTCTCCCTTCACCAACACCTCAAGGAACACCACCTCCATCTCCCTCAACGTCGCCGCCAGGAACTCAAAATCCTTCCGCGACGTATTGCTCCCTTTGAACCTCTCCAGCATCTTTGTCCCTAACGTCCTATACTTCTTAAAGTAATCCGCCTCTTACCCCACCCCCCGACGGACACTACCCTCCTCTTCCACTTCCCTGCTGAGCTAAGCTCCGGCCATACCTACATCCCCATAACCGACTCCACGTCTCTGTCCACACCGGGAGGAGTATCCCCTACTGTGGCCTGAGGGGCCCTAACCCCTTTTAACATCACCACCGCTTCCTTGGTGCCCATTGAGGATAAGCACCTAGGCAACCCAACCGCACACTACCCACACTACCTCCAGACACCCTCGGAAGGTGCCCCAAAGAAAATCCCACTCGCGTGAAAGCTCTGAGAGCCGAGAAAATGGCACCCAAAATTTTTTTCTCGGGAAACCTTTCCCTGGATTTCCCGGAACCTAATCCACCCGGAAAATCCCCGGAAAATTCGGGTAGAAACCCGGAAAATCCGAGGTTAACTTTTTATTCCCCTACTCGACGCCTCCCACGCTAGATCGGCGCCGCCACTCGGAAAATCCCAGATTTTCCGAGCAAGTCCCCGGAAAAACTCACTTCCAAAATACACCCCCTCTAGATATAATTTTTCATCCCAACACACAAGCGTTACTCACCGGTTTGCCTCAAAACCGCTATGCAACCAAAATCCCTGGGAATTTCTTGGAAGGTGAAAACACCATCCGCTACCGTCCCGGAAAAGCCCGCTACGGCCCGAAAACCCTAAAAAAACACTAACAAAACTACACACTAACTTTTGTCACTTTCACACAGTCACTAAGTCACAACACTACAAGGCTTCGCTCCACAGAGACTTCGCCCCGGGGAGCGTACTTCCCAAATCACAGAAAACTGCCAAGCAGCAACTACAGAGCTCGAGATAAACACGTCCGTTCGCTGTCGCAGCATGCACAAGACTACCATAAGGTATAGAATTATTACTATTTACTAGCCTAGGTTTCATGAAATTTACATTTAATAATTTAGTTTCTTTTTTAGTAATTAAATTAAGGTTAGCCGTACAGCGTATATTATTTGAATTTATTACATAACGACGTACATATAAGATTCACCCCACCCTCAAGGAGTAAGTGTGTCTTATATTTTAACGTAGCGGCACCTGCCTTGCGGCTCTATCCGCCACGGCCCCCATGGGCTCGGGATTGGGATACGCCCAATCAGCGCGACATCTGAACGGACACCAAGTATACTACCGATGTCTACCAGAATGCTTTGGGGGGCAAGTCCCTCGGCCTCTCTGCTGAGAGATAACTAGGGCCCGGATTTGTATGCTCTATAAAATTGTAATATAAGTTGTTTTTATGCGGTTAAAGTTATGTGCTATATGCGGCAATATATGCAGTTATATGTGGTTATATGCGGTTATATGTGGTAAAATAAATGATATATATTTTGATAAAGTTATATTATTATTTAACAATACACAAGTACACAACATATAGTAACTAGTGTAGTAAGTAAGTATTACCTTTAAGTTAACTTAACGATTATTAAGAGAATAACCACTAATTAATAATTATTAAAATTCTTTATTAATTTAAATCAGAATTAAAGTATAAAAACACAATTTGATTCAAATTTTCAATAGAAAAACTGTGCCGTTTGTCAGAAAGTACATTCTTATATATAGAAAATGAACGCTCTACATCATAAGATGTAATGGGAGCGTACTTCATATTCGCTATGTCTGTGGGGCTCATATTCAAGTTAATGTCTTCAGCTTGTCCTCTTAATATCCCACAAATCTGTCTCATGCTCTCGTATCCTGGGTTGCGAAGCAAAATGTTATTAAGTTTTGTTTGAATCTTGTTGCCCATGTCCCCTGGAACCAACTTCATATTATCAACTACATTTTTCAATATTTTAAACGCGTCATTAAGGTCATCTTGGTAGTTTCCGATTCCTTGATAGCAGATGTTAATATGGAAAAATGAGTTTTGATAAAAGCTAATTGTTGCAGCACATTCTGATCTGAAACGCACTCTTTACAAGCAGTTATTGCTGCCGATTCGTCACCAAAACTGAGAAAACATTTTTTAAGTTGTTCAAAATTATTGGCATAGAAAAGTGCAGCTTCCAACCATGTTCCCCATCTGGTTATTATTGGTTCAGGCGGTAGAGGCAGATCAGGAGCAATGTTTCGATAGTGTTCTACTCGCAACGGTGCTTTTAAACATGCCTTTTTCCCATTGTTAATTAACTTATTTACCACAGCGTATTCTAATCGTATTAATTCAGCCAATCTGTTCAGCGCGTGAGCCATGCAGGTAAAATGTATTATATGCGGATAAAATATCTTTAAATTCTGTCCTGCTTTTATCATATAAGCTGCTGCGTCAGACAGCATCAACTTAACATTTTCCGATTTAACTACATTCGGTGAATACAACAGAGTCAAGCCTTCGTTCACAAAACGAACAATTGTCGCATGGTTTGTTCTTTCCAAAGCTGCACTATGTATCAAATACGATACTGGAGGAACTAAGTCAATTAACACCCCAACAAGCATGTTTGCAACATAACGGCCACATGAGTCTGTCGTTTCATCGATTACAATGTAAATATTCTTATTGCAAAGCTTTTCTTTAATAATATTTAGACGAACCTGGTAACATTTTGTCAAATAGTTTTTACGCATCGTTGATTCACTGGGAATGTGACGGTTGCAGTATTTTTCTAAAAATGTACGAAATGCTGGTTGTTCTAATTTATGCCAAGATACATTTGATTCGGCCATGGTATTGCAAAGATCAAAATAAAATTCATTCTCCGATTTAGCAGATTCTAGTGACCTACCAACTGCCGTAGAAATAAGTGGTTGGTTAAGTTTGTTATTTGTTGATCTCTTTTCTGACTCCTTATGTAGATTTGTAGTTAAGTGTTGGTCGATTTGATATTTTTGATTTGCCAAGACCTATAAAATAAACGATTAATTTTATTAAAAGTGCTGATTGACTTGATTACAAAAAGTACCAACCTGCTTTGAACACGCGTTGCAGAAAACAACCTTCCCGTCTGTAGTTAGATGTTTGGATGCACCTACCCATTTGCGTAGCAGTTCGCTTTTGGTTGATCCGACTTTCAGCATGATGTAAATGATTTGATTATATTACATTCCTTTTATAAGTTAAACTCTACTCACTTTCTGTCACCACTCACAAGAGTCTGTACACACGACATGTACGTTTCGGGGAATCCCCATCCCATAGTTTCAGCGACTCTTCGCTCCTGGCGAACAACTAGAGACATCTCTCAGTGAAATTTGTAAACTATAAGAAGTTATGTTGTGAATATGACGTGTTACAAAAATATTTTATGAATTTGACTCAAATATTGACTGTATATGCTATTATATGCGAATATATGCTGTTATATGTAAACAAATTTTTTATGCTCTAAAAACTGTAAATATTAAGTTGTATGCGAAATAAAAATTTGTATTTACGAGTATATCAATGTGAAACTTATAGATCCAATTTACTAGCTTCATATTAAACTGCAAATAAAACATGTAAAAACATATAAATCCGGGCCTTAAGCATAACTATAAATTATACATATATATATATATATATATATATATAATTTATAGTTATGCTAGTCATATCAGGTTTAGGTACACAGGAGCGTTAAATTGCAAGGTCGCGAAACATAAAAACAAATCTGAATGTTGAACATATGCATTTGAATGCTGAAAGGTTACTATCTTTTCGAATTAAATTTTGTTTTTATGTATTTTATTTTATTATTTTTAACAATTTATGCGTGTATTATATGTATAAATATACCTAGTTTTCAAGTTTACCGCGTATTTAATGATTATATTTTACAAATTAAGCTAATTATTGAGAATAACTTGAATTTGTTTGTAAATTTCGTGTACTTAGAAGCTAATTGTTATTTATGTACTCGGTAGATTTTTTTGTTTTCTAGATAAAACATATCACATTTTATATTTATTGATTTATTTTGAAGCAGAATTTTATGTATATATATATATATATATTGAATTTTAAATTTCCGCGAGTGTTATTGATGTAACTTGAATTCTTCCGGGTATCTTCTCGCGTTGGTCTGGTTTGGTTCTGAGAAGAACCGTTGTTTAGACGACGTTTCGGCAAGGTCTCACTTGCCATCTTCAGGTCTTGGATTGATTCCGTGTTCTCGATCTGGTGTTAGGTCTTGAATTGATGTTTGTTGGTGATGCAGCAGGCTTATATTTAGTGGTCATAGTTGGATGCTTCACTGAGTTGTTCCGGGTTGTTGGTTCTGGTTGCTTGGTTTGGTCTTTCTGCGTCATTGATTCCGTTGCTGGTGTAGTATTCGGTGTATGCTTTTTTACCTTTTGTGCCAATTTGTTAAGTGCTGGTTTCCATGTGGGTGGTAATCTTCGTGTGTCGTCCCTTGTATTCAGGTTATTTGGTCGTTTTTTGATTTCTATGGCTTCTCTGATGATTCTTTTAGTTGTGTGTCCGATGCTAGCTATCATCCTTGTGTTCTTGAAATCGATCGTGTGTGATGTAGTTTTCACGTGCTGAGCCTGAGCTGAGGTTTCCTCGTCTTTTTTCACAGAGTTTTGATGTTCGTTTCTTCTGATGTTGATTCTTCTGTTAGTTTGACCGATGTAGGTATTGCCACAGTCTTGACAAGGAATTTCGTACACTCCTTGGCTCTCCAGGTTGATCTTGGTCTTCGGATTTGGCAGAATCGTATTAATTTTCCTATCTGTGGTGAAGATGGTCTTGATTTCGTTTTTCTTCAGTACTCTGCTTATTTTGTCGGTAGTGCCTTTAACGTATGGAAGGTAGGCGTAAGTAGGTAGTTTTTCTTCATCAGTTTCTCTTTTTGTTTTTTGTGGTCTAAGAGCTAATTTTATGTTTCTCTGGTTGTAACCGTTTTGAAGTAGCATTTCCTCCGATCCAACAACATACCTGGAGAAGACCACAAGGATGAAGATCAAAGCCAGTCCAATTGATAACGACACACAAGTTCAACTAATTCCAAGAGAGAAATCATCTAAATGTCCCAAATTCTACGGATTAACTAAAATCCACAAAGTAGGAACTCCACTAAGACCGATAGTTAGCTGCATAGGATCTCCGTCACAATTCCAGCTGCTCCCTTCCGTGGTTCCAGATTACGAAGGTATCATCGATGTATCGTAACCATAACTTTGGTTTCTGGTTAGCGGATTGAAGGGCTCTAGTTTCGAAGTCTTCCATGAATAAGTTTGCCAGGACTGGTGAGAGTGGAGAACCCATGGGAGCGCCTGCCACTTGTTTATATCGCTGGTCTTTGTATATGAAGTAGGTGTTCTTCAGGCAGTGTCTCGTTAGTTCCAGGATGTGTTCTGCAAGTTTGTGCTTTTCCTTTATAATATTCAATGTTTCTTCCACTGGTATGTTAGTGAAGAGTGATACTATGTCAAAACTGACTAAGAGATCTTCTGGTTGGACAACTTCTTTCTTCAGTAGCTCGATGAAGTGGCTAGCATTCTTGACGTTAGATTCCGCTTCTTCGGCGTATGGTTGAAGTTTTTTAGCCAAATATTTTGCCAGTTGTTGTGACGGAGATCCTATGCAGCTAACTATCGGTCTTAGTGGAGTTCCTACTTTGTGGATTTTAGTTAATCCGTAGAATTTGGGACATTTAGATGATTTCTCTCTTGGAATTAGTTGAACTTGTGTGTCGTTATCAATTGGACTGGCTTTGATCTTCATCCTTGTGGTCTTCTCCAGGTATGTTGTTGGATCGGAGGAAATGCTACTTCAAAACGGTTACAACCAGAGAAACATAAAATTGGCTCTTAGACCACAAAAAACAAAAAGAGAAACTGATGAAGAAAAACTACCTACTTACGCCTACCTTCCATACGTTAAAGGCACTACCGACAAAATAAGCAGAGTACTGAAGAAAAACGAAATCAAGACCATCTTCACCACAGATAGGAAAATTAATACGATTCTGCCAAATCCGAAGACCAAGATCAACCTGGAGAGCCAAGGAGTGTACGAAATTCCTTGTCAAGACTGTGGCAATACCTACATCGGTCAAACTAACAGAAGAATCAACATCAGAAGAAACGAACATCAAAACTCTGTGAAAAAACACGAGAAAACCTCAGCTCTGGCTCAGCACGTGAAAACTACATCACACACGATCGATTTCAAGAACACAAGGATGATAGCTAGCATCGGACACACAACTAAAAGAATCATCAGAGAAGCCATAGAAATCGAAAAACGACCAAAGAACCTGAATACAAGGGACGACACACGAAGATTACCACCTACATGGAAACCAGCACTTAACAAATTGGCACAAAAGGTAAAAAAGCATACACCGAATACTACACCAGCAACGGAATCAATGACGCAGAAAGACCAAACCAAGCAACCAGAACCAACAACCCGGAACAACTCAGTGAAGCATCCAACTATGACCACTAAATATAAGCCTGCTGCATCACCAACAAACATCAATTCAAGACCTAACACCAGATCGAGAACACGGAATCAATCCAAGACCTGAAGATGGCAAGTGAGACCTTGCCGAAACGTCGTCTAAACAACGGTTCTTCTCAGAACCAAACCAGACCAACGCGAGAAGATACCCGGAAGAATTCAAGTTACATCAATAACACTCGCGGAAATTTAAAATTCAATATATATATATATATACATAAAATTCTGCTTCAAAATAAATCAATAAATATAAAATGTGATATGTTTTATCTAGAAAACAAAAAAATCTACCGAGTACATAAATAACAATTAGCTTCTAAGTACACGAAATTTACAAACAAATTCAAGTTATTCTCAATAATTAGTTTAATTTGTAAAATATAATCATTAAATACGCGGTAAACTTGAAAACTAGGTATATTTATACATATAATACACGCATAAATTGTTAAAAATTATAAAATAAAATACATAAAAACAAAATTTAATTCGAAAAGATAGTAACCTTTCAGCATTCAAATGCATATGTTTAACATTCAGATTTGTTTTTATGTTTCGCGACCTTGCAATTTAACGCTCCTGTGTACCTAAACCTGATATGTCTCAGATTTCAATGTTAATGTTAAACTAAGAGGTTTTAGTTTATAATAAATACAAATCGAAACAACATTTATATATATACAGAATGTTTATTTTACAAATACAACCGTCTTCTCCCTACGTTCAACCAACAATGCCCATTTCATTCACAAAATACCTATATAACAAATACATTTACATAACTCATAATTATTCGATTCGATTATCGCTAACATTCCCAGATTTCATAACACTCGCCCATCCTGAAGAAATTTGCGACCTCGCGAATTTATCTACGGATTGTGCCTGTAACAGAAACTAAAAATACATAATTGTATTTTTAATATGTACAAATTAAAATAATTTAAATTTTTACAGTTTTTAATCCTCATACACAACTTTTCTTTTCATGCCAAACGAATCTCTTACTGTCATTCCTATGATACATCACTCATTTACCAAAACTATATGTCCCTTACTGTCATCCCAGTGACAGGTCACCTTTGTACCAAAACCATAGGTCTCTTACTGTCATCCCAGTGACAGGTCACCTTTTTACCAAAACCATAGGTCCCTTACTGTCATCCCAGTGACAGGTCACCTTTTTACCAAAACCATAGGTCCCTTACTGTCATCCCAGTGACAGGTCACCTTTTTACCGAACCTGCATATTACCTAACCCTCTAACAAATCTAACAATTCATCGGTACTATTTACTTCACTATCGCTGTCAGTAGATTCTGTAAATACACCACCTGACCACTTCCGTATTGTATCAGCAGCCACAACTGTTTCAAACTTTTTATATCCTCTTATTACTTTCAATGAGGTAATTACATATCTATCATTACCGATTACTTTCTTGATTTTGTACGGCCCACCAAATTTTAACTTCAATTTCCTGTTAGCGTTTTTCTCTGTTTTTTCAGCACCTTTCCATACCACCAAATCATTTTTCACGTACTTATTGCTCTCTTTTCTTTTCTTATCAAAACGCTGTTTCATCCGATTTGCTTGCTTTTCTAATTTTCTTGTCGCTCTGTCTCTGCAAGTATTGACATTTTCATTGAACTCGTCAACTCCGATGTCCTGATGTCTACTCTTTGTAAATCCAAACATCAATTTGTATGGTGTAAAACCAGTAACAGTGTTAATAACATTATTCAATCCCCAAATTATGTCGGTCAACTTTTCATCCCAAACGCATTCATCTACTGTACTCGTGTTTATTGCATCTAGTAAGGTACGATTGTATCTTTCCACCTGGGCGTTTGATCTTGGTGACGCCACTGCATTTAAAATTAATTTTGTTTGAGTATCAGCACAAAATTCATTAAACATCTTACTTGTAAACGCATTTCCCCTGTCAGCAATTATTCTTTTTGGAATTCCAAACATAGAAAAAATATCTTTCAATTCGTGTATCACTTCCGCTGAGCCTATCGATTTAGTTGTCCGAGCAAACAAGAATTTCGTGAATGCATCTATAATAACTAATAAGTACGAATGGCCCTTTTTACTTGTACAAAACGGGCCTAGATGGTCTATGTGAATTGTGTGCATTGGCTCCTTTGGTTTTTCTATCGGGAATAACATTCCTTCCCGGCGTCCGTAATTTCCTTTTTTATAGGTGCAATCTAAACATGAATTAACATATTTACGAATAAATCTATTCATTTTAGGAAACCAAAACTGCCTCTTAATAATTTCTTCGCATCGTCTAAGTCCTGGATGCCCTATGTCATCATGGTACTTACGCATTATATTCCATCTAGCCATTTTTTGTATTATAAGCTTGTACACTCCATCTTGTGTTTTCCGATAAAGTTTTTCATTTTCTTTCTTATAGGTTGCTAAAATATCAGAATCAGACTTATTTTCAAGTTTTTCTTTTATTATACGAATATTTTCGTCTTGTATTTGTACACCTACTATCCAATCAAGTTCTTCAACATGTGCAATGATTACGGGATTTCTGCTTAATGCATCTACGTGTTTCATCTTATCGCCCGGTCTGTGTATAATTTCGAAATCATACTCCTGAATGGATAACCACCTTCTTGCCACCCTTGGCATAATATCCCGTTTCGTGAATGTACTTCGAACAGCAGCGCAATCGGTCGCTATCTTAAAATTAATTCCAACTAGATAAGTACGAAAACGTTTAATTGTCTCTACGACGGCTAGCGTTTCTAAATCATAACTATGGTACATAGCTTCTTCCTTACTCGTGGCTCTGCTAAAATAAAACACTGGCTTGAGCTGATCTCCATGTCGCTGTAACAAAATACCCGCAATACCCCTGCTACTAGCATCACAATGAACTTCAGTGTTCAATTTCGCATCATAAATTGCTAGAACAGGTCTTTCAGTTAATAGATTTTTCAATGTTTAAAATGATTCTATTTGTTCACATTCCCATTTCCACTCAATTTTTTTTTTCAATAATCTATTTAATGGTTCGGCTATACTTGCAAAGTTTCTTACGAATTTTCGAAAATAACTACTAAGACCTAGGAATTGCCGAACCTCGTGAATATTTTCTGGCTCTTTGAATTCGTTAACTGCCTGTATCTTGGCCCTACCAGGCCGAATACCTTCAGCACTGATTTCGTATCCTAAATAATTAATATCAGTTTCAAAAAAGAAACACTTATCGATATTAAGCTTCAAATTTTCACAATTAAATATTTCTAATAATTTTTCTAATAATTTTTCTAAATAATATAAACCACTACCAACGTCGTTAGATGGTATTAGCAAGTCATCCATATACGCCAGTACTTTATCAAAACGTAAATTACCCAAAATTTTATCAACAAATCTTTGAAAAGTGGCCGGCGAATTAGCTAAACCAAATGGTGTTCTTAAGAATTCATAGTGACCTTGTGGTGTAACAAATGCTGTTTTAGAGATTGAATCCTGTGCAACTGGTATGTGGTAATATGCCTGGGCCATATCTAAACATGAAAAATTACATTTACCAGCTAATTTAGAAATTTGATCCTCGATATTTGGGAGCGGATATCTATCTTTAATTGTGTTACTATTTAATTTTCTGTAATCTATACATAACCGAAAATCTCCATTCTTCTTATTAACTAATATAACCGGACTAGCATAATCAGAGCTCGACTCTCGAATTATTTTATTTTCTAACAGATCTTCAACTTTTTCCCTAACTATTACTTTCTCCATTTCCGACAAACGATATGGTTTATAATACACGGGTTTATCTTGTTTTAAATTAATTTGCATTTCGATTTTGTCAGTACACCCTATTTTATTTGCTTTGTTTGAAAAGCAATTGCTATATTTTTGTAATAGTTCAAAAAGCAGTTTTAAAGAATTGGAATCAATAGGACCTACCTTTATTTTCGTAAAATTTATATAATTTACGCAAGCTATGTTGTCTTTTCCAAAAATGAAATTGGAGTTTATGCCTTTTGAATTGACTATTCTAATTACTGTACCTCGAACCAAAATTTGACCTTTACAGAATGAAACAGGGATACCTCCAATATTAGTGATTTCCATCATTCCCTCACCATCTTGTACTAATGTCCTTGGAATACTGTATTCCACACGGCCAATAGTTCGTATTATTGGCAAAACTAACACTGGCTGCGAACAGTCTTCAAACTTAACTGGTATAAGTTCAATCGACCCTGGACTGATTGTGACGTTCTCAGATACGAAAATATCAATTTTGTCATTATAATCCACACATTGTAAAGCATTTATTGACATTAAGAACTCGTCTGATTTACATATTTCAACATTACCGTCATGAATTTTTATTGTTAACATCGGATGATTTATTATTGGCTGGCCAATTAAAATATCCATTTCCGTGAAAACAGTTTCTAACGCCATTACTTCTGTTTCCAACTTTACATTAGTGATGTTAATAGTAATATTTGCTTTTCCAACAGGAATTATAATTTTATCTGAAAAACATTTTACTACAGTAGTAGTCGAATAAAGTTTCAAGTTGAGTTTTAGAGCAAATTCATATGAAATTGCATTTACCGCACTACCAGTATCCAGATAACCAGTAGCTGACACATTATTTACTAATACGTTAATAAAATAACAAGAATTGTTAATAGAATTAAATAATACTTTCCTGTGATTTCCTTGTAGTGTTACCCAACACTTGTCCTTGGTGTGGCCTAGTTTGTTACATCCCTCTCATCTCGGAATTGTGCTCGCTGGTATGACTGCTTTTCCTTGCCCTCGATATCTGCATACTTTAGCAGTATGCCCTAACTTCTTGCAGATAAAACAGCAGATCTGTTCATTCTCTCGTTTTCTTTCACCGGCTTGCAGTCGGGTGCAATATTTCGCAATGTGTCCAGTACGTTTGCATAAGTAACATTCGGATGGTGAAGTTGTTCTCTTTTTATTTATGCAGTGCTTTGCCAAGTGCCCTCTTTTATTGCAGTTAAAACAATGCATTATTCTTGAAGATTTTTGGAGACCACTCCCACTTGCCTCGCTACAATCATTTATCATTGATTGAAAATTCCTAAATAGATCTTCTGGCAGTTCGTAAGCTCCGCCTTTAGCGCTACTCTTGATATGTTCAGGTAGTCCGTCTATAATTAAGGAAACCGCTTTTAGCCCATATAATTCACACTTCATTAAGAGTGCATTTTTATTGTAGTAGTAAGTAGCCATTGTTTCATTATTTAATTTGCATCTGTTAATTGCTTCCTTTAATATAGTTGCGAAATCTTGTTGCATGGGGAAAGAGTCAATCAGCTCACGTTTCCATTCGGACCAAGACTTGTCATAAGTATTTTAATTACCATGCCACAATTTTGCCAGTCCTTCTAATTTAGATTGCATAAGATATGCGCATGTTTCTTCCTCCCAATTATGAATTTTTGCCATTTGTTCAATTTTGTTTATCCAACTAGTTACAGTCACACTAGTATTCTCAGGATTAAACACAGGTATGATATCACATCCCCGCAAATTGTAGTTTGGTGAGGATTCAAATTCTGCGTGCTTCTTTTGCATACTTCAGTTTATCTTCGACAAGATCGTCCAACGACATATTCCGCACAAATTTACCTGCATAATTAGCACTACCACTATCTTCATCACTAAATTTGCGAAATCTCTTAGACATGTTTATTGACTCATATATGTTATTTCGCCAATTGGATTGGAATCCCACTTCTGAAGTGTTAAACTAAGAGGTTTTAGTTTATAATAAATACAAATCGAAACAACATTTATATATATACAGAATGTTTATTTTACAAATACAACCGTCTTCTCCCTACGTTCAACCAACAATGCCCATTTCATTCACAAAATACCTATATAACAAATACATTTACATAACTCATAATTATTCGATTCGATTATCGCTAACATTCCCAGATTTCATAACATTAGTATAGATGTTTAGATGTAATACGTAAACGTATAAAATCTATTAATTATTTAATTATAACATTAAAAATGATTATCTTTTATTTATTTCACTAAAAAGTCAAATCTGCCAGAAAGAATTAAAATTAATTTGTTTTATTTTTCACGGCAATCTGGTTTAACCACAAATTATCATTTTTACTTTGCGTTTATTTCGTCAATGAAACATATTTGATCGCAACATTTCGACTTACTAGATGCATCTTTTAATTCCGAACTTTTTAGTACACAGTTTTTCCGTAAAATGTACAGGAGAGTAGAAAATTGCATAAAACTAATATCCCATGTTAAATCCCTATGTTCTATTTTTCCGATCACCAGCCTGTATATGTATATAATTGGAGTATTTACTTTTAAACTGTGAGTTAAGTGTTGATTATATAATAAATTTTCAGAAAAAAACTATCTGTTCTATCAGTAAACGGTTGAAATTGTATTATACTTAAGATGAGATTTGTTTGTTTAGCTCCAATAATTAGCTGTATAGTCGTGGGTATTTGTATTGTGTAAAACAAATTATAACAACAGCCGGCCATCTCAGTACCTCAATAACTTATGAATAAACGGCTGCAAATATCAATTAAAAACAAGTTTTTTCTGCATGGACTGCGTACCTACTTATGTACAACCGTGAACCGGATACATTTAATCAAATTCTACATCGGCATGATTATTTAAATTTAAAGATGTTTTAGAATTAATCCAAATTTTAGAAATATGTATATGTAAGAAGTATCATATTGAAAACAAACCGCGTGCATAGACGTACTTGTGTTGCTTAAATGTATTGGTTATAAAATTTTTACAACTTTTTATTTAAAAAATTTAAATTATAATTTAATGTTGATCATATTTACTAATCTTTAGTCAATAAATTAGAGTTAAAATAATTCTCAAATGTATAACGAACACTTGTGAAATTAATCGCCGTACGACCCGCTCTCAACGAGAAAAAGTAGTATAATCCTAAGACGAGGCTACAAATCCTCGCAGTGTCGCATACACGACTAAATTGCGTCAGCATGTAAGAAATGAAATATATTTTAATTTTATTTTATATATATTCTGCTTCAATTTTTATTTTTCTCTGCTTTTCATTACAAATGTCTGTATTTTGGAGCGTTTTTGTATTATTTTGTAATTTTCTACGTATTTTGAACAAATTTATGCCAATATACGTGCATATATTCTTCTTCTTTTTACATGCAAATTAAATTTTGAGTATTCGATTTTATGTTTTTAAAAAGAATACTAAAATCTTTATTAATATTATAACTTTATTATAATTTGTATATGGTTACATATGAGTCACAGTACTTGACTGTGCAGAGTCTACGATACAAAGAGCGTACTTATTCACTAAACTAGCCTATTTATACATTTCTCTTATCTTCTAAATATGCAACCTATGCTAGATGATATTATGACTAATGTAATGAAACAACAGGTTCAAGATACATAATTTACATTTATCTTATCTTCTAAATGTGCAACCTATGCTAGATGATGTTATGACTAATGTAATGAAACAACAGGTTCAAGATACATAATTCCTCCCCTTTTAGTTTTTTCATTATATTTGTTCTTGCATAGCTAGTTCACTTAGCTTTTTTCTTACTGTTTTTACCTTTCTTAATTTTCTTTCATTTCTATATAATTTTATTTTAGGTAATACATATTTTCTTAAAATATAACAACTTATTAATATAAATATTATAACATATATTATATAAGAGTGATGACTGATATTTTCAATTTTGATTTCTTTTATTTTTATAATTTTCGGTTCATTTAATATAATATCGGAGATATTCTGTAATTTAGTATCATTAAATTTTGAACTTATTAATTCCTTCTCAAATGTTTTAAATTCAATTTCTTTATATTTTTGTAGAATTCTTTTAAATGTAAAATTATTTATTTGACATTCTTGGTTAATTTTTATCTTATAGATTCCTTGAATATTTCTTTTTATTTTTATTTCGTTACAGTTCATTTGAATTTCTTGCTTATTTGGACTAATCATAATTAGTTCATTTGTATTTTGAATTAATTCAAAAGTATTCTTTTTCTCAATATTATGATATTTGCAATCATCATCCTTCTGCTTATCTAGTATATTTCCCATACATTTACTTATTTCTATAAATTGTGTAATACACAAGTATTTATTCTTAATATAACTACATTCGCTTATTTTATAAGTCTTATCTTGTGTGAAATATAATTGTTGAGGTTCACTCATTATTATGAATCTATCATTCTGAATCATTGGTAATGGGGTAAACTGGTTTAATTTGAAGGATTCTTGGGAGAAGGTTGGTATTGATATTATAAAGTATATATCTCCGTTATAGTATTTACAATGGGTTTCTATTAGTTCGTTTAAATTCCAAATGTCGTTATTTTGTGTAGTTTGTTTTAAATTTTCATAAGATATTATACTAACGTCTAGTTTGTGTAATGAGCAAAAGGTTAAACTTGTTTCTATTTGTTTTGTTAATTCATTTAAATTCATTATTATTAATATTAATTTCTGAAATTTACTTTCCATATCTATTTGTAATTTCCAATCTAAATTTCCTTTTAAAGCCTGAATTATGTTCTCAATTTGATGTGTTAATTCTTTTTCATTATGTCTAACATTTTCTAGTTGTGTATTAAATTTATTTGTCATATCTTTATTATGTTTAATGACTTCATCATTCTGTCCTTGTAGTATTTCCTGATTTGTTTTTAATTTATTAAATATTTCTTCATATCTTTGACTATCCGTAGAATCTAAATTTCCTGTTATTGATTTAACAATGGAGCCTAATCCGTTTATAAGTCCGCGTTTTTGTCTTTTATTAAATAGTTTTTGAATTTGATTATTTAAGTCTAAATAATTATAATTTAAAATATTAATGTATGTTTGGAATGTTTCATTATAGGGTTTTATATTCTTTAATAAATTATCTCTATTTGTTCTTAATTTTAGGAATTCTTCATAGATGGGATTTATGTTGTAGTTATAGTATATTAGTTGTTCACCAGTCTTGATTTTGCATTCACCTAATTCGGCAAGGTGAAATCCATTATTGTTCGAGATATCTTGAATTTGTCCTTGACATCTGAAATTTTTATTTAATTTTTAGTTGATTTATTTTTATATTTTTACTTCTGTTCTTTTTATCTAATATTTTAATTTTTCCTAATAGAGGGTTATAATTTTTAACTGAATATTTTCTGTATATTGGTTTCTTTATTTTATGAATAATTCTAGGATTCTGTTTAACATATACTTTATCTGTTAATTCTAAAGGATTGTCATTTTCTGTATTTCGTTTTAATTTTTCTCTTTCTATTCTATCTTTAATAATATGCTTAATTTTCCTTTGTTGTTCTTCATAATTTTCTCTTAATTTGGATTGGTCTGTTTTTATAAAAATGTTTTCATTTGATATTCCGTAAAGTATTTCAACTGGACTGAGTTGTGTTGTACTATGTTTTGTATTATTATACGCTAATGTAGCCATTCGTATTTTTTCTGACATGGCTATGTTTTTAGTGTCTGGTCTTGAGTGTAATATTCTCAATTGTTCTATTAATGTTGAGTGAAGTCTTTCCACTGCATTACTTTTAGGGTTATTAACACAAGTTATATGTAATTTAATTTTCTTTTTACTTAAGAGATCTTTCATTAATGTGTTATTAAATTCTGTACCATTGTCCATTATTATTTCCTTAGGTATTTTGTATGTTTCAAAGTATATTCTTAATTTATCTGTTATTTGTTTTGCGCTCTTATTTTCGACCTTGATAATCTGTGCGTGCTTGGAGAACTGATCTAATATCGTCAAGTAAGGTTCTTTATTTAGTGATAACAAATCTATGTTTATCATTTCAAATGGTGTGCTTGGTGTTATTGTAAGATTGTCGGTTATTTTTATAGGTTTTCTTTCATATTTATTACATCGGCACGTTTCACAGTTGTTTATATATTCTTGAATGTCTTTATTCATGTTTGGCCAATAATATTTTTCTTTTAATTCTCTTATGGTGGCTAAAATTCCTCTATGATTTGTAAGGCCTGTGTGAAAGTCATGTATAATTTCTAATTGTTCCTCGTTATTTTCTACGTTGTTTACTAATTTTGTACACGAATTATGATATCTGTATTTTAATTATGATATCTGTATTTTGATTATGATATCTGTATTTTGATGACGAAGTGTTTTATTATATTAGACAATGGTTCCATTGTCTGACTCATACTTCTTTGAACTATGTTATGATAAGAGAATGATATATAAGCTTGAAAAAACTAGATTAGAACACTCTTGTACTGTTGCTGAACGTATTCACGTCAGTTGTAATTAGATTCTAAATAAATAAAATATAATTTTCAAAACGAAAGAATTTGTATTTTTTTCCTTAAATACAAATCGAAAATTATAATTGGCGCAGTCGGTAGGATGCCAAAAGAGTTTTAAGCAAAATAAATAAATCTCTTTCGATCTCCATCGATTTATTTGGCATCCGAACAAGAATCTATGAGCGAAACACCAGCTCAGGCCTAAACAGTGGCCCATCAGAGGTTGAACAACCCATCTCTAACCATCATCCAGGCAAGCAGTCAAGGAGGACCAGGACAACACACACTCGCTGACTCCACCTCTCCGGGAAACCAGGACAACACAACTTCGCTGATCCCGATTACCAGAGAAAACCAGAAGAAAATCTCTAGCTGATTCTCAATAAACATGATTATCTTGTTAATCATCCTTTTACTTCAACTGTAAGTAAAATATATGTAACAAAATACACTAAAGGGTTTTGAGGAAAGGCTAACGCTTTTAAGAATCAAAACGAGCCCCAGCACAAGGCATAACACAAATTATAAACCTAAATATATTACACAAAAGGGGTGTCTCTAGTAATAACTAGTAATAAAGACACCGAGGAACCGGCACAGTTCCACACACATTACAAATCATATGTACAATAGCGATAGTGAACCAGAATCAAACCCATCAGATTCTGATTCAGAAACAAACCAAACACCTAGTGTTATAAGAAATTTAATATTAACGCCCAGTAAATTACAACTCAACTCAAAAATGGCCACAACCACAAACAACGAAATTCAAATGCTCTCTAAAGGTATCCCTGAATACGACGGTAATATTAAAGATCTACCATATTTTATAAATACTGTAGACGAATTTATATTATGTTTTACAGGAATTGTATTGACAAACGTTCAAAGAATATTTTTATTTCAATTAATAAAAAATAAATTAAAGGGACCTGCAAAAACATATCTCTCAGAGAATTCATTTGCTGATTGGCCAACATTAAAATCATTCTTACAACTAAATTTCGAAGATAAAACAACAGCCGAAACTTTATTATTAAAAATCATATACAATACCAAAAGTAACAATTCCGATTTGTTTCTCAAAGACATCACTAATAATTTTAATAAATATAAGAACAAAATCATGCTAACACAACATCAATTAGTAACAAAAAACGCAATTATCGCGGAAAATCAGAAAATCGTAGTATCTCACTTCATAAATTGTTTACCTCATCTCATTCGAGGATCCTTCACGGTCAAAAATCCTAAATCTCTTGAAGAATGTGAGCAGCTATTAGTAAACGATTTTAATTACGCCCAACATCAATCTCCCCTAAGGAGATTTGAAAACCAAGTAAAAACAACACATAATAACATACAGAAGAATACACCACCACAGAAATTCCCGGCACAAATGTTTCCTTCAAAACCAGTCACGATTCAAAGACACTTTCAACCACACGGTAGGAATAACTTCGGCAGACAAAACATAGTAAATGACATAAACACAAGAAGGACATTTACACCTCACCCAATGTCCACACAAACTAGACAGACCGGCCCAATGTCAACACAGACAATCATACCAAGACAGAATTACCAAACAGACATCGAAAACGACGTAACAACCACTAATGAACCAAATAACGAATATAATGAACAACAAGAAGACGAAACAGAATTCGCCTTCGAGGATTTTCAAGACACATTGGTCGAAAACGAAGATACGTAATGGCTAATTATCAAAATTCGATCCCGATATTACACGATCACGACTCCATTATTTTAATTGACTCTGGATCAAACATAAATTTCATATCACCCGATTACGCAAAATCAAGAAATCTGAAAATTAACAATCAAGATAAAATTACCTTTCACACAGCAAATGGAAAGAAAACACTTACAAATTCAGTTAATCTAAAAATAAATAAAAAATTATTTAAGTTTTATATTACAGACTTTCATTATTTATGTAACCTATTATTCGGTATGGATATATTAAAAGAACTAAATATAACACTAAATTTTAAAACAAATGAAATCTATTTTGAAAACAGAAAGATGAAATTTACAACACAAAATAAACTCAATAATAAACTAAACTATATACAATTTAGAGATCAAAATCTAGATATTAATAAAAAACTAAAAATTGCTAAATTACTAAAACAATACGAGGATTTGTTCCCCAAAGAAGGAGAACAACTCTCCGCCACTAACGTCACCACACACAAAATTCACACCACAGACGAAACACCCATATATACAAAAAACTACAGACTACCCCAATGTTATGACGAAGATATAGAAGAACACATTAAAAACTTATTAAAAGCACAGATCATTCAAAAATCTAAATCACCATACAACTCACCTATTTGGATAGTACCAAAAAAAATAGATGCGTCAGGGAAACGGAAAACTAGATTGGTAATAGACTTCCGAAAATTAAACCAAAAAACCAGAGAAGATAAATTCCCTCTTCCTAATATAGACGACTTATTGGATAGAATAGGAAAACCAAAATACTTCACGACTTTAGATCTCCACTCAGGTTTTCACCAAATACCCTTGGAAAGATCGGACAGGGAAAAAACGGCTTTCTCCACACCATCTGGACATTATGAATACACTAGGATGCCTTTCGGCTTAGTAAATGCACCGGCATCATTCCAACGAATGATGAACGAAATATTAAAAGAATATATAAATAAAATATGTCTCGTCTACATGGACGACATAATCATTTTCGGATATACTGAACAAGAACATATAGAAAATATCACAAAAATATTCGAAGCACTTAGAAAAGCAAACCTTAAAGTCCAAATTGATAAATCTGAATTTTTTCAAAACGAAGTCGAATACTTAGGATTCGTAATATCATCCGAAGGTTTAAAACCCAATCAAAAGAAAATAGAAGCAATAAATCAAATCACCATCCCAAAAACTAGTAAAGAAATTAAAAGTTTCCTAGGAAAACTTTCTTGGTACCGAAGATTTATTCCAAATCTCGCGAAAATAATAAAACCTTTCACAAATAGCTTAAAAAAGGGTTCACACATAGAAATAGAAAATGAAGAATATCAGAAAGCCTTTAAACACGTGAAACAATTAATATCAAACCCACCTATATTGATATCACCAGATTTCTCTAAACCATTTATACTAACTACAGACGCCTCAGACTTCGCCATGGGAGCCGTTTTGTCACAAGTACAAGAAAACCAAGAAAAACCTATAGCATACGCCTCAAAAACATTTAACTCCGCCGAACAAAACTACTCTACTATAGAGAAAGAATTAAAAAGTATCGTCTGGTCAATAAACAACTTTAAACCTTACCTTTACGGACAAAAATTCAGAATAAAAACCGACCATAGACCTTTAGTATGGTTATTTAATATGAAAAACGGTAATCAAAAATTAATGCGTTGGAAGATCGAACTCGGAGAGTACAATTTCGAAATTGAACATATCATGGGAAAAATTAATAAAATTGCAGACTTTCTTAGTAGACAAAGAAATCCATTTAAAATCGTAGAAAAAATAGGAGACGTAACTGAAACAACAATATTTTCACACTGCATATCACGAGATTATGCTATGAGTCAAGGACTCGCACTCCAAGTAAACCAAACATATAATAGTAAAAAATATTGTCAAAATTATATAGATCAAAATTCTCAACTAATACCACAAATTATAAACGGCAAAACTATATTACACTTAGTTACTAAGCAGAAATGCAACGACTTACCATCTGTAAAAAACTTTAAAAAGGCATTAATGGAACTTCGAGATTACTGCATCAAAAATGAATTGTATGAAATTAATATCCCAAAACTTGCCTGCGGCTTAGACCAAATGGACTATAAAGACTTAATAAAATATTTAAAATTAACCTTCACGGAAACTAATATCCTCGTGAATATCTATTCATTACCACAAAACTTCCTTACCAGCGATGACACAAACGCAACAATACATAGTTCCCCAGAAAACATCGTAAACGGTATAAAATATAAAGAAGATAGACTGAATATTGCCGATAACCAAATTATATTCAAATTAGGAGAATATTCAAAATTAAAAATAGAAAAACTACCTTTCGAAACAGTACAACCTAAACAAAGAATTCATATAACCTTCTCAAAGAATAATCTAAAAAACGAAATAAATAATTTTCTGAAAGACTATTTAGTACCTAAAGTTAGATATCTGGCTATATTTAATGACGAACTGGATAAAGTAATATCTCAAGAACTACAGAAAAATTTCGAACCAAATTCTTTAAAATTAATCGGAGTAAATAAATTTGTACAAGATATCTTTACAATAGATGAACAAAAACAAATTGTAGCTGACGATCATAACGGATTTAGAAACCACAGGGGAATATTGGAAACAATCAGATACCTGAAGAAGAAATACTACTGGCCAAAAATGGTACAAACTATCCAAAATTTTATTAATAATTGTAAAATATGTAAAGAAAATAAATACGATAGAAAACCTATAAAAATTCATGAAAATTTAACTATAACTCCGACAAGACCTTTCGAGACAATTAACATAGACATACTATCATTAAATACTCAAAAATACCTCACAATATTTGACCAATTTTCCAAATTCGGACAAATAAAAGCAATAAATGTTGATTCAGTAAACGTATTAAAAGCATTAAAAGAATATTTCGAGACATATACCCTACCAAAATTAATCATTATGGATAATGGACTAGAATTTAACAACGAATTACTAAAAGATTATTTAAAAACATTAAATGTAAAACCCCATTATATTTGTATTAACAATCCAAAGAGTAACGCGGTCGAAAGATTTCATTCGACATTAATAGAACACCTTAGACTAATTCAAAATAACGAAGAATTCAAACATCTTAATCAAAATGAAAAAATAAAGAAATGCATACTTAGTTACAATAACTCAAAACACACCATAACCGAAAAAACTCCAACAGAAATAATATTTGGAGAGACACATGAGTATAAATACCCCAAAGAAATACGAACTAACTCTGAAATGATACAACAACATCTGAAAGAACAAAAAGAATTATACAAAATAATAAATAATAAGATACAACAAGAAAAAGAGAAACGTCACCAAGAGAACATAAACCCGTTAGCATTACCAAAGGACGTATACGTAAAAGAAGAAGTAAGGAGAATACAAAAATTTAAAAAACCAATGTATATAAAAAGCAAAGTCTTAGCATATAACCCAAAATTAGGTATTGTAAAAGTCGAGAAACCATATAAACAACGTAGTAAAACCTTAAAGAAAATTAGAAACATACGTATCAACAGAATAAAATTATAACTTTATCTCTGTTCCCAGTGCGCAGGGTCAACAATTGACAGACATAACACACGGCAACGGATATCATCTGACAAACCTAGGATCGACACACATTGAACAGGAAAAATTACATACATACTTTTACTATAACGTAACACCTTTATACGAAAACTTTAATAGAATAGAAACTATAATTAACGAACTCCTAACCGAAATACACACAGTTCAACACATAAACCCAAATTATATACAATTACTAAATTCCACCTTTGAAAATACACAAGAACAATTAAACAAATTAAAACTTAACAAAAGAAGGAAAAGAGGTTTAATAAACGGTTTAGGAAGTGTTATAAAATCAATTTCCGGTAACTTGGACAGTTCAGATGGTGAACGATATGATAAATTATTTGAGACTATAAAAAAGAACGAAAAAATTTTAAGTAATAATGAGAATAAATTATTTAAAAACTTAAAAGAAGTAACGGAACAATTTAATATACAATTAGAAAATATTAAAATAAACGAAAAAGAAATGAAAAAGGAACTAACCTTTATAAAAGAAATTTTGAAGAAAAATAAACTTTGGGAAACAAAAATAGAATCTGAAGGAAAAATCCAGTTAATAATAAATATTCTGAACAATATCCAAAATTTTGCTATACAAATTGAAACTAGTCTTACGTTCTGTTCCTTAAATAAATTACATTCAACTATAATTTCCATGAATAGACTCCAGAACTTTATCAAAAATCAAAATATCTTTGAAATTATGTCACTTATAACAACTCACTGTCAATACGATGGACAAATGATCTACTATATTATCGAGATCCCTATTATGAGCACCACCGTATACCCTTTATATCAATTTACGTCAATACCTTTTATGAATAACACAAAAATGTATATCCTTGATGAACCCAATATATTGTATATTAATAAAATGAATAAGAATATTATTGTCAATAACTGTGTTAGAAATAAGAATTATTATTGTAAAACTGATAATGTAGAAATAAAGAAATGTATTAATGATTTAACAATAAGATATAAAAATGATGATTGTTCTTACTTGTTAATGGATAATGAAAATAATATCGAACAAATACCAAATACAAATGAAATCATTATAATAAGCCCAATTTTACAAAATTTCATAATTTATTGTAAAAGTAATGAAATTCACAAAAAGATAATAGGAATTTACAAATTTAATAACGATCAACAATGCACATTAAATAATTATCATTTTGAAAAGATAGAACAAAATTATAAAGAATTAATCTATGAAGGAAAAATTGATAAAATAAATGGGTTAAACGTTAAAAGCAGACAATTAATCGAATTGCATAAAGTAAATAATACTGAATATCATTTGGAAGAAATACAAAATTTAAATTTAAAGAATAACGATCATCATCTTTTTATTATATATTCCTTTATAAGTATAATGATAATTAGTTATATATGTTTTAAGATTTATAAGTATATAAAAGAAAGAAAACTGAAATTAATTGCTTTAAAAGATTTAGAATTAATAAAGACTCACCCTCTCGAGTAATATAATAAAAAACTTGAAGGGGAGGAATTATGATATCTGTATTTTAATTATGATATCTGTATTTTGATTATGATATCTGTATTTTGATGACGAAGTGTTTTATTATATTAGACAATGGTTCCATTGTCTGACTCATACTTCTTTGAACTATGTTATGATAAGAGAATGATATATAAGCTTGAAAAAACTAGATTAGAACACTCTTGTACTGTTGCTGAACGTATTCACGTCAGTTGTAATTAGATTCTAAATAAATAAAATATAATTTTCAAAACGAAAGAATTTGTATTTTTTTCCTTAAATACAAATCGAAAATTATAATTCACGCTATGATATTTATAGAATTTGGTTGGAAATTTTCTTGTAATATTTTTGAAACTTCTTTATCTAAATCTTTTTGAAATAAGGCTAAATATCTAATTTTTGGGGTTAGATAAGTTTTTATAAAATCTATAACATCTTGTTTAAAAGTTACTTTATTAAATTTACAAATAAGTCTTTGTTTTTTATTGTCAAAATATTTTTCTATTTTTATTTCAGTATCCCTGTCTACTTTATAAATTATTATTTGATTATCCGCTATATTAATTCTCTCATCTAAATATTTTATTCCTGCTATGGGATTCTCATTTGCGCTGTGTACCGTTTGGTTATCTTCTTCTTGATCTATATTATTTTGTTCGCTACTGTTTTCTGTTTCGTTATGGTTAACGTCGGGTAATGTGAAAACGTTTATTTCTATATTAGTATCTTCAAATATTTTATTTATCTTTTCTCTTACTTTTTCCCATTCTAATTTGTCTAAACCGCATCCTAATTTTGGGATGTTTATTATAGGTAGTTCATTTATAATCATGTAATCTCTTAATTCTTTTAAAGGTTTGTCCAAATTTTTTAATAATGGTTTATCAAAATGATTTATTTTTGTAATTAGGTGAAATATTATTTTATTATTTATTTTTTGAATAATGATATTTTTATTATTTCGTTCTTTGCAAAAGTCTTTGCACTCATATTTTAAATTTATTTGTTCTGCCAGACCTCGTGACATTTCGCAGTTTTTTGATATACAGTGTGCGATGGGATTTTGTTCTAATACGTCTCCTATTAAATTATTTAATTTAAATTTGGGTTTCTGTCTGGATAGTAGGTCTGCAACAACATTCTCTTTACCTTGTAAATAATTTATCTCAAAGTTATATTCACTCAATTCTATTTTCCATCTAATTAGTTTTTGATTCGGGTTTTTCATGTTGAATAACCAGATTAAAGGTTTATGATCTGTTTTTATGGTGAACTTCCGTCCGTAAATATATGGTCTAAAATTTCTAACTGCCCATACTATTGCTTTTAGTTCTTTTTCTATTGTACTGTAATTCTGTTCCGCTTTATTTAAAGTTTTAGAGGCATAACATATAGGTAATTCTTTATCGTCTGTTTTTTGTGCTAATATAGCGCCTATTGCAAAGTCGCTTGCGTCTGTAGTTAATATAAATTCTTTGTTAAAGTCTGGGTTTTGTAATATTGGGGATTTTATTAATGTGTTTTTACATTGTTCAAATGCGTTCTTATAATTTTCATCATCTATATCTATTTTAACATTTTTTCTTAGACATTGTGTAAAAGGTTTTGTCAAGTTTGCGTAATTAGGTATGAATCGTCTATACCATCCTAAAGTTCCTAAGAATTGTTTTATTTCTTTTTGTGTTTTTGGTAAATTTAAATTTTTTATAGTCCGGTTTGATTAATTTTATATCCTAAAAATTTAACTTCTTGTTGTAAAAATTCTGACTTGTCTATTTGTATTTTTAAATTTGCTTGACGTAGTTTTTCGAATACTAGTCTTATATTTTTTAAATGTTCTTCTAAGTTTTTGCCAAATATTATAATGTCGTCCATATATACTAAACAGATTTTATTAATTAATTCGCCTAATGCTTCATTAATCATTCGTTGAAATGTGGCAGGTGCGTTTTTAAGTCCAAAAGGCATTCTAATGTATTCGTAGTGTCCAGAACTTGTGGAAAAAGCTGTTTTTTCTCTATCATTTTTATTCATTTTTATCTGGTGGAATCCTGAATGTAGGTCTAGGGTTGTAAAGTATTCGGAGGGTCCGATGTGATCGAATATCGTGTCAATGTTAGGTATTGGGTATTTATCATCTTTCGTTACTGAATTTAGTTTTCTGAAATCTATTACCATTCTAGTTTTTTGTTTTCCTGAAGCGTCTAATTTTTTTGGTACGATCCAAATAGGGGATGACCAGGGTGAAAATGATTTTTGTATTATTTTATTATCTAATAATTTTTTTACATGTTCTTCGATGTCTTTTTCGTAAATTTGTGGAAGTCGGTAATTTTTTGTGTATACCGGCGTTTCATTTGTTACGTGAATTTTGTGTTCTATGGTGGTAGTGCAGGTTAGGTTTTCGTTTGGAAACAGATCTGTGTATGTGTTTATTAGTTTATCTAACTCTCTTTTTTCTATATTATCTAAGTGACTATTTCTAATTTGTATATTATTTGTTTCTGCTTTTAAATTTGTTGATTCTTCTAATTTATATATTTTATCGTCTAATTTTACTTTATTGTCTTTAAAGTTTAGTTGTATATTTAATATTTTAAATGCTTCTATTCCGAGTAATATATTATATGTTTTATTAAATTTATAAACATAACATTTTAAAGGTTTTTTATGAATTTTTATTATTGTATATTTATCGCAATTAGATTTTCCGTTTACTGTTTTAAAAGTTAATTTTTCGTTATATGTTTTTACTTTAAATTGTTTTACTAAATCCGGGTGTATAAAGTTTATTGAAGAGCCTGTATCGAACAGTATGACGTATGGATTAATTTTTAATGCTGGTAAGTTCGTTGTTATAGAAGACATTACTACTGTATCGCTTCTATCTGTGTCTCTAAATCTAAAAAAGAATCTTCATAGATTTTCTTTTGTTTTTCTTTCTCTAATCTTTCGTTGTTTAACTCTTCGTCTATTTGTTTATGAAATTCTTGGTCCATATCGAAATCTATTTCGTCTAAGTCTACTTCTTCTATGTTATTATTTTGTCTGATTGTTTGTGTAGACATTGGTTGTGTGATTCGTGTTTGTTGTGTCATAGGTTTTGGGTTAAATCGTTTCGTCTCATAATAATTTTTTATATTTTGTCTAGGTGCAAAATTTGGGTTAGTTCTCTGGTATTGAGGTGGTTGTTTGGGATTAAATGATGTTGATGGGAATGTTTGTGATGGGAACTTTTGTGGAGGTTGCCCATTGCCAAATTTTGGTCTTTCTACATTGTTTCTCAACATAGGTGATTGATTATACGTATTAATAAAGTTAAATTCATTTTTAATCATTAATTCTATTTGTTCCAAAGTTGTAGGGTTTTTAATAAGGAATGATCCTCTAACATGATTTGGTAGTAGAGATATAAATCTTTTTACTATAAATTTTTGGTTTTCATGAATTATTGCGTTCTTCTGATCTTGTGAATAATTAGTTAAGTGTATTTTTGATTTGTAAAGTGAAAATTTTTCAAGCATTATTTTCAAAGTTTGTTCTATTGATTTTGAAAATTTCGTATCCATGAGTTCTATCATCAGTGTTTCTGATGTACTCTTGTCTACAAAGTTTGTGGTCAGATATAGTTTTAAATCTTCCCATTCTGCAAATTCGTTATTACTTGTAATTTCTATTGCTTGTTCAGTGAGTTTTAATTTTATCATGCTGAATGCAAACATTCGCTGATTTGCAGTGAGTTCTAGTGTATTAAAAATGTCCATAATCTTTGTGGCTTGTTTTATAAAATTATTTAATGTTTTAATATTTCCATTATAACATGGGATTGTTTTGAGATACATTTCTATTTCTTGTACAGTTGTGGTAGCCATTGTTATGCGATTTAATCTACTAGGTTTTAATTTAATTTTGATATATTTAGTTGTTGGTAACGGTGTTAAGGAATCGTCTGATTCTATTGATTCAGAGCTATCGCTTTCTGACATAAGTTGTATTATGTGTGTAATTGACCTGTGCCGGGTCTCGGTATTTTTATTACTAGTCGTAGCTAGAAATACCCCTGAGTATTATAATATAAATGTTTTACAAACTTATAAAGATATTCTTACATTTGTATCGTGATTGTGATTATGATGATTCTTGTGAACATCATCTTCTGTTGCGGCTTCTTTTTCGTAGTTTTCGTGTTGTCTAGTAGAGACAGCAAGTGCTTCTGATGAGTGACGTGTTTCGGAACAGCAAGTCTTCCTAGTGGATTGGTCGACGTGATCTCGGAACAGCACTCTGGAGTACGTGAATCTTGTAGACGAACGTTGTGCCTTTGCGGCCTGATGGGTCCTGTTCGTCCGGTTTTCGTAGATTTTTGTAGGTTTTGCTTGGTAAAGGATAAAAATCCACCACACAATTTTTTTTATTGTGTTTCGAAGCTATTAATCCTACCGACTGCGCCAATTAAATTTTGAGTATTCGATTTTATGTTTTTAAAAAGAATACTAAAATCTTTATTAATATTATAACTTTATTATAATTTGTATATGGTTACATATGAGTCACAGTACTTGACTGTGCAGAGTCTACGATACAAAGAGCGTACTTATTCACTAAACTAGCCTATTTATACATTTCTCTTATCTTCTAAATATGCAACCTATGCTAGATGATATTATGACTATTGTAATGAAACAACAGGTTCAAGATACATAATTTACATTTATCTTATCTTCTAAATGTGCAACCTATGCTAGATGATGTTATGACTAATGTAATGAAACAACAGGTTCAAGATACATAATTTGCACATAATCCCTGCTTTTTTAAATTACCTAAAGTTAACTTACACGGTATAATTTATTTTAACGGTGTCGGTATAAATAATTAAAGCGAGAAAATTTTAATTTTTTTATTTTAAACATTAAAGAATTATATAAATTAATTGTTAGTCTATAAATATACTTACCTCAAATTATAATTTACTTTTTAAACAAATCCTACAACGGCATAAATATTTAAATTTAAAGTTTTAGAATCAAATCAATTTTATAGCAATAAATTTCTAATATACTATTTAAATTTTTTGTTAATTACGCAACTAAGTTTACATATGCTGCTATATATTGTTTTATTAATTTTATTATCGGAGATAAAAATTAATAGAAATAATAACTTTTTTAAATTTTATTAAAAAAAATCAAACATTACACACAATTAATCGTAAATTATACAAATAAACTATTATTCCACAAGAATTAATTTATCGCTGGTAAGTCTTTTGAATTTTAACGATAATACGTCTTAAAAGCAGTTTATGGATATAATTGTCAATACCTTATTTGATATAGGAATTTCATATTTTTAACTACTTCGTTAAACCGTTTAAAATTCTTTTTGGAATCTTTAATTCTAATATAATTATCCATAGCAAAATTGTTTAAGCAATCTTTCTCTATGCAGGTTAAATAAATAATAACTAACCCCAGATTAACCACACGTACAATGCATCGAAAGTCTGAATAATTGCAAACACGGAAATTTAATTTAACAGCTGATGGCCTTGCGACACTTTCCCAACAAAAAAAAACACAAAACTGCTTAAGCCGGCGGTTAATGACATTTGCGGTGCGCGCCAGCGAAATTTAGACCAATCTTGAACCCGTTTAAAAGTACCGCGAGACAACATCATAAATGTGGGGTGGAAGCGGGGACCTGCATCAGTCTCTCACAACCAGCAAATTATTTTACAATAGTTTAAATAAAACGAATATATCAGAAAACGAATATAAGCATGCTATAAATGTTTGGAATACATTCAACTGTAAAACAATTCAAAATTATTCTGATATATATTTAAAACTGATGTCTTATTGCTAGTTGATATATTTGAAAATTTAGAGGCTGTTTATATGAAAATTTATAATTTAGATTCCTGCCGGTTCTATACAGCTAACGGGTTAAGTTGGGATGCTATGTTAAAATGTACTAAAATTAAGTTGGAATTATTAACTGATATTGAAATGATAAAATTTATAAAGAGAGGAATTAGAGGCGGGATCTCAGTTTCTTGTAATCGATATTCGAAAGCTAACAATAAGTATTTAAAAACATCTGAATTTAATCGTACAGAAAAAATTAAATATATTACATACTGAGATGCGAATAATTTATATGGTCTAGCCATGTCAAAGTATTTACCAACAAATAATTTTAAATGGTTATCACCAGATGAAATAGAAAACCTAAATATAACAAAAATATAACTCTAGTATTGGATACATTTTTCAAGTAGATTTAGAATATCCCGCAGAACTGCATGATAAACATAATGACCTACCATATAGTGCAGAAAATATTATACCTCCACATTCGCAATTTAAGAATAACAAATTCATTTCAAATTTAAATAATAAAACTCGTTTATATGAACATAAAGTAACTAATATATTTTAAAAAGCAGATACTTATCTTAATAACTTGTTTTCCCGTTAATTATAAACTGAATTCCGTGTATTTGAGTTTTTATTTGAAATTTATTGTATGGCTTATTTTAATAAAAGTGAGAAATTAAATTGTGAAAGTTAATTTAATATTATTTAACTTGTGATTTAGGTATACGTTTAAATTGAATTGTTCTGTTTTTGCAAAAAAAACCGTGCGTTCTTGTATAGTTACTTATTTGCTCTGCTTAAAACACTAAATATATATTCTCATTTAAGTGACATAGAGAAGATGCACTTTGCGTATATAAATGCTGGTGCATACAATATATAATCAGTAAGAGACGAATCATGAATCTGGGTACAAAACTCGGCCGAAGAATTATCATCAGCTGTGAGGATTTTGAGGTATTTCTACCAACGCGATATCATGGACTGACAGAAGATGAGGTTGACAGCTTAAAAATTGTGGTATTATTAACCGCACCAAGGAGACAGACTCATTCACGAAAATAGAATTTACTAAGTAAGAAACAAGATAAATTGTGTATTTTATATGTAATATACATTAATTAAATATATAACTAACACCTAACATAAACATAAAATCTGTCTAATAGAAATATGCAATTTATAGTTATGCTATTATAAATTTTGTAACATGAATATGTAATATTATCAAATAAATGTTTACTGTTATAAGTAAAATAAAAGGTGTGTTTAACCGATATATTAAAAGTTATTATTTACCCTGAAATCCTATAAATACCATAATCCTAGCTATTATCTGCCTAAAATGAATCATATTTATCAAATTTCATCCTAACTCGTAACGTTAAAAAAAAACAACTTTCGAAAGTAATTAACAAAACCAGTATCTGACGCATCGTAAAGTGCGCGGCCGCGGCGGCGGCGGTGGCTGCGGCGGGGGTGTCGGGAGCGTCGGCGGCGGCGGCGGGGACGCGGGCAAAGACAACAGTGGTTGTGGGAAGGGGAAAGAGGGGAGAGAAGGCGGCGGGGGCGGGGACGGTGGCAGCGGGACGCGTGCAAAAACAACGGGGGATGCGGGAAGGGTGAAGAGGGGAGAGAAAGCGGCGGGGACGCGGGCAAAGACAACGGTGGGTGCGGGAAGTGTGTAGAGGGGTGAGGGGGCGGCAACAATCTCACATCAATGCTAGGTGGCGCTTTATGTGATAGTGGAGGGGGGTCGCATAATCTACCTCATACCTACTTTAATTTCTGGGTTGTAATCAATCCGCATGTAGTAACTCCAGTTTTTCATCAACTCTAATTTTCTCTTTACGTCTGGGCTGGCATCTTTAGGAATCAGTTAGTTGGTCCAGTAATTTTACCACACAGATTAATTGCTCAGATTTATCTAAATTTTTCGTACATCAACTTACAGATTTTTTTGACTATATGCCATTGCAAGTTAGATTGAATCTGTGGTTAATGCCAGAAAGCTCCTTCTCATATACAACGTAATGTGGTCAATTTCACCAGTGTTGGTTTGGCATAAATGGTCCTATTTTGTGGCCCCCTCGCAGTTCATATCTCAATCCAGTGTCTACAGCACGCCTGCGCCTGACACTAGGCATTTGTGGAATAGAATTGAGGCAGCCTCGAATGACTTAAAAGACAATGGTGATATTTTCACAGCAGTCAGGTGATAATTAGAGCGGTGGTCAATTTGGACATCTGTCGTAACTTCGTGTTAAATTTTTAATAAATGTTTTCCTTAACTTATTTTGTTACATCCCTGATCCTAATTTCAAATTTGACAAGATATACAATTGCCAATGACTATATTTACCACGCGCCCAGTTACGTCTATTAAATATGTATCCGTTAAAAAAAAGCAGCTAATGTGTGTGTCATAAATGTGGCGACTTTTTTTATTTTAATTGGGTAGGAGAGAATGCTCATGCACACCTAGTATGATGCCGGAGCAGCGCATACCCCCCGAAGGGAAAAGGTAGTGTGGGACTCTAGACATCCGCTTTCACTTCATCTGCTTAGCCTACCCACTAAACTCTCCCGTCCCTTATGACACCACAAACCCCCGGTACCGCGTAAGCATTACTTCAGTGGATTGTAGTCTTCTATTATGTTATTTCTCTGTCCTTCCTACTCAATATCTTTTTGGCAAAGTGTCTTGTTTTATCCCAGGCTTCTTTGCTCACTATCATTTTATTTGTTATCGTGTCCGGGCTGGCTCTTCCTATTGTTCCAAATAGTTCTTCCCTTTCTTCATTGAAACTACTGCATTCGAAGAATGTGTGTTCTGGGGTATCTCTGTCTTGCTTGCAAAGCTTACATAAGTCCGAATCTGCCCTCTTTATTCTGTACAAATAGTTTCCAAAGTTTCCGTGTCCAGATAAAAGCTGCGTCAGGAAGTAGTCCATGTCGCCATGCTTTCTTTTAATCCATGGCTCTATCGCTGGAATCAGTCGTTTTGTCCACGCGCCTTTGTTGCTTCTGTCCCATTTCTCTTGCCATTCCCTCCTGATGTTTTCATCTCTTTCGGTCTTGGAAGGCTTCTCCCCATTCTCGTTCCTGAGAGTCCTTGCCCTTGCCAGGATCTCAATGGGTGGCATTCCTGCAATGACTAACGCAGCGTCGTCCGACGTTGTTCTATATCCGCTAATTACCCTTAGTGCAGCTTTCCTTTGTACCGCAGCGATTCGTTGACGGTTCCTTTTCTTTTCCAAGGAGTGTATCCAGACTGGAATGGCGTAGAGGATCACTGATTGCGTTACATTGCCATACAGTTTCCTCTTGCTAGCTCTCGGTCCTCCAATGTTGGGCATTAGTCTACTGAGCGCAGTGTTCGTTTTATCTGCTTTGCCAGCAGTGTTCTTTATGTGTTCTGTGAATGTACCATTGCTGCCGATCGTGACTCCAAGGTATTTCAGAGCTCCTTTCGGTATGACTACCTGTTCGTCAATCTGGAAAAAAATGTTGCCCCCTTTCTTTTGGCCAACTAGCATGACTGCTTCAGTCTTGTTGTTGGCCAGCTCAAGTCCTTTTTCCCGTAGTCTGCTGTTTACTGCCTGCAGTGCAGTGTTTGTGGTTACCATCAAGTCCTCCCTAGTTTTGGCTGTTGCTACCAGAGCGAGATCGTCTGCGTATGCGATAAGGTGCACCCCTTCTGGTACTTTAGTTTCCAGTACCCCATTATATAGGACGTTCCATAGGGTGGGTCCAAGAATGGAGCCCTGTGGGACTCCACTATTAATTCTGTATATCTGCTGTCCTTCTTCGGCCTCATATAAGATATGTCGGTTGGAAAGATAGTCCTTAAACATGTTCATCGGGCTACTCGGGATATTAAGCACACTCAGAGCTCTTATGGTCTCCCTCCACGGTGCCGAGTTGAAGGCGTTCCTGATGTCTAACGTTATGAGTACACACAGTTTTCTTTGTCTCCAGTTTCCCGTCTTGGCCTTCTTGGCTATCGATAGTACTTTTTTAATTGCGTCCACAGTACTGCGTTTCTCTCTGAAACCAAACTGGTTTTCAGATATGCCCTTTGTTTCTTCTAGGATTTTCCGGAGCCTAGTGTTTAGGAGTTGTTCCAGCAGCTTCCCCTGCGCGTCTAGTAAGCATAGAGGTCTCAACGAGCCTGGGTCCTCGGCCGGCTTTCCTGGTTTCCTTATGAGAACCAATCTTGCCCTTTTCCATTGAGCTGGAAAGGTCCCTGCAGCCAGTTGCTTATTCATTACTTCGAGAAAAGCCGAGGGATGTATCTTCACAGCCAGCTTCACCACCTCTGGGGGGATGCCGTCTGGTCCTGGCGCTTTTCTTTCTTTAATTCTTCCTGCAGCTTGGAGGATCTCTTCTTCAGTGAATTCCTCCATGTCTTCCGCTGGGTGGGTGATCCAGTTTATTGTTCCGTGTTTTGGGAAGAGAGCATCTACCACCTCGTCCAGCTTCGCCTTTGGTAGCGTAACTGGTAGTTCCCTTGCTCTGACTCTCTTCACGAAGATCTTGTAACCTTCCCCCCAGATGTCGTTGTCGACTTCTTCTAGTATTTTTTGCCAGCAGCGTCTTTTTGACTTTGCAATTTCGTCTCTCAGATTTTTCCTAGCTTGTAACGCTGTGTTCCTGTCTGCAAGTGCTTCGTCTGTTCCGTGTTGCTTCCTCTTCCTTTGGTATATTCTTCTTTTGGCGTGGGCATGTTTCCTCAGCGTTTTTATCTCGTCAGTCCACCAGTAAACAGGAGCACGGCGAGCTTGTCCTTTCCTGGTCATGCATTTTTCACATGCTGTTTCTAAGGCTTTGCTCATGCCTTCCGGCGTTGTAGTTGTGTTCTTAATTGTTTCCTCAAGTTCTCTAGCTAGTTCTTCTTTTGTGCAGCTTTTAACATTCCACGTTTTCACAGTCCCTTCTGTGGGTCTTACCTTGCGTGTCCTTACATCATAGGTAAAACATATACAATAGTGGAGGCTTAACATTTCGGTGTCAAGCACTTCCCAGTATCGCATATGTCTGGCCGCATCTTGGGTGGCCCACGTTAGGTCAAGAATTGATTCAGATGCCCCTCGTCGAAAAGTGGGAGTGCTACCGTCGTTTTGTATGTTTAAGTCCAGGGCTGCTGCCCATTCCGCAAGCCGTGCTCCTCTCGGGTCTGTTGTAGGCGATCCCCACTCGGGAGATTTAGCATTGAAGTCTCCGGTTAAAACTATTTTTTGGTTTGCAGTGCGCCTCATACTCTCTTGTATTTCAGTGAGAAAGTTGTCGTAGTCCTCTAGCGTTCTGTTCGGGGAGTAGTAGCAGCTATACAAAATCGTGCTGTCTATCTGTGTCCAGACGAAACCGTTCCCATTGCCATGTTTGGTAATTTTGACCCGGCGGTTTGTGATTTTAATTGCGGCGTCTCCTCTTTTATCAGTGTACCAGCCTTCCCCTGTCATTCTTCCGGGCTCACTAATTGCCAGGATATCCACGTTTTTTGCCACTGCCGTTGCAAAAAGCAGATACTGGGACGCCCAACTCCTCCCCACGTTTAGCTGTAGGACTGTGAATTCTCCCGCTTTCTAGCCTCCTCCAGGGCTCTACGGTGCCTCGCGCACACCGCGGTTCCACTCCTGTGGCCAGCCTCCCCACAACTGAGACACTTCAGGGGGTTGTTGCATTTGGATTTCATATGCTCCTCGTTCTTGTCTTCCCCGCATCTCCAGCACTTGGCTCTGAGGTCATCTCCCTTGCAGTTCTTAGCGATGTGGTCATATCCGTGACACCGGTGGCACTGCGCTACAGCTATGTATCGGGATACTCTGCAGTTCACCCATCCTACTTTTATTTTTCCCCCATTTTTCCCAGCAACGTTTCCGCTGTCGAGTCCGTTACTCTGACTATCGCGGTCTGCGTTCCCCTTCGCGTCGCTCTCATGTATTTCACTTCAATGCCTTCTTGTTTTCCAATAGTAGCCTTGATTGAATCTTCGACTTCTTTATCTGTAGCCCCTTCTTCGATGTTTTGCACCACAACTGTGGATCTCGGCTCCCAGATGGCTGCTTTGCTGCCGTCACCCATTGCCTGGTCTATGCTTGCTCGGAGAGTGGTAGTTTTCCCCGCATCCCGATCAACTTCAAGTAGCAGATCTCCCTTCCTAGTCTTCCTTACCGCCTTTATAGTAACTCCAATTTCTTCAGGTTTTACGCCACACTTGACCTTTTTCAGCGTGTCCGCATAGCTGCGCCCTTTCACAGAGACAATGATTGCGTCCGTTTTCATCTTTGCTTTCTTCTTTCTGCTCCGCGCTCGTGTCCTCTGTTCTAAGGCTTTGCTGGTTGTTATTACTTCTTTTGCTGTTTCACTTTCCCCTGCCTGTATGTTCCGGTCTTCTTTTGGCTTCGTTTTCTGCTTTCTCGCCGGGCTATATGCCCAGATGCAGATGCCTGTTTTGAAGAAGATGGTTTCAATCATCTTTCTAACCAGGCCCCACCTTAGTTTGTTCCTCCCTGTCTCTATCCTTGGCATCGCGACCTTCATATGGTTCCCTCTCACCAATATGCTCTTTAGCCCTAGGAGGGTACTAAAGAGTGCTTCAGGAGTCACCTTTCCCTCTTCTACCTTTGGGATGATGTAGTAGGTATGTCTAGTACTGCCTGCTTCTCCCTCCTCGTTCCCAGGCAGCTCAGTTTGGGCAGAGATATGCACAACCTTGTTGCTTTGCTCCCCTAGCTGATTTTGCGCATGGTACCACGCCTGTTGAATGCCAGCTACCTGCCTGACTTTATCTCGGGCTCCGTTTACTAGTATAAACTCCTGCGGTGCATCTAAGAAGTCGCCCTCATGCAGGGTGGTGCACTCGTAGGCCTCTGCTGGCCAGAACATGTCAGCCGCTTTGACAAATTCCTCGTAGGTTTTACTTCCCTCTATCCTGTCTCTTACTTCTTGTACTGTTGGTCTTTCCACCTGCTCCCCAGTTTGCGTTTGTATCCCTTTATCTTCCATTCTGGGCTGATCTTTCTGTTCCTGGGGTTTCTTCCTCCGTTCGTCCCCCGCTAGTATGACTTGTTTTGTCAGTTTTTTCGCAACGTTTTTAACCTCCTTGGCAGTGTTTGGGTATGCATCTATCTTAGTTTGGAGCAGTGTCACGAGCTCCAATAGGTAGTTCCATTCCTTATCGCCGGACTGCGTTGCCTTAGCTCCAGACTCAGTGGAGTCAGTAAGCGGAGCCAATATTGGCTTAGCAGGGCCTTGAGTCTGGCTAATAATAAAGCCAGTTTTTTCAATCATCCTTGACGTCAGAGTTATCTGCTTCTTGGCTTGTTCCTCCTTGCCTTCTCCTTCTGCTGGCGATAGCGCAGCAGCCTTCCTTTTCCTAGGTATGTCTTCATCCCCTGTCAGGTCAATGTGTTGAGCCATGTTGGGCGTAGACATTGCCCTCGGCCTGTTAGGTGGTGTCCTCGCCAATTGCCTACCTTTAGGAATGGTCTTAGTTCCTTTATTAGATGTTCCTTCTTCCGCACTTCCAAGCTCAGTCTCCTTGTTCGTAGCAATGTTCGTCTTCATTTGTCCGTCCTGTGCAGTTCTTGCCCGCCCCATCTTATCCTTCTCGTAGTCCTTGTTCGTTGCCCTGTCATCTCGCGCGATATTTGCCTCCCCCGTATCACTTGAAGCAGCACCTGCACCCGCAGGTGACGGGATTCCCTCTTCACGAGGACCCGCCCGGGAATTTAAATTTATATCGCTCATCGCATCATGTTGTTGCCTTTTAACCCTACGGGGTGGGGCCACGGCTCCGCGCCATGCAGAGTCACAACCACACCATCTCGGTTCCCCAGCTGGGAACCCAGGGGCGCCACTCCCCGTTTCATACCGCCTTCTATCCATATTATCCCCTGAGCTTCGTCATCCTGGTGTGTCCGTCCTTCCAGATTGCTGCCTAGGTCCGTCGTCGTGGTTTGTTTTCGGAATGACCTTCTCCTAGACGGGTTGCCTTCACCGCGGCTACCGAGTCCCGTCTACCCGTGGGTGGCCGCTCACTCTGAGACAGACGCCACCACCGATGCAGGATGTGGCGACTTAGTGCTTAATAAAGTCACTTAGCTTAGCTAACATGCTTGATATTTTGAGTGATACAAGATCAAAGTCGAATGATTAAGTTATAAATGGTGCACAAGAACACATATAAATATTACTATTTTAAAAATATAACCAAGTTGTTATATAATAATTATTAAAATTAGGTATTTCACCCCTATGAACTATAGAATTAATAATAAGAATGAATTATCCCAATTAACTATTTATAATATATTAACTTGAAGCAATTCTGACAGGTTTCTCATATATTTTGACAATTTCCTAGCCACTGCTGATCCTTAAAACCAAGTATTATTCGTAACCGCCAGGCATTGCTTCTATTCTTTTAAAATATAGTCTTTATTTTAATGGGTGTTACTAAAATTCAAAAGTGTTGTATGTTCATTCAATAAAATGAAATTAATAATATCAGAATTTTTTATTTTTCATAAATTTTAACCAGAAATTTAACATATTGTAATGAAGTTAATTGTATTACTTAAAAACATAAACTCGTATACATGATTCTCTAAAAAAAAAAAAAAAACTATTTAAAAAAAATTGTCATTGACACTTTTGACACACAAATTTATGTTTGATTACATGTGAAGGTATTTTAGAAAAATAACACATATAGTGCTGCTAGTATTAAATATATCCTTATCTGGTTATAATAGATGGTTATGCACGCTATGTAAAAATTATTTTAAAAAACGTGTGGTAATCACTGCGGATTTAAGAGTTATCGCTTAGTGACTTGTCAGTGCATGGTAAACGTAATCATAAACATGTTACTTGATTCCTGATTTAAAAAAAAAAAGTAGTGATTTAATTGGATGTATAAAAAGACCTCTACAGTAAGACGAAAGACTGCAGAAAAAACAATAACGAATTACTGCTTCTTTTGCTCTTTTGATTTAGCAGTTAAGCGTTGGCGGTACACTTACATAATACCTTATATTTTGATACATAGCAGTCGACGCAGGCGCATAAAGTATTATACAGCTCAAGTTTTCAAAACGCTTCCATATTGAATTGTACCTGGCAAGGTGTTTTAGCATGGAAATCTCTTTATAACTCGTTAAATTAAATTATTAAATAATATTTAGTTTAGTTATCATTGATGAACCGTGATTGAAATTAATTTTTGATTATTTTGATGTTTTTATTAACTATCCGGTGGTACTGTGGTGTGCATAGCGTTACGGAATTCGAATCCGGAGATCCCGAGTTCGAATCGGACTCAAACAAATAATGTATGAACTACCACACCGCGGCACGGCGAGTCCGAACCCGGTATTGTAATTGGGATAAAGTTCCTCTTGTACATCGTTACATAAATAAATCAATGATAGAAATGAGAATATTTTTCCTGTATTTAGTAATAAAAATTAATATGGTACTTATTTTTATTATTGAATAATAATTACTATTCTGATTTTAATTTATCGCTTGAATATTTTGATTTATAAAATAATAACTGTTGACAATTTACAGCTTATAACAATAAAAAAATAAAATATTTAAATAATAATTCAAAAAACAGTTAACTCAGTCAAATGTAAATTTATTTTTATTAAATAATCATTCCACTTCCCTTCCTCTAACTATGACCGCACGCCTCTGGTCTCCCGTTTATAGAAATACATTTCCAAATAAAAATTTCTTATTGTCAGTATATACAGCATATATTAAATACATGACAGTTTATTTTTGTGTTATATTTGAATTATGAATATAAATTCATATAACTTAGATATGCATTAAATAAAGAAAAGAAAAGAATAGTAGATTAACAGGAAAATAGTGAAATTTGACGAACTTATATTCAAACTCAATTAGACTATATTGTTCGATTTTCTAAGTTACAAGTTAATTTTAAAAGAAAAGTTATTTACGGCATTTAACGGAATACACACGCTCTACAACCGCAACGAATTATTAAACTCTTAAATATAAGTTATAAATTTACTAAGCTGATACATTTTGGCATATTTCCATTACCACTTTAACTTGTTGCACATAATTCTCTCTTTCTTTAGTTATTATCGTTCTTCTCTCATCCTTGTCTACCATCTACCCCAACGGCGAAATTCTGTCCGATAAATGATGAAGATATTAATGTTTTCATTTACGGCTTTTGCGTCTTATGGTGTTAATGCTTCCGTTCGCGTTTATGTAGATATAAAATCAAGAAATAAATAATTTTTAACCATTATGTCGGTACAGTAATAATAATAATATGCCGGTACAATATTCATATCCCTTTTGGATTATGGTTCTAAAACATTGTTTATAGTAATTTTAAATTACAGTCGTTAATATTGCAATCGTTTTTACGTGTAGAGTATGTTCAAATTCTAAGGTTATCATTGAAATGTCGAATTATAGCTACAAATTCGATTAAATGAGAGGTTTCATGTACATTTAAGGGATCAATTCTTGTTTTTCAAACATTTCCATATGTCATTAAATAATAACAACCTGGTTTAGTATATTTAGATCTTTTTCAGTTACATACATAAAAAAAAAACGAATTATCCCAATTTTCCTAACGATATTTTAAGCGCCAAAAACATGAATTTTTGTATATTACATAATTATCTTTGTTTTGTAACTATTTTATTTTACGCTGTGCAATAAAACACGGAAAATAAATACATAATGACTTACTTTTTGAATAATCGTAGGAAATAATAATTTTTTTACGATCAGAAGTATTTGACCGTGACGATGATACAAAAATCGGAACAAAAGTATATTTTATTCCTAGATGTCAAAATTATTTCTCTAAGGAGTGTATTATAAAGGGCATTATAAATAACAATTGTCTACTAACTACTGAAAATCTAATTTACTAGTGAAATAATTAATATACAATTATTCTGCTTAACTATCCATATACTAAAAGAGAACGGATATATATATATATATATATATATATATTTATATGTATATATATCTGGATTCATCACGGTCAGTTGCCCATTTCTACAGCCTAGACGGATTATCCGAAAAATTTGAAACAATTTTTATTTGATAGAAGGCAATTCTGGGGAGTGCTTTTTGATAGTTTCAAATTTTTCGTACACATGATGTGCGAGATATTTTGGAAAAACATGCGTTTTTGGCGCAAAATCAACTTAGAGCAAGGTAGCTTTGGATTTTTTAAGAAGAACATCTTTCGTCGATTTGACATTTCTCAGTGGCCATGTCGTATTTTTAATTATAAATTACTTCAATAGAAAAATTTTTAGAATACTTTTGATATATTTTACGCATATTATAGGAATGAGGGGACGTTTTTATTATAATTACAGATTTTTTAAATGTTTATTTAAAAAATAAATTTTTTGACTGACAGTGCACCATGAAGTTGCCAAGTATTGACATAACTAGGTTTTACACCATTAGCTTGGCTGCGTATTTTCTCAATAAAATCAAGTTTCATAATGAAATATTTTAACAGACTTGATAGTCGTTAGAATTAAAATTATTAATCAACTATTATCAATATATTCGAGTGATTGTCTATTGTTTTTTTCTGAAAGTCAATAGAAATGTATCGTGTTTGGTATCAAACTAAATGGTTTCTAGAGGTCTTTAAACAGAATTATTAAAAATTGTGATTCAATTATTGTCAATTGTTTTTCTTTTCTAAAAGTAATTAGAAACATATCGTGTTTGGTATCAAATTAAATGTTTTAAAGAGGGATTTTGAGCAGAATAATTTATAATCGAATGATTGTCAATTGTTTTTTCTAATACTGTTTAGAAAAGCATCGTGTTTGGTATCAAACTAAAGGATTTGAAGAGAGTTTTTAAACAGAATTATTAAAATTGTAATCAACTGATTGTCAATTGCTTTTCATAAAAGTTATTAGAAACCTATCGTGTTTGGTATCAAATAAAATATTTTGAAAAGAGATTTCGAGCAGAATAATTACTAATTATAATCGACTGATTGTCAATTGTTTTTCTTAAAAGTCTTTAAAAATCTATCGAGTTTGGTACCAAACTAAAAGGTTTAAAGAGAGCTTTCGAACAGACATATTAAAGACAGACATAAAAAACATTAGGTCAACTGATTGTCAATTGTTTATTTCTAAAGTCGTTAGAAACATATCGTGTTTGGTATCAAATAGGAAGTTATGAGGAGATATAGAAGCCAAAAATTGTAATCTATTGATTGTCAATTGTTTTGACCTAAAAATTATAGAAAGTATACTTATTTCAGTTTTCATGAAAGGTCGAAGAGAACATGAAAAATGAATCAAAACAAGTTGAAAGCAAATCATTTTATAAAAATTTATCAAATGTAAATTTTTACAATATCAACTCGACCAGGTGGTAAAGTAACAAGTTTAAAAAATACTTTTCTTCAAGGGCTGCGGAGCCTAGCTGAAGGTCGGCAAAGCCGACCTGATCGCTAGTCCATATACTAAAGGAGAACGGATATATATTTATATATTTATATGTATATATATCTGGATTCATCACGGTCAGTTGCCCATTTCTACAGCCTAGACGAATAATCCGAAAAATTTGAAACAATTTTTATTTGATAGAGGGCAAGACTGGGGAGTGCCTTTTGATAGTTTAAATTTTTTTGTGCACATGATGTGCGAGTAATCTTGAAAAAACATGCGTTTTTGGGCCAAAATCAACTTAGAGCGAGTTAGCTTTGGATTTTTTAAGAAGAATATCTATCGTTGATTTGACATTTCTCAGTGGCCATGTCGTATTTTTAATTATAAATGACTTCAATAGAAAAATTTTTAGACTACTTTTAATATATTTTACGCATATTATAGGATTGTGGGGACGTTTATATTATAATTACAGATTTTTTAAATGTTTATTTAAAAAATATATTTTTTGACTTGACAGTGCACCATAAAGTTGCCAAGTATTGACAGAAGGAGGTTTTACACTATCAGCTTGGCTGCGTTTTTTTAAATAAAATCAAGTTTCATAATGAAATATTTTAACAGACTTGATAGTCGCTAGAATTAAAATTATTAATCAACTATTATCAATATATTCGAGTGATTGTCTATTGTTTTTTCTGAAAGTCAATAGAAATGTATCGTGTTTGGTATCAAACTAAATGGTTTGAAGAGAGCTTTAAACAGAATTATTAAAAATTGTGATTCACTGATTGTCAATTGTTTTTCTTTTCTAAAAGTTATTAAAAACGGATCGTGTTTGGTAACAAATTAAATGTTTTGAATAGGGATTTTTAACAAAATAATAAAAAATTATAATCGAATGATTGTTAATTGTTTTTCCTAAAAGTCTTTAAAACTCTATCGAGTTTGGTATCAAACTAAAAGGTTTAAAGAGAGCTTTCGAACAGAAATATTAAAAAAATCTGCTGATTGTCAATTGTTTATTTCTAAAGTTGTTAGAAACATATCGTGTTTGGTATCAAATTTGAAGTTATGAGAAAATATAGAAGCCAAAAATTGTAATCGACTGATTGTCAATTGTTTTGACATAAATGTTATTGAAACTGTACTTGTTTCAGTTCTAATGAAAGATCTGAGAGATAATGTAAAAAAATCAGCAAGGAGTTGATAGCAAATCATTTTGTAAAAATTTGTAAACTGTAATTTTTTACAATATTAATAGTCGATTATATGGTATATAAAGTAACAAGTTTAAAAAATAGTTTTCTTCAAGGGCTGCGGAGCCTAGCTGAGGGTCGGCGAAGCCGACCTGATCGCTAGTATTTTTACTAAAAACTATGCTATGTATAGAATTTAACAATGCAACGTTGCGTGAAGAAATTTGAAACATCACACTGTATATTTTCACTGAAATGGACGCATTATATGTGATTAAATACATATTTACAAATAACCTGAATTATATATTTCCAAATTTAGCGATTGCCATAAAAAATTCACATTACCTGTGACAGTTGCTAGCAGCGAGAGAAGCTTTCAAAACAAAATAATTAATTATTATTTAAGATCTACAATGGGGCAAGAATGGCTTTCAGACATATATATTATTAGTATAGAAAAATACGTTTCCGAAGATATCGATGTATCAGATATTATATCATAGTTCGCTTTTAAAAAGACAAGAAAAACAAAGTTTTGTGAAACCTTTTATCTACGACCGTGCGATATATCCTTAATATCCCACTCATTTCAGACAGGTAATGACTTATTTACCGCACACGTGCGTTTTTTGAATTTTTACCGCACGCGCAAGTGATAATGTAAAATGTAGGAAAAAATTACACAAGAAAACTTATTTATTGTATATATTTATAACACAATCTTTACAGCTATATAAATTGATGCCAGATGTTGACACATTTGGATGATTTGATGTTACCGTAGAATTAGTAATTTCTATATTGTGTGATACTGGAGAAACATTTTCTTTTCCTCCCAAAATTTTGGTAGCCGTTTTCTTTTTATTCTCAGTTGAAGTCTCAATGTATCCTTCTGCAACAGAATTTGACCTCCAGCCACCGTGGAATAATAGCACCAACGAGATGATGATTTTTGAATCTTGCTTAATTCTCCGAAGTACACTAACAAAGCCTTTTCATTTGTTGTATCTTTAATTTTTTCGCTTCACACCATTTATCATACCTGTCATAAGCCAGTTGATATTTTACTCTTGATTTTTGAGGAACCAGATCCAAAATAACGTTTGACGCTGCTTCTTCTATATCTGAAGGCAGATCTATATCTGAAAGGCTCATTTTCTATTATCGAACTATTCTACACACTCGTAAAGGCAAAATCAAAATTTTTCTGTTTATTTGGTTGTCGCGATTGTCACCGCGTTGCTATCATTTAGAAAACAAACAGCGCATGTTGCTACTTTGATTTGAAATTTAATTAAATTTATATTTAATTATAAAAATAACAATTTAAATCCCGAACAGTCGTAGATAAAATTTTGTAAGTAATACGTGGGATACTACATAATTATCGCACATATGTGATTACACAAACTCGGCCCACGGCCTCGTTGTGCAACTTTCACATGCGTGCGATAATTTTGTCTATATCTCACTTATTGCGTAAATAACTATTGTATATTTAGTATATATAGGAGTACTTATCTATGTATTTGTTTTATATTTTTGTATCACTGTATATGTACTTTATTTTCTTTAAATTTTGTTATTATATGTTTATACCAATAATTATTGCATGTATCAATTAATGATTTTAATAAATAAAATATATTATTTTTACTTTTTCTGTCTGTGCTTTATTTAAAGTAAAAATATTTTAGAAACAACATAGTTAATCAACAGCGGGAGGGGATCGCCAAACTATTCCCGCACACGGTCGGCACATAAACTAGGAACGCCACTGGACAGTTCACTTGTCTAATATCAGTAAAATACAATAGAGTACAATGAAACAAATAAAAATCAAAGAACTTATTTATTTACATTTATAGTAGTATAGTACATGCGCGGTGGCCGAGCGTGTTAAGGCACATCTCTAAACATACTGTAATGTCACCCGAACCAAGGTTTGTCAGTACGAATCCGCCTGTCGACAATGTGTGATTTGTCGTAAAAATATAAAATATAGTTACATGTATTTCTCACATTTGAGCGCTATAAGCTAGTCACTTATACGCCTTAAATAATAGAGCATTCGACTACGAAAACCGGCAGTGTGTCAGGCAGGCCCAATCGGTACTGAATCGTTTCAATTGAACGGAACGGTCACGAACTATCCATCCCTAATATACAGGGCGTATTTTTTTTTTAACCGGACCACCATTGGAATCTCGAAAACTATAAAAGCTACGACGTCGGTTAAATTAGACAAAAGTTGTCAATAATTGTTCTCATCTTATTTGTGATTTTATACTGTTACCAAAAACATACCAACTATTTGTAGTTATTAGAACAATTTCTTTTTCTAGTTATTATTTTTAACAAGGTTCTAATTACCAGTTTTTCACACTTGGGATACTTAAGGCAATTCTATCCGCTTACTTCAACATATCACAGCTAAAGCTCAGGAAATAGGCCAATGCCCGGACAAAATTTCAGAAACGTAGTTTGTATGTGATAATGCCCATAACAGGGATTTGATCTTGGCAGCGCGAGAGCATCATAATTAAATAAAAGGGTAGATGTTTCTAACAAAAATTTAAAATAATTATAAAAAAATATTAATCCTGGTATAACCGTAGTACATTTTGATAGGAGATATATTCTTGTGTGTGAAGTATTATTAACAAGCGTGTAGTCTGAAAATCTGCAAATATTTATTACAATATCTTTTCAATCATTTTCAATTATTTTAGCGTTAGTGGTGCAAAATGTTCTAGTAGACAATCTCTTTGATGTGCAATTTAGGATTTTTGAGATGTTAAATTTAATCTCAAATAAAAAACCAAATAATTATATTAAAACTATATTCTAAGCTCTTTCCCCGTTTTAAATTATCGTAATTAAATTGCATTTCATGATGATAATCTTATTATCTACAAATAATTACAAATATTCGGACTGGAATGAAAGTCACGACTATTGCTTTTGTTGCTTGAATCTTGAAAATTGAATATCACTATGACAACAAACATGACATGTCACAAATAACCCAATTACCGCGCGTTTCTTGAAAATTGAACAATATGAGAACAATAAGCTGGATAAATTTCAAAGCTATGGACTCACTTCTATGTAGAGTTATTTTTAAATTACAATGTTGTGGTATATTTTATGTGAATCAAATATATAATTATTTCTTAATACCAGAACTTTATACATTATTCATAATTATGCATATTAGTTATTTTTCTTTTTTTAGCATTATATTTGAATGTTATTGTAAGAATACATTTGAACGAAAAACATAAAAATGTATGTTATGCCAATTCCAGTACGCAAGAATTATACTATTTCAGAGACAATAATCTTCCACTGACATCTGTAGTTTTATGGCGGGCGGTAAATAAACTCACACATATTTACAAAATTCATTAAATGTTTCATGACGAAAATCTATATACACGAACAAATTGTTTTCTTTTACCGACCATCATTGGGATCTCAAGAAATATAAGTTAAATTAGACAAAAAATGTATACAAATTTTATTATGTTTTAGTTTTCTCGAAAAAATGCATAGGTCACTAAATATTGATAAGAATAGTAAATTAACATATCAACCATTTCGGAGAAACTGAAGTTAGGCATACTGAATATTTTTTTAAAGTAATGATTCAAGAGTGTTATCAATAATTAATATTTATTCATAGGAACAGATCAACTTTTGTTTGATAGGTGCATTAGATTGTAGGATTAAAAATTGATAAAAAATATTAATAAATATGTAGGATATAAAGAATTGCAGTGGTTTATAGTACGAAAATGTTTATAAATAAAAAGTATAATCTCGGTGAAAAGAGAAAAAATAGCTTATATTTTAATGCCATACGTAACTATGTTTTCCATTAAAAAAATTAAAGTTTTATGTTGAATCTGGAAAACTATGAAATATAAAATACATTTGTATTATCCATTGTAAATAGGGCATTATTTAAAACTTCTGTCGCCATTTTGAAAATTAAAATATTGTTATAAATCGCAAATTTTATTGAATCCTAATTAAATTGTCCTCCTAATGTGACAACTTTGGTTTTATTTAACCGAAGTCGTAGTTCTTACAGTTTTTGACATATCAATGGTCAGGTAATATAAAAACAGAATGGAGGAACAACTGAGTTACTCCACTACGTATACGTTAATTAACAAAGACCCGGCGAATAAATTTCAAATTTTAAGCAATAAATTGATTAAAGAAATGTTGGACTTAAAAATGATTGATGGAAAAACTTGCCAACAGTTAAAAAACATAACTCGAACTCTCCTAGATTGTATGGTTTACCGAAGACGCACAAACCACCCCCTATTCCTTTGAGACCAGTAGTTTCCTGTATTAATTCACCCTCGTACAATTTAGCTAAATTCATAACACAAATTCTTAATAATTTAATACCTTTGATTCCGTAACCTTCAGTAAAACTATTATAATACCAGAAAATTACATTTTAATATCTTTAGATGTGACGTCCTTGTTTACTAATATACCCAAAGATATGGTGATACAAGAAATAGAATACAATTGGGACGAAATTGAGAAATATAAAAACATTACGTTAAATATGTTTAAGAAAATCACAGAGTTTTGTTTCGATAGCTGATATTTTAGTTTTGATGGAAAGTTTTTTCAACAATTGTTTGGTACAGCTATGGGGAATCCTGCGTCCCCTATATTTGCTAATTTAATTATGAATAGGTTACTTTCAGACATCATGAAAGATTTCCCAGTGCCTATTCCCTTCATAAAATTGTACGTAGATGATATTGTTCTGGCTTTTACTAATGATTTTAAAGATAATATTTTAGACTATGTAAATAAATTTAACCAACATATCCAGTTTACGTTAGAATGTGAAACTATTAATAGCTTGCCCTTCTTAGATGTTTTATTGATTAGATCAACAGATGGTACGATTTTGACAGATTGGTATAAAAAAGTAGTTCATCTAACAGAATTTTGAATGATTAATCCGGACATCCGTTGAGACAAAAGATTAGCATTATTAAAGGTATGAAACATAGAATTTTAAATATTTGCCACCATAGTTTCACCCAAAAAAATTTAAATATATTAAAACAAGATCTAATAGAAAAAAATTATCCTAGAGGTATGATAAAAAGAATGTTATTTGGTAATGTGATAGAGAATAGGACAGTTGTCAGAGAAAACGATGAACCTATTTTGTATTTTAAGTTACCTTTTATTCTTAATTTAACTGAAAGATTGTGTAAAATATTAGAAACAGAAAATGTAAAAATAGCTTCATATAATAATAAAGAATTAAATGTAATCTTCACAAAACTTAAGGATAAGATAGCTATAGAATCAACACCTCTCACAATTTATACATTTTAATGTAAAGATTGCGTGAGTACATACATAGGTCAAACGAAACTGTACTTAGGTAGTAGAGTAAAGAACCATATATATGATTGTATATATATATATATATATATATATATATATATATATATATATATATATATATATATATATATATATATAACCATACGTTAAAGGCACTACCGACAAAATAAGCAGAGTACTGAAGAAAAACGAGATCAAGACCATCTTCACAACAGATAAGAAAATTAATACGATTTTGCCAAATCGGAAGACCAAGATCAACCTGCAGAGCCAAAGAGTGTACGAAATTCCTTGTCAAGACTATGACAATATCTACATCGTTCAAACTAACAGAAGAATCAACATCAGAAGAAAAGAACATCAAAATTCTGTGAAAAAAGACGAGAAAACCTCAGCTCTGGCTCAGCACTTTAAAACTACATCACACACGCTCGATTTCAAGAACACAAGGATGATAGCTAGCATCGGACACACAACCAAAAGAATCATCAGAGAAGCTATAGAAATCGAAAAACGACCAAATAACCTGAATACAAGGGATGACACACGAAGATTGCCACTCAAATGGAAACCAGCACAAAAGGTAAAAAAGCGTACACCGAAAACTACACCAGTAACAAAATCAATGACGCAGAAAGACCAAACCAAGCAACCAGGACCAACAAACCGGATCAACTCAGTGAAGCATCCAACTACGACCACTAAATATAAGCATGCTGCATTACCAACGAACGTCAGTTCAAGACCTAACACCAGATCGAGAACACGGAACCAATCCAAGACCTGAAGATGGCAAGTGAGACCTTGTAGGAATGTCGTCTAAACAACGGTTCTTCTCAGAACCTAACCATACCAACGCGAGAAGATACCCGAAAGAATTCAAGTTACATCAATAACACTCGCGGAAATTTAAAATTCAACATTACACACCTCTACGGGGAGAAACTTTACAACACACGGACAAATGGGAGAAATTCAAGATCAAAAGAAGCAGACTACTTTGCAACGTTCCTGGAGAGATGTCGAGACAACAACATAATTCCAAAGAGCATGAAAGTCACGTTCCATAAGAAGAACCAGCAAACGAACAACATCCTAAGAAAATCAAGCTTAAGTCTTCTAAGAGAAGCCATCCACGACACAAGAAGAGATTTGGATCGCACAAATATTCAGCTCCTGAAATGGCATCTACTATTAAACAACAAACTACATCCGACGTTGTGGACAAAGCTTGACTAGAGCTAATATTATTAAGTTGTGTGATTATTAAAGGTAATCATACCTGTAGTTTTTGACTAAAGTTAATTTATATTATGACAGAAAAATTCTGATGACGCCTGGATTCGAACCAGGGACCTTCCGCATACCGGGCAGAGATGCTAACCGCTACACCACGTCACCTGTGTTCGAAATATGGCATCAACTGAATTTTTCTGTCACAGTGTCTAAGCGTAGCTTCGTTCCGAGAGACTCCTATATAGGCATTGACAACCGGGTTCGTCTAAAGTGACACAGTTTTTTATTTTAAGGGACTCGTACCCAAGCTTAGAGCTAATATTATTAAGTTGTGTGATTATTAAAGTTAATCATACCTGTAGTAGCTTAGACACTGTGACAGAAAAATTCAGTTGATGCCATATTTCGAACACAGGTGACGTGGTGTAGCGATTAGCATCTCTGCCCGGTATGCGGAAGTAAGGTATTATCTGCTTGTTTCAGAATAAGTAATTAATTTTGAAAAATACCATACGTATATTTGCCACAAAACAACTTGTTTTTCAGAGCAGTGGCATCTTTTACATCTAAATTGATTTTGAACAGAATAACAAACAACAATATTATTTAAATTAAATGCATTTTTAAACACGCATATAAATTACTTACTAAGAGTAAATTAATTTTATATGAAACAAACTATTCCTGTTTCAGTTATTAAAAAATTAATTACTCAGCAACTGTCCAATTGGTTTGCAAATACTGCCGCCAGCTACATAAATGCGTGCCTACATTTAATTTACCTTGCAATTTACAATACAGTACTACAATATCTAGTGAGTTTAAACGAGAATATTTAATAAAAATTAATATTTCGTATTCTGTATTCTCCAGTTCTGTTTTATCTTCATGCTTTCCGTACTTTTTTTTGTTGTTGTTTATTTTTCCTTCGTCGTCAAATTCCTGAAACGTAATTATTGATTAGATATTGACCACTTAGATCCTTCTGATACTTAGCTTCATTTAGATTTCACTCTCTTTGTAGTATTCATTTATTAGTAAAACTTAAATTCAGTCTTTCTTGTTTTCATTGCTATTTTGTTGGTTATTTACATCTGTTTGTTTAGCTGTCAACGCTCTGCCGATAATACGATCTGCGAGGTATGATCTTTACCGGCACCGTTCAGATTTAGGCGGAGGCTGACTCTGTCTTCGCGCATCGCGCTCTCTTTTCTTGGCAGAAGTTGACAAGTTCGTTTTCGAACGGATTCTTTTCTTTTTGTCTGTTTCGAACGACGTAGTTGCAAAAAGTGTGAGATTTGAATATTGGAAATTGGGCTATTTCAACTATATTTCGGCAAGCCAGTTTTGCGTGCGAAATACCCGTGTGGGGATTATAGAAATAGTACCATTTAGTGAGTATTACATTGGTGGTTATTGCACTACTCAGCGGAATCGTTCCGGATTAAGTTTCCTATAGGAAAGATCACATACTTTCTACCACTCGAAAGCCGCCCAAGAACTCAGGTAAAGATTTCTGTTCATTTGTTATTGAATCTGCCTTTTGTCAAGTAAAGTTAGTCCGATCCGTAGTTTTACATGGTCGTAATTACAGTCTTTTGTTTTAGGCTTTTTCTTTCATCTTTTTGACGTCAGCTAGTTCGTTTTACGTACGTTTCACGTTACGTTGTATTTACGTTGTTTTACGTTTTACTAGCTCGTTGGCGTTGCATTGGAGGAGTTCCTGTTAATTGTTGCCAAGGGAGTAAAGCCCAGCAGTTAGAAAAGAACCACGTGCAGCGGAAGTGACGTTGCGTGACATTCCAATTCCACGTGATTGTCCGCCATCTTGGGAAGTGACGACTCGGACATCCGGTCGGCAGATCGAGTTGTTCCACTGCTGCCACACTCCGTTAGCGCCTAAGCGCCACTACAGCTAAGCCACCATTATTTATTCCTTATTTATTATTGTATTTAAGTTTATTACATTGTTATACTTTGGCTTGTGTGCCTTCTGTTCACGAGATTAGTTAAGTTAATGTTGAGCGAGATAATTAAAAGTAGTTACAGATTTCTTTGTGAAAATCCATTTAAGAATATTTTGTTAGAGTCATTGAGTCGTGACGTTGTTGTCACCTACGAGGTGTGTCGTTCGTGCAACGTAATAGTTATTAGGGTCTGCGTTTCTGTAATCACGTACGTTCGGTCGCGCCGCGTAAATATATCATTGGCCAGCGAAACGTCTTACGTCTGCATACGCCGAGTCACTGTTAGCACCATTTTAGGTGTCGACGTTACCGCAGTCCTAGTCGCTACTGTGAACCACAGCGCCCCGCCTTCGTTTATGTCATTATTCATTCTTATCTTAGGTGGATTTACGATCCAGCTGTCTTGCAAAATCAACTACTGTATCCTGTGTAATTTTCTCGTGAGCGCTCTAATATATCATTAGTTTTTCGTCCTACCATCTTGTCATTGAATTAGTTGACACCTCTCGTAGTCCTGTCCTGGGAAGTATCCCGTACTTTGTCGGCCGTAGTACTTTTGTTGAACCGGACGCGGCTCAGGCCGGCTGGCGCCCATCAATTTTGTGATTTATCACCCCTTCTCCGACTCACTCCCATCTTCACTGTATTTAGCCGCGGTTCACCCGGGCTCATCCCCCAGGGAGCGTAAGGTTGAGTTATTGTAAAACAAAAGGCTTTGCGTTACAGATTTACGAAAATAACATTATTAATCTTCTAGGCAGATTAGCACTTGATATGTAAAAAACAGTTTTTGACAATTAATTATAATTATTTAAAATGTAACTTTCAAAACTTGAGTATGAAAATAATGTTTTAATCCACAAAATTAGAGCAACCATTTTTTGTACAAATATCCCTCGAATAATAATAAATAACTAAATATTAATTTTATTACAATTTCCTCAAGCACGCTTCTATTATGTAAGAACCTCCTGCATACGATATCGGGCTTTCATTAAGCAGCAATTTGAGTGATAAAAAATTCTAATTCTTGTTAACTGACGCACAAAAATTATAATCGACAATTTCGTGTAATTTTTTAATATCAAAATACAAATAAAGTCCTGTTTTCACCAATCTCTGATACAAATAATATAACGCTACGGGTGTTGAAACATAATAAATTTTATGAAATAAATTCATGAAAGCAATTTCTATGTCAGTTTGCAGTTTTCTTTTGTTTTAATATCATTTTAATCTAGATTATTCCTTTATCTGTACTTAATTTTATATATTTTATACAACTTCAATAAAGTTTGAAGTTAATATACAGCTTTTCTAATCTGATATAAATGTATTATTTTTTATTACATAGTTCCTTCCAACGCAACGCCAGGACATTTTAACAAAATAAATAATTTAATGAACTCAAAAAAAAGTAGCATAACAAAGAAGTACTCGTACTGGCCCTGAAGAAAAAAATTAATATTCAATACTTTTTTGTATATTAATTTTCTGAGGTATTGTGTGACGTGTGAACGTGTGAACGCTGTTTGTCAAAGCACCGATAAATTTACTCGAATCCCGAGAATTATTGTGCGGTAACCAAGCAGTGATAGATAAACGTAAACTAAAAAGTGCAAGTGATAAGTGTGAGTGTTATCTAAACGGCAGATTAACTAGTCTAAGAGATCTTAGTGTACGAAAACAAGTGCAAACTTTTTCTCTCCACGGTCAGCTGTTTATCCAATGCGGCGCGCGCACCTGTTGTAAAGAGAAAGTTACGAGTAAAAGCGGCTTAGTAATAGCCTGCCGGCAGGCAACCAGTTTAACATTAGCGTTGTACGTGAAGAGGAGATTAGTATTAATATTAAAACTAAATGAGCACTGGAAGAGAACGAACATATTCTGTAGGGACTGATTCTGATACGGAGAAAAGGAAAAGAGAAACCAATAAAGATCACGAAGAAGTTTTTACAAAAAGCAAGAAAACAAGACAGTCACCGATAAAAATAGACAGCAAAGAAAGCATAAAAATGGAAGAGATAAGAAAACTAATAACGGAGATGACTAAGGAACTCAAATTGGAAATCCAGAGTAATAAGGACGAAGTAAAGGAAGAAATACATAAGAACAATATCAATATACAAAAAATATTAGCTGACATAGAGGAAAAAGAGAAAGAGGAAATGAACAACAAAATCGGAGAGCTGGAGAGAAAATTAGAGTTCCATGAAAAAAGGAGAAGAATTAATAATATTATAATCAAAGGACTAAAACCTGGGAATGAAGATACTAAACAATCAGTCATCAAATTCATAGAATCTGAACTCCATCTAAAAATCGGAATAACAGACGCCTATAATATTAAAACAAAAGGAGAACATTCAATAATAATGGCCGAAATTGGAAGCAGAAGTGAAAAGCAAATGTTCATGAAAATAAAGTATAAATTATACGGCAAAAACATTTATATAGAAGATGATCTATCCCCAGAAGAAAGGAGAGTACAAGCTATATTAAGGAAGATAGGAAAGGAAGAGAAATCAAAAGGCAACGAAGTAAAAGTAAAATATAGACATATTTTAATAAACGGAAAACGCTTTGCTTGGAACGACCAGAGTAAATAACTAGAAGAGGGAAAGGAGGCAGGGAAAAAGGAAGAGGAAAAGGATACAAAAACTAAAATGCCAAAAAAGGATAAATAACATTACGACGACAACCGCTACGGAAAAGGACAGGAAAAATAAAAATACTGGAAAATAGGAACCTGGAACATAAGAGGATTGAACGAGAAAGAACATGAATTAATAAAAAACTTTGAGAAGGCAAACATAGAGGTATTAACATTAACCGAAACAAAAATAAAGGGCAGAGGAAACAAATTACTAGATAATGGACATCTTCTAATATATGGAGGAGTGGAAGAAAAACAAAGAGCAAAAGCAGGAGTGGCATGCCTGATACGCCAGAACATACTAACACAGATTAGAAACTGGGAATGCGTAAATGAAAGAATACTGATGTTAGAATTAGACAGAGGAAAAGAACCAATAACAATAATAGCGGCATACGGACCAGATGAAAACGAAAAACAAATAGAGAAAGAAAAATTCTGGAAAGAACTACAGGCTACTATAGAAAGAAAGAAAGGAAGTTTAATACTAACTGGCGATCTGAACAGCAGAGTAGGGAATCATACAGAAAAATGGGGAGGAGTAATAGGCAGAAACGGCGAAACAGCAATTAATAACAACGGAAAGAAACTACTAGAGTTCTGTATCAATAATGATCTTATAATCGCAAATACTCACTTCATACACAAAGATATACATAAATACACACGGGAAATGTAAGTAGAGGAGAAAAATCGATAATCGATTACATAATAGTAGAAAAAGCCAACAGAAGAGATATTAAAGACGCAAGAGTTAAAAGCATAAACAAAATAGAGATGAAACAAAAGCTAAGGAAGTCAAAAAGGAGAAAATAAAAATACATAAATTAAGATCTAAAGCAGCAATAGAACAATTCCAAGAAGCCGTAACAAAAGAAATCGACAAAAACAGTCATGAGGAGAGCCAGAATATTAATGAAAGGTGGCATAGATTAAAACAAGCATTATTAACAGCAGCAATAAAGATATGAGGATACAATAGGACAGGAGATAATCAGAAGAGAACCCACTGGTGGAATAGTGAAGTAAAAGTAGCAACAAAGAAGAAGAAGATATTGTGGAAAAAATATCTACAAACAAAAAACAACGAAAACTATCAAGCATACAAGACGCAAAGAAACGAAGTAAAAAAGTTAGTACTGGAAGCTAAACAAAAATCATGGGAGGAATTTGGGAAACTAATGGAAAGGAACAGTACCGAAAACAAAAAAATGTTTTACAAAGTAATGCGAAGTTTTAAAAATAGACCAGAATATAAATTACAACAAATTAAAGATAATGACGGAAAGATACTAACAGAAGAAAGTAACATAATTGAAAGATGGAGGAAATACTTTGAGGAACTCCTTAGCGAAGAAAATAATAGTAGTGAAAATCCAGAACAGTCAGAAACAATTACAAGTGAAGACAGAGAAGAAAGTTTAGAAACATTTATCAGCATGACCGAACTAAATAATGCAATTGACAAAATAAAAATAGCAAAAGCTCCAGGAGTAGACGAATTGGGACCAGAAATTATAAAGTATATGGGAGAAAGAGGAAAGGAGGAATTACTCAAGTTATTCAACTTATGCCAAGAAATGGAGGATATACCAGAAGAATGGAAAACAGGAATAATTGTGCCCATACACAAGAAAGGGGATACTAAAGAGTGCTCCAATTACAGAGGAATAACGCTATTATGCATAGCATTCAAGACATATGAGAGAATATTAGAGGGACAACTAAGAGAAACAGTAGAAGACCAATTAGCAAATGTACAAAGCGGATTCAGACCGATGCACAGTGTCCAAGACCACACGTTCACGGTACAGCAAGTCATTGAGAAAAAACTAGGGAAAGACCAAGACGTTTATGTGTGTTTCATTGATATGAAAAAAGCTTTTGACACTGTGAGCAGAAAGAAAATATGGGAAAGCTTGAAGAACAAAAAAGTTGATAAAAAACTAGAGGGAGCAATAAAAAGTACCTATAAAGATACAAACAATCAAGTCAGAGTATGTAATAGGCTCTCAACAAAATTTTCTAACACCACAGGAGTTAGACAAGGCAGTGTACTGAGCCCACTATTGTTCCTATGCGCAATGGACGATGCCATAAAGGAATGTCAAGCAAAAATGGAAAAATTCGTTATAGGATACAGAAACCTCCAACCCATATACCTAGAAACATGCGCATTTGCCGACGATATTGTCTTGTTTGCTAACTCAGAAAAGAATTTGGAAAGGAACCTAAAAATATGGACTACAGTACTAGCCACACACGACTTATTACTGAACTCGGACAAAACAAAAACGATGCTAATAATAGAGGAAAAGAAATAAGAGTGGAAACAGGCAACGAAGCTATAGAACAAGTCCAGAACTATAAATATTTGGGAACCACCATAAATAACAAAGGAAACATAAATGACGAGTTAAACAAAAGAATCCAGGCAGCAAACCAAATTTACTATGCACTACAAAAGAAATTCCTCAATCATAAAGAAATAAATAAGAAAACGAAAATATCTGTCTACAAAACTATGTATTTGCCAGTACTTCTATACGGAGGAGAAAATTGGGTTCTGACTGAGAGACAGAAAGAAAGAATACAAGCGGCGGAGATGAAATACCTCAGAAGTGTTATAGGAGCCAGGCGAATAGAAAAGAGGAGAAACGAGGATATAAGACAAGAATTAGGAGTGAAACCAGCGAACGTATTGCTGGAAGATAGGAAACTGATGTGGTTCGGCCACCTAGTAAGAATGGGAGAAGAGAAACAAGTCAAAACAATATGGGAGACAAGACCATCTGGAAAGAATAGGCGAGGAAGACCACGGCAAACATGGAACAAAACAGTAGAAGATATAATAACACGAACAGGTGAAAACTGGAAATCTGCCAAAGAACTATCAAGTAATCGGAAACAGTGGAAAAACTTTATTCTAAATAGAAACACGAGTACCAAGAAGACGGACTAGCCTCGACACCCCAGGGTACAAGAGGACTGGATTATGTATGTATGTATGTACTTTTTTGTATATAAATATAAACCACGATTTCGCTATCTGATAGTAAAATTTCTAGAAAAAATGTAAGACATAAAACTGAACACCTAAGATAGACTAAACAGAGAAGAATACATGATGTACATCGGAAGTCATGATTTCTAATAAAGACCAGAGAAACAACGCTCCAGTTGTGAATGTAAACAGGATGTTAAAATTGACATTACCTTTCATATATATATATATATATATATATATATATATATATATATATATATATATATATATATATTTATTTATTTTATTTTAGTTATTTATATACTAAAATATCAGCCAAAATTTTTCTGTCATACGTTGTAGTTTGTCTAAAAATATTCTAATGATATACAGCAACAACGACCGTAGGTTGTGAAGCATGAAACACTTAGAGGCAAAAAGGACAAAATTAACTGCAATAATTTTTTACTTCATAAATAATATCCGTGGGCCCAACCGACGATGACATATATGCATTTTAAAGGGTCCCTAACATTTAACGTTTCAGTGAAAGCAAAAACGGCGGAATTTAGTCATTAAAAAATCAGCGGAAATATAAGTATTTTAAAAGGGTCCGTTAACTTCACGCTTCATTTAAATCAAATGGCTAAATTAAGTCCAATCATTTGTTTTCATAAACAAAGTAAATTGGCCCAACCATCTACATTTCAAATATTAATATAAAAAATTGAATATAGAGATGCAATGGATGTTATGATAATATTTTATTAGTGAAAATTATTTATTGAACCATTTTTAGTCGCTTGCACTATAAAAATATTAAGATAAAGTACATTGATAATGATAAATAAATGTGGTATTTAATTTGTAATTTTAATCTTCTAACATATTTTTCATTGCTTCTTCATTTTAATCAATTCTCGATTGTAAATGCCTGAAAGTATTGAAAAAATAATTTAATAAAATATTATCTTAGATAGTTTGTGCCGCTAAATCTTTTTTTATAAAGTACAAGCAAATAATTTGAAGTACAAAGGATTGGACTTAGATTCGTCATTTGTGTTTTCGATGAAGCGTGAAGTTGACGGATACATTTGTGTTTTCGATGAAGCGTGAAGTTGACGGATACTTTTTAAGTGCTTATATGTCGGTGAGAGTTGGCCCCGCAGATTTGGTTAATAAAATACAAACAGGCACAAACGAAAAACAAACGAATGGACTTAATTTCGTTGTTTGTGCTTTTATTGAAGCGTGAAGCTTTTGAAATGCTTATATTTTGCAGACAGTTGAGTCTATCGATCTCGTTTATGGAGCACAAACAGTTACAAATAATTAGACTTAATTTAGTTATTTGTGTCTTCAATAAAGCGTGAAGTTGGGTCCATTTTAAATACTTATATCTCAAATACCGTTGGTTTAACTAATTTTGTTTATAAAGTACAAATTGGAACAATCGAAGCACAAACGATTGTTTATATTTCTTAGTGCTAACTAACTTGTTCATATAGAAATCCTATTATCGTGCACTAGACCTACCCACTACCGATTGGGTGATGGGTGTAATATTAAACTTCTCTCTTTCAAAGTAATATATCAGAAAGTTCTACTATCGATGATTCATTTCCAATATACTTTTTCCTTAGAAGTCAATGCGACTATCAATATTAAATTGACATGTTCATTTTTACTTAATCGGTTCACGGGGTTATATTCTCCCGTTCGGTGTACGTCTGGAGTATGAGAGGACGGCGACAAAGTAAGATTAATGTTTGGGAATATTAGTTGCTCCTTGCTCATTTCAGTCATGTATGACCCATTGTCCTTTGGGAATAGCACAACGGGATTTCAAAGGAGCATTTTTTCTAGTGTTCTCGATACAATGTTATGTCAAGAATATTTTTTCCTGATATAGTAGAACTGTCAATCGAGAACGGTGTTTTCCTTCTAAAAATGAACATTCTTTATCTTAGAAAATATATGTTCTTCTTTTTGTTTTTTTTATGATAAATCAGATTTTCCTATTGTAGAGAATTAAAATCATCATCTCTAAAGCAATAAACAGATATTGTTTTAAACAGTTCTTACCACAGCAATAAATATAAAAGTAATTGTTTTTATTCCAGATTTTAATTAATTTTAACAAAATGCAAACAATTGCAAATAATTATTTAATAATACTTATTTATATATGAACAATAGTAATAATTTTTGCACTAATAATAATTGTACTTTTGTCGTTTATAAGACACCTTGTATTAATCTGATAATAATGATTTTCAGTATTATGAAAATTTTAAAAATAAATAAATATTACAGTGTGAAATAAAACATTTATTTTAAAATATTTTGTGGAGCAATAATAGTAGAAACAGTGATATCCTATATTAAATACATATGACTACATTTTCTTGCTGAAGAATTTATATTTGATATTTGTAAATTTATATGTGTACTAGCTTGGTCTATTTTATACGATAGTAACAAGTAGCGGGCACATTGCAATGAACGTATAAAAATCATACTTATGGAGTTGGTTTGATTCCCACAGCCAACAAAAATTTGTAAAACATTAATATTATCCCTGTGGCTCCCTCACTACTAACATCTTTGGAGGCCGTGATGTCACGGCTAGTAACCGCACTTTTCGCGAAGAATTATAACCTGCTACTGATGATTGCGACATCTAGCAATTGGTAAAAAACGTAATGATAGGGACAGGGTACAAATAAATTCTTTTATTTGCACACTATGATTTTTATATTCGACTAAGAATAAAATAAAAATAAATAAATTTATCATCACGCCTTTTATCCATTACTAGGTGAACAGATTTCGTTAGTGATTATGCGCAAGAAGTGCGATTACCAGCAATGGAAACACGGCCTTTAAAGATATTAATATAGGGACAGCCATAGGGATAATTTTAATATGGTGAAAATTGTTTGTTGGATGTAGGAATCGAGCCAGAATTCTTAAATCCCCAATTCTATTTGATATCATTGAGCCACCGACTCCATTAGAATTCAATTTGTTTCTTTAAAAATTAAATCATCATAGTGAAATAATATATGACACACAGGCTTTATGATTTTATGGAATTATTTTTAAACTCGTAGCAGATCTCGGTATGTAATATATATTTACGCGAGAAGTGCGGTTACCAGCCGTCAAATCAAGGCCACCAAAGATGTTGTGAAGGAGCCACAGGGATATTTTTTAATTTAATGAAAATTGTCGGCTGTGGGAATCGAACCCGAGTTCTAAAATCCATAGGCCGGCTCAGTACCACTGATAATGGTGTTCCTACTTGTATTTCAATACAAAAAATAAGTTACATTAATTTGTCTGAATTGTGATTTAGATTTTGACTCAGCAAAGAAACATCCTAAGAGGAATTTTAAAAGAATCAAGTGTTTATGTAAATTCTTCATATAGCTTACACAACACTATTTAAATATGTCTATATATAGTAACAATAGTTTCTAATTTCAAGTTTTGTTTCACGTGAGACAGTATCAATATATAAAAGAAAATTAGACTTAATTTAAAATACGGCAAAATCATCCAATAAAAAAAAAATTCTACACTTTCTATCTTAAATTGTTAAACTTAAATTTCGAAAATAACTTAATAAAAATAAAAAAATTAATAATATACCCCAAACATGCCTCTGACATAAGTTAGTTTAAAATACTCAATAAACATACGTGTTAGAAGGTGTTTTGAATACAAATATTAGTAACGACTTTTCCATGAGATATGTAGGCAATGTAATCATAAATGTCTTGAACTAGAAGTGCCAGAATGATAAGAAAAATGTTTCTACGCTTTAAAAAAAAAATCATTATTGATCCGACAGCTGCTTGAATGGCCTAATTTACACTATTTACATTCAGTTATGACATACGTTCATTATTCGAGTATATTATTCACATGCAAAATGAATATTTTTATTGCAAAAGTAGGCTGTTCTGGTATTAAACCAAGAGACTCGTTTAGATAAACTATAAAAAATACAAATATCTTATTATATATATATATATAAGTTATAGTGCCACATTTTGATGACATAAACATTATATTATATTCTCACGCTAGTTGCTGACTACTAAATATCACGTAGCATAGTCTTGCTTAGATAGAAATGTTAAGATTAAGTTAGTCTAGATTCAGAACTCATACTGTAAAGACATAAATAATTGTTTATTGAAATAAATAACTTTTTAAAAAGCGACTTGTTACTAATTGAAAGTTAATTGGCGCAGTCAAGGTAGAATTAGCTAAAACGGATTAACGAATATAATCCGGTTCATTTTAGTGATTTATTTGGCTATACGAACATTATTTCGTGGTAAAATAGTGTCAGAAAAATTAACACTACGTGAACCACACAACTACAGAAATGTACAATTCCACCAACGAAGTCATCTTCTGGAGCCCAGCTGAACGTACATCAGACATCCAGCCTTCTTCGTAAGAAAATTCGCAGTCAGCATCAACTTCAGGGCAAATGAAGCGTGTTTTGTTTTTTCTGCTGTGAGTACCATTTATGTCTATTAGAGGAATTTCATAATTTAACTCAGATTCGAGTACAAATTCTGAATCCGACTCCGATCTCGAAGATCGTAACCAAATTTCTAATTTACAAATTAAAACTCCAGTTATATTAAAACAACCTGCTCTAAAAATTACAATTAACCAAATAACAATGGCTAACGAATTAAGAAAAGAATACTTAGATATGATTCCAGAATTTAGAGGTGAACGCGAACTTTTACCTAGATTCATTGAATCTGCCAAAAACTAGTTACTAAATTCTATATTTGCAACAAATCCTGCAGATTTTCAAAATGAATATCTTATGAGCACTATTAGAGCAAAAATAAAAGGTGAAGCAGCTGTAAACATATCCAGTTGCGTAATCAAAACTTGGAACGATTTAAAAACAGCTTTAGTAAGCATATACGCGGACAAACGCGATAGTTACACTCTTTGTATTGCAATGACTGAATTAAAGCAAAACGAAAGAGAGTATTTGAATATTATAATAAATTACAACACTTCCTAAACTTACAAATATCATACTGTAACATTTATTACAATTTCGGGTTCGGTGAAGTTTATTATTAAATAAAACACGAGTAATGAAAACACTCACAAAATATTTATTTAAAACGAAACTAATGTATTACAATTACTAAGACGTATATTTATATTCAACACGTATTTATATTCACAACAAAGTATTTAGCAACGACTTGTACTGTTCACACTTCGAATACCGAATGCCACTTCCCGGCCGAAACTCTCTCTTATATACTGGAGCAAGAAATTCCAGAACATACGAGTGCCTCTGGAACACGGTAGACGCATGACGCAGAGCGAACAGGTTCGATTCTGTCTATTGCGTATGAGACAGCAGTGAACGCGCTGTAGACTATGACGCGTCGACTGTTCCAGACGGAACAGGGCCGTACTCGCTACACTGCCCCCTCCTTAAGGATGTTTCGTCCCGAAACTTTTCTGCGCCGTGCCGATATCTGCACGTTGATTCCCGCGAGCATCGTGACGTTTGGTGGAAATAACAGTCCACAGTTCTTTTCACTACTGTTGAACCACAGGGATTATAGCTGCACACCAGGATCTCAATGCCGGTATATTGGAAAATAGTTTCCAGCATGTTTCTTATAATTCTCCAGCTCAATTCATCAAGGCCACAGCCTAACTTTGGTACAGCTAGTTTTTGAATATCCTGATCGAGCAGCACACCTCGTAAATCACATAGGGCGTCCCAGACGACGCGATAAGTTGGTTTCTCGTGGGACAGATGTTTGGTCACCAGGTAAAAAATGCTTCTGTTTCGGCTCGACTGTCTGTCGGCTATCTGTAACATTTTGCCGACACATAGATGTTGTTGCCGTAATTCTTCAAGTTGGCCGAACTTTTTCTTAAAAACCACGGCGATTCCTCGAGACATATGTAGATCTTGGGCCACACAATGCGCTAATGAGTATTCTGTAGGCACTTTGAATAAGTCTCCCTGATGTTCCTTGGTCACACCTGTTACGTTTTATTTTGAGCCCTCCTTCGAATTTCACTCGGTTCATTGTTTATTGTGTATCAGCACCTGAAATTTAATTATCAATTAATTATTGACCGATCAATTTTGATAATACTTAGCATCAGTTAGATTTCCTTCTTGTAGTATTCCATTTAACAGTAAAACTTAGATTCAGCTTCCCTCGTTCTCATTGCTATTTTTGTAGGTTATCACATTGTTTGTTTAGCTGTCAGACAATTAGTGGCCGTTCGCCGCGAAGTAGCTCTGCCGATATTATTGTCGGCTAGGCGCGCCTTTTTACCGGCACCATTCAAATTTAGGCGGAGGCTGTCCTTGTCTTCGCGCATCGCTCTCTTTTCTTGGCAGAATTTCACAGGTTCGATTTCGAACGCATTCGGTCTTTGTTTTGTCTTTTCGAACGACGTCTGTTGCGGAAGTGTGAGATTTGAATATTGGAAGATGGGCTATTTCAATTATATTTCGGCAAACCTGTTTTGTTTGCGAAATACCCTTGTGGGGATTTGGGAAATAGTGCCATTTAGGGAATATTGCAGTTTAGGTTACTGCATTATACGTCGGAGTTGTTCCGGATTTGGTTCCCAGTAGGAAAGATCACATATTTTCTGCCACTTGAAAGCCGCCCAAGAACTCAGGTAAAGATGTCTGTTCATTTGTTAGTGAATCTGCCTTTAGTCAAGTAAAGTTAGCCTGTTAATAGCTTTCCCTCGCACATGGCCCTAATTGCAGTCGTTTGTTTTAGGTTTTTATTTTTGACGTCAGCTAGTTCGCTTTTATGTACGTTTTGTTGTACGTTGTACGTGTTTACGTATTTTTGTGGCTGGTCAGCTGTTCGTGCCATTTTTTGTTCGTCTCGTGTTCCGTGTTCCTGGCATTGCATTGGAGGATTCCTGTGAAGTATTACTAAGGGATTGAAAGCCCAGCAGTTGGGAAAGACCACGTGTAGCGGAAGTGACGCTGCGTGACGTTCCCATTCCACGCGATTGTCCGCCATCTTGGAATTGACGATCTTGGACATCCGGCTGGCAAATCGAGTTGTGCCACTGCTGCCACCCCTTTCCGTTGGCGCTTGGACGCCATTACAGCTAAGCCAGAATCATTTGTGTATTTTTATTCATTGTTTTGTCTTGTTTCAAATTTATTTATATATTGTCATATTTGAGTTTTATGTACCGTATTGTTACACTTTGGTTTGTGTGCCTTCAGCTCACGAGATTATTTGAGTTAACGATTAGTGAGATCCTTTAAGAGTAGTTACGGGATTATTTGTGAAAATCCAATTAAGAACTTTTTGCGTAGAGTCAGTAGTCGTGACGTTGTTGTCACTTACGAGGTGTGTCGCTCGTACGACGCAATAGTTATTAGGTCTTGCGATTTTGTAGTCACGTTCAGTCAGACGCGCCGCGTAAAACGCATTCGCTGGCCAGCGAACCGTCATACGTCGGAATACGTCAGTTCACTTCAGCGCCATTTAGGTGTTGACGGTACCGCGATCCTAGCCGCTACGGTGAGACACAGCGCCCCGCCTCCGTTTCTGTCATTATTCGCTTTGATCTTAAGTGGATTTATGATCCAGCTGTCTTGCAAATTCAACTACTGTGTTCTGTGTAATTTTCTCGTGAGTGTTCTAATATATCGTTAGTTTTTCGTATTACCATCTTGTTATTGAAATAGTTGGCACCTCTCGTAGTCCTGTCCTGGGAAGTATCCCGTACCTTGTCGGCCGTAGTACTTTTGTTGAACCGGTCGCGGCTCAGGCCGGCTGGCGCCCATCAATTTTGTGATTTATCACCCCTTCTCCGACTCACTCCCATTTTCACTGAGTTTAGCCGCGGTTCAACCGTCCAACCCGGGCTCATCCCCCAGGGAGCGTAAGGTTGATTATTCTAGCACAAAGAAATTTGCGTTACACACCATTTCGTACTTTATGGCCCGTAGAATAGGAGGCCATGAACTCGTCAAAGGTGATTTCCGGATCTTGTACATTAATTCGTCGAGCTCGAGATTCATTGGCGTTGCCATCGTTGTTGTCACCGGCGAAAGGAGCCACCCGAATGAAATGAATCACTCTTGGTTTTCCTCCAGTCATTTTCCGGATTCGATAGATGACGTCATTTATTCGCTTCAGTACCTCGTAGGGACCTTCCCAGGAGTTCTGTAGCTTTGGGGACATTCCACGGCGACGTTGTGGGTTGTATAGCCAAACCAGACCCCACACCTGACACCAATTGTAACGTTTATTACAATTTCGGGTTCGGTGAAGTTTATTATTAAATAAAACACGAGTAATGAAAACACTCACAAAATATGTATTTAAAACGAAACTAATGTAGTACAACTACTAAGACATATATTTATATTCAACACGTATTTATATTCACAACAAAGTATTTAGCAACGACTTGCACTGTTCACACTTCGAATACCGAATGCCACTTCCCGGCCGAAACTCTCCCTTATATACTGGAGCAAGATATTCCAGAACATACGAGTGCCTCTGGAACACGGTAGACGCATGACGCAGAGCGAACAGGTTCGGTCCTGTCTATTGCGTATGAGACAGCAGTGAACGCGCTGTAGACTATGACGCGGCGACTGTTCCAGACGGAACAGGGCCGTACTCGCTACACTACATTCAAACAAACTTTGCGGCTGGCGAAGCAGAAGTTTTAATTACATACTTTCAAAATTACGCTTTAAGAATATTGTTAAGGGGGTTGAAAGAACCAATAGGACAATTAATGCGTGCTAAAAATCCCAGGAATTTAAACGAAGCATTGTGTATACTTACAAACAATTTTCAATTTAACGATACGTTAGAAAATACAAGAACATTTAATAATGCGAATAAAGAGCAAAAATTCAATCAAAAACCTAACCCACAAAATTTAACACCCAGATACATGTTACCTCAATCAAGTAGACCGTATAATATGCAACAAAACTCTTATTCATTTAATAGAAACTCAAATTTTAATCCAAATATGCAAAGATTTAATTCCGGAAACCAATTTAGGAATCAAACTTTTAATCACAATAAACCTACTCCAATGAGTGTTTCTAGTCAAGAATAGGATCCGAAATGCGATCTCAAAATTATCAACAAAGACCGAAATTCAATTCTGAAGAACTGTATAATATAGATAACCCTGAATCAAGCGTATACAGAAAATTTTGCTTAACCCGATAACGATATAATCGATAATTACGAACAATCATTTGAACAACCAGAATATGTAAACACGGACGAAATTCAATCTGACGAAAGTAATTTTTTAGAGGAACATGCCTCGGTTCAAGATCAAATTTCACAACTCACTTTGAATTAATGAACTGCACAATAAACCAAAGTAAACTTCCGTTTATTATATTCCCCGAAAATAACTTTAAAGTACTAATAGATACGGGCAGTACTAAATCATTTATAAAACCTAATATTGCATTCAAATTTTATAAAAACTTTATCACTCGAGACCCATTCCAAATTACCACAGCGCATGGCACATCCACAGAATTGTATAGTACACATGTTCCTATTTCAAAAATATTTAATCAGAAAAACGAAACTATCCCAAAATTAAAATATCATTTATTTAATTTTCACGATCAATTTTACATGTTACTTGGCATGGATAATTTAAAAAAGCTATAAATCTTGATTGACACCTCATATGATTTAATTATTTTTCCTAATTCAAAAATAAAAATACATTATCTTGATAACAAAAACAAAATTAAACAAGAACTTAATTCTAATAATTACGTAAAAGATAGAGAAGAAATAATAGAACCACAATCAGAACAAGTGATAAAAATTAAAGTAAATGTTGATTACAGTACTGTACTAGTTCCACATAACAAGTTTCAAAATTTATCTATTCCCGAATGCGTGGCTGAAGCAAATCACTACCACTGTTTATGTACAATTAGAAACCCAACTGATGCAAAAATCAAAATTAAAATTCCAGAATTAATTTACGTCGAAGACTATATAACATTTTCTAGTCCAAATCTTAATTGCATTCAAACACACAATAAAAAAAAACATTTAACTCTTCCAAAATTCGCACTGACCATATGAACATGGAAGAAAAAACTGAAATTTTAAACTTAATAAAAAAATATTCGGACATATTTCATTTCGATGAACAAAATTTAAATTTTACAAATCAAGTCAAACACAACATAAAAACAACAGACGAAGTACCAGTATATACCAAATCATACAAATACCCTCAAATACACAAAGACGAAGTACGCACACAAATAGAAAAAATGTTAAATCAGAACATTATTCGTCAATCTAACTCGCCGTGGTCAAGCCCCATCTGGGTTGTCCCCAAGAAGCTCGATGCTTCTGGTAAAAAGAAATGGCGAATTGTAATAGACTACCGGAAACTGAATGATAAGACAGTAGGAGACAAATACCCGTTACCGAATATAACAGACCTTTTAGACAAATTAGGACGATATCAATACTTTACGACACTTGACCTCGCATCTGATTTCCATCAGATCGAGATGAACGAAAGTGACATACAAAAAACAGCCTTCAATACTGACGATGGACATTACGAATTTTTACGAATGCCATTTGGACTAAAAAACACGCCCGCAACATTTCAGAGAGTCATGGATAACATATTACGTGGATTAACTCATAAAATCTGCTTAGTTTATTTAGACGATATTATAATATTTAGCACAAGTTTACAAGAACATCTCAATAATTTAAAACTAGTATTCGAAAGACTCAGACAATCCAATTTCAAAATTCTGTTAGATAAATCAGAATTTAAAAAAAAAATTAATTAGCTATCTCGGACATATCGTAACTCCGGACGGTGTTCGTCCCAACCCAGATAAAATAATTGCTATTCAAAATTACCCCATACCAAAAACTACTAAACAGATTAAAGGATTTTTAGGACTTTTGGGATATTATAGAAAATTTATCAAAGATTTTGCAAAAATAACTAAACCTCTGACCAAATGTTTGAAAAAAGACGCGACTATAGACATCAATAACCCTGACTACATACAGTGCTTTAACACATGTAAAAATTTATTAATTAATCAACCGCTTTTACAATACCCCGATTTTTCTAAGGAATTTAATCTAACATGTGATGCTAGCAACGTTGCAATCGGAGCTGTGTTATCTCAAGACGACATAGATAATGACATTCCAGTAGCGTACGCAAGTAGAACATTGAACGATTCTGAAACAAATTATTCCACAATAGAAAAGGAACTTTTGGCAATAGTTTGGGCAACTCAGTATTTCAGACCATACATTTTCGGCCGTAAATTCAAAATTTATACGGACCACAGACCGTTACAATGGCTTTTTTCCTTAAAACAATGCAGTCAAAAACTTATACGATGGCGACTAAAATTAGAGGAATTTGATTACGAAATTATATATAAGAAAGGCAAATTAAATACAAATGCAGACGCATTACGTCGCATCCCTTTCGAAAAAAATTAAGAAATTCAAAATTCATTAAAGCAATCAGAATCACAATCTCCATTAGCACAATATCAACAATACTTGGAAACTAAACTGACTAATACATCTACAAATGACAATATACTAGAAATAGAAGGTAACTTATTTGACGCCCCACAGACTAACAATCTAGCTCACTGCGTGAGTAGAGATTTACACATGACAGACGGAATCGCAAAACAATTTAAAATCAAATTTGGCAATGTAGAAAAATTAAAAAAATAAAGCCCACAACTTTATTCTTTAGCCTATCTCAAAACTAAATTTAGATATATTATTTACTTAATTACTAAAGAACACTATTATAACAAGCCCACTAATCAAGATGTATTTTACACACTCTTGAATTTAAAATCATTCTGTATTAAAAATAAAATAAAAAATCTCTCTGTACCAAAAATCAGTTGTGGATTAGATTTTAACAACACCGACATTCTTATCACAGTGTTTAAACTGCCCGACTTGCAAAAACTGAAATACCATTTATAAAATATATGAAACAGTTTAATAAAGAATTTGATACAAAAAACGTAGAACAAACAGAAAATCAGTCCTTAATTGTACAAACAGGCGATAAAAGTAACATCAACGACGAAACGTCTAGCGACAGTGATAACACAATCCATTCGAATAAAGAAAATCCCATAGTAGGCATTCCGATAATAGAATGTCCAGTCAATTATGGCAACAACCAAATAATTATAAAAGAAACAGAACATAGTCCTAAACCACCCATAATTTTAAAATTACATCAAAATACAAAACAACGGTTTGTGATAGAGATCTCGAAAAATAATTCCGAAAAAGAAATATTTAATTTTATTAAAGAATACATAGCACCCAGAGTAAAATATCACGTTTATTTTGAATGTGACTTATATGAAAAATTTAGTTTAGTTCTGCAAAATCACTTTAAAAATTCAGAAATAAATTTAGTAAAATGTACACAATTTCTCACTGATGTAACAGACGAGGATGAAATAATAGAAATTATTCGTAGCAATCACGCAGGCAAAACAAACCATCGCGGTACCGACGACACGGAAGCACGTATTAACCCTTTCAGACCTAGTGCCGTACATGTACTGTTTAGTTTTCCTGTCGTTGGTGTCCGAGTGCCGTACTTGTACGCAAAATATTACTCTCGAGCTGAACTGCTGTCGTACATGTAGAGTTGATTTTTCGTCAGTGTAAACCTTTTAACGTACATACTTGTACGTTTCATATTTTGTGTGCATAGTGCTGAGTGACGGACTGGTAAGACATGAATTTTCCCTTTACCTGCCGTTTTACGTACGGGTACGTTTTTTAGATAATACCTACTGCAGTACCAGTACGTTGATAAAAGTGTTTATTTTTTGTTTTGGATTTAGATAATAAAGATATATATTTCAATAGCGTTTATTTATTTATAAACATAAATATACAATAAAATACTTACATTATTGGAGAAATAACAAAACTGCAACTGAATGTCAACGTACGTACTGAACAGAATAGTGATACGCAACCCAGCTCACTCTCGATATGTCGCTGACACAGTAAAATAGCGAGCGCGCACAATGAATTCCGAACTCCCGGCTGGCAGCGTAGGTTACCTATTCCAGCGCGCCGGCCTGAAAGGGTTAAAAGAAATTATTACTGGCCTAAATTACGTAAGTCAATACAAACGTTTATTAATTCATGCGAATTATGTCTAGTAACTAAATACGACAGAAAACCACTTAAACTAAAATTAAATATTACACCAGCAGCCTCTAAACCTTTTGAAATATTACATGTCGACACCATTACTTTAGAAAATCTCAAATTCCTCACTATAATCGACTCCTTTTCAAAATATGCACAGGCATTTAAGCTAAATTCAAGTCAAGGTATTAAAATTGCTAATAAATTAGTACAATATTTCACTCATCACGAAATCCCCGACCAAATTATATCCGATAATGGATTAGAATTTAAAAATTCAATCGTCACAGAATTGCTAGCTCTTCATAAAATTCATATACATTTTATCAGTTCACAACATCCCGAATCGAATGGAATGATTGAACGATTTCATTCCACGCTAATCGAGCATGTCAGATTATTTAATAATCAAGAAATTTATAAAAAAGAACCCATTAAAATAAAAGTAAACAATGCTCTTCTAGCATATAATAACACAATAAATTCCGTGACAAAACTGAAACCCTCCGAAATTATATCCGGACACCTTGATACAAAATCTCCTTTTAATATAGACATTGAAAAACAATTAATAAATAATTACATTGAAAATCACAAAAGTAAAACAAAATTGTTATATGAGTCAATAAAAGACAAAATCAACCAAAATAAAGAAAAAATTATCGGAAAGTTTAATGAAACTAGTGAAGAATTACCGGAAATTCCCCACAAAATTCACGTCAAAAACAAACAAAAACAGGCTAAAACAAATATAAACCAGAATTACTAAAAATAATAGACAAAAACTTAAAAACCGCGAAACTAAAACCAACACACGGTAATACAACACCAAAAATTCATTTGACCAATGTAAAACGCCCTAGGAAAAAAACTTACCAATTCAAAAATCTTCCAGGTTGGTCGCGATCGGTAACGGATCAACTATCCAAAATATAACTGAAAACTTGGGAATACTCCCTATTAAATTGGGCCCAGCAAAACTCAAGAAAACAACTCACACCTTCGTCCATTATTACAACTTGAAGCCGCTCTTCCAGCAGTATAATAATTTAAACGAACAATATAGTCACCTTAAAAATATTATTTCAAATAATTCACATTACGTTAACGAATCCCGGAATTATGTAAAAATCATAGATTTTACTAAAAATACTATTAATAATAAAATCATAAACATTGGGTTTCACTCAACTGCCTTAACAAAAAGAAATAAAAGAGGTCTTGTAGACGGATTAGGAAGCGTTTTCAAATTCATTTCTGGAAATTTAGATGCCGAAGATGGTAAACGATATAATAAAATTTTAACAGACTTGGAACAAAATCAACATAAATTAGAAAACCAACTAAAATTATCGTATTCCGTAAATAATCAAGTTATAGCAAACTTTAATAGTACTCTGAAAGATATACAACATAATGAAAATCTGTTAAAAACTAAAATGATGCAACTATCCGAAATTATAAATAAATTGCTTGTTGAAGACTTTCTATACGCAAAGGGTATTTTCGATCAATTAATCATACTCTACAACTCTATTCTGAATATATTACAAAATATAGAAAATTCTGTAACGTTTTGTAAACTTAGAACTCTGCATCCAAGTATAATTCAACCAGATAAATTATTATTAGAAATTCAGAAAATATCAGACCATTATAAAATGCAATTACCATTTGAACCTAAATTAGAAAATATTTTAGAATACGAGGAATTGTTAAAAGTTAATTGTAAAATTGAATCCTCATAAATAATCTACTTCATTTCCATTCCTATTAATTTTGAAATTAATTTCGACCTTTATCTTTTAATCTCAACTCCAACTAAATACGGATCAGAATTTGTTACAATTATCCCAGATTCAAAGTACGTTTTAAAAACAAATAAATATATTATTCCTCTAAGCGACATGTGTATTCAGAGTAGAATATATCAGTGCCCAACAAGTTCCATGCCCACATCAACCCTACATGCGAAGAAGAAATATTGGATAAACAACACACAAGCCAGTGTCACTACACGAAACTAGACATCAAAGAAAACCACTTCGAATTACTGCCTGAAATAAACCAGTATATAGCTATTCTTCCTAAAGAAGAAAAAATCTCCACAAATTGTCCCGAAGGAACCAGCGTAAAATCATTAGCCGGCATCTATTTAATAAAAGGTGATCATAATTGTGAAGTGATATTTAAAAATCAAAAATTAATATTCCTCGATAAAACACATGGATTACCTCTGCTGCTGCCTAAATTAAAGTTTAAACTTGAAAATAATAAAATTTCAAACTTTTCAATAAACTTATCGTCTCTGAAATTCGACAAAATCAGGGTGAACCAAATAATACCGACCCAAATGATCAATACCGATATTTACATCCCTAGTATTTGGACAATACTTCTATATATCGCAGTTGCAATTATTATATTCTATATAATACTGCAAAGACTACGAACAAAAATAATCAACCGGAATTCAACAAAGAAAACGGAAGACACCGAGGTCCAACTTCCAGGGGGTGCCTCCTTCTAAGGGTGGAGGAGTTATAGTGCCACATTTTGATGACATAAACATTATATTATATTCTCACGCTAGTTGCTGACTACTAAATGTCACGTAGCACAGTCTTACTTAGATAGAAATGTTAAGATTAAGTTAGTCTAGATTCAGAACTCATACTGTAAAGACATAAATAATTGTTTATTGAAATAAATAACTTTTTAAAAAGCGACTTGTTACTAATTGAAAGTTAATTATATATATATATATATATATATATATATATATATATATATATATATATATATATATATATATATATATATATATATATATATATATATACAATATACTTAATATAATTTAAAAAGTATACAAAACTTTCACTATCGTAAACCTCATGTACAAACACTTAAATATTATATCAAAAATAATAATTAATAATACCAAAATCTATATCATGTATTGACACCATTTACAAAAAACAATATTAAATTCGTTTTGCATACAGTAACAACTTAACGAACACATAATAACATGATGGCTACGATTATTATATTAAAATTAATTAAAGTAATCGCAAAATTGTTAATAAATAATTTATTACAAATATATGTATTCAACACAGGAAAAAATTGCAACCCATCTACTGTCACCCGCGGCACTGAACCTCCTATTTTTTGTCTAGTTAATGAAATAACTATTTTCACATTTTCGTTGTCATAATTTATTAAGAATATATGAAGGATTATAAATTGAGCAAAACCGACCGATAGTCAGTAATGATTGCACTATACATAGTCACTATAGATAGATTTTTACCTTCCATGAAATTATATGAATATTGAAAGGATATTCAACTCTGTATGATAGTAAAAACTTTATAGCTCACATCTGCAGAAAGATAGGTGCAAATAAACCTTGAAATGCCTATTAATTTTTTAACTAAACCTCGGATAAAGTAAATAAAAAAGCTTATTTTCCAAGTCGCTTTGACGTATGCTCCACGTTAAAACAAATTAAAACGCAACGACCACATCGTATGAATATTTATATCATGAGAAAACCGTTCACATATAAAGTATTCATAGTTATAGTACCTTAGTTTTAAAAAATATTTATTTCAATGGCAATAGTTACACATAATATATTAAATAATAATAATAATCCTGTATCTGTGTGGAAGATCTCGGAAGCAGATTTAATGATTTTGATAATACTAGGTATTCTGAAGTTTTTGGCCTAGTTAGGTCTCAGTCTCTGGAAAATTCATTTAGTATGTAATTTGGAAAGAAAATTAGGCAGAAAATATATAAAAAATTAGTGATTGCTAATACAGGCATTTAATTACTTTAGAGCTACATAATGTAACCCAAGGGATCGATTGATATTAAATTCAATATCACAAACTGTTTTCAAGGCATGAGTGAAAATTCAGTAGGAAATGGCGAAGAAATGTTGTTTCTTTTTCCAATTTTTTAGTGTCTTACCTATTATTGCTCGACCAAAGTATATTCTGCCAGATATTATTAATAAAATAAATAATAATACATATACGATAAGTAATAATAAATAAATTAAAATGTTTTAGATATGGAAAGAGAATGATTATTAAAAAAATGTACAATAATTAATATTTTATTAAACTTTACTTATATGCCCAAAATATACAAAAATGCACTTCATTCGCTAATGTTCCGAACACTCCATATAAAAAGATATGTTTCTCATTTTATATCCATGACATCAAACTTAACAAACTTGACAATTTACTGCTATGTAAAATACATAACAAGAAATTCCATACAGGAAGCTTAATTAGGATATAAATATTTTATTTTATTATCCAGCAGAAATTTGAGTCACCAACCTGCTTTGCTTTCTAAGATAAAATTGCATTTGGTTATAATTACACTAGAACAAAGCATGCACAGGAGTTGTAACCGGATTTCTCTGCACCGAAACACGGGTGGCTTGGTAACATGAAACAACAAACACTGAGTCATCTAACCCGGTATAATCCCTAATTCTCTATTCGTTAGCAGTTGATACTCGGCATTATGAGAGAATATCCAGTTTTCCCTAAGACATAATTTTTAGCTTGGTATGATTATGATTTAATGTTGACAGATGAAGCAAAAAAAGAAATGTTACAATATAATTTCTACATAAGAGGCTTAAACTAGTATATTAAAAAACGAGTTATATAAAACATGTTTTTTTAACGCATCCAAGCTTAGAAAATGATCCGCAGGCGAGTTTTCTAAAGAACAAGTGCAATAAAAGTCTTATAAAATAAATTATTTGTATTATCTTTTCTATTTTGCATCTTTTACATCTTTTTTTAAGTCTGTGACATTTTACACCGAATCAATTTAGAGAAATTTGTAAATGAAATGTTGTGGTTGATAACAGTTACTGGAATTTATGTAATTGTTAAAATTTTTAGATTGTATTGAAATTTTAATGTTCTCAGCCTGATAAGTTCAGTATGTCATCCGCTATTACCAACCGTCTAAAACAAAATGCTGCGTATTGTAATGAACACAGGCAACTGGGTTTCGTAGAGTCCAAGGCCAAGGTGCATTTATTTGAAATTGTAATAAGATTCAAATGTAACGAATGGAACTAATATAACTCTGATCATTTAATATTAATTCATCCTGTAACTAATAAATGATCACGTGGATAGCGGGCCATCAAGAAAAAAGTATTTAGCCTTAACTTGTATTAATTGGAAAAGGAAATAAATATAATTTAAACAATTGAACAGCAATGCGACTACAAACTGCCTAAAAGAGATGACAATTTATTGGAGATATTTCTCTTACACTTATACTATTTTGTGATCAATATTTGTTACTGAATGTAAACAAATTTTCTGTCATAATTGACTTTTCGTAAAGAAACAATCTGTAATTTTATACAATTTTATTCAAATTCTTCAAAAGTGTAAATATGGAGTCCTGTGAGCTAATTTTGTATTAATTTTAACTGAGAACAAACCTAAAATACCATTGGTGTTAATTATAGTCACTTTTATTTAATCTCATTAATTTTGTTAGTAAGTATTGTCTTTGTTATTTTTAGGTTGGTAATTTATGACAGAGTGTCACATTTAGTAATGGATAAAATTTATTTTCTTTTTGAAGTATGAAATTTTCTACAAATAGTATATCGTGTACTAGGTATTTATTTAAGAAATAATTCTTATATTTCCTCAGTAATTATACTTTAAAACTAGACAAATGATAAAAAATAAATCTAGTTATTCAAATAATCTGCATTCAATTTTCATCACCACATGTGAGTAGCGCTTGAAACTATTTATTTGTTCACAGATCGCGTATTGCAGAACAATTCGCCAAATACACTGAAAGCAAAGTATTTGCAGGAGTTTTAGATGTACCAGAGAGACAAGAAACAAAGGGTATAACTGAAATAAAATAGAGATTTATGAATTTATTAATAATTATAAAAATACATCATATGAGTTTAATAACTTTGGTCAGAATATGACTATTCAGCTATTTTTGAAATTGGCGCGTAATACCTACTTTTTAAATAAAGATGAATTACGAAACTTATACATAGAGGATAATGGGAAGCATCATGACTAATATTTTTCCGGTAATGTATTTAGTATTCATTTATCTCAGAAATTCTTAAAGATTGGTTATCCAGCGCTCGGATTTGATCATACTTCAGTTTAATTTATTAAATTTAGAATGGAGGTTAGATTGCATAAATAACTTTTTGTCAGATGAAAAAACTATCTATACTTTCTACCAGAATTTGAGTTGAAAGGTTAAGTAAAAATTTTAATTAAATTCACTTAGAATACCCATAAATTAGGAAAGTTCTGGAGTTTTAAACTGATTTTAGAATGATAAATTCGTAAAGTGTAAAGTTTTTGTATTAGTACGGATATTAAAAACTGGTTTAGTTACATTTCAAATATTAAGAAGTTTATATAAATTAACGAAGTATTTTTAATCAGCAATTTTGAGACCTACAAATGTACAGAAATCTATTCTTGTACCGTTAGCTTTAAAAATCAGAATAAATTGCAAAATTAAAAAGGCATGTTGTAATTAGTATTAAATAGATGACAGAGGACATGAATTTTTAAATTTAGTTATGCATTAGCATAAAAGTCTCGAGAATGCATTTAGATACATTTGATTAAATATTAGTGTATAAGAAAATGATGTCAAGCCGGGATTATGCCAACTGAAACTATTCATCAGAACTTTTCGACGGACACAACTAAGATATAAGTTTACTTAACCCAGATAATACCAGACAAAGAGACGTAAGAAAAAGTGTTTCAAGCCATTAATTCAATTCTATGAAATATAATAACCAACAAAACAAATCTGCAAAAAATGCATCGACAAGAACATGAACAGTTTAATTTTCGTATGATGTACAATTTTGTCCTACTAACAGCTGAAATATTATGGATTATTTACGTTATATTTTATGGATCATTTGACCTCACCAGTGAGAGTTCTTATGACAAACAACTGCCAGATAACTCACAATAACAGCGCTTTAAGAGCAGAGAAATGTAACCATACTTCTACGAAATGAATTGCTTAGGTTTTGCTTTGTAAGATTTACAATGTTTGATTTTAATTTATCACTGCATAAGCTGGACCGATTTATCCAGTAGATAAGAAAGGCAGCTGCCTAAGACGGCAGGGGCCGTAATTTTTTTAAATTAATTCTAATAAACTTGGTGTTACTTCAATAGCTCAGGTTTAAAAAATCAAACCAAAAATTAAATGGAAAATAGGTTATTCCCAACAACAACAAAATACACAAGAGAGTGAGTAAGTGGACTGTATAAATTCTAAATGTAATTCAAACTAAAATCTAAAATTCAACTAATAACAACCAAAACCAAATAATAATAAAAACGAGAAAAAAAACAAACCCAAATAAGACGATGGAAAACGACCACAACTGCTAGTGAATTCCAAAAGTCAACAATAAACCAATAAACATAAATTATACACACGACCAACCAAATATCAACAAAATACGATAAATCTCAACCAAACAAACAATACGATGTAGATCTGAAAGAAATCACATATAAAATAATAGACTAACAACCCAATTTAACTAACGCTTAAATAGCAAACAAAATACAGTTTAATTCACAAAATATTACTATAACCAAGTGTTATAAACAATATGAAACCTAAGTAACACACAACAAATGTTACTTGGTTTAAACACGGAGCAATACACGAACGATGCTATCTAACAGGCGAACGCAACTAGAATCTCTCCCCCTCTCTACTGTTCAGCGCTTACTCGCCTTATATCCAGAAGAAGGGGTACTTTGGAATGCTGTGACGTCGGCGTTGCCATAATAACGAGCCGAACGGCGCACACGTCAGCAACGCGTGTACAAACAAGTTAGTCTCACGGCCTCGCGGACTAAAGTTTTGGCAACAATTGGACATGCTAACCGGAAAGAAGTTTTGACGATCTTTCTATTCTAAACACTTGGACAATGATAAAATAATTAAAGAAACGGTAAATACATGTTTACGGAAAAGAATTACATGCTCTGTGCTGTCATGGATGCATTTATTTAAAAGTATTTGCAAGTATTTATGAGAAAGTGTATTAAGGGCCATTTGTGCGAACCATGGTTACACTACTATTTTTTTATATATATTTATATCGGACCAACTACTAGGTCATATACCGATATGTCCTTTGTGTGACCGTCACGGGCGGGACTCGAACCCACGACCTTGTGATCGTGAGTCAGGCCCTCAACCCGCGCGGCCATCACGCGGGATATACACTACTATTAGTAACTAACTAGTTAGCGAAAAATCTGATAACTGAACATTGCACAACTGAGTCTAATAGAAACATTTTTCAACTTCGACATCGCGTTGCGAATTTATTTAGTAATTCCAGTTGCTAATATATCCTCTAAAACATCATTGTCATGAATTAAAAACAATTTTAGATCTACCATGAACCAAAACGTTTTAACACCTTGTTCATTTTATATTTGGAATGCGATATGGCTAATAAAAGTCCAGGATGAAAGGTCTTGCAATATCTAACTATAAATTACCTTTCACCGAAGTTAAAAGGTAGTTTGTATTGTTTCTTTTTTATTATTATTATAAGATGTCTTTTGTTTTTGTTCCTCGAGTTGAAATTGTTTTGCTAGTAAAACATGCTGTTAATATATAACCGGGCGGCAAAAACTATTGCCTAGGGTATTAACATTCCTTAATGCGACCCTGTGTAAAAGATGCACCATTGCTATTTCAAAAAATATAGGAGCTACGAACTAATGGTCGAAACAAGAATTTTTTAGATTAATGGGTTTTCATAATATGGGATGCAATTTTATTATTTTAAATTTTTTTGTTTGTAAAGGAATTTTATTCTTAATTCAACGAATACAAAGCTCAGTACGCTCACATTACAATTGTTTTTGGAAAAAATACTTATTATATTGACATTCGTTTAACTGAAATCGCATATGAATCAGAGTCCTATGAAAGAAACAAATGAACAAATCATAATATTCTTTAGCAATTAAATAAATTCTTCATAAAATAGTCGTATTGACAATTAATAATTAATCAAACTAAAAAATATTATGATTTGGTAGTCTAGAAAATGAAAATTGTTTGCTGATTTAACAGACTTAGCTGCTCCTATACTTCTCGAGATAGCAATGTTGCTATACTTCCTGTATATATATATATATATATATATATATATATATATATATATATATATATATATATATATATATATATATATATATATATATATATATATATATTGTGACGCTGCTACTTCCCACTTTTTGGTCTTGTACCAAAAAGTCGTCACGTTCCCTCGCTGTTGCTGCCTTGTCGGGATGCTCGGGCGCCGTCGGTGTCGGTGGGGTCGGTTGGACAGCAACGCTCGCTAGAATGAGGGAAGGGAGTCCGGATAGCTCGGAGTGGAGGGTGTTCAGGGTTTTCAAATTGAGACACACACGAATAACTTAACTCATTTTTATTTAATATTACTACACCCAGCTTTAAGTTAAAAAAAGGAAATAAATTGACTTTAACTAAATATTTAACTAAACTAGAACCCAATTATAAACTAAACTATCGGTAAGACTACATCGGTAAGAATAAGGTGCTGCGTCAGGGCGGACACAGCCGCAGCAAAATAGAAAAAGGTGAAGCAAAGCAGACACTACGTCAGGGCAAGCGCAGCCGTAGTAAGACGGAAACCAAGTAAGACAGATACTACGTCAGGTCAAGCACAGCCGTAGTAAGAAAGAAAGCAAGTAAAACAGATACTACGTCAGGGCAAGCGCAGCCGTAGTAAGACAGAAAGCAAGTAAAACAGATACTACGTCAGGGCAAGCGCAGCCGTAGTAAGACAGAAAGCAAGTAAAACAGATACTACGTCAGGGCAAGCGCAGCCGTAGTAAGACAGAAAGCAAGTAAGACAGATACTACTTTAGGGCAAGCGCAGCCGTAGTAAGACAGAAAGCAAGTAGGACAGATACTACGTCAGGTCAAGCACAGCCGTAGTAAGAAAACACAAAGCAAATAAGCAAAATAATACAACAGCGGTGTTAGGACAAACTCTATCACCGTAAAATAAACAACTACTGTGTCAGGGTTTACACTGCCACAGTAAAAAAAGCAAAACTTGCTTACCAGTAACACTCGGGGTCGGACGGTCGGATATCTTCTAGCTTCGGACTCGGACTCAGATGCGGACTGCAGGCTAACTGCAGACTAACTGACGACTAACTAACTTAAATATAAAAATATAAAACATCTTCGATCGCCGGCTGCTGGGATCGAACCGACGATCTTACGCGCCGAATGCCAGCACGCTCTCCGCTGCGCTACGGAGGCTTGTGGCAGATATAGCGTTGTGCGAAGGCAGTACGTGCACTTCGTCACAATATATATATATATATATATGTATATATATATATATATATATATATATATATATAGATATATATATATATATATATATAGATATATATATATATATATATATATATATATATATATATATATATATATATATATATATATATAAATATGTATATACAGGTGGTGACTTGGCCGACGCAGCATAGCGATTACAATGTTAATTTTTTAATGTGCATTTATTTGCTCCCCTAATTATTTTAGAGCTAAAGTTCTTAAAGGTGTACTGTAGAGAAAAAAATACTGACTCCGAACATAATTTTGTTCTCAAATTTTGAAATTCTGGAACCGTAATAATCAACATTATAAATAATTGTATTGTGATAAAAATCACTGAGGCCATGGAATTATTAAAACAAGCAAGGCATTTCCATTTGTTGTTTCTATTTGACATTTGTAACTTTTTTAAGTCAGTTCTTATAAGAATGTATTCATTACAAGAAAAAGTTGAAATAATTAAATATTTTTATGCTGGAGATAGTGCTCGGCAATTAAGTGCCTTGTTTAGCGTTAAATATCCGAATCGGCCAATTCTAGCTAATACAACGGTTGACAGAATAGTTCAAAAATTTGCAACTAAAGGAACTGTACTAAATAATTGTAAGGGTACTAAAGACGTACAGAATTTGCGTGAAAATGAGGAAAATGACAACACCTTCAATATTTTGGCTGCAGTAACGGATGATCCTAAAACAAGTTTAAGGCAAATTGCGAAAAATGTTGGCTTGCATCATTCGAGAGTATTGCGAATTTTAAAAAAGCACAAATTTCACTCTTATAAATATCAATGTCATCAAGAATTGCAAGAAAATGATTTGGAGAGAAGAAATGCGGTTTGCCTTGAAATGATGGAAAGAAGTAATGAAGACAGAGATTTTTTGAAAAACATTGTTTTCACGGACGAATGAACGTTTACACTCCATAATGAACCAAACGTGCAAAATTGTTGAGTGTGGGCTACTGAAAATCCACACAATGTTGTGGAAACCGGGTCCCAATATCCCCAAAAACGACAAATAGAAACAACAAATGGAAATGCCTTGCTTGTTTTAATAATTCCATGGCCTCAGTGATTTTTATCACAATACAATTATTTATAATGTTAATATCAAAAGTATGAGCCGTTGGCACTTGGTGAAACATTATGAATAAGAATAAAGAACGTAGACACTTGATGTAGTTTCACAAAATTATTTATTAACAAAGTTGATCGATTTTGGCTTATTAGGCCATCTTCAGAACGTTGACTGATTAAAATACAAGTTACACACAGTTTATATAGTACAGTGATTAACGGTAAAGTTCATTTACAAAGATCTTAGTAGTAACAGAATGAAACAAATCCAACTGGTCATTGAGGACATTTAAGCCGCTATGAATAGCTTTCTGAATTTCAAATGCTTTTAAGAAGTTCATTCTACGTCCTTTATTGGTAAAGTGTAAAATTTCCAGATTATCAATGTTGCAGGTGTGATTGTTTCCATTCTGATGTATCGCCATATTGGAGTCAGTTTTTTTTAATTTGAAGGATCTCATATGTTCGTAAAACCTAATCTTAAAAGATCTCCTTGTCTGACCAATATAAATAGCGTTACAATCGTAACAATTTAGTTTATAAATACCACTATTATCTAATTTATCTTTAACGGTTAATTTGTTATTGACTAAAATATGCTTAATAGTATAGTTGTTATAATAGGCTGCATTAATATTAGAATTCTTTAGTTGATAACCTATGTTGTTACTGATATTGTTTACAAAAAACAATTTACAATATGGTTTACACTCTGGATTTGAAGAATGATCTCCGTAGATTTTATTGAACATGATTTTCTTGTTCTTCTTAGAAATTAACTTATCGATTATACAAGGGTTGTAACCGTTATTATAAGCTATTTGTTTGATAGTTGTACTACATTATTTTCGTTTTTAATAAATATTTTGTTAGTGTTTTCATTGCTCGTGTTTTATTTAATAATAAACTGCACCGAACCCGAAATTGTAATAAACGTTACAATATGTAGGACGTCAATTTAGTTCATGTTAAGTTTACCACGAAGATTGGAAGCGAGAGCGAGAAGGAGCTTAGTTTAGATTTTGCGGTATGTTAAACAACAAACACAAAATGTATAGAAAAAAATCAATCAGCTGAAAACATTTTTGATATCCATTTGAAAGCCAAAGTCCCTCAATGCTACATATAAAATCTCATTCATGACAAAAAATCTATTTTACCAAATATTGATAGATAATATTTTGCTTCTCTTAAAATTCCATATATAAATCATTACATCCAATTTATCACATACAGGATAAATTATAATTTTTTTTTAATTCGCTGACAAGAGTGTAGTCCAAAGTATTAGAGACAAAAATCCTATTTAGAAGAAATGTTTGTTATTATCCGCAAAATTTATTTTTGATATATGAAAGCGATCATCAGTTTTTAATTCAAATTGAACAAGTATAGCAATGGTGCTCAATCCGTAACTCGCGATCCACGTATGTCTAGCATAATCTTTCGATGTAGTTCGCGACGAATTTTCCATACTTCAGAAATAGAACTGAAACACAGATTATTATATAATATTTTTATATTTTTATGCCGCCCAAACAATGTTCAATACATTTGAGGAGTCTCATATATTCTTCGGAGAAATTGTTAAAACTATATCTAAATTAATGGAATGTGTAAACTCAATTAAATAAAATTAAATTTATGGATATTTCTATCTATTAGCAGGCACCGAAAACCGAACTGAAAACCGTTCCGAATCCATCATTTCTCGATCCTGAACCGCTGTTAATTTGTCAACTGAAACCCGAACCGGAACTGAACCCACTATTATCGAATTAAAAAAATCGGGTTCGATAAACATACATTTTTCAATACTCTGTGTTAAAAGTTGCTGGCAATTAAAATATAATTTTAAACTAAAATAATAACCTTTATCAAAACCTAAATTTTTGTTTTATTATTTTTTGCATTGTTGTATATCCTACGTTTTATAATGTAATTCATACAACTATAAACATGTAAATATATAATTTTAAAAATTGTTATTTAATTAATGGTGTTTTGTTTTTAATAAGTAGACCACTTTTTATTTATATGTTTTGTTTGAATCCGGAGCGGAATTGAACCGGCATCGAACCACCTGAAATATATTTTTCTGGACCTGAACCTTACTTGAAACTAATTTCTTTCTAATTTCTGAACCCGAACCTATTTTTCTGCGGTTTCCAATCTCTGTTTGTAACATATAACTGAGTACAAGTAGTAACCCTGATTCAGTAACATATTGATACCCAGGTGAAGTTGATGCATTTGGGGAAAGCAAATTCAGACTTTAATTTTTACATTCCTATTTTATTTATTTCGCATTGTTGGTTTAATTGATAATAAATAAAATTCCTTCAAGATCAATGCTTAAAAAAAGCCAGTCTCATCTTTTGACAAACTTTTTGTTGAACGGATGCAGATAAAATGTATGTAATGAATTATGTGGAAACCCTAGAAATTGGCTGATATTTTGAGCCACAAATTAAAAGTTTTATAGCAGTTCTGTTCATTGAAATGAAAAGGCGATAAGAAATGTGATGCTTTTTATGATTAAAAATAATTGATAATTTACTGACTTCTTTAAACTTAAGTTCATGTATATACGAGTACCTACTAATTTCATAGATTTAATTTATACTATACGTGACAAACGACATAAAACTTGACCCAAGTTTTGAGGGAAATGTTTGTATTTTACTGGCGAAGTTATTCAATCGCTACTGGATTTTTGTAACATATAGTCAGGAAACTCTTCTTTAATAATTTATTTTCCATTTTAAGTCTTTTCGTTTTACTTCGAGCTATAAAGGTATGACATTTATTTTTCTAAAAAAAATGTTGACGATTTTGTTTTTATATGTGACAAACAATTTCGGTTCATTTATAGATCATCTTCATAATTACATTCTACTACTTGGATAGATACTTCATCTTATGCTGAAACTGGAGAGCTGCCATCTACCATACAAGGATGACTAACTCTTTCGCTACATAAAAATATTATCGTTGTCAAACTTTATCATCGAATTTTAAAATTAAAACGACAGTTTATGGAATATGATGATCATGTGTTTTTATTCTGAACATCTTACTCATTTTACTAACGTGTAAATTAATAAACCTTCATTGAGGAAGAGTGAAAGTATTAAGTAACCTTATATTGCTTAAAGTTATACAATTTCAATATTACCATCAATAACAAGAATATAGGCAATGTATCATTGTTAAATGAAACGTTTTTATCTCAACAGGATACCGTCAATTTCTGAGCGACTAACAGAGATTATTATGAGCTGTAACTTAGCTTTGATGTTTCAATTAGTGAGATTAAATATCAGTGAAATTATATATTGATTAATATCTATTCCTAGTACTAGTAACCGACAACCTACACTGAACGTCGCACCAATCGAATTCATTTATATATTTGGTTATAAGTTGGATTCATTGAAATTTTAACCCGTAGTCTTTTGCTTAAATAACAATAATACTACCATAGTACTGCAAATACTTATCCTTAAACAACAAGGCATATACTGTAAACAAATTCTCACAGTTGAGTACCGACGAAAAAAAAACGCAATGTTTTAAATGTATTGTTCTCTTTCCAGTCGAATAAAAGCTTTCGTTAGTCGAAAATACTTGTAATGTTTATGTACTTTAGAAAATTAAAAGTAATTTATTTCATCAGATATATAGAAGTACATCTTTACAAACTTTGTACTTTACTCTGTTTTCTGTTGATTGTATTTGTTTAGAATGCTGAGTGGAAGGACTGAAATGTAAACGAATAAAATGAATTCATAAATGACGGAAGACAATAACTGACTCAATATAAATTCAAGAAAACTTTATTTTATAAGCATAAATGTTATAAAAGAATACTGTACCAAAACATAGTTTGTATTAACTCTTAAAATAAATTAAAATTGGTACATTTGGATTTAATTAGTTTTTTAAAGTAAATACTCGTAATTAATAATAACAGAAATCTAGTTAAAAAAATAATGCATTTGACACAATAGAGTAAAAATTATAAGAACATCACATATGAATTATATGGATAACGTAAGTTGATTCGAACATTGGATCAGTATTTAAATGTAGTATTTCAGTGTTTCTCTCTATAATAAATGCAAGAGAATTTATAATTTCTCAATTATTTGGCAAAAACAAGTCAGTCTTGAAACATTTAAACTCACCTGCAAATATTTCAAATTTTTTATTTTTTATTCTGTGCCATTTTACCAAAAAGTTGAGCGGATCGTTAAATGTCAATAAGTATGCTATAGAATACACTTATTTGTTTGTTTATATGATTTTACATTTATTAAAGATAAAATAAAATGTTTTCCACTTTTTGTAAAATCTCAATGTTATTTTTGTTTTAGACTACTACTACTGCTTATAATTTTTTAAATAAATTACTATTTATTTTTAAAATTGAATAAATCCTTTTGTAAATTAGACTGAAACAAAAATTATCCCATCATTTTTGATCCGACAGGATTACATTATATTCTAGATTTATTCAATCTGCTGTGGAAATCTGATACAATAAAAATTACCCTGGATCAAAAAGTTGCAAAGTTTTGAACAAAAGATTCTAATTGTGTCCTTCTAACGCCTCGTATCTTATAATTACAGACCAGTGGATAAGGTAGGCCTGGACGGCAATATACCTTAAATTTAATATTTAGATGATATTGACCGCGCTATACATGAACAAATAAATCACTTACCGAGATCAGCTACGGTAGAGTGCTGCACCTCGTAATTTGTAAAAGGCATGATGATATATTTACTTATTTTTATGTTATGCTAAAATGTAAAATAAAAGTATATATTATATAGCGACTATACGGAATTATTATTCACAACATTTTTAAACGGGTATAAAATGTTTATTTATGCTATTCTATTGCACCCAATTTACATGATATTCTGGTATTGACATCCATATGTTTTATCTTGATTATATGTAGTTAAGTTGCAAACGCTTTATCTCCATGAAATAATTAATTTTCAAACAGAGGTGCCAGGTATCAACTATTTCATAGATACAGCCGTTTAAGGTAATATCCAGAACTTTATATAAATAATCCCATAGCCACATGTTTCAAACACATCGAGGGTTTATTCTAAGTAAGTGTAAGAATAATTGTCTGCGATGTGGCACGACTTCAGAACGCTGCAGAATGGGAAAGAAAAATAAGTACATGGTACGTGCTCCACATTTAAATCACGCGATTGTACCTAAAAAAATATATCATATTTTTCATTACTCAATAAAACATTATTATTAGTTTTATAAAAAGATGGGGTAGGTGGCTCAGTGGTATCGAGTCGACCTGTGGATCTTAAGAACCCTGGTTCGATCCCCACAGCCGACAAACAATTTTCACCAATTTAAAAAAAATCTACCCCTGTGGCTTCTCCCCCACTAATATCTTTGGAGGCCGTGATTTGACGGCTGTTAACCGCACTTCAAGCGAAAAAATATATCACTTACCGAGATCTGCTTAGGCAGAGTGCCACACCCAGTTGTAACAATATGAGCTATCTCATTGTTGTTATGTTGCATTTAGGTAAGATTGGTTTCGTGTAATTTGACACTCGTGACCACATGTGCCATTAAGGCTGAGTGTGAGATCTTTCGGTTTTCGAATATAGGGCATTAAATTATAAAAAGAGACAGTTATAGTTAATATTCTTAGAATTCCAACAAGATTTCATGTTCGCGTTATCTGCAGGGCCAGAGTGTCAGACTACATAACCAAAACACTTGAGACATCTGTATCCACCCCGATGCGAGAGGGATGGATTCCAGATGTGGGTATCGTACCCAGGACAACAAGTGTTTTGGTGGGAACCATCAGTCTCGTCCATCGACTCAAAGCGTGAAGATGTAGATCTTCACATCACGCGGTGTTCGCGTTTGATTTAATTTTAATCTAAATTAGTGAATTAAGTATTATAATTAATAAAAATTTAATTTAAATCATTATTCTGTTTCCATCCTCATATTAAATTATAACGTTTCGCGTTTAATTAATTTTAAACTTTAATAGTTATATGTTTAATAAAATTTTAAGACTGCGTTTTTTCTGCTCGTTTTACAATTGACGCAGTCCGGTAAGATCAACTTATTCACCCATCCCGCTCGTGTTACACAGTGATGGGTAAAAGGCGTGATGATATATTTATTTTATTTATAAAAAGATTAGCACTGTTAAAATCTGAAAAAAGTATTCCGTTTAACGAATTATAATTTTGTTTTAGTCTTAAAAATATTTCTATAAAAATAATTACTTATTACAAATACAAATCGCGGCTCTCAAAGATGTTAATGAAGTAGGAGACACAAGGGTATTTTTTTGTTTGTCGGCTGTGGGAAACGAACCCTGGTTCTCAAATCCACAGGTTATCAAGATACTACTTAGACACCTACCTATAGCATCTAAAAATTAATTTTATATTGCCGTCCAGGCCCACTTCAACCACTGGTCTGATAGAGCTGTAATACTAAGATGCCAGGCCATCACCGTCTCACAATTAGAATTTTTGCTTTTAAACTTTGCATCTTTTTTATTTTTACTCCAGATTAATTTTCATTGTATCCAAAATTAAAATTGCAGAGGCAAATCCCCAAAATTGTAGGACGACACAATAGAACATATACTTAAAACAAAGCCAATGCCAAGATGAGCAACACTTCAACTAGCCAGGGACAAATCTGCAAGGAGGACATTTGTGGAAACTATTTAAACAGAATAAATCTCGACACCCCAAGGGTAGAAAGGAAACCGAATAGATATATATATACAGGATGTTGACCGCGACCCCGGAACATAAGACTTTAACATGTAAAATCATAATTTCTTAATTTTCTGCTTCCCTAATTATTGAAGGTAAAAAAGCTTCAAATAAGAGTTGCAGAGCATAAAATTCCACATCAGAATCAATAAACAGAATTAATTTTACATGAAATATAACGGCAGAAATTAATATGAAAATATTAAAAATTAGCTATATATATAACAAGAGATATATTTCATTTCAATGTATATATTATACATCAAACTTAGACAGCAGTTTGAATAATATCTGGTTAGAGTTAATCTTTGAAATCAATTTATCTGGAATATTTTGTAATCATGTCGGATAAAAAATTATAGGATATTTTTGATTTGAGTCTAATTTACAGAAAGAAATTGTTTTAAATAAATATCAATTATTAAAAAAAGTATTAGCAGTATTAGTACTCTAAACATAGAGCTGTTGTATAAAATCGGGAAAATATTTTATTTACTGTTTAATAAATATAAAATAATATAAACAAACATACTTGTTAGTTAACGACCCACTCATATTTTTAATGTATGACAACAAATGGCACTAAATAGAAATTGAAAATTTTCACATGCCTCGTATTTTAATTTGTTACTATTTTAAACTAGCTGTTAAAAATTAACAGATAAGTTATTCCAACTCGCTTAGATGTCTCAGGGCTGACTCCGTGAAATAATTGAGATATTATAATTCGTGATCTAAATTTATTTGTATTTATTATACAGAGAAAAACTTTAATACTACATTTAAACACTGGTCTAATGCTCTTACATATTTACTCTGTAGTGTCAAATGCAGCCTTATAATAATAAAACTAGATTTCTGTAATTATTAATTATTTACTTAAAAACAAAACTAATTAAATCTAAATATAATATTCTAATTTATTTTAAGAGTTAATACAAACTTTGTTATGAACAGTTTTCAATTCGTTTATAACATTTATGCTTGTAAAATAAAGTTTTCTTGAGTATATATTGAGTCAGTTATAGTCTTTCGTCATCTATGTATTAATTTTATTCGTTTACAATTCATTTCTTCCACTCAACAATCTAAACAAAAACAGTCAACAAAAAACTGAATAAAGTACAAAGTTTGTAAAGATATGCGTTCTGAATATTTTTAATAATTTAAATAATTATTTTTATCCATACCCATCCCGATTTCGAAATAGTTGTACAATTATATAAAGCAATTCTATTTCGTGAGTCGAGTTCTAAATTATTACTGTTGTAATGATTACTGAAATAAATATATATAATGATTAGGAAAATGTTTACTTTGTTGGTAAATTTCACGCGACGGCTCTGACTGCATATCATGCAGTCATTCAATTTAGTACTTTCTATAATAAATAGTTAATATACAGTTTGCAGTACACTAACAAGTAAAGCTTTATGCAACACTAGTTGCAAGCTATGTTTAGCATTTGAGCTTTGGTTGAACGGGTTGTGCATAATTGAACAGTATGCTCATATAAGCGCGATTTATGTTTATGTTCAGATATGGCACATAAGTCACGGATGCCAAAATATTTAGGTGTCTCTCAATGAACTTCTTCGAAAATTATATTAAAAACATATTGCATAACATGCCAACCGCATTACTAATAAGTTTAAAAACTCAGGATTGCACATTGAGTTTGTAATCCAGATCGTGTCTCTTCTATTCGACTTCTTTATAGTTAACGTGCGTAGTTAAATATGTTTTGGTGAACGTTTCGGTTTATATAACTCTGGAGTTCGATTCTCGAAACTTTACGTATACATATTTTTAATAGTTGCAAATTATTTTCAAAAAACTGTATTCTCGAAAGTGCGAATAGGAACATATGCGTAAATTTTTATTCGGAACTCTACGAGCAGTATTTATTGTACATAAGTACACTACGCATACTGTTATTTATTGTTTGAAATATTTTAATTAACAAAAATATACATGTTGTATCACAACAAAAAATGTTACGAGTACCATAGAGTTATTTCACTTGCGAATAATATGACTATAAACATACGTTCCCATTTACGAAGTATATTAGAAAATATAACATAACCGTGGATATCTTATGAATTCGTGTTTGAATTGCTAGCAATAAGCATTTCGAAAATCTAACCTTTGTTTCAGTTGCAGTAATTTCTTGTAACATATTTTAACATATCATTTATGTGACATTAAGAATATTGTGTAGCACCACTGTTGTGTTTTTTTTTATGTTCACAACTTTCAAAGCTGAATGGTCTGTATCTATTCTTGGTGTTATTTTGGGCCAAAATAAAATAGATTTAAGAAATTACATCTGACCTTTTACAATGATTTCATTTTATGTTACTTTAGCCTAAATTTTTGTATTATATACTCTGCTATTGTATCTATTTAATAAAAGTATATATTTACATAATATAATCCCTAACCTTTTGGTTTTTTTAAGACATATGTAATCATTCGTTAATATCGCGGCTTCGTGTCATCCTTACACCCTAGTTAATTAGTTCTACGTCTGCGCTTTGATGTACCGTTCATGGTCTCGTTCTCCACACTCGCTAATGCGTCCACGCTTGGTAGCTTGGCACATCATCTGGAAGAGACGATCTTCCTCTGCACTCCCTAAACTTCAGACTCGGGGAAAGTCATGAACTGAGCCCTTTATTGACCTGAAGGGGAATAAATACTTAATACAGTGGTTTTCATGGCGGTTTTCTTCGTCACTTTTTACAGTTTTCGACATAAAGTTGTACAGAAAATACAGGAAATTTTTTCTACATATTCATTTGTAGTCTTGAACTTATAAATTATAGTAAAATAAATTGAAATCAGTTAGTACAAACTATATAACAATTGAATTGCTTTAAATGCTTAAGAATTTAAATAATTATTTAGTTCTATGTGAAGTCAACATCAACCCAATAATGTATTTTACAAAATATAATAGATTATAAACATAGTCACATATTAAACATAAAAATACAGTATGTGATTTAAATAAACTTAACTTACTTGATTTATACTATAAAGTGAGTTTTTTGAGTTTATTCATATTTAACCTGAAAAGATCTAGATGTTGAAATGAATTGATAAAAGATAAAATTATTCTGCTGACCAGTGATTTTTTTTTATTCTTGGCATTAACTCTTGGAACATAATTATAATATCTTGTATATGCAGGCCATATGTAAAAATTAAATTTATCGACAATTCCGCCATTATCAATAAAATTATTACATAATTTAAATATCAGCGTTCGAGTTCTTTTTTACTCAAGTGATAATTTTATATCTTTAGAGATATAGGTACACATTTTAAAAAGATTTTTTTTTGAAGAGTAGTAGGTGTATTTTGTTACCTACATGTAAATTTTTTGTGTCTAATGAAATTTTCATTTTTATTCATTGCCATCTGCTCTCATTGGTTAAAAATTTGAACGAACCGTTAAAATTATTAGCTATATTACATAATATGCCCATCAATATGTAAACTGTTTTTATATACCGACCACCTTTAAGGTTAACTCTTTACACATCGTTAACAATGTTAAAAATTGGCGTTTATCAATTTTTTCATTATGACATCGATACTACTGTACCATCACACCTTTTACCCATTACAGAATGTGACTGGTGACTGATGAGGTTATCAGCTGTCAAATTACGGTCCCCAAAAATGTTAGTGAAAGGGGAACCACAGGATTAGTTTAAACGTGGTGAGAATTGTTTGTCGGCTGAGGGAATCGAACTCAGGTTCTCAAAGTCATAGGCCGACTAGAGCTACCTACACCATGACTAAAATTACTCTGCTAAACATTTAACAGAGATATTTTAAAAATTGAATGTAAAATTAAACCTATAAATTATATTATAAATATGTATTTAAAAAGGACCCAAAATAAAAATTCATATAAATTAAGTAAATAAATAAATATAAATATATCATCACGCCTATTACCCATTACTGGGTGTGGCATTCTGCAGTAGCAGATCACGGTAAGTGATATATTTCTTCGCGTGAAGTAGGGTTACCAGCCGTTAAATCTCGGCCACCAAAGATGTTAGTGATGGGGGAGCCACAGGGGTAGATTTAATTTTGGTGAAAATTGTTTGTCGGCTGTGGGAATCGAACCAGAGTTCTCAAGATCCACAGGCCGACTCGATACCGCTGAGCCACCTATAAATATTATATTGAAATATTTTTAAGAAAAATAATACTTTACAAATATGTGAATATAATTGAGTACAAAATGTTATATGAACATACTCGTACGTAAGTTATATTAACAGCGTACTAAATTGAACATTCATACTAAGTAATCATTATAAAAACAAATATGTATATACAACAAAATAAGATAATTTGTTTCTTACAATAAATGTAAAAATGTTGAAATGAAATTATATTTTCAAACATAATGTACGGTGGAATCTTGCTAATGGTCAAGAATAAACACAATATGAATGCTACTAAAACAAAATTATATCAACAATAATGGTATGAAGACAAATGAAATAGAGATCATGGAATACAAAATAATTTACTTTTTCTACGATTGCTATAAAAATTTGACAATTACACTTTCATTTGTCATCGTTAAGTTTACGTTTTCTGTGTAACAATAGAAAAATATATTTGTCGCGCGTCTCCAATGGCAACTTGCGAAAAAATGTTAAATGCGCGCGTTCCCCACGGCAACGCGCGGAAATTATATTAAGTTTGTGATTATTTCAATAATTACCAGGGATACAAATGAAACATAAACTTATCATATCGACAGTTGACAAATTGATTTTATTTTTAGTACATATACGTTTTTTTTTTAATAATTGTAAGATGCAATCATAGACAAAATTATGTGTGTATCTCGAGCGTAAAGTGTCTTTGTCCCTCTTCCAATATTAAAGCTGTTGCCTTCGGCTCGCGCTCGTACTCAAGTAATAAAGAATCACTTTAACTTCGATCCGTTACAATGCAAGACAATATTTACTTAACAGTTGCTGAATTTAACAACAAACAACAAAATCAACCAGATTCTTTAAACTACATAGTGAAAGCGATTCTTTGGAATTTTTGGTTTTGCCTGGACAGTACTAATTGCTTGCTGGGGCTATTCTTGCCATAAAGAAATGCTTGTCCTATAAACTAACATTTATACTTCGCGCCAAATCCAACAGATAAATACTTCTACATATAAAATAAAGACCGACCAATTCTGTTTCTTATGTAGAAAATATTCCAGTTCAAGAAAGCTTAACAAATGTGATTTGATTCATAATATTGTTATTGTTGAGATAATAAGCTGATGTTTGGCCTCAAATGTGAAATAATAATTACTCTTAAAATTTATAATTAAAACTATTTAACGAAAATATTTCGCTATTCATAAATTATTATTAAAGTTCGTTCCTTGCTCAGGTAGTTGAAACCTTGATAAAATGCAATATTAATAATAAATTCGTATTTCTTAAAAATAAAATATTTATAAAAATAAATGAAAATTTATTTAAAAGATACGTGACATTTTGACATAGTAAAGGTAGGAGTTTATTAATTTCATCTTCATTTTGTGAAAGTTCTGCATAAAATAAAAATAATCATGTGTAATTAATAATTATCAATCTTACTCATACCTGTCTGTTGACAATAAAATACTCGTACTATCACGAATTTCACTTAAAATCAATTTTACTGAATCTTTAGATAACCGAAATCTTTGAATTAATTTATTTTCATTTCAATATTTAAAATGATTAGGTTTTTCTAGGTACACTTGCTGTTTACGAGGATTTTCAATACTGTCAATTATTTCTAGAAAATCCTCATTTGATGTTATACTGTTTACATTTTCGTATTAATTCATAATGAATAGGTACTTTTTATATTTTAATCATTTACTGTCAAATGTTAGTTGTCAAACTGTGACACTACCTAAAGAGTTAAACTTTGTTTAATCGATCGATAATAAAGGTTTAATAAAACTGCAGATTAAACTAAATTTAAACGCTATACCGTTTATGGAAAATGAGTATTGCGCGGAATTTGTGTAATACCAGTAACCGCAGTTTAAACTGTGATTGTACAATCGGCCTTATTGCACCAAATAAACTTAAAGTTTAAACTTAGTTTGAATTAAGCAAAACGTAGCCACATGTCATATGGAATAATTGATACGTTTGTTTAACATTCGATATGCTTGTTTAATGTAAAATAATTTTAATTTTTGTTGGTGCAACTTACCATTAATTATTTTGTAAAATAAAAGTAAGAATATTTAGTTTACTCTCCTTTTAACATAAATTTTTAAAATGTATTATTATTTTACTTTTCAGCAGAAAAGAACTTAATTTTAATTACTGGATTTTAGTGAATTTCGAACAACTCGGACAATATTGAATTTTTGTACCTTGTCAACTTTTAAAGAGTTCAAAAAGTGTTCAATATGGTTGCCATATGATTGGTTATAATTTTGGATTTAATCCGTAGATAAGCATTGGCAGTTTGGCATAAATAGTAGCTCGCTTATATTTACTCTCAAGTTCTTCTTACAAATTTGAACAAATTACAACTACACTTTAATTGCAGTCAGGTTTGACCTGTAGATGACTGAGACATCAATTATTTTAAAATATTGCCAACTTTAAATGAAAAATATATTGTAACACACTTGTTACAAATAGGTAAAACGAAAGTAGTGGTGTGGGTTCAGGCCGAATTAAATACTACGCTAACGAACAACATATCACAAGTACTTTATTAATTATATATATATATATATGTATATATGAAAACACACGAACACAAAATAATAACATAAACAGTTAAGAAGCTAAATGATACATCAACAAACGAGTCTCTACCGGTCGGTCGTTGCCATCGTACTGGCCTGCGCTTTCACCCACGCGGCTACGGCCGGATGCCCGCTACCCCTAGCGGCCGGAAAGCCACTAGCGCCCTCTTCAAGGTTTGCGCGGGTGTTTGAAGTCTTACAGTATATAAATTTTTAATCCTGCAGTTTTCCACGGATTTGAGTTTCAACTCCTTTAACAGCAGTTAACTTTAAAAAAGTTTTTAAAAACTTATTTATATAATAATAATAATAAACTCAATATATATTACATTATTTTGTTGTCAATATATTACAATAAAAAATAATTAAATCAAAATATCTCAATTTTCCGTCTGCATTTAGTTAAAAGACCTTGTATACTGTACAGCGTCATTCCCTGGGAAATATTGTCGTATTTTCTTTACAATACAAGCAGGTATCTCTGTAGTTTATAAAATAATGTTGTGAATAATATTTATAAGAATTGTACTGCCACATTGCATTATTATGTTTCTTCAGTCATTGTTTTAGCTAAAACTCTTTTAAAACCATTTGGCTGGTACCACAAGCTTTGTTTTTGGATGTGTTAAGTGCACGGTTTTAACATTTTAGAGATAGCTAAAACATCCAACACTGCTCATAAACAGAGCTTGTGGTACCAGCCATTGTTTTTGATATTATTAGAATATGCTTTTCGCGTATAAAATTTTCAAAAATTATTATCAATTAATTGTCTCTTGAATGTGAATCCTATATTAGTGTCCGCATAGCTCTATTTGAAGCTTGGCGAAACCGAACTGATCGTTTTATTTTATGACTATATTTAAGTTGAAATCAACGAAGTTTCAACTTGCGAACTCCTGCTTCTGAAGCAAAAAGAATACCCTCCGGATACATCTAATTTACTCCTTATTCCATATTAAAATTTAATTAAATTAGTTTCACAAAATATTGCTACTGACTTACAAGCTATGAGAAACTATCAAAGGAACATTTAATGTTTACAAAAATAATAATAATAACAGATTTAACTATAATTACACTTGTGAACTAAATTTGTTAGTACTGACACAAAATTGATGCTTATATAGTTTTATTATCACTTATTGCCCATTTGAATATGTAAATAAAGTACGTTGATTTGTTAATGTTAACTAGATAAAACACACATATTCGCTTGGGTTGACTAGCTAATTCTGAATAAAAAAAAGCTGCGTTAGAGAAATAACAAAACTTTTCTTGGGTTAGGTGGCAGTAATGAGTTTTGCGCTGGTTGTAAGATCACGAGCTTTTTACCGTATCACGCAAATGGCGGCTATTGAGACAAAAAACACCCGCATGTCGTTAAGTTTGTTCGCCTGACTCAGATTTTAAACTTGAATCTTTATGTACTCTTTCTTGTAATGCTCCATATTCACAAAATGTCCCTGCATTTAAAATCTGGATTTACAGTGCCGGGGATTCTATTGGACGATTAAAATAATCGACGTCCAAATTTTTATTTATTTATGTGTTATGCTGTATAAGTTAATAATAATACAGCACTTCATCACCATCTTAGAATGAGTTGTCATGTACTCTGAATTTACTAAAACTATCTGACGAAAAATAGTTTTACGTACACTCCTGGATTTTCATAGTTTTCGATCACGAAGTTTACTCTAAAACTTTTCAGTGTGTAGTGGTTTCTTGAAGTAATCAACAATTTAAATAAAGGGCAGAGATTAAAGAAATTTTAATAATGTTTGTTTTTCGCAAAATTTTTATAATAGAAGAGCAGGAGTATATTCTCCACATAAAATCTATACAATTTACTGAAAATCTATGTTGTCGACAGTATATTTCGTACTGGTTATAAAAATATAAGAAAATATAATAGCTATGATTTCAATTAAATTAGATAAATGCAGTTTCAGACCGATTTTCTTGTAAATGGCCGACCATATTCCAGAGTCATTCCTATATGTATATATATAAGAAGTCTCCGAGAACGATCACTGTGTAAATCATGCTAAGTCGCTTATCTGTCTTTACAGTTCACAGGATTCCAGCCTCCAGCTTCGAGCATATATGATACAACCGGATTTAAAACCTGGGCTCCGATGTCATATTTATTATACACACATATTTTTTGGATCGTTTATTATTGTTGAATGTAACAAATAACGGAAAAATCAAAGAGAAAATGAAATCGTTTGTTTAAATATTTACTAGAGATGGGCGAATATCAAATTTCTCAAATTCGAATATCGAATACGAATATTAATCAGATCTCGAATATTCGAAGTACTCGAATATTCGAATACTCCTAAAAGATAATTTATTTATTATTAATAAGTATTTAATTATGTCCTTTTCATTATTTGAATGAAATTGTTAAAATAAAATAAAATTAAAACAAAAAGTACAAACAGGAAAGAAAAAGACGAAAACTTCATATTTTACGTGAAACTTACGGGCTGATGTTGGCGAAAAAAAAATTTGAAATATGTTATGGTACGTCTTCATGGTTTTGAAACAAAATATCTTTGTTATTAATAACTTCAAAATATTGTAATAGCTTTAAGTTTATGTACAAATGATAAAGAAAAACATAGTCAAAAGTTGAGGTCAACATATGGCGCGATATTCGAGGTATTCGAATTTTCGCTATACTGACGTTAATATTCGAAAATATCGAATATCGAATAATGTCAATATTCGCGGCATTCGACTATTCGCGGATGATATTCGCCCATCTCTAATATTTACACTATCATACTGTGACTCGATGATTTCGGACTCTGTAGTTTAATTGAGATTAAGTTTCTTTTGTATCAGAATAGCATAAATAAACTATAAAATATAATTTTAATATGTTACGTCATTAATGTGTCAAATTAGAAATACAAAAAGTTGGTTTTTAAATTAACAATATTTTTAAAACTATCATTATTAAATATTTGTAGACTTTATAATGGCCGCAACCATCGGGTGAAATATTGTGTGAGTAATAAATTCAATGTCAAAACTAGTTATCCATTTAAGAAATCATTTTTATAATTAACATATTTTAATAATTATATTGATAAGAATTACTTTATAAGCGAAAGTTAGTCAATGCCAGAGCCGCCGCGTGCGGATGTGCAGGTTGTGTCCCATATAAAGGCGCCTCATCGAGGGGGCACCATGTCGGCACGGTAATTAATATTTTCTGTAATTTTCATGCGTTAAAGCTAAGGTATCGTAATTTTTAAAACGACAATCGATTGAAGACATGTTTTTATAATACCTAACAGTTTAAAATACTAAAAATACCAATCAACTAAACTATGATTACAATAAGTATATTTGTATGTTACGAACAGACAGATGTCAGCAACACACTTTTGTTAAATATAGAAATACAAATATAATTGTTGTAACTAGAGTTGACTAGTTGATTAATACTGCTAGTGTTGTAAGGTATTGTATCTGAAGATGACCAAAAGGAGAGCGTATTTTGTGAAACAATCAAGTGTTTTTATTACAAAATTTAATAAAAAGCATATTTATAATGTAATTCCAAACTAAGACTAACTTATCATATATAATTTATTACCCTTAAATTTAGTCGTCAGTTGAAATTATTTAGTGAGAGGGACCTCTTACTCACACGGCAACCTTAGCCGATGCTATACTTGCACTTATTAATATATACCTACATAAATAGCAACAAATGTATAATAAATAAAACAGCATAATATTAACAATTAAATTAAATTATTTATTAATGTATTATCAAAAGATAATTGAGTGAATTTGGAATTTTATGTACTTCATTTAAAAGCATTTTGAAAAAAAATATTTGTGTAATTTTGTACTCTCTTGAAACTAAAGAACAGCACTGCCTAAGCCAAAATAATTAAATAAAACTATGTTATGTGACAAAAATCGATACCTAACTTTATTTTCCTTATGTGTTATCTGAAAGTTTACCATTTCAATTGGAATATGTTTTGTAATCATACAGTGTGTTAAAGATTCTAAATGGTTTATCATTTTATTTTATATATTTAGTTAACTTAATTCACTCTATTTTAATGTGACTGAACCATATTAGCTTTTGTGCACTTTCTATATGATCATAGATTACATCACAGAAGGTAAATACAGAAAGAACATGAGATTCACATGAATTTGTGTATATTTTCGTGACAATTTATGAAAAGATTATTAAAGATAAAATTGTTAATAGTTAGAAAGAATGTATTATGCAGATCCGACATCACCTGGTAGCGAAAGTGTCCCAAAGGATAAAGGTAGAGTGGATCTTTCAATCACTAAATTTTCCCGTACCTCCCAAAGGCAAAGTCGCACCACCATTTAACATTCTGTACCTCCGTTTTATTATCTATTTATTTCTTGGTTCTTCTACCATTGTAAGTCTTCCAAAGGATAAAGGTAGTGAGGGACTACAACCCACTAAACTCTGCCGTCCCGTACCTCCCTGAATCAAAGTGACACTACCCTTCGACATTAATTCACTTCGTTTTATTGTCTCTTTATTTATTGGCTCTTCTACTATTGTAATCCTTTGTTATCCTTTTATTTCTGCAGTAAAATCATCTTTAATTATCTTCTACTGTTCTTCCCCCGAGGGCAAGATTTCAACCAGATTGTTTAATTTTTTCTCTAACAATTATCTTTACTACTTGCAATCTTTTTCACTAAACACAATATGCTCCGAGGTGTCCTCCTCCAGTGTACGGTAAATACAAATACTACTCTCAACTTTTTTCCTATGGTCGCTCATAAACTGCGTAACGTTGAAGGAAAACTTTCCCATGCTCGCGGTTTAGCCATTATTTAATGGATGGCATGAGCTGTTTGAATCAGTTTTCCTTACTATTTTCTGCCCACGGTTTCTGCTGTTTGTCAATTATTTGTGTTTTGTGGCCTACCTTTCCCCTAACGTTTTATTGATACCCAGTACTCGTTCTTCGTTTAATATAGTATTTAGGGTTAGTCGAGCAATTACCTCCGCGGTCTCTTCTGCCATTGTTTAGTATCCGTGGCCAGCTTTGTTGTTTAATTAATTCCCAAGGAACACCGCTTGTCATATTACATTATTTCCTTCAATATGTTATTCACCTATATAGAGGTAGATTAATTCTACTTAGAGCCTAATTTTATATGTGAGCATGGGACATATTTAAAAGAAATATATATATATATATAAATAAATAAATAAAAATAAATAAATATATCATCACGCCTTTTATCCATCACTGGGTGTGGCACTCCGCCTAAGCAGATCTCGGTAAGTGATATATTTTTTCGCGTGAAGTGCGGTTACCAGCCGTCAAATCACGACCTCCACAGATATTAGTGGTGGAGGAGCCACAGGGGTAGATTTTTTAAATTGGTGAAAATTGTTTGTCGGCTGTGGGGATCGAACCAGGGTTCTCAAGATCCACAGGCCGACTCGATACCACTGAGCCACCTACCCCATATATATATATATATATATATATATATATATATATATATATATATATATATATATATATATATATATATATATATATATATATATATATATATATATATATATATATATGTATATATATAACAATAAAAAAAATAAATTCTTTTTGCCCTTCTAATGATTCCAGTCGATTCACCAATTATTAGAATCATATCTATTAATTCTTCTTTCGTAAACATTTGAAAACGTTTTTTTTATTGTTTGCAAAATAAGGGAAATAAAGTAACCAGCAAATGTATACTTTTTTGACATTAATTTAACACTGTTACATTTTGTTTATTTTCACATAGCCACCTATAATATTTGTATAAAAATTATTTCTAGTATTTCTCAATTTTCTTATTTTTCTCGATTTTTTTCAGATACATTAATAAAAACTAATACACCGTTGAAAAGAGAAAAAAATGGCGGTTTTTATTTTAGTAAAATAATTATAGGTTGCTATTTAAAAAATAAAAGTTGATAGTCGTATCTTGTAAACCTGACTTTATAAAAAATATCTACATCTGCCATCAAATAGTATATTTAAAATAATAAAACTTTCATATGAACCATTTTTTTCTATTACTCATAATAAAAAAGTTAAAGGGGGGGGCATCTTCCCAGACTCACCCTGTATATACAGGATGTAGAATTGAAATGTGGCCGCACTTCCTTGAGGAAAACTTGCTAAAGTTTTTCTCAAAACGAAATACTACGACAACCAAATTACTATCCGAAATCATCTTCAGGCTGTCTTTTGAGGTCTTTGACGTGCCAAATGCCTTTGACGGCTCCGTTTTCGTCACATAACTCATATGTTACCCGCGACAATTTCTTCTGAACTCGAAACGGTCCTACGTATTTCGGCACTAGCTTGTGTGCAAAATGATCAGCCGCGTTTGAAAGCGCGAAGTTCCTACGCCACACAAGTTGTCCGACATCATATTCTAGAGGTCTTCGTCGTAAATCATAAATACGTTTGTTACGTTCGTATGTTCTAAGCAAACGTTTGCGGATGTCGTCAAACAACTGCTGGAATCCTTCTGGTCGTATAGTTATATTTTTTCGGTCAAATTCAATGACTGCAGTTGGATCCACTGCTGTTATTGGGTAAGTATCGCCGCGAAGAATTTGTTCACGGCCGAAATTCACAAAAAAAGGGTGTACAACCAGTAACTTCATGTTGCAGAGTTCGAATTGCACATGTCACAGAAGGGAGGAACTTATCCCACAGCCGATGATTCTCTTTGACATACGCCGACAACATACTTTTCACAACACGATTAACACGCTCGGTGGGATTGTTTTGAGGATGATACAGAGCATTGAACATAATGGTAACTTTATATTTCTCACACAGTGACTTGAATACATCAGATTTAAATTGTGTTCCGTTATCACAGATAAGAAACTGCGGCACTCCAAATAAAAGAAAAATGCTTTCCTCCATATGACGCACGATCGAGGTTGCAGTTGCGTCTCGCAGCGGAAATGTCATGACAAACTTACTGAAGTAGTCTGAAACTACAAAAATAAACCGATATCCACGAGAGGTGCGAGGTAAGGGTCCGATAAGTTCGGCGCTCACCATTTGAAAAGGGCGATAGACTCGGGGACGACTTCCCATTAATCCTGGTGGCTTCTGCTGCAATGGTTTTTGTTCTAAACAAACGGTGCACTTGCGAATAAATGCAGTCAGATCAGAGTGCATTTTAGGCCAGTAAAATCTCTTCCGTAACCGATGGAATGTTTTATACACTCCAGCATGTCCTGAAGTTGGAAGTGAGTGGGCATCAGTAATGAAGCGATGTCTTGCATCTTTCGGTACTACTTCCTTCCATGACAATTCATCTTCATCCAAAGAGGGTAAGCCTGTTTTACTATATTTAAACAGTTTTCCTTCGTAAACTTTCCACTGGGGAAATTTTTTGTTATTTTTCTCGACGTTTAGCTTCATCTTGTTGTACCAAGTGTCTGAAGGCGTGAGACCGGGATTTATGACAGCATAAATCGCATCAATGACGGGAACAGAACGAGACAAACAATCCGGAACAACATGATCCTTTCCCTTGCGGTGAATAATCTGAAATGAATATCGCTGTAGCTTTACCGACCACCTGCATAGCCTACCCGTCGGATCTTTCATATCTAAAAGCCACAATAACGAATATTGATCAGTGATAACCGTAAACTGAGCACCTTCAATATAAGGGCGTAGACGATCCAAGGCCCACAACACCGCCAAACATTCTCGCTCCGTCGTACTATAATTGCGCTCGGCTTTAGTTAATGACCGACATAAGTACGCTATAACCTTTTCGCCATCGTCGAAGTTTTGCGTTAATACTGCGCCTAATCCGAAGGAGCTAGCATCTGTCTGCACAACAAAAGGTTTTTCGAAATCAGGACACGTTAGTATCGGAGCCGTAATTAAGTTTTCTTTTAGCAGATTAAAAGATTGCTGACATGCTTCAGTCCAGTTGAACTTGTGACGCTTTTTAAGAAGTTGAGTGATTGGTACAATGATCGTGGAAAAATTTGGAACAAACCGGCGTTACCAAGACGTCATTCCGATAAAACTACGCACGTCGCTGACTGTTTTAGGAGAGGGGATATTCAAAATAGCCTCGACTTTTTCAGGATCGACATGTAAGCCTCTTTTATTAACTACATAACCTAGATACTTAATCTCTGGACGACAAAATTTACTTTTCTCTTGACTTACAGTTAAACCAGCAGCTATCAGACGATCGAAAATTTTCCGTAAGATTTCCAAATGTTCCGCAAAAGTAGTAGAAACTATAATTATGTCGTCGAAGTAGACAAACACAAACGGCTCTAGATCCATACCGAGAACATCATTGATGAGTCGCTGCCATGTTGCAGGCGCGTTCGTCAAACCAAAGGGCATGCGTTTAAATTGAAACAAGCCACGGCCTGGTATTGTGAAGGCGGTGATCTCGCGACTTTCCGGCTTCATGGGAATTTGCCAGTAGGCGGACTTAAGATCAAGAGAACTGATATATCTCGCGCCTCGCAGTCTGTCCAAAATAGCGGAAATGAATGGTATCGGGTAAGCGTCTTTCTTAGTGATCTGGTTCACCCGTCGGAAATCTACACAAAAGCGATAAGTACCATCTTTTTTAGGTACCATTAAGATTGGTGACGACCACGGACTTGAGGAAGGCTCTACGATACCGTTCTCCAACATTGAGTCAAGTTCTGTATTTATGTGTTGCTGAATAACCGGAGATACTGGGTAATATCGTTGCTTTATGGGTTCAGCTGTGACTTTAATTTCATGCGCAACGCGATTGGAACATCCTAACTCTTCCATCTTTCCTCCAAAAACGTATCCAGTGCAGATTGCTCATCCGCTGACAAATCAGACGAAGACTGAACACACGATATAGACGCGATAGTTTTATCTCCCGAAAAACACCATGCATCACGTTTTAAATCTGGAATAATTCCCATTGCCCGCCAAAAATCCAAACCTAAATCTCGTGAACTATTCACATTTGTGTAATGAAATTTACTTTATAGGAAGCGTTTTTAATTTCTGAACAATTTTTGTATTTACGCTTTTGCTCTAAAGTGAATAGGTAAAGAGATACAGCAAGATTTTACTGGCCTAAAATGCACTCTGATCTGACTGCATTTATTCGCAAGTGCACCGTTTGTTTAGAACAAAAGCCATTGCAGCAGAAGCCACCAGGATTCATGGGAAGTCGTCCCCGAGTCTATCACCCTTTTCAAATAGTGAGCGCCGACCTTATCGGACCCTTACCTCGCACCTCTCGTGGATATCGGTTTATTTTTGTAGTTTCAGAATACTTCAGTAAGTTTGTCATGACATTTCCGCTGCGAGACGCAACTGCAACCTCGATCGTGCGTCATATGGAGGATAGCATTTTTCTTTTATTTGGAGTGCCGCAGTTTCTTATCTGTGATAACGGAGCACAATTTAAATCTGATGTATTCAAGTCACTGTGTGAGAAATATAAAGTTACCATTATGTTCAATGCTCTGTATCATCCTCAAAACAATCCCACCGAGCGTGTTAATCGTGTAGTGAAAAGTATGTTGTCGGCGTATGTCAAAGAGAATCATCAGCTGTGGGATAAGTTCCTCCCTTCTGTGACATGTGCAATTCGAACTCTGCAACATGAAGTTACTGGTTGTACACCCTTTTTTGTGAATTTCGGCCGTGAACAAATTCTTCGCGGCGATACTTACCCAATAACAGCAGTGGATCCAACTGCAGTCGTTGAATTTGACCGAAAAAACATAACTATACGACCAGAAGGATTCCAGCAGTTGTTTGACGACATCCGCAAACGTTTGCTTAGAACAAACGAACGTAACAAACGTATTTATGATTTACGACGAAGACCTCTAGAATATGATGTCGGACAACTTGTGTGGCGTAGGAACTTCGCGCTTTCAAACGCGGCTGATCATTTTGCACACAAGCTAGTGCCGAAATACGTAGGACCGTTTCGAGTTCAGAAGAAATTGTCGCGGGTAACAAATGAGTTATGTGACGAAAACGGAGTCGTTAAAGGCATTTGGCACGTCAAAGACCTCAAAAGACATCCTGAAGATGATTTCGGATAGTAATTTGGTTGTCGTAGTATTTCGTTTTGAGAAAAACTTTAGCAAGTTTTCCTCAAGGAAGTGCGGGGAGAGTTGTCACGATTTATTCTTGTCACTCTTCACGTTTTGTTTTATTTCTTTCACTTTCTATATTTTTTCATTTTTCTTCTTGGTTAAATACCTGAAATTTAATCATGGATTAAATATTTGCCGAATCAATTTTCATGACACTTAGCTTTGTTTAGATTCCTGTCCCTAGGGTAGGATTTACTTTTTAGCCGAACGTAAATTCATTTTTCCTTAGTTTCTCTTCAGTTTATTTTTTGGTTAACCACATTGTTTTGTTTTAGTTGTCATTAATTAGCGGCCATGCGCAGTGAAGCTAGCGCTGTCTCAATTTAGATTCGTATTCTTTCTTCCTTGTCTTCTCGCTCTCGCTCCTATTGTCTATCTATGTTTCTGGCTCAGGCAACCCTCTTGGCCGGGTTGTGTTTCAGGAAATTCAATTAAAACTCCCGATTAATAATGCGCGAACTTACTTGCTATTGCTGATTCTAACGGATTCTTAATTTTTTAACGCGTTTTTTTTCATTCTAACGAAGATTGAGATTGAGATTTGATGTCGGAAAAGTGTGCTACTTTAAATATTTTTGCGAATTGCGTTTTGTGAATACCATTAGTGGGATTTAAGAAAGTAGCACTATTACTATAAATATATTTAATTTATTCATCGGATAGTTCCGGATTAAAAATTCCGCTACAGATTTCAATATTTCTCTTTGAACTAAAAGCCGCCCAAGAACTCAGGTAAAACATTTTTCGTTAACTGTTAAGATAAAATCTGCCCTTTTGCTATCCAGTAACATTAGCTATTTGTTCAGTTTAGGTAACTTTCCCTTTTTTTAATGCATTGTCGTCCCACCCTCGCACGTGGCCCTAATCGCAAACCTTTCTTTTCAGGCTTTTCCTTTTTTTATTTTTTTCTCTCATTTCTTTTTCTTGGCCTCATTGCCAAGGATTCAGGCTTGTGGCTCTGTCCTGTTTGCCACTCCATCGTTGATTGGTTGTCCGGACGTGGATCGTAAGGAGAGATTTTCCGTATACCTTGAGGAACGATACGTGACGTCACGATTCCAGTTAGTAAACCGAGCCTACCCCGCTGCTACCACATCCCGCCAGCGCCTGGACGCCCAGCACAGCTAAGCCATATTTACTTATTTTTTTTATGTTCTATTTTGATTACTCTGATTTATATATATTTTTGTTAACTTTAATTTACACATCTGCGATTACCAGATATTGTCATTTAAGTGCTGTAAAGATAGCTCTTAACTCATTCAGATGTACTTGTAAAAATATCCGGTCAAGAATATTTAGTGTAGTCATTTATAGTGACGTTGTTGTCACCCTCAAGGTGTGTCGCTCGTGAACGTGTTAGTCATTAGGGCCTGCGACTTGGTAGTCACGTTTAGTCTGTCGTGTCGCGTAGCGCGTACCGTTGGCCAGCGAGACGTCATACGTCGGTTTACGCCATTTAATTCTAGCACCAATTTAGGTGTTGACTGTGCCGCAGTCCTATTTGCTATTGTGGGACACAGCGCCCCACCTTTTGTTTATTTCAGCACTGTTTTTTATTTATTCTTATCTTGATTGGGTTTCTAGTAGAGTTTTATCTGTTATTAAGCTATCAGTTTACTGTAATCTCCACTTAATTCGCCGAATATATCTGTTTATTTGCTTGACTCGTAGACTATTAATTCGACGCCTTTTTCGTATCCCCTTCCTGGGAAGTATCCCGATTTCTGTCGGCCGTTATACTCCCGTTGAACCGGTCGCGGCTCAGGCCGGCTGGCGCCCATAATTTTTGTGATTTATCACCCTCCTCCGACTCACCCCCGTCTGCTCTGAGTCCTAGCCGTGGTTCAACCATTTCACCATTAATTAAATGAAATTCAAAATTTATTCAAATTTTCTGTAGATTGCGTTGGAAAATTAAACAAATGAACTGAATATTTGACATATTGTAAAAGAGTTTGACATTTGTTTGTTACAGTGTTGTAATATTTGTTGAGCAAGTTTTTGAAGAATATTGTAAAGAAATAATGAATAATCTTAGCATGCAAGAAAAAATTCAATGTATTGAGTGGTATTTTGCGGGAAATTCTGTTGCGCAAGTGCGAGATCTTTTTAGCGCTTTGTATGTGGATCGGCCAATTCCATCCCTGACTACAATCCGTAGAATAATTCATAAATTTAGAACGACTGGAAGTGTTTTACCATTATGTAGGAAATGTGAACGGCGAAATCAACAACTTGTGAATAATGACGATTGCAATGATAATAAACTTAATGTAATGTTAGCCGTAACCGAAAATCCAAATTGTAGCGTGCGTCAAATATCTTCTGAACTAAACATACATTTTTCAAAAGTTCATAAAATATTAAAATCAGAAAATTACAAGTCTTATAAATACGCTACACATCAAGAAATCTTTGAAGCTGATGAAATGGCACGAACTGATTTTTGTGAAACAATGATGAACAAAGCGAATTTAGATAGACAATTCTTAAATAACATTTGTTTCTCGGATGAAACGTCGTTTACTTTGAACGGCGAGCCTAATGTGCAAAACCATCGATATTGGAGGAAAGATAATCCTCGTTTGGTTCTTCAAACTCATACCCAGTATCGCCAAAAAGTTAATGTGTGGGCAGGTATTTTTGGATCGCACATTATTGGACCGTTTTTTTATTGATGGAGCTTTAGATGGAGTAAAGTATTTGAATCTTCTTCAAAACGATATTGGACCTGAATTGGAAGTAAGATCCAGGGAAAATCAAATTATTTGGTACCAGCATGACGGCTGCCCAGCACATTTTGCAAGAGATGTAAATGCATACTTAGATGAATGCTTTCCAGATTCGTGGATTGGTCGTGGGGGTACAATTAACTGGCCAGCCCGTGCTCCGGATTTGGCGCCAAATGACTTTTTCTTATGGCCATATTTAAAAGAAAAAATTTATAAAACCAATATTGCAAACATTGATATTTAAAAAAATACAATTATAAGAGAATGTGAAGCAATCACACAAAGACAATTAAGTAATGTGCGCCAAGCATTTTATGATCGGTTAGGGCATTGCTTAGCAGTAAATGGAAACTTATTTGAACATGTCTTGTAAATTTATAAATAACTATTTTGTTAAAATTATAGTAGCAATATAATGTATTTTTCTTATTTTATAATAAATACGTCAAACATTTTGTGCACTTGAAATTTATTCACTATTTCCTTACAATATTCTTCAAAAACCTGTTCAACAAATATTACAACACTGTAACAAACAAATGTCAAACTCTTATACAATATGTCAAATAATCAGTCCATTTGTTTAATTTTCCAACGCGATCTACAAAAAATTTTAACAAATTTTGAATTCCATTTAATCAATATCTCGTGAACTATTCACAATTATGTAATGAAATTTACTTTATAGGAAGCGTTTTTAATTTCTGAACAATTTCTGTGTTTACGTTTTTGCCCTAAAGTGAATAGGTAAAGAGATACAGCAATATTTAAAAAATAACATTGAAATCCCTATACGCCACATTTCAATTCTACACCCCGTATGTATATATATATATATATATATATATATATATATATATATATATATATATATATGACTACCAAGTAAAATTAATATTAATAAATAAAATTAATTAAGACAAATAAGGTATGACTTTTCAATAAAACTCTTGTTTTCCGAAAGTATCTTCATTACAAAAATTTGAAAATTTCGTGTTATTTATAGAACTTCAACCTCTTGTATTTTGGTAACTAGAAGGAATAGGACCAATGTTCATACTAGTATGACATTTTTGGCTCAAAATGACCTCAGGAATAAGCTGTTAAAGCACTAGTCCTGAAACACCCTGTATATATATATATATATATATGGAACGTCAACGAACTCATTGAAACCCATTGTAAATTTGAAAATAAACAAATTCATTTAATAATCACGATACCAAGCTTTTCAAAACAATCTTATCCATTATTTCAGTTTAGTCTCATTCCAACTTACAATGATGAAATTAATAATTGTCAATAAAAACCAAAAATTGTTTTTTAAAATAGGTAAAGAAAATTATGTAATTAATAATTGTGTATTTATAGAAAATAAATATATGTGTATTACACAATACTTTGAAATAAATAAATGTATTCTCAATTTAATAGATAATAAAAAGAATGATAATTGTTTGTACCACTATATAAATATGGAAAATGATATAGAACAAATCAAAAACACAAATGATATAACAATCATTAGCCCTAGTAAACAACAAATACAACTGAACTGTTTAAATAAAAATATTTACAAAGATATTAGAGGCATCTTTAAAATGAAAACAGATGAAATATGTCAAATAAATAAAAATATTTTTGAAATTGTTAACCAGCAATATAAAGAAATACAAATTCAAAATTTAGAGATAAGTCATGAAAGTAAAATTAATGGAACATTGAATTTAAAGAAAGTAGAACAATTAACAGAACCCATAAATAATTTACCTAAAATAAAAATTCTCGAATCAAATAACAATTATTATTCTTATTTAATACATATATTAATAGTTGTAATTATAATGATGTGTATTTGTAAATTAATATTAAAATATAAGAAGAAATTTTGTATTAATTATTGTAAAAAAAGAGAAGGAATAGAAAAAGAAATAGAATTAAACCCTTTAGCTTAAAAATCATTTGATATAGCAAAGTCTTGCAAGGGAGGAATTATGTTATATAAATTAAACCATACTTTACTATTGAATTAGTAAGTAAGTTAGATAAGAATACATATAAAAAGACATGTAATAGTAAAAACTGGCAATCTTTGGTCTGTTGTACTGTTGTTAAGAATTAACAAGTATCCATGTAATTACTTGAACTTCGAAATAAAAATTATAAGTTTTTAAGACTAAACGGCCTTAAAACCTAATTTATACAGGTGTCTCATTTTAAACAAACCAATCAAAAATCTCGTCAGGGAAGCCTCCCATCATAAAATGACCTCTATAAAAGTTGTATATCTTAATGGGGGAAATCGACAAGTGAACTCTAATTTGACCTTGAAACAAACATTTTATGGTCATTTCAAGGTCAACTCCATTTTTTTAATAGAAACCTACATTTTTCGATAATCGTATTCTACGGACAAAAACATGAAATATTATAGTTTTTTTAAAATCATTGACACCTTTAAAATATAAATATACTTAAAGGTTTGAGAATCAAGCATCTGAACGCGAAGGTCATAATTTTAAATATCCGTCTGCTTAATTTATTTTTAATGTATGCTAAAATAATTTTAATATTAATTACTCAGTTATAAATATTGTACAATTTTATATTTTACTATATTTATTTTCGAATGTTTTCTCTTGTTTCTCCCTTGTTTTAATAACAAAATTTTCGAACGTTGAGAGCAAACTTTATTAATATTAATGTATGCTTAAATATGAAAATATTATAAAATATTCCTACATTAGAATGAAGCACCTTGTTTTTATTGAGTTGTTTATTATTTACAGAACAAAAATATTGCAATGAAAAATAAGACACAAAACATTTTAAAATACAATAGAATATTCATCGCCATGCGCCGACAGGAATACCAAGGAACTTATTATGGGCATACGGATAAATTTTGGAATATATTTCATAATTAATAAAATAATACTACTAATATGGCATTAGTTATGTTAACTTGAAATATAATAATAAAAAGTCTCCTCCAGTTATTTGTATACAGTATGGAAAATGGAAAAAACAGTAATATATCTATAAAACAGTAATTATATCTATAAAACTTAAAACAATATACCTACTACAATTTTTTTAAGTGAATCGCATTTTTAATTTAATTTAAATTTTATTTCCGTATTCTTCTTTGTTTATTTAAAGCACTTGAGAACGGATTTTCCGACTTTTATGAAACTAAGATGATAGTTTGTCCAAGTTGGTTGTAAATTTTATATCGCCACGATCTTAGAAGAAAATGGCGGCGAGCACTCTCAGAAACAGGTTGACTGCTTTCCATGATATTTAGTAGGTAGTACTTGTATACCTTAGTTAGAAGAAGAACCTACTTTAATTTTCGCTGAGCCTATGTTACTTTTAATTACCAATTGAAATTTTCTATAAAATACATAATTTAGTACAAATCCCATAAGTGGTCGATAGCCTATTACTTACATGAAGTTTATGGACTATACATTTCTCGCGTTTGCTTGTAAAGAATCCTCCTGCATATATATATCTGAAACCCGGAGATTCCTAAAGCATCAAGCAATAATAATAGAGCGACTGGCTGTAACATTGAAAAGCAGTTTTCTAGTAAATCTCGCCTATTTGAACCAGTCAATCTTGTTGAAATCCTCGAATTTTATATATATATTCCTTCATTTACTTGCATGACTGCAATTTTTATCTTCTGTTTTCGCTTTTAGTTAATATCCGTGAAGTCATTTTATATAGTTTATCTTCCTATGACAACTTATATTACAGCGTGAGCGAAATGTCCATTTCGCAGATGCTACTCTGGGAAACGTATAAAAAATATATATATTTTTAAATATTTTAATTCAGTTGAACGAGTATAAAATATATTATATGCACTTCGTACGCGAAATGTATTTATCGCCCTCTAATAATTGTTTAACAAGATTTGCCGAATCAAACCAACTTTATTTTGTAATATTTGGCGAGACCGGTACTGAGCATTTTTTGCCGTCAAATATTTACTATACTTTCAAGCTCTACACTGCTACGATGTAGTTATAACAATCCCGAGATGAAGTTTCGTATAGAAAATTAGAGGATTTCAACAAAATTGACTGGTTCAAATAGGCGAGATTTACTAGAAAACTGCTTTTCAATGTTACAGCCAGTCGCTCTATTATTATTGCTTGATGCTTTAGGAATCTCCGGGTTTCAGATATATATATGCAGGAGGATTCTTTACAAGCAAACGCGAGAAATGTATAGTCCATAAACTTCATGTAAGTAATAGGCTATCGACCACTTATGGGATTTGTACTAAATTATGTATTTTATAGAAAATTTCAATTGGTAATTAAAAGTAACATAGGCTCAGCGAAAATTAAAGTAGATTCTTCTTCTAACTAAGGTATACAAGTACTACCTACTAAATATCATGGAAAGCAGTCAACCTGTTTCTGAGAGTGCTCGCCGCCATTTTCTTCTAAGATCGTGGCGATATAAAATTTACAACCAACTTGGACAAACTATCATCTTAGTTTCATAAAAGTCGGAAAATCCGTTCTCAAGTGCTTTAAATAAACAAAGAAGAATACGGAAATAAAATTTAAATTAAATTAAAAATGCGATTCACTTAAAAAAATTGTAGTAGGTATATTGTTTTAAGTTTTATAGATATAATTACTGTTTTATAGATATATTACTGTTTTTTCCATTTTCCATACTGTATACAAATAACTGGAGGAGACTTTTTATTATTATATTTCAAGTTAACATAACTAATGCCATATTAGTAGTATTATTTTATTAATTATGAAATATATTCCAAAATTTATCCGTATGCCCATAATAAGTTCCTTGGTATTCCTGTCGGCGCATGGCGATGAATATTCTATTGTATTTTAAAATGTTTTGTGTCTTATTTTTTTTCATTGCAATATTTTTGTTCTGTAAATAATAAACAACTCAATAAAAACAAGGTGCTTCATTCTAATGTAGGAATATTTTATAATATTTTCATATTTCAGCATACATTAATATTAATAAAGTTTGCTCTCAACGTTCGAAAATTTTGTTATTAAAACAAGGGAGAAACAAGAGAAAACATTCGAAAATAAATATAGTAAAATATAAAATTGTACAATATTTATAACTGAGTAATTAATATTAAAATTATTTTAGCATACATTAAAAATAAATTAAGCAGACGGATATTTAAAATTATGACCTTCGCGTTCAGATGCTTGATTCTCAAACCTTTAAGTATATTTATATTTTAAAGGTGTCAATGATTTTAAAAAAACTATAATATTTCATGTTTTTGTCCGTAGAATACGATTATCGAAAAATGTAGGTTTCTATTAAAAAAATGGAGTTGACCTTGAAATGACCATAAAATGTTTGTTTCAAGGTCAAATTAGAGTTCACTTGTCGATTTCCCCCATTAAGATATACAACTTTTATAGAGGTCATTTTATGATGGGTGGCTTCCCTGACGAGATTTTTGATTGGTTTGTTTAAAATGAGACACCTGTATAAATTAGGTTTTAAGGCCGTTTAGTCTTAAAAACTTATAATTTTTATTTCGAAGTTCAAGTAATTACATGGATACTTGTTAAGTCTTAACAACAGTACAACAGACCAAAGATTGCCAGTTTTTACTATTACATGTCTTTTTATATGTATTCTTATCTAACTTACTTACTAATTCAATAGTAAAGTATGGTTTAATTTATATAACATAATTCCTCCCTTGCAAGACTTTGCTATATCAAATGATTTTTAAGCTAAAGGGTTTAATTCTATTTCTTTTTCTATTCCTTCTCTTTTTTTACAATAATTAATACAAAATTTCTTCTTATATTTTAATATTAATTTACAAATACACATCATTATAATTACAACTATTAATATATGTATTAAATAAGAATAATAATTGTTATTTGATTCGAGAATTTTTATTTTAGGTAAATTATTTATGGGTTCTGTTAATTGTTCTACTTTCTTTAAATTCAATGTTCCATTAATTTTACTTTCATGACTTATCTCTAAATTTTGAATTTGTATTTCTTTATATTGCTGGTTAACAATTTCAAAAATATTTTTATTTATTTGACATATTTCATCTGTTTTCATTTTAAAGATGCCTCTAATATCTTTGTAAATATTTTTATTTAAACAGTTCAGTTGTATTTGTTGTTTACTAGGGCTAATGATTGTTATATCATTTGTGTTTTTGATTTGTTCTATATCATTTTCCATATTTATATAGTGGTACAAACAATTATCATTCTTTTTATTATCTATTAAATTGAGAATACATTTATTTATTTCAAAGTATTGTGTAATACACATATATTTATTTTCTATAAATACACAATTATTAATTACATAATTTTCTTTACCTATTTTAAAAAACAATTTTTGGTTTTTATTGACAATTATTAATTTCATCATTGTAAGTTGGAATGGGACTAAACTGAAATAATGGATAAGATTGTTTTGAAAAGCTTGGTATCGTGATTATTAAATGAATTTGTTTATTTTCAAATTTACAATGGGTTTCAATGAGTTCGTTGACGTTCCATATATCCTTATCTTGGGTGATTTTTATTAAATTATCATATTTAATAATGGCAGGGTCTAACTTATGCAAAGTACAAAAAGTTAGACTTACTTCTATTTGCTTACAAAATTCATTAAGATTTTTAATTATTAAAATTAACTCTAATATTTGATTATTTACTTCCATCATATTCTGCCAATTTTGATTTTTATTTAAAATATCTATTGTCATACTTATTTTTTCTTTAAGGTGTTCTTCATTATGTTTTATGTTTTCTAATTGTTGATTAAATTGTTTAGAAATATTTGTTGAGATTTTTAAATTTAGTTCGGTTTGTTTTTGTAGTGTTATTTCGTTACTATGTATTTGTGCAAAAAGTTTATTATATCTTTCCTCATCGCTTGAATCTAGATTTCCAGTAATTGATTTTATTATGGAGCTGAGTCCATTAATTAAACCGCGTTTAGATCTTTTATTATCTCTCATAAATGAATTTGTAATTTGGTCTTTTAAATCCGCATAGTTATAATCTAATATATTCAAAATATTTTAGATTAATCTTGGATTATGTTTAATAAATATTTTTTTCTTTTAACTGTAACGGATTGTTATTTTCTTGAAATCTACTTATTTTCCATTTATAATCCTAGTTTTTAATAATTCATTTGTTATATTAATATTATTTTGATGTTCATTTAAAGTTTGGTCCAGTGTAATGTCTTGTTTAAAATATTTATTTTGGTCAGGTCCGAATAATATTTCGTTGGGTGTTAATTTGGTTGTGCTGTGTTTTGTGTTGTTATATGCTATTAATGCCAAATCTACTTTTTGGATTAGGTCTTTATCTTTTATTCGTTGTTTTTGATTAATCATTCGTAGTGATTCTATTAGAGGGGAATGTAATCTCTCGATTGCATTACTCTTTAGATTGTTCACACAAATAAAAGGGATATTAATTCCGTATCTTTTTAATAACTCCTGTAATAATGCATTTTTAAATTCTCCTCCGCTCTCGGTTATTATCTTATCTGGTACCGTGTAAGTTTGAAGGTATTTGATTAATATGTCACATATGTTTTTAGCTGTTTTATTAATAAGAAAGTATGCTTGTGCGTGTTTCGAGAATTGATTTATAATGGTTACAAAATATTTACCTTCCAATGTTAAGAGGTCTAAATTTAAATTTTTTAAAGGTTTCTCAGGGGTTGGAGTGACGTTATCTATTGCAGGTATTGGTTTTCTATCATATTTATTTAATTTACATAACTCGCATTTATTTATATATTCTATGATGTCTTTATTCATATTGGGCCAGCAATATTTTTCTTTTAATGCTTGTATTGTAGCATTAATTCCTCTATGGTTTGTGAAACCGTTATGAAATTCATGTATAATTTCTAGTTGTTCTTCTTCATGCTCAATATCGGAAACTAACTTATCTACTGCTATTATGTTTATGGAATCTGGGGTAAAGTTTATTGATATAATTTTTGTTACTTTCTTGTCAAGATCTTTATTAAAAATAGCTAAATATCGAATTTTCGGAACAATATATTGTTTTAGGAATTCTAATGTTTCTTGCTCAAAACTATCTTCCTTAATTGTTACATGAATTCTTTGTTTTTTATTATTAAATAATTTTATAATTTGAATATTTGTTTCCTGATTATGTGAGTCAAATATGATCTGATTATCTGCTATATTTAATCGATTGTTTAAATATTTTATTTCTGCTATGATATTCTCATTATCTGAATGAATTGTATTATTATCATCTTGTTCGCTATTTGGATTTTCGCTGACGTCTGTTACGTGGTAATTTTCTGGTAAACTAAAGACATTGATTTGAATATTAGTATCTTCGAATATTTTATATAATTTGTGTTTCACATCTACCCATGATAATCTATCTAAACCGCTACTTAATTTAGGAATATTTATTTCTTGTATCTCGTTCATTTTTAAATAATCTCTAAGTTCTTTTAATGGTTTATCCAAACTTTTAATAGAAGGTTTATCATCATGATTTTGTTTTGTTATTAAATGAATTATTGTTTTACTACCTAACTTCTGTATAATTAATTGTTTATGCAATGAATCCGAATGTTTACAATAATTTTTAGTATCAAATAATTTTACTACATCTGCTGCTAATCCTTTTGACATTTCGAAATCGCATGATACACAGTGTGCGATGACATGTTCGAGTACGTTTCCTGAAAGTTCTGTTATCTTTAACTTCGGACGCTGTCTTGATAATTCTGCAATTACATTTTGTTTACCGTTTAAATATTCTATTTCGAAATTATATTCCCCTAATTCAATTTTCCAACGCATAAGCTTTTGATTTGGATTTTTCATATTAAAAAGCCATACCAAGGGCCTATGATCAGTTTTAATTTTGAATTTCCGTCCGTATAAATATGGCCTAAAATTTTTTATTGCCCAAACTATTGCTTTCAGCTATTTTTCTATGGTTGAATAATTTTGTTCTGCTGAATTTAAAGTTTTTGAAGCGTAACATACAGGTCTTTCTTGATTGTCATGTATTTGTGTTAGCACGGCTCCCATTGCATAATCGGAAGCATCAGTTGTCAACGTGAACTCTTTGTTAAAGTCAGGAATTTGTAGCAGTGATGATTCGGCTAGTATCTTTTTACTGTTTTCAAATGCGACACGATATTCGTGATTATAAATGTCAACATGAGAATCTTTCTTTAAGCACGTAGTAAACAGTTTTGTTAATTTTGCGAAATTAGGAATGAATCTTCTGTACCATCCCAAAGTACCTAGGTATTGTTTTATTTCTTTTTTTGTTTTGGGAATATTTAAATTTTTTATACTTTCAATTTTTCTTTCGTCAGTATTGAGTCAATTTTGATTAATAACGTAGCCTAAATATCTAGCTTCCGATTTTACAAAATCTGACTTATCTTTTTGAGTTTTTAAATTTGCTTTACGCAGTTTTTCAAATACCCGTTTTATATTGATATATGATCTTCTAAAGTTTGTCCAAAAATTATTATATCGTCTAAATAGACAAGACATATTTCATTAACTAATTCTCCTAAAACTGTATTGATCATTCTTTGAAACGTTGCTGGAGCATTTTTGAGCCCAAATGGCATTCTAAGATATTCATAGTGTCCTGAAGGGATGGAAAATGCAGTTTTTTCTCTATCGGATATGTTCATAAGTATTTGATGGAATCCTGAATGCAAATCTAATGATGTAAAGTATTTTGATTTTCCGATATGGTCGAAGAGTGTATCGATATTTGGGATTGGGAATTTGTCGTCTTTGGTTTTTGCGTTAATTTTCCTGAAGTCGATAACCATTCTAGTTTTCTTTTTAATAGATGCATCTACCTTTTTCGGAACTATCCAAATAGGTGACGACCAGGATGAGTATGATTTCTGAATTATATTTTCCGCTAATAATTTATTTACATGTGTTCGATTTCACTTTCATAAATTTGTGGCAACCGATAATTTTTTGTATAAATTGGTGTTTCGTCTGACATTATTATTTTGTGTGTGAGAACATTTGTATGAGATAGTGGTTCATTATCGTTAGGGAATAAATCGCGATATTCTTTAATTACTTCATCTAATTTTTGTTTCTCCGTCGTGTTTAAATGAGAGTTACGAATTTCCGTGAGATTAATTTCTGCACAATGATTATTATTTTGTAGTTTATAATTTTTTTTATTAATTGTTACAATATTTTTTAAAATCTAATTTTATATCTAGTTCGCGAAATGCTTCTATTCCTAATAATAAGTTGTAAATTTTATGAAATTTGAAACATAGCATTTAATTAATTTTTTATTTATTTTAATTTCTACATATTCAGTGCAATTTGATTTACCATTTACTGTTTTGAACGTTAATTTGGTGGCGATTGTTTTTAATTTCATTTGTTTTACTAAATTTGGGTGTATCAGATTTATGGAAGCACCAGTATCAAAAAGAATATTAAATTGAATTTGTTGTAAAGAGGGTAGGTTTGTCGTTATTGAGGACATTATGTAGTGTTCTCGTGGGCTGAAGTTTCTATGTCTAAAAAAGAGTCAGTGTTCTGGTCAATTTCGGTTTCGTCAATGTTTTCTTCCTCGTTAAATTGTTCTTCATGTTCTATGTTATAGTTCTGTCTAATGGTTTGTACGGACATTGGTGTGGTGACTCGAGTTTGTTGAGTCATGGATTTAGGTGTAAATGTTCTTTTTGTTTCTTGGTAGTTTTTTTATATTTTGTCAGGGTGCAAATGATCTGGATTGTTCTTGACGTGGTTGAAATTGTATGGGTCTTGAAGGAAATTGTTGTGCAGGGAATTTTTTTGGTGGAGGGTTAAAAGAGAAATTTTGTTCTTTAGTCATTGGTGATTGATGTCTGTTACTAAAGTTAAATTCGTTTTTCAACAATATTTCGCATTGTTCTAGGGTTTGTGGGTTTTTGACAACGAATGATCCTCTTATTGTTACAGGCATCAAGGCTATAAAGTGAGCTACGACTGTTTTTTTAATTTCTGCAAGGATAGCATTTTTTTGATTTTGCGCATAATTTGTAAGCAAGATTTTTGACTTATAATGTGCGAATTTTTCAGAAATATATTTAAGAGTAGTTTCAGTGTTCACTTTATATTTACAATATAATATGTCTAACAGTATCGTTTCTGCTGTACTTTTATCAGTAAAATTTGTTGTTAAATACAATTTTAGATCTTCCCAATGATCAAATTTGTTTTCTGCTAACAATTCTGCAGCTTTTTGTATAAGTTTACTTTTAATTAATCCAAATAAATAAGTTTTTTTAATTTGAGTTAATATTATATTGGTAAGTGTTGAATAAACTTCAGCAACTGAGGACAAATAATTATTTAAAATTTTTACATTTCCATCATAATGTGGAATAATTTCGCAGAGATTTTTAATCTCCGACATAGTTATAGTAGCCATAACGTTTAATCTACTGGGTGTAAGGGAAAAATTTGTGATGAGATTTATAATAATTTCTTCGATTCTGAATCGCTATCAGAATCGTGTGGTTGTTGACTACTGTCACTCATAAATTGTTTATGTGTGTGAGACTGTGCCGGTCTCTCGGCAGATTTATTACTAGTCTGTCGCTAGATCTACCCCTTTGTGTATTACAGAGTTATTAGAATGAATGACTTACTGTAATATAATTACAATAATGAGATGTTTGACGGACATCACCGGAATCTGGTACTGTTGTGAGACTGTTCTTTTAGGAGAAGAGGGCAGATGTCTTCCGGCGACGTGGACCAGCTACGGGACAGCAAGTTCTTCTCGTTCGAGGAGGACGTGAACACGTAGTGGAACAGCAAGTTGCCAAGCTCTGGTATCTTCTCTAAAGATGGGTCGTGGTTAGACCCTGATGGGCTTTAGGTTGAAGCCGTTATTCTTGTAGATTCGTAATTGTGTAAAACTTTTGAAAAAGTACCACAGAAGAAATTTTTTGTTTTAATATCTCTGTGTCGACAATACTCTACCGTTTGACTGCGCCAATTAGGTTTTAAGGCCGTTTAGTCTTAAAAAGTTATAATTTTTATTTCGAAGTTCAAGTAATTACATGGATACTTGTTAATTCTTAACAACAGTACAACAGACCAAAGATTGCCAGTTTTTACTATTACATATCTTTTTATATGTATTCTTATCTAACTTACTTACTAATTCAAGAGAAGGTGCGGTCTTGCGCAATAGTAAAGTATGATTTAATTTATATAACATAATTTATAATTTATATATATATATATATATATATATATATATATATATATATATATATATATATATATATATATGTAGCATGCTGACTACATATTATTTGATTTTATCTTTTTACCAATGCTCAATGTTTTGTTTTATATAATTTATTGAATTGTTGACTAGTATTGTTTTAGTAACAAGAAATTGTTTTTGATTGATATTTTGGATTAAAAAATAATATAGATTTGTTGTCAAATTTGAGTGTATTTTATTGTGCTTTATATATATATATATATATATATATATATATATATATATATATATATATATATATATATATGTTAGATTTATTGATTTGCAATAAATGTTTTAAAAAAAGAATTATTTTGTGTGTTTTACAACTTTAGATATTTTTTAGCTTCAGAAGTCAGAAGTTAGATACAGATTTGTTACAAGTATGTGTTGATCGTACTGGAGTGAGAATCTGACTGAGTTCAGTCTTACACGATCCTACCCAGGTTGTTACATGATTCTAAGATATGATATTACACTATTCTGGAATCGTATTGCTGGAGAGTCAGCGGTTTCTGTGGGAACACCGTTTCCTAACTCCTCCTTCGCTAGAATTGGGGTTCATCGGGAAGCTGGTGGACCGTTGTAGGGGCTGAAGTTCTCGGTTGAAGTTCAATGCCTTCTCTGGACTTCGGTCTTGTCAGCGAGCGTCTGTGGAACTTTCTCTTTAAAAAGATTACAAGCAGGATGATAGCACCTGTAATCAAAATTATATAGAGTATTAGGGTTGAATAATTGATGATATTGTTGACATCGTGCTGGTCGAAGAAATAGTCGTCAATTGATTCTTCGAGTTTGTTCATTGGTTTCAGCTCGTTGATGGTATTCAGTTCAATTGACATTTTTGGAATTTGTGATTTGTTGAAGTCAAATTTGTAGTTTTCGATTACTACTGGTTTATCAAAGGTTCCGTATTTAAATAATAAATTTTGGTTCTTGTATTCCAACAGGCAATCGTCTTCTTTTACCAGGAATATTCCTTGGAGCGTTTTTATAGTGTCGCCTTGTTTACATTTAACTTTAATTTCTTCGTGATCGGGGCATATTATTAAATGTTGATTGATGTCAGTCAAATATTCAATATGATTCTGCCTGATATTTAATTTTAGAAATTGACATTTTCAATGTTGTTGGGTGAAATGAAGTTCTTCTCGCAAGAGTTTTCGTTCAGTTCATTTATCTTGTTGGGACACTGCTATGTGTTTTCCTTATTGTAGGTACATACGTCATATAGAGATTTAATTTGTCCATCATTTGATCTTAAGAAGTATTCTTGATTAGGGATAACAGTTACATATTCAGTATTGTGTTTAGTAGAAATCGGGATTAGGTGAATTAACTCAAATTGCGTTTCGTAATTTATAGGAATTTCAATAAAATACGTAATTTTGTTAGATGATAATTTGCAATTTACAAAGAGCATTTTTTCTAGTTCTAGAATATTTTCTGAATTTATATGAATTGGTAACTGATTATTATAAAATTTTGAAATTTTATTTAATTCTGTGAGAAGATCGTGTGACTTTTTAATACTTGGATGTATAGTGTGTAATTTACAAAACGTCAAAGAATTTTCGACATCTTGGAGAATATTAAAAGTTAAAGTATATAAAGTGTTTAATTGATGAAAAATATCTTTTATAAAGAGTTTATCTTGATCTCTAGTTCCACCGACAACAATGTGGTGTAGTTGTTCAATTTTTGATTTTAATAAATTTTAATTTTCTCTGATTGTGTCGACAGTCCTATTAAAATAGTCTATCATTTGTTGATTGACGGAATACTGGTATTTATTATGGTGATTTAAATTATTTTGATTCTCCTTTAAGTGATTCAAAATTTGTGTATAACGTTTATCGTCTTCTGCATCTAAATTTCCTGTTATTGATTTGATAACTGTTCCGAGGCCGTTGATTAAGCCTCTTTTAACTCGTTGATTTTCTGTTTGTTTTGTTAAATGATTAATTTTTTCGTTAATGTTATTACGAATATAATCAATTATGTTATTATTATTGTCAAATTCAGGAGAAAGTGTCTTGTCATTATTAAGGATTCGTTTAAGGTTTTCATATTGTTTGTTTAAATTTTCATATTGTGTCCAAAGTGGTTGTAAGTCGTAATAGTGTATGAATGTGTGTGTGGATTTTTGGAGTTTTGCGGTCCCGAGATTTATTGTCAGTAGTCCTGGATTATGTGTTATGTCTTTCATACTTAGTCCGTGGGAGTATTAGAGGTAGAGGGACCTGGAATATCCGAATTTTTGTTAGAAAATTTTCGGGGTCTTCTTATATTGGAATGGTGTATTTTAGGCTGCTTTTTGTCATTGGGATTGGTTTCTATTTCCGCTGTTTTCAGGGGTTTATTTAATTTTTTTTATCTTTTCTTTCTTAAATTTAAGCAATTTCGTTTTATTTACTTTTTGTTTGTTTTGAACATAAACTGTTTCAGGAATGTCTGGGAGTTCTTCTCTTGTTTTATTAATTTTAGTTATTAATTTAGATTTTTCATCTTGCAATTTTTGATTAATATTTCGATACATTAGTTTAGTTTTATCTTTGTGTTTTTGTATATAGTCTTGGGTAACTTGTTTATCAAGTTCGATATCGAGAGGGGAATTTACTTCTAAATGACCGTTAATAATTTCAATCGATTTTAAATTTGTCGAACTATGATTTGTATTATTATATGCTAAAATTGCATATGATATTTTATCTTTTATCGACTTATTCTTGAAATTGTCTTGCATATTGAATAAACGAATATGTTCTATTAAAGTTGAGTGAAAACGTTCAACTAAACCATTCGAGTTTGGATTTTGTGAGCAAGTAAAATGAATTTCAATTTTATGCAAGGATAATAATTCTTTAACAACTGTATTTTTAAATTCGAGTCCGTTGTCGGATACAATTAATTTTGGTATACCATGATGGGAAAAGAATTTAGTTAATTTATTTGTAATTTCTATAGCGTTGATTGACGTTACTTTATAGGCTTGCGCGTATTTTGAAAATGCGTCAATTATTGTTAGAAATTTGGAATTTTCGGGACTTAATGTGTCTACGTGTATAATGTCTAATGGTTTGTTGGAGGTCGGAGTTATATTTAATTTAGGTTTTACAGGATTTCTTTCGTATTTGGCTGCTAAACATATCTCGCATTGATTGATATAATCTGTGATGGTTTTATGTTGGTTAGGCCAATAATATCTCTTTTTTATTTGATTATAAACTTCATTAATGCCGCGGTGATTTGTTTTGCTTTCATGATTATTTTTAATTGTTTGTAAAATTTCATCTGGGTCTTCTACATCTATTAATTTAGTATTGCACTTAATAAATTTAATTTCAGAGTTTTTGAAATACTTTTGCAATACGTTGCTAAATTGTTCGTATAAGGGTTGCTCGAAGTATAGGTAATATTTTACTTTAGGCCTAACAAATTCTTTGATAAATTTTACCGTGTCTTTTCAAAATTTGTTTCTGCTAATTGCACTAAAATTCTCATTTTGTCAGAATGAAATTTTTGCACTTTTGGTGTACATGGAGAGTGTTTAACTTGAGATAAAAATATTTGATTTTTGCCATAGTTTACGGCAGATTCTGTTATCGTAATGCCTATGATAGGATTTTCTGGGTTTGAATGTATAGTTTGGTCTGTGTCAGTATCATTTAGGACATCTTCGTCAGGTTCAACAATCATAGATTGTGTGTCATTGTTGGGATCAAAAGTATCGTTAAATGTTTCTATATATTCAAAAAGATTTTTCATACCGGGGTCTACAGTGTTGACGTTTAATTCTATTCGTGATAGAGCGTCAGCGTTTTTGTTTAAAGTTCCTTTTTTATGAATAACTTCGTAATCGTACTCTTCTAATTTGAGTCTCCAACGCTTTATTTTGGAATTTGGTTCTTTTAATGAATGTAAATATTGCAATGGTTTATGATCAGTAATGATTTTAAATTTTCTGCCAAACAAATATGGTCTAAAATATTTCGTAGCCCACATAACAGCGAGTAATTCTTTTTCAATCGTGCTGTAGTTTTGTTCTGAGTCATTTAGAGTTCGACTTGCGTAGGCGATGGGAAGATCGGAACCAATATTACCTTGGGACAGGATAGCGCCTATAGCGTAATTGCTAGCGTCTGTGGTTAAGTTGAAAGGCTTGTTAAAATCTGGATATTGGAGTATGGGATCGTTAATTAGAAGATTTTTGCAAGTATTGAAACAGTTAACATATTCTGAATCGTTATGTTTAATTTCTGCGTCTTTCTTTAGACATTTAGTTAGGGGTTTCGTGAGTTGGGCAAAATTTTTAATGAATTTTCGGTAATAACCTAGTAGGCCTAGAAATGCTTTAATTTGTTTCGGTGTTTTCGGTAGAGGGTAGTTTTTGATCGCGTGAATTTTATCCGGGTTCGGTTTAACTCCGCTAGGAGTCACGACATGTCCGAGATACGCTACCTCTTTACGTAAAAATTCCGATTTGTCGAGCTGTATTTTTAAGTTCGCTTTCTTTAGACGGTCAAAAACTGTTCTTAAATTTTGAATATGCTCTTGGAGGCTTGTGCTGAAAATTATGACGTCATCTAAGTATACTAAGCAAATTTCGTTTACTAAATTTCTAAGTACGTTATCCATGACGCGTTGAAAAGTTGCCGGGGCATTTTTCAAGCCAAATGGCATTCTCATGAATTCGTAATGCCCATTTTCGGTATTGAAAGCAGTTTTTTGAATATCTTCTTTGTTCATCTCAATCTGATGGAATCCGGACGCGAGATCTAAGGTCGAAAATTAATTACATCTACCAAGTTTGTCTAATAAAGTGTTTATATTTGGTATCGGATACTTGTCATCGATCGTTTTCTCATTTAACTTTCTATAATCTATGACTATTCTCCATTTTTTCTTGCCAGATGCGTCAATCTTCTTTGGAACGATCCACACTGTGCATGACCAAGGAGAATGAGAGGGACGGATTATTTTTTGATCAAGCATTTTTGAGATTTGATTTTGCACTTCTTTCCTATGCACTTCAGGATATCTATAGGTTTTTGAATATACGGGGATTTCGTCTTAAGTTCGGATAAAGTGTTTAACTTCATTCGTAAATGTTAGTGATTTATTATCGCCGTGTAAAATAGTAGAGAATTCTTTTAATAATTTCATAATTTCAGATGTTTCTTCTTGATTCATATGAACAATTCTTATTTTATTCATATCTAAATTATTTTCAGTACGGGTTTTGTCAAAGTTTAAATTATTAATTTCAAAATGATTTAGTGTTTCTAGTTTTACGCAATTTACAGTATCTAAAATTTGTTCATTATCCGTTGTGTTAATAGCAGGGTAGAGTAATTCGTAATTTTCTACTTTAGCTAAACCTTCAGGAATAATTATATTATTTATTTTAGTTTCTGGTATAAATGCTTCTCCGGTCTCTATGTTGTTAACAAATATTTTAATTATTTTTTCCGAGTTTGGTGGAATTTTTATATAATGAGATTTTGGAAGTATCTTATGATAATGAATTTTTATATCTTGAGTAGGAGTTTTAATTTTATCATTATTTAAATCAATACTTGTTTCTAAAATTTTTAAATTATCTATTCCAAGCAAAGTTATTGTGGAAATCGAATAGATAGTATTTTAATAATTTATCTGGGTTGTTAAACAAGTTTGAAGCAGGTAAAATAATACTAGAATTTTCAGTTGAAGTACCGTGAGCTGTTGTGATTTTAAAAGTGCCATTTTGAATTTTATTTTTATATTATTTCTGTGCAATATTTGGGTTAATAAATGAGCGTGTACTTCCGGTATCTATCAAAACTTTTAAGTTATGTTCGGGATATATTATGAATGGTAGTTCGCTATAATTATGAGTTAAATTCATAATTTCAAATTCGTTTCCGAGGCTTTTTATTGAAAAAAAGCGTCTTGGTCATGATTTTCATCATTATCGGGATTTGGTTCGGTGACGTAATATTCTGCGTTTTCATCACAGTATTGTTCTTCGATTTCGTTATTTTGTAATTCATCGACTTCGGTATTAAATAGTTCTTCCGAAATAAAATCAGGTTTTCGTTGGGATTGGAATTGTTGAGGACGGTAATTACTTGTGCTTGGTCTTGGTGTGAATGATTGTCTAGTACTGACACTCATGGGCGTCGGTTTCGCAAATTTTTTGTTTGGATCAGGTTTGAAAACGTTTGGAGTGTTTGGTTTAATTTGTTGATGATTTTGTTGGTATGTGTAGTGTGGTTGAGGGGTGTAGTGTGTTTGATTAGGCTTGTACATTAGTTGAGGGTAACTTCTTTGTTGAAATGGATTGTTATTTTGTGTGGGAAGGTTTTGTTTGGGTTTGAACGTATTTTTGTGTTGTTGTTTATTGACTGAGTCAATTTGGAAGTCGTTTGTCATCATGTTCAGGGCGGTGGTTAGGTCTTTTGGGTCTTTGGTTCTCATTAATGTGCCTAGAGGCTTTCTAAGTCCTCGCAACATGACTCTTAACGCAAAATTTCTAAAATAGCCAATTAGAATAGGTTGTTCTTCCGCTTTTATATGTAGAGTTATATAAGAGGTTGATAAATTTAATAAGTGTATAACTCTGTTGTAATAATCAAATGGGGATTCATTTTGATTTTGTTTTAATTCGCATAATTCGAAATTTAACGTGTAAATATCGCGCTTGTCCGCATACGTATTTAATAGGGCTGTTTTTAAATCTAGCCATTTAGTAATTGTGACACTCGCAATGTTGACGGCGGCTTCTCCTTTTATTTTTGTCAAAATACTGCTAATTAAGTATTCGTTTTGGAAATTATTTGCGTCTGTTGTATCATAAAATTTATTTACGATTTTTTCGCTAATTTCTATAAATCTACTTAATAATTTAGCATCACCTCGAAATTCGGGGATCATGTCTAAATATTCGCATTTGAGTTCTGGGACAGCCATTTCGTCAAGGTTTAGGTTATTTATTTGATCGATAACGGATTGATCGATTGGGAGTGTGTTTGGAATGTAAATTAGTGAGTCAGAGGAATTTACTGAATCTGTATCTGAGCTATCGTCTGATTCTAATTCGATATTCGCTCGATTATCTCTAGATGTCATATGTGCACTACTTACAGGAAAATCAGTGTGTTCTTCATTGGCTCTGTACGGCTTCTTCCACGATGGAGGAACAGGACAGGATGAATCTTCTACGGCTCGGCTCTGTGTTCAGCAGGGCTTCGTTGTTCTCTTCGTGTGACGCGATGCACTCGTTGAAAACGTGTAGATTTTTTTTCACTGATTTTACGTTGATTCTTCGCAATAAATCGTTGAAACGAACCGAAATTTTTATGTTTCGTTTGCGACAGTTAGATTTATTGATTTGCAATAAATGTTTTTAAAAAAATTTATTTTGAGTGTTTTACAACATAAGATATTTTTTAGCTTCAGAAGTCAAAAGTTAGATACAGATTTGTTACAAGTATGTGTTGATCGTACTGGAGTGAGAATCTGACTGCGTTCAGTCTTACACGATCCTACCCAGGATGTTACATGATTCTAAAATATGATATTACACTATTCTGGAATCGTATTGCTGGAGAGTCAGCGGTTTCTGTGGGAACACCGTTTCCATACAGCAATATTTAAAAAATATCATTGAAATCCCTATACGCCACATTTCAATTCTACACCCTGTATATATATATATATATATATATATATATATATATATATATATATATATATATATATATATATATATATATATATATATTAGTGCTCTCAACCGATCCCGGTCTTTTTAGGACCGGTCTTTTAACCTGTCTTTTGGTTTAAAAAGACCGAAATTTGTTTGTTATTATTGCTTTCGTGATTCCGAACTTTAACTATTACGCCTTGTGTCCACTATCCCGGTAAATGATTATTATTTTGACTCAACTATAAATATTATTGTACAAAAAAAAACTAAAAAAACAGCATGATTACTTAAACTACACCTATTTATTACAATTACAATTAGAGTCTTATCAAGTTATAGTAATAGCGAAGAATGCCATTTAATAAATAAGTACTTTATAAAATATAACTTATATCGTAAAAAAAAATCATTACACACTAGTAAATGTCGAAAACAGAATTAATTCATTTTGAACACTTGCTTTGTTAGTGTTGTTAAACTTTTAAATTGTATATTTGTACCCATTACTTAGAGCTGATAAGTAGTCTGGTGAGCAGATATAAATTATTGCACTTGCGATTTTATAATGAACTGCTTTGAGATATAGAAGAGTTAAAAAATGAACATTTTATCAAAACATGTAAATAGTGCGGTTATCTTGGAGCACGTGCAGGATGCCTAGAGTTCTTAGAATCGTACATTTTCTGTTTCGTTCCACACACTCGTACTGATTTAGTGGCGACTCATGAGGGAAGGCCGATGAGACAGTGCCTCAGAATGAATTTCAAAATAAATATCAGTTAAACATAATTATTTTTTATGAGTAAGCTACTTTACCATGATAATAGTAGAAAAATAAAAGGTTACTGGAATTCAGTTAATTTATAGATGAAAAATCAATCGTTTTCTAACCTACATGGGTCATCATCAGGAGGTGAAGACAATATTAAAAAAAATATATATAAAATTTATGGCTTTAAAAAAAGACTAATTGAAAAGAAACACTATATTAATATCCTTACAAGTACAACAGTCCCTTACAAATATATGACAAATTAACTTTATTATAAATATGTGGGGTAGGTAGTTCAGTGGTACAGAGTCGGCCTGTGGATCTTGAGAACCCTGGTTCGATCCCCACAACCGATAAATAATTATTTTCAAATTAAATTTACCCCTGTGACTCACTCTCCACTAACATCTTTGGGGGCCGTGATTTAACGGTAGGTAACTGCACTGAATGCGAAGAAATATATCACTTACCGAGATATGCGACGGCGGATTGGCACTCCTAGTAATAGGTAAAAGGCGTGATGATATATTTATTTTACTTTTTATATAAATATAATCATTTGGCCACACATTTTTTGTATCCTTCTCGGATTTCTTGATGAGTTTATATTCGAACATTAGCTCTGTGCTCTGTTGGTAGTAAGTCTCGTTTCCTCTTCTGTAGAATGATATTATGTACAGCATAATCTAAATTTTTGTAAATCTACAATTAAATAAATACATATTGTTGCTCTTATAAATGCATACCATATAATAGGATGTGAATTGACTAACTTGTAATTGTAAACTTCTTTAATCTACGCCGTGGCGGATCCAGACTTCGAATTAGGGGGGGTGTCATGGAATGAATTTTGTATCGGAGGAAAGGGGGGGTTATTGTCCATCTTCTAAATATAAAAAAAAACATTTGTATTTGCTCATATTATATTCCTGCTTTAAATAATTTTTACAATCACATTAAATCACATTAAATCGTCTTTGGAATCGCATTAAATCACATTAATTCGTCTTTGGAATCACATTAATTCACTTTAAATCACATTGTATAACATTAATCATCTTTAGAATATACTTAGATAACAAAATCAATTCGTCGTTTGCTTCTTGCAAATTTAGTGATGATTTTATCGACGTCATTCTGGCAATAGGCTCACATCCGCTGAAACACAGTGCCAACGGAATTGGCTGAATCATAAAGGCGGTATCGACTGTCTGCTGTTAACTAACAATATGTTTTAGGTATAGGAGAATGTGTAGCTTTAAGGAAAATTACTTTTCTATAAACAAGTATAAACGTGGTGAGGGAAAGTAATAATTTTTTTTTCACCTCAAAAATTTCCCCTAAGAACGCCAACAATTTTTAAATAATAAAGTTTCAATATCTAAACGGTTCTTCGATAGAATACAATAATTATTGAATTAGAACTTGATTTTCTGAGTGCAAATGTCGGTAGTCACATACTTGACTAGGTCTTAAATAGAATACCTCTTCCATCTGCGGGTCGAAATAATATCCTCACAAAATATTGGTTTTTAGCTATTTATTAAAATAATAAATCAAACAATAGTTCTTAATTATCTTTGAATTTCTAAGTTCTTAGATAATATTTTCTATGTAATTTGTTTAACAAATTGAGTTATCGTAAATAATGACATCATTATTATGTATTAGAGCCAAATAACTATTAGGGCCAACAAATTAAAAAAAGTCTATGCTAAGAGGGGGGGGGTCATGATCCCCATGACCCCTCCCCTGGATCCGCCACTGAATCTACGTAACATTTTTCTCTGGTATAGGTAATCATCTGTTCCCGGTGAACTTATACTGTCATAAATTAGTTTTTTTTAATGTAGTATGGTCTAAAATATAGAATAAATCTTTGTAGTACCATGTCAGGAACATAAATACATAGAAATATATTAATAATATGATTCTATTGTTATGTATGCACACGCACACCTAGTATTCTAAAATAAAAATAAAAGAATAACAGTTGCTAGTATCAGTATCTATGTACAGAATGAAAATAAATCTTATAAAAACGTCACGCATTATTTTACATTATCCCACAAATTCACGGGATACATCTTCACACCCAGAGTGAAGATATAAATGTGTACAGTGCAATTTTGAACAATAAACGCATCAAAGATGGAAGTACCTAACGAGTTATCCAAACGTCTGCAGCAAATGCAACTGCCAGCGTTCCTACGAGTGCTCTTAGTGCAAAAACCAAACCATTGTTTTTAGTAAATGAATATCGATCATCAGACGAAACAACAATCGAAGACTACTTCAAGCGTTTCGATTGGGCACTACAGTTGAGCAAAATTCCAGAAGATCAACATGCAAATTATGCTCGCGTTTACATGGGCGCTGAACTAAACAACACGTTAAAATTTCTTGTGAGTCCTCGTAAACCAGAACAACTAGCGTACGATGAGTTACAACAAATTTTAAAGGACCATTTCGACCGTTCAAGAAATAAATTCGCTGAAAGCATTAAATTCCGCCACATCACACAACAAAGAGGTGAGACTGTTGCTAATTTTTCACTTAGATTAAAACAGGCTTCTGTCCATTGCGAATATGGACACTTCCTCGACAGGATGCTGATTGAATAGCTCTTGCATGGCTTAGAATCTCGAGAAATGTGCGACGAGATCATTGCTAAAAAACCAGAAACCTTCAACGCAGCATACGAGATCGCAAATTCTCTCGAAGTGACACGCAACACGTCCAACGTCATTAAGTCTAAAACCGTACCTAAGAGTAGGGTAAACTTAGTTCATGACCAAAGACGATGCTAGCCAGAGTCTGTCCTGTTGTGTCATGGACGGATGATCGATAAGCTAACAGGAACATTGGTCGATGACAATTCCAGTCCCTTTGGTGGCCGGAGACAACCTTGGAGAGGTGCCAATTGATGGTTCTGTTCATGCGTTCGACCATGCCATCTGACTGTGGGTGTAGAGCAGTTGTTCTTGTTTTGCGAATGTTCAATAGTTCGCAGATCGCTTGGAACAGAGACGACTCAAAGTTTCTACCTTGATCTGAGTGTAGTTCCAATGGTACCCCGAATCGGCAGATCCACTGGTTAACAAGTTCTCCTGCTACCGTAGCGGCTTCTTGATTTGGCAACGCATAAGCTTCAACCCACTTGCTAAAGTAGTCCATGACCACTATGATGTATTTATTTCCCTTGTCGGATTCTGGAAATGGACCAGCCACGTCGATTGCGATTCTTTCAAATGGGCTCCCAACATTGTATTGGCGCATTGGAGCTCTCCGACGTCTTTGCGGCCCATTGCTTGCAGCGCAAACTACGCACTTCTTGCACCACTCTTTTACGTCCTCCCGACAATTAACCCAGTAAAATCGCACACGCAGCTTCTGAACTGTCCTCGTTACTCCTAAGTGTCCTCCATCAGTTCCATCTTGAATCTCCTTCAGTACCTCCGGTACTCTTTTCCTGGGGATTAAGATCTGCATCGTTTGCTGCGTAGCCTCAGGACCTTCCAGGATACGTTTCAGTAGTTCATCTTCTATAACAATAGAGTTCCACTGCGCCCAGTACGATTTTACGGTTTTCGAGTGTCGTGCAACTTCTTGCCAGGTTTGTTTGCGGCTTTCTTTCTTCCATTCTAATATGTATTTTAATTCCGGATCACCTTCTTGGTCTTTCACAACTTCTTCAGTCAGCCAATGGTCGTCTATTGCTGTGGTTCGTAAGATTGGAGCAGACTTCTCTTCCACACGGGTACAGTGTTTGCAGTCTTCTAAGCATTTTCGTCTTGATAATGCGTAGGCGTTACAATGACTAATTCCAGCCTATGCTCGATGATGAATTCACAGTCCTGTAGCCGTTCGATCCATCTAGCTACCTGCCCTTCCAGATTCTTGAATTTTAACAGCCACTTCAACGCAGCATCAGTCCTCACCAGGAATTTCCTTCCATACAGGTATTTATAGAAGTGTTCAACGGCTTTAATAACTGCCAATAATTCTCGCCTGGTGACGCAGTAGTTACGTTCCGGCTTCGACAGAGTTTTGCTGAAGTAGCCGATGACCTTCTCTTGTCCATCTTGAATTAGTGATAGGACGGCGCCGATTCCGACATTGCTGGCATCTGTGTCCAATATGAAGTCTCCGTTGGGTAGAGGATAACTCAGGACTGGTGCTATTGGCTCGCTTGAGGTTGTCGAAAGCGTCTTGGCATTCTTCTTCCCACACAAACTTCCGTCCTTCTTCCGTGAGTCGTATCAGAGGCTTGGCAATGTTGGCGAATCCAGAGACGTATCGCCGGTAGTACGTGCAAAGACCAATAAAGCTTCGCAATTCATGTTTGTCATTGGGCACTGGCTATTCCTTTACTGATCGGATCTTCTAATTGCCAACGGCTATTCCGTTTCCGGACACAATATGTCCCAGGTACTGCACTTCTTTTCGGAAGAGATGACATTTCTTTGGACTAAGCTTCAAACCAGAACTTCGCAGTCTCAGGAATACCTCCTCCAAATTCCTCATGTGATCGTCGAATGTTCTTCCGACCACAATAATATCGTCAAGGTACACCAAACAGATTTTCCAAGATAGCCCTTGCAGTACCGTTTACACGAGTAGTTCATACGTAGCAGGGGCATTGCAGAGTCCAAACGGCATTACTGTAAATTGCCACAGTCCGGCCATGACAGAAAACGCAGTTTTCTCTTTATCCGTTGGTGCCATTCCAACCTGCCAGTACCCACTTTTCAAGTCCAATGTTGAGAATATTTTCGACCCGGCCAGCGTATCCAATGTGTCATCTATTCGGGGCAACGGGTAGCTATCCTTCTTCGTCACGTTGTTGAGTTGACGATAGTCCACGCAGAATCGTGTTGACCCATCTTTCTTCTTTACCAACACCACTGGTGAGGCCCACGGACTGCTTGAGGATTCAATGACACCTTCTTTTCCACGTGTTGAATAATTTTCTCGGTTACCTCTCTCTTGGCCAATGGTAATTGTCTTGGTACTTGGTGGACGGGGCGTGCATCGCCGGTGTCCATTTGATGCTGGACTATGTTGGTTCTACCCTTGGTCCCACAGCTGGTGTCGAAAACGTCTTGATATTCCGTTATTAAATTTATCATTCTGTTATTCTGTTCCTGGTTTAATTACCGGCAAGATATTGACAGTAGATTGGCCAGTTCTACGGGAAGCTTCTTTGATGGATTTTGTGTAACGGATGTTCGTCTGATAATCGAAGTTACTGATGCACAATGTCCTAAGATAGTAGTCTTCTTTAGTGTAACTGGATAATAATTCACATTCATTACTCGAACTGGTACTACATTTCCAGTATGCACGAGAGATTTTCCAACCAGTATTCCTCGAGTAGTCGTTTTATTATGATTACCAGCTTCTAATAACATGGTACATCCTGTTGGGAGTTCACGTTCCATGTGGGCATCCACAATCATCTCACTTCGATTTAACACGACAGTATCTTCAGCTAAGGTTACACGTACTGTGTCTGCTCCTCGGGGATGTAAAACGATCTTAAGTGTGCCGCGTTTTAAATTTAGTTCGACACCATTTGCGTTCATGATGTCCATCCCGAGAATGAATTCGTCTTCAATGTCAGCTACCAAGGCTCGGTGTTTAATTCGTGTATTTCCGATGGAGATGGTAATGTCTGCTTCGCCATGGATGGTTGCCGTGGACCCTGTTGCTGTGCGCAATCGCCATTTTGTTGATTCAATCGTTATCTGTTTCTTGAGAGTATCAGGTCTGATGATGGTTTTTGTAGCACCTGTATCGATCAGCAAGGCATGTGGTTTCCCGTCGATCAATCCATCCACAAAGATGCTATTTATTCTTGGTTGTAGGGATGCGATATGTCCAGTTAGCTTCAGGATATCATGATGATGGACCGTCGTTCGCCCTCTTGCGTCGACTCACTTTAGATTTTCCGCAGCCTTGCTCTTTATTTGTTTCCCGCAGCGGCTTCGCACATGCCCTAGCTCACCGCAGTTCCAGCATCGAAGTTGTCTCTTCTTTGGCAACATCTCAGTCATGACACGAGGTGCTGTTTCCTCCATAGACTCATTATGATTCTCCTCCACGCCCTCTATTGTGCGAATATTTCCTTGTCTTGAAGCGTGTTCTGCCGCCTCGAATTCCAATGCGCTGGCCAAGGCAACGGACAGGTTACTCGAACGAGCCAGAATCAGGGCCCGCTTGGTTCCTTTATCTTGGAGACTATCAATGAATCCTTGCACAGCCAGTCGTTCCAACACACTATCTGGGGTGTCAGGATATGCTAGTCCATCTAGACAAGAGATATCAGATTCAAATTCTTGTAGACTTTCGTTTGATTTCTGACATCTATTTCGCAGCTGCAAGCGATATACTTGCCGCATATGTGCGTGTCCATAACGCATTTCCAAGCGTTTAACTAGTTGCTGATAGTTCTGTCGCTCTTATGGAGGAATTGTTTCAATATATCCACTGCGTCACCACGCAGCGCAATTATCTAGGCCGTTGCCTTCTCAGATGATGACCAACCATTTGATACTGCGGCAGCTTCGAATTGGGCGTAATAATTAGGCCAAGATACCTTGCCATCAAACTGTGGTGGTTTAATGTGGAATCTACGCAGTGATTCTTTCCCCTCTGTCACTAAATCTTCAACTTTCTCGTTATTTAATGGCTGGTCACTAGATGGAGTTTTCTGAATCAAATCGTGAATTTGTTGGACATTTGGCTGTTCGTGATTCAATTTTGCCAATCTTGCTTCGATTTCTTCTATTTTTTGTTTAAATTTTTTTTCAAAATTTCTCGAATGTTCTTCAATTTTTTCAAACTTTTGTTCAAATTTAGTTCCCAAATTCGTTTTCAAGCTTCTGGAACTTTCTTCAAATTTAGCTTCCAAACTTCTGGAATTTTCTTCCAATTTAGTCTCCAAGCTTCTAGAATTATCTTCTAATTTGGCTTCCAAGCTTCTGGAATTTTCTTCTAATTTATTTTCCAAGCTTGTTTCCAAGCTTCTAGAATTTTCTTCTAATTTAGTTTCCAGGCTTCTAGAATTTTCCATAAGTTCTTTCAGATTTTTGGAATTTTCTTCGGTATTTCTGTAACTTTCTTCCAATTTGGCTTCCACACTTCTAGAATTTTCTTCATATTTAGTTTCCAAACTTCTAGAATTTTCTTCAAATTTAGTTTCCATAAGTTCTTTCAGTTTTTTTGAATTTTCTTCCATGCTTCTGTACATGGAGTCCAAATCGCCCGGAATTTTGAATTCGTAAGTATCGTAAGTATTTCACCAGCTTCAACCAAAAATTGACGTTCTAATTCTCTCTTGAGATCAGTCACTTTTAAGTCACTTAGATTTACCATTTTCGAATCCATTTTAATTTATTTGCACTTAAACTTCACTTTTAATTCACGAAACACAACTCTAACACCTGACACCAATTGTAACGTTTATTACAATTTCGGGTTCGGTGAAGTTTATTATTACATAAAACACGACCAATGAAAACACTAACAAAATATTTATTCAAAACGAAAATAATGAAGTAATACTACTAAGACATATATTTATATACAACACGTATTTATATTCACAACAAAGTATCTAGCAACGACTTGCACTGTTCACACTTCAAGTACTGAATGCCTGTTGCTGACCGAAACTCTCCCTTATATACTGGAACAAGATTTTCCAGAATATACGAGAGCCTCTGGAAGACGGTAGAAGCATGACGCAGAGCGAACAGGACGAAAATTGAATTTCTTTATACTTTTTACTTATTTATTTTATGAAAAATATGCTAGCTAATGAAAATGATTATTCGTTTTGTTTGCTACTGTAAGTCACCAAACGTAAGTAGTCCCTTAGAGCTAGTTCCTGATCAAAGGACTGTTTGTTGAAAACTGAATAAAGACATCAAAACATGATTATTTGATGTCAAGAGAAGAGAAACGACTGGAATTCGGAATCCTATTATATTTTAAAAAAGAGAAAAATATAAGTCTATAAATATAGTAAAAGTTCATAAACAAATATTATAAATAAATTGTAAATATATAGAATTTATTCACTAGATGACAGCACAAAAGCAATGCATTTTATTAGCGCGTTACCCCGAACCCGGATTATGCCGCCAGAACTACGGGATTGCTGACCGGAAGTACAGTGAAAATTTACGACGTCACAGCCCGCAGTTGCATTTCTTTAATACGAGCGCAACATTTACTACTGATTTATTCATTCATTGATTCATATATTTTAACATTTTATAGAAATGTGCAAAGCGCATCTATAGATAGAAATTTTTGCTATTTTCTACTTTGTTTATGACGGTTCTAAATAATTAAATTCATATCAACATTTATTTTTTAATTTCACATTTAATATTTATTTCATTACCTATATGTAAATATATGGATAATACATATTTTATTTCACTGACGCTAAAATTCGTTTTGATAGATTATTGTAACAAGTCGCATTCGCATTAGTAACAATTTGTTTTTTAATATTTTCCAGTAGTCGTTTGGCGATCAAATATCCATATACTACTCGATGAAACATCGGCCTGACGTCAGACACACGACAAAATGTTTTTGCGTATGTAGTGATTTGTGGTTTTGACAAAAATATAGATTACAGAAAAACTAGAAAATTTTATACAAAATAATGGAAAGACTATTTACGCGCGTTTTAAACTATACAAACGAGAAAGATTATTTCTGTAGTGTGAACGAAGATGAGAGTTGTCTTGGTTACACTGAAATAGTAAAAAGTAGAAATAAGGTATTAACTAACAATGTATTATTTAAATGAAATATACATAATCAAACACGACAATTTAAAAACACAGGACATATTTCTGTATAATATTTCAATACAAAATAAAAATACAATTTAAACAAACATATTATTTTCGCATTTCATATAATAATGTACTATATTTCTCTATTCAAAATCATTTACTACTGTTCCACATCGCAACCATTACTGCATAGCAACGAATTTTGTATGTGAAACTAAGCCGTACTCATTTTTATTTCCTGAAGCACAGTCATCAGCTCCAATTACTGTTCAGTAGATTTTTTTACAATACATTTTCCATTATCAGAATTTTTGACTCTTTGGGTTCATACTTATTATTTTGGCGCTTCAAAAAGGAAACTAACTTCTTATATTTGGAAATATCCACATTTTCGTTAATGTACTTTTAATCCTGGACTACATAGACCATAAACTGGATGCTTTTAAATTCTTAGCCTGTAATAAAGAATTTACAATAACGAAAACAATTTTTTTTAGTTTTTATAATTTACCTTTTCAAAAAAGTAAGCCAGCATTATAGTTTCATGTTTTTTTAACTATTTTCTTTTCTCTCTATTCACAAAATAAGTTGTAGCATTTAAAATATTTTTCTTTCGATTTTTCTGGTAGTAAACTCGATGAAGCTTCTTTAGCTGCATTTAAAATATCTTCTCCAAAAGAAAATAGGGTTTCTGAATTATTCTCTTCTGCTTCCATCTCGCCTAAATCGAATTTTCTATTTTGACAGTATTTTTGTTTGTTTATAATACGTTGTTTTAGTTGCTAGGACAAGCCATCTATTATTTATTAATTATTAAATATTTATTGAATCTCAAAAATGTCAAGTTTATTTTCAGACATATCCGGGCAAAATGCAGCAAAATAGTATGTGCAACACGTTTAGAAAAGTGGTTACAATTCACTCGTATGGTTTTAAGTACTCGTTGCGCTTGCACTTGAACAGCCATACACGTTCATTAAAACATCGCTTTTCTAACCTAGTCTCATAATATACTATTATTTGATATTATGGTTTAAAAATTAAATAAAATACTTATATATATATATATATATATATATATATATATATATATATATATATATATATATATATATATATATATATTGTTTAATTTCGCATAGCCACCTAGAATAGTTGAATAAAAATCATTTCAGACATTTCTCAATTATCTACCGGGTGTAACACGAAAAGTGAAACATAGGCGTTTAACATGGCAAATCAGTTTTTCCGTGCGCATTGCTTCACTAATTATTTTAGGAAAAAATGTTTCAAATAAGTGTTGTAAAGCATAAAATGCTACATCCGAATCAATAAACAAAATTAATTTAGACTACTTCATAACTGCAGAAATTAAATTTAAAAATTCACGTAATTTCAATTTAATAGTAATAGCCATGGAATTAAAAACAAGAGATGAACAAATGCGTAACGTTTTATACGTCAAATTATTAGTATTTATTTTGACCAACTGTGATATTAAATCAATATTTGGGTTTATTATTATCAAAAATGAATAATGGGGTAGGTGGCTCAGTGGTATCGAGTCGGCCTGTGGATCTTGAGAACCCTGGTTCGATCCCCACAGCCGACAAACAATTTTCACCAATTTAAAAAATCTACCCCTGTGGCTCCTCCACCACTAATATCTTTGGAGGCCGTGATTTGACGGCTGGTAACCGCACTTCACGCGAAAAAATATATCACTTACCGAGATCTGCTTAGGCAGAGTGCCACACCCAGGAATGGGTAAAAGGCGTGATGATATATTTATTTATTTATTTTAAAAATGAATAATTATTCAGATGAAAAGTTGCAAAAAATTAAATGGCATTATTCTGGCCATAGTTTACGACTAATTCGTGACTATATTAGCGCTATTTGGCAGCATCATGATATTCCTAGTACGGCAACTATTCAGAGGTTTATAGCAAAGTTTGAAAAGACAGGATCACTAAATTTCAAGAAAGAAATAAATGAAAGAATTTATAACAATGAAGAAAATATTCTTGCTTTAATAGAACTGGCATAGAATTCTCAAAAAACATAAATACATTCCTTTTAAATTTCAAAACCACCAAAATATTTTGGAACGAGATTTTGAACTGCGTGCCTCATTCTGTGAAATAATGATGGAGAAATCAAATTGTAATAGAGAATTTTTAAGTAGTATTTTATTCACAGATGAGTGCACATTTACCATGAATGGCGAACCAAACTGTCATAATTATCGGTACTGGTCACAAAATAATCCATATAATATTGTAGAATCGAGGACACAATATCGTCATTCTGTCAATGTGTGGGCAGGAATTTTTGGTTATAAAATCATTGGCCCATTCTTCATCCAACGAATAAATTCAGCATCATATTTGAATTTGTTAATTAATGCTGTTGGACCACAAATTGTTGAAACAAACAAAGAAAATGTGTGTTTCCAGCATGATGGCTGCCTTGCACATAGCACTAGAGAAGTTGTGGAATATCTAAACCATGTATTTCCTGAAAGCTGGATAGGACGAAATGGACCAGTTAACTGGCCAGCACGGTCGCCAGATTGAAATCTGTTCGATTTTTTTTTATGGGGCCATTTAAAATCTTATGTTTATAAAAAAGATACCAGAATTTAGAAGAACTTAAAAATGCTATATTACGAGAATGCCAGAAAATAAATAATCGACAATTAAGGAATGCTCGAGAAAGCTTCTACAACAGATTAGGTTATTGTTTAGCTCAAAACGGTGGACTATTTGAACATCTAATTTAACAATTTAAGAATATTTAGTTTGTTGATGTTTTTATTCAATTTCATTTATGTTACATTAATTAATTTGGTAAATATTTAATAACAACCTACCTTAAATATTTTATCGAGTTTATTATTTTATTATTCTTAAATCTAAAAAAAATATTTGCCTTATTGTTATTAAATTTTTATTTAGAAAATAAATATGTAGTACGTAAAAATGATATTGACAATTTATTCTGACATTGAAGTATAAAACGTTACGCATTTGTTCGTCTCTTGTTTTTAATTCCATGGCTATTACTATTAAATTGAAATTACGTGAATTTTCTAATTTAATTTCTGCAGTTATGAAGTAGTCAAAATGAATTTTGTTTATTGATTCGGATGTAGAATTTTATGCTTTACAACATTTATTTGAAACATTTTTTCTAAAATAATTAGGGAACCAATGCGCACGGAAAAACTGATTTGCCATGTTAAACGCCTATGTTTCACTTTTCGTGTTACACCCGGTATATACATACATATACAGGGTGTAACAGCGAAACCAACCACCGCCTATATTTTCTTTATTATTATAGTTACAAAAAAATATTACAAAGCAAAGTTGTAGAAGACCAAGGGGGACATCTGCTTAAAGAATAAAATAATTTTTTAAACCAGTGATTCTCAACTTACAACACAAAGTTATATTTTTTCAAATCGGATTGCACATATTTTATATCCTTATATCCTTACATAACAAAAATATTGAGAAAATTCAATTTAAATTTTCGATAAATATTAATTAATATGACACAAAACAGTAGGCTATGATCAATAATAAAACAAAATAAGTTTATTGTTATTTATAATAATTAGTTGCGATTGTTGTTTTTATTGAGAAGGTAAATTATGAGTATTGTATTAGGTAATTAAATGTTTATGGTTTATAATCATTATGTTTATTGATTTGTTATTGATCATGACCTATTGTTTTTTGTCATGTTAAATAAAATTAAAAAATATGTATAAATTCATTTGAAAAAATATAACTTTGTGCTGTAACTTGAGAATCACTGGTTTAAGCAATTATTTTTTTCTTTAAGCAGATGTCCCTTTTGGTCTTCTATAACTTTTCTTTATAATATTCTTTAGTAACTATAATAATAAAGAAAATATTGGCGGTGGTTGGTTTTGCTGTTACATCCTGTATATATATATATATATATATATATATATATATATATATATATATATATATATATATATATATTGTTTAATTTCGCATAGACACCTAGAATAAAAATAATTTCTGACATTTCTCAATTATCTTATTTATCTCGATTTTTTTTCATATACATTTAGGACAAATAATACATCGTTGTAAAGAGTATATATATATATATATATATATATATATATATATATATATATATATATAATAATTTAAGAATTAATAAGAAATATAAGATAAGCTTTAACGTCTTTTTATTTTCACCCAAAACATATAACTAACTAAAATCAATAACTACCACAACATAGAAATAACTTAACAATTGTAGTTAATTATCAAATAATAAATAAACATTTCATTTGAAAATAATCAAGTCACCAAAAATAAACATTTCATTTGTAAATGTAAATAATCAAGACACCACACTACTCCCCCCCAAAACGGGATAGACACGGAAAAACAAAAATGAAATAATTACTGAGTACAAAAATATTTATATACAAACAATAGAAATTTTAAGGTTACAGTGGTAACTCAGGTGACGCTGTCAAATGCAAGAAAATTCAAAATTTTGGTTAATTCTGTCAAAATTAAGTACTGTCTATGTATGCTGGTTTAAGTCTGTCAATGCTGACAGATTCTATTTTTCCATTGATCAGTATTATTAAAAATTTGTTATATCTGTCTATAACTTTAAATGGATCATCAAAAGCTTGTTTAAGAATCAGTCCAATTGCATCATTTCTGACGAAGACATGAGTAGTAAGAAATAAATTTGGAGGATTGTAAGTTGGGACAGATGTAGATATTTGAGAAGAAAAAGGTTCCAGTTTATTAATTGCAGTTTTGAGAGTTGTCAAAACTTGAGCAGTGTCAAAATCGTGTGCTAAAAATTATGGTTCTGTAGGTATGAATTCTCCTGGCAATCTTAACTTTTCACCATAAACTAACTCTGCAAAAGTACAGTAATTGTTTTTTATTGTAGATCTAATACCCAGTAACACAAATGGAAGGAAAGCCATCCAATGGGAAGAATTTCGATAAGTTTTTAAAGAATCTTTTAAGTGACGATGAAATCTTTCTATAATGCCATTTGATTGAGAGTGATAGGCTGTAGTCTTTATGTGATGAGATCCAAGTAATAATAATAAATTGGTAAATAACGCTGCAGTAAATTGTTGTCCTCTATCAGTGGTGATAGTTTTAGGGACACCGAATCGCGAAATCCACCCCGAAACAAAAACTTTCGCAACGGTCCTAGCTGAACAATCTTTTAAGATGAGAAAGAGAATGAAAATGATTGAAAATAGTGGTTTGAAAATAATGGTATGTATGGCCTACAATTTCCAGTTGACATATCACAACACAGTTTGAGGTTAGATTTGGGTAAAGGCAAATCTTAAAATGTAAGTGAAGTGTTAGTTGATTATTTTAAATTTAGTAAATCTGTATTAGTTAACAGAGCCAGAGCTATTTTATTGTAATCAATATGTGTGCTTTTGTACAATGAATTAATAGACATGCGTGACAGTGCGTCGGCTACAGGATTGTTCCTTCCGGAAACATGACGTACGTCAGGCGTAAATTGGAAAATGAAGTCTAATTGGCGAAATTCTCTAGGTTAATAATTATTATTGTGTGCTAATTTAGTAGTGAATGTGAGTGGTTTGTGGTCAGTTAAAATGTGGAAATTTTGTCCTTCCAAGAAATGACGGAATTTTTTTACAGCTAAAAATATTGCCAGAAGTTCCTTTCCGAACGTGCTATACCATTTTTCGGTTGGAGTTAAGGTTGTCGAATAAAACAATATGGGTTTCCAGCTGTTATTGACGAACTGTTGCAATACTGCCCCAACTCCAACATCGGATACATCAACCATAACATTAAGGGGAGCGTTATGTTCAGGAAAAGTTAGACAAGTATGCTCAGATAATTTAATTTTAATAATTTTGAAGGCGTCTTTTGCTTCGTTTGACCAAATAACTGTTTTCGAACTGTTTTTGTAATGACTCAAAAGTTTATTAATCGGATTTAAAATTGTTGCCCAATTTTTTATTACACGATGATAGAAATTTACTAATCCTAAAAATTATCGAAGCTGTTTTTGTGAAGTGGGAAGGGGGAATTTATTTATTACATCAATTTTTCTTTGTAAAGGTTGAATTCCTGCAGAAGAAATACAATGTCCAAGAAACTCTGTTTCATGTAAACCGAACTGACATTTATTTTTATATATTAAAATACCGTATTACTCTAACCTCTCAAATGTAATTTTCAAATGTTCTAAATGTTCTTTTGGCGTGTTACTTGCAATAAGAATATCGTCAACATAAGCAAATGCGAAATTTAAACCTCTAATAACTTTATCTATAAATCGTTGAAATGTTTGAGCGCTATTCCTCAAACCAAACGGCATTACAGTGTATTCATAGAGACCGAAAGGTGTGGTGATTGCGGTTTTTTTTTAATAGATTCCTCGTCCATCGGAATTTGATTATAAGCCTTTACAAGGTCTAATTTGGAAAAAATATTTGTATTTTGTAGGTTTGAAGTGATATCTTGTAAGTAGGGTAATGGATATCCATCGGGTGTAGTCTGAGAGTTAAGAGTACGGTAGTCGCCACACGGACGCCATTCACCCGTTTTCTGAACCAAATGCAGAGGTGAAGCCCAAGCACTTGAAGATGGACGAATTAATCCAATTTCAAGCATACGATTGAACTCTTTTTTAGCAATTAAGAGCTTGTCTGGAGCCAAACGGCGTGGCATCGCAAAAGTAGGATTGCCAACCGTAACTATTTTATGTTTGACTGCATGTTTAATGTCACGTTTAATATCTAAATTTTTAGTTAAATTAGGGTAGTTTAATAGTACGTGCTCGAAAATGTTTGTTGGATTATGGATGTTGTTAATATTTTTTGTATGACCAGATTCTATAACACATTTTGATGACAGATCAATTAAAAGTTTGTAATGGGTTAAGAAATCAGCTCCAAGAATTGAATTTTGAACATCAGCAATAATAAACTTCCAGGTAAAACTTTTTGAGAAGCCTGAATCTAATGTCTTTGTTTTATAACCGTAGGTTTTGATATTAGTATTATTTGCAGCTTGCAGGTAATGTAGGTTTAATTGATTTTTGGAATGTTTATTAACTTTGACAACGCTCACCTGTGCACCGCTGTCAACAAAAAAACGCAGGCTGGTATGTCTGTCAGTTAAAAAAAATAACTTAGCAGACGTTGTATAAAAAGTATTACTGGAAACACAAGGTATATAATTAGATTTTTTATAAAATGATTTTTCAGAGTTTGATAGCACCTCAGGTTTTGTTAATAAGGGTGAACCTGAACATGGTGAAACACACTTCTTGGATTTCTTCCCAAACGTTGAGTGATACAAGCAGAGAGTTGAAGATGAAGATGAATTTGAATTGGATGTTGTGGTAGCATTCTTTAGAGATGATAATTCCAGCTTCAGGTCCTTAATTTCTTGAGATAATTTTTCAAGGTTGATGACTCGTCAGAAATTGCAGAAAGAGAAGGATTGGCAATAGTGAGAAGTTTGTCGGCAATTATAGTCTTGTCTTCTAATGAACTGCTAGGCATTGATGTTAATATCAGTTGTATGTTGATTGGCAGTTTTTGTACAAACAGTTCTTCCAAAATATTGTCATCCAAAAGCTTAGATCCTAAAAGTTGACGCAAATATCTTAACAACTGAGTAGGTTTCTTGTCTTCTAATGAAGAAAAATTAAATAATTGTTGCAGTTTTTCTTTTTCAGATTGCCCCGTTCTCTGAATTAAGGCATTTTTCAAAATAGTATAAGGTAGATCCGCTGGAGGTGCCACTATAATGTCTCTAACTTCATTTGCGAACTGTGGTGTTAAAATGTCTATGATCTTGCTAAATTTCGAAAGTTCAGATAATATTCTCCGTGAAGCAAAAATTGTCTCTACTTGCGCGAACCACACCTCTGGATCAGCAGGCCAATAGTCTGGTAACTTGAAGGGTCCAGTTAAAGTTGACACATCCACCGTAGGATTGTCCAGTGCAATCGGAGGAAAAACTTGATTCGTTTCAGTCATAACTGCGTACGAGGTAAGCGTGTAATGAGGGGTCACCAATATAATAAATTAAGAATTAATAAGAAATATAAGATAAGCTTTAACGTCTTTTTATTTTCACCCAAAACATATAACTAACTAAAATCAATAACTACCGTTACATAGAAATATAACAACTTAACAATTGTAGTTAATTATCAAATAATAAATAAACATTTCATTTGTGAATGTAAATAATCAAGTCACCACATATATATACAGGGTGTAGAATTGAAATGTGGCGTATAGGGATTTCAATGATATTTTTTAAATATTGCTGTATCTCTTTACCTATTCACTTTAGAGCAAAAGCGTAAATAAAAAATTATTCAGAAATTAAAAACGCTTCCTATAAAGTAAATTTCATTACATAAATGTAAATAGTTCACGAGATATTAATTAAATGAAATTCAAAATTTATTCAAATTTTTTGTAGATTGCGTTGGAAAATTAAACAAATGAACTGAATATTTGACATATTGTAAAAGAGTTTGAAATTTGTTTGTTACAGTGTTGTAATATTTGTTGAACAAGTTTTTGAAGAATATTGTGAGGAAATAGTGAATAAATTTCAAGTGCACAAAATGTTTGACGTATTTGTTATAAAATAAGAAAAATACATTATATTGCTACTATAATTTTAAGTTAATGTGTCGGCAGGTATTTTTGGATCGCACATTATTGGACCGTTTTTTATTGATCTAGCTTTAGATGGAGTCAAGTATTTGAATCTTCTTCAAATCGATATTGGACCTGAATTGGAAGTAAGATCCAGGGAAAATCAAATTATTTGGTACCAGCATGACGGCTGCCCAGCACATTTTGCAAGAGATGTAAATGCATACTTAGATGAATGCATTCCAGATTCGTGGGTTGGTCGTGGGGGTACAATTAACTGGCCAGCCCGTTCTCCGGATTTGGTGCCAAATGACTTTTTCTTATGGCCATATTTAAAAGAAAAAATTTATAAATCCAATATTGCAAACATTGATATTTAAAAAAATACAAATATAAAAGAATATGAAGCAATCACACAAAGACAATTAAGTAATGTGCGCCAAGCATTTTATGATCGGTTGCCATTGCTTAGCAGTGAATGGAAACTTATTCGAACATTTCTTGTAAATTTATAAATAAATAATTTGTTAAAATTATAGTAGCAATATAATATATTTTTCTTATTTTATAATAAATACGTCAAACATTTTGTGCACTTGAAATTTATTCACTATTTCCTTACAATATTCTTCAAAAACTTGTTCAACAAATATTACAACATAGGATACTTTATAGGAAGCGTTTTTAATTTCTGAACAATTTTTGTATTTACGCTTTTGCTCTAAAGTGAATAGGTAAAGAGATACAGCAATATATAAAAAATAACATTGAAATCCCTATACGCCACATTTCAATTCTACACCCTGTATATATATATATATATATATATATATATATATATATATATATATATATATATATATATATATATATATATATATATTTATACAAGGTGATTCTGGAAAGATGAACCCCCACACCCCTTAACTTTTTTATTATAAGAAATAGAAAAATTGTTTTCATATGGAATTTTTAGTATATTAAATATACTATTTTATAACACATATAGAAATTTTTTATAAAGTCTGGTTTACATTATGCGACTATCAACTTTTATTTTTCAAATGGGAACCTAGAATTATTTTATTAAAAAAAAACCGCCATTTTTTTCTCTTTTGAACGATGTATTTGTCATAAATGTATATGAAAAAAATCTAGATAAATAAGATAATTGAGAAATGTCAGAAATAATTTTTATTCAACTATAATAGGTGGCTACGCGAAATTAAACAAAATGTAAAATGAATAAAAAAAACACTTGAAACAAATAACAAATAAATATCTGCATTGTTGTCATTAATTTTACCTTGTTACATCTTGTTAAATTTCGCATAGCCACCTTCTCATAGCACTCTGATAATTGCTTTAAAGCGTGTATTTTCTTTTGCTTCTAACTCGGACATAAGAAACAATTGAACAACAAATTTATACTCTGTGGATGCATTTTTTCATTCTGAACATTTTTCTTCCGTACAATTTTGTTCTTAAATTAATAGGTAAAGAGATATCGCTAAATCAAAATTTTAACATTGAATTTCCTATGTTCGGAAAAAAAGTAGACACACGGTATATGAGATCTGTTAGAAAACTATCTGACCTTCGGCCGGGGAAAAACTGGCACCCTCTCCACACGCTCCTCTCAGTGGTGCTGTCATTGTGGGAAGCATTTCGGGAAAGCCTCTTTCGGAATGGAGTTTATCTCGGCTGTCGTTGCAGCCATAATGTCCTCTCTGATCTGAAATCGCGTTCCTTTTAAAGGCCTCTTTAGTTTGGTGAACAGCTAGAAGTCGCAGGGGGGCATATCAGAAGAGTAAGGAGCCTATTGAGCCATAGGGGCTGTTTTTTCGTCAAAAAAGTCAAAATCAAGTGCGAGAAATTTGCTGGAGCATTGTCGTGATGGAGGCACCAATTTCCTGTTGACCACATCTTCGGTCTCTTGCACCGCTCAGCATCACGTAGACGACAGAGGATATGCCTGTAGTACTCTTTGACGATTGTTTGACTCTGTGGTACGTGCACGTGGTGTACCACACTGCGGGAATCAAATAAAGCAGTCAGTATAACTTTGACGTTGTCGCGCACTTGGCAGGCATACTTTGGTTTCGGTGACGTGAATGCTTCCACTGTGACGACCGGGATTTGGTTTCCAGGTCATCCCCGTATACACAGGACTCGACATCAGTGATTATGGTGTTCATGTTGTCGGGGTCACTGTTTGTGGAGTTCAGCATGCCCTGTGAGACTTCAACACGAAGTTGCTTTTGCTCCGCCATTAGTAACTTCGACTGCTCTTAAATTAATTTATTAAATTTTGTTAAAAATGTGACTTTTTTAGTTACGATATGTGTACAAAAACCAATCTTTTCAGAAAACAAACATATATAAGTAAGTAAAAACGCGACAGTTATCTTGGTATGAGTATGAGGTAAAGAGCAAGTAAATTTACAAAAAAAAATAAACTTAACTTATAATTATGAGGTTTCACACTATTATAAAATCGTGGTACAGAAATATGGGGCGGAAATAAATAAATAAAAGAGGAAAACATTCAAGAAAAGTACTTAAGATGGATATTAGTATTAGATATTCAAACTTCAAAATATGTTATTCGTGAAGAAATGACAATAAATACAATGAGAATCGAAGCAAGTGGAATAGGGGTCAATTCTAGCACATGTTGAAAATAAGAAGTACATAAGAGAATAACCAATATTTAACAAATTGGATAAACGTACAACGTAAGAGGCGAGTACAACCCACAAGAGGTACTAATAGCGAGAGAAAAAAATTCGGTCATATGCTTTAACTAACGTTATTTTTAATTCAAATCTGATTTTATTCCATTTGTTCTCTCTATTTTTACAATGTGTCATAGGTAGACTCGTTTAATTTAATTTACATTAATTAGTTTAAATCTACACCTGTGGCTCCTCCTCCACTAATATCTTTGGGGACCGTGATTTGACGGCTAGTAACCGCACTTCACGCGAAAAAATGTATCACTTACCGAGATCTGCTTAGGAACAGTGCCACACCCAGTAATGGGTAAAAGACGTGATGATATATTTATTTATTTTATTTATTTACATTAATTAATTATTTACTTAAAATACTAATTACAAAGGAAACAAAAAAATAAATGACGAAACAAGACAAATTGTGTGAAATATGTATGACAAGAGAAAAGACAATGTGGTACATGATGTATGAATGTGAAGGGGAATTATTCCCCTTGGGAATGGGAAGAATGAATAATTTTGGAAAACGGATATAATATATATATATATATATATATATATATATATATATATATATATATATATATATATATATATATATATATATATATGTCAGGCCAGTAATTTGCGGACTTTTCTTCCATATATCCAACCATTTGCGGACCTCAATCGCTCTTTGCGGACGTCCCCAAAGAGAGATTATATTTTTCCTACACCTTGCGGACTCGCTGTTTTCGCGGGCTTGAAACGAGTGGAATATTTCTGAACTACAGTAATACCTAATACCGACTATAGATGGTGAGTGTAGTAAGTAAGCGTTCACCGCCACACCAATATTTTAAGTGACAGGACCGTAGCTGCGTTTTTCAATAAATATAATATATTCCGTTAGGAATAAATTATTGATACGATGTCCTTAACTGGAAACTTATTGAAACACAAAATTTGTGAAACAAAATACCAAGTGTTTTTAATTATTTTTTTATTTACTTTATTGAAACACTCTTTAACAAACAATATTGATAAATATTTTTCAATCCAATATTCACTACAATTTTTAGTTTAAATGTGTGAGTAATATCATTTAGTTATTGATGAATTCGAATAAAAATTTACATTAATTGTGGTAGGACATTTCTGGTCTATTGAAAATTTGTTGAATTTTTATCTCTAGTAATAATTTCAATGTAGTCAGTTTACGGCTCTGCGCCAATCGTGTTGCGCTATGTCTATGTCGTCAGAGTGCACTCATTAGTATGCAAGACACTTGTCGCTCGCTGACAGTGCAGGGTATGATTTAGGCATATTTTCTGTGTTATAATTGCATTAGTCAGTAATAATTCTAAGTGATATCATTGCTAAATAAAAAATAATATTTATTAACAAAATTTCCTTAATTTTACATTTACATTTTTACATATTCATATAGCATACATATTTTCTTGTTAAGTGTACTTAAAATTTCTTGTTTAATTTTATAAGGAAACATACCAGGATTTATTTTACTTGAATTTTTTTTTTCATTAAATGTACCATTTGCTAGAAATTTGAATGTAAATTGTAACTACGCCGCAAGGCATGTCAGTGAACTTGGCGGACTTTACTTAAAAAAATAAACATGTATCGATAGATTTGTCTTTGATTTTATTTCAATTTAGAAAATTAAAAAGCAAATCTACAATTAGTTATAAGTTATAATTATCTATCTTTATTATCTCAAGTAAAATATATGAAAATAAATTCAACTGTTAGGAGTCCGTGAAATTAATTATGTTATACCCAAATATTATACGTTAATTCAAATCGTTTCATGCACAAGATTTTTGAAAACCTAGTAACATAGAAATACCTGTTGTTAATAATGCATTTTTTTGTGATTCCTTAAATCAAAACTTACAAGCTGTGTATGGAAATAAAGTACCATATTTTCGACAGTAAATAATTCAATATCTAGCAGGACCAAGTTCGGATGCAGGTGGGTACGGGTCGCAAGCAGGTGGAGTGTGGGATACATTTCGGTTCACGCGCTATCCTAGCCGACCGCGGACAATGTAACATTCTTATTGTTGTTGGTATAAAGTAGAATCATGTAAATTTAATAATGTCTAGTAGACACTGAAATAAGAGCAGATTGTTTCAATCTAATAAATACAGTCTAAGAAAACAAAATCGAAGCTTTAAAAAGTTATTGGAAAAAAAGATAATTTAAAATAAAATTTAGTTATTTATTTGATAAGTAACAAATAAAATATTTTATCAAGCCATGTACCCATTTCTGGACGCGGCACTCTGCTAGTGTCAAAAGTAGTGCGTTTATCAGTCGTCAATTCAGGACTCCCAAAGATCTTTTTAGTGGTTTATAAATTTTTTATTGATCTAAATTCTAAATATTCATTCCTGCTTCCTCATATTTTAGACAAAATCCTGACTTATCTGAAACACCAACTACATTATCGGCAACACCTGCTAACAATAAATTAAAATATGAAACTGGAAATGATAGTGACGGTAATTCATCATCAGTTTCGAAGAGTACATCAATATTTCCTGACTGTGACAGTATAAATAGTATTGGCAGTGACACGGATGCTAACTATTTATTTCAATAATTTTATGAAATTAACCATCATGATCCATTTGACTGCAATTTCAGTAATATGACACTAGTAAAAGAATTAAGACATGGATATAACTGCGAGATTCATTTCAAATGTAAAATGTGTAATAAAAATGCAATTATATTTTCAGGAAAAAAATCTGATGTGGACATCACATGACTTTCTTGCACGCGTATTAAACTATAGCTATTTTTTTAATTGCACATATTTGACGTAATTTGACTAGACAATATTTTTTGGATTTTTTTCTTATTTATTGTTCTAATCCATTCGCTTTTAATTAAAATAAAAACAAATAATATATAATTTTTTTAATTTATATATCTCGCTTATACAAAAGGCTAACTTAATAATTCTTAATGTGCTAGATGCAGAATTTAATTAACTAAAACTTTTATTTGCAACTGTTAGCAGCTTGATGATAAAATCTATTATGTTATTTCCATTGATATAGTAGTATTACATACCAAATTTCAAAAGTTTTGGATAATAGTTTAATATAGTTTTTCATTAAAATCAACTATAGGTTTCAAGTAAAGTACCACGTCCGGAAGTTATAATGACCAAAGGGAGGTGCCCAACTAGGTCCTAAATACAAAATTTCAATTTTCTACGGCTTACCGTTTTTGAGTTATGCGCGATACATACGTCCGTACAGACGTCACGGCGAAATTAGTCAAAATGGATTCAGGGATGGTCAAAATGGATATTTCCGCTAAAATTTGAGAACCGAAAATTTTCGTGATTACAATACGATGACAATAAAATTTATAGTTATATGTGTATATTTTATTACAGACATTTTTGACTACGATAACTTTTGTGTTATGTATATTCGTTTACAAATAACTCGCAACCGAATTCCGATAGTATAATTTATTATTTTACTCTTGAATTTAAAAAAAAGTTTATTATCTTTTATTAAGGTGCAGTCATAAAATTTCAAGTTAACTTAAATGTAAGTATTAAATATAAAAGTATATTCACCAAAAACAAAAAACAATAAATATATACATTATATTCATATGTAAGTAGTCGTATATTCAAATTACCTGTAAAAAATATAACGCTTGTAAAGCAAAAGTACTGCGTTTAAATAACCTAGCAATCTAGTATGAGAAACTTGCAATCAGTTGACGATTTAGAAAACAGTCACCCAGTACACTAATGCAACGTTTGAAGTATTTATTTTAGTTACTGCAAAGAAGCGGGGCTAACCATTCTTTTACGGCACGACACTTCTGGCATGATGCGTTTCGTATCGCAGTTCGGAATAACGCAGACGATTCTCTTAAAATAACTCGAAATCTAATGCATTTTAAGAGATTGAACTTATTTGGTGGTACCACAAGCTCGGTATTTGAGTGTATAGAACGAGAATTTAGCTTTTTGGTCATATTTCTACCAATTGCAATTCGTCTTTTAGTGCTAACATTCGTGTTGTGCAGCCAGTTCTTTATATCGCGCCAATTCCGTCGTTTAAGGGGTGATTTCTTTAATACTTTCTCGCAGACTTCCTTTCCGGGAGCAGTACTGAATCTTGAATTTTTCTCCCTTGATTAGTTCCTTTATTATTGAAAAATATTGAGATATGGTAAATAAAGACATTTTAGCGGGTGAAAAATTCTACTAATTTTTTTTTTTAATTTCATTTTCTTTTGTTTTAAAATGGCGATAATGCTGCTTGAAATTTATTGAATAGGAAATGTATGTGCGATAATCAAATAATTTATGACAATATTTTTCAAAATAACGTGATATTATTTATTTTTTCGAAAATTAACATTGTTAAAAAAAATCAGTAAGCTATGATTTCAAAAATAATTAAATATGAAAATAATAGTATATTTCGTAACACATGCACAAGAAACACGTTCTTATTCCTTAATTTTAGAGAGCGAAACGCTGCTTTTCTCCACTAGAGAGAGAAACATTACGTTTCACTCCCTAGGTAGGATGTTTCTCTCCCTAGGAGGATGTTTCTCTCTCTAGAGACTACGATTAATAGCTGTTTGCGGCGTTTCCTAGGTAACTAGTTACGCAACTCATATTTGACATTTGTCTGGATAAGACAGTAATTTTTGTGCACTTGTTACGAAAAGTATAATATGCTTCACACAAGGGAATAATCGCTTGTTTCCCTCCCTTGATGCATAACATACTATTATATATCAAGGGAGAGAAATGCATGATTTTTCCAGAGGTACAATTCGCCCTCTGGCTACAAAACACAGAGGGAAAATTGCATTCTCTCCTGAAGTATATATACTATATTTTACACGACCGAAGAAATTTTAAAATGAAAAATGTAGTTTTAGAACCTAATTTGACATTGACATTTATAGATTGTAAGATTTAGATGTCTATGAGAAATAAAAGATAATAAACAAAATTACTTGACAACCGTAATGTTTTATTCATTAATTAAATGTCATTACTTGTCAAAATAATGACAATTCAACTAGGGAAATAATATTCACATTTCGTCCCTAGGGGCGAAATGTGTTAGTTCTGTCATGATTTCGCGATCATAGAAACATAGTTTCTCGCTCGGTTTAGTTGTAATTATAGCTTACTGGTATTATTGAGTATTGGAAATTATAATTACAATATTAATTTTCGAAAAGAAAAATCATACTTCCTTTTCAATAATTTCATTTTGAATAATAACACTACAGACTTGACTAGAATGATCATAAAAGAGAGGACCGTTGCTTGGACTCTTACTTCGACAATTGTCTTCAACCATGTAGGCAACAGATACAGCCGCTCGCCGAGAGAGTAAAAATCATATGCCGTACATTTTTGTGCCTCGATTAAATAAAATGAAGATGCCACACATCATTTTTATAAAAAAAAAAAAACTTCTGTAGTAACTAATAATAAATTTAATCAAAATTTATGCACCTGTGGAAATTTAAATTTAGGAATAGATTTAATTTTTTCTATTGATTTTCGTTCTTAATAATATTATTGCTAAATAATGAAATACGGTTAAACGTCAGTGAGTTTTGTCCAACTGATTCGAAATGAATCGCGATATTTCAATATATAACAAATGAATTAATTTACTTATGAATATTTAATCATCATTTGTTTATGTATATTCTATGTGAACTGATAAAAATCTCATTGATTTTAATAATAATATTGCTAAAAAATCAAATATAATAGCTAATTATCACATCGCATTTTACAATTGTTTAGAATGAATCGCGTTGTTTTAGTTCAACAAATGAATTAATTTACTTATGAATACTTAATCATTATTTGTTTATGTATATTCTATATGAACTGATAAGCAAATATCCGGTTTTAATTATAATACTGTTAAAAAATGAAATACAAGATCCAGCAGAGAGGTATGATGATTTTGAAACGGCAGTTAGACACTTATTTTCGAACGAATATCATAATTTATTGTTTTCATACATTACTGGTATATTGTCATTTGAAAATACATAACGAAATATTAAAAAGAAAATATTTATCTGCGAAAACACGATGTGCCTGAAATGGCCTGCCAACGAGAAGGTATCACCTATTCGGAAAACATTAGATCCACTCCGACGTGCGTGACAGTCATTTTAAAAACATCATACGTTCCTGCCGGACGCTGTATCGCTGTATAGGACGCGGGCAGCCACGTGGCGAAGGCAACCTTCACAGAAAATGACGTCAGCGTAAACAGCTGTTCAGTGTGCAACATCAAATTTTTGACGTTTGAAGATTTTGACGTTTGCTTTTTTCTGGTCTATTATCGTTTATATATTTTGCCTGTCTTATTTGTTACACTTCTTTATTTGTTATAAACAATTTTAGTTGCTGATAAGTACAAACAGTGAAAAATATGCATTATTTTCAATAACTTTAAAGACCGCTCCAGAAAGCTTTCATTGAAGATGGCGCTTTGGTCGGACGCTAGAAATTAATTATATTTTTATTTTGCACTGATCAGCAACAGAAATAGTTTATAATAATTAAGAAGGATTAACAAATAATATAAGCACAAGAAATAAAGCATAATACACCAGAAAAAACAAAAACTCAAAATCAAAATTTGACGTTGCACACTGAACAGCTGTTCATTTTCTGTCTAGGTTGCCTTCGTCACGTGACTGCTCGCAACCTATAATAGCTAAATATTTCATTGCATTTTACAACTGATTATGATTACTTAAACCACATTTATTTATGTATTTTACAATTGATTTGAATGAATCGGGTAATTTTAGTTAAACAAATGAATTAATTTACTTATAAATACTCAACCATCATTTGTTTATGTATATTCTATGTGAACTATAAAACAAAAAAATATATTTTAATAATACTTTTGCTAAAAAATCTAATGCCTATGGCACACTGGTCGATGAGCGTCGATGACCATCGATGAACTCCTCGATGAAACAACAGAACGCACCCGTCATCGACGAAAATTAGAGGCTCCTCTATTTCCATCAAAGAGCTCATCGATGAAACGAACGTATCTCATTTCACTCGTATCTTTTGTGTCTCACTTCACGTTAGCATATTTTTGAAATTTAGTTTTTCTTTCTCAACTTTAGAAGCTTTTATTGTTTGTCAATGAAGAGTGCGTTCTCGCTCATCGACCAGTGTGCCATAGGCATAATATAATAGCAAAATGTCTCAGCGCATTTGATAATCGTGTGTATTACCAGAAAAAATGCCACTATACGTTTTTTACGCCTTAAACGCAAATCATAATTTTATAATATCAAAATATGACTTTCAACTGTATATTATTTGTTAAATGGATTTTAATAACGATGTGAAGCCTACCTACATACCCTACTAGTAGGGTCACTTGCTATTTTACATTTAAATCTAACGTTAACTTGACCTACATTTATTGTCCTTGAAATACTGAAGAATCTAGTACAATCTACGTAGGTCAGTTCTTAGCAGGAAATATGAAATCCTAGGTACTTATAGTGGCATCTAAATTATAGAAATTAGTTGTAAATTTTATTTGTTAATTTAACTATACTAACGGTGGAAGTTACTACAAGTTATTCGTTATATTTTAACAAAACAAATTAGATACTTTGTGAAAATATTTTAGTTAAATTCTTCATACCTGTAGTGTTAAAGTAACAGATTGTTGAAGTTAATTAACACTATAATTTAGTTACACTACCAAAATGGGAGGTTAAATTTAAAAACAAGAAAAATGTGTTAATTTAACAATCAGTTTTAGTCAGTTGTGTGTTAATTAATTCACACTTTAAAGTAGTAAACATTTAACAATAACGAATATTGTTAAATTAACTAAAAATTATTAGTGGACCTTGTGGAACTAGTTTGTTAAATCTGTGTTAATTTCTTTTACTGTGTGCAGTTGCGGCTTGTGACCTTTATATTAACCAGGGACAAAAATGAAGAAGATATAAAATGTGTTGTCTTAAAAAAAATTAAATAAAGAAAAGGCTTCAGAATCCAATTTTTGTTTGTTATTATTGACATGTTATAAATATCTGTTTTATATTTTACGTTTTTTAAAGGTACTGATGATGAGCTAGTATTTTATCTTGAAACGTCCACAAATAAATATTTAAAAAACATATTGGATTCTGAAGCCTTTTCTTTATTTAATATTATTATCTAATCGAATCATTTTAAAAATATATATTACAAAAAAAATAATATAATTGAATAAACTGTTCTTTTATTAATTCAAGATATATGTATAACAAATTTATGTTACAAAAATAAAACAATTTATAATAATTTTAAATGGAAATATTATTTTTTTAATAAATATTCTGCCCGTCTATTATTTTGAAAAAAAAATTTATTTATTACCATTATGTTGAAATTTATCAAATTTGTAATGAATTCATGATGAATTGCCAGGACAGTCAGAGTTTAGTTATCTTGGTTCAAAGAATTTCTTTAAAAAGGTTTTATTCGCTTCAATTTTTTAATAAAACAGGTGTAACTGGTTTGCTCCAACATGAACCGTTCAAAACGTGATTCAGAACTGCTTAAAATCCATGCGCGAACTTATATGAATAGTCCTAGAACCGACTTGCCTAGTGTGGGAACGATTTAGAACCGATTAATATATAAAATTATACCTGGCGGAAAACATTGCGCTTTTGATTAGGTATAAAATGTCTTTCAATATTGACCTTTTCCTCGTTATTTGGCCATTGTATTATGTTGTTTGTTTCCTGAGAAATATGTAATTCGGGCTATTATTCTCACCAAACTACTGAAGAAAATATCAAACCTATCTGCTATATCTTGGAAACTTGCAGTCTGATGGCCAATATACTAGAAGTTGATCCTTCAAAATCTTAATCACTGTATTGAGGTACTATCAATCGTAGATAATTTTCATTGTTTTGCCTTATTTCCATAACATCGTTCAAGAATTCTCCATCACTTTAGCTAGAAAATTCTGACAATTCGAAAATATCTCTGTCTTTTTCCATTGCTAATGTCATTAATAACAAAAACAAAATATGTCAGGTTAGATAGGATGTCAAACTTATTCATAATAAAAAATTCTGGTAAAACCCTGGAAATTTAAGAACGGTGAATCGGTTCGGATCATAATTCACTTGTTCTTGGAACACTGCATTATATGTTCTGTAACGGTTCTATATTTTTGTTGTAACAAACCTTAAAATTATTTCTATGAGTTTATGCACCTCAGCAAATGAATTCGTTTATCATTTTCAGGAACAAATTTTTTTTAAATCATTCCAAAGCAGAAGACAACATACAAATTAAACTAAATGCACGAACTCTGTACATGCCCACTCTCGCTCTGGGACAAAACTCGACAAGCTCCGCTTATGATATACATATGTTCTGATTGGCTACCTCAAGGTCACGCGCGACTCACCGTGTTTACTTATAGCGCGGTAAATAAAATTAAGATCGCTGCGTTATTCGGAATATTTCGCGACCTAATGATTCCTCCAGGATAGATATTTGACGTTTCATAGCATTCAATATTTGTTTGGTGTATTTTTAAAGTTTTTATTTGAAACTAAAATATTTTATATTGAAAAGAAAATTGAATAATAAGACCTCTATAAGTATTAGTTGAATTACACATCATTTTAACATGTTCAATTAATATGCAATATTTCTTCACAAATATACTATTTGGTTTTTGCACAAATACTTTTGTGCAATCAAAAACTATTTGCGTATCTCCAAATTTTTTAAAACAAATTGGCATATTATTATCAATTTTATTTTTTTTCGGAAATACTATGGCAGGTTTTAAAGCAGCTGAAATAATTTTGCACATTTGCGTAAAGAACATTAGGCAAAAAGAAGAACTGATACCTAACAATACTGATCAAACTGTAAAACTTAAATCGCATTTCAATTTTATAAGGCATAAAATAATCCTTTATTCTTTACTTAATATATGTACACGATTGTCGTTATATATTAAATTAATAAATTCTAAAATAACATTTAGCATTTTCAAATTTTGCAAACCAGTAAATCTATACATTTCAAAATTGAAACAGTAGTATCACGATACAAATAAATGTAATTGGAGGCATTCTGGAAAGTTGTAAGATAAAAACAAATATGTTTTGACAATGAAATAAATGGTCCTCACAGCCATTCCATTGTCCTCGCGTGCTGACATGTGTGCGTTTACAAATTGCCTTATGAAACTAGTACTTTAATATACTATTATCTTTCATTTTGTACAAGTATTTCTATTTTATGTAAATTAATAATCGTAGTTCTTTTTTATAAATACTGTAATCTATTTATAAACAGAATGCAGAATATATTAGAATTTTTGAAATATCATGAGCATTCGCCGGGATTTGAACCCAGAACCTTTCACTCGCTAGGTGACTGCTCTACCACTTGAGCTACAAATACTCGGCGAATATTCATGATTTTTCGTGCGTTATAATTTAGTTGTTAATTTACTGGACAGACAGAGATGTCGAATATATAATTCTTAAAGAATGCAGAATGTTGCTATTATACTATAATAAACATAAAATAACAAAAGTACAAAGTTGTATGTCATTGATTATTAAAAATATAATTTTATTTTAATAAAACATATCGTTCCATGTTTTTATATTGCTTAAATACGCCACATATTTAAACAAATGAGTTATATCTTCGGTAAACTGGATTATTGATACTGCATGAATAATATTTTAATATCTTACAAGTCATAATTTATATAATATCTAATGTTACATAAAACATTAATTTCATTTAATTGTCAATTCTCGTTGGTTTGTGCAGTGCAACGTTCGCTTTCGGATAGAGAAGCACTACAGTATTGTTACTGATATTATTATTCCGATTATTATTATTAGTGTTTTGTGGTTCAGATCAGAAGATCAAGTTCAAATTTCTGTTTTGTTATTACTACTATTGTATAATTGTGATGACCTATTTACATGAACAATTTCTGTAAAAAGTAAGAATTATTTTCATGTTCGTATTTTGTCCCTAAACGTATTGTATTGAAATATCAGAAATATATTTTTAAAAATATCACCCGTGTTCAAAATAATATATAATAAATTTAATTAGTTTAATTTTAAAATATATCGTTGAGTAGGTACATAATTAATTAACTTCGTTTATTCATTCTAAAGAATCTGGCAAATACCGTGATCAGTATGTTAAGTACTATATACCGTTAAAATTAATGTCGGAAGTTGTGAATCATCCTGTGTAGCAAATATACTTTTCCGAAAACTGACATAAAAAGTATTTATATCCTGGATGTAATAGTTATTTACATTCTGTAGACAAAAAAAAATCATTTCGCGTGTTGTTGTCTGGAACCATTAGATGTCACATTAATTAATTCTAATGTCAAAAGTTTCTCTTTACATTTTTAATTTTTTCTAATTTTAACACATAGTTTTCGGAAAAACGTTGTTTGATACTCGATTGCGAAATGCTTTTAAAGTAACATTTCGCAATCTAGAATTAAAAATAACTATTTCAATAGTAATTGCGAATGCGATAAAATAAATTTAAATGAATAAAATATAAATTGAATAAATCTTTAGATCGAATTTAATTCATGTCGGCAACTTGTAAGCCCCTGCTGTATGTCAGGCAGTATGCAAACAGGCCGCAAACTACTGGCCTGACATCTATATATATATACACGTAATGTAATGCTGCTGCAACAAAAATATGAAGGTCCGCAAAGTGTCGTGTGGACATATATATACACACATGAACCCAGGTAACAGCTAGCTGAATTACCGAGGTCCGCGAAACGCTATATAAACATAACTTATTGAATATTGTCGATATTTATTGGCCGATTTGACTGAATTTAAAATTGGTATTATGAAGTGTAATAACAATGATGTTAGGACAAGAAAATAGAGGTCCGCAAACTACTGAACTGACATATATATATATATATATATATATATATATATATATATATATATATATATATATATATATATTTAACTAGGTATGTATATTTTTGTATGTTCTATAATACGAATATAATAATAATAATAAATTTATTAAATGTTTTGGAGCTTTGAATTATGCATGTATATTACTTAGAAAATAGGTAACCAACCAATTGAATACAAGCAAATGTTTCACATTTTATTTTTCTAGAAAATATTTTATTTTAAAAATAGTGCAAATATTTGATATTTATCTAAAAAAAAATTATTTTTAAAATGGTGACATTATAAATGTAATATTACTGCTTATATATTTAAAATGATTATAAGTTAGAATTCTTTTGTAATAATATTATATTTTGTAGCTACTAGTAAATGTAATACTTTGTGTGTATTTCAATTATAATACCGTCAGTACGGTGGTGTGGATAGCGATACGGAATTCGAATCAGGAGATCCTGAGTTCGAATCTCACTCAAGCTAAAAATTATATAAAACTAGCACACTGCGGCTCGGTGAGTGCGGACCCTGTACTGTAATTGGGATTAAGTTCCTGTTGTACAGCGTAACATAAATAAATAAATAAATAAATAATCAAAATTAATGCCATGGTATGTAGCTACTGAGAATACTTATTTTTTTTAAAAATTTTATCCCACCTTTTGACGCTCGAGATACTTTGTGGGGTTGGAAAATCTAGTTTTAAGTAAGAAATTTTGTTTAGTCAAAATTATCTGGCAATACGGTAGTGTATAGCGTTACGGAATCCGAATTTGAAGATTCCTAGTTCGAATCGCACTCAAACTAAAAATTATATGAACTGCTATACTGCGGCTAGGTGAGTCTGAGACCTGTACTATTCCTGTTATACAGTGTAACATAAATAATTATATAAAAGTATGTTATTCTATTGCATATAAAAATAATAATGAAAAAATATATTCTTTTAATGAGTAATAATAATAATAAAATATACAATCGGAAAATCTCGCCGAGAATATTGATTTACAGGTTTGATAGAATTAAAAAATTCAAATGTCTTGCTAAGGAATAATTTTCAAAACATACCTATCTCTTATTGTAACTGCATTTTTCTCCAGATTCCTGTTGTCTTTCCTCAAGAAAATATTCCTCATCCGTGATCTTATATTACAAAGTGCCGAATAGGTACGAGTTTGTAAATTTGAAGTAAATTTCAATATACTACCTATATGCTAACTGTTTCTTAAGTTATCTAGTCTTAGAGTAATACTATTGAATATTAAAAAGATTACAATTATTTTAGTTCTGTCATGTTTATTATTTTTCTAATCATTAGTTCTTTGTTTTAGCACACCTGTCAAATATTCGAGCATTCCATATGCATGTCCATCCTTATATTCTTCCTAATGACATTGCGAATTTCAACAGTTATAAATTTTATTATTTATTTTGCGTTAATTCTTCATCTCTTCTCTTATCCTCTATAATTGTCGTTCGACTTTTTTATGACAGCTGTTCGTTAAATGTAAACGGCGAAATTAATTAGTGAATATGAAAATTTTTAATGTTTAAGTGAATTTTTCATAATTAAAGTCTTGTTGTTATATATATATATATATATATATATATATATATATATATATATATAATACCTGTGTGGGAGTTTTTCGAGCGTGAAATTGTAGATTCGCTGAAGTTCTTTTGTGGTCGTCTGTTTTACGACGTTGTTCACGAGATTCCAGTCTAGGGGATTCCGCTCTCAACATTGCTGCGATTCGTTTTGCAGTTACGGACAAACACCGTGGTATCTAGTCATCTGTTATTGCATCCTGGATCTTGCCTAATAGAACTTATACATCAAGGTCGTCTCAGTCTTCATCACTTTTTTAAGTCGCGTACATATACACAACGAGTTGTGTATATGTACGCGGTAACAGCTAAGTAGTCTACGTTTTTAATTATTCCGATTCCAAATCTCTGGAAAAGAATAACAGTAAAAGCAAACCATCTCAGTTTGTTCCGATTTCATTATTCCAATATGACAACCCTAAATTAATATTCTCGCAACATGCTAACCTGTGATATATGACATTTATATTTTAATGGTGACCATGTTAAATGTGTGTACAATGAGCAGATATTTTAAAGGAATAAAAAAAGTTATTTCTGTACTATTATATCTGTTTGTCTAGGGCAATATTCAGGCTTAAATAGAAATTTCCATACTATATTTTTTGTTATTTATCAACGACTATATCTATTAGAATAATTAATTTGGCTATTTCTCCAGTGATGGAATGTTCTATATTTCTGGCACAAACAGAAAAGTATTTCTTATTTATAAATGATTTTATTAAATGTTTTAAAATATCATTAAAATTTATTTATACATATTTAAGGAAAGAATGAGATAAAACTAATGTTTATTCGCAGCGCTCTTCTGGAAAGATGATTTCAAACGGTTTTATTTAATTTTAAAGTTAAATTTATGTTTCATTTAAAGACAAGAAATTACTGATATCTTGTTTATGAAGGCAACCCTTTTTCTATCTGGTTTAAGATGATTAACACAAACAGATAGAAACACTGTTTCGTGAAGCACCTGAGAAGGCAAAACAATTTATTGTATAACAATTTTGTAGATTATAAATACAAATTAAACAGCTAAACAAATAAATTAAATTCTGTCTCCTTATTGACATTTCACTTTGAATCTCTCTGATTTAACTTGTCATAAAAGTACTCCGATTTATTTTAATTAGAAATTATAAACAAAAAGAAGCAATAAACTTATTTTATTTGTATTAAATCTGATTTTTTCAATAAAATCAGTTTTAAATGTTATACATTTAAGTAATAATTAATAAATATTACTTACAAATAAGATATTATATTCAGGATAGTAGAAATATAATAAAAAACTTTCGTTTACTTTTCAGTTTCATTGGAATTATTGAGACCCATCGCCGGTGTCAGTCTGCGATCCGATGTTTCCAATTGATTTCCGTTTATTTCTTAAATCGATCCACCACCTCCGAGCTCAGGTAAATATATTTCGGAATCATAGAACGTTTAATTTAAATGTCGTCCGGAATTGAAAGTATCGCGATCACTTCGATTAAAGTTTGCCATAGGTAGATAAAATTAAAACCAATTCATCTAGTTACGATTTAAGTTATCCGTTGTCCAATTTTATTTCTTGATTCTACGTAAGTATTTATGTTTTGCTGATTTTATAATTAAGTTATAACATGAGTCGCGTTATACTGAAAATGAAATTAACGGATTATGAATTCATTTTATAAATCATTATATTTTTACAGAAAACACATAAGAATGGAAGTTGTAAGTTGTGTAAAAGTGACTAAAGTAACATTTAAGCTTTCTCAATGAGATTTTTCGATAATTGTATATGTCCACCTACTCCAAACACTGTATTATACAACATAACCACCAGGAAATAAAGTTTGGAAAATATGTGAATTAAACTCTTTTTTTTGCTGAAACTACATAATATGTGAAATTTAACCAATAATATTAAATAATCTACATAGCGTTAGAAATAACAAAATGTTGAATAATCTTATTCAATGAAGCACTAAATAGTATATTATATCCTTCTTAATATAAAACATGGTATATTTTGCAAATAAAGTACCAACAAAATGCAACCCCCGTACCGGTTCTCCACATATTTCCAAAAAAAAATATCTTACTAAAAGTTGTATTTTTTATGCATTTAAATTATTTAATAATTTTTTAATATTCTATAAATATACATATATATCGGACCAACTACTACGATCATATGCTGATATGTCCTTTGTAAATGGCCTTCACGGGGGGGACCCAAACCCACGCCTTTACGCTCGTGAGTCAGACCCTCATCCCGCGCGGTTATCATGCGGGTTGATATGGAAATAGTTAGTGATGTCACTAAATTAAATATTATTTTGACTGAAAACAGATATGAAATCTAAATTTAAATTAGCAATATATGTAAAAATTTTGGTTTTTCTAATTAATAAACATATTGAAAATTAATATTTTTATTGAACTCTGACACTAATACATATTAATCATTACCCTCAACTCACTAAAAAAACAAAACCAAATACAAAATTAAAACATATAATTTCTCTGTTATTTAATACCACCTTAATGGATTATTAGTACAAATTAGCAAAAAATTTATATCATTCCTTTATGGATTTTTTCCTATAAAATTTACGGTAATGGTTTATTAAATATATTAGCAAAATAATCATCTATCAAGATTTATTCATTCTTGGGAGTACTTTCTTTTACTTTGTCATGAATAAAATTATGAATATTAACATGCTTTAAATAATACAAGGTTGTGATTGATACATATCAAAATCATACAATAGTTATTTAAGTAACAAGTTCGCATCAATATTTCTTTGTAAATCATAATTCTGATAATTGCTCGAAGCATCCAACTTTTAAGCATCACGGTGGATGGAGATCCAATTCCGTCATCAAGGGATTGTAACACTTTTATTATGTTAATTGATACTTATTGCCAAAGAATTACTATTTATTTATGATTTAGGGAATAGAAATAGTTTTGAATTTCTCCGACACAAATTTATTTGGGGAATTCGGTGCCCAGGAATTGTTTTATTCTCAGTTTGTTGGAGTCATTGACATTTTTTACGAGTAACAGCTGAAATATGACTTCTAAATAGTGATGACGTAAAGATTGGTTTCCAGACGCTAGCAAATTAAAACGTAGTTGGTTCGGTTCTGAAAAATAATAATTTGAGAAAAAGAAATAAGTAAAAGAAATATCACTGAGTGAATACTTAAGTTTAGTTTCGAACACATGGATTATTTGTACCATGTTATTAATAAATGAACAAACAATACAGGACATCATAAACAGTAAAAGATTTATCTAAATTTCGACACTGGTGTGTTATATTCACGAAAATAAGATTTAGTTTTGTTTATCCGCATACAACAAAAATAAATAAATGAGCGATTGAGTTTTGTGTAAATGTCAGTAGTAGCAAACAAACTCCTTAAGGTTGTTTGACCCCTGTCTCATAGAACTGGCATTTTTGTTTAACTTTAGCATTAGATTTCTCGTCACTGAAGTGTTTGTTATGATTACAAAAAAATACACCTATTGTTCAATACTTTATAAACAAAATGTCAGCCTTAAAATTTTGAAATATAAAATCATTAAAAAAATATCGCTTCTACAAATTGCAATATAATAATGTTCATATTTTCTATCATGATTTTTAAATTTAAAATTGCTTCCTGGTATTTTATAGCATTAGTTTTATTATTCTCGAGGAGCCTACAGACGAAATTATCAAATTATCCGTTCTCTAAGAAAAATGAGAATCAAGAAACGAAATTTTATTTTGAAATATTCGCCTTGCACTTATACAACCAGCCCAGCACAGCACGTTGTGTTTGAGTTCTTTACAAAAGGGTCATGTCATAAATAATTAAATTTACAACTTAATCCCTGCGGGCAAAACTAAAGCTTTCAATGCTTTCCAACAAGCTAGTTTTTCAGTATGACGACTTGTTCTATATTTCTAATAATACCTATCAACATTTGAAAACTTGTTACCTCATGAATATATTTCTGAGTTTCATTGAAGTTTATGCAAACAGCTGTTTTCATATGGAAACAGTAGAGATAATACGCTCAATCTTGATTTAAAAGCTAGGAATCTTTCTTTGCTAATCTCGAGTAGTTTATATGGGTTTTTAATTTGAATTTTTAGTAATTCATTAATTATTGTAGTCGAGTTCGTTTTATCTTTAAAATTTTGAGTCAAATGCGTTTTGAGATCATACCAATTTTGAAACTCTAAATCTTTTATGCTATCTAGAGCTTTATCGGTTATCTTACTTTTAATATTTAAAAATAAAACCGCTTTATCGAATTCATCAAGTGGTGGATTTAGTGTGCCAAGTGAGTTTTGAACTAGATTAACTGCATTTATAAAAATACTCCCCATTATAAGTTGGAACTGAATTGAGTGCGAAATTAATTTTACTTGTACGTTCAGCCATTGCTAATATGTTACAATAAATATTATTTTCTATTTCGTTTATAATATCTAACAAATTAACTCACAGTAGAACTATGTAGTCTATGGTGTTTAAAACTGCAATCTTCATCTGGAGATTCTGCGATGACGTGGTTTTGATGTGCTGCCTCGACGTCGGTCACGATACGAGTTCTTGCTCTGTGGACTCTGTGTACCGGAATCAGTAGCGTAGCTTGAAGTCTGTAGCTTGGGTGAAATTTGGGGTTGTGAAGATCTCGGCTCTAGCGCGGTTGGCACTCTGGGATTCTTTACGTTGCTGTTCGTTTCTGGAATTAACGTTGAAACGATGGTGTTTTTGTTTTAACGAATTTATTACTTTTACGAGTAATTTCGACAATTAACACGTTTCCGAAATCCGATCCGACTGCGCCACTTATACAATTTTAATTAAAAGTATAGTTTTTAAAAAACATTTATTTTCCCATTACAAGCTATGTTACACAGATGACTTACAAGACAGACTGATTACATGATACAACGATGGTTTCTCTTTTATAAATTCTGAGTGCTGGGTCAGCTCATTCCTGCAGGTTCTTGTAATATGAAGTTTGGTTTGGATTTTGATATGTATAACTAGTACAATAATCTGTTCTTGGCCCAAAGATATTTTTGCGTACTTCTCGAATAATAATTAAAATTAATTCTGAATTCTAAAGTTTCACAAACGTTAAAATTCGGTAAACTGTCAAGAATGCACCACATATTTTGTTCGTGCAATTTCTGTCTATAAAATTAGAACCTGTTCTAGGTTTATGGACAGAAAATCGACCGAAAATATTTCCTGTTTGTAACGATACATAAAACTCTATCTACGAGTATATTTATGTCCGCAATTCTGTCCACAATGAAAAATTGTGACAAGTACAAGCCATATTAAATTTACTTGATTATAGTTAATCAGGATTATGCACTATGTTTGAATTGGATATACAGTGTATGTCGAAAAAACAAAATTGATAATCTGGTCAATAATTTTAAATTATCAATTCTTTATTAAATTACCATTGCTAATCAGATCGAATGATGTAATTATCTTTACAGAAAATAGCTTTAACTAAGTGTTACAAAGACTTTATTTACAAAAGATAATTCATAACCAGTCGTAAATGCAAAAAAAAACCCATACATATTACAAGCAATTTTTTAAAACATGGCATAAAATACAGAAATGGTGAGCGAAATATATATATATATATATATATATATATATATATATATATATATATATATATATAAATATAAATAAATATATCATCTCGCCTTTTACCCATCACTGGGTGTGGCACTCTGCCTAAGCAGATCTCGGTAAGTGATATATTTTTTCGCGTGAAGTGCGGTTACCAGCCGTCAAATCACGGCCTCAAAGATATTAGTGGAGGAGGAGCCACAGGGGTAGATTTTTTAAATTGGTGAAAATTGTTTGTCGGCTGTGGGGATCGAACCAGGGTTCTCAAGATCCACAGGCCGACTCGATACCACTGAGCCATCTACCCCATATATATATATATATATAAATAAATAAATAAATAAATATATCATCACGCCTTTTACCCATTACTGAGTGTGGCACTCTGCCTAACCAGATCTCGGTAAGTGATATATTTTGTCGCGTGAAGTGCGGTTACCAGCCGTCAAATCACGGCCCTCAATGATATTAGTGGAGAGGGAGCCACAGGGGTAGATTTTTTTAAATTGGTGAAAATGTTTGTTTATATATGTATATGCAAATCACAAATACTATAGACAGGGCCAAACAGTAGCCTATTTGCATCTGCTTATAGTTTTTGTATTGTATTAATAAATAAATAACTTTTGAAAATTAAGTAAAAAAATATATACGAGTATATTAAATAGTAATATTTCAAAATGGTGAATGTCAAGAGTGAATCTTTGCATGATGTCGAATTTAAGTGTGAAATTAAATGCGAAAAATGCAAAAAGAAAGTTAAAATTGGTTATCAGTGTAATAGTTGGGAGGCGAATCTCCATGTTAAATGTGGAAATCTTAGTGATGATAACAAGTGGTGTTGTTTAAGTTGCGGTGATAAAAGTACACCTACTGATTTGGTGGAAATTAAGTGCCAGAAGCTGCAACGTGCTAATTTATTATTGATGGGCGAAAATGCAGCATATAAAAAGATGTTATTTGACTTTGAAGAAAAATTATTACTCTTAGCGGGAAAAATTAACAACTTAGAAGAAAAGGTAGATAAACGTCAAAATAGCGCGGACACAAACCAATTGATAACCTACTCAGATTCAGTTGTTAATACGCAAAGTAGTTCTAAACTTACTGAACAGGTGGCAGAACCTGCATTAAAAGACACTATAATGAAGAATCAAATTGCTAATCAAACGACTTTAAACAAGTTTATTGTCAAAGAGCAAAATATAATTAATTATCCGAAGATCGATGAAGCTCTACCTACGACAGCTGATAACACGACAAAGCAAAAAAAATCAAATTATAGATAATGATGGATTTCAACTTCCAAGGAAACGCAGATCTGTTAAAAAATCTATTTTTTGAGAAAATGTAAACATATCACTTACTGTCCGGCCCAAAAAAGGATGGTTGCATGTGTCTCGACTCATTGAAAGCCCGACTGAGGATCAAGTGACTGGATTCATGAAGAAAACTGTTCCCACTACTGATTTTGATTGTACGAGACTATCTACAAAGGGAAGTTCTGCATCCTTTAAGGTTGGATATCCTATGTCCATTCATGCGCAAATTATAACTGCTACATTTTGACCCATTGGCGTTGAAAATAGACGCTATAATTTTTTTCCGAAAAGACATTATCTAAGATCGATTACATAAAGGTTAATAATTGTAAGAGTTATCAAGACCTTAATATCTATTATCAAAATGTGCGAGGCTTGTGTACTAAGCTTTTTGAACTTTATAATAATTCTTTAAATAATCATTTGGATGTTATAATTATAAGTGAAACTTGGTCACATAGTAATATCTCGAACAATGAAATTCTTGATAGTCGACTTAAAATTTTTAGGAAAGATAGAGAATATAATTTATCAAACAAGACGCGTGGCGGGGGTGTGTTGATAGCAGTGAATGAGAAATTCAACCCCTCTGTAATTGCAAGCAATGAAGGGCACTTATTTGACTGATCAGCATAATTTGTGTTTTTTTTCCTCCAAACTCAAAAACTGAAGACTATAAGGTGTTCGTGGATTTATTAGAATCAATTCCTATAATCAGTGAAATTGAAAATATGTTAGTAGCTGGTGACTGGAATCTAAACAAAGTGAATGGTTCTGATTTCGACTTTTCGACTGGTGGTTCTAAATATAAAATTGTTAGTAATCTCATGGCAAAATATTATCTATATTCAGTAAATAATTGTTTAAATAAGGACTCTGTTACATTAGATTTAGTTCTATCTACAGCTGCTGATTTGAATGTTCACATATGTGAGTACCCTTTAGCTATTATTGATTCTTATCATCCACCGCTTGAATTTGCTAGTATTATTTTTAAAAATAAAACTACTATGCAGAAGCCTACTGCGAACTATGGTACTAATGTTACATATATTTTGTTTAATGCTGATTTTCTCAAATTGTATGATCTGCTAATGCAACGTAGCTGGACACAACTGGAACAAATAAATGATCCAGACTGTTAATTAGATTTGTTTTACGACATACTGTATGATGTCTTTGATCAATGCTGCATCATGCACTCATCAGCAAAATCTACAAAATATCCTGTATGGTTCACAACAGACATTAAATGCAAATTAAAATTATAACAACGTTATCTTAAACGATATAGAATTTGCAAACAAAGCCAATATCTATCCCAGTTTAAAACTGTTCGCGCTGAAGTTAAAAATTTAATTAACAAAGCACACATCAACTATTTGCAGCAACTTGATTCAGATTTAAAGATAAATCCTAAGCATTTTTGGAAATATGTAATCAACAAACGTAAAAATAACTGGATGACTGCGACATTCACTTATGATAATGATAATACGTTTGCTGATCACTTTAATTCCGTATTTATTGCGATAATTCTGTTATGTATTTTATAAATAATTAAGTAATCTATGAAAAAAACAATATAATGTAATGTTATGTCATTATAAAAGTTTTGTTATAATTGTATGAAATAAATATTAATAATTGTATAAATTTGGATTATACATATATAATAACTGGCGACGAGGATAAACTTAAATATGTTGGATGAATCGGGGACAGAAGTTCAACTGACTACATCGTCTATGGATCAGACAATCAAATTATCTTTTGAACCTTACGATTCTACCAAATCAAATTGGAAACCCTATTTAAGACGACTAAAAAATAAATTTTCGTTGTACAATGTGCCAAATGAAAAAATGGTATTAATATTACTAGATGTCATTGGGGAGCAAGTTTACGAAAAATTATGTGATCTATGCGAACCAACTGAACCAGAAAATAAAACGTTCACCGAATTAGTTAAATTGTTAACTAACTATTTTGATCCGGTGCCAAATACATTGGTAGAACGAGTTCGTTTTCAAAATAGATTTCAGTTAGATGAAGAATCTTCAAAACATTACGCAGCCGAATTGAAGAAATTGACTCGTTTTTGTAAATTTCCAACTGATTGGTCCTCCGCTGCACTGTGTACTCAATTTGTGAACGGTATAAGATCTTCTGAATTACGACTTAAACTCTTAGAACATAAAGATTTGACATTTGAAAAAGCTGTTGAATATGCTTCTACATATGAGTTAAATCAAACAGCTGTCAAAAGTATTGGCCGTTCTACTAATTTTCCTGATATCAACTTCAACAAACTCTCAAATTAAAAATGAAAAATAGCCACAAATAACAGAAGTAAATGTAGACATTGTGGTTATACAAATCATTTGGAAGCTGAGTGCAGATATAAATTTGCAACTTGCAATAAATGCGGAATTAAAGGACATATTTCACCGATATGTAAAAATGCTACAAAAATCTACAATAAACTAGATACTAAAAATAAAAGTATTAAACAAGTTACTAAATGCAACGTTCTGAATCCAGATAATAACAATGAATTCTCTTCAAATGGGGAGGAGGAAGAAGGAACATATAATTTGTATACAACCTGGCAATTGCAGGAGAAAAACGAGTTAAGGAAAAAAATTAATACTGATTTATATTTGGATAATACTTCCATTAATTTTCAGGAAGATACCGGAGCATCAGTATCTTTAATTAGTTTATCTATGTTTAAAAATAAATTCCACTTAAAAAAATTGTATCCTTCTTCATTAAAGTTGCATACCTATACAGGTGAACGAGTTAATCTAGCAGGAAAATGTCTAGTTAATGTTAAAATTAAACCGGAAGATTGCAATAGTACAGAATTAAATTTATATGTTGTTAATGGACCATATACCAACATTCTTGGTTTAGAATGGCTACGATCTATTAAATTGGATTGGACAATTATTTTGTCTAACAATAAAAATAACAGTGTCAATTTAGTACATACTACAACGAATCATAATTTGGAATTAGGGAAATTAAAAAGAAAATATTCAACAATTTTTGATACTGGAATTGGAAAAATTAGGGATCTGAAGGCTCGCATTTTTGTTAAACCAGAATCAATTCCTGTATTCAAGAAACACAGGAATCTTGCTTTTGCATTAATTCCAAAAGTTGAGGCAGAAATTGAACGTTTGGAACGAGAAGGTATTATTAGTAAGGTTCGGCAATCAGAACATGCAACACCTGTAGTTCCTGTAATAAAGAAAGATGGCACTGTCCGGCTTTGCGGAGATTTTAAGGTAACAATTAATCATCAACTGGTTGTTGAAGAATATCCAATTCCTAGTATCGAACGGATTCTAGCAAATATTGGGAATAGTAAATATTATTCGAAAATCGATGTCTCACAAGCTTACAATCACATTGAGATAGATGCACGAGATCGTCATTTACTAACAGTTAATACTATTTGTTGTATCTTTACTTAGAGATCAAATAAAACTCTTATTTATTATAATTTTATTTATTTAGATATGTGCTTTACACGCGTTAATTCTATCAACTCTGTGTTGCCAACGTCCGGATTCTTACTACTTTTTACGCCCGCTAGATGGCTCTACATACATAACATTTCCTCTCTTTCTACAAAATAAGATATACACGTTAATTTACGAATATAAACTGCAAATACATAAACTATAAATTTAATCTAGTTGGTTGGCGTACTGCCCTTCCGCTTCTTGTCTTCAAATGTGTTTCTTGTGTTTTCTCTACCTCTCGTGAAGTTTCCTCTCGCGAAGTTTCCTCTCGCGTAGTTTCCTCTCGTGTAGTTTCCTCTTCCTCTTGTAGATCATAATTTTCCATCGGTTTCATTCCAGCATTTCCTCTGTGTTCTTCCCCATTTTCTCGTTCTTGGTTCGTAAAATAATATCTCTTTCCTGGAAAACCAATCTGAGGATTTGTTTCTCGGTCTTCTTGCCTGATGTCTGTATCTTCTTGTCTAGTCTCTTTATTTTTATTTATTTTTTTAATTTGATCGATATGTCTCCGATGTTTTTGTCCTTCTACAACTACTATGTAGTGTAAATCTCCCTCCTTCCTTACTATATTTCCGGGCTTCCACTTATTCTCGGTATTATTGTAAAATCTAATTGCGACTGATTCTCCTTCCGCAAATGTCCTGAACTTTACAGGCTCACTTATCCTCTGATTGTTTTTATCCTGACTTACACTAGGTTTTACTAAATCAATTCTCGATCTAATATTTCTTCCTAAAAATAATTTAGCTGGAGCTTGTCCGGTGCTACTGTGAGGTGATCTTCTATATGCTAATAAAAAGTTGCTTATTCCTAGTGTAATGTCATTGCATTTTTGCAGGGATGATCTTAAAGATCTTTTAAATGATTGTACCCCTCTCTCGGCTGATCCATTGGTTGACGGATGAAATGGTGCGGAAAATTTTTGTATTATGCCATTTTTCTGACAAAACAGTTTAAATTCATTACTTTGAAAATTAGTACCGTTGTCGGATACCAAAACGTGTGGCAAACCAAACATGGAAAAGAATTTCGATAAATACTTTATGGTAATTTCTGACGTGATGCTTTTAGTCGGAATCACTTCTTTCCATTTGCTGAACGCATCTTCTATTATTCAATAATAATAGTTTTTAAAAGGTCCCGCGTAGTCTATATGGATTCTTTCCATAGGAGCAGATGGATATACCCATTTGTATCCCCTGACCTTTTCTGGATTATTTTGAATCTTCTGGCAATCTTCACATTCTCTTACCATGGTTTCGATGTCTTCATCTATCTTCGGCCACCAAACATGTCCTCTAGCTAAGTTTTTAGTTCTCACAATGCCCTGATGTCCTCGATGTAATTCCCCCAAAACTTGTCTTCTCAATTTCTCGGGTATATAGACTCGAATTCCCATCAATAAGCAATTGTTCATTAGAGAAAAATGATGTTGCGGGTGTCCAAAAGTTCTACTTCTTGGTATAGTTCTCCCCTCTGTAAGTGCTAATAGTAGTTCTCTCATATGTGTTTCTTTTTTCAATTCTTCCTTGATATCCTCGGCTCCAACGGGTAATGTTTCGATTTGGTTAATTTCGAAAATATCTGCATTCGAATATCGGTTCAAATCTTCGCTTCTCATTGGAAATCTAGACATACAATCAGCATTACCATGCTCGTTTGTTCTTCTGTATGTAATGTCGTAATCGAAATCTTGCAAAAATAATGCGTAGTGTTGCATCTTCATTGCAGAGGAAACTGGCATATTTTTATTCGGATTAAATATGGATATTAGGGGTTTGTGGTCAGTGATTAACTTAAACCTACGTCCGTACAAATATTGGAAGAATTTTTTAACTCCCCACACTATGGATAGCGCCTCCTTGTCTATTTGACTGTAACGACGTTCAGTTTTGCTCAGTGCTCTGCTTGCGAAAGCTATCGGCCTCTCACTGCCGTCCTCCATACGATGTGACAATACAGCACCTATCCCTATAGGGCTTGCATCTGTTGACAGAATTATTTCTCTATTCGTATCGAAATGCACAAAAAATTTATCCGATGTAACACATTTCTTGATCTCATTAAATGCTCTTCTGCATTTTCCATCAAATTTGAATTGAGTATCTTTACATAACAATTCATTTAACGGATGTGCTATCGTACTTAAATTCTCAATAAATTTTCCGTAGAAATTTACGAGACCTAAGAATGCTCGAACCTCCGTAACATTCTTCGGTTCTTCTACTGCTGTCACAGCTACAATGATATTTTTACACTTTTCTATTCCCTTTTCACTCAGCTTTACTCCACAATATTCAATATTAGACTTTAAAAACTTGCATTTGCCCGTGTTTAGACGGACATTATGTTCAACCAAACGTTGAAAAATTTTCTCAATAATATCTAAATGCTCATTCATAGTATGAGTAGTACCTACCGCAATGTCGTCGTACATTACTGCGATATTCGGTATTCCTTGCAGTATTTGTTCGATTGTCTTCTGCCATATTGCAGGTGCGGACGCAATACCGAAAGGTAATCTGTTGTATCGGTATAGGCCCTTATTGGTATTCAGTGTTAATATATGACGATCATCTTCGTGAATCTCAATGTTTGTGAAAGCTTGACTGATGTCGATTTTCGAATAAATTTTATTTTCGCCGATTTTATCGATAATATATTGAATTGATGGTATTGGGTATTGATCCACTATAAGTTGTGGGTTTACCGTGATTTTGAAATTTCCGCATAAACGTACTGTTCCGTCCCTTTTTACAGCAGGAACTACCGGTGTTGCGAATTCTGAATGATCGACTTTAGTAATTATACCTTCTTGTTCTAAGCGATCTATTTCTTGGTTTATTTTATCTTCGAGTGAGTATGCGACTCTCACTGACTTTCTAAAGACTGGTGTATACCCTGGTTTAAGTTTAATTCTAGCTTTGATTCCTTTAATTCTGCCTACCCCCGGTTGAAACAGTGTTGCGTATTTGCGCTTTAGCTCATCAAGCCGTTCTTCCGGATTTCCTTCAATTAAAATGTTAATTTTCCCACTAAATATGTTAACCCAATCTAATTTTAGTGTGTGTAACCATTCCATACCTATTACACTCTCGTAATCATCCTTTACAATATAAAGTTTTAGGTTTTCTTCTTCTGAGTCTTTTGACTTAACCTTAACATCTACCACGCCCACCAAATTCACTGCTTCTCCTGTATATGTTGTTAGTTTCATTTTAGCGGATTTTATTACTGCCTTTGCGCCTATTTTTTTATAATTATTGTGGCTCATCAACGATATAGAAGCGCCAGTATCGATAAGGAAACGTGTCTGCACTCCTTCTACTCATAGATCGGTAACAATTTTGTTTCTATTAGGTTTGACACTCCAAACTATGTTTTCTTCCTCCTCATCTTCTTCGACTTCACGTACCTTGCTAGGTTTTCTTGTCTCGCTTCGTTTCTCGCCCTCTGGTTTGGGTTTTATTTTCGATCGACACGCAGGAGTTATGTGCCCTACCTTGCCACATTTATTACATACTGCTTTACGGAATTTACATTGTTCTGGACCGTGATTTGTATAGTTGCATCTAAAACATTTAAATTTATTATTTGGCTTATTTACATGTCTCATTTCTTCTAATTTGTTGACTGATGTTTTCCTATTTGGCTCAACTAGCTCAGCCAATGCTTGTTTATTACTATCCATGACAGTTGCCATTTCTACCGCCTTTTCGAACTTTAAATCTTTGGTTTCTAATAGTTTCAGTCTTATATCTTCTGACTTCAAACCGTATATGAACTGGGTTGTTAAAGCATCTTCGAACCAATCTGCCGGAAACTTACAATGTCTTGTTAATTTCTTGAGTTCAGCAGCGTACTCTTGTGCTGTCTCGTCGGCATTTTGTATTCTTTGTTGGAATTTTACTCTTTCCGCTAAACTATTCGGAGCCGGTTGGAAAAATGTCGTCAATTTTTCCGTTAAGAATTGGAAAGTTTGTTGTTCTGGTTCAACAGGCTCGCATAAATCGCATAACCTCTCATATATTGCTTCTCCAATTACATCTAAAAGTACTTGGACTTTTTTATTGTATGGTACATTATATAGGTTCAATTTATTATTTAATCTTTTCAAATAAGTACTGCATACGGACTTATCTGGGTGAAAAGGATCAATGTTCAATCCAAACATTCGAGTACTTCCAGCTTCGGCTGTTCCACTATCTCCACTTGGATTTTGGTTTCCGTCTGGCATTTTGACCAATTCTCGTCACAAATTTGTTGTATCTCTACTTAGAGATCAAATAAAACTCTTATTTATTATAATTTTATTTATTTAGATATGTGCTTTACACGCGTTAATTCTATCAACTCTGTGTTGCCAACGCCCGGATTCCTACTACTTTTTACGCCCGCTAGATAGCTCTACATACATAACACTATTAAAGGTCTGTTTCATTATAATCGACTTCCGTTTGGTATTACATCCGCTCCTGCAATTTGGCAGAGAGCTATTGAAGAAGTACTACAAGGTATTCCAGGTGTGCAGGTATTTTTTGATGATATTTGTATAAGTTCAGAGACGGAAAAAGAACATTTAATAATTTTGGAAAAAGTTTTTAAACGATTTGATTATTTTAACATTCGCGTTAATGCTGGCAAATGTAGTTTTTTACAAGATTGTATTCAATACTGTGGTTATGTAATTAGTTCTGGAGGTCTAAAAAAATATTATGATAAAATCAAGGCCGTGTTAAATGCCAAAGAACCAACAAATATTACCGAAGTAAAATCATTTCTTGGTATGGTTAATTTTTATGCAAGATTTGTTAGAGGATTGAGTACTATGGCTCATCCCTTGAATTCACTCTTACGAGCGAATACTCCTTTTAAATTTGATAATAAATGTCGAACTGCATTTAATCTTATTAAACGAGCAATTGCTTCTGACAATGTTCTAATTCATTTTGATCCAAAAAAGAAACTTGTGTTATCAACGGATGCTAGTAACACAGGTCTTGGTGCAGTACTCAGTCACAAATTCGATGATGGATTTGAAAGACCTATTGCTTTTGCAAGCAGAACACTTAATAAAGCTGAAATGAACTATAGTTCCATTGATAAAGAAGCTTTAGCCATTATTTTTTGAGTAAAAAAATTTTTTCAATATCTTTATGGAAATAAATTCATCTTGATAACTGATAGTAAACCATTAGTATCAATTTTTAATCCAAGCAAAGAATTACCAACACTATCAGCGCTGCGGATGCAGAGATATGCAATTTATCTACAATCTTTTAATTATGCAATCGAATATCGCAATACTAAAGATCATGGCAATGCAGATTGTTTGTCTAGACTTCCATTAAATTGTAACAATAATAATGATGTTAAATTTGATGAAATTGATATTTTCACAATTCATCAAATAGCTACATTAACAGTTATGGCAAAGGACATCGAACGTGAAACTAAAAAAGATAAAACTATATTTACTTTGTATCATGCAATAATAAATGGTGTTACCCTAAACAAAAATGATAGTTTTGGTCATGCACAAGATAATTTCTCTATAGCTCACGGATGTTTTTTCTTATCACACCGTGTTTATATACCGAAAATTTATCGGAAATCAATTTTGGAAGAATTACATACTGGACATCAAGGTATGGTTAAAATGAAAAGCCTTGCTCGAAGTTATGTTTGGTGGCCTCATATTGACAATGACATTGAAAATTTAATATCTAATTGTGAACATTGTCAAAAATTTAAGAAAATGCCAGCAAAGTGTACTTTACATAAATGGGAGTACCCAAGAGCTGCGATGGAACGAATACACATTGATTACGCGGGTCCATTTAAAGGATATTACTTTCTAATTATTGTCGATGCTTTCAGTAAGTGCGTTGATGTTATTCCAGTTAAGAATATTACTTCTGCAATCACTATTCAGCATTTGTCAATATTCTTTGCTAATTTTGGTTTACCATATCGTCGCTGCTTTGGCAAATACACGTATCAGAAAAAAGTTGATTTTACGGCAAGTGAAAAAAACTGTTTGTTATAATAATATTCTGTAAGTGTAAAAACACGTATCAGTATTTAAGGTAAAATCAAATACACGTATCAGAGACGAATATTTTAAAAGCTCTCTGGACCACTGTTTAAAAAACCAATAAATTTATAAAATTGTACAGATTCATCCATGTAATATATACTCTAAATGTGATTTTTGCTTAATTTTAAACAGAACTAATGAAATAAATGAACTTACGTGACAACGGACATCCAGCTATACACACCACAGTATCTGCGTATTGAACTAAGCTCATACGTGTTTTTACAAGTACAGTTAGTATACGAGGTTTTAACAAACTGGCAAAAACTAATTTTGTACTACATTTCCCGAAACGTGATTTTACCTAGTGGTAGATACGAGATTTCGCTACATAAATACACAAAAAACCCAATTTTTGTTTTTTTTCTCATACGTGGTTTTGCCAAAGCAGCGACGATATATATTAGTTTCTGATAATGGACCTCAATTTAAGAGTGAGGAATTTGCTAAATTTTGCAATAGTCATGGAATAATTCAACGGTTTTCGGCACCATTTCATCCTGCAACAAACGGGTTGGCAGAGAGAAATGTACAAACATTTAAAAATTCATTAAAATCATCATTGGATGATGGTAATAATATGATGAATGGTTTGCATTTTTTTTTAACAACTTATAGGAAGACACCGCATTCAATTACAGGACGTTCACCGTCATCTCTTTTCCTTGGACGAGAATTAAGGTCTAAATTGGATCTTATACGACCTAATCCAATAATTGAACAATTAATGAAAAACTATGAACCAAATCAAATAATTAAAAATTTTAATGTAGGTGATTCCGGAGCAATTAGGGTTTATGGCGAACCAGACGAAAAATGGAAGTTTGCAACCATTGAAACAAAGGAGGGAGAGTTACATTATTGTATTAATGTTAATGGATCAATTCATCGACGTCACATCGATCAAATCCGAAAAACTGGTCATTGCTTAATCCGAAATAATGAAAGTAATAGTCAACTACCCGTCACGAAAAGTTCATCGTCTGTAGTACTCATTCCTCCAGAAATTTCCAGAAAACAGTCTATTTCTGAAACAATATCAAACAACGCTGAAATTTCTCAAGAACTTAATATTCCAATAGCCAGTAGTACGCCGTTACCAGTGGCCAATCCAACCAGTGTACTTCCCAATAAGGAAAGTCCAAAATCAAGATATGGTCGCCACTTACGGAAACCATGTAGATTAAGTAATCTATGAAAAAAACAATATAATGTAATGTTATGTCATTATCAAAGTTTTGTTATAATTGTATTAAATAAATATTAATAATTGTATAAATTTGGATTATACATATATAATAAATTCCTTTCAAGATTATGATAAATATAATTAGAAAGGATTTAAAATTGAGCGTATTACTAAGGAAGATGTGTTGAATGCAATAAATTCTATTCATTCCAAAGCTGCTACTGGCACGGATGGAGTTCCATGCTTTATCTTCAAAGGTTGAGGTGAAGCTTTATGCACACCTTTACTGTTTATTATCAATAACGCTCTAAAAAGCAATGTATTTCCATCTAAATTAAAAATAACTAGTATATCACCCATATTTAAGTCTGCTACAGACCCATAGCTATTATTATATTATCAGCAATATCAAAAATCTTTAAAAGGATAATTTACTGTAAATTATATAATCATGTCAAGCCTCTTATAGCCAATGAGCAACAAGCTTTGGCAGTAACAGGTCAACTGTTACCAATCTAACTATTTTTGCTGAAAAAATTTCTAATGTAATTGATACAAATGGTCAGTTAGATGTTATCTTTACAGACTTATGTAAAGCATTCGATAAAGTAAGTCAAACTATTCATGTTAACAAGTTATGCATGTACGAGCTTGATGAAAATTTGTTACAATTTTTAGGCTCTTATTTAAGTAATCTTACTCAATATGTTTGTTATAATAATTGTAACTCTCAACATTTTGTATCTACATCGGGCGTGCTGCAAGGATCCTTATTAGAACCTCTGTTATTTACTCTATTTGTAAATGATTTACCTAAAGAACTTAGGTCGGCTAAATATTTGTTATATGCGGACGACCTGAAATTATTCTCACAATTTAAATCATTCAATGACTGTATTTATCTTCAGAGTGATATTAATAATCTTAATAAATAGTGTGATGATTCGAGGCTATCTTTTAACATCAATAAATGTAAAATAGTGTCTTTTACTAGAAAAACAACTCAGATATTAGTGTATAATTATTGTATTAATAATAAGTTATTAGAAAGAGCATACGATACCATAGATTTGGGAATATATTTTCAGTAAAATTTTAAATTACAAAAACACTATGTTTATATGACTGCCAAAGCTTACAGAACATCAAGTTTCATTATACGAACAAGCACCTATCTCAGCCCAGAAACTGTTATTGTGCTATTTAATACGTTGGTAAGATCAATTTTAGAATACGGTTGCGTTGTCTGGCTTTCAATCACAAAATCTAATATTGATATGCTCGAAAAAGTTCAAAAGAAATTGTTAAGATACGTATATTATAAAAGAATTTAGAACTTCGCCTGCATTAATTTTATATGTTCACCAAATCAAAGTATTTGGATTGTGTACTTTACTAAAGACGCGTGAATTCATTTGCGTATGTTTTATAAGTGATTTAATTAAAGCAAAAAGTCTATGTATCAGAATTGTTACAATTAGTATTATTTTACATACCACATAAACATTTCAGACCGAGACAACAGATTTATCATTGTAAGGATAGCTGTTCACCTTTAAATAATATTTTAAGGTTAATTACTTATATAAAGAGTGATAATTTTGATATTTACTATATCTTCAAGATTCAAATCAAACATATTATCTTCTCTGATATGTAAATTGTAAACACTAGTTTCATTACTGTGAATATGTAATTGGAAATACTATTTTTCTTTATGTTTGCAGTATAAATAAATATTATTATTATTATTATTATAAGGCAAAATAAGCTTATTTATGAATTAAATCATAATTAAGATCTATCGTTACTATTCGTCCCGAAAAATCTATAACTAAAAAAAAAATTATTTTGCATATTTAGCTGATGATTAATTAAATCGTTATTTTCAGTGGGTTCACATATCTAAGAGCAAGTATTGTAAAGTTAGTTGTATATTGATACTTTGTTTTAACACTTGCGTTTTATGCCCATTGAATTTTTATTTGCAGGTGGAATTGATGACAGACATTTAGGAACTGCAGTTAATTTGAATCACCTCAATTTACATATATCACTGCATTTAAAATAACAGTAATTTTTTAAATAAAGACTACAAACTCTCATATATACGCTAGGCTTTTCACAAAATTTCAAATCATTAATCCAAATTAGTTTTTTTGTTAACTATCTACGGAATAATATTTTCTCATCTTTTGACTTGAAAGAATGGTACGAGAGATAGGGCTGTTCGATTATGGTTTTCAATAATTGATTATTAATTATTAAAAATAATCGATTATTTTGATTAATCGATTAATCAAACAATCGAAAAATCATACAATCGATTAATCAAACAATCGATTAATCAAATAATCGATTAATCAAAATTGATTAATCAAATATTTGATTAATCGATTATTTAAAAAATAATGATCATTTGATCGATTAAATTTCATTAATCGATTATTTTGCACAGCCCTAGTTGCCTCTCTACTCGTCTTACAGAACAGAACGCTGTGATCATGACACCTCAGTACCACACATGTTCAATATTATATTTTTGAATATTTTTTTTGTAAATTAATCAAATAATCGGATAATCAAATAATCGATTAATCAAACAATCAATTAATCAAATAATCGTATAATCAAATAATCGATTAATCAGATAATCGATTAATCAAATAATCGATTATCAAATAATCGATTAATCAAATAATCGATTAATCAAATAATCGATTAATCAAACATTTAATTAATCGATTATTTAAAAAATCATAATCATTTGATCGATTAATCAATGAATTGATTAAATTTGATTAATCGATTATTTTGCACAGCCTTAACGAGAGATTTGAATTTATTTTAATTAATGAGTTACAATCAGGGTCGCAGCAATAACTGTTAGATTTTGACCTTTTACTATTTCAAAAAATATACACTGAAAGGTAATTTTCAAACTAACATTAATGAATGCTTATCTGGCAGTTTCTTATTTTTGCAAATAAATGGTGTACTGGTTAGTTACTTATGGATCATTGCCTCACCAATATTTTAGAATACGAATCAAAACTGTACTGAAGAAATAGTAATCTTTTAATTGTCATTTTTGTGATTCCTCGCATTCATATTTTATGTTTAGATTTATATACGAATAGAATGTAAACAAGTTTACAAAATCAATAAGTAGAAAATTGTTCGTGTCAAAACTGTTTGACATTTGAATATTGTTTTTTATTGTCAATTTTATTTACTTAATAAAAGTTGCCATGAGTATATTAAGCAAATTATAAAATCTAACTTATTTTTACTTTTTGTGTTGGTGATGGTCTACCCTCGAGCATTAACTCATATCTGCGAAATTTTTTATCGTCCGTTCCAACAACGTAATCTGTGCAAGAGGAACAATCGTGCAAATTAATAAACAGTTGGAATTGACGGGAAAATTAAAATTCCGGTAAGAATCAATGCTCCAGGAAGATTATAAGTGAAAATCGTACAACACTGATTAACAGCCAATAGAAACATTGTATTAAGCATGGCTACCATGGTAATATAAAAATTTCTTGGAAATATTTTTTCTTGACTTACCTAAACAAAATTAATAAGTGGAAATTTTAACGTGTCTAAAATATTCCAAGTTGACAATTAAATATTGTCTTTTACTGTCAATTTTATTTACTTGACACAAAATGCCATGGATATATTATTCTATCATAATATGATTATTTTATGCAAAATTTAAAACTTACATTACATTTACTTTTTGTGTTGGTGTCGTTTTCTTGCCGAATCTGCCCTGGAGCATTGAAATATACTCAAAAAACAAATTCTAGAAAGATTCAATGCTCTAGGGAAAATTCTTATTTAATATAATATACTTTAAATGTTTAAATAAAATAAATAAAATATTACTTTTATTGTACCTATTATATTTTTCCGTGAGTGTATTTGAACTTTGAAAAATCTTTTTAAAGCATATTGTAAAAAATATTGTATGTAACACGAAAGGACACATTTTTTCCAGTGGAATTCGAAATTTGTATCACGAGCATAGCAATTATCGCTCTTCTCTTTAGTTTGACAAAAAATCTATTATTAATTGCATAGTATTTCAAAAACTTTGTATTAAAAAAAATATATGTGTTATTTTCATTAAACTTTAAATTTTGAAATTACATACAAACAATTTTATCTTCTATATTGTTTCAGACCTGGTTTACCTTGTTTGAAAATGATACAAATTTGAGGTCAAAAGTTACAAAATTTCATCGTTCGACATTTTTTTAATGCCAAATATTTTGACTACTTTACAAACGTAATTATATTACATTATATACAGGTAGGTATAATAAATAAAACATTTAAATCTAATCTTGTCTTCCTATTTCGGACGTATTAATAATTTTAATTATTCTTGTTACGTAGAATTTCAAGATATGCCATTACAGTATGGTCAGGTGATATATTTATTTATGCTGTCCTGATGTGCATGTTTTTTGTTTTGGTCTAGTAAATTATTTTCTACTTTGTCACTGATTTCAGTAATTTCATAACTCCATAAGGAAACTAATATATCCCGTCAGTTATATGAAACCTAACAAAGTTAAGATAATTTGTTATCCAGTAATACAAGCTGTAGAAGATCTACCGGCGAGACCGTGTTACAAATATTGCTGTTAGAAATGATTCATCTCCCGGTGCGTTACTCTCCCAAGTGAAGAACTAATGTTCATTAATTTCACGAAATACAAGATAACGGAGATAAACTAATGTCAGGGGATATATAACAAATAACAATGTACTTTTCCAGAATTGTTAAAATTATTCAATTGTATTGTATTTGGTTTTGGTGTTAATTTTAACCTTCTAATTACTAAACTTGGTAATAATGGTAATAGCAAATTATACACGTGATTTTATTTTGCAATATGGCTAAATTATTCAGTGATTATTAAACTCAATAAAATAAATAGTATAAGGTAGCATATCTTCTAAGTAGTACTTACTCTTTCTAAACTGCTATTTGATAAAGTGCTGTAATATAAATGATTATAATAATCAATATATTAAAGCTATATATATATATATATATATATAAACTTTCTCTTTAGTTGTTACGTCAGAATACAATTTTCGAAAATCTAAGAGCGACAACGATGTAAGTTAACTAAAGTCAATATAATAATAAAAATATATCTGAAAATACTTAATTACGCGATTTTTTTTCAATTAATTTTAATTTTAAAATGTTGATAAATACAGGCAAAGTTTTAAGTAGTAGTACGCATGAAAATAAATTATATTTTGACCCAAATTGTAAGTATTTTAGTTCTTCAGATTTCAATGATTCGGGAAACATTCAGTACATAGCACTTAGAAAGCATTAAAAAAAACTGTTATTAAAAAAAAATTATGTTCTTCATACTTATAGTAATCTATAAAGGCTTTTAATTGACAAATTGTTTTATTTCGTTGTTGAATAGAAATTCCAGATCATAGATTGTATGTTGTTCGAAATAAAACTTCAGAAAACGAGATCGAGCCGAGAGATATGTAATTCTAGAAGTTGACTAACATTATACTTTAATGGAAATAATGGAAAATAACGAGCAACAAACTCGGTGCCTGCATTACTAAAGCTTTTAGTTTTTCGAGGTTGTGTCATACAGTATTGTCAAACTGGTTTAACTTTTGACATTGAATTTCTTTCCTTGTTTCTGAATATTTTGAATAATTACATTTTAGCATGAATCTATACTAAGGGCTGACGTTTCAATCTCCGGGTAAAGTACTCAATAACTATCAGTGGGGTAAATAAAAAAGAAACTATTCCGTCGATATCAAAGGACAACTGTTAATACTGAATGCTAATTTCTGATGGATATATTTTGAATTATCCTGCCAATAGTATTCGAGTACTTATCCCGACATGAAAAACCGGCCTTAAATTAATAATAATGTCTCAATGTCTCTCTTATCAGTGGGTGCAATTATTTAGTGCGGTCCGTTTATTTAATCAAGCTTTGCTGTGCAATCGTAGACAAATTCCCTTGTGAGTTAATTGAGATCTGTTAGTACTGATTCATAGTATGTAATTGGATGATGGTATGATTGAGACATTGCACATGTAAGTAGTGCTGGTTTTGGGTATTAAGCCATCGGTGCGCGAATTTACATTTCGCTCCCTCATTATACAGTCAAAATAAAATTTGGAAAATATACTTTGAAATGAACAAAAATAAAAAAAATATTTAGATATAACTTTTAAAATGTTGAAAACATTATTAACAAAACAAATGCACATATATTTTCCAAACAAATCTAAATAGCTAAATTTTGCGATTGAATTGTTTATATCTTGACTATTATTTTAATTAGTTTTACACCCTATTATCGTTTTGTAAGTAAGGATATTTAAAATAAATATAAATAAATATATTTAAAAATTATTACTCATTTCTGGATGCGGCACTCTACCTTAGCAGATCTTAATAAGTGATATATACACATATACAGTTGTCAAATCTCGGCCCCCAAAGATGTAGTGGATGGAGAGCTACAGGGGTAGTTTTAATTTGGTGAAAATTGTTTGTCGGCTGTTGGAATCTTAAATACACAGACCTACTATCTATTTTTTAAATTGTTAAATTTGGCTTTTTTTAATTTTGAAAAACATTAAGACCGCGTTTGGGTGCTCCAAAATGTGTGCTATATTTGTCCTCCAACAGGACCAGTACTAAATGCAAGTGCTTTAAAACAGTTTGGCCAAGTAGATAACAGCCTTAAGTTAAAATAATCGTGGCTCATTTGAAACAATCCAGCGAATACTTAGAACTGTTTACTTCTTAAATTTTAACTACAAATACATTGCCACAGTGATAAAAGAGGCGAAAATGGAATCAAATTGGCAGGTGGAGCAATTTCGTAGCCAGATTTTAATATCTGGGTTCAACGGTTCTGAACTATAATGTTATAACAATACCGCCCTTCTTTCTGGATAAATGCAAATCAACAATGGTATCAATTATTGTAACAGTACCATGATCGGTAAGGGTAAAATACTCTCAATAATGAAACTTAATTGTGTGAATTTTGTGATTGTCTAGTATTTCAAATAAATTTAACCGTCAAAACGTCCGTAATAGGAAGTAGTTGTCAATGGTGCAAAAATTCGAGAAAGGTTGCGTTGAATGAAAGATAAAAATTTCTTCAAAAACACATGACGATGACGTCATATCTTGTCTGTTTATTAGAATTCAAATAATTAGCGAAATTAGTCTTTGAATTTAGAACGAACTGAATGATTTTAACTCAAAGTTCTGTTATAAAATAAATAGCAAATTAGCTCTCTGGTATTTACCTTCCGCAAGAGGGAAAAATACAACAAAACCTACAACAAGAGAAACAAAATCACGTTCCTGGAACAAGTATACATTTTTATATAGAATTTAAAAAACATTATCTATACCTTAGAGTCTCACAATAATTTGTTAGTACTTCAATATCTTTGAATAATTAAACTATGGATTAGCATTTGTTATTATTATTAATATTGTTAGTATTTTAATATGTATTATTGATTACGAATAATATGGAGGATTTCCTTCATAGGTTACTAATGTCCTTTACGGGGTTTCATTTATATCTGGTAACCAATACCCAGTGGGGAGTTTCTTTTGAAGGTAACCAATGCCCAGTACTAATTATATTTATTGCAATTTTACGTAAAGAATTAATAGCAAATACTTGATCAGTGAATAGTTGTAATAATTTAGATTTATATCATTGTGGCCGTCTTTCAGAATGATAATTTATATTTAACATTTCTAGTGCATAATTTTATTATCAAGGAATGATAATTTAGTAAATTTAGTATCGTCGTTTAAATATGATTATTACTCTTGTGAGAAAGTAACAATCCCTTAAAACTAACATGACGTTAAATCAGAGATTCAATTAACAATATTTGGTGACAGAAGGTAACACTAGCAGCCATGGTCGAGCCTAAAGTTGATTATAAAGAAGGTGACCATCAGCAATGGCAGAGCTAGAAGAGCTTTATTATGAAGCGTTTAATGGGAGGTGTGGACAATTCAAATCTCTTGTTCAATAGGAATAGAGCCAGAGTAGAATCTCGTGAGTGCCTCCAGGAGTCTCGTGAGATCCTCCTCGAGTACGACAAATTCTGCAGTTTATATACCTTTTCACCGAAGCTGGCGTGGGTTACTTTCTGCACCGCGTCACCGAAGATGGCTTTGATTCTCGTCTCTGTCCGTCTCCGAAGTAGCATAATCTAACGTTATACATTGTTTAACATCTTTCACACTATTCTGAAACAAAGAAGTACCAAACTTATCCATATTGTACCATTTAATAATTAATTGTAAATATTCTTGTTGAAGCCGTGCTCTATGTTTTCAAATAATTTTTGCGGTTATCTCACATAGTAAATCTGATAGTCGTAAGTAATTAACAATGAAAGAGTAGAATAACATCTTCATTTTAACTGCAGCTATGCAACTGCAAATGTAGCCTTGTGGTTTATTGACATACTCGTACCTTATATTTTAAACTGAAGTACCTAGAAATTTCACGAAGTACCGAAAATGTTGAAGAGATAAAATGTATAAATTATTACATATTATTTTATGTTAAGAAAAATTATAGTAATATTGATATAGATGCGTACCGTTATAACATAATGATAAAATTTTTGGATAATTATAAATTTACCTATTTAATTAATAACTAAAACACGTTTCCATTTTAATTTTACCAACTGTTCTTGATGGAAAACATTTCACGTTATTAACTCAACATTTTGCAACAAAAAATGATCGCAACTCGCAAGGATCCCATTATTGGAACATTTATAGGAGACCGAAAGGTTGCGACATAACAATAAACATACATACATCACCATAACGGGGCCTGCATTATCAGTCTCTCTTTCTCCATCGCTGTTGTGTCACTGAGTGTGAAAAATTGCGCGTCGTAAATATCGCATTATGTACCGTCGAAGCCGGATTTTTTTCTTTGGACATGGGTAGTCGCTGTACATATATTGTGATATATGTATACACCATGCCTCACGAAGACTGTGCCATATGCTTATTAATATATGAACGAGTTTTCCGTTATCAATGATTCTGTGAAACATTACAGAAAATATTTAAAATGAAATTTGTAGATATTAATATTAAAATCAAATTTTAAAGTTGTCTAATTTTGAAACTTAATTTTAAAACTAACATAATAAGAAAAAAGTAAAACATAAACTAAATTGCGTAGTTTTATTCTTTAAAGTAGTCAGGTAGAAACTTATTTACCATAATTTCCTGTAGTGCAATTTTAAAGGAGGATTCTGGCTCATCAACCCGATTTTCAAAATAGTTTTAAGGAATGCTGAATTTTGAATTAGTTAAATTAAGCTAAACCATATTCTCAAAAAAGTTTAGATAAACTGTTATATAATCTTGTTACCATTAAGTTTTCGGAAAGTGACTCGCATTAACTTTTTTAAATTGGATTAGAATAAGATTAGTAAAGCCAAAATTCAGGATTAGCATAAATTTTTCCCAAAATCGGGTTGCATGTTTTTTACCGATCAGCTTCATGCACGAGTTATACGCTTATATATATATATATATATATATATATATATATATATATATATATATATATATATATATATATGTGTGGATAGCCAACTACAACCCAATATACCTAAAAGTTCTAGACTTTCAAAGATATTTTTTATACTCTTAAATGTACTTAATGTGATTCTGTAATTAATTAAAAACTAATAGTGATGCCATATTTATGTACGAATATTTAAGAACTTATAATACTTATGAAAGTAGGACATACTGCTATTCTTTAATTACGAGCGGATCAGATATAAAATTCAAACATAGCGAGCTGAAGCACCAAATTAAACTGTCAACAAAATATTAATTTTACACACGATTATAGATAAAAATATTTAATGCGTATTTTAAATTTTTCACTAAATATGATTTAATAAATTAATATTAATGATTGGAAGTAAAATTATTCAAAATCCGATTGAAATATTCCACTTTATATCTACCTTACAATAATACAATGTCTGGAATTTATATTTTAACTCATTTTGTGGCGTTTCAAACCGAACAACAAAAATTGTTATTACATAATTCTATATTAATTTGAGATAATTTGATACTTTCTACTAGGTAGTAGTGTACATTGAAATATATATGTAGGTGTAAATTTGGTAGAAATATGAAAATGTACACAAGAAGAAGGAAAGAAAATAATCATTGATTTTAGAAGATATAGAATGGTGCCAAATGTACAAAGTTGTTTTGAAATAAATCTAATAACTTTCGATGTAAATCATCATCATTTAAATTTTATTGTAATTTAAAATATATTTTTCAATTAAAGGAAACAAATTAGTATATTGTATGACATACAATATATACTTTCGAAACGGACACATTTTCATGTTTAAATATAGATATTTCAGTAATCCTATACTGTTTCTACGATTCAATTTTAATAATCGTTAAGAATTAATATTAGCAACTGCTCGAACATATATACAATTTTCACTTCACAAAAATTAATTCCAAAATAAAATTATATAACTTTTCTACTGAAATATCTGAAATATATTACATGAAATTTATTTTCCAAAACCGTGCGAAAGTGCTTTTCCAGACCGTAAAAAGACATTTATTTCTCGATTGTCTTGGTAACATAAGAAATATGTGTCATTGTTAAAAAATGACACTTCACACACTTAAGTTATAAAAAAAAAATTCCAATCTTTAACGATCGCAGGAAAATAAATAAATTCTTTAACCATATTCGATATTTGGGCAACTGTAAAATATTGAGAAATGTTTTGAATTTGAACTGTTAGTTGATTTAAATTTTGAGTATATCCCTATTGTACATTTTTCATTTTAAAAATCTCCAATAAAAAATTTAGTGTAAGATCGGGTGTCCTAGAATGCAATTCTACTTTTTCACCGCAAGCAATCTGGCTACGGGGAAATGTTTCAATTAAAAAGTTTCTCACCATTTGGGCATTGCGCACAGGGTTGTCATCATGTTGAAACCATAGGTCTTCAATGATTCATAATTGTATCGCAGGAATGACTTTTGCAATAAATACAAATAATTTTGAGCAGAAATATACCCGTTAATAAAAAATTAATCTAATAAAGTGGGTTCTTATTCTACCAACCCAAGAGTTAACTTTCTCGGGGTCTTGAGTCCTCGTACTACGATACAAATGTGGATTTTCCTTGCTCCTATATTTATAATTTTAAGAATTTACTTTGCTCTGTCTCTGATTTTCAATACATGTAGAAATGTAGATGATTATTAATATTTTATTTAAAAAAAAAATTAAAATTCTCCATCCATATATATAATGGATAATGATCTAATTTCATATAAAAGTTATCCGAAAAGAAAATGTTTGTATGTATAAAAATATCTTCATTTTATAAGTATTTGTCAATAGAGATATTTTGTGCTGAGTGAGATGTCTCATGCATCAAAGTGAGAGTTTTGCTTTAAAATGGTTGGCAACACAAATTTTAATTTTACAGTGCAGCTGTAACATTATCATCGCTGCTCCTGCTGGTCCTAATGTTCAAAACTGAAATCATAAATATCATTGTCAGTGACGGCGGCTATGAGATGAAGACAACTGCGAGGACGCGTGGATTGGGCAGTAGGAGATTCTCTATCTTACTCTAGACCTGTACAGCAGGAATAGTTGAATAAATCATGTGCACTGGATAAACAGGAAAAGAGAGGGCTACGTTTCCTGGCAAGTTGAAGTTAGTATAGACAGAACGACATTGATGAAAATTTGTTGTCAACAAAAAGGCTCTGCTCTTTGTTATTATGAATACATGCAAGGTGACATAACTGGATTCATCCCATCGATTAGATAAATTTAAAAATAAATAAAAAGTATTTATTTTACAAATGAATGAATTTACGTGCAGACATGGATCCATAGATAGAATAATTACCTTACAAATCACAAGTGCAAGTATTAGATACCCTCTGAATTTAATTTAAACTTATATTGTAAAATACTGAGTTTGGATTATTGTGCTGATCTCCTAAACTATATAAGGATTTAATTTTCTATTGTATAAACTAACAATCAATTTTATCACAATTTCTGTAAACTGGCCAAGAGTGATTTAGTTTTTATATTTAAATAAATAAAAGTAAAAAATCTTAACAACCGTTATATGGGAGTGTATAAAATATTATAAAATTGTTAAGTAATTATTCGATTAATCGATCAGTTGATTAATCTAAATGTTATAGTCGATTTTCGGTGAAATTAGTACATTGATAGTATATATATATATATATATATATATATATATATATATACACACACACAGGGTGTTTCACAACTTAGCGCAAAATATTAAAGGGTATATTCTGTACGACGTGCTGATCATGAAACAAAAAGATATTTTTTTAAATTCGAAAAATTAAGGGTTGTTAACCTAAAACATTTTTTGTAGTACTGCACTGGATTCGCTTTACTATTAAACACAAACAACGAAATAGGTATCAACTACGAAAGATTAATTACACAATTCAATTGTTAGCAGTTATTTATAATAGAAATGATTTAATTAATAACTTTAACATAATCATCCACCCAGTGGCTGTGGCAACGAAAAATTTTGGACTGGGAAACATAGAAAATAGTTTTGCGATTTAAAAAAAATACCTTTTTGTTTCATGATCAGCTCGTCGTACAGAATATACCCTTTAATTTTTTGCTCTAAGTTGTGAAACATCCCTATATATATATATATATATATATATATATATATATATATATATATATATATATATATTTATATTTATATATATATATATATATATATATATATATATATATTTATATATATATATATATATATATATATATATATATTTATATATATATATATATATATATATATATATATATATATATATATAATAGTTATATTTGAATAAGTGCATTTGTTTTCGTCGCTTCGCCATTATAGTCTTCTCTTATCGTTTATCGTTGCGGCAACATAAACTCACCCTCAGATGCTACATGCATCTCGTACACAATATCAAACAAGCGGCACACACAGTCAATTTCATAGTTTCGTATATCAGTCTCTGTCTACTGCGATTTCGGTCCTTGGGTGGTAGCAAGGGAGAGGAGAACTCGTCACACTCCAGGGAAATATTATGAATAAGAAAACAAGGAAAGACGATTTGTACGCGACAAGAATGCTGACAAACATTATACGGGCCAGTAGCAACGGTCGCTTTACTGCCTTTGTCAAAACGGCTCTGCAAGAGGGTTTGTTGGCTTAACACGAATTTTGAACCGGGAATTGGCTCAGTAGCGCCGATCTGTGGAAGGGTAAAAAGATACAAGCAATGTTTACCGTTGTTTAAATTAGATTATTCCGAAATTTTGCGTTTCAAAAATCTTTAAATTAAACTATCATTGAATTCATAATTTTGTAACGTTTTTAACAATTTTTATTTCATCGAAGCCGTACATTTTGGTATTTTTCATGCAACTTTTCAAAGGCAGCTATTGATTTTTAATATCACGTATGTATAATTCACAATTGTTAAAAAATATATGGAAGAAATATTTAAAAAAATATATACCTGTTATTTCCTTATTAAAATATTTTACTCATTACTGGGTGCAGCGCTCTGTCGTAGTAGATCTCGGTAAGTGACATATTTCTTTGCGTGAAGTGCGGTTACCAACGATCAAATCACGGCCCCCAAACATATTACTGGAGGAGAAGCCACAGCGGTATATTTAATTTTGTGAAAATCACTTGTCGGCTGTGGGGATCGAACCGATGTTCACAAGATCCACAAGTCAACTCGATACCACTAAGCCACCTACCCCATTTATTAATTTCTCGGAAATCGTAAGTAGTAAATAAAATTCACAAACGCTATCCATTGTACAGGTTATAGTATAAAAATAATTTTATTCATTTCTAAAATGATGGTTCATATATTATTAGTAAAAGTGAAAAACTATCGGCTATTTCAAGTATTGATAGTTCGGTAGTATTATCAATAAACTGCCGACGTATCTATTGTTGGAATTATTAATATATCAAAAGTTTTAACGATAATACAAATGATAATTTTAAAAATATTACTAACAGTTCAAAAATCGTATTAAAATAGTACTAACGATATTATTAATTTTAAAACAAATTAAATCAAATTGAAATAAAATTGTAAATACAAAAGTCAAAATTAATTCAAGCAGAAGAATTTACCTATAATTAATTAATTATTATGTTTCATAAAAAGTATTATTAATTTTTTTATTAATAGCTACAAATTAATTATAAATAAACGTATTTAGGATTTTTAAAAGTAAACCTTTAAGTTTTTAACTACAAATTTAAAAAGAATGTAAATACAAATGAATACTCTTCAATTAACAAATCCAAATTTAATTAATTTTCTTTACGAAATTCAGGTTATTTCATAGCTGCTCTGCAAATGATAACTATGTATAAACATCTGTTTACCTCTCAAGAATAAGATGGCCTCATAAAATTACACATATTAAAATAAGCGTAGAAATAAGTTTCAACCTGTTTTAAATGTTATTGAATTTTTGTCGCTAAGCGAGAATAGTGAGCCACGTGCATGGCTCACTATTCACTTTCCGATTCGCTATATAATAAGGTGCCCACCATTTTACTTTTTAATAATGTAACATGGATTATTTTAATAAAGTTAACAATAATTACTTATAAACCGGCAATGATATCATGAACGTACATCCGTCAACTACCATGTTGCTATATAAATCATGTTATACTCGTACAAAAGTTGTAATGTCTACGAAAATTTCTCATTTTTTCTAGATATACACAGATTTTGTTAGCCTATGATAAGTACTAAATATTTTATATACACAAATTTATATTTATACATATTTAAATATTCGTTTATAAAATTTTAAAATTGTACATTATAGATTTACTATGTATTATGGAGACCGTTAATCGACATTGACAGGTAGATAAGTAAAGATAAATTCACAATTTTTAAACTTTTGTATTTATTAATGTTATAAAAATGTTTACTATTATTTATGTTTAAATCTATAACAAATTTATGTCTGTTATTAAAATGTGATACCGCCTATAAAATGATATAAAATTTACAAGTACAATATCGTTTCATATGTCCTCCACTATTAGAGCTGTGACTTGCCTGCGTCTGCCTTCGTGAAGTTACATTTCCTTAACCTATAATATAAACTTATGCTCCCTCCTTTATATCATCACTGTTGATGCTTTAAATAATTCTAAAGTATCGATAGTTTATCCTTAAAGAGGATTATCGATAGTATTTTCCTTTTAGAGACTCACAATAGATCGATATTACTATTGATAGTTTTTCTTCTCTAATTATTTATTCTTTTATTTATGTTATGTTGTACAACAGAACCTTAATCCCAATTAGAGTATAGGGCCGGACTTACTGAGCCGCAGTGTGGTAGTTTATATAATTTTTAGTTTGAGTGCTATTCAATGTCGGAGTCTCCGGATACAAACTCCGTAACGCTATCCACATCACCGAATCATCATTAGATACTATTTATAGAAAAGTTATATAATTGTAATGTATACTTTCATTTAAGATCGACACAATCTTTTAGTATTTAAAATCTATCTCAGTTCCATAATCTATAACAGAAATTTCAACTTAAATTTCAGTTAATTCAGATTTATTTTTTATTCATGTAGAAAAGAACAGAATCACTCAATCTCCTTGTAATATAATTTAAAATCAGCAAAACTATCGCCATAAAAATACTTTTGCCAGACTCAACGTTGTGTAAAATATCGTAGAAATAAAAGAACTGTGCTCGTATTCAAATCAAGTCTCCGCGGTTGTTAACGATCCGTGAAGTTTCGCCCAGAAAGAAACTCGCGAAAAAAATGTATGTTTTGCATCGAGGTAAAATGTGAAAATGTTCTTGTCGAATGAACATATAAGGAAAGATGTAAATGATAACTTACTTACAGGAAACAAGAAGATTTGTAGTTAGTTATACCTCTAGTTATATCTGAAATTTTTACTTAGTCTAAATACAGGTTGTTCACCGTGGCATTACAACTTTAAGGACTTAGAACTTTAACATGTAAAATCATATTTTTATAATATCCTTCTTCCCTAATTATTTTAGAAAAATGAAGTTAAATAAACATAAAATTCAGCATCCAGTTCAAAAAACAAACTTGATCTTGCATGTTCGCCATCACATCATTTAATTTCTTAAGAAGGAATTCATCTTATTAAATTTATGGATAGTAGTCTTATTTTAAACTTAATTTAAACACACAAAATATTATTAAAGATTAATTTAAAATTCGTCTTCAAAAGATTTTACTTGATCGCCGAAAAAATAATATGGGCATTAGGGTTTATCGACTTCTAAAAACATGGTTTAGGAAACCGGTTTACATTAATTACATATTTAAATAAAAAAGTTAACATTAGGACTTGAAATTAATATTTAAATTTTGAACGAGGTTTAGTAATTTTTTTATATATTAGAATTTATATAAAATATAATAAATTTTGTTATATATGTTCGACCGATAGTTCGTTTCGCGGGAATTGCGATGAGAGAGAATAATGCGGATCCGGCTCGAAGGACCAAATGTTCGACCGAGAGGTCGTTTCGCGGGAAATGCGTAGAGAGAGAATAAGAGCAGAAAGTGAGGCAGAGTGATGCAATGCTGGAAGGAGAAGGTACGGACGTTCTTCACTTCCAGGAGCTGCTCTGGAAGACTTAACACAAGGATGGTAGCTCTTTGCTGAAGGAGAGACAGGATAATAGGGGCAGGCCCACAAATAATGCGTCAGGAAGTGACAAAGCTAACTGTAGTCACGTGGTCTAATCAACAAAGAGAAGGAAAGATAAGCTAGTGCAACAATGTAAATGAAAGAGAGCCACAGGAGGGATTGAATTCCCAAATAACGCAAATGAAGGTGCCTGGAGGACTGAACAACCTGAGGCGAGTATGGGAATCAATAGGTAAATTTGCAGTAAACAAACTGGGAACTATTTTAATACCCAAAAATATCCAAATATTGTACAATAGCAAATATGAACGAATGACTTCAAAATAAACCAGAATTACAGAATTGAATCAACTTATAACCAAACAACGAGATGGATTGATTATGCTATGATACAAAAAAAAAAAATCGTACTTACGAAACAGTAGCAAATACAAATTATTCAAAATTATACTTATTGACAAACAGTTTGTTGGTAGCAATACAAAATCTTTCCCAATTGGAATAAATGCGTATGCGGAAAGCTGAAATAATGTTTAATATTAGCACTAAACACTTGAGCGTAATTATTTAAGCGTAAAAAACGAATTGTGTAAAAACACGTGGCCGTAAGAGGCGTACAGGTTAATAGAAAAAACGTGCGACTTGGTGCACAGCGAAAGCGAGTTACAAGACAGGTGAAGTTGGTAAAATTTACAATAAATTAACAGCGAGAAATATAACTAAAACTAAAGTTAGGTGGTGGCGCTCAATAGATAGCGCTGGGTGTTGGTGATAAACCGGTGGTCGGCTGAGGAAGCAGTGGCGTCTCAACATTGTCTATAATAACAAAAAAGATACATATAAAAAATAAAAATATATATATATATATATTATATATATAGTAAGTAAGTAAGTACGTAATCATTTATTTGTGAAAAGCCTTAGCTTAAACAAGAGAGTGGTATTTTTATAAACATAAGTACATGCAAAAATTAATCATGTTTACAGAGCAGTTTATATATTTACATTAAGATTATTTGATTTTTAAATAAAATTAAATTAAAATATTCTGTGCAAATGCTCGAATTTGTAGAGCAGATATTGTAAAATTGTGAATGTCATATAAGTTATATTTTGATTCAAAAGTTAACAGCCGGATGTGGAAATTTGCTTCGTTTGCCTCTTGGAGATATTTCTGGAGGTAGAATGACCTTAAGGCAGCGTACAGTGGACATGACACGAAGAAGTGGTACAAGTTGTCAGGTTCTAAATTATTACAGATGGAACACATATTATTATTTTCAAATTTGTACAATATACCATTTAAGAATAGTTGTCCTATTTCACGTGTTTTGCCAGACTCAACGTTGTGTAAAATATCGTAGAAATAAAAGAACTGTGCTCGTATTCAAATCAAGTCTCCGCGGTTGTTAACGATCCGTGAAGTTTCGCCCAGAAAGAAACTCGCGAAAAAAATGTATGTTTTGCATCGAGGTAAAATGTGAAAATGTTCTTGTCGAATGAACATATAAGGAAAGATGTAAATGATAACTTACTTACAGGAAACAAGAAGATTTGTAGTTAGTTATACCTCTAGTTATATCTGAAATTTTTACTTAGTCTAAATACAGGTTGTTCACCGTGGCATTACAACTTTAAGGACTTAGAACTTTAACATGTAAAATCATATTTTTATAATATCCTTCTTCCCTAATTATTTTAGAAAAATGAAGTTAAATAAACATAAAATTCAGCATCCAGTTCAAAAAACAAACTTGATCTTGCATGTTCGCCATCACATCATTTAATTTCTTAAGAAGGAATTCATCTTATTAAATTTATGGATAGTAGTCTTATTTTAAACTTAATTTAAACACACAAAATATTATTAAAGATTAATTTAAAATTCGTCTTCAAAAGATTTTACTTGATCGCCGAAAAAATAATATGGGCATTAGGGTTTATCGACTTCTAAAAACATGGTTTAGGAAACCGGTTTACATTAATTACATATTTAAATAAAAAAGTTAACATTAGGACTTGAAATTAATATTTAAATTTTGAACGAGGTTTAGTAATTTTTTTATATATTAGAATTTATATAAAATATAATAAATTTTGTTATATATGTTCGACCGATAGTTCGTTTCGCGGGAATTGCGATGAGAGAGAATAATGCGGATCCGGCTCGAAGGACCAAATGTTCGACCGAGAGGTCGTTTCGCGGGAAATGCGTAGAGAGAGAATAAGAGCAGAAAGTGAGGCAGAGTGATGCAATGCTGGAAGGAGAAGGTACGGACGTTCTTCACTTCCAGGAGCTGCTCTGGAAGACTTAACACAAGGATGGTAGCTCTTTGCTGAAGGAGAGACAGGATAATAGGGGCAGGCCCACAAATAATGCGTCAGGAAGTGACAAAGCTAACTGTAGTCACGTGGTCTAATCAACAAAGAGAAGGAAAGATAAGCTAGTGCAACAATGTAAATGAAAGAGAGCCACAGGAGGGATTGAATTCCCAAATAACGCAAATGAAGGTGCCTGGAGGACTGAACAACCTGAGGCGAGTATGGGAATCAATAGGTAAATTTGCAGTAAACAAACTGGGAACTATTTTAATACCCAAAAATATCCAAATATTGTACAATAGCAAATATGAACGAATGACTTCAAAATAAACCAGAATTACAGAATTGAATCAACTTATAACCAAACAACGAGATGGATTGATTATGCTATGATACAAAAAAAAAAAATCGTACTTACGAAACAGTAGCAAATACAAATTATTCAAAATTATACTTATTGACAAACAGTTTGTTGGTAGCAATACAAAATCTTTCCCAATTGGAATAAATGCGTATGCGGAAAGCTGAAATAATGTTTAATATTAGCACTAAACACTTGAGCGTAATTATTTAAGCGTAAAAAACGAATTGTGTAAAAACACGTGGCCGTAAGAGGCGTACAGGTTAATAGAAAAAACGTGCGACTTGGTGCACAGCGAAAGCGAGTTACAAGACAGGTGAAGTTGGTAAAATTTACAATAAATTAACAGCGAGAAATATAACTAAAACTAAAGTTAGGTGGTGGCGCTCAATAGATAGCGCTGGGTGTTGGTGATAAACCGGTGGTCGGCTGAGGAAGCAGTGGCGTCTCAACATTGTCTATAATAACAAAAAAGATACATATAAAAAATAAAAATATATATATATATATTATATATATAGTAAGTAAGTAAGTACGTAATCATTTATTTGTGAAAAGCCTTAGCTTAAACAAGAGAGTGGTATTTTTATAAACATAAGTACATGCAAAAATTAATCATGTTTACAGAGCAGTTTATATATTTACATTAAGATTATTTGATTTTTAAATAAAATTAAATTAAAATATTCTGTGCAAATGCTCGAATTTGTAGAGCAGATATTGTAAAATTGTGAATGTCATATAAGTTATATTTTGATTCAAAAGTTAACAGCCGGATGTGGAAATTTGCTTCGTTTGCCTCTTGGAGATATTTCTGGAGGTAGAATGACCTTAAGGCAGCGTACAGTGGACATGACACGAAGAAGTGGTACAAGTTGTCAGGTTCTAAATTATTACAGATGGAACACATATTATTATTTTCAAATTTGTACAATATACCATTTAAGAATAGTTGTCCTATTTCACGTGTTGATGCGACCCGAATTTGACTAATGGTTCACTTTAAAGCTTACATCCGTTTGTAAATAATTAAATCCGGGAATGAGAATAGTAATATCCTTGTATAATATGCTATACGTGGAGTTAAGTATTCTACGTTGATCTTCTGTTGTTGATAGGATATTGAGATTTTCGACCAATTGGTCCTAGCAACTGTCCAGAATGGTAAAACTTTGTTGGTTCCAGATATGTAATCCTTCAATTTTCCCGAAAATATTTTTGACCTGAGTTACCCAATTGTATTTCTGTATAATATATATATATATACAGGATGATTCTTCGAAGACGAACCCCCCCATAACTTTTATATTATAAGAAATAGGAAAATTTTCTTTATATGGAAGTTTTAGTATATTAAATATACTATTTTATGACACATATAGAAATTTTTCATAAAGTCAGGTTTACATGATACGAATCTCAACTTAAAAAAAAAATCGAGATGAATAAGATAATTGTGACATATTTGAATTTATTTTTATTCGACTATTCTAGGAGACTATGCGAAATTAAACACAATGTAACAAGGTAAAATGAATGACAAAACACGAGTTTTGGGTTCAATTCCAGACACAGAGTTTTTAAAAAGGTTTCAAAGGTTCTTTATTCTTTCGACTTGATTCCAAGACGATCAGTTTAAGACAAGCTACAAGTTTACATTTAGTTCTATATATAACATTTCCTTATCCTTATCGTGATATTCATATTACATTCTACGGTAAGCAGTTATCTTAACATAACTCCTCCCGGCTAAGTGAGAACTGTGGGGCTTCTTGCCACAGAGTTCGGTGACATTTCGGGGATCTCTCTTGGGTCGGATTTGGGCCTGGATTTGGCTAGCTTCCTTCGAACATAGTATGAATATATGCAATACAAAATAATTATAATTATTATAAAATACAAAATAATGGTATAGATACTAATTCTATTAAAATATATAGGTTCAACATTAATTATTTCTAACTTATTTTTTTGGTTATCTATAAGTGAATACATATTTTTTGTTTCATCTAAATTAACTGTATCTAGTTTTAGAGGTTTGAAATCAAAACGATTTTTATCATAAGTGTCAACTTGAAATTCTAAGTTTGGCAGTTCGATATTCTTAAAACTTGGTTTATAGTTTTGATACGTTTTAATTAGGGTAGATTTCACTTTCACTTCACATTGATTATTAAGTTCAAGTAGGTAACTTCCGTTTAAGGGAATATTGTTTGTATTTAAGCCACATTTTTGGGTTGCAACGATACCATTTGGAGCAATGATGATCCATTGGTTCTTCTCAACTTTTTGAATCTTGACGTTGGGTATTTGAATAAATACTTGTTTGCAATTGGTCGTATTTGCTGTATACTTTAGGAGTTGGATTTCACATGGTGCGTTTTCGTCTATTTGAGATGTATGGACTTCATGGCACAGGAACAATTCTGATATTATTTCATCACATCTTGTGTCGAAGAATGCATATGTTTGCTCATTGGAGATAAGGTATTTTGAGTGTGGTATGATGATTTTAAAGGTATTTTGATTTGGAGTAGGTAGGGAATATAAATGGTAGTAATTGAATATTTCGGTTTCTACAATTGGAATTTCTAATAAAAATGTTATTTGATTATTTTTACTATAACTTTTAATTTCAATTATTTTTTCAAATAGTAGTAAGTTTTTTAATGTTGGTTCGAAGGGAAATTTATTCTTTTCTAATTGTTTATAAATAAAGAGTATTTCGGAAAACAAATCAATTGGCTCGATAATAGAATTATGAAAGGTGTTTAATTTTGAAAATGTTATTGCTACTTCAATTTTTTCTAGTATGTCATATATAATTTGCAGACTTGAAGTATATTGAAAGATGACTGTCTGTAAAAACACGCAATTGTATACTTCAACATTTCTTATTAAAGTACTATTAATAGCTTTTTCTAGTTCTTCAATCTTTGAATTTAATACTAACTGATTGTGTGAAAGTGTTTTAATATTGTCGTTGTATTTTTGAATAGATGTCTGAAGGATTGTCATTTGATCTTTAAGAATGGTTTTAAAATTATTTAGATTTTTAGATAATTTAGTAATAATTCTATCGTATTTTTCGGCATCGTTATGATCAAGATTACCAGTTATGGATTTTATAATTGAGCCAAGTCCGTCTATGAGACCTCGTTTAGATCTTTTATAATTAAATGATGGATTTAATTGTTTTATTTGAGTTTCAACCTTATCTTCAATAATACGAATTATTTGGTAGGAATGATAATTGAAAGTTGAGTTTTTAAGTTCTGTGGAGATTTTTGAAAATGAGTTTTTAAGTGATATAAATTCGTTTATTATGTCAGTAATGTCATATATTTGTATAAATGTCCAACAGTCAGTCTTGATTTGGGCATTTCCTATTTTTAAGGGTAGGAGGCCAGGATTTTTATTGAGATTATGAAATATAGGTAGTTCTAGGGTTGTGACGACGATGAAGAGGGTTGATCTGTAACAACAGTTGGTTTTCTTAATTCTTTTATGTGAATGGTTTCAGTTTTATTTTTCTTACGTTGGCTGGATATTTCTACTCTGTTTCTGTCTAGCAATTTAGTAATTTTATATGGTCCTAAAAATTTTAAATTCTTTTTGTTTCTATTCATGGAATTTTGTTTATAAACAGTTTGTCCTAATTTAAACTCTTTATTAGTATCGCCTTTTGTATTATGTTTGGAAACGACTTTTTGTTTTTGTGTTTCTAGTTTATCAGATACGGTTTGGTAAACATGTTTTAATTTTTCCTTATGGTTTTCAACATAATCGTTATCGAATGAATTTGGAATAAATATTTCGTTTGGATTTCTTGAGTTTGTGTGTCCAAAGGCTAGTTCGAATGGTGTGTAATTAGTAGAACTATGGATTGAGTTATTATAGCCAATAATAGCATAATTCATAAGATCGCTACGGTCGTCGGGGTACATTTCTCTTAATATTCGTAAGTGTTCTATTATTGTTGAATGGAAACGTTCGATAATAGAATTAGATTCATGATGCAAAGGGGTAGTGAAGTGAACATTTATTTTATGTAATTTAAGGAATTCTTTTACGGTACTGTTATTAAATTCTTTTCCGTTGTCAATTGTTAAATTTTCTGGTACACCAAATGATGTAAAATATTTTATTAGACCATTGCTAATGTGAATTGCAGTTTTACCTTCAATGTAAATTGCTTGAGCAAATTTTGTAAATGCATCTACTAAAGTTAAGTAATTTTTATTATCATAAGCAAAGACGTCTATGTGAATTATTTGGAACGGTCTTGTTGCAGTTTCAGTGTTCATTAATGGAACATAAGGTTTTTTCCTAGCGTATTTTGCTCTTTGACAAATGTCACAGGAATTAATATAATTAGTGATGGTTGCTTTCATATGTTTCCAGTAGTAATTTCTTTTTAAGTATTCTATAGTTTCGTTTATACCGCGGTGGTTTGTTTTGCCATCGTGATGATGTTTGATTAGCATAATTTGTTCTTCTTTATCTGCAACCGTATTTAGTCTTTTGGTACATTTAATTAATTTTGGACCTCTTTCCAAAAATTTATCTAAGTAAACTTTGCAGAAGTCGTGATATAGTTTATCTGTATGGAAATACATATGGTAAATGTTTTTTGAATCAGTATAGTTCTTTAAAAATTCAAAAATTAATTTTTCATTATTTTTTTCGGGAATTTTTACTCTTACGATTTTTTGGTTTTCGTACTTTTTATGTGAAACGTCTGATTTTTGATATAAGTTTGGAAATACAAGAATTTGGTTTATTTTATTGTTTATAATTTCGTCGAGTATTTTGATTCCGTCGTTTGTAGTATCGTTCGCCGTAGAGTGTTGAGTTGATGACTCAGAGCTGTCGTTATCACTATCGTTATCATTTAAAGTCTGTGAGGTGTTAATATTATCTGGAGGTTTTACTTGTACGTTTGATATAATTTTGAATTTAGGTTTATTTTTGGGTACAGGGGTTGTACTTGTTGAAGCTTTTTGTTCATTAGGGTCAAAATTTTCTGCAATGTTTTTTTAATATTCTAAAATGTCGTTATTTACTTCTCCAGGATTATTTATGGTGGATTCGTTTTCTATTGCATTTATAGAAATACGAGAGAGACAATCGGCATTGGTATTGCATTTACCTTTTTTAAAAATTATATCATAATCGTATTCATCTAACTTTATTTTCCATCTGAGCAGTTTCGAATTTTGATCTTTAAATTTAAACATATAAGTTAGGGGACGGTGGTCAGTTACTATGGTGAATTTTCGGCCGTATAAATATGGACGAAATTGTTTACATGCCCATACTATAGCTAGTAGCTCTTTTTCAATAGTGGCGTATCGAGTTTCAGTTTCATTTAGTGTTCTCGAAGCGTATGCTATGGGTCTGTCGTTTGGTATTTGTCCTTGTGAAAGAACAGCACCTAACGCAAAGTTGCTTGCGTCAGTTGTTAGTATGAATGGCTTATCAAAGTCGGGATACTTTAATATGGGGTCGTTGACTAAGAGTTCTTTGCAAGTGTTGAAACAATCTATGAATTCTTTATTATGCACTACTTTTACATCTTTCTTTAAACATTTTGTCATCGGTTTTGTTATCTTTGCGAAATCTTTAATGAAACGCCGGTAATATCCTAGTAGACCAAGAAAGCTTTTAATATCTTTTTGTGTTTTTGGAATGGGGAATTTTTTAATAACAGAAATTTTGTCCGGGTTGGGTTTAACGCCTTCGGGGGTAATTACGTGTCCTAAATATTGAACTGTTTGTTGCAAGAATTCTGACTTATCCAATTGAATTTTGAAGTTACTATTTCTTAATCTTTCGAATACTGATTTAAGTCGCTCGACGTGTTCTTGTAAGGATGTACTGAATATTATAATGTCATCTAGGTAGACTAGACAACTTTCATGTTGTAAACCTCTTAAAACATTGTCCATAACTCTTTGAAAAGTTGATGGAGCATTCTTTAATCCAAACGGCATGCGTTTGAATTCGTAATGACCGCCTTCAGTGGAGAATGCGGTTTTTTGTACGTCTTCGGGGTTAACTTCTATTTGATGGAAACCGCTTGCTAGGTCAAGTGTTGAAAAGTAATTAGCTCTACCGAGTTTATCTAAGATGTCCGTGATATTAGGAAGGGGGTATTTGTCGTCGATTGTGCGTTCGTTTAATTTACGATAATCTATAACAAGTCGCCATTTCTTTTTTCCTGATGCATCCATTTTTTTGGGTACGATCCATATTGGGCTGGACCATGGGGAAACGCTATGTTGTATTATACCTTGATCTAACATTTTTGACATTTGTGTTCTAACTTCCTGTCTATGAACTTCAGGGAAGCGATATGATTTGACATGTATAGGAGATTCATCTTTTAATTTGATTTAATGATTAATTTCATTTGTAAAACTTAATGGTATATTTTCGCAGTAAAATATATCTCGATATTCGAAACAAAGTTTTCTAATTGCATCTTTCTCTTCAGAGTTACAATGGTCAACTCTAATGTTTTTTAAATTTTGTTTAAGCAAGTTTTCGTAATTTGTATCTAATTCGTTATCAGTTTCAATTTTTTCGACAAAGTTTATATTAATTGGATTTAGGGCTTCGATATCAAAGGGTTGACAAATTTTTATCTGAACTGGATTTTCAGTTATATTAGTAACGGTTGTGATAGCAAAGTTATTTGAAACATTGACAAGTGCTTTTGGCATTTCTACGCCATTTCCAAAATTTGTATGATTTAAAATGCCTAGACCATCGTTTAAGTTAACAGGGAGTTTTATTACTTGTTCTACACGGGGTGGTATAATAATAGTGTAGTTTGCAAAATGTGTTTCAGAATTTTTGTTGTTGTTATCAGGTTCGAAGATTATGGGAATGGTTGCATTTGGTGTTGTTAGTTGTTTTAAATTGACATTAACGTTTGCATTTAATTGTTTAAGTAAATCAACACCTATAAGTCCGTCATATTTTTTACTAAATTGGAAAAGATAAAATTTATGACATTGAGGAACGTTAAAAATTTGGAAGACTGGAATTTCTGCTACTTCGTTATGGAATGAAATATTATGTGCAGTTTGAATATTAAAATTTTCTTCAAAAATAAAATTATTATAAAATTTGTAAGCTAGTTCTGGATTGATTAAACTTTTAGTACTTCCTGTGTCAATTAAGAAATTCGCATTAATTTCGGGGATATAGATGTATGGCAGATTTGCTTTTATTACATTTACTTGTATTATGTTTGATTGGTAGCATCGGGGGCTTGTGGAAAATTTATCTCAGTGTTGTAAAATTCTTGTTCGTGATAGTTGGTGTTATCATATTCGTTATTGTAATGCGATACTGTTTCTAGCTCGGCGTGAGAGTTGTTATAGCCGGTGTCGTAATTATCATATACAGGGTGTTCGTTTGAATAATTTTCAGAGTATTCATATTGATAAGGGGCTTCGTATGAATTTGCGTAGTTTTCTGCGTCGTAAACATTTTGAGTGAATAGTGCAGTTGAGGTAAAAGGTTTTTGTGTTTTTATTCTGGAGTGACCGGATGAGGTGTCCATGGGTTCGGGTTTGAATTCGTTTTGTTGTTGGTTTGGATTAGGTCGATTAAAGTTTTGGGAAAAATTTGGTCTTTGTTGAGGATTAAAATGATTGAAAGTTGGTCTTGGTTGGGGATTAAAATTATTGAAAGTTGGTCTTTGTTGGGGTGTGAAATTGTTAGGACGAGTTTGGAATTGAGGGGGTCGTTGTGCAAAATGCATCGGTCGATAATTTGTTTGATTATTTGTATTATAGAAAGGATTTGGTTTAGGTGCCATTGGATTTGGTGATCTCGTTTGGAAGTGAGATGGCATTTGTGGAGCAGGATTATGATTGAAATGTGAATGTTGTGGAACATACATATTTGTCTGTGAGTTTGAGTTATGTCTGGTAGGTGCAAGTCTTTGTGGTGGTCTATAACCTGTTTGTAAATTTAATGTATTCTGTCGTTGTGTCGAGTAAAGGAAGTTTTCTTCCTCGACTACGAGACTCATGGTTTTTTCAAGGCTGTCAGGATCTCTTAAACTTACATTAGTCTGAATATTGGCTGGTAAACCACGAATGTATGTTTTTAGAGCATGATCTTTATAATTTATTTGTCTAACGAGTTTTTCAGCTTCGGTTAAAACTAGTGTATTTAATTTGGAAAGGAGTAAACTTCTAGCATCTTGACATCGCATACCGAAATTATAAGGTGATTCGTTTTTGGCAGGTCTCAGTGAAATTAAATCCTGAACTAAGCAATCTATGTTTCTTTGATCGCCGAAACTAAGACTAAGTGCATCTTTTATATCTTGCCAAGTAGTTAATTCTGTTCTGGATCCGATTAAAATTAAAGCACGACCAGTTAGTTTGCCTAAGACTGTACGAATTAGAAAATTATTTAGTGCTGGGTCAGCAGCGTTTGCAAATGTTTGAATTAGATTTTGACAATTATCTAGAAATATTCCCAAAGTGTGAGGATTACCTTCGTAGCGTGGTATTGAATCGATATACAATCTCAACAGTTGATAATTAACTGGTTGTTCAGCCATTTCGGTATTATTTAAATTTATGTTGTTTAGTAAATTTAGAATATTATCAATGTCTGCGTCTGTCATAAAATTAAATTATTTCTACTTTATAAATCTAGTTTGCTAAATCTATTTGTTATTTTTAATTGTAAAACCGAAATTAGGAATTGTTTTAGGAATGAGCACTTACATGCAAATTGTGGTTTTCATTCTTCTTTTTCTTTTCTTACTTCTACTGCGCCTATAGGTTTGGAAGATGTGATTCCTCTCCCAGGACTTCCTATGCTAGCTGCGATGAAACCTTCTTCTCCGCTCTGAACTGAGGTTGTTGTCGGCGTGGAACGCTGTGTTGATGCAACTCGATGTTCGCTCGAGCTCTCGCACTTTCACGGGTTGTTCACTACCAACTTGTTCGGACTTTCCGATTTAATCGAAAATTCGAAAATTGCACATACGATTTGTGTCAATCTCGGAAGTTCTACCGACTGCGCCAGTTTTGGGTTCAATTCCAGACACAGAGTTTTTAAAAAGGTTTCAAAGGTTCTTTATTCTTTCGACTTGTTTCCAAGACGATCAGTTTAAGACAAGCTACAAGTTTACATTTAGTTCTATATATAACATTTCCTTATCCTTATCGTGATATTCATATTACATTCTACGGTAAGCAGTTATCTTAACATAACTCACGTGAAACAAGTAACAAATAAATATTTGCATTGTTGTCATTAATTTTACCTTGTTATAATTATAACAAGTAATACATCGTTGAAAAAAGAAAAAAAATGGCAATATTTATTTTAATAAAATAATTTTAGGTTCCCATTTGAAAAATAAAAATTGATAGTCGTATCATGTAAATTTGATTTTGAAGACAAACAATACGTCATATGCACAGACTCACTAAGCGCCATACAGAGTCTGCAAACTAAATACAATAAATCCCAAATAATCCAAAAAATACAAGACAACATACATGAGGCTATCCAATTCCAAGGTAAAGACATCATAATAAAGTGGATCCCATCGCACTCAGGACTTAAAGCCATAATAAAAACAAAAACCAATGAAGCATGGGAAAGAGAATGGGTACAAACAACAAACAACAAACTAAAGGAAATTAAAGCAACAACAGAAGCATGGTCAACACCAGAAGAAAGAAGAGACCAAGTGATCCTCGCAAGATTACGCATTGGACACACCAAACACACACATGAACACATCCTACAAAAAACACAACCAAAATATTGTGACACATGCAACAGCACTATTACAGTGGAACACATCATAGTACAATGCACCAAATACACACAGCACAGACAAACACTAAATATCCCAAATACACTAAAAATTGCATTAGAAAACAATCCAAACAAAATAAATAACACAATCCAATATCTCAAAACCACGCATTTATACAATGAAATATAGATACATAGAAATATAGACAGCATAACTCATTAAATGTAAACACACCAATCCAAACTATAATCACAATACTGTACCGGGGGGTTAATAACCCTAGATGTTGAAACCCTCCTTAAATATTTCCAAATAAAAAAAATTAAAAAATCTGATTTTATAAAAAATTTCTATATGTGTCATAAAATAGTATATTTAATATACTAAAACTTCCATAGGAAGAAAATTTTTCTATTTCTTATAATAAAAAAGTTTAGGGGGGGGTTCGTCTACGCAGAATCATCCTGTATATATATCACTTACTTATCAACTTAGCAATTTCTTTCATATAACATGATTTATACAGCAACATGCAAGCTAGTTGATGTTGGCTGTATTATTTATTTATTTATTTATTTCAAATTTAATTCTTGCTTTTCAGCTTCGAATTTTTACACAAACAAAATACAAATCATATTAGTTGCATGATAAGGTAGTACATAATATTTTATTTCATTTTTTCCTCTCTCTTCTTCTTCAGTTCTTTTGCCCATGTTTCTCCTCCACCGGCCTCGTTCAGAATGTGGTATAGACTGTACCGTTGTTGTGGGAGTTCTCTGCAATTATATAACAGGTGTGTTAGCGTTTCTCGGCCTTCTTTACAGAGTCTGCATTTCCTGTCTTCTTCTTCCATCCAATACTTATTTTCATTTTCCTCGTTCCCGCACCTTAGCCTCGCTGTTGTTTTTATATCTTTTCCATTTTTATTTGTAAGATATTGTGGGACTCCTATTGGTCTGATATTTTTGTATTTCTTGTTATACTTCGATTCTTGTATCTTCTTGTCTTGTTCTTGTTTTTGGATGTCTATGTCTCTGCTGGCTATTTCTAAATTAATCGGGTTATTTCCTAGACGCTTTAATTCGACTTCCTCCGATGAGACTCCATTTCTTTCGTAATAGTTTTTACGTTTAATCTCCCAGGGGCTGAGTACTGCTCTTCTTCTTTCTTTCTTATTTATTTCTGCCCAACATTGATATATTACTCTGCGTGGGTCACACTTCCTGATTTTTTCCTCGTACTTTGTTGCTCTTATCCCTGCTGCTATTCTTATTTTGTCTCTATTTGTTTCTTCGAGTACAATATAATGTGGTGTGGATCTGTCTAGTCCTAAGGTCCATTTTAGATATTTCATTTGTACTTGTTCTAACTTTTCTATCTCCTCCCATCCCCAGACCTCTGCTCCATACATTATTATACTTTTTATAATATAGTCGAATAGCATAATTCTTATTTTGTAGTTATTTTTGAATTTGCGTTCCGAGATGCTCCATATTTCTCTCATTGCGAAATTAGCCTTTTTCACTGCCTGCTCTATCTGCTTGTCTACGTTATTACTTTGATTAAATGTGTACCCTAAATACTTATATTCTTTTACACGTTCTATTTTCTGTGTTTTCCAAGCCCAATTTACTTCCCTCTCTCTTCCGCCTCCTTTTTTGAATTTCATTATCTTCGATTTCTCCACGTTCAGAAGCATTTTCTTTTTCTTTAAGTAATTGTCTAACCTTTTGATCATAGATTCCATTTCCTTTTCTGTCTTTGCCAATAATATTAGGTCATCTGCATATGCTAATGTCCAGAATTTTGATTTTCCAATTAATACTCCTCCCGTTTGCCCTTTTTGAAAGTGCTCCTCAATGTCTGTCATGTATATTGCAAACAACGTTGGGCTTAGAGGGCATCCTTGTCTCAGACTTATGTCTGTCCAGAATTCTTCCGTAGAGTTTTGTCCAACCTTCACTATATTTGCGGTTTCCTTGTATATTTCTTCTACCTTCCTTATTAGATGTGCGTCTATCTTTTTATTTTCCATTGCCTTTGTTAGCACCACCCTATCTACGTTATCAAAGGCTGCTTTTAGATCAACGAAGAAAGCAAACAGTTTTCCTTTTTCTTGTTTTAGCTGTTGTTCTATTATGTAGTTCAAAATATAAATGTTGTCTATTGTGCTTCTATTTTTCCTGAAACCTGCTTGAGTGTCCGGTAGTATTTCTTTCGTTTCTATTTCGTCTCGTAGTCGTTGGTTCAGGATCATTGCGTAGATTTTGTATAGCGTGTTAAGTAGTGTTATTCCGCGGTAATTATTAGCTACGTTTGTGGCACCTTTTTTGTGAATCGGTATTATTATACCTTTTGTCCATTGCTTAGGGAACTTATTTCCTTTCCACACTTTATTAATTATTTGCGTGATGACTTTTGCTGTTTTCTCTCCTCCGTAAATCCATGCTTCGTTAGGTATTTTGTCTTCTCCTTGTGCTTTATTCTTCTTTAATTTCCGTATTTGTACTTTCACTTCTTCTTCTGAGATATCTTCTCCGTCATATCTGATATTTGAATCCTCCTGTGTGCTGTTTACTGGGTTTACTTCTGTGCCGTTTAATAATTTTTTAAAATGCAGTTTCCATTGCTCCATTGTGACATTTTCGTCTATCTCTGTATGTTTTCTTCTCTCTCTTTTTAGAAACTGCCAGGCCTGCGCTTCCGTAGAGATTTCATATAGTTCCTTCGTCACTTTTTTCTTGTATGCCTCTTTTTTTTCTTTGCAAATTTTTTTATATTCTTTTATTCTTTGTTGATACATGTCCAGTGTTATGTGCCCTTTTTTGAAGTGCCTTAAGTGTTTTCTTGATTCTTTTTGTTGCTCCTTACACTCTTTGTCCCACCACTTATTTCTGGGGGTTGTATCAGTTTTTATTCTTGTTTTCTTTGTCATTGCCTTATGTATCTCCGCTGTTATATACCTTATATCCTCTTCTATATCTTCTTTTGCGTACTCATATTCTAGGTTGTCCATTTTTTGTTTAAACTTCTTTATTGTTTCTTCATTCCATTCTATTACTGTTTGCTTTTGAATTTTCTTTGCCATGTTGTTTTCCTGCTTCTGCATGGTTATGGCTATCAGTTGATGGTCCGAGGCTGTTTGTTTTGATACTTTGAATTTTGCAATTTTTTCTCGTGCTTCATTGTTGACAATTCCGTAATCAATTACCGATGCGTTATGTCTTTCGTTAATAAACGTAAATTCCCCTTCCTCGTCCCCCGCGTGGTTCCCGTTTAGAATATTCCATCCTCTTTCTTCGCACCACTTAATTAACGAAGTGCCTTCTAAATTCTTTATTTTGTCCTTTGAAGATCGTTTTTCTATTTCTCCTGTACTTACATTGCAGCGTTCGCCTTCCTCTCCTATCCTGGCATTAAAGTCTCCACCTATTATTAAGTTGTGTTCCTTTGTCTCCTCTATATTTTCCTCAAATTCTTTACTTATTGCATTAATCTTGTTATTGTTATATATTGTTACTATTCTCCATATTTCATTATCTATTTGTATTTGTCTTTCCTGTATGTTATTTTTGTAGTTCGCGGTTGAGTTTATCTCTGAAATGTTTTTCTTAACTCCTGTGACGATTCCTCCGCTTGCTCTTCCTTTTTTGTGACTTCTTATAGCATAATGGCATTTCCAGTTAAACTCTTTTGGCATTTTCTGTTTTATTGTATTCCAATTCTTTTCTTCAACCCATGTTTCCGTTAACCCTATGAAATCGTATTTTTTATGTGCTCCCAAACCATTTTATCTTTCCCTTTGATTCCCTTAATATTCCAAAAACCTATTTTTATTTGATGTTTGTCGCTTACCTCTCTCCTGCTCACAACTTTGTCTAAAAATTTCCTTTCTTTGCTATCTCTTTATTTTCCTTTATGTTTCCTTCTACTTCATTCCATACGAACCACTTTTCGTTTATCTTTATTTTTTTGTACGCCACTGTTGCTGATTTTCCGTGACTTCTTTCTTCTCTCGCAATCTTTCTGAGGGACGCCTGTATTTCTCGTTCTTGTAGAGTGAAATCGTGATCGATGTAAATGTTTGTTCCGTTCAGCAGCTTTTTCTTCTTTATTATCTTTTGTTTTTCCTCCCAGTTCTGTAATTTTACTACTGTTGCGTCACCCTTTTTTGTTCTAAGGTTATACGCGTCTATCACTTCAGTTTCTATGCTCAGATTTTGTTTTATCCATGCTTCTGCCTCCGGTTTTATATTATTTTCTTCTAGTTTAATGCCCTTTATTATCACGTTGTTTTTCTTCTCTCGTTTTTCTCTTTGTTCTTCCTTGTCTTCCAGTTTTTTAATTCTTGTTAATAGTTCGTCTTTCTCTTTTTTCCACTCTTGCTCTTTAGTTTTTATTTTTTCTTCTAATTTTTGTATCATAGAGTTGTTTTCTTTAATTCCTTGCAACAGTTCTACTTTGGTGGACTTTAACTGCTCCGTTACCCCCTGGATAGCCTTCAGAATATGGTCTGTATTCATATTTTCTTCAACTTTGTCTTTTTCTGGCGATCGACCTACCAATTTGCTTTTTTTAAATATATTCTTTTCTTCTCGTGTATCTGTTTTCTCCGTTTGGTTTCTTTTTCGTTTTAGTATCTCATCCAGTGCGCTACTACTTTGCGTTCGACCCTTCAGTAAATTGCTCATTTATATACCCCTAAATGTTTTTTTTTGTTATTATCACACGTGTTAACAGTGTTGCTGCCCCCAGTTAATTTTTCTAATTAGTGTTATTATCCCAGATTACTTGTTTTTACTTGCCACCATTATATTGACTGTGTCTTTCTTACCGGTATCGGCCTTTATTTAGTTTTATCTCCTCTCCGTCAGAGATGTCGCTCTAATCCAACTCTGAGCCTTCTAGTTTGCCGATTTTGGCAGAATTTTACTTAACCTCTTCTATTGTCTCTTTAGAATTTTTATTATTGTGTCTATTGTAAGTTAGTTTAAAACAACTTTTCCTTACCTTGTCACAGGTCAGTTGTTCAGACTTATCTTCGTCTTCTAGAAGTGGCTTTTTTTCCTCACTAATCTCCCGTAATCTTTGCTTTTCTTAGCACTGACTTTTGTACGACCTTCACTCATTCAACAGTTGCTTTAAAGTTGTTGGCTGTATGTTCATGATATCATTTCCAGTTTATTAGTAATTAATATCTTTATATAATAAATTTGAAATTTCAAATGGAACATCATATATTTTATTACTGTTTTTAAATGTTCATCCAATCATGTATAATAATCTATAAGTTACTTTATTAAAAAGTAAAATGGCGGGCACTTTATTATACACCTACTCAGAAAGAGAATAGTGAGCCATATCTGTGGCTTGAAGTAAAACAATTAACTAAAACAATTGTAACTATTATTATTAAACGAAATAAAATTTTTTTGTCATACTAATACAGACAATAAGTATAAGGTACACTTAAATACAATAAAATGATTTTATAACAAATATTTTAATTGGCTCCCAAACAGAATAAGTAGCTCTTTCTATTTGGTCTACAGATAAAGTTTCAATTGCCGCTTCAATTTTATTCTTCAGTTCATTTAATATATATATATATATATATAAATATATATATATATATATATATATATATATATATATATATATATATATATATATATTCTTGTCGATAAAATTCTGAAGCTATGAGTTTCATTTTTAAACTTCGAAAATACACATATAGCCTATCAACTTTTTCTGAGTTAGATAAATTCATTTTATAATAGTTTAATAAGGTACTACAATGAAACTTGCTAATAATAAAGGTTAGAACAATTATTACTGAGTATTTACAGGTTGACATTTACGGTGTTACAATTGTTTTAGTTAATTATTTTAATTCTAGTCACAGTCATAGTTTACTATTCTCTTTCCTATTGGGTGTATAATAAAGTGTCCGCCATTTTATTTTTTAATAATTTAACATATGGATTATTTTATATGATTTAAAGCAAATTTAATGCAGCTTTCAAATTTCGAAAAGTATATATTATGTTCTATTTGAAATTTCAAATGTACTAGTATTTCTGAAAATATCTAAATTCTAAAACCGTTTTTTTCAAATATTGGTTTTTATATAAGCTCTACTATTAGAAATGGAATGGTATTTTCGGCTCAAAGTGTATTATTTTTTTCAACTATTTTATAAGGAAGAAAAGATAATAATTATATCATCATGCCATTTAACTCATTAAAGATGAAATATTATTTGGAGATGGTCTGTTCTGATTACTGTTTAGATCGGAAAATCCATCTTCACCGATCTATATCTGAAAGTACGGCCAGAGGAATCGATAAAACTTTACCGATATCTAAATTGCAAACATTTAGAAATTGAATGTGAATTTGTCATGGATAGTTATTAAAAATCCTTAAAATCCTTTATTAAACACTTAAAATTTCTCGTTCAGGAAAGTGTCACGAAAATACTATTAGGTTCAGAAAGGTAATATTTTATTTATTTGAATCAAAAGTCTATGTGAAAATAACATTTATATAACAGTGCTATTTTTCTTATTGTAGAAAAGGAATAGTTATTTCTTATAACAAGTCAGGGTCGGATCTAGAGTTGTGCAAGGTGTCCGTTTGAATACCTACAGCATATTACTTAGAGGGAGTTAAAAATGATTCTATATCATTTTTAAACTTAAAATTAATAAATTTTTTAATAGTTGCTATGAAACTAACTTAACTAGATGTATACACAGTGTTAAATAAATAAGAAATATTGATAGTATCTTCTGATATAATAATTTGATTTAAATAATGAAAAAAGGGTTCGAGAGTTTATGATTGCGAATATTTTAATAAGATCAGATATTTTTTATCGACAGATTTAATTTCACAGTGAAGGAGACGACATTCTTTTTCAAAATGACATACTATATAATTTTGAACCCATTCCAATAATTTTTGTTTTCTATGAAAACAAAAAATTACAATATTTTATTTGATAAAAATAAGAAAAATTGTATTCAATAAATGCAATCTTACAGATTTTTACCGGAAATAGATTTTAGTTTCTAAAGATATACTGGACTCTATTCTAGTTAAGTATGGAAAAAAGGAACTATACATGTTCTACAACAGCCGCTTTACATAAATAAAATAAATAATTTAAATTGTTACATAATTATAAGTCACGACGATTGGAAAATGAAATTAAAATTAATAACAGATATAAAAAACAAACGAATTCAGACAATTTGTGTAGAATTAACTTCCAAAATAAGTGCAGTCCGGTGCATCCTTCATTTCTTTATAGTTGTTAGAGGAGAGGGCGTAAGTGAAAGATTTATGAAACAGATGAGATATGTATTTGATTGATCCTTCGTGCTTCATTTCTTTAGTAATTTATCAATATCCAATATTGATACTGTCATCTTAACACATTGTATTTTTGAGTTTTTATTATTGTCTGGTACAAATTAAATGCCATTAATTTTGCCCACTTCGAATATGCTTTTCTTGCGTATTTTGCATAATATTGCAAGGGTCTGGCTCAGTTATATCATCCACAATAGGATAATGATCAGATAAATGATATTAACAAATTAGATAAACAAAATTATATGTATTCAACTATCTGAATTTAAACATGCAAATACTTGATGAATTTGAGGTTAATGTCAAACAGCTGTCACTATTGTTCTTGGTATCATTTTTACTTGACTTTGTGATTTTCGACCAATCAGAAAACGTAAATAATTGATCCTATTCAACTCTTTAATCCATTCTTAACTGGAATGGACTATAGTGATAAAATAAACAAGTAGAGACGGCTGGCATTTTGACTATGATATTTCTATCATGATTTTTGATTATTTTATCACTATTATATCCATGGCAACTAAAATACACAATTTTATTATATAATTTTTAAATAATGTGTTATTATTTATTTATATGTGTAGGAAAATTGCTCTTTCGAATGGAATTAAAAAAATTATTCACTGTGAAAAAATGACTATCGATTAAAAATATTTGATCTTGTCAAAATATCCGTAATCATAAACCATCGAAACAATTTTTTCATTATCTAGATTAAATGATTATTTCAAGAGATAATATAGATATTCCTTACTTATTTTACACATTGTATATTCATGTACCTGGCTTATCAAAGAATACATGGTGTTTCTATACTTATGAATCAAACTTTAAGGGTATATATAACACGTTATACTGATAACGGAACAAAAAGAATTTTAAAAAAATTCGCAAAATTAAGGGTGGTTTGCTTAATGGAAACATGTTGAGTACCACTGGTTTCATAGCTGTTTGTGTTGTTTTATTCAAATATTAACAATGCAAAACAATTATTATGCTTTTATGTTCTTACATTACGTAATGCAATTTTGATAGTAAATTAATTTCAATTATTCTGTTTCATGCACATGAATGAATTCCGACTTTAAATACACTCAGGGAACACTCGTAAGTACAATGAAGGTAATGTGCTATTAATTTCAGTAAGAAGTGTAAGATAATTTAAAGATTTAAAGTATATTATCATTGATCAATAAAACAATTTTTTTAAATAAGATAACATTTTTTTTTATTTCTTGTTGAACCTGTGTTTTTATTTTGAAAAGGAATATGTTGGCTTTAGGATCCTTGATTTATTTAATTTATTTTATGGACGTTTCGATGGTTAACCCATCATCTTCAGCATTTTATTATATACAAAATTATTTTCCAAATCTAATGAATATACTGTTATTTCATTGTCTAGTTTAAAATCTATAAATAAATCCGCCTTACGGATGTGCAAATATCATAAAAGTAAAAAATATTTTAAATCGTAATTTTAATGAGAAATACATCATGTGAATTGACAATTACGTCTAAAACTTTAAATCCGGTATATTTTGTTCAAACTTCGATTTTATTAGTATCTTTTTGGAGTTCTTGTTCTATTTTACATAGATTGTTCCTTTTTTTCTAAATAACTAAATCATCTGCAAAAAGTTATGTTTGTCTGATTTGATATACTTATTGGTTTGTTGTTTATAGCGACGAGAAAGAGCGATACATATAATATATCTTTCTGAGAAGGCCATTTTGTTGTAATTTTTTTGCTGATGAACATGTATTTTAATTTCGAATCATCTATTATGAAGGTAATTTTGAATGTAGTATAGGGTGCTGCCGTCGAGAATATACGAATAGCATTAAAGTGTTTAGAGGATATGGAAGCGCCAAGTTGTATCATACGCCTTTTGAGATAAAAAATTTAGTAACAGACGTTGTTTGAATTTAAATGCTTTTTAAATTTCAATTTTCAAGTTAAGAATATAATCTATAGTGGATTTGCTACTCAGAAATCCACATTGTGCTTTACATACTATATTATTAGTCCGCATTAGTCTGCTAGTTACTAGTTTTTGTTATATTAGATAGTTTGACAGTGATATTGGGCAGTAGTTTGATGGATTTATTTTATTTTTATTTTGTTGTAGAACAGGTATAACGTGCCATTTAATGGAGAAGGTGTTGGTAACCCATATTTTATTCATGGTTTTCAATATTTCTTCTATGGTTTTTTCTGGAAGATGTTTTATCATTTCATAATGTATTCCAGCTGGTCCTGGGCTGCTATTTATTTTTAACAGTTTTATTACTGTAGTAAGCTCGAATTCACAATGGTTGTTATTTTAATTAGTATTGAAATTGTGCATGTCTATGTTATTCTTCTCTGCGTCGGTTTTATGTTGTAGGACTTGATTATAATAGTATTCGTCGCTAGAATTTTAACTAAAAATGTCGGGTAATTTGTTTGCTATGTCTTGTGATTACATTATAAGTTCGTGTTATGTACTTAATGATGATAATTCGTTCAACTGTATCTTACGGCTACTAGTTTTGTTCATATCTCTTTCGTTTGTGTGCTGCTATTTATAGTTAGTAATAACAATAATACATTTTAATACAAAAAATACAACTAGAAAAAGAGAAAAAAAATAAAAAAGGTTGTTTACATACATAACCATATAGTAAGCAATTGAACAATATTAAAACATTTGTTGAGCAGAAAGAGTCTGCCGGCTCAAGCCATGCTCCACCGTAAGGCAGCGTCGTCTATCAACGACGACATTGTTGGTACAACAAGAAGGCGTCCGCCTTCTTATTTTTAATTCGACTGTTTTTCGTTGTTATTTACATATGACATATAATTATTTTTCTCTCTGTACAAGTTATATTGTAAATATACGTTGTGTTGTTTGAAGTGTGTTTCACTGTGGTTAACCAACCTCTGCTAACAGGTTATGGGCCCAGGTATTCGCACGAATGCGAGTTAATGAAAAAGCAAAGAAGTCGTATTGAGTGAACATTTTGAGATTGTCACGTTTTCCCATTTATTGGTCACCGGTTTTTTTTTCGAAGATGAACGCCAGCGGTACCGTACGTTTTGAGCAACTCAACAAGGATAATTATGACACATGGCGAATTCAGATGCGCGCAATTTTGATCAAGAATGACGCCTGGGGTTATGTCAGCGGTACCCTGCAGAAGCCCGCCCTTATCAAAGATAATGAAGAATCGCAGAAAGCCGTCGACAGATGGATTCAGGGTGATCTGAAAGCTCAGTCCGATATCATCCTGGCGATCAACCCATCGGAACTGAAGCCTGTAAGAGCGTGCGAGACTGCGAGAGAAATCTGGACGAAGCTGGCCAACATTTTTCAGTCGACAGGACCAGTAAGAAGAGCTGCACTATTAAATAGACTAATTTCTCTTAAGATGCAGGACGGTAACGACGCCCGGCGGAGCACGCAAGAGTTCATGGACATCGTCGACAGACTCGGCGAGATGGAGATCGAGGTTCACAAGGACCTGCTAACGGTGTTGCTCCTGAAGAGCCTCCCGGACTCTTTCGAGGCGTTTCGTTGCGCTATTACGGCGCGCGATGATCTTCCAGATCCTGAGACGCTTCGAGTGAAGATATTGGACGAATGCGAATCCCGCAAGGAAGCCGTTCAAGGCGCGTCTTGTCAAAGTGCGTTGCTGGCAGGAAAAACCGTAAGTAAACGAGGAAAAAGTGACAAAGCTGACGGAGGGAAACAGAAGTCCAAAGTCCAGTGTTATAAATGCCAACGGTTCGGGCATATGGCGAGAGATTGTAAGTCCAGGAAGAAGTCTCAAGCCGCGGGTCAATCGGCGAGCCGCGCCGATAACCTGAGTTTGTATGCCGCGCAGAGTCCGAGAGAAGAAGCTCTCCGAACCGACGCGAACTTGCGTCAAGGCAGCTGGTGCATGGACAGTGGTTGCACATCACACATGTGCAACGACGTCGACGCGTTCGCGGATATCGTCTCGGGCGGACGTGGAGATTTAAATCTCGCGAGCAACGCGACTGCAGAGATTGCAGGCAAAGGGGCCGTTCGGTTTAGAGCAAACGTTGATGGGAACGCGAAGACGATTAAGTTCCAGGATACTTTGTATGTGCCGGGTCTTCGGACCAATCTCGTCTCGATTGGTAAAATCGCGGACAAGGGCTTTACCGTAATTTTCGATAAAGAGAAGGCCAAGGTCGTCAATGAAGATGGACAGGTGCAACTCGTAGCTGACCGCACAGATGGACTGTACTACGTTCGAGACGTCCAGGATGACGAATGCAGAGTGGTCACTGGACCACAGGGATCGAGCCTCGCGCCACGGAAGAATTCCTTGAAGGACTGGCACGTTCGTCTCGGCCACTTGAACCTGCAATCGTTGCGTGCAGCGGTAAAGAGCGGAGCAATCCGTGGGCTGTGCGTGGAGGACCTGGACACTGACTTCACCTGCGAGACATGCCTGGAAGGGAAAATGTCACGACTACCTTTTCCAAAGAAGTCCGAGAGGGTGTCGAACGTGGGGGACATTGTTCACTCAGATGTCTGCGGTCCAATAAGAGTCATGTCAAAGGGTAAAAATCGATTTTTTATCACGTTCATTGACAGTAGTGTTACAATGCCGGTTCTAGACCAATTCAAGGTCACTCGTCGCATGTGCCGAATCGGGACTGCCCCGAACGAGATATGACGTCACAAACAAAAAATTCTTATCATAGACAACAGGAAACAGGATGCGCCAAATAAGATAATGTGATAAACAAAAAAACCGGATGTGATAAAAAAATGGAGGCCATGTGACGTCACAATTTAAAATGGCGCCGGAAAAAACCCGCGAAAATTTAAAAAATAGCGCGAAAATTTAAATTTTAAAATGTGACGTCACAATTCAAAATGGCGTCTGAATAAACCCGCGAAAATTTAAAAATTTGAATTTTGGGTGTGGCATCGTCATTTGTAGCGGGGGAAAATTTTAAAATTTGAAATAAAAAATGGCCGACAGCTCACGCATGCGCAGTGTTAAAAATTTGAACTTGGTGAAAAAAAAAACAAAATCAAAACTACTCAAAAAATCCCCAATGCACAAAACTAGCCTAGACTAGACTTGGGGGATGGGGAGAGGGCGAGGGCGAGGGCGAGGGCGAGGGCGAGGACGAGGACGAGGGCGGCAGTGGAAGAAAAAAATAAAAATACATGAAATACATTGAATAGACATACATTTATTAACAAATAAAAAATAATTATATTACATTTATTGTTTTTTTATTTTACTTATACAATAAAAATACATGTAATACATTGAATAGGCATACATTTATTAACAAATAAAAATAATTATATTACATTTATTGTTATATAAATAGTTTTTGTTTTAAAAATTCTTTTGTATCACTACTAGTGAGTATATGTAAACATTGAAAACAATGTTTTACTTCTGGCGCTGGACCATCTATGTGTGTATTTTGAATTGGTAGGTTATGATGATCAACGCAGCATAATTGGTGGAAAATATCTCGATGTAGCTTAAATTTTAATGGTAATTTAAACCAGATTTGTTGCAAACTACGTCCATTAAACAAACGTAGAAGACTTATGAAATATTCTTCATTAATTTTTCCACAAACATATGCTGTTGGTGCTAAATCACCAATTATGTTAAGTATTTCACTTATATTATTATTATTAATTGTGTTTACAATACTTTTATACAATATATACGTATTTTCAGAGCACAACTTTGATTTATATGAAATTTCTAATATTTCTAAAGCAATAATTTTATATGCCATTGCCATTATTAAAATGCTTTAAAATTACACACACAACGACTAAGTGTTTTTAAACAGTTAATAACTATTTATATATATAGCTATTACTTGTCCCCACTACTTTTTGTTTACGTATTACTTTTTATAACACTTGTTTGAATAAAAAGTTCTATACTTAAAATTTCCGGATATTTAATTAATTTATGAGGATAAAATTGAAGCTTATCATTTTCTTTTACTTCCAAATTTTGTAGTAAAACAAATTCCCCATTTAAATATACATCATATTTTGGGGTTTTTATATTACTAGTAATTTTAATTATTTTTCCGTTAAACGGTATTATATATGACGTATTATCATCATGAAAATTATTAATTATTTCAAATGTTTCAACATTTTGTTTTAAATTTATATTAATATTAATATATTGTTTTAATTGTGATACATTCTCATGAATTATATCAATAATACTAGTTAAGTCAGTATTTAAAGAAATTTTTAAACTTTCAACAAGTTTATTTGTTTGCGATACATGATCACGTATAAAATTATTTATTTCACTTACAAAGTTTTTATTATTTGTTGAAATAGTGTTATCTACATATTCGCCAATTTCAACTAATTTATTGTGAATTTTACTTATCACATCATCCTGTTTTTTATTTAATTCAACAATCTCTTTTAACACAATATTATCAACATTGTGTGACACATTACTTATTTCATTACTTATAACAGACACTTTATCAAACATGTTTTTATTGTTTGTTTTTAATATGTCCAATTCTTCCACTAATTTATTATATTTCGCCACATGAATATTATCAAGCTGAGTTATTTTAATCATTAAATTGGAATTTAATTTACTAATTGAAAAATCTACATATTCCTTATTGCATGCATCTTTTTCTTCCACTGCAGCTTTCACATTTATTAAACGTTTATTGTTTATATTAAAATCACCATTTTTTGTTTTTTCAAATCCAACACCAGCAGGACCTCGTCTTAAATATTTAGAAGAATGAAAGTGTGGATGAGGAGAAAAATTATTAAATTTACTAACGCTCATTGTGTGAATGTATGTGCGTGTATGTTTATTAAACAACAGATCTATACAAACTAAATATTATTTAAAATATTACTTAAATTTATATCCCCATGGATAAGTATTTGTAAATAGATAATTTACAATTCTCTTATCATCATGGGGACTTAAACATAATTTTTTTTGTTTAATTGTGTGTACTTTATGTTTTTTAGATGAAATAATAATTTGATTTTTTGTTACTGATGTATTATTAAATAGACAGTTATAATAATCTTCAAACGTTATTGTTTTTAACGTTGCAGACGTTATACCCTTTGCTTTTTTATTTAGTTTGTTTTTACCATCATTTTGTAAAACTTTATAACTATACATTTTAGATCGCAATCCAATAAATTCAGTCATTATATTTCCATTATTTTCATCCTTCATTAACGCTATAACTTTTTTATTTACACGAGGCATATTAAAAATATTATTTTCCCTATAATCAGATGTATCAAATTTACCAATATCACGCTTCATTATTTCATAAATATTAATATTATTAAAATGATATATTAAACTATCTGTATCTGTGTATAACAACTTTGTATTTTCACTATAGTCTCGCATTATATAGTTATAGTGAAAATCATATATATATATATGTTTTTGACAAATCTAATATAGCAAAACCAACATATATGGGTTTGTTAAAAATTACATATTTTTTAGACATTTCTATTAATACATCATCATCTAATATTGTGCAAGAGTGAAAATTTGGTTGTGAAATGTATGCTTTTGCACCGTAACGCCCTTCCCATTTAGTAACTAGTTTTACTTCTTTATGTTTTCGAACATTTTCCATAGTTTTTCCAAAAACCGCATTGTTCATTAGCTTATAAAATTTTTTTTAAATTCATTTGTAGATTTTTTACGTAATTCAGTGTTTACATCAATATATTTTCGAAGCCATGGACTCTGCTTAAACTTCAAAATTTTATGAATTTTTTAAATTTTTAGTCCTAAATTCAAACATTGTTTTAAAGTTTCATAATGAATTACATAATTATTCTTATTATGTAAATTTGCTATTAATTTTTCTGTTTTTGACTGTGGTGGTATAAAATGCTCAGGGCAAAGGGGTAAATCTTTGTGTAATTCATATAATTCCTCAGGATATTCTAAATCTACTTCGAAAATTTAACCAGTGTCAGACTCAGCAGATAAATTTTCTAAATTAATACTGTAAAAATTTAGTTCATCAACCCACTCAAAATCACCATACGGTAAAAACATTCTCATAGCCGCCCCATATAAGTTATTAATGTCATAATACATGATATGTGATTCTTGTTTAGTTTGATCATATTGATCACCCATGTATTTATTGTTTGCTTTTGCGTATCGATTAGAACATTGGGATAAACCACCACGTCTGTTAATAATTCTAATTTAACCTCAGTTATTTTTAGCATAGCATCAAATGCTAAGCCAGGGGCCGTATAATAATGCAATGCATCTAATCCATACGTTTCCATGCATGTATTGCGAAAGTTTTCAAAAACATCTGCAAGCAGTAACACATCTGTTTTTAAGTATAGATCTGCATATTCACCCAAAGTTTTAATGTGAAATGTATTCCACACATTAATCGCAAATTTATATTCATCATCCGTTACCCCCCTCGCCCTTTAGGCTACTATAAAATTGTTTTTGTGAGGGTAATTGTGTTTCATCAAGTTTTCCCCATGAATCTATGTATTCATAGGGAAATATACCTTTTTTTGTAATCATTTTAAATTCATCATATGAATTATATTGACTTCGACTTATTAGCTTTTCATCATCACTTAAATAGGAAGACAATTTATCAAGACTCGACGCCATAAATCTAAATGAATCAATAAATTTTTATTGAATTTTGGTATTTTTGACATATTTTGTAAATGATATGTATCGCTCTTTATTTATGGGCAAAATTGATGTATGTCCTTCTATTTGCGTGGCAATGTTTTTAATAATAAAATGTGCATCATACCCAGATAAATTATGAAATACAACAGGAATTGTGTGTGATTTTCTATATTTTAAGTTACACGAATTATGACTAGCTCCGCGATATTGGCCAGTAAAATGATTATGTTCTAGAATTTTTTTCTTATCGGAGGTGAAATCTTCACCACATATGTGACAATTTTGCGCATTTTCAAAATTAACTCTATCAAAATCGTTTAATGCTATAGGTATTACATTATTAGTTATAGCGTTTACTTTTTCAGCAATGTTTTGTAATTGTTTTGTAAATTTTTTTATACAATCACTACCCCGATATAATTTAAATTCAGACAAAGAATCATCATATGAGCATTTTAAATAATAAGCAATGCTAAACGCTTTATGTTTTTGCATTAATTGAGTGTTTTCACCCTGTGTATTATTGTTTACTGGTTTTAAAATTGCCTCAATATCTGCATAAATAACAAATGGAACTTTATCTTGATTTTTGTAGTTTTTAAATTTTAAAATTGTATTTTCCTCGCTTGGAACTTCTATCCGACATTTATTATTTTGACAATTTAATAAATGTTTATTTAATAAATAATTAGTAGTAAAATGGTTTAAGCAACGATCACATAAATGACTCCTATGATTATTGTTTGACAGCTGTTTACTCACAAGTCTTGACATGTTTTTTATATACATAAAGTGAAAGTTTTTTGGGGATCTAATTTCATCTATGTCCATGGGCTCGTCTTCTTCTTTTTCGCTATTATCATCTACGTCCATGACATCATCATCTTCAATTGTTTCAGTCTACGCAAACATAAAAAATACATTTATAATTAGTTAAATAAATATATATATATATATATATATAATTACCTCTGACGAAATCATCAGCAGATGAATGGTTTGTTTAAAGGATTTAGTTGAAAGTGAAACAGGTACCACCTCATGTTTTTTCTTTCCCACTTTCTCCAACGTATACACATTAATGTTTAGTTTGTTCATATCTTCAAATTTATGTATGTCTTTTATTTTTATGGGAAAATTAATTCCATCATATTTAAGCACCTCACTAAAATGAGGATATGACCAAATGCGATCGGAGTGATTATTTGCAGGACGTAAAGCAGCGACTACTGCCCACAGGAAGCAGTATTCATTACTGTTTTTAATGTTTATTACCGCTTTTTTATTTTTTATGTTTTTTGGTAGTTCCACATAGCTACCAATTTTTAATGGTGTGTAATTATTGATGTTTATTTTTAAATGCAATATTTCATGTAATGCCCATCCTGAGTCTCGTTCTTGAAACTCCTCCAAGTCCCGTAAAATAGGTATTAGTACATTTTCCTCATACCACTGTTTAATGTTTGTTGATTGATCAATAACTTTATTCATAGTATTAAAGCCTTTTACTTCAATTTTATTCGTGCTGGGTAGAATAAAATCACCCGAAAATATTACATTTACTTTTAAAACGCTTGATTTTAATGCATTTTTTATTTTGTTTTTAAATATATTTAAGCATTTTGTTAAAAATATATTAGGATCTTTATACCCACATTTATTTATAATTGCACCTGTTTTAATTCTATTATTAAATACGGATTTAATGTCCTGCCAAATTAAGCAGTTAGATTGTTTATTATTATTATTTAAACCTGCACCAGTTTTAACTTTAAAATGTTTTAATTTTTCGCGGTACGTTTTAAGAATAGTAAGATTCCCCTCTAACTTAAACAAATTTTCACTTTTGTTTTTATTTTTAATGGCTTTATTTATTATTATTATTATTTTATTTATATTTTTACGATAACGCTCTGCTTCCTTAGGTGTTTTAATTAAAGTTAGTGCACAACGAATGTTTTTAACGACACTATCACTCAAAACACTCACTGTACTTGACGACGACGACGACGATTACGACGACGATGATGACGACATTTTTTTAGCAGTTTATAGTTTTACAAAGTAATGTAAACTAATACAAAACTGGTGTTTATCTGTATTTATTTATAATTTTGCTTATCGCACGCGCTTGATGATAAAAGAACTCATAGGCGTAGGAGTAGCATGGGTTTTAGTGCGGCTATCACAGTGATGAAATACCGGGCGATGACACGTTAATCACGCATAAAAAACATATTTGCGGTAGTTTGCGATATACAACCCAAGATGGGACGCCGCTGTGTAACGCGTCATCATTTATGTAGTAGTACATGTTAAATTTTTAATAAATCTTTTTTATTTATCCATGAATTATGTGTTTTATTAAAACCCAACCATTTTACTAACACTTTTGTGCCTTTTGTTTGAATTACTTTTTCTACTAAATAAATATCTTTATTTTGTGTTTTTTGCAATTCTTGTTCATAAAACCCGCCCTCAATAGGATTGTTATGTAAATCTTTTAGTTTATACGTAACTGGATTTGTATATTGAATTTTTGTGATTATAAATAGTTCGCAAGTCCAAGAAGGCTCGTAACTTTTTGAAAATACATGCTTATATTTACTAATTCGCACATAATCACCTATTTGATATTTGGCTTTACCACTTATTTTTATATTGTTATATACAGTATTTAATAGTGTTTTTTCATTTTTTTTTGACACTTCTATTGGTTTCATTTTAATTGTTCTATGATATTTATTATTATAATTGTTTAGTAACTTTTTAAGTATATTTAACCAATTATGAGTTCCCTGGTTACTAAATTCACGCCACATATTTGATTTTAACGTTCTATTAAATCGTTCACATATACTCGCTTTTAAATTACTATAAGTTGAATAATGATTTATACTATATTTTTGCATTAATTGTTTAAAATCATTATTGTAAAATTCTTTTCCATTGTCGGATTGTAAATTTTTTGGAATACGTCCATTGTTGAAAATTTGTTTCATAGCATTAGTCACATTAATTCCTGATTTACTTTTTATGGGTTCAACCCACGCAAATTTTGAAAATGTATCAATAACAGTAAGCAAATATTTATATCCTTTATTTTGAGAAGCATATGGAATCATTTCTACTAAATCACACTGCCACAAATCATCAACGCCACGCATAATTACACGACGACGAGGATAATTTCGTCTAGCTAGTTTATGTATCTCGTTTACAACTTCAAGTTTAGACATGATTGTCTAATGAATGATTGTTAGGAAATGATAAGGTACTTTAAAATAAATACTTTATATATACATACAAACATTAGTTTTTATTTTATATATTATTTACATGTTTGTTGTTGTTGTTGTTTAAATACATTTTTATTTTATAAGCATTTCTAAGTGCACACATTTTTCTAGAGTTAACATGAAACATACATTTATCAGCATTTTGTATATTAAAATATTCACTTCTAAGTGATGGCATTTCAGTTAAATCAACAATATCTTCAACTGGTAAATATCGTTTTAAAAAACTTCTTTTTCTATCACCTTTTACATACACTGTAGTAGTATACCGCATCATTTTTGGAATATATCGAATAAAATCTTCATATGCTATTAAACCATCACACCAATGAAAATCATGATAATGTCTAAGTAGCCATGCAGCTTCTCTTTTATTTTTTCTTGGTAATTCACTCCATTGATATGGTGGTTTTATTAACAAGTGTTCACTTGTTTTACCGTCTAGTGAAATAATAGCAAACTCTTTTACTACAAATTCACCATAGCCACCAGTAAAACCTTGAATGTCAACAATACACCGCATTGTATAAAGTATTGTTACAAAGTGATTTAAAATATGCAAAAAATATTTACTTTATACTTTTTAGTTTACTTCCCCCTCTCTCTCTTTACAGCATTACAACTTTTAATAAATAATTTTTGCTTCACGTAATTCCTCAACAATAGATAATATTTCATTATCATGATTTGTATTTCCTGCTTGTTTTGAAGCCCACAATAAACGTAATCGGTCTACTAATTCATTAGGATCATCCCAGTATGTATAATTATTTTTTTGATTTAATAATTTCATGTGTGTTGGTAAAATTCCTGCACCTAATCGACTACTACTACTAGTTGACTGTGATCTTAATTTATGTGGGTTATTACGATAATGTAAAGCAGGCTTAATAATATTTATATATTTCCAGTTTTGTGAACCTTTTACTTGTGAACCAACGGTATTATTTCTTAAATGAAGATTGGTTTGTAGCGCAATATCTAAATAAGCTTGTTTATCGTCTTCAGTAACTAAAGCAATATTTGGTTTTTTTTTAAATAGCAATTCATATAAACCACGCGTTCCCCCATACTCGGAATCGTTTACAAAAATATCATTATGCTCAATAGTAATAGGTGTATTACCAATTAAAAATTTATTATTTCGCTCATTGTATTTTACACCATATATGTTGTCAACATCTTTACCACCAGTTAAAAAAAATTCCATATATTCAGTAGCAATATTACCAAAATTTTTGGTGTGTTTTAAATTTTCCATTTCTTGTCGACCTTCAGGTGTTCCAATAAAATCAAGAACTTGAGGTTGTAAAGGTGGTATGTCAACATTTTCTGCTATAAATTCCTCACGTAAAAATTGTGGTTCATGTTTAGTTTTAAACTGGGGTGATTGCCCCAATACATTTGATGTTGTAATTATTTGTTTTTTAGCTGTAATAAAATCATTGTTTAACGAAAAATTATTCGCGTTTATTGGCAATGATGATGGTGGTAACGATGAGTTTGAAACAAGTTGTTTTAAAGGTATCGTTATAGGTTTAAACGTTTCCTCTAAATTATGCTCGGTTTCAATTTTACCTCGTTTAAAACTATCATACTTTTTACGTATAATATTTCTAGTTTCTATAATTTGTTTTAAGGTTTCACTTGAATTATTCATTATTTTCGCTACTACTACTTTCAGTTTCAACCGCCGTATTATTATTATGATTATTATTATTATTGTTGTTTATTAAATGCTTTAATGCAATATATGATATTTGTAAACAGTCAGCAATTTGTCTGCACGCTGTATGAGCAACTTGTAAACAGCTCACAATGTGTTCACAACCTGCTTGTGTAAAAGCAACAAATCGATTATATATACTTTGAGTAAAATTTAATTGCTTTAAATTTTTACTAGATGCAGATGACATGTTATCTAAATGATGGACAACATTTAAATGAATTATTTAACTATATAACGTTATATATATATTATTATTATTAGCTAAATAAAAAATTAACAATCCATTTTTAAACAGCTAAATAAATAAATAAACAAACTTGTTAAACAAACAAACAGGTAAACATACAGGTAAACATACAGGTAAAACAGGTAAAACAGGTAAAACAGGTAAAACAGGTCTGTCTGTCTGTTTACCTGTATTTTACCTGTTTGTTTACTTGTTTGTTTACCTGTATGTTTACCTGTATGTTTACCTGTTTGTTTGTTTAACCTGTTATATACTAAATTTATTTGTTTATTTGTGAAATAACTTATTTAGTCCAATTTAAATAATTGTCAAATCCCATACGATATCGTCCATCCACATAACTATCTTTATCAATAACTGCAAATCCATATTTATCCCGCCAACATTCGCAGCAAAATTGCTTAAATAATTCAAATGGCATGTCTGTGTTAACATAATCATCGTAAACATGTTTTAAATTTAAATAGTCTTGTTTAAATAAAACAAGTAAATTCGCATTGTCTCTGATGAGATGTTTTGGTATACGAGTGTATGTTTGACACAAATAAAATGAGTCTATTAAATTGTGACGACCCATGCTAAAATAATTACGCATACAATCCTGTTTGTCGCACGCCACATCATCGAAAATAAATATAGAATTTGGTTTTGCATTACAAGGTTTTACTATTTTCTCATTGTCACTAAATGGGAAATATCCCATGCCTTTTATCCCCGTTACACATTCCTTTAAAAACATGTATTTTGGTTGATTTAATGACTTAGAGTATAAGTAGATATTTTTAAATCGTAAACCATTTTCGTGTGTCAATAGACTTAAAATAGCGTTTGTTTTTCCACAATTCGATGGACCACAAATAATAGATCTAATTGAATCAGGCAATAAATCACCATGTTTTTTCTCTTTACTACCACAGCCATTTTCATTATTAACAATATTATCAAAATTGTTAATATTAATATTACGTTGTTGCTTTGTAAACATCATATTGATAACTAATATAAAATAAATAAATTGTTTACTTTTATATCATTCCACATTCAACCGTCAATGATTCAACATCACGAAGGTGCAGGCTTTCTAAATTCTGCAATTAATTAGTTACCTGTTGAATTACACATACCCGGATACAATTTTTGTGGTCCCGGTACAAAACTTAAGAAAAGATTGGCACGAGGAGATTCTGGTATTAATCCTTTGGATAAAGCGTGTAAAGTACACGACATTGCTTATTCTTTAAATTCTGAAAATTTATTAGAACGTCATAAAGCTGATAAAGTGTTGCAAGAAAAAGCTACGCAACGTATTCAAGCAAAAGACGCATCTTTTGGTGAAAAAACTGCTGCAGTAATTGTTTCAAAAGCTATGGCTATAAAAAGAAAAATTGGAATGGGTGTTAGAAAAAAACAAACAAAAAATAAAAAACAAACGCGAAAAATTAAAACTCCTCGAAAAATTGGTGGTATTTTACCGCTTATTCCAATTTTAGCAGGAGTACTGGGGGCTATTGGCAGTACGGCGGGTGGCGCTGCGGCTATAACAAGTGCTGTTCATAAAAAACAATTTCAAAATAAAGTTCTTCAAGAAACGTTGCGACATAATAAGGCAATGGAGGGTAAAGGATTATATTTAGCTCCATATAAAAGGGGTGCTGGTATTAAAAAAAAAAACCTCAAACGCAAAAACAAAAAATAATCAAACAATTACCTAATAGAGCATTAACAAACACTGATTTATTAGCACATGCAAAACACATTCCGCATTTTCGCGGTGTTTATATGCGTGATACTTTGCCTTTAAAACCTAAAAAATATGAGTGTGCAATAGTAAATTTAGATAACAACTCGGGTCCGGGGACACATTGGGTTGCGTATAAAAAAATAAATAATTTAATTAATTACTATGATAGTTTTGGTAATTTACCCCCACCACTTGAGTTAATAAATTATTTTGGTAATAATGCAGAAATTAAGTATAATTATAAGCAAAATCAAAGTTTTAATTCATTTAAGTGTGGGCATTTATGTCTACAATTTCTTAACAACAATCGCTCATAATGTCTTTAACATTTACAATTACTGGTACATCGGAAAATTTAAGTAGTAACTATTTTCCACCAATTAAATTAGACGCAAATCACTCATATGAAATTGGATTAATAAATTTTCAAACATACAATTCTATTCCAAATATAGATGAAACAAATAATAAATTTTATTATGATAATGGCAAAGTTATTACACTACCCGTAGGAGCATATGAACTTGCCGACATTGCAAAATATATTTATAAACAGTTGGGTTATGATGAGCTGTGGAAGACTTGTGAAGAATATGAATTACATAACATTACCGATGATTTCTATGAGGAAAACGAACAAAAAATTGTACTTTATGCAAACAATAATACGTTGAAATGTGAAATTGCTAGTACATTTGAAATTGACTTCACACCCGATGATAGTATAGGTAAAGTATTAGGCTTTACACAACAAAAATTAAAACCACATACATTGCATATTTCTAATAATCCTGTTAACATTACAAACATAAATTCAATGCTAATTGATTGTAATATTGCGGCTGGATCATACATAAATAATGATTCAGCGCATGTTATTTATGAATGCTATCCGATGGTTCCACCGGGCTATAAAATAGTTGAAACTCCTACAAATATTATTTATTTACCTGTTAGCGTTCAAACAATACATAATATAACTTTGCGTATTTTAAATCAAAATTGTGAATTAATTAATTTTATGAATGAAGAAATATCAGTTCATTTACACGTACGAAAAGTTTTAAAATAAATACAACACCCACAGTCAAAATACTATCAGTTAATTATTAACTACATACTAGTAAACTTCATAAAATATTACATTTTAATTATGGGCATTTATTTTGGTATAAATGAGCAATTTAGTTCAAATAATATCAGTCAATTATTGACTACATACCGGTTAACACCACGAAACATCGCATTTCTTAATTCAATTGGTTTCCAAATTCAAAATGAATACAGAACTAAACGTAATTAATCCAATACAATATAACAATTCAGTTCAACGAGAAGAGTGGCATTCTTATGAACCACATTCTGGAACTGCATACGGTAATAATGATGAAATACGAATACCTATACATCATGAAGACATTTACACAACACCGCATGATAGTAAAATAGTGATCGAGGGAAGTTTTGTAAAAAAAGATGGAACTCCATTAATTGCTGGTACTGGTGCAAACAAAATTCTAACAAATAATGGATTTGCATTTTTATTCGATGAAATTCGTTATGAACTATTTGGGCAAGAAATTGATAAGTGTAAAAATGTTGGTATCACAAGTATAATGAAAGGTTATGTTTCACTAAAATCATACGAACTAGCAACATATAACAGTTGTGGTTGGCATAATCAAGATGTTATTAATGAAACAGGACAATTTAAATGTACTATTCCTCTGAAATTACTACTCGGTTTTGCTGATTATCAAAAAGCTATCATTAATGCAAAACAAGAATTAATAATTATTAGAGCTCGAAGTGATACAAATTCATACGTTCACACGGAAGAATTAAAAGTTCAAATAACAAAAATTCAGTGGCGAATTAAACATATTTTCCCCAATGATGCTGTAAAATTAATGTTATTAGATACTATTAACAAACAAATACCATTACAAATAGCGTTTCGTTGTTGGTCTTTATATACAAATCCATTTGTATTAAATACTACAGATCATAGCTGGTCTATAAAAACATCTTCTAACTTGGAAAAGCCTCGCTATATAATTCTTGGATTTCAAACTGATATTAATAATAAAATTGATAAAAATAGTAGTAAATTTAATCATTGTGATATTAGAAACGTTATGGTTTATTTAAATTCACAGCGTTTCCCATATGAGCGTCAAAATGAAAATTTCACTCAAAATAAATACGAATGTTTCTATAACATGTATTGTATGTTTCAAACTTTATACTACGGAAATTATTCTATTGCAAGTCCTATATTAAATTGGAGTGATTATAAAAAAATTGCACCATTATTTGTGATTGACTGTTCAAAACAAGTGGAAACGTTAAAAACTGGTTCAGTAGATATTAAAATTGAATATGAAGCTCATTTAAATATTCCCAACAATACACAAGCGTTTTGTTTAATAATTCATGATAAAGCATTTGAATACACGCCTTTAAACGGTATAGTAAGCCCTATAACTAATGTGTAACATATTTCTATTTTGTTTATATGTAAACTATATATTTTTAGTATAATTGCAATTATTTTTATTGTTTGTTTACTACTTAAGCTGTAAACATGAATAACATAATATTTGTCTTGTTTTATTTTTATTTAGCGTATGCTAATAATTTTACTAAAAGAGAGATAATAGCCGACGGTATAATCTTGTTATTTTTATCAGCTTTACCAGACTTTTTTAAAAACACTAAAAATATATAATTGTGTAATTATTTTTTATTTAAATAAAATATATATGTTTAATAAATTATTTTGTTTTATTTAAATATTACCAAAAAACTAGCATTGTCGTTAAAAGTGCAGCAGTCGCACCCATATTTTCTCTATCAGTCTTTATTTGAAACATAAAGTGATTAAACGTATTCTCTGCATTTACTACGTTTACTACGTAGTAGAATTAGACAAGGACAACCACATATTTATGAATGAAACTATTGCTCTCTCTCTCTACTCAATTTCTATAGGTTGCAACGTCACAGCATTCCGCCTATTGATAACGGTACGCGCGCTTATTGGCTGACACATAATCACTGATAACGATAAGCTCTCTTATTGGATGTGACGTCACAAGCTCCACCCCTTCATGACGCCACAAACCACGCCTCGTAGGCTTGAAGGCTTGTAGGCTGGTCCAGAACATACCACGGGTCCCTTGAGTTGTCCCCAGATTGCTCGCCATTTTGGTAATACGTTATTTTAATAAAAGCGGATATGACGTTTATCTGCATAGTATAATAGATAAAAATTTTGTATATAAAAAAATAACGTTGGCATATTATATCATTCTAACTGTGAAACAAATTAAAGTCACACGCATATTATTATTATTAAAAGTGCTGTGTAAAAACTGGTAAGTTTACTTTTAAATATTTTTTTAAATAATTTTTACTAATAATATATTGTTTGTTTTTTTTATTAGCAAGCATGGATAAATTAAACAATCTTGGTAAAAGCAATTACAAAAATATTATTAAATTAAATAATATTGAAGTTAATACAAAATTTTTAATTAGCGATGCTAAAATTATTAATGGGAAATACGGAGAATCAATTATGTTGGAATTAGAAGATTTTATAACTTTTCTACCGAAACGCTTCAATGTATTAACAGAAGAAGATATTAAAAAAGAACTCAAAAACAGCTACATAACCGTTGTACCGCATGATGATGACTCAAAGCGAAGAAATATTATTTTCTCTAAAATTTAAACAATTTATTTAATTTTTGCTTAACAGCATCTCATACATAAACATGTCATCTGAAATTATTCATTATTTAAATGTGCATGATGCAATTAACATTTTATTGTATGATTATGTATATTTAGACTATGATTGTAATACAAAAAGTATAGATATTTACTGTGAATTGTTAGAAAAATATTTTATTACAGTAGAAAACATAGATGAAAATGTTCAGTATTTAACTATTGCTTGTAATGAGACTAGTAAAGTATTTAATGTTAGAAAATTTAAATTAAATTGGATGCATAATAAATTACAATTTTGTGAAATATTTTGTCTAAGTTCAAACATGTTTGAAACAATACTGTATAATTGTGGATTTGACATAGATGATTATTATAATTACATTCAAATGTTACAAAAACGTGAACAATATTTGTTTACTGTATAATAAAAATGTATGTAATATATATATATATATATATATATATATATATATATATAATTATTTGTTAATAAATGTATGTCTATTCAATGTATTTCATGTATTTTTATTTTTTTCTTCCACTGCCGCCCTCGTCCTCGTCCTCGCCCTCGCCCTCTCCCCATCCCCCAAGTCTAGTCTAGGCTAGTTTTGTGCATTGGGGATTTTTTGAGTAGTTTTGATTTTGTTTTTTTTTTCACCAAGTTCAAATTTTTAACACTGCGCATGCGTGAGTCATCAACTATCTTTTACACGCGCGCGTCTTTGCAAATTCAAATTTTTATAAATAAAATTCATTGTTTTTTTTTCTAAGTTCAAATTTTTAACACTGCGCATGCGTGAGCTGTCGGCCATTTTTTATTTCAAATTTTAAAATTTTCCCCCGCTACAAATGACGATGCCACACCCAAAATTCAAATTTTTAAATTTTCGCGGGTTTTTTCCGGCGCCATTTTAAATTGTGACGTCACATGGCCTCCATTTTTTTATCACATCCGGTTTTTTTGTTTATCACATTATCTTATTTGGCGCACCTGTTTCCTGTTGTCTATGATAAGAATTTTTTGTTTGTGACGTCATATCTCGTTCGGGGCAGTCCCGATTCGGCACATGCGACGAGTGACCTTGAATTGGTCTAGAACCGGCATTGTAACACTACTATTGACGATTTCTCAGGGTGGTGCGAAGTACGTTTCATGAGTCACAAAGATCAGGCTCTCAAGCAATTCGACGACTTCAGAACTCTCTTTGAGACTCAACAGGGGAAGAAGATAAAAGCTCTACAGACAGACAATGGGCTGGAGTATTTTAACAAGCAATTCGACGATCTTCTTCGTAGCCACGGGACAATGCGACGTCTGACCGTCCCCTACAGCCCGCAGCAAAACGGCGTAACAGAGAGACGCAACCGGACACTCATGGGGACAGCCAGGTGCCTTCTGATCAAGTCAGGATTGCCGCCGTCTTTCTGGGCGGAGGCAGTGAACGCGGCGAACTACATTAGAAACCGGTGTCCAACGTCCAAACTTCAGGGGAAGACTCCATATGAAATGTGGCACGGGAGTCCCCCGGACGTGAGTATGATACCGAGAGTTTGGTAGCGAAGTTTATGTTGTAGACAAGTCTCCGAACAAGAGCAAGCTGGCCCCGCGATCGAAGAAAGGTATTCTCGTGGGCTTCAGCGAAGAGTCCAAGGGCTACAGAGTCTGGATCCCGAGCGAGGGGAAGACTGAGATATCCCGAGACGTGAAGTTTCTGGAGAAGAGGCCAGCCGCCCCCCAAGAAGCACCAGGCGATCATCCACTTGTCCAGGTTGCCAGAGACGGTGCGGTGGAGTTCGACACCGTAGATCTCATCGAGGTTCCCCTACTGGACCGGCCGTGTGCTCAAGTAGAAGAGGATCCAAGGGAGCAAGACGAACTCCGATGCATTCCAGCCGAAGAGGCGCCGATCGACGCTTCGGCACAGTCGCCGGTGAGACGAGATCCGGGAAGGCCCCGATTACTGCGCACAGGTATGCCGGGCAGACCACGCAAGCAGTACCAAGAGGCTCGTCAGGTCGACGAGGTCCGAGACGAGCAGGCCCTCATCACGGAGATCCCTGTAGCGCGCGCCCTGTCGGGTTCGGAATCGGATGAGTGGATTCGCGCCATGTCTCAGCGAAGCCGCAAAAGAGGCCATATACATTCAACGTATTCTCAGAGAACTCGGAGAGGAGGTCACCGGCATGAGGCTCTACAACGACAACAACGGTGCCCGAAGTCTAGCCTCGAATCCCGTTTACCATTCGCGCACCAAACATATCGACGTGCGCCACCACTTTATCCGGGAGATCGTGGAGTCGGGAATCATCGAGATAATTTACCTAGCATCGGAGGAGATGCCGGCCGACATCCTGACGAAAGCGTTACCCAGATCCAAGCACGAGGGATGTGTCAAGTTACTCGGGCTGAACGGGACGACCAGAAAAGGGAGCATCGCTTTCGAGGGGAAGTGTTGAGCAGAAAGAGTCTGCCGGCTCAAGCCATGCTCCACCGTAAGGCAGCGTCGTCTATCAACGACGACATTGTTGGTACAACAAGAAGGCGTCCGCCTTCTTATTTTTAATTCGACTGTTTTTCGTTGTTATTTACATATGACATATAATTATTTTTCTCTCTGTACAAGCTATATTGTAAATATACGTTGTGTTGTTTGAAGTGTGTTTCACTGTGGTTAACCAACCTCTGCTAACAACATTTAGAGTGAACTACATAGTATTGATCGAAATAAATAGGTACATAATCACAAATTAAAAATATGACAAATCTTGAAACCCAAGTAAAAGTATTTTTTCCCTAAACTACGTTCACATTTGTAACTATTCCGTTAAGAAGCGAATGAAGCATATACTTGATTTTGCTACTTGTATGAAATAAAAAATTAGTACATGTATGATACTGTGGAATAACCAGCGAGAATATACTTACTAAATCATTTGAATTTGTGTGGTTATTTAAAATCTTATAGGTCAGGATTATATTAAAATAAATTTTTCTTTCGGATAAAGCCGACAATCCGAAGTACCGTAGTAGTGGGTGACAATCCACCGCATAATAATAAATTTAGTAATATTTAAATTAATCATGTTTGCAAGATACCAAGTAGAAATCCTTCTGAGATCTTGTTGCAATATAATATTATCGTCAACAACAGAAATTTCTTTGTAAATTTTGAGATCAACTGCAAAAAGGGAATTTTTCGATAGAAGTATTACATGACGCAAATCGTTTACATAGAGGGAGAACAGCAAGGGTTCTATGTGTGAGCCCTGCGGCACGCTAGATGTGTTTGGAATCTCTTTGGAGAAGAAGCGATTTACTATGACTACTTGTTTTCTTCTTCGCAATTACGATTTAATCCAAAACAAAAGAGGATAGGAAACACCTATTTTATTAAAGGTATACATTAATCTTTTTATGTTTACACGATTTTAAAATCTGTGTATACAATGTCAACATAATTACCACCTTCAAAAGCAGAGTATACAAATTGAACATAATATAGAAGATCAGTAACGGATGATTTACCTACATAAATTCCGTGTTGCTGATCAATAATAATATGCTTTAAATTTTCAAATAATTTTTGAGTAATTATGTTTTTAAGTAATTTGTGAATAGCAGAGAGTATGCAAATATTTCTATAACTGGCGACATCAGATCTATTTCCAAACTTAAAGACTGGTACCATATGCGATAACTTCCATATAGAGCGAACGGTGCAATTGTTTAATGAAAGATTGAAAATATAAGTCGGGGCTCAACTAAAATATTAGCACCAGCTTTAAGAAAATAATTAAGCAAGTAATCAGGGGCAGCATCCTTATTAGCATCTAATTTTGCCAGCTTCACACGAACATCCTTTGCACAAATAACCACATTATTTATTACATTAAGAATGGGATAATCAATATGAATATCCCCAGTAATGCCATCAGAGGTTATGTAAACAGACTGATAATAACAAGAATTAAAGATCAGAGATTTCATTACCACCTGAATTAGAATAGTTGTTAGAAAACATGGTATTTGGAATGAGGTTTTTTGGAATTAATATAATGCCAAAAATGCGATATTTATTTAGGATAATCAATTTATTTTCACCCGCACTGTATGGTATCTAGCAATAGACCGAACCCGCTTTCCAGGCGCGTTACCTATTTATCTTCCCTCACCTGTTACTGGAACCTTTTAGAGACTATTCGATTGCAAACACGTGAGATGACGTAGACCAGCCAGTACAGATTTGCCCGTTACGATCGTTACACTGCCCTTTCCATAGGTCTGTGTCATCCTAAAACTTTTCTACTGCTTTATCGTGATTGTGGAAGGATTTGCAGTGTGTCCTTTTCTTCCATGTATAGAACAAGTAGTAATAAAAATCCACCGTCCTCCACGGTTTCTCCAGTTGTCGAGTGTTGTAACAGCATATTTGAATGCAGATGCCTATATATCGAAAGATCACATTGATCATACTACGCACGACCCTCTATCTTCAGCATGCCTAGTTTCTTCAAGTCCTGCCAAAGCAACTCATCCTGAAGGCAGTTACGGCAGTTCCACAAAGCTTCATATCAGGACTTCTGCTGTGAAGACTCTTTCTTTCATTTGGACATTCTGAGGTCCTCAGCTACGCAATGGGCCAATGAATATTCTTTTGGAATATTGAATAGATCTCGTTGAACTTTGTTCTTGACGTTGTAAGATACTTTTTTTCATATTTTTCAAAAGATGGTTCGCTGTTTTCTGCATTACATACGCGGACGTCTTCTTCTTATTTTTTTGCGGAAAATGGAGCCAAACGATTGAAAAGCATTACTTTTGAATTTTGACTAGGAGTCTTCTTTATACAATAAATAAAATAGTTAATTCTTTTGACAACTTCATACGGAACGTCCCAAGATTTATGAAATTTTGATGAGTAGCCTTGACGACGTTGTGCATTGAAAATTGCAAAGCCATACTAAGTTTCCTGCTTGGTATCCGCCTCTTCCGGGTTGATGTCGTAGTTTTCCTTCAACTGGTTGCTCGGGTTTTGGATGTTCGAACGGACTTCTTGATCTATTACTTGTGGCACATACGGTGCATTTTCGGCATCAATTTTTCACATCATCTTTGCAGTTTACCCAGTAAAATCTTCCACGCACTTTCTCCAACTTTTTCTTAACGCTTAGGTGTACACCTGTTTCAAGACATCATGCACTAATTTTCTGAGAACTAATAATTGTAACCTCTCTTGAATGTCATCTATATTATCCAATATCCGTTGCAAGAGGCCATCATCCACCTTCATGGAATTCCAGTGTGCCCAATATATCATTACACTGGGTGACTGTGATGATACCTTTACTCAACTTGTTCTGGAGCCATTCTGGCTTCATTCAGAATATTGCTGTTGATCCCCTTCAAAGTTTTTCAACTGCCATCGACAAACAGTAGCAGTTGCCCGTAAAAAAAGTTCATATTTCTTCTACACGACAAGATCTTCTTGACAGCGCATCGACAATACGATGACTGGTTTCACCTCGATGTTCAATAGCTGCTACTTGAACGATGGTTTCTGGGGCTTTAATTCAACGGATCGATGTTTGTCCCTTCTCACAACCTACTTTATTTTTCCAGTTGCTCTTTCTTTTTCAGGAGTTTGCCACATTTATTTCTGACATGACCCGTTTCACCACAATTCTAGCAGCGGGTCTGTTTCTTCTGTTGTTTCTTCTCAAGAGCTTTTAATACCCGTTTCACGATCTCGTCCAGTATTGAGTACTCTTTATTCTCGGTTCGACTTCAAAAAGTTAGTATCTTGGCCTTTCCTTTAATTGATTGCTTTATAGCTTCGAAGTCAAGGGCCTGTGTGGGTGCATATTTTATGGTTTTCAGTCTTTCAAGTTTCATGACTTACTGTTTCTCAATATCTCGCAGCCCGTCTATAAATCTTTCCATGGTAAGGTTGTCGCATATATCACCTCCACCTCCCGGAAACGAAATTCTTACCAGATGTGCAATATCCGCTTCAAAATCTTGTAGAGGCTCACTCATCTTCTGAAATCGATTTCTAAGTCGAGAGAAGTGTTGCTGATCGCATCCCCTTTCTAGACGAGCAATCAGATGCGTGTAGCTAAGTCTTTCGTCCACAGATATTGCTTGTAATGCCTTTAAGGCGTCTCCAAGTAATGATGTACTTAAAATGGACGCTTTAACGCTTGAAGTATAGCCATGAACCATGGAAAATGTTACGAACTAAGTCAAATATTCTTCCCATGGCGATTTTCCATCGTAGACTGGTATATCATGACTATAGTTACTTTCTGTTCTAGCAGCTGGGTTATTGTATTCAGTGATGGTTGATTAGCAGCTGGCAAACTATCACTCTTATATTCGAGAAATGGAATTTTTTTTCAGGTTGGGCAGTCAATTGAGATCTTCTTTTAATTTTTTGGATTTTTTTTCAATTACGTCTCGAAGCTTTTAGAATTATCTTGCATTTTCGTTTCAAGGTTTCTAGAATTTTCTAGAAGTTCTTCCTTCAGATATTTTGAATTTTCTTGTATTCTCGTCTCAAGGCTTCTAGAATGTTTTTGCATTTTCATTTCAAGTTTTCTAGAATTTTCTACAAGGTCGTCCTTCAGATTTTTTTTATTTTTCTTGTACTTTCATCATAAGGCTTTTATAATTTTCATGCATTTTCGTCTCAAGGCTTCTAGAATTTTCTAGAAATTCTTCCTTCAGATTTTTGGATTTTTATTGTTCAAAGCTGCTAGAATTTGCCTGCAATCTCGTTTCCATATTGTTTTTATTACTTCTTGTATAATTAAAAGCCTCACAAGAGACGATATCGCTCATTTGGAGAAATACTGTGCTAGGAGAACCAAATTTTTATAATTTTTAAATCGCTGCTGTTACCTTAAACATAATTAAAGGTAAGGTCGGGCTAAGCGAATCTTGCGCTCGGTGCAAGATTTTTTTGTTCTCCTCTCTGTGTTTAAGATTTAAAGAAACATAACTTGTATTTATGCAAAACAATTATTTAATCAACAAATGAAATAATATACAACACTAATTATTAAAAATTGTTTGTTTTGATCCTGTAAAAAATATCCCACATTTGGGTAATTAAATTGCATAAGCAAAATAAAATAAGTCTTTTGTCAACCATGATATTAAAGAGAATGATCTATTTATTATTTATTTTTAACAAGTCCTTGTAAAAATTGAATAATACCATATATTTTTAAATTCTAACTTTGCAATTTTTAAACGCTCAGGTGCTAATCAACGTGGCCTAGAAAAAAAAAACAGGTGCATTTTCGGTAACTATATGATATTTAATATTAAGTCATAGTTGACGTTTTGTATTAAATTTTGATGTACTTACTGAAAATTAAACCAATAGTTGTGTGTATCTTTTTTAATTATGAACTAAAGGTTTTGCTGTTAGAAAATAATTTATGGTTTGAAAAGGAATTAAATAGTCAGATTAAAATGTTCAAGGATATCTGCGCCCAATATTTCTAGTAAAAAAGTTCCCTAAATTTAAATTGATAGATAAAGTTTTATACCATAACTTTGAATTGTTGAATTATCTACATAGAAGGAAAAACATATGGTATTTTACCATTTTCAGTATTTGAAATCTGTAAATTTGTAAAGAATTTTTTTTGTTTATAAGGAGGAATACATGTATTTACTCCATTTTAAATTTTTTAATGATACCAGCATCAATTGGTATCACTAGTGCTAAGTATTAAAGTCTTCAAATCAGCTACTTTCTTACATAGGGAATCAAGGGATGAAAAAGTATTAGAAACAGAAGTAACAAACAATGATGATTGAGTAATGTTGTTAATTTTAGCAGCCATATTCACCTTTCTAAAAAAATATATTTTCAGTAGCTGCTAATAACATTTTCAAATTTTGCGGTAAAATATGTCTTCTAATATAGAATTTTCTATTAACTTGAAACCCAATAATTGCTTTAAATATCGTAAAAGTTGTGATGGTTGCTTCATCTTCTATAGAAGATGTAGAAAATAATTGCTGCAATTTGTCGCAAGAAATATCATTGATGTTTCAGGTTTCAAAGCACTGATGACATGATGTCTTTTATATCAGGAGTGAATTAAGTACTCAAGGAAAATTATCTAACTGAATTTTGTAAACCGATGGAAAAATAGCAGGTTCTACTTAAGCAAACCATAATTCTATATCGGCTGGACTAAACTCAGGTATTTCAAAATTCAAAGTTAAAGCAGTGACTTCGGGTTGATATTCGGTTGAAGCCGTTAAAACTCGGTCTTCTGTTTGTAATGTAAAAACTATCCCACTCTTTGGTAATTAAATTGTATAAGGAAAATAAAACACGTCTAATTTCTACTGTAACAGAATGTTTTATTTATTATTTTTGTTTTACAAGTCAACTTGTAAGAATTGTATAATACCAAATCACCAAGAAAAAATAATAATCGTGGCATTCCAAGTAACTTGATTAATGACTAAATTTAATTTGAAATCAATTAGATATTAAAAACCAAAAACACTAAAAACCTAAGAAAGTATCTCGGCGGCAAATTTCTATGGGGAATCTGTGTGATCGCCCGTTGTTATTTCTTGCGCCCTGGGCAGTCTCTAATCTTTCCCGTCTCATATGGAACAGTATTGAGTAATGTTTCTGAGAAGAAAGCTAATGTAGCAAGAACCATCCAGAAATCACTAGATGAAAAGAAATTTGCATCGATGTGGAACACTGGAAAAATGTTGTTTTCGAGAAAAAATCATTATGGCTGAAATAATAAATTCCCTGGATTTACAAAATAGTCCAGTTCAAAATCTTGTTTGAAATGAAAAGAAAAACAATTTGAGCAATATGAGCCTACATTTGAAGGAGAAAGAACAATATCAAGAGATCTTCCGTAACCTGAATCAGCAGTTTATTTGGATGTAATAAAGTTTCAGCAGTAGCTTGGCCGAGTCAAAAGCGTTTGGTGGAGAAAAGTTAAGTTTATCAGCAGCCTGACGGAATCAAAAGCTCTCGCCAAGCCAAAACTGCTTGTTAGGGTGTGAAATTTACAGCGGCAGTTTTTTACAAACTAGAGTCAGCGTGAAGATTTCGGAGAGTTTTCTCGAAAGAAACAAATTGCGTCACTTGTGTTTTAAGATTTCCCTTTTGTTCCACCAGGGGAACTTGGACTCCACGTGAACTTTAATTTTATCACCTTTCATCTGGCAATACCGCTGGTACTTGGTCCAGTTGCTGAGACGGTATTTCGGTGATGTTTGATGGTATTAACGTTTCAGCGCTAAAACAAAGAATTTTAAACAACTAATGCATTAATTATTAGCAACATCATGAACCGTGAAGTTTATTCAAAACTTACCATCACCTACTGTTATGCTTATATCAGTTGATAAGTGCGTATTTCGGCTGCCGGCGTTGACTCACGTCTGCATTCGACACTTACTGTGAAATGCTTTATCTATATCAATTCCTCTATAACAATTACACAGAAATCAAAAATGTAGTTGTGGCTAACATATTGCATAATATTAAATAAATAAATAAAATTAATATAGCCGTGTACTGTTACAATTTTAGCTTACAAAAATCCGAAAATATATTCTGACATTAATTTTTAGGTGATGAAATATTGTGCATTTGAAAAAAATATTATAAACAAATATAACATAAATAGGTAGGTAACATAATTTTTTTAATAAACTAATAAAATACAAAAATAATATAAATATAATCAAAATTCAACAATTTTATCACAATTACTATTTTTCGTTTTGAAAACTACAATAAATTATTTATTTTTCTATACAATTTACTATATACATTCATATTATGTCTCTTATTTATATTTTTTATACATGAAAAATGAAACGCTAAATAACCCAAGACATAACTGCAGTATATTTCAAGTTGTTAGCATCTTCACTCTTATATTTTCAGGAAATTCCTTATTTTATTCCTTATGTAATTTTTCTTAGAGCCATTTACATTACCAAATTAAGTATTTGACATCAATGTCATTTATTACATAATGACATATAATTTCGCTTTACTTTCATTTATTTAAACCAAACATAAATATTTAACTTTTACCTTTGTAACTGGATATTTACAGAACTCTTACTTAAAAATAAAAACAATTTTAGATTTACCTTCAACGTTTCGGTATACTAACTGTGTACCTTCGTCAGGAAAATATAAAATAATATATAAAAACACGTAACTATAAACAAGTAATCAAGTTACTTGTTTAAAGTTGCGTTTTATAACTTTTATGGTTTACCTTTAAGGAAATGTCTCTATAATGTAAGTTTTTATTTCCATTTTAAATATTTATTTAAAATATGTATATACAATTTAAAGTTAAATTGATGACAGAAAAATTCGGATGAATTTACAAATTTTAAAGTAGACCTCGCTAATTTCGGGCAAAGATGCTAACCGCTGCACCATGTCATCTGTGTCCGACGTATGGCGTCAACCGAATTATTCTGTTATAGTGTCTAACGTAGCATCGATCCCAAGATTCCTATATGATAGGTATTGACCACGGGTGTCATCTACAACGACACTTGTCTGATTTAAAAGACATCGTACCACGAACTAATTTTTTGTCATATGACATGACTGAAAGTACAGTGATGATAAATTTTAAGTTCAATTTATGACAGAAAAACGTCTGGATTCGAACCAGGGACCCTTCACTTGCCGGACAGAGATGCTAGCCGCTTTACCAAATTTCTCATTTGAAAAAAAAATAAATTTTCAAATGTACCTATAACTAGAGATAGTAATACTATTTAATATCATCTGTTACTTTAATAACCGCATTTAGTCTAGTTGGCATTGTATTTATTAATATTTTATAATCTTCATATGTTATGGAATTCCAAATATCCTTTTCATGAGTCTCCACGAATTTTCAATAGGATTTTAGCTGTATCAAGATGCACCATCCCAATATCAGTTTATGCATCAACTGATGAGATTAGACTAGTTCTTTATATATATATATATATATATATATATATATATATATATATATATATATATATATATATATATATATATACAGGGTGAGTCTGGGAAGACGCCCCCCCCCCTTTAACTTTTTTATTATGAGTAATAGAAAAAAATGGTTCATATGAAAGTTTTATTATTTTAAATATACTATTTGATGGCAGATGTAGATATTTTTTATAAAGTCAGGTTTACAAGATACGACTATCAACTTTTATTTTTTAAATAGCAACCTATAATTATTTTACTAAAATAAAAACCGCCATTTTTTTCTCTTTTCAACGGTGTATTAGTTTTTATTAATGTATCTGAAAAAATTCGAGAAAAATAAGAAAATTGAGAAATACCAGAAATAATTTTTATACAAATATTATAGGTGGCTATGTGAAAATAAACAAAATGTAACAGTGTTATACAATTTAACAAACTAAAGCAACAAATTCAGTAACAAAAACAACTTAAAACAAATGTTAAGTTGTATAACACTGTTACATTTTGTTTATTTTCACATAGCCACCTATAATATTTGTATAAAAATTATTTCTAGTATTTCTCAATTTTCTTATTTTTCTCGAATTTTTTCAGATACAATAATAAAAACTAATACACCGTTGAAAAGAGAAAAAAATGGCGGTTTTTATTTTAGTAAAATAATTATAGGTTGCTATTTAAAAAATAAAAGTTGATAGTCGTATCTTGTAAACCTGACTTTATAAAAAATATCTACATATGCCATCAAATAGTATATTTAAAATAATAAAACTTCCATATGAACCATTTTTTTCTATTACTCATAATAAAAAAGTTAAAGGGGGGGGGGCGTCTTCCCAGACTCACCCTGTATATAAAGCTTGTCCCAGAAATAATTGTCGCTTAGATTTGGCCCTTTCGTATACTGCCTTTATAGATATAAAAATTTTTATGTGATGCGTTTTTATTAGTTAGCTATGCATTATACAAAAACAATTAGTTGACAACTTTCATACTAAATTCTACAAAGATGTCATCGACACTCGAAGAATTACGCGAAAAAAATTTGTACAAATGTGTTCAAAATAGGCATGTAACCACAAGAAAAGTAGCTTCAGAGTTAAAATCTACAACAATGACTGCTTAAAGGGTGTTAAGAAGATATAATGAAACGGGTAATAAACAAAAAAAAAATGTGAAAGTGGATGCAAACCTGGATTTGTAGATTAAAATATTGAGAAAATGTCTTAAAGGCTTTGTGTATAAATAAAAATCTATCTGTGAGAGATTTGGTTAAGAATTTTGGAACTGCTCAATCAACAGTCCAGAATATTAAGCTAAAGAATTATATAAAGTCATTTAAAAAAACAAAAGTGCCTAACAGGAATGCTTAGCAAGACACTAACACAAAATCAAGATCAAGAAAACTTTAGTTTAAAGCGATATCAAAAAAATTATGTGTTATCATGGATGTCGAAACGTATTGTTAACTTGAATTAAAATCTCGACCAGGTCATTATTAATCTGTTAGTAGCTAATTGAAGGTAATTAAAATAGAAAGTTCTCAAAAAAGATGCTTGTATGGCAGGCCATTTGTTCCTGTGGCAGACTCAGTATGCCTTATTTTTCGACAACGACAATCAATGGTGAAAGATATTTAAGTGGGTGTTTTAAAGACGATTATTGCCCTGTATAAGGCTTCATAACACACCAAAACTGTTTTGGCCAGATTTGGCAATATGTCACTACACAAAAAATTTCATTGATTGGTATAAAAGAAACCACTTAGAATTTGTACATAAATCTGAAAATCCTACAAATTGTCCTGAATTGCGCCCAATCAAAAAATATTGGCCCGATATGAAGCAGAAGTTATTAAAATATAATAAACAAGCCAATTCTGTCGATAATTTCAAATATAAGTGGAAACAAAATACAGAAATGATATCTGATTAAGCTGTACAAATTTTAATGAATGGAGTGAAAAGGATATTGCGCAACTTTTAGATGAATCATAAATAAAATGTAAATATTTGCTATTATGTACTATTTAGTTGTTGATCAATAAAGTCCTCAATAGTTTAAAAAAAATCATTTCACTATAAGGTTTTTAGTTAAAAATTATAGGCGACAATTTTTTCAGGGACAACCTTTATGTATATATATATATATATATATCTTTTTTTATTTTTTTTTTTGAGAATTTATTACAACTTTAAATGCAATTTTCAGACACTTGTTCGACGAGATGCAACCCCAAACTGTGACACTAGCAGGAACTTTTACAGTCGATATAATAAGCATTAAACTTAGTTCGTATGACTCTTTTGCGTATCATCAACACATTCGTCAAATTTTGATTTATCTCTGAATAATATACTATCCTACAGTCACAGTACTAAATTGAACTTTTCTTTAGCACTTATGTTTTTTTTTCTAATGTGTATTTCATTTCAGCAATATTTATATGTTGGTAGCAATAGCTGACATAGATAGCTTAAGATCTTTTGATATTTTTCTTGTACTTAAATAATATCTTACAATTTTTTATTATCCTATATAATATATATACAGGGTGAGTCTGGGAAGACGCCCCCCCCCTTTAACTTTTTTATTATGAGTAATAGAAAAAAATGGTTCATATGAAAGTTTTATTATTTTAAATATACTATTTGATGGCAGATGTAGATATTTTTTATAAAGTCAGGTTTACAAGATACGACTATCAACTTTTATTTTTTAAATAGCAACCTATAATTATTTTACTAAAATAAAAACCGCCATTTTTTTCTCTTTTCAACGGTGTATTAGTTTTTATTAATGTATCTGAAAAAATTCGAGAAAGATAAGAAAATTGGGAAATACTAGAAATAATTTTTATACAAATATTATAGGTGGCTATGTGAAAATAAACAAAATGTAACAGTGTTAAATTAATGTCAAAAAAGTATACATTTGCTGGTTACTTTATTTAACTTATTTTGCAAACAATAAAAAAAACGTTTTCAAATGTTTACGAAACAAGAATTAATAGATATGATTCTAATAATTGGTGAATCGACTGGAATCATGAGAAGGGCAAAAAGAATTTACTTTTTTCTTTGGGGATACGTCAAGGATCTTGTCTACCAGAAGATACCTACAGATGCAAAAGACATGAAAGAGCGTATTCGAAATGCTTTCCAAAATATTTCGCGAAACATGCTGGCAGATGTTCGAACACATCACGTTCAACGCTTAAATTTTTGTATTACAGAACATGGTCGTAATTTTGAACATTTGTTTTAAGTTGTTTTTGTTACTGAATTTGTTGCTTTAGTTTGTTAAGTTGTATAACACTGTTACATTTTGTTTATTTTCACATAGCCACCTATAATATTTGTATAAAAATTATTTCTAGTATTTCTCAATTTTCTTATTTTTCTCGATTTTTTTCAGATACATTAATAAAAACTAATACACCGTTGAAAAGAGAAAAAAATGGCGGTTTTTATTTTAGTAAAATAATTATAGGTTGCTATTTAAAAAATAAAAGTTGATAGTCGTATCTTGTAAACCTGACTTTATAAAAAATATCTACATCTGCCATCAAATAGTATATTTAAAATAATAAAACTTTCATATGAACCATTTTTTTCTATTACTCATAATAAAAAAGTTAAAGGGGAGGGCGTCTTCCCAGGCTCACCCTGTATATATATATTTTCATAAATACGATTACGAGTACGTAAGTGGCTCAGTGATATCGAGTTGGCCTGTGGATATTGAGAACCCTGTTCGATACCCACGGCCGACAAACAATTTTCACCAATTTAAATCTACCCCTGTGGCTCTCCCGTCACTAATATCGTTGGCGGCCGTGATTTGACGGCTGGTAACCGCATTTCACGCGAAAAAATATATAACTTACCAAGATCTGCTTAGACGGAGTGCCACACCCAGTAATGGGTAAAAGACGTGATGATATATTTATTAATTTACGAGTACGGGTATATTGAGAAAAAATTAAGTGTCCGATTCTATAGTTGTTGGGGCTTGAAATATTTAATCTCTGATACTGCAAAATGGCAGGATGGGATTGAAACAGTCGAGTCATAAATAATTATTTAATATTATAATAACGAGTATATATTCCTCATTTCGATTGGTTCTTCACATGTAGGATGTGGATAACATTTCTAATTTAAGGTTATCCAAAATTTGTGAGGAGACTCAAGGCGACAGTCACACTTCAGCGGATTGTCTCCCATGGAGACATGCGACAGATATAGATTCTTAAACAATGAATATTCAATGGTTTTTAAGTTATTTGCATTTACATCTAAAATAAGCGAATGTAATATAATCGGCGTAGTATTGTTCCCGATCTGCGTTATTTTTTATATTTTTGGCGTAACTTTAAAACAAGCCACTTTCAATCATTTCTATATTAATATATTCTAACCTTATACGAAATACTTTTTATTATTGTCAAGTACTCCTTGCTAAATATGTATTATATTATTACGTTTAATAGAATAGTTGTTAGAGCTTATCTTTGCAATCCTTGATAAAGTTGATCGCCGATTTAAGTTAGTAATTTTTATTCGTCGAATTGCAATAAATATTCGGTATCCGGCCAATTCACTATCCGTTACATCACTATTTTTAACTTTTATGATATACCATTTATTGTCTTGGATATATAATTAATGCTCTAGAACTTATATTACTTTTAGATTGCTAAAATACTACCTGAAACAAAGAATTAAAACTAAAATTCTTTCACCAGAATAGAAAATAGTGTGTTACATGCGGTTTTTATACTCATCCGGTTGTTGGACGAGATAAAGTCAAGATTAAAAACTGTACTCCCTGATATATCCTGCATTCGCACAAAAAAACTACATTTTTCGTCTTTGTATTATAAATAATTATTGTGTTATGAGGATTGTAACGTCAATCATTGCCATTAGGCGTGAATATTAAATAATAATAAACGATAACACGACGTGTACTATAATAATTACTATTGAGTTGGTATTGACCTAAACAAATTTATATACAAAAAAAGTTATGGTATTTTTGAGGTTGCCATAGTAAAAAACCATGATAACGAGTTACTTGTTTATAAAAACTATATTATGTATATCAATATAAAACCCATACAAAGGTACTACATGAAATAAAATAATTAGTACATACTATTAAATAATGCCAAATATGTATTTTTAAAAACTAAATTACTGCATATATTTTAAATATAAGTGTGCGTGTCGTAAATGATAATGTGTCCTTAAAAGAGGAAAATTGTTCAGAAATTGCTAAATTTTCATGTTCTCGTTTGATGAACAAAATGCGGCAAATATACTTTTCCATATTCATATATTATTTTCAAATTTCAGGACAACATAACAGTTCACTTAAAATAAATATTCACTATGAGAGCTTTCACTGTACATTGATATTTAATAGCAGTATAAAAAGCTAAGAAATAATCCAGAAAAACAGTTTTAAATTCAAAGAATGTAAATGTTGCCAAGTTTTTTTAAAATTTTTTATGTACACAAGCAAAAAAATTAAAATACATGCCCTTCGGCCGAAAAACGACATTTTCACATCTCAATAATTAATACCCGTCTTTATAAATAAGTTATGAAGCTTTCATTGAGTGCTTTTGTTGCTTCACTTTAAGCACTGAAATTACGTGATAAAGACTGCTGCATGAAAGCTTCTTTGGCATATTATAAATTTAGACATAAGTTAAATAAGTACTGTCAATACAGAAAAATATACACCATTTATAATTATTAAAAAAAAAAATTGTAATACATGATAAGTGAAAAAATAATTTAACATTGTTTTTAAGATATGCCTATCAAATATATTATTAGGAGAGGTAGTTAATATTAAAATAAAACTACTGGTTGATTGCACCACGTGGCTTTGAAACAAAAAAATTATTGTTTCATTATAAAACTATAGACAATCATTCGAAATTACGGTTTGGTTTCATTGTTAAGTATGAAAACAAACTAATTGGTGCTTTCATATAATAAATTAACAATTATAAAATAACATTCTAACTAACTTTATAACATGTTGGAAACCTAGATGGTAACTGCACCTAAGCCAAAGAAGGAATAAAACTGTAAAACAGTACTGGGCAATAATGTTTAGTTTTTCATAATTTAATTCAGTCAATTAAAATTAAGCAGCTTCAAATATCGAGAGAAACTGTCTCGATTATTTTATTATAAATCAATTTGTGGACACTTGATACCAAACAATAAATATTCTAGTCATAATATGAATTATTTTACAAGCAAACCTATACCATATTGAAATCTGAACCTTCCAACTGTGGTTACATTTATTGTTAAAATTTCAATTGGCGGTACTTGAAATCGCATACCTACAAATATTGTGTTCAAGCTACTTTGATGATTTAGTCTGTACAGCTATTTGATCAGACGGTGTTTAATACCTCAATAGCAAATATGTTTATTTTGGTAGCAGAAAGATATTATTAATTTGTAATTTGTTTTTCATTTTGAAACACTATTACTACGTGTTTTTTTTTAGATAAATGATCCTTATTACCAATTTTTTTATTTAAATCCAAATTTTAAATTTTGGAGCTATAAGAAATAATGTCAGATGAACTAATAAACATTGCTGTCAATAATTCGATTCGATATTTTTTACTTGCATGTCACTGGATATTTAACGAGGACAGCTCTACTAACCGATGATTATTGGGAGTTAAGTTTCGCGGCACTAAAAACTCATTTATTTTGCATTGCAAGGTTCTCTCGACGTGCATTATTTGAAAGGTTTGCTTGATCTGAGCTTAAAATCTATTGAAAGTAAATATGTTTAGATAAATACAGAAATATAACTGTTTATTCACTCGTAAGATCAGAAAATTAAACTATACAATAAAAGTTTTATAGACAGACCAAGATAATAACCATGAATAAAGTTAATTTCTATAGATAGGTTTAAGAAACATATCAATTCCAACATATTTAAAATCTCGCAAGAATTTTTTATCGGGGAACGTTCCCTTTGGTCGCACTGTATGTACGATGCTACGGAAAGTCAATTCAGCTTCATAGATAATAAGTACAATACAGAGGTGACACTTTGTGACATAAATCGCATTTTTACTAAAAACATAATCTGCTTTCTGTCAAATGGTGAGTGTTTCGATGTTGTATTGATAACAAGATGTACAGCGCAAAAAATAAATTAAACAAAATAAATAAATCAAAAATATATACGAAAACGAACAATCAATCATATGGCACTCGCAAAGACAAAAAAAAAGTTTTTCCAATCAAAGATTTTTATTATGTGGTCGTATTAATTGTTATCATGCATATAAACAAATTAGGTAAACAATAAGTAGGTATATAATGTTTGGGCATAAAATGTTCAACTATAACAATATTTTTTAAAAATCAATGAATAAATAAAAGTTAGATATTTACATAAGACACTTTGATCTTGCATAAAAAATTAAATAATTTTTTAAACCAGTGGTTCTCAAGCTACAACACAAAGTTATATTTTTTCGATAGAGTATTTTTTTCTGAATTCAACCATGTAATTATTTTATATCCTTACATAATAAAAATATTGAGAAAATTCAATTTAAAGTTTCGATAAATTTTATTTAACATGACAAAAAACAGTAGGTCATGGTCAATAACAAATCAATAAACATAATGATTATAAACCATAAACATTTAATTACCTAGTACAATACTCATAATTTATCTTCTCAATAAAAACAACAATCGCAACTAATTAACAATGAACTTATTTTGTTTTGTTATTGATCATAGCCTACTGTTTTGTGTCATGTTAAATAAAATTTATCGAAACTTTACATTGTATTTTCTCAATATTTTTGTCATGTAAGGATATAAAATGATTACACTGTTGAATTCAGAGAAAAATACTCTATCGAATAGGCTTCAAAAATATGTATAATCCCATTTGAAAAAATATAACTTTGTGTTGTAGCTTGAGAACCACTGGTTTAAAAAATTATTTAATTTTTTAACCAGATGTCCCCCTTGGTCTTCTACAACTTTGTTATATAATATTTTTTTGTAACTATAATAATAAAGAAAATATAGGCGGTGGTTGGTTTCGCTGTTACACCCTGTATACCCTTTTGTTGTAAAATTTTTAGGGAAGAAATTATCGCGAAATAAAATTGCATCGTCTATATTGAATTTTAAAAATAAATATACGAGTAGTATCACACCTTTTACCCATTACTGAGTTTGACTCTGCTGTAGCAGATCTTGGTAAGTGATATATTTATGCGCGTGAAGTTAGTATAGGAGGAGCCACAGGACTCATTTTAATGTGGTAAAAATTGTTTGTTGGCTGTGGCACTCAAACCTAGATTCTTAAATCTTCACTCCAACTCGATATCACCTAGCCCAAATAATGAAAAAAAAAATACATCCGTTATGGAATAAAATGTACTTAAATACGTTTTTTAATATGTAAGTAATAAATTCTCTAAAATATGAACAACAAATTATACTACCTACCGCTAAAACTGTGTTATTTATTATAAGTAATAAAGTTGGATTTAGAATTTTTTAAATCGTATTTAATAAAAACTATATCAAATTGAAAGAAGTTCAGGAAATTAGATAAAAAATATACTTCAACACCCTCCTCCTACAGGTCATTTCGGTTTTTATCAGAAAAATAATGTTTTATTTATTTAAATAACTTGTAAATAACTGATAAAATACAACAGCATTGATAAATCTTTCTTTTGTCCCGCGTGATGGTCGCGCGGGTTGAGGTCCTGACTCACAACCATAAGGTCGTGGGTTCGGGTCCCGCCCGTGGCGACTATGCAAAGGACATATCGGCATATGACCTTACTAGTTGGTCCGATATATAAATTTTTAAAAAAATAATAATAAATCTTTCCTAACCCTCTTTAGACCATCAAAATACAATATTTCACCACTAAAACCACTCAGCCACCAGATGCTGTATTATCTTTTCAAATTTAAAACTCCAATTTCATTGGATATAAATTGATATCGCACTAGGATTATATGTGACATCTCGTTAGCTCGGAAAATAAATGACGCGGACGCAGCACATCCCCATAACCAAGCTATAGATTGTTGTTGACATCGCACCGGGAATAGTTATATTCTACGAGCTGATATTAATTTAATTTAAAGCATTGAGATACGTAACAATTATATTTATTTATTTTTTTATTTTTATGTTAGTTGTAAGTAGACTGTCGCGGAAAAAATATATAGATAGTAAACTTTGTACAATAAATAATTATTTAACGTGCAACTAATAATTAGATATGACTTGCTACGAGTATGAATTTAAATTAGGAATGAATATTATTTAAACAACTGAACAACAACGCGACGAAAACCGACGAGATATTACTGCACGGTTAAGAATAAAATAAAATGATATCCACTATAACAATTATATAAACTTTAATAGAATGAAAGCAAAGAGAAATTAAAGTTATATAATACAAAATAATTATAACAAGTGATATGATAATTTCCGATAATATTTTGACATGTATTCTAAGTTATTATGGAAAAAATATAGTGATTGCGCAGTACAAAAATCAACTTGCATAGTATGCTTTATTAACATAGCTTACAATTTGAGAGCCTTCGTACTACCGATTAAATACGTTAACATTTAAAGAGATAGTGAGAGCGATTGCTGCTTTTTATAGTTTTAAAGGCTAAACAATACTAACAGAAGTTCTCAAATATTTATTGCTGAATGTATTCTCATAAAGGAATGCTTGGCCTTTAAAATAATAGTTTTATGGTAACTGATTTTTCGACAAATCCAACTGTCAAATTTATCTATGAGTTACATACAAAATAGAGACTGATCTATCATTTTTCTTACGGAAAAATACTCAAAACTAAACAAGTCGTAATAAACGCGAATGCGGCTTGTTATGCTCTCGGAAAGCTCATATAATAATTTTGAGCAATATTTTTTATTCTTTGAACGACAAAAACTGTCAGTTGCAGCAGTTAAAAGTTACATTAACATACAAAACTTTTATGTATTTAGGTTCTCTATATATAAAAAAAATAAATGTGAAACAAACATTATTGTTTATATTTTAATAATAAAAAAATAAGTTAATAATATCTATTCTAATAAGAAACGTGTATTTAAAAATATGATTATTGTTATTAGTTAACAAAAATATTGAAACTGAAAAAAAAAATGTGAACAAATTACAAATTTAAATAAAGTTATCGATTTTTTAAATATATAAATGTCGAGTTTTAATAAAAATTTAACATATCAAGAACCTTGGGTTTAATAAATAATTTTCAATTTCATTCAGGAAGAACATAATACTTCATCATTTTTCCAATATAACGAGTAGTTTAATTACTAAAATCTAAATAAATAAAAGAAAATCAACCATTGCTTCTATAATTAGTTTTAAGTATATACTCCACAACTTATAATATTTGGAAAAATAATTCATAAATATCTTTCTTTAATAGCGACTAAAACTTTATCCCTAGGAGAAAGCTTCGTACAAGACAACACTACACTCGTAAAGTTGTAGCGGAGTCCGGAAACGTGGTGCGTTTCCGAGTGATAATTACGCCAACCGGAGACTGCGATTCCAATGATGTGCCCTGATAGTGCTTGTGTAATATTCTTTGTACGAACACGAAATATTCAACACTCGAACCGGGAAAATACTTTGTTACAGAATCACATCCTGTGGCCATAACTGCTTTGCTTATACTAGTATAACACAAAGAAATTTAAAGTATTTATATAATGCGAAAAATGGATTTGCATTATGGGTATAATTAGATGATATTCTGTTTAACAAATAAATTGATATGCACGAATTATTTTTCATGATAAAACCTCATTTGATGAAATATATACAATGATAACCTCGAGCCTCCTACTCCAAATAAAAATTATTGTACCGGGTGGAACATCATATACCTGTGTACATAGGCGATTAACATGAAAAAACAGTTTTTCTGTGCGCATTGCTCCCCAAATTATTTTAGCCAAAAATGCTTCAAATAAATGTTGTAGAGCATAAAATTCTGCATCAAATCCAATAAACAGAATTACATTTACATGCGTTGTAACGACAGAAATTAAATAAAAAAATATTAAAAATGACGTTGAAAATATCAAATAGCCATGGAAGTGAAACAAAAATAGATAAATGCTTGACGTTTTTCTATCTATTTGATATTTTACCCCCGACAAATTAATCAATCAATAAAATTCATACCAAAAACTCCATACCTATGATTACAATTTAATAATAAATAAACAATTGTACATTTCAATGAAACGTTTATTTCTTATAGGGTTGGTCATGTAAAAATTATAACCTATCTATTATAATTCAAATATCAAACAATAATTCTCTCAATAAAATAATCACTACAATTTATTATTACAATAAATATTCGAATAAACCTCCATTTTCAGCCAAGCAATAACCAAGTCTATTGTAGAAGGAATGTCGTACATTAGCGAGCTGCCTATTTGTGATTAAGGCGCACTTATCCACGATAGCTTCTCTCAAAGAATTAATATTTGGGTGGCGTTGCTTATAAATTTTACATTTAAGATGACCCCATAAAAAAAAACGCTAGGTGTTAAATCAGGAGATCTGTCAAACGTCAAGCATCTATCTATATCTGTTTCACTTTCATGGCTATTTGATATTTTCAACGTAATTTTTTATATTTTTTTATTTAATTTCTGTCGTTACAACGCATGTAAATGTAATTCTGTTTATTGATTTAGATGCAGAATTTTATGCCCTACAACATTTATTGAAAGCATTTTTGGCTAAAATAATTTGGGGAGCAATGCGCACGGAAAAACTGTTTTTTCATGTGAATCGCCTATGTACACAGGTATGATGTTCCACCCGGTATATGTCGTAATTACAACACTGCATTTGTATTCAGACAGAATGTGTGCCCGAATGTCTATTCCACCATCGTACTAAATCTTTGTATCTTTATTTCGCGGGACTGTTTTCGGTCTGACTTAAGTGGTTTGTTGTTCTGAATACGAAGCGATGGAAGGAGTAACGGAAAGTAAACATAAGCAACAGTAACGTAGCTAGGATTTTCGAAAGGTAGAGAGAAAACCAAAAACAATAATTTGATTTAGAGTTTAACACTCCATCGATAATATGACTTCAATCGATTTTCGACAAAGGATATAATAGCGCCTTTTTTGTTATTCATTGTTTTAACAATAATATATTTTTTGTATCTCTTAAAATTTAGAATTTTTTTTTTATGAAAAACAAATTAACAGCAACGTTTTAGTTCTCTGTAATTTTTGGAGGACTGTATCTGAAACATGTGTTCGCTGCAGTCACGAATTTTTTCTATACAAGTACTTTGTCAAGATTTGTAGAAATCTTAATATACTTACAGTTGAATAAAAAAGTAACGAAATAAGTACTTAAAAATTCTGGCATAAAATGTAAGTGTTTGTTGCAAGATATTTGTATTTTTGAATCTGCCTGCCATCTTGGTAAAGCCACAGATAAGCGGTAATTCAATGTGCCCCGCAGAGCGCAGCAAATACAATACTTTGCTTAACGGAAGTAATATAAGGCCCTTCTATCACCATTGCATGATAACAGCTTCCTGTTTCCATTTGGCATTGCTTAAAATAATAGTATTAATCTTCCTACTACCGAATGGGGTAATTCTGTACCCCAGCTCAGATTTTTTTCACATTTTTCGCTATAACTTTTTTATTCGTGTAAATTAGTTCAATTCCATTTAGGTATGTAAAATTTAGGGACACTTGAATATATTGTTGAAAGTTTTAGTTAAAGAAAAATATTAGAATCGTTTTTACACAACAAAATATAGCTGGGGTACAAAAGAACCCCACATAGTATTTCGTGTCATTCAAATTTGTAACTTGATTTTCTTGTTTGGTTCCGTGTTTTGGCTCGTGTTTCGGTGACTTCTCTTGAAAAAATAAAAGTATGTAAATTTTGTATATGTTGGGGGATTATTTGAGATGTTTTATATGATTTTATTTATTTATTTTCCAGATATATGGAAGTTTCATGGTAACCTAAAGATCCCGCGAACCTTGCTGTTGAAAAAATGAAAATGTATTTATATGGTTAGACATTGGGGAACATCTATTTCAGATGCAGGAGGAAAGTGATATTAAAGATGATCATGTTGAAGAGATAATTGATGAATTTAATGCGATTGAAATACCGGATGAATTTGAGAATATTGCTTATAACGAAACATCAGCATCTGAACCGCAAAGGATGGCACGATTTGGCGCAAACGACCTTTCAGGCAATTTCAGGAAACCCACTAGGCCTTACACAGAAAAGTGAAAATTTTCAAAATAGGTCTGAGGCATTCTCTCTTTTTATTTATGATCATATAAAGAACTAATACTTTTATTATTATTATTGCCTGAAAGGTCGTTTGCGCCAAATCGTGCCATTCTTTGCGGTTCAGATGCTGATGTTTCGTTATAAGCAATATTCTCAAATTACAAGAAGACACGTAATAAATGTGAAAAATGTGGTTTATTTATATGTTTAGAGGTTTAGACCATAGTAAAAAGTATACCATCTGTAATGCCTGCGGAGAATAAATGTAACAACGTTTTATAATTAATATGACTAAAACTGTATTTACTCTATATTTGTAAATTCTTTTCCCTGTAATTATTTTTATATTTTATCAATAAAGTTAATTTTAGTTATATGGGCTTATTTGATGATAAGTAACAACACTGTCATGTTTTTCCCCAAAAAGTTAAATAAAAAGCTGGGGTACAAAATTACCCCACATGGTATGTCGAGGTTGTCGAAACACTCGGTAGTAGGAAGGTTAATTAATGTATTAAGTTACTCATGATTTTATTGGTGTATTATAAATTTAAGATTGCCGGGAATGTGTAATCAGTTGAAATAATTTGGATATGTAGAATGGAAGATTAGCGAAACAGATGCATATTGGTGAAATTAAGAATTAGAGATTGCGTAGACGATCTAAGAATAAATGAATGAATATGGTTCAAAGTTTCAACGAAGATTGCGAGTGAATAAACGAGTTTAACTGAAAGGAATTTTGAATATGGGAGAAGCTAAAGTATAAATAATTATATCAACACACTTTTTACCCAGTACTAGATGTGTAACTCTGCTATAGAACATGTATGGCAGTGATATATTTGCGCGCATGAAGGTGGTTATCAGCCTTCAAATCACGGTCTCGGAATATATTAGTGGAGAAGGTATTATGTATATAAGAGGGTAGTGCAATAAGTAATGCAACACATTTTTTTCCAAAACAGGGGTTGTTTTATGCAGCATTCAAATACACCATGTTATTTACCAATATTTTAGCTACAAAACACTGTTTTTCAACGTATCTAATCTCCGTTCAATGCTACGGCTTTACAGCACCTTGAAATGGGGGCCTGTATGTCTGCACGGTACCATTTCACTGGTTGATGTCGGAGCCAACGACGTATTGCATCAATAACTTCTTCATCATTCGCGTAGTGCGTCCCTCGGATTGCGTCCTTCATTGGGCCAAACATATGGAAATCCGACGGTGCGAGATCGGGGCTATAGGGTGAATGAAGCGGAACAGTCCACAGAAGTTTTTTGAGCTCCTCTGGTGCGAAGACTTGTGTGAGGTCTTGCGTTGATAAAGTTCGTTCTGATTTTTGTACCTACGAACACGCTGAAGTCGTTTATTCAATTTTTGAAAAGTAGCACAATACACTTCATAGTTGATCGTTTGACCATGGGAAAGGACATCGACCAGAATAACTCCTTCAGCGTCCCAGAAGACTGTAGACATGACTTTACCGGCTGAGGGTATAACTTTAAACTTTTTCTTGGCAGGGGAGTGGGTGTGGCGCCACTCCATTGATTGCCATTTTGTTTCGGGTTCGAAGTGATGAATCCATGTTTCATCACCTGTAATAATGTTTGACAAGAAATTGTCACCATCAGCCTCATGACGAGCAAGCAATTCCGCACAGATGGTTCTCCTTTGCTCTTTATGGTCTTCGGTTAGATATCGAGGGACCCAGCGGGAACAAAGCTTTGAATATTCCAACTGGTGAACAATTGTGCCAACACTACCAACAGAGATGTCAAGTTGAGCACTGAGTTGTTTGATGGTGATCCGTCGATCATCCCGAATGAGAGTGTTCGCACGATCCTACATTGCAGGAGTTATGGCTGTGCATGGCCGGCCAGCCCGCAGGTGATCAGACAATATTACTTGACCTTGACACACGCTTTGCCCAACGACTCACCGTGCTTTTGTCCACTGTCAGATCACCGTAGACATTCTGCAAGCGCCTATAATTATCTGAGATGCCCTGGTTTTCCGCTAAAAGAAACTCAATCACTGCCCGTTGTTTGGAACGCACATCCGTTACAGACGCCATTTTAACAGATCCGTACAGCGCTGTCATCTGTCGGAAGTCAATTAAACTCTACAAGACGAAGCGGAAATGTTTGAAAATGTTCCACAAGAAATGTCCGGGTTTTTTCAACCAAAGCTGGTTGAGAAATAATATGTGTTGCATTACTTCTTGAAGTACCCTCGTATATATATATATATATATATATATATATATATATATATATATACAAATTACGTTTCGATCTACGCAAGTTGACTTTTTTTAAATAATTTATTTTACTATTAGCAACGATGTTGCTTGGTACAAGGTTGATTCTAAACTAACTTACAATATCTTACAAGAGACTAAGCACAAACAACTACTCAGCATGAACATGATTCCTACAGATAAATATTATACTACTAAGCATTATTATAGGGGAGCTACGGCAATATAACTTACATAAATAAATAAAATAAATATATCATCACGCCTTTTACCCATTACTGCGTGAGACAATCTGCCTAAGCAGATCTCGGTAAGTGATATATTTTTTCGCGTGAAGTGCGGTTACCATTCGTCAAAACAAGGCCCCGAAAGATATTAGTGGAGGGAGAGCCACAAGGGTAGATTTAAATTGGTGAAAATTGTTTGTTATTAAAACTGTTCCCTTAATTTGTCCAACTACATACAATATTATTGAATTAGTAATACAATGCCAACAACTTTATCCTATAGTTCAGTGGCTATGAACTCTTTTCAATTAATGTATACATAGACATCACTGTGAATCGTCATGTATCCCTTGTCAATTAGTAATGCAAAATTTAAATTTTAAATTAATAAAGGAATTTATGTCTTAATACTTTTTATGGAATAGATAGTTCAGTCGTATAGTATGTTTCTATGGATATGAGAACATGATTTCAATTTGTACAGCCGATGACAAACTTTCCTCGATCAATAATATTACTTCTGTGATTCGCATCCCCATCCTAGCACCTTTCGGGACCGTGATTTCAGTAAGCCACACTCAATAATGAGTAAAATGCGTGGTTATATATTTATTTTTTATTCTTATAATTTTAAAAGGCCATAACATGAAAAATAATTTACATGGCCCCTATAGAAGCTTCACTTACCCTTTGGAGGTCTATGGAACCCTGGTTTAGAACCTCTGCTATAGTTACTAAAATATCTCAATACCAGCTTCACAAACTTTATCCAATATGTAAATATTCGAATCAAGTACAGCTTAGTTGCTTCATTATAATTCTGCGCGGTCCTTCCACATCATACAGATTGATACTGAATTATTTTATATTGATTTACACTTAGAGAATTTAGTTTCAAGGTATTTATATTGGACGATAGGTAACGTAACAGTAACTCTGATGTAACTGAGCAGAGTTTGCGTTTCGTATCTCAGTGTAGACACGTGTGCTATAAGTCAATTCAGGGGTTGCACTATAGAATTGTTAATGTGATAGATACGGTACTGAGGAGGAATGCAGATAGTCATAACTAAAGAGCGGATTCTAAAGTTTTTTACTTACATGCAATATTTAATGAAGGCAAAATGTTTAATAAACACTGTATAAAGTCCACAAAAAGGAATTATTTGACATATAATTTTACATTATAAAATTTTTGTATGGTTATTATTTATTCTATACCTATTTTTGTACCCAGAGCTTTTCTAAAATTCATATTTGATATTTTTCTTCTTTTAATAATAATAATATAATTTATTTTGTTTAAGATAAGTATACTTCTGATTACAAAAGAAGGTTGGTAACATGGGACACATATATTCGTATGTCAATATAAAGTTAATATTACTGTGGTATGTTTTGTATTATTAGTTTTATAAGATAAGGGCTCGAAGAGACAGAGATTTCTTTTGTATACATAGTACTTTTAGACCTTGATGCCTCAGCAAACAGGTTCTGATGGTGCAGAATGTTGTTACTGATGTGCTTTTCCAGGATCGCAATTCTATAAATGGAAAAAGTTGAGGTACTGGAACAGGAAACTGATTATGTTGCTTGGTTCATATTTGTTGCAAATACTACAGCTTTCTTCTCCACTAAATTTGTGACATTATCCGTCGTGGAAGAATAGTTTTGGGATGTATGGAACTGGCTGCATGTTTTTAAGACAAGATAGGTATATTGTTATTAAGTAGTGGGTCGTTCCCGATGTTTTCCGGGAGCGTAATACCGGAAATTCAGCTGCTTTTCATAATCCCGGCTCCCGAGATTCACGATTTAAAAATGATTAAAAACGATATAATAACAATAAGGATGCTAAAATTATAGGTAAAATTTATTTTAAAAATCATTAAGATGAATAAACAAAATATTTATTTTTCTTTTTTTTTACTTGATTATAAATATTTATATATTTTTGTTAAATTTTAAAAAATTATGGTTTTTCATTTTCTGTACGTACACTCTGGCGAGCGCGACTCTCAAAGTTATTTAACTGGACGCGCAGCGGCATTTTCACCGCATTTGGAATTGTATTGCCTTTATATCATATATTGTCCTTGACACCTAACAATTTGTTTATGTGTCTATGTTTCTTGTTCATATATCTATTCCGTACATGTTGATTTTGTTCTATTTTTTCTTACGTGTGCGACAAATATAGCAATACCCAGATTCTTCTTTTAACTATTTTCCATAAGATCTAAAGCAAATTTTTTCAGAAATAATCGTCTTCTGTTTTTGTTTTCAGTGTTATTGAATTTAAATATTACGTCTGAATTCATTCAAACTATGCTGAGATGACGGTAAGACTGCCAAGGGGCCAACTCCTAGTAGGATTGTAGTCGAAATTTATTAGAGGCTTGTTAGTTTCGTGATCTATTTAAAATGTACTATGTTAAGTAGAAAGAAAATTACGGATTTATTTTTTAGGGACGGTTGAAAACAAATAAAATCATATTGTAAACCAAAGAGACATGATGTAATTTGTCAGATTTTGTTGGCCAAAAATTCGGGTGGTATTTCACTATTGTTCTTTTTCATAGTGCCTAGAAAGTTTTTTTTTCTTCAACTGAGGGGAAGCTAATATAGTAATAATCAGTGGTAAGGTTTCTTTTGGATTACTCTATCGAAAAATAACTAAATTTTTCAAAATATCATCGGGCTTGTTTGATTTTTCGTAGAGAGCTGATGGCTGTTTGGTACAATAAATTTTAATGTTTAGAATAAAAAAGTTTTCGCGTCACAAAGTACATATATTTTGTTTTTATATTTCGCAGGCTCGTTGGGAATATATTGCATACATTGAAATATGTAATACAATTTTTAACAAACTTTAAAGAAAGTGCAAGTGTATCAGTTTCCTTGTGCTCATCTCGAGTGCCCAAATTATCAAATAAAAGGGCGCGAAGCTAGATAAAAAAAACGCTTATAACTGCAGAGGGCCCGTAAAATGATCAAACATGTATCAACAAAATTTTATAGCTCATAAAAATTTGTGTGTTCCTCTTTAAAAACAGCGCACCTAAGAGAGCCTTAGGGGGTTAAACCATTATAAATTTTAATTTGGAACAAAATAAAAATATCATCTTAATCCATAAGAGCATAGCTAGTGAAGCACGTACGATATTTAAAAAATATTAATTTTTGTGTGATTGGCGAGTACTTGAAGTTAAACCACAATGTTCGACTGAAAAAAATGTCAAGCAATTGTTTACAAAAAAATGTTATAATTAACGTATCGAAGATCCCATACATAGTACATTTCAAAATATTATTTTAAAGATGTGATTAAAATTTGAAATGAAAATATTGAAAACAATTCCAGTTTTGATGCACGCCGTTTTGAAAAATCGTGTTTCGAGAAAAACGCGTTTAAAGTTTTGAAATGAGTTATTGATAAGACAAATGGGAAATAATTATTGTTTAAATGTTTTAACATTAATCTGCAATCCCAATACCATAAAACTGCCTTTACAAGTTCAAATGCTTCTCCTCAACTTTTTTCCTCCATGATTTAATACCGAATGAAAATTTTACGGTGGTGTAACCCTTTAATCTCTCTTTCTGTTGTATCTTCAGAACCCCTGTTTCTTGGATATTCAACTTTATTCCTTTTTTATGTATCTTATAGTGTTGGTCACAATTTTTATTTTTTTTTAATCTCCCATTTTAATTTACAATCTGTCAGTGATAGACAATAAGTAAATGTTATATTACAATTCATAAATCTTGTAGAGAAGCAAGTCCAGTGTCATGCTCTCTTTGTGTACTAATTATACTAAATATAAATAAGTAAAGTAGCTAAATATAAATATTATGTTACGTAAAACGATAAGGTAATTCTAATGTGTTGTATCTTTTGAGTCTGTAGGTGTCCATACTATTGTCTAGTAAGTTCACTGCACTTTGGTTTGGATGCACTTCCAGTCTTTTTAGGTATTTGGTACTACACTTTTTAATTTCTTCTTTCACCGTGTTTATTTTTAGTTCACTATGGATAGCACTGTTACTGATGAACCAAGGGGCGTCTATTATAGTTCTTACCATGTTTGATTGAAATCGTTGTATTTTATCAATGTTGGAGTCGCTGGCTGTCCTCCAGAGTTCTATTCCGTACGTCCAGATCGGTTTTAGCATTGTCTTGTATAGTAGTAGTTTACTTTCAGTCGACAATTTGGAGTTCTTATTCAGCATCAAGTACATATTCTTTAGTTTGATTCTTAGTTGCTTGCGTTTTGTTGTTGTGTGTGTAGCCCATGTTAGTCGTCGTTCAAGGTGCATTCCTAAGTATTTGACTTTTTCGGCTTGAGGTAGAGGTTAGTTGTTTAAGTGAACGGCTGGACATGTTCCTCTCCTTGTTGCAAAAGTTATGTGTATTGATTTTGACTCATTAACTTTTATTTTCCATTTTTTAAGCCATGTTTCGATTTCTTGTAAGTGTTCTTGGAGTATCTCGGATGCTAGTTCTGGGTCTTCGTTGGTAACTAAGATCGCGGTATCGTCCGCGAATGTAGCCGCAGTGGTTAGAGGGGATAATGGGAAATCTGCAGTATAGAGATGGTATATAACTGGGCCTAATACGCTTCCATGTGGAACCCCTGATAGAATTGGGTGTAAAGTAAAGTATTCACTTTGAAATTTCACTTGAAAGAATCTTCCAGTTAAGTATGATTGTATTATTTGGTATATGTTATGGGGGAGGGTTTTCTTGAGTTTGTAGAGTAGTCCGTTGTGCCAGACTTTATCAAAAGCCTGGGTGACGTCTAAAAAGGCTGCTGAGCAGTACTTTTTATCTTCCAAAGATCTTTTAATTTGATTAATGATTCGGTGAATTTGTTCAGTGGTTGCGTGTTTCTGTCTAAAATCAAATTGGTAGTCGGGAATTATATTTCTTTCTGTTAGTATTGGTTTCAGTCTTTTTAAGAGCAATCTTTCGAAGATTTTAGACAAGATTGGTAAAAGACTTATTGGTCTGTACGATGTAACTTGTTCTTCTGGTTTTCCTGCTTTATGTATTAAAATTATTTGCGCTGTTTTCCACTGGGGTGGATAGTGACTGAGTCTAAGGATAGCATTAAATATGAATGTTATAAGAATAATTGTTTTTTCTGTTAGTTCCTTTAGAACTTTCCCCGTTATGAGGTCGTAGCCAGGTGCTTTTTTAGGGTTACATAGCTTTATTTCTTCCTTTATTTCGTATAAGCTGATGTTTTTCAGTGGGAGACAAAGCTGATTTGGAGAGTCGAGATACTTTTGAATCTCGCTTTCTTCTTCTATATTGTTTCTTATCTCAAAATGTTTAAAAGTTTCGGATAAGTGTTCGGCGAAGGTGTCGTACTTTTCCTTCTCTTTTCTAGCCCAGGTTCCGTTGCTCTTTCTGATTGGTGGAATTTTTTGATTTGATCTCCGTAAGTATTTTGTATCCTTCCATAATGAGTAATTTGTTGTTTGTGTGGGTGTTAGGTTGCTCAAGTACTCTTGTATATTATTGTTTTTCCAGTCATTCAGCATTTTTTTAAGTTCTCGCTCAGCTCTGTTAAGACGGGTTTTATCCTGGGGATTTCTATGATTTTGCCATAATCTGCGTAGACGTCTTTTCTCTACTATATTTTATGTTATTTTCTTTTTCTGTGATGGTGGGTGTTGAGTTCCACGCAGCATTTTGAATATTTTGGATGAGGTATTCGAGACCTTCTCCTATATTTTCTTTGCTTTTTAGTGGGATTCTTAGATTTGTATCTCGTTCTATTAGGTCTCTAAAGCTTTCCCAGTCGGTGTGTTTGTTACTTAGTGTACGTGGTTTTGACGTTTTTATGATTTGTGTACTGAGTGTTAATATAATGGGGGTATGGTCTGAGGTTAAATCGAAATTTGCTTCAGTTTTTATATAGTTTTGCGAAATGTTTTTTATTATGCAAAAGTCAAGCAAATCAGGTGTCTTATTAAGGTCAGTTGGCCAATAGGTAGGTTGACGTGTGGAAGTAGATTGCAGCTTCATTTGTTTTACTGCTTTCAGTAATTCACGTCCCCGTGTTGTGATTAGTCTTGAGCCCCAATCGGGGTGTTTGGCATTGTAATCGCTTCCTGCTATGAATTTATTTCCCAATGTGTCAAAGAAAGTTTCAAAGTCTTCTTTTTTGATAGTTGACCGGGGGAGGGGGGCAGTAAATTGCAGATAGGGTAATTGGGCCTGTCCAGTTTTCTATCACTACTGATGTCGCTTGTAGGTGATCCATTGTAAATTCGGGTAGTTCATAATGTTTGATATTGTTTTTGATAATTATCGCAGTTCCACCATGTGCCCCGCCATTTGGATGTTTTGTATCGTATAATGTATATTGAGGCATTTTGAAATATGATCTATCTGTGAAGTGAGTCTCGGATATTAGCATGACGTCGATTTGATTTTCAATTATAAAACATTTTAACTCTTGGCTACGTTGAGCCAAGCCATTGGCATTCCATACTGAAATTTTGAGGAATTGAGCCATTAAGGCATTTTTAAAACGAGCGTTGTGAGAAGATTTAGGATAGTATCCATTCTTCCCATTAACTTTATCATCATTTCTTCTAGTTCGTTTGTGTTTTGTGTTGCATTGGCTGGAATACTAGTTTGCATGTCGTCAGGTTTATTGGATTTTGCAGCTTGGGCATAAGGTATATTTGGGTTGGTTTCTTTTGTTATTAGTGTGTTTGCTTCTCGTGTATTTCTTTCTCGTAGTGGAGGGAATTTTCTTTTTTAGATCTCCTTATATACAGAGCATCCTTTGTAACTAGCTGGGTGATTGCCTTCACACAGGGCACATTTAACGGCAGTGTCTTTATTCTTTGTACAATTTTGCGTCATATGTTCCTCACCGCATTTTACACATCTTGGTTGTCGATAGCAATATGCTTTGGTGTGTCCGTAGCGTTGACATCGTGCGCATTGGGGTATTTCTCTCTTAGGTTTCGGAGGTTCTACGACTATTTTGGTGTATTGTAGATATTGCATTTCGTATATCGATTTGTTGTTTGATTTTGGTTCGAGCTCTACAAAAAATATTGCCAGTGTTGGATGTTGTATATATTTGATACTTTATGTCATTTCCTTTCTATTTCTGTTATTATCTCTTCTTTGTCTGTGCTTGGATGCAGATTTTTTATAACTACGCGATATGAGCGGTTTTGTTTTATTTGGTAAGTATGGTACTTTACACTTTTCTCATTCAATAATTTTATTATTTCCCTATATTTATCAACACTATTTATTTGTACTTTTATTTGGTTACCACTTACCGTTTTTATGAAGTAGTTGCCTTTGGCGATGGTGTCAATTATGTTTATTAAAGGTTTAACATCATTCACATTTGGAACGAATATTGGCGGTGGTTTTGTGGGTTTCGTTTCCTCGTCTACTGTGTTGACGTTATTGTTGGTGTTGACGTTGCCCAGGACATTGTAGCGATTTTGAGTAGGTGTTATCTTATTGCTACTTGTATTTATCAATCTTCGTTTGATGTTTCGTATGTTTGTTGTATCTTCGTTTCTTTGTTTTCTTTTAGCTGGTGTAACACTTTGCCAGTCATTTTCTTCGCTATTTTGCGATAAGTTCAATGAAAGTGTTTCACCCTCCATGTTTTCCGCTGAGGCCATAGGCCTAGCGTTTTTTTTGTTAGTTTTATATTTTTAGCTTGTTAGCTGGTGTATTTGCTTAAGTAATTAAATTAAAATTAATTAATTAGCTTATTGATGTTGGTTATATAAACTTTGGGAGCACTGTGATTATACGTCCGTTCACTATGAGCGTCAGGAGGTAACTTTGGTCACAATGACATCAACTATTTGATCGGTAATGAATACATTATATGTATCTATATCTTTTGGCGTATTCATAGAAGTTATTTTAGGGCCATGTAAAATGTATTCATCTATATCTTATTGCTCGTCTATATTCCACTTTTATGTAGAAACATTATCTAGTTCCTCTAACGATTGTTTAGAGTCACTGATATGTATTTGTACCTTAATAATCTTCTATTCCGTTTCTACGTCATTGCGTTCTTCTTCATCCTCTAACAATTCCGTCAAAACTGTCTCCCAAATCCTTACGCGTCAAACCTGGACGAAACCTAGAATAACGACAAAATAGATACCATGTTCTTAATTAGGCTATGCTGCAATAATTTCAGTATGCAAATATCAAAATAGTTATGAAAGTATATAATAATTCCAATTCCATTTAACTTGTTTATCTCGACTAATTGATGAGTGGTTGTTAATTTGTATCAATTTTGTAGCATATTTTGACGTGTCATTTCTAAGAATTCTGGTCTGCCAAACCAATATTTTTTTAAAGCATCAATACTTGTAATTTAAAATTTCGAGTTTCTGTTATAATTATATGATTGGGATGATTGTTTCCAGAAAATCATAGATTTAAAGAAGTTTGCCTTTGAATATTGTTTACGATGAGCGTTGCCAAATTTCTAAGATATTAACAAAATATTATACTCGATTGAATCTGTTGTTGAGTTTGCTTTGTGATAATTTGTTTACTATTTACAATACATGATCCCAAATTATTCAAATTATGAGAACGATTAACGAGAATAAGTAACTTTGATCTTCATATTGAATTTTTAGAGTCTACTTAACCTAAAAAATTTATTACTAAAGAGGTCTTTCATTCAAAATGAACACCCATACCATAATAAAGCGTCCATAAAACGGAGTTCTTGGTGATATTACACAGTCCGCATATCGTTCTCCTGGTCTTCGCCAAACATTTTCACGGCTATCTGGTGATCGTAAACTAAACCGGGACTTATCTGCAAATAAAACTGAACGCCAATCATTGATATCCCAATAGGCATGATTTTGGGCAAATCTAAGCCGTGCTGTTCGATGAGCTGGGAGCAATTCTTGTCCAGTAGCTCCTGGATCGAAGTCCGGCTTCGTTTAAACTTCGAGATACCGTTCTTGCCGAAATTGTCACTCCTCGCACATCAGATAATCGTTGAGATACGGTACTGGCAGTTTCACGACGATCACATAGAACCATAGATACAATAAATCGGTTATCCCGTTCTATAGTAACTCAGTTACGGCCCAATCCTGGTCTTTTTACATACTCTCCAGCTCCATGGTATCTCCTAATAGCGTTATTCACTGTACTTCGTGCCAAATTTAAGGTAGTGGCAATATATCGAACACTTCGTCCATCTTAACTTGATGCAACGGCTCTGGCAACGTTCTCAGGTCTCATTTGGAAATTTGTGTATAACATTATGCACAACAACTAAAACAACACTCGTCCGTCAAATAAGGATTTAATTTTGGTTTTTGACTGGTTATTTTGAGTTGGATTAATATTTATTGATTGTCACCAGAATTTGTGCATATCCTTTTACTAAGATAAGTATTATCTTTGATTTTCAAAATAGATTAATTTTTTTTTTGTCTTGTATATAGTTTTCATATCGTTAGTTGTTTATATTAGTTACGCTAAGATACGGTGAATTATGATTTGTTTTTAGGTGTGATTGACATTTGACAGGTGTGTGAATGTAATTTATTTCCTTTCTTTTATAGTTAAGGATAAGCCTGGTAAGCTACCTTAACTTCTTCTTCTTTTACCGAGAGAACCCTATTTCTTTTATATTTTTGTTCTAATGAGGAATAAATGGGCGAAATTTGACGAATGTAAGTTTGGTACGTGGAATGTTAGGGGTATAAATGGAAAAGAAAATGAATTGGTGAATATAATGCGTGTGTATAATGTAGATGTTTTGTGTGTGAGCGAGACAAAGGGAAAAGGCTGTAATGAAGAAGAAGTAGATGGATTGTTTTGCTTGTGGTCAGGTGTTGCAGAGAATCAACGGGCAAAACATGGTGTAGGAGTGCTTGTTAGTGAAAGGATGAAACCGTTTGTAAGAGATTATAGTTGTATTTCATCGCGAATTCTTTGGCTGAGACTTAAGGTAGGCTTTCATAGAATCTTCGTTGTGTCAGTTTATGGCCCAACTGAATCTGAAAGTGATCTTGAGAAAGATCAATTTTGGAATTTGTTAGATAGTGTGATTGATTCGTGTGATCCAGGTGAAAATGTTATCGTATGTGGTGATTTGAATGGTTCGGTGGGAGTAAAGAGAAGCATGTCTGGGAATGTATTGGGTAAATATGGTGATGTGAGAGTGAATGAAAACGGTAGGAAAATAGTATCCTTCTGCTTAGAGCGTGATCTTTTCGTTTCCAACTCTGTCTTTAAACATAAATTAGTTCACTTGTATACATGGGAGAATGTGAGGGAGAATAGGCGGAGTGTGATTGATTTTATTTTGTATGATGAACGACTAAGAAGTTTAGTTGTGGATACGCGTGTGAAGCGTGGGGCTGAATTAGGTACGAATGACCATTATTTGGTGGTGTCGCGTATACGTCTGGATAAATGTTGGCGAATGAGGGTAAAAGGCACCGAAAAAAATGTTTCGTGTGCAATCTAGTGTACTACAGAATGAGGATATTAGAGATATGTTTGTTGAGAAAATAAATGAATCTTTGCCGGTATGTGAGCCTAATTTTGAATGTAGCATAAATGATGTTTGGATGAAATTTAAGGATACAGTTCTTAAATGTGCAAAAGAAGTTTGTGGTGAATCCAGATTAGGCTCTTGTCCAAAGAATGCATGGTGGAATGATGAAGTGAAAGAAGCAATTAAAGAGAAAAAGAGAGCGTATTTGCGATTTCTACATGTAAAAGATGTGCCTGGAAGTTTACGTGATGAATGTTTGCTAGAATATAAAAGGTTAAATAAACATGATAAGAGAGTAGTGAGAGAAAGTAAGGCGCGTTTTGATGATTTGATGAGTGAAAGAATGACGAATGATTTTACTATGAATAAAAGATTGTTTTGGTTGAGTGTAAAGAGATTGAGAGGTGGTAATGTAAGGGCGGTAAAAGCGATTAAGAGTGCGAATGGTGAGTTATTGTGGAATGAATTAGACGTTAGAAATAGATGGTGTGAGTATTTTAGAGGTTTATATGGTAGCGTAAATGGATCGAATTGTTGTAGTGAAAATTCAAGAGAAAATGTTAGAAGTGATGAATGGGATATAGATGAAAGTGATGTTAATTTTGCATTGTTACGTTTGAAGAATGGTAAAGCTCCTAGTTTGGATGGTATAACGAATAAGATGTTGAAATATGGTGGTGAGAGATTATTTGATTGGTTAGTTTATTTATTTAGATTTTGTTTGAAACTGTGTGTAGCTCCTGATGATTGGAAACGTGCTATCATTTGTCCTTTATTTAAGGGCAAAGGTAGTTCGAGTGATTGTACTAATTTCCGTGCGATAAGTTTGTTGAGTGTGGTAGGGAAGTTGTACGGGAAGATTCTTATTCACAAGGTACGAACCTTAACAATCTCCAAGTTGAGTAATATGCAAGGTGGATTTTTGCCTGAGAGAGGGTGTGTAGATCAATTGTTTTCTCTTCGTATGATTGTTGAGAAATCACTTGCTAAGAACAAGAAGGTGTTCTGTGGTTTTCTCGATCTTAAAAAAGCATATGATAGTGTTTGTTCGACCGAGAGGTCGTTTCGCGGGAATTGCGATGAGAGAGAATAATGCGGATCCGGCTCGAAGGACCAAATGTTCGACCGAGAGGTCGTTTCGCGGGAAATGCGTAGAGAGAGAATAAGAGCAGAAAGTGAGGCAGAGTGATGCAATGCTGGAAGGAGAAGGTACGGACGTTCTTCACTTCCAGGAGCTGCTCTGGAAGACTTAACACAAGGATGGTAGCTCTTTGCTGAAGGAGAGACAGGATAATAGGGGCAGGCCCACAAATAATGCGTCAGGAAGTGACAAAGCTAACTGTAGTCACGTGGTCTAATCAACAAAGAGAAGGAAAGATAAGCTAGTGCAACAATGTAAATGAAAGAGAGCCACAGGAGGGATTGAATTCCCAAATAACGCAAATGAAGGTGCCTGGAGGGCTGAACAACCTGAGGCGAATATGGGAATCAATAGGTAAATTTGCAGTAAACAAACTGGGAACTATTTTAATACCCAAAAATATCCAAATATTGTACAATAGCAAATATGAACGAATGACTTCAAAATAAACCAGAATTACAGAATTGAATCAACTTATAACCAAACAACGAGATGGATTGATTATGCTATGATACAAACAAACAAAATCGTACTTACGAAACAGTAGCAAATACAAATTATTCAAAATTATACTTATTGACAAACAGTTTGCTGGTAGCAATACAAAATCTTTCCCAATTGGAATAACAATAAATGCGTATTCGGAAAGCTGAAATAATGTTTAATATTAGCACTAAACACTTGAGCGTAATTATTTAAGCGTAAAAAACGAATTGTGTAAAAACACGTGGCCGTAAGAGGCGTACAGGTTAATAGAACAAACGTGCGACTTGGTGCACAGCGAAAGCGAGTTACAAAACAAGTGAAATTTACAATAATTTAACAGCGAGAAATATAACTAAATCTAAAGTTAGTTGGTGGCGCTCAACAGATAGCGCTGGGTGTTGGTGATAAACCGGAGAGCGGCTGACGAAGCAGTGGCGTCTCAACAGTGTTCATCGAGTTATTCTGTGGGATGTACTTCTAGAGTACGGTATAAATGGTAATTTGTTAGGAGCGATTCGTGCATTATACGAAGATAGCGAGGCTGCGGTGAGAGTTGATGGTAGATTGAGTGATTGGTTTTCTATAGATGTTGGCGTGAAACAAGGTTGTGGGATGTCCCCGTGGTTGTTTAATTTATATATGGATGTGTTGTTACGAAAGTCGCTGAATGGGGCGGATGGTGTACGTATTGGTGGCAGTGTAGTATGTTGATAAATGTAAAGTGTTAGTGTTTGAGAAGAGTGATTTGGTGACTGATTGCAATGTTTCGGTGAATGGTGTAAGATTGGGTCAAGTAAATGAGTTTGTATACTTGGGGAGTGTGTTTTTGAGGGATGGACGTATTGATCGAGAGATTGAAAGAAGAGTATTTGCTGGATGTAAGATATTGGGTGCTCTGGGAACCTTTACACGGAACGTGAATGTATCCAGAGATGCTCGATTGAGTGTTTATAATGGTGTGTTAGTGCCTACGTTGATGTATGGTAGTGAATGTTGGGTATTGATGAAGAAACATGAACGGCGTATAACTGCTGTGGAAATGAGATATTTGCGGGGTGTGTGTGGATATACTAGAAGAGATCGTGTCCGGAATACATTGGTGTATGATGAATGTGAGATTGGGAAGAATGTTGTAAGAAGAGTGGGAATAAGTCAGTTGAGATGGTTTGGTCATGTAGAACGTATATCGAATGACAGATTGGTGAAACAGGTGTATGTTGGTGAAATTGAGGGTGAAAGTTTGCGTGGACGGCCTACGAACAAGTGGATGAATATGATTGAAGGGTTGTTGCGTGAGCGAAAGATTCTGAGCGTGAAGAATAAACGAGCTTGTATCAAAAGAATTATGAATGTGGTTGAAGCAAAAGTGGTGTGTCAGGATAGGAATGATTGGAGAAAATTAATTGCGGGATAAATATGATGAATGAAGACAAGCGTATGATTCTTGATTTTAGATTAATTGGTTAGATGTTTCGAGTGTTTACCTGCAATTGTGTGGAGACCATCTTCAGAAACATGCGCAGTGTACACTAGCGAATGGATGAATGTTTGTTGTGTGTTGATGGATTTTGGTTGTGAGAAAAGAAAGAGTTTGTATGGAGGAAGTGTTAATGTAGTCGAATCGAGTATCGTGTGTCAGGATGAGAATGTTGACGGGTTCGTGCTACCCCATTTAATGGGATATAGCGTGATAAATAACAAAATAATATAATAAACCTTTTTCAATTAGAAGATAAATTTTAGCTATGTATACATTTGGATAATATATATATATATATATATATATATATATATATATTCGATGTTTGACTGTCAACCAAGCTAGACGTGCTGCTTGTTCTGACAACATTTATCTGCAATTATAAATTTAATAATAAAATTTAAAATAGTGAATGTTGCCTCTCTCGTTTCTTTCAAAATGTTAACCCGTGACGATACTGATACAATTACTAATATGATTAGTAATTCAATGAAGTAACTTATTAAAAATAAAGATTTCATCGGGTTAATTGTGAAGGAAGTGAGTTGTGCTGTGGAACAAGTTTTACTAAACAAAATCGCAGCTTTAGAAGATGAGATAAAGAAACTGAAGTGTGAATCGAGTGACATGAAAAAAGTGCACATAAATATGGAGGACAATCTTGACAAACTGGAACAATATACGCGCCGTAACAATGTACACATATTTGGTCTACCCGAGGAGAAAAACGAAAATGTTGATGATGTGGTAGTTGCATTGTGCCGCGATAAACTAAATATGAACATTTCTGTGAATGATATAGACCGATGTCACCGTGTTGGTGTTCCTAAAAATAACTCCAACCGTCCAATAATTGTCAAATTTGTGAGCTATCGTGCACGTAACCAGGTTTTCATATCGAAAAGGAAGTTGAAGGATTCCGGAGTTACAATCCGGGAAGACCTCACCAAATCCCGACTATCTCTTCTCCAGACTGCCACAGATAAGTTTACTGTTTATAACGTATGGGATTGGTACGACTGTTGCGATATAATAATGTTGTGTGTTGACAGTGCTAAGTGGATTTTGTAATATTAATAAGATATACGGTGTCAATCCTCGAAAACTAAACGGCAGTGATTCTGATTCAATATCATCTTCATTTTAATATAATTTTGTCACACTTAAATCACGGTCATATTACAAATAAGTAGTGTTTTAGAAGCTGATATACCACCAAGGTCAGATTTTACTTGTTTTGCCGGCTGAGTCCAACTAATTAACCGCGCATTTACCAGAAAACTAACCAATTAATCAACAGGGATCCCAACTATAGCAGAACTTAAATTTATTTGAACAAACAAAATTTACTTAGATATGGCCACAATTACTGAAATAAGAAACTTACTAGAACCTTTTAACAATAAAATTGATAAATTACAAAGCTCGTTAAACCAATTAATAAATACAGTTCAAAGCGTCAAAGAAGATAACAAGATAAAGTACGAGAAACTTGAAGGAGAACTAAAAGAGAAAGATAAGCAGATTGAATTATTAGAGAAAAAAATTTGCGCAAGAAACTTAATATTCTTTGGAATAATCGAGGAGACGAATAAAAAAGTAGAACAAATAATCCTTAAAGTATTTAATAATATTCTCAAAATTCCAAATGCATTCAATATTATTCTTGAAGATGTGAAAAGACTTGGCAAACCAGGAGATAACAAAAGAAGACCCATACTTGTTGAATTTAATTCAAAGAAGATAAAGAAAGATGTCCTTCTGTGTGCGAAACAATCCAGAAACCACAAGATCTTTATAGAAGAAGACTTTTCTCCCAACATTCTCAAAGAAAGACAAATTTTAAAACAACATCTAATGAAAGCAAAAAATGATGGTCACAAAGTAAACTTATACCAAAACCTCTTATACGTAGATGGAAACAAGTATACCATTCATGATTTCTCAGAACAAATGGTACGATATACGGGTAGTCAAGTCAGAGATGAAACAGACAGGAACCTCACTTTATCACAAACACGCAGACGCTCTATTTCCCTATCCGCTATAAATAATATGGAAGATGAACACAGAGCCACCGAAGATGAGGACGATAATACTAAGGAAACTGTAATCTCAGAAACAATCACAAAAACAAAAACCCCAAAAACTCAAACAAGAAAAGCACCTAAAGACCTGAAATCACAACCTCTCGATAAATTCATTCAAACTAGGCTTAGGACGCACTCTGTTTAAAAAAACTTTCAGGAAATGTAACCAATGCAAATGAAAACTCAAACAACATATTATTTTGGAATATACAGGGTTATAACAACTTATATAAACTAAATTTTCTAGAGCAAAAACTGTTACTAAAACACAACATCCTATGTCTGACTGAAACATGGCTAAATTTCGATATAAAGGAAAATCCGTCGTTCCTGAAACAATACAACCGACACAAACAGAGAGCAATAAAGGAAGCACGCACTGGTAGAGCTAGGGGAGGCATTATAATATTTTAATTACCTCTGTTTGGAAAATGCACAGTAATTGAAAAAGAAATTCACTGGCTTTTTCTCCTTTTCAAAAACGACATACAAAACTTTATCCTTGGTGCAACTTACTTCTCTCCTTCATATGACTATCCTACTTTATTAGAATTATTTTCTTTAAGTTTAAAAAACCTAACAAATACATATCCAAATTATCCTAGGAGGCGATTTTAACAATTCTCCGATGAAATTCCTTTCAACTTTAACTGGAACACTGACAGAAGCGCGAAAGATACAACAATTAATCCGAATAAGAAAGTAAAAGACTTATTAGTAATCTTGGAATAAGAAAATCTCATAGCACTTAACGGTAGATCAAGGAGCGACACACCAGGAAAATTTACTTACCTCGGACCATTTGGCAGGAGAACAATAGACTATGTATGGACGGATATGAGTGCACTTCAATTCATAGTAGATTTCACTATTTTTGATGATAAAGTAATATCCGCTCATATCATATGCTCAGTAGAAACTTTAAGTTTTTCCAAAAATGAAAACGCAAATGCTCTAGAAAACATACGTCAAATAGAAATAGTAAAAACTAAATGGGACCCCACGAAAACAGATCTTTATCAACAAGAACTTTTATGTGTCCTACCAGATGTAACTAATTCAACAGCCACAGATCTTTATAATCTCATTAAAACCGAAATCATGACTGTTTCAAACGAAATTGGAATCGTACACATGTCTAAAATAACTATAAACAATATTAGTAAACCAAAGAAAAACCAGTGGTACAATGACACCTGTTCAAAACTACAAACGCTAGTCAGACAAAGTTTGAGAGAATGTAAAAAATGCAATTTCACAAAAGAAAAACTGGATTCGTACTTCCAAATGAAAAAAAAAATTATAAAATTTATATTGCTAAGCAAAAAACAAAGTATAAACAAGAACTGAAACGCAAATTAGAAAATGTAACAGACCCTAATGAATTTTTGGACACAGTAAAGTCTCTACAAAAAACTAAATTTTCACCAAATCCAATAAAATTAGACACTTGGACTCAATACTTTCACACATGGTATACCAATAACTCAATTCCTACCGATTACACGTTTTAGATATTTTTAATCCATATCTAAATGAGCCAATTACATGAAATGAAACTATTTTTGCTCTCAAGAGACTGAAAAAGAATAAATCTCCAGGATCAGATGGAATAATCTACGAACAACTTCAAAACCTAACAGAAGTATGGCTAGTTCATCTCAAAAACATGCTGAATATCTTCCTTACTACCGAAAATCTGCCGCAGGAACTGAAAACAATAAAATTAACTCTTCTGCACAAAAAAGGAAGCCGCACAGACGTAAATAACTACAGAGGAAGCGCGCTAATTAATGTTATCACGAAACTGCTTACTTACATCTGAAATGAACGTCTCCAAATCTAGATCGATAGTAAAAATATTTTACCTGAGGCACAAGCAGGATTCAGGAGGAAAAGATCATGTTTAGATAACACATTCGCCCTAAATAGTATTGTGCAATCCTCGTTTTTGAACAGTAGAGACACGGTCTATGCGATCTTCATTGACTTCAGAAAGGCATTCGATTCAGTACCCCACGAAATACTGTGGCATAAAATTTTTCATCTAGGAATTAGTAGAAAAATTACGAGACTTCCAAAGAACATCTACCAAGGCGCTACACTACGAATAAGTATAGACAACGAACTTCCCGAGGAAGTACGAATAACTAGAGGTGTATTGCAAGGCGAGTACACCAGTCCTCTATTATTTGCCCTTTACATCGCAGATTTAGAGAAGTTCTTTAAAGAAAAAGATCTCCAAGGATATTATATAAACAAAAAACAGATATTCTCACGCTTCAATACGCCGACGATCTCGTAATTTTTGCATACTCCCAACCAGATATCCAAAGGAAGCTAACTGCCTTAACTGAATTTTGCAACAACCACAAACTCGAAATAATCACAGAAAAATCTAAAATCATCCATTTCATTGTAGGTAGAACACCCAGAAGATCTATAAGACGTGTCTGCTAAAATAAAGTAGTAGAATTCACGAATAAATATATTTATCTAGGTGTCACTTTCACGTCATCGGGTTCATTCAATGAAAATACACAGCAAAAACTAATCGCCGGCAAAAGAATCACTGGAACCATTGCGAATACTATGCTAAAGGCACAAATGTACTCTTGGGAGACACACACCAAATTATTCAATTCCGTACTTATTCCAGCTTTAATATATGGATCTGAGATTTGGGGTCTTTACCAAGCTGACAATATTGAAAAGGGACAATTGCAGCACTTTAAATCCATTTTAAACTGGCAGTGAAGTACACCAAATTACTTTGTTCGTAGAGAAACTGGCACTACGGTCAGTACGGTGGTGTGGATAGCGATACGGAATTCGAATCCGGAGATCCCGAGTTCGAATCGCACTGAAGCTAAAAATTATATGAACTATCACACTGCGGCTCGGTGAGTACGGACCCTGTACTGTAATTGGGATTAAATTCCTGTTGTACAGCGTAACATAAATAAATAAATATATGTTACAATCTTGGAAAGGACACTTAAATTCTGATATAAAATTTTGATCATGCCAGACGTCAGATACGTAAAGCTATGCTTTAACAAGTTACTAGCATTAAATGCTAAACCGCCAACTGACATTCCGCCAATAAAACAAATTAAATATAACTGGGTAAGAAACCTAGAATTGATCTTCACGCAAACCAACTTTAAATGGATATGGGAAGAACATAGTTACCTAATATTAAAAACGGAAATGGATAACATAATCATAGCATTTAACGAAATACTGTATGGTGAAGATAGTATAAAAATCCTTAGCTCCTCTTACAATCCTTTTTTCCACAGTTACTTATTAAGCCAAAACTATTTCACCTTAAATATTCCATTTAAATTTTTGAAATTATTTGGTCAGCTGAGAACTGCGAACACAACTAACTTCTATATTTATCACGATGGTTATTGCCATAAATTCAAAGATGACGTGGTCTGCACCATATGCAACGTCTACGAGGAAAATACCGTCAACCACTTCCTTTTTAATTGCCCAATATACAATCCAATCCGTGACAAATTTATAAATAAATATATCTCTCCTAGGAATCATGCTGGCTCCAACAACTATCTACTTCTTGCTAACCCAACCAAGGAAAGCATATCAGATATATACTTCTACGTCAACTCTGCCTTGAAAATCAGAGCTTTTGTTTTGAATGTTTAAAATATATGTATATATATATATATATATATATATATATATATTAATAAAATAAAAACATAATGTACTATACTAAAATTTTGTACCAATCTATTTGTATGGATTATTTTTCTTCACAAATATACTTATTATTATTATTATTTATAACGTATGGACTTCCGGATGGTAGATAATATAAAGCAACTTGATAAGATTAACTAGCATATGTGGTCTATTTTTGCTAAATCATTATGATATATATTTTTTCTGTTTAATACGTTTTTTATTCGAATTGTCATATGTTCAAATTTATCAAAATAGTCAGAACTTGTTTCAGTGGTATTCTCCTGTCTTAGCTGTAAAATTAATAATTTTATAATTGTATGTTTACATTCAGCCAAATTAACGTTAGATCGCAAAATTCGTGTTTTAGATTTTAAAGATTTTATTGTCGAATATAATTTTGATATTATCGCTGTCACCGAAACGTGGATTAGCGATACCCCACCTTCACATTGGTTCAATATTGATGGGTATGAACAGGGCCGTCTTAAGCATATTCTGCGCCGGGGTGCCGGGTAGTCAGCCTGCGCCCCAGTTCTTGTCAACCAAAAAAACGTAATGTAATTTTTAATGTTTCATTTATTTATTTCTCAAAACTCTTAAATTATACAAATAAAACAATAAATTATACAAATTAAAAATAAACATATTTTTTTTCGGAAACAATACATCAGTCAAGTTTTATTTTATATTATTATTTAATAGGTACCATTTTATTCTGATTATTATTATTTATAATATATATTTTAAAAAGGATTCAATTATATAATATATTAAATAAAGAAAAGGCTTCGGAATCCAATGTTTTAATAAAATATTTATTTGTGGACGTTTCGAGCAAAAATATTAGCTCATCATTAGCACCTTCAAATATAAATACAATAATTATAATATAAAACTAGCAAATTAATCAAAATCTCAAACCGGCTAAACCTGAAGTTGGCCGCAGGACGCTAGGAACTTCTGGGGGAAAACGGCAGTTCGAACGGTACAAGTTCGACATAAGAAGCAAGCGGTTTGTTATTTTTACCATAAAAATACGTTCTATACTAGGTCAGGCATGGTTAGTGGTATTTATTATTTAAAAAAAAACATCCGACTTTGCTAACAAAACGTTTTTAAATTATCTTGCCATTCAAATTTGCCGTTTTTACCATAAAAATTCGTTCTATACTAGGTCAGGCATGGTTAGTGGTGTTTATTATTTTAAAAAAACATCCGACTTTGCTAACAAAACGTTTTTAAATTATCTTGACATTCAAATTTGCCGGGTTTTTCTATGTCCGACTTGTGCCGATTTCACCAAAAGTCACAGCGACTCGCAGCCAACTTCAGGTTTGTCCGTAAATTACGGTTTTACCGTCAAACCACCATGATACCTCGATTAATTATCAAACTGATGCGCATCATAATTTATTATGCTCAAATTTTTTTAGGGAATTTAACAATTTAATTTTTATATATTTTATTTTAATTATTGAATTTTTTTGTTTTTTCTATTTTTATTTTTCATATGTATCTTTTTTCTTTTTTGTTATTATTGACATTTTACAAATATTGTTTTATATTTTTACGTTTTTTAAAGGTTTGACATTTTGATTAATTTGCTAGTTTTATATTATAATTATTGTATTTATATTTTAAGGTGCTGATGATGAGCTAATATTTTTGCTCGAAACGTCCACAAATAAATATTTTATAAAAACATTGGATTCTGCAGCCTTTTCTTTATTTAATAGATTATTATTATTATTCTGATCCATTAGCAACTCGAATCTCATTTAATTTCGAGATAGCCGTGTCAAGTAACTAAAATAAAAATTTATTTTAAATTTCATTGGGTCTAAAATGGGCTCATCTGTAGCCTCGTAGTTAAAATGTCTTTTTCGGGGACGTGGACGAGCAGTTTCGGTAATTGTTAGGTGTGTAGTAATAAGAGCTATTTTAACTTGTACATTGTGAGCGGTATAACAAATGCCGAAAGCGGTATGAGGTGTGGTAACATAATTTATTATTGGTGTCTATATTTTTATTTTGTGCACGAAACGGTACAATGACGTTGTTATTGAATGACTTAGGGTTTAATGAAATATCGAAATTTCTAGCGCTCGTCTTGTGTACGCCCCTAGGACTGCGCCCAGGTGCGCCCGCACCCCTTGAGCCCCCGGGTAAAGACGGCCCTGGGTATGAAATAATAAGTTTACACAGACTTAATAAACGGGGAGGAGGTGTTGCTCTCTATGTTCGTGATAGTATTAAATTTGCAATACTAGATACTAATTTCGTAAATTGTAACAGTTTTGAACATCTATGGATTAGTTGTTCAATAAATTAAAAAAAAATTGTCTTGGTGTAATATATAATCCATATGTAGAGCTGTATAAAGATCTAGAATTGCTACTCAATTTTTATAGAATTTAACTCCCGATTTGACTATTTAATTTGTGCTGGTGACATAAACGTGAATATGCTCTATAGTGATCATAGAAGTAAGTTAATAACGGATATAATAGCAACCAATGGAATGTATCAATTAATTAATGACATAACTAGGCCTACTTCGAAAACTTTATTGGATATTACGAGTACTATGATATCTGATAAAAATATTTGTGTGGATTCAGGTGTTTTAGATACTAGTAACTTTACTGATCACGATTATATATATTGTACTTTAAATTTTCCTAAAACTTCTAATTCACCTGAATACATTACATACAGAGACTTTAACAATGTTAATCTAGATAAATTATATGAAGATTGTGACTTAGTTGATTGGAGTTAGATAATGAAACATGCGTCCATAAATGGAAAATTAGCTTACTTAAATTTAAATATTATAACATTTTTTGATAAATATGCCCCTATTAAGACTATTAAAATCACAAAGAACGACTGCCCTTGGATTACATCTGTCATAAAGATAATGCAGAGAAAAAGGGATACAGCTTTATTAGACTATAGAAAATATAAGACACAAGCAAAAATTTCAAACAATAATTTAACTGTAACCAAAGCTGACAAAAATGCTGGAATGGTAATTCTAGATACAGCTGACTATATTAGCAAAACTAATAAATTTTTTGTTGATAATAATATTAAATTAATTAAATCCAACCCCATCAATTCATATAACTTAAAGATAAGAAAAACTATCAATAATTGCGCATCCACCCTTTCCAAATTTAATATCAATAAATATAACATTTTACAAAAAAACCCTCCACTCCTATCCTATATAGTCTAATCAAATTACACAAACCTGATAAATCCATAAGACCAATTACCTCATCCGTATCCTCTCCAGCTCAATTACTTGCTAAATCCTTAAATGACATTCTCATAAATAAACTTCAATATAATTCTAATCTATCTATAAAAAATTCTAACCACCTAATAACAGAAATAATTAATCTTAAGAAACAAATCATAAAAATTTTATTATGATTTCATTTGATATTGTCAACTTATAAACTAATATTCCTGTTATTGAATTTTTAAAACTTTTAAAAAATTTAATAAACACCGATATAAATTTCAAACAAATATACAATCTAGAACAAATAGATTTAGATAATATTCTAGAACTCTTTAAAATCACAACAGAACAAAACTTTTTCAAATTTAACAACGATACATATAAATTAGAAGACGGTTTACCTATGAGTAGTCCAATTAGTGGACTCTTAGCGAATATTTTTATAGATAATTTAGAATTATCAATCATGAAGGAACCATTAAGTGAAAATATAATTTTCTAGAAACGTTATGTAGACGACATGCTGGTGTTCTGGACCGGTACTACTCAAGAATTGGATATTTTTCATAATAAAATTAATACTCTATCTAAAATTAAATTTACTATCGAATTAGAATCAAATTACAAAATTAACTTTTTAGACCTCACTTTACAACGTGATAATAATAAAATAGATTTTAACATTTATAGAAAATCCACTTCCACTGACATAATTTATTTATTTATTTATTGAATAAGCACTCAACAGGACAATGTCCCAATTATAGAGGGCATATAAAAAATTACAAAAATTATTGATTAACAATAAATGCGATATACCAAAAAAAGAAACATATTAATATGTATTTACAATTAGAAAAATTAAATATATTATGCATATCCGAAAAAGCCAAATAGTTTGTTTTTAAATGATTGTAAAGAATCATTGAATATATCAATATTATCATTATCAAACCGATTAAAAATAGTACAAATACGCCTTATAGGACACTTTAACTCGTAATTAGTTCTTACAGTTTTTATGTTGAATAAAACTTTCTGTCTAGGGTTACAATTACGTGGTAGGTTGAAATTTACAAAAAACAATAAACTCGAATCATCAATAACATTGTTTAAGAGTTTATACAAAAAAACACAAGATTGAATGTTCCGGCGATTTTCGAGTGATAGCATTCGAAACTCATGAAGAGAATCACTATAATGGAATGAAGAGTTACTATCAATTAGAGGTTTAGTAAATTTGTACCAACAATGTCTAACAAATTTTCTCTGAATGGTTTCGATTGCTCTAATTGAGGTTTTATACAGTGGATTCCACAATAAAAAACAATATTCCAACTTAGCACGTACAAAACAATTGAACAAAGATTTAAGAGTGGACAGCTTTTTAAAATTGCGAGTGTTCCGAATAATAAAACCAAGGCTTCTAAATGAGGATTTCACCATATCACTCATATGACACGAAAAATTCAATTTCGAATCAAACACCACTCCCAAGTCTCTATTTTGAGTAACCCGAGACAGTATTAAATTTAGCATTTGATAGTCAAATGTGATAATAACATGTTTCATAGAGTAAGACATAATTTTGCATTTATTAATATTAAATAATAGTTTCGCAGAGGAAGACCAAGCTAGAATACTATCAATATCTTGTTGTAATTGAAGGCAGTCAACATTGGTATTAATAACTTTGAAAATTTTGATGTCATCAGCATAGAGAAGATAATTTGAATTTCTGATATGGTCAGTAATATCATTAATAAAAAGAATGAACAAAAGGGGGCCTAGGTTAGACCCTTGCGGAACTCCAGAGGTGGGAGTGAAAGGAAGAGAAGAGTGGTTGTTATAGTGCACAAGCAACTTACGATCGGTTAGATAGGAGCGTATGAGTTTTGATAATTCGTATGAAAAATTAAAATTCTTAATCAGTTTGTGTAAGAGTATTTGATGATTAACCTTATCAAATGCTTTAGCAAAATCTGTGTATACAACATCAATTTGTGAATTACTGCGTAATGAATTTAAACAGAATTCGGTAAAATTTGCCAAATTAGTAGCAGTTGATCTACCCTTCATGAAACCATGTTGATTTCCAGAGATTTTATGATGTACATTCTGATAAATATGCGTGAATAGAATCTTTTCGAATATTTTGGAAATATTGGAGAGTATGGCTATAGGACGGTAATTCTCAATATTCGCAATATCCCCAGATTTGAAAATAGGACTAATAAAAGCAGTTTTAAGTGCAGTAGGAAAAGTGTTCGTAGAGAGGGACAGATTGAATAAAATGTACAAAGGTTTTACAAATATGTCGCAACAACCTTTCAAAATATAACTAGGAAGATTGTCGGGACCAGGATTAAGGGTAGGTTTCAATTTTTTTATGGACATAATTATATCAGCTTCTGAGATGAAATTAATGGATAGTATATCAGAAAATATATTGTTAGAGAGAGGTGTAGGAGAAGAATTAATGTGTACAGGTTCATAAATCGAGGAAAAATAATTCGCAAAGCCTTGGACAATAGAGTGGGTAGAGTTGAAAGAAGTGTCATCAAGATACATTTGACCTGGAATACGTGAAGAGGTCTTCTTACGATTTATATAGGTCCAGAATTTAGTAGGTTCATTTGATAAATTAGTTTCAATTGTCGCCAGATAATTTTTATGAGCTATTTTGATATTATGCTTTATTTTAGTACGAAGACTTTTAAACTGATTGTAGTATATTTCATTGTTAGACTGTTTAAATAATTTATGAAATTTGTCTTTTAATTTAATATCTGAAATTATCTCTTTAGTGAACCATGGAGGGTGTTTTGGAGTTTTTCGGACAGTTTTAGGTATGCATATATCAAAAATATTAGATAGCATGTCATAAAATTTTCTAAATGCTTCATCAATCTGAGAAAAGTTTGATAGAACACTCCAATCAGTTTTAGCTAGAAGAATATATAGAAGTGAATAATCAGCGGAATGAAAGTTATAGATAGGTATAGAAGTATCGGGCGCTGAAATGGGTATGTTAGAAGAAATGTGTACATTAATATCTAGGGCTGGATGATGACTATCTTCAGGCAATAGAGGACAAATATCTCTAGAAACGGAACAGTTTATATTTGATAAAACAACATCTAACAGCCTGTTGAAATTATTGTAAGTAAAATTATACTGAGAAGCATATAAAAGATTATGGAAATTTACAAAAGAGGTAATGACGTTACTGTTATATGAAAGAGAATAATAGTCAGACAACTTAGTTATGTTCATATCACCAACAATAATAAAATCATTATAGAAAATATCCTGAAATGATTCTATGCACTCATATATAAAGTTCAGTTGATCAACTGTAGTAGGGGGAGGGGAGTATACAACAATTATATAAACAGATTTAGCAGCAGATAATCTAACTCTAACACATAGAATATCAGCAACAGATAATGGATTTATATTTAAATTTATCAAAGACGATGAATATTTGCTGTGTACAGCACACAATACTCCACCACCACGATTTTTACCAGCTATCAGACAGTTTCTATCGCTTCTAAATACATTGTAATTATTATTAAACAGTTCAGAATTACTGACCGAGTTATGGAGCCAAGTCTCAGACAATGTAACAGCATCAAAATTAGAAGAACAAGTATTATTAAAAAAATCATCAAGCTTGGAATTCATCCCACGAACATTTTGATAGTAAATATGCATTAATATGAGTAAATAAAAATGATAATGCCTATATAATTATCCCAAAACACTCATATCACAACCCGAAAATAAAATCACTTGCTTTCAACTTCATATTTCACCGCTTATTTAACACTCCCCTATCTAAACAAAATTTTGATAAAGAAAATAATACCATCTTAAACATTGGCTTAAACAATAAATTTCCACTTTCTTACATAATTAGTTTTTTCAAACACATGATGTTTAATCATTTAATTTTTAACAAAGTATATAAACACTTTTCTACAAAACAACGTTACATATCAATTCCTTTTTTCAATACCGTCCACTCCAAATTGAAACATAACTTTAATAATATTCTAAACAACAGCAAACCACCCTTCAATAAATTAGAAAAAAGCGGTATATATAAACTTAAATGCAACAACTGTGAAAACATCTACATCGGTCTTACTTCACGCAACTTAAAAACTAGATTTAAAGAACACAGCAGAAATAACCCTTACTCTGCCTTCGGCTCTCACCTTATTAACAATAACCACTCATCCAGCACCGATAATATTTCTTTACTAAACTCAGAAAGTAACTTTCATACATTAATTTTATTGGAAAAATATGAAATTCTAAAACACAAAAAAGAACATTACCAATTATTAAACGAACAAACTAATTTCCCTGAATATCATATTTTCAAAAATTTACCGCCTTTTCAATAATTAACTTTTGTCAGATATAACTTCCCGCCATTCCCGTCATTCTTCTCCTGACACTTGTTCCTACTACATCACTTGACAGTTTTTCTTCAAAACTAAATTTAATAATATTATTTTTTACTTATCAATGTATTTACAATATTTTTGCTAACTTTTCAACTGTACACTTTTGACGGTAAGTCCTAAATTTTTCAACATATTCCATGTTATGATCAATTACTTAAGATTTAAATTTATAACCTAAATTTATGAGCACGTTGTAATTTAGTTCATATTTCGTTTTACATACTCCTTAATTTGTTTTTTTTTTATATATCTATAACAACTCCAGTAACAATGACTATGATTATATTTGTTTTTCATATACATATATTCTATTTATATTTATATTTATATTATCCCATTTTATTTTATTGCTTTACTTTATATCAAATATTTTTTATCAACTGGACAAATTATAATTTAACTTATTTATTTATATACTTATATAGATCATTTATTTATTTATTTATATAACGAGAAACCAATTACTTATTTTGTATATTATATTCGAATTATTTATCAATGTATTTTTCAGCTGTTTGCCCGAAGATGAGCATAGTCTCGAAATCGATCGCACATAGAATATAATATAAAACATTATAAATTCAGTTTGTCCTTCTTACAACCAACCTTCCTATAATGCAAAATATAATTATTACAAACAATTAAGGAATCTAACTACAGCTGGAATTCGACGAGAAATGCAAGCTTTTTTTGTATACTGTGTAAATAATAATTATCATAATTCCAATCTACTACGGGAAAATCTTAAACGTGTGGGCGTTAGGGGGGAGAATCGCAACTCTATTTCTGACGTCCTTTTACAAGCTGATAATTACGCTAAACATATGATGAGTAAAATTAGTTCAACGAGTATTAATTCTGTTACCTTAAGTTATTATAATCATAACTCATTTTTTAGCAGGCCATCTGAATATTTTGATTTTAGTAGTGTAGACCCAGATAAAATAAAGCAAGTAATAAAAACTTTAAAATCGAACGCAACTGGCGTCGACGGTATTTCGATTAAAATGATCAACTTAATTTTGCCAAAGATATTAATATACATAACACACATTGTCAATACATCTATCATTGAGGGCTCTATACCAGACATGTGGAAGCCAGCTGAAGTAAAACCTATACCTAAACAAAAAAACATAACTACTTTTGATCATTTACGCCCTATTAGCATTTTACTAACCATGTCTATAGTGCTAGAAAAAATTTGCTGTGAACAAATAATGAAGTATGTCAGTGAGAAAAACATAATAACTTCTACGCAGTCCGGATTTAGAAAAGGGTACAGCACGAACACCTGTTTGCTAAATATTGTTGATTATATCATTAAGAATTACGATAAATCTAATATTACATTCTTAATTCAAATTGACTTTTCCAAAGCCTTTGACATGGTGGACCATAACACGTTATTAGCCAAGTTATAATTTTATAACTTCAGTCCGAATGCTCTGCAGTGGTGCAGTAGTTATTTCACTAACAGATGTTTTCCGGTCTATATGTCTTCGAATACATCTCCGTCATTTTCTAGTCCTTACTCCTTGAATCGAGGTGTACCAAAAGGATCAATTGTAGGCCCTTTATTTTTTGTCATATATATTGCTGACATGCCTTTAGCTCTAACATCTTGCTCTGTCCACTCATATGCAGATGATACGCAAATATTAGTATCATGTAGTAAAACTGAAACTGTACATGTATGCAAAGCGATTAATGCAGATCTAGATAATTTAGTAAGGTGGATTAAAAATAAAGGGTTAAAAATAAACGCAGAAAAATCATCTTTTATGGTTATTGGAAACTGTGAATCCCCTGATATCATTCTTGCCAGCTCTGTATTAAAACGTAGTAGCGTTATTAAAAGTCTAGGCATGCTAATTGACGATAATCTGCAATTTCGGGAACATTTAAATAAGAAATTACTGGCTGCCAGACTTAGATTAAGGCATCTGTATCATTACCGTGATACGCTTTCCCCGGTAGTTAAGTTACGCCTGGTTAAATCTTTAAACTTGCCCTTGTTTGATTACTGTGCATGTGTGTATGTACTCTGTTTGACACAGGGTGATAAACATAAAATTACGCTTCTCCAAAATAGTTGTTTGAGATTTGTGTATGTGTGTTAAAGTATGATCATATTACTCGGTACCGTATCTTGGCAAGCTTGAGTTATATCGATGAGCGTGTAAAAAAACTTTATCTATGTCTTATACATAAAATCAGACTTACAGGTCGACCATTATTCCTTTATAATAAATTAATTATTAAAGACTATGATTATACTCTTAGGGAAAAGGATTTATACTCCGTACCATCTTTTAATAAGGTCAAATATAGAGCTTCATTCTCTTACTTAGCTCCCATCCTTTATAATAGTATACCAAATAATCTAAAATCTTTTTCACTCCAGAAATTCCATAAAAGTGTTAAATGTCTGTTTCAATGAACATAAAATGTATGTGTGTATGTAGCTTTATTTACAAAATCGTATAGCCTTGTCTAACTATGTTGGCAATTTTCTTTTTGGTTTTTTTTTGTACTTATCTGTATTGGTTAGGTGGAAGTTCAGCCTTTGGCTGAACCTCGCCATTGATATGTATGTATCAATAAAGTTATTATTATTATTATTATTATATATATATAACAATTCAAAAATACATAATAATTTACTCCACATAAACGAGAATAACGTAATATTAAAAAAATTTAAGTGTCCGGATTTTTTGTCAAGCAGTGTAGTTTATGTAACTAAAGCTTTACAAATAATTACAATATTATACTAATTGGATTATAGTTTAAAATTTTATTTCAGTTAGTATCTACATAATTAAGATACGTATGTTGTCAAAGACCATAATTACAATAAAGAAATTGGATTAACAAGTTCAACAACTTGACGAATTGTAATTTTATAATTTCAGTTACTCAGCTAAGCACTTTATTTAGGCTAATCACTTTGGATTTATAACAGCACACAAACCATATACTATAAATTCCGACAAAACACTTAGTACACTGTATCAAGGTCAATTTAGTAGTAATTGCTGGAACCCAGGATCAAGAATGGTTACTAGGAACGTTGAAAAATTCATGTTAACAATTGCTATAATTGGCAATTTTTGAAGAGTAGTTTTGAGTGTCATTCGTTATTAACATTATTAAATCCATATTAACTTTTTGTGTGTGTTATTTTATCATAATATATGTCGTATTGTTGTTATAAAACTAAATAAACAAAGACGAATATGGATAGCGAAACAGAAAATGAAAATACTTCACCTGCCATCACGGAGAAGTCAATATACACAACTTTAAATCTATTACCACGTCTTGTAAAAAAATTACACCATATTTGACTATTCTATTGAATGGCAGGATAGAAGTTATATTAAATCCATTTCCGAAAAAGTCTTGTTAGTATATTTTTATATGTATTTGCTTAAAAGGTCGGCATATGGTTCCAATATGACACAGAGGTACGAGTATGTCGATAATTTATCTATTTGGACGTTTCTGAGAACTGAGCCTCCATCATCAGCAATACATATTGTTGAACGCAATAAAAACATAAACAAAGTCAATATAATCATTAAATTAATGAATAATATAAAAATATTGAATACAAACGGTGGAAAACACGTAGTCAAAAAACAATCAAGCTGCCTTGTTTCGGAATCAAAATTATGAGTTTATTTTCATCTGAAACTATTATTTATTATTCGAATATACGGCGTTATAATTGGTTACATAAAAATAAGAAACACTGTACGGATCCAGTGAAAGTCAGATAATATTCCGGATTGTATCGGATGTTCTATCGGATATTGGATCGAATCTCGGATCAGATGTTGTATAGGATTTCGGATCGGATATAACATCGGATTTTGGATCGAATAGCAAAAATTTACAAAATGCCAATCTATAGATTGCTGTTACTATAGTAACGTTAAGTATATGATATCTAAAATGTATTATTTTCTTGGAACTACGACCTAAAAATGCAAGTTCCTAATGAATGCGTGGACAAAATAGTATTTTCATACGACAGTGCGGAAAGTGATAATTTCCCACACTTATGTGTCAACAGAATGTCATAAAGTCAAAAACTTACAGCAGGATAATTAAATCCTTTGATATTTTTTGAGAAAAATTTTTAAAAATCTAAAATCTTTAGTGTAAAATGCTAAATTGTCGTAAATAAAATAGTATATATATACAATATAGTATTAACGTAGTATAGCTATCATAACACGCCCCTTGATTTGACAGTTGGTAACCACACTTTACGCGAAGAAATATATCACTTACCGAGATATCCTACGGCAGAGTTCCAAATCCAGTAATGTGTAAAAGGCGTGATGATATATTTTTCATTATTATTTATTTATTTTACCTAATTTAGGCTAACCAACAGGACAAAGTTGTAATAATAGGATAACTCTTACAAAAATATTTATATTAAATATTCATACTCGTACATTAAGGTTTTAAGGGAAATAATAATTAAAATATACATAGTATTACAAAGATTTAGGTATTACAAAAAATGTAGTTATAAAGTTTTGAAATAATTGTTCGTTTAAAATGCATGAAAGTCACACAGAAGAGAATTTATGGCTGAATTAGTGCTAGACGTTTGGATGTAAATAAGATAAAATGATCTGTAGAATGTGATGAAATCTTAAAAGAAAATTGACTAAGAAGACTAGAGGTATCAATAATATTATTTACGGGTTTAAATAGAAATAGAAGATCAGATAGCATTCTTCCTTTGTCTGAAGATAACAAAATTTTAAAATTTCGACACAAAACTTCAAAATCTTAAGTTCTTTCAATTATACTTATTCATAATATGATGACCATAATATTAAAGAAACTTCGAATTGACTTCGCACAAGAGAAAAATATAGAGATTAGACAGTATATGGGTTTTTTTAAGTTTTTCGCTGTATTAATTAGGAATTCAAGCAATTTATACGATTTTATAATAATATTATTAACATGTATATCAAAAATTAACATTGATCTTAAGCTATACTTAGATTTTTAACTAAATATACACAAAGAGTAGTTTCATCATTAAAGTTATAATTCTAATATAAAGAATTTCTATTAGTGATTCAACTAATGGTGCACCACTTAGATATATTCACTTTTTTTTGTTTCTTTACAGACTTCAAAGAAGTTACTAATATTTGACTGGAGTCTATTAAAATCGTCAAATGATTCGATATGCAGTATATTCAACCAAGTTCGTATCGATAGATTGTTGAAGAAAAAACCATGTTATTGCGACAGTCACAAGGAGTGAATTGAAAATTATTGATTCAAAGTTTTTCTCAAAGATACATAATTTAGAAATGGTACAATAATTCCCAACTCAATTATTATTGTCACTTTTAAATATTGGAACAACATAACCTTTTTTCCAAATATTTGGAGAGTGATTTTCTTGCAGAGCTTCATTAAAGAATCAACTTAAAGGTACATTTAATGAATGAGAGCAGTTTCTTATAAAAATATTTTATATAAAGGCATTTCATCAGGACCTGCAACCTATTTAATATCATGCTTAGATAACACGGTACTCGTACTTTCTTTAATGAATAATTGTGCGATTATGTCATCCTCCAGTGCGTCATTAACAAATACAGAATTATAATGATCAAAATAGTTATTTACGTAGTAAATATATTTTTACGGGTAAATTTGAAAGTTTATGTGGCGAGCGACGAAGGAGCGATTCTTTCTTAAGAGTGTCGTTTACCTGATTTAGCGAAAACATGGTTCACTAGAATTGAAATATCTTTTGTTTAACAAAATACTGTGTTTTATCCAACAGTGCCTTCGATAGAAAAAATATCAAAGAATGGATTGGGTGGAACACATTTTTTAATTTTTCATTTATTTGTTGTTAAATGGGGCTCAAAGTTTGCATGATTTTACACATATAACTCTCACTGAAATTTATTAATTTCCATTAAAAAGCACTTTAAAATTAATTCTTTCTGGTGTACTTATTATAATAAGTTATATTCATATAAATAGTATCAGAAAACTATGATATATTAAAATTTTGATTTTTATTTATAGATATTTGAACAAAAATAGTAAAGTATAGCTTTAAATCTAGATTTAAAATTCTGCCTATTCTAGCCGCCTGTTCATGTAAAGTTTTTTTTTATTCACTGTTTATGATTATATCTATGGATTCATTGGAACAAAGTTTTAAAATTGTTAATAGTTTAAGAGTAAATAACACTTTTTCTTATTTAAACAAATGAGATTTTATCGGATTCCTGCACGTCATATATTGCGAAAAAATAAATATATGTACCTCCAACTGTCCTCTGCTAGATGTACTACATGGATTTTCTATCACTCTATTGTAATTATAGAAACACGCAAATGAATGTAAGAAAATCTTAGGAAAACGTCATTCAAGTTTAAAAATAATATTACTGAGAAATTCCAGTCCAGCAACCTTCACGACACTATACCTGCTCCTGTCAATATTCAGCGACATTCTATTTACTACCCTGTTCCTTTGTTATCTAAATTGCAGTAAGTAGGGTTCTCAAATAAAGACGAAATTTTGGACAAGAAATATAAATATGGAATGAAAATACTATATTTAAATATTATGTTTTATTAGATTTTTTAAATAAGAAAAAATTTATAACAAATAATAACTTTCTTAAAAACATAATTTTATTGAAGTATTCTTCTAGACTAAATTAAACTAATGGTTGTATAATTTTAATGACATAATAAAACAAAACACAAAAAATTAAATATTAAATTAGCCACGTAATTTCATATTTCTTATTTTCCGAGGATCAATGATTTCTGGAAGTAAATAATTAAAATAAAAATTTTCTAATTTCTTCACACTGCGTTTCCAAAATTCCCTATTTCTTTCTACAATTTCTATGTGCATATCACACTTAGTATATACCATAAAAAAACACATTTGTCTGTTTGTTATTTCTAGTTGTCCTTGTATCTGACAATAAAATTTATGGTTTTGTTTCAGTTTTATTTGATTAGATTTAATTTGCAAATAATTAATTTGTTTCTGTTGTACAGCTTCTTTTATATTCATATTTTTCGCTGAAAATGGACACTTGATTTCTATGATTCCATGTTCTTCAACCAGTCCGTCAGAAGATGCTGCTAAAAATGGCCTTTTTTCATCGACAAACATACCACATGGTTTCACACTAATGTTCATCTTATCCTCTAATTTTTTAATTGCCTCTTGTTCAGTTTCAATTCCGTATCTCGTTGCTGCATTTGAAAAATTTTCCTCAATTTCAATTTCTTTCATATAACATGATTTATACAGCAACATGTAAGCTAGTTGATGACGGATGTACATTCATGATATCATTTCCGGTTTATTAGTAATTAATATCAACTTTGAAATTTCAAATGGAACATACTATATTTTTTTACAAATTTGGAAAGTGCATCAAATTTGCTTTATAATCATGTAAAATAATCCATATGTTACATTATTAAAAAGTAAAATGGCGGGCACTTTAATATACATGACTGTGTTCTGAAATAAAACAACTAACTAAAACAATTGTAATTATTATTATTAAACGAAATAATATTTTTTTTTCATAATAATACAGAAAATAAGAATAAGGCACACTGAGCATAGATGTAAAAAGCCTTCAGGAACAATGTTTAAAATACGTTTAGCGGCTACGGAAGACTACCTGGAAATCTAAGCCGGGGTTGGGACCAATGTCATAAATCTTTCTATTACCAGCTACCAGCGATTCAGAAAGAGCATCTAGGTTGCATATTTTACAAACCCACTTATTTACAGAAAACAGAAATAAAATTTAGGTAAACGACACTCTTAATCCAGTGAGTTCAATAAAAATTAATTTCAAGTGTACTGCCAACAGAGTTTTTTTTTCCACCTTCACAATGTTTTTTTTTAATTAATTTTGATACTTTATAAAAAGACACATTACAATTTGTAATCAAATGTTGGTGGTAGGACAATTTATAACTAGGCGTCATGATATTGTGATAGTAGCCAGACGTTGTCATGGTGTTGCAAATGTTGTAATGTAAAACAACTACTATTATTGTCAACAGTTTCGTGAAGTCTAGAAATAAATATTTGGAAATAAGGGATTCAATGCCCAATGAAGACTGCTAAGGAGATTATCTTGCAATTCAAGCAAATGTACAAAATATTGCAGATGCTGCAATTATTAACTTTTGATTAGTTAAGGTATATTAGTTTTTTATGACCATTGTAAAATTTTACAAGTCTCTTCTATGAAACTATAAAATTTTACTCATTTTAAGAGATGACACTAATATCACTGATATAATCATTGTAACAAACTTGAATGCGATGAAAGATTATACGTCAGTTAATACCATCTATTTTTTCCAAATAGTTTAAAAATTCAGTGGCATTTTTTTCAATACTTGCTCTTTCAAAATGGTTTAGTTTTTTAGTAGTATCTTAATCTAAATGCAAATTATCCAATAGATCTTCCAAAACACTTTTCTTCTAATATATACAAATTTAAAAAAATTATCAATTCACCATAATATAACAACTACGAAGCAAATTATTATTTGAATAAACTGTCATACAAATTCAAATAAATTGTACCCAAAAATATCACACAAAAATTTTTAAAATGGTCGTAGAATGAAATCCATCTGTAAAATAATCCTAACCTAACCTAATTAATAAATTATACGTCAATTTATACAAGTATAACCTATATCTTCCACTAGTATTACTTAGCGGGATTTTTTTCGAATAATATACCATTAACAAGTTACGAAAATTTATATAATCTATTTTGCCCACTACTTTTTTCCATAGTTTAATCATCCGAAGGTGTTTTTTAAAATAGTTTTTTTCCATTTCTATGAAATTTTGTGTATATTAACTTCTACTTACCTTTTGTCAAATTGACTCTTAGTTAACCAAACTACACTAAATCATCCCCGACCTATCTAAATTTAACCTAATTTAAACATTAAAATAAATGTATTAGTAATAAAAATTAATAATGAAAATATATTATATAAGAAAAAATTGAGTAGGAAAAATAAATTGGCAAAAACTTATTAGTGGTAAAAAAAATGAATAGGAAAAAATGTAATAGTGGTTAAATTTAATATTGGATACAATGGAGTGGAAAAAAGAATAGGTGAAAATTAATAAGAAATCTCGAAAATAATAGATTTCATGTGGTCGTGGGGAAAAATCACCCAAGCATGTATACGTTTCTCGCAGAACTCCAAAAAGAACAACGATATGCAGATGCAATGACTTGCAATGTATAGGCCGCCATTTTCAGAAATTAAAAAGAATAAAACCGAAGAAATAACTTACGATATATTATCAAAATTCGAAAAGCGAAACTATAACATTTTTATAGTACGTAAAAGCAATCAGCATTACAGTCAGTTGTAATATTGTTTAGTTTAAATGTTTAACAAAAATATTTCTATTGCAATGATATATTATTTTCTATACCTAAAATTAAATTTAAGTAAACAAAATAAATAAATGATTATTTGTTTGATTATTTGACAGATATTATTAATGGCTTACGATTGCATATTTATTTATATTCACCTCCCGACAGAATATCAAGTATCCCAATTACAGACCGGTTGGAAAAGAAAACATACGAAAATATAATATAATTCAGCATGACTTGAATTATAAGATACATAAATTAAATTACAAATAATAGAGACGAAAATACAAATATGATAGGTAAATGAAATTGCAAAAATATAGCGGGAAATGCAAATCAGATAAAAGAAAAAAAAACATTTGTATATAATACATTTATAAACTCACAATATGTAAGGAGAAAGATTGAAATCACATCGTAAATTCTATTTTCAAAGCCATTAAAAATATTTTAAACAGATCTTTAAGTAGCGACGAATTATGGCAGATTCGTTGTCAAAATAATGGCGTTATGATGCTCGGGCGCCAACGGTCGGATAGCGATGTCGGAGATCAGAGAGTTTGTCAAAATAAAACACAAAATCGTGGGTAAATTGATGCGTTAAGTATTTATTGAATGATAACGACACTATGAAGATGTTGTTGATCGTAGACAGGTGTAGGATAGACAAGGTGAGAGTCGGGGAATACGATGACGGAGTTTTTAGAAAAAACGACGCTCGGCGTCGGGATATGGCTGTGTCCGGAACGACGGTCGGGACCTACTGTGTAGGACCAAAAATATAGGGGGAGTCACACGGGTAGATTTAATTGGGTGAAAATTGTTAGTTGGCTGAGGGAATTGAACCCAGGTTCTCTTATCCTCAGGCCGACTCAATACCACTGAACCACATACCTCATATTGTTTTAATGCTTGAAAATATCACTTTTAAAACAATACGTACCTATTTTTATTTTACTTGCAATTTATTCCGTTTAAAATATCGCATATATTCTTTCCGTATCATATTTTGCTAACTGTTCTCAGTGTTTTAAGAGAATAAAATTATAATGGGTATGTGTAAAAGTAATAAAATATATTAAAAACATAATGGAATGGGTATATTATACATTTTGTACTACAATTTTTGACAAGCGAACAATTTTTAGGTCATAACTAGGGCCCGGATTTGTATGCTCTATAAAATTGTAATATAAGTTGTTTTTATGCGGTTAAAGTTATGTGATATATGCGGCAATATATGCAGTTATATGTGGTTATATGCGGTTATATGTGGTAAAATAAATGATATATATTTTGATAAAGTTATATTATTATTTAACAATACACAAGTACACAACATATAGTAACTAGTGTAGTAAGTAAGTATTACCTTTAAGTTAACTTAACGATTATTAAGAGAATAACCACTAATTAATAATTATTAAAATTCTTTATTAATTTAAATCAGAATTAAAGTATAAAAACACAATTTGATTCAAATTTTCAATAGAAAAACTGTGCCGTTTGTCAGAAAGTACATTCTTATATATAGAAAATGAACGCTCTACATCACAAGATGTAATGGGAGCGTACTTCATATTCGCTATGTCTGTGGGGCTCATATTCAAGTTAATGTCTTCAGTTTGTCCTCTTAATATCCCACAAATCTTTCTCATGCTCTCGTATCCTGGGTTGCGAAGCAAAATGTTATTAAGTTTTGTTTGAATCTTGTTGCCCATGTCCCCAGGAACCAACTTCATATTATCAGCTACATTTTCCAATATTTTAAACGCGTCAGTTAAGGTCATCTTGGTAGTTTCCGATTCCTTGATAGCAGATGTTAATATGGAAAAATGAGTTTTGATAAAAGCTAATTGTTGCAGCACATTCTGATCTGAAACGCACTCTTTACAAGCAGTTATTGCTGCCGATTCGTCACCAAAACTGAGAAAACATTTTTTAAGTTGTTCAAAATTATTGGCATAGAAAAGTGCAGCTTCCAACCATGTTCCCCATCTGGTTATTATTGGTTCAGGCGGTAGAGGCAGATCAGGAGCAATGTTTCGATAGTGTTCTACTCGCAACGGTGCTTTTAAAAATGCCTTTTTCCCATTGTTAATTAACTTATTTACCACAGCGTATTCTAATCGTATTAATTCAGCCAATCTGTTCAGCGCGTGAGCCATGCAGGTAAAATGTATTATATGCGGATAAAATATCTTTAAATTCTGTCCTGCTTTTATCATATAAGCTGCTGCGTCAGACAGCATCAACTTAACATTTTCCGATTTAACTACATTCGGTGAATACAACAGAGTCAAGCCTTCGTTCACAAAACGAACAATTGTCGCATGGTTTGTTCTTTCCAAAGCTGCACTATGTATCAAATACGATACTGGAGGAACTAAGTCAATTAACACCCCAACAAGCATGTTTGCAACATAACGGCCACATGAGTCTGTCGTTTCATCGATTACAATGTAAATATTCTTATTGCAAAGCTTTTCTTTAATAATATTTAGACGAACCTGGTAACATTTTGTCAAATAGTTTTTACGCATCGTTGATTCACTGGGAATGTGACGGTTGCAGTATTTTTCTAAAAATGTACGAAATGCTGGTTGTTCTAATTTATGCCAAGATACATTTGATTCGGCCATGGTATTGCAAAGATCAAAATAAAATTCATTCTCCGATTTAGCAGCTTCTAGTGACCTACCAACTGCCGTAGAAATAAGTGGTTGGTTAAGTTTGTTATTTGTTGATCTCTTTTCTGACTCCTTATGTAGATTTGTAGTTAAGTGTTGGTCGATTTGATATTTTTGATTTGCCAAGACCTATAAAATAAACGATTAATTTTGTTAAAAGTGCTGATTGACTTGATTACAAAAAGTACCAACCTGCTTTGAACACGCGTTGCAGAAAACAACCTTCCCATCTGTAGTTAGATGTTTGGATGCACCTACCCATTTGCGTAGCAGTTCGCTTTTGGTTGATCCGACTTTCGGCATGATGTAAATGATTTGATTATATTACATTCCTTTTATAAGTTAAACTCTACTCACTTTCTGTCACCACTCACAAGAGTCTGTTACACACGACATGTACGATTCGGGGAATCCCCATCCCATAGTTTCAGCGACTCTTCGCTCCTGGCGAACAACTAGAGACATCTCTCAGTGAAATTTGTAAACTATAAGAAGTTATGTTGTGAATATGACGTGTTACAAAAATATTTTATGAATTTGACTAAAATATTGACTGTATAAGCTATTATATGCGAGTATATGCTGTTATATGTAAACAAATTTTTTATGCTATAAAAACTGAAAATATTAAGTTGTATGCGAAATAAAAATTTGTATTTACGAGTATATCAATGTGAAACTTATAGATCCAATTTACTAGCTTCATATTAAACTGCAAATAAAACATGTAAAAACATATAAATCCGGGCCTTAGTCATAACAGGGCTACATAATACAGCCACAATTATTTGGTAAAAGGTGCAAAATAATTTTTTACTTGATATTTTGTTTTGTGGTAGAAGGCTCAGTGGTATCGAGTCGGCCTGTGGATCTTGAGAACCCTGGTTCGATCCCCACAGCCGACAAACAATTTTCACCAATTTAAATTTACCCCTGTGGCTCCCTCTTCACTAATATCTTTGAGGGCCGTGATTTGACGGCTGGTAACCGCATTTCACGCGACAAAATATATCACTTACCGAGATCTGCTTAGGCAGAGTGCCACACCCAGTAATGGGTAAAAGGCGTGATGATATATTTATTTATTATATTTATATTTTGTTGAAAAATGTCGCTGTTTTGAAGATAAACGAATGCAAAGTCATATATGGTTAAGCAGCCAACTACATTTACGGTGGACTTGCTGCTAGTGTATATGTGACTACATGATATGCATTATCGTTCAGTACGGACAATTGCCAATTTTGTTTCATTTTTAGTAAAAATATCTTTTATAAGTTTTCAATCCATGGTCCTTGATAACATAATATATTATATATAATTTCTAATATATATAAAAGTGCAACCTATATTACATAATATTAAAAACACTGTCCCGCACATTTACAGTTTATAATAATAATACAACTTACATATAGGTGTATTTTTTACAATACAACCGAGTATCTGGTTAGCTAATTATATAACAAGGATGCAAACATATTTTTATAATTCGTAAAACAAAATTAAGAGAGAGGTGCAGCATAGGAAAATTAAAGTTAGACTTTTTCAAATAAATAGATGGAGTCCTTATTTATAGATATACTAAATGTAAATGTCGCTAAATATTTACTTTTCAATTATAAATTATATCCCATACACAAAATTTCTAAATTTATAACATCGTTTTTGAGTCACCATGTCCCGTCAAATTTAACAAGTGTGTGTCCAGTAATTTGCTAAATAATAGCTGTTTCACGATTAATGATTTTAACGCCTCAATGATGAACTGGAGAAGCAGAAATCGTATTACAAGGCAATCACTGATGAGGGAAGAATACTAAAAATTGACATTTCATCGGGAAACAGATGGTGTCACGATAAATGATTTTAACGCCTCAAAAATAAGTTGGAGGAGCAGATATCTTATTACAAGGCAATCATTAATTAGGGAAGAATACTAAAAAGAAGACTCTTTATCGGAAAACAGATAGTTTATCGCAAAACTTTAAAAGGAATTGTTTTAGAATTTTCAGCATTCCAGAAGAGACCACTGAAAATATTAAAAATAAGGTTTGTGATACATCCTTATTACTGGTTGTATCAGTTTATTCCATTGATCGTTGTAGTTAAAGGTTCTGCTTTCGATATGTCCTTACTATCCCGACCTCGTCCCATCATTTTAAAGTTAGCAACTTTTTTACGTTTTCTTTTTTTTTAATTCACACATAATTAGGGAACCATTTGGGCTGTGTACTCTTCGGGTATCGCGGTGCCGACGTCACATGTGAGCGAGGCGCCAAGGCGAGACACTTCTGGTCCCTTGTTAAATAGTTGTATATAATTTGCCATGAAAAATTTAATCTTTTGCAAATTGCTACTTAACAAAGAAAAAAGGATTCGCATTGTAAATTACCGATTCGATATTTGGATTTGCGGTAACTGATCGTATAGAGCATTTTTAACTCAGCGAAGTATGCCAGAATTGTGAAATCCCCAACAATTTATCATTCTAAAGCCGCTCTCGATCTCAGCTAAAGTTCATTCTTTTTTTAGGTATAACTCTCTAGATGTGATTTCAAAATTAACTTCTTGGTTGAGATCTGTATAATACTCGTAGGTTAATTTCATAAAATAATTTCTCGTAGTCAGTTTCAAAATTTCATTTACTTAACGGTTGGTTTTGTAAAATCAGTAGCGTACATCTCTCAAAGGTATATCTTAACCGTCGATATTTTTTTTAGACTTTTCTTTTATGTTTTTATCGTTGCGTGGTTGCACCCCATTTTTACCCATCTTGGTTGGTGGAACATTGAGCTCACAACGACACCGAGGATTGTTAGACGCATTACCCCGTGGGCCGTGGTCTCGCTGAAGGTGGAAATTATTCGTGTACGCCACTGGAACGATCTTGGAACCGAAACGTCACAAGTCCAACCGCTCTATCTGACCATCAAGTGGGACAAGCAATTTTCCAATAAAATTTTGCTCTGCTTAATTAAGTTTGTTAATTTATTGATTTTTATGATACTTACCACTGGAGGACTGCACGTTCCGTTCCTCGGTCTACATTGTTGTGATTATTCATCCTTCTGTTTCCATTTTTCTTCACATTCGCCACTGCACGTATATACAGCCTTGTAAAATCCGATCACTCGACATTGCTTTCACTGACGCGCGACGTTGGCGTTTCCGTTTCGTAGTTATTGTTTCTCGGGAGGCATTTAGGGCTTTCGCCGTTTTGTCTTGGCGCGATCGTGACCCCCATAGTTGACTATTTAACCCCTCGTGATTCGTTGCGCTCTCTCTTTAAGTTCGCTGAGCGAGGCCCTGGAGTGACTTCACGGTGCACTCCCTACGGGACTACTTAGTTTTTTTATTTGTCACTCTACTGATCGGGTTGTCGCGAGCCACCGTTGTTATCATTCATGTTAATTTTCTTATTTATATTTATGTCATTTTCATACCAACGTGCTAGTATTTATTTGTGACGAGCATTCCCCACTGTAGTTAGTTGAACAACCATTAATAGTTGAACCAGGCAACAGGTCAACTGGCGCCCTATCTGAGAATTGTCCGTTCTACGATTCACTCCCGCACCTCCACTGAGTTCGCCGCGGTTCAACCGGCCTTGTTCGGGATCTTCATAAAAGATCGTAGCTACTTATAAAACACGTGACTTAGTTAAAAAAAAACATGAAGTAAACTAAAGGGTTCTAAAATGAATATTAGACAGGAATTAATTGAAAACGTCTTTAATTTGTTAAACTTATTTACAATAAGATTAGGTACTTTCAAAAATGTAAGGAGAGTGGACATCATTTATAAACTTGACGTTGTTAGTAAAAAGCAAACTTGAGCGCTAATTTTGACCCTCTGGAATTTAACTATTTAGATCATAATAGTTAATGTAACTATTCTATTTTATTTTTTTTGTTAAATGGAGCAGTTCAATTGTATGTCTACTTTACAAATTGCGCTGTTCACTACATTGACTTGTTTTGTTTTGATATTAATAACCTTTTGTATTTACTTCCAAGTACTCGCATTGACAAATTTAAAAAAATTTATATTGTAACGTTTGTGGATTTCACAAATTTTTGTTTAAACCAAAAATCTTATTAACAAATAATAATAATTGTAATAAACAAAATAAAACTTAACACCCTGAAGTAAAATAACTTATACACAACCACACTAACACTTATCATGAAGTTATACTATACTCGAACAATACACTATAATTTATTTAAACTAACCGAGCGATATTTATTTACGATGATCAATTTATTTGCACTTTCCAAGAAGCACCGACTTTTTATCTCTCCTCTCCTAAGATGACGCAGACCGATCAGTACAGACTTATCCGGTTCGTTCATTAAAATATTGATCACAAATATCAATTATAGGTATTTATATTTTTGGATGTTTACATTAATATGAATATTTATTATCAAAATGTTCATTGATATCAATTTCGGTAACATACACAAGTTCTTTCATATATCCTCATAAGAAAAAGTCCAATAGGTTGAGGGTTGGGACTACGTGGGGGCCATGGAATAAATCCACCTCTACCGATCCATCTTTGTGTACAAGTTGTTTCAAGGAAATTTTATACAGTAAGTTTCCCCATTAAGACATGTTTGTAATTCGAAAGACTCCATCGTCTTATATACAATTCCAACCCACAAATTTACACGAAAAATGCTGCTGAAAATTATTCTGGTGAATATGTGCGGCTTTCATCATGCTATATATGGTAAATGTTTGAGTTATAAGTACCATTCTTGCTGAAACAGAAGTCATCAGTTACCAGTATTGTATTTGTTGGAAATTCTGCTTCCATATTGGTGTACCCATTAAAAGTTATTGTTTTTATCTGTCATTATTATAATTTTTTTTCATGTATTAAATAAAATAAACTCTTAATTAATATCACATTGGTTTTGTTATTTTACAGTACTCATGATTTTAAGAACATTACCAATAAATATTTCCGTCATTTATCCGATTCCAAGTAGAGTAAAATTGTAGACAATTTTAATAATCATCAGAAATTAATATTAGCAACTAATGGGACAATATATTTCTTTTTCAATTCAGAAATAATTACTTTTAAAATTTATATTTTGTTAATAAAATGATTTAATAAATTTGTATAACTTTTCTGTTTTATATCTTCAATCAATTGCGTGGAAAAACTGTAACTAAGACCGTGCGAAAGTGTTTTCCCACACCATGAAAAAACTTTATTATCGATGATCATGATAACATAACAAAGATGTGTTACTGTTAAAAAATGAAAATTTGCGCACTCAAAATTAATTTTAAAATGCTTTCTATTTTTAACGAACGTAGAAAAAGAAAATTAAAACAGATTTTTTTTATTTCCAATTTTGTCTAAATGGCAGGTATTTATGGTAACTAGGTAAATAAATATTTATAGCGCATAGCCCTGTAAAATTTTACATCCTAAAATAAGAGACTTGTAAATTTTTTTATGGGCTTTTGAATAGTAAAGAACTGTTTATTTAGCTCTGTCTCTAGGGGTTACGAGAATTTTAACGGGATACCCCGTGTTAAAATTATAACGGGCTGTTGATATTGGTTATCATGACAACATATCGTATTTGAAACGTCTGACACTTAAATATTTCTTGATTAAACAAAATCTGTCAGATTCTCAAAGTCTACATAGATTGAACATTTTAATAAATATAAATATATTCCGATTCAAATGCCCATAAAACATAGTACAATGCTCGACCGTTTCCTAATATTTACAGGCTCACACAGATAACAGGCTCGCCGGCGGTCGCCTGTTACCTTTCTATACTCGCCTGTAAATTTCTGTATAACGGTCTTGCAATGTAAATAATTATACAATGCAAAACTAAAATAAACTAATTTAAAAGTTATTACTTGCAGCATCTGCAATATTGTATATATTTTCTTAAACTGCAAGAAAATTGTCTTTGCAATCTCCGTCGGGCATTAAATTCATTATTTTAAATTATTTGTTTCTAGAACTCACGGAACTGATGACAGTGACAGTAGTTGTTTTATATTACAACGTTTACAACACCATGACAACTTCTAAATTGTCCTACCGGCAACAACCTTTTATTACAAAATGTAATGTATCTTTTTATAAAACAATAAACACTATTTAAAAAACGATGTGAAGGTGGAAATAAAACTTTGTACGCGACACGCTTGAAATAATTCTTTACTCGGCTCACCGGATTATGGAGTTTTCCAGCTCACCCGTAAAATATAATTTACTGCGCTTACCACGTAAATAACTGTTTTTTAGCTATAGAAATAGTAAAAATGAAAGGACTTTACATAATTATTTTAGAGTGCCATAGAACTGGTGATGTTTTGTTTGACAGGTCTAATTATTTTATTCTTGGTAATAATAGCTGTGGGCTCCGAATCTGCAACTACCTCTATGTATTTTTGCCAACTCGCCAGTCTAGAATAAGAAAGTATGACAAAATTTCGTTACTGCCGAAGTTAGCCTTTATTTCGGGTTCTTGCCATAAACGAAAGAATGGATGAAGCATAAGTAAAGAGATTTTACTGATGAAGTATGGTTTTATATTTTATATATTAACAACATAACACTTTACACTGCCACTGACTACCTCGCCTTGAAATCATGCTATTTATAAATCTTTAACTGAATAACTTATAACTGACCTAATACTACTACTTAACTAGTTACAAAAGTACTAAATCAGCAAAGATTAGTGAATAATGTGAAACAATACTTTTTTGAATAATTGACCTCATTAGGTACAACAAATCCTAATTACCAAATTGTATTCACTTGACTTGTAACTTTGCTCCTTTTTTCAAGCAATTTGATTCCTAAAATGGCCACAATTTGCATATTAACATATTTAATAATTTATCCTTATTTCTTGGGACTTTCTTTTTTCATTCTTCGTATTTACTTACTTTAAATAAATTACATACAGTGTGTCCAGCCAAAAGCAGAACATAGGATTATAACATGTGATATACATTTTTATGCACATATTGCTTTACAACTTATTTCACAGAAAATACTTGAAATGAGAGTTGTAGAGCATAAAATTTGTTTTTTTATTATTTATGTATTTTATCAGAGCGCGAAAATTAATTAAATATGAGTAATGTTCGTAAAAATAAAGACTGCCATGAAATATTTTAAACAATTGTTTACAAGGATATTGATGGCGGAAAATTTAAATCCATTTTAATACCTATTTTCTCATGGCATCGCATTTCGATTTGTCTTTTTGTGGTCATTTGTGCTTTCAAAATTTGGTTATTATTTCTTGTACTACTTTTATATCGTTTAAACCTCAAATCTCGCTCTCTTGTACTTCATTTCTTCTCTTGGCCATTCGCTCTCGTCGAGTTCTTTTTTTGTGGATTCTTTCTATCGTACTACTCTCCTTTTCTATATTTATTTGAAACTGCAGTTTTGAAATATAATGTCGTTCTGCCAACTTTGTCAGTTTATTCATTAACCGTTTGTGAAATTTCCTCATTACCCGTACTCGCTAATAAAACATCATTTTTGTTCCCTGATGTTTCCTTTTCCCTCCCTATTACCTCGTAAATTTCTGGAGTTTTTTCAGTAACGGCGCCGTCAGGTCTCGCTTCCCTAACATGGTTTCCTTTCGAATTTACTTGTTGAGAGTCATCTTTATTCTTGTCTAATTCAGTGTTAAGTGTTTATCTTTATCTTTTTATTTTTCAAAAAGGCAGCACTTTTTCTTAGACATTTTATATCCAAAGCATCTTAATATTCCTTCTTCCATCGGAATCCCATTTAAATTGTTATAAATCACGAGGGAAGACTCTTGGTTATCGAATAGTGGTGCCATTTTCAACATATTAAAGAACCATGTAATTTCTTGCATCTCTTTTAGTTCCTCTGTGTCCATGTCTGAATTTTTCTTGTTATTATGGCTTGTTGTTTCCGCATGACTTCTTTTATAGTGTGTATTAGTTTCAGTGTCGTGTCCTTTCCGACAGTTGTAGTTATTTGATTGTTGACGCTGATACTGATGCTTACACCCATGCTTTGATTTCTTATATAACGCGTGTCATTATTTGTATAATTTTCACTCTGATAGTTGTAGTAATCATCTCTCTGGCAGCTAAATTTATTTTCTAAACATGTGTGTTCAAAATTATAGACTATATTGTGTGGCCACGAAATGTATTAGTTTGGAAAATCACGAGTTTGTAAGATAACTTTAAAAAAATAATAATATGATAAGTGGATCAATACAATATATTCTAATAACTATAACCATCTGTGTTGTATTCGTTATAATTATATAACGCATAAAAAGATAAGCAGGAATCGTTCCATTACGACATAACATCAAAATTACATTTGAAATAAAACAAAATACGTTAGTACTTACTTGACTTAGTTAAATAAAAAATGCAGTTACAACTTTGTTACTACGACGACGATGCTTTTTGATGTATTTATGGGTGCAAGATATCATACATTTTCGTTATTTCGTTCATACCACACAACGCCGTAAAGAGTAGATATGTTTATCTATATGTGATATCCAAGACAAATTCTTAGGTATAATTGGTTGATTATATTATGAATTATATAAACTTTTATAGTTGTAATCAGGGATGTGCGTGTAGTCTACTGCAAGTAATCTACGCCATTCTCTACGTGTAAACAATCATGTAGTCTACGTCTTCATTTTTCATGTAAACAATGTAGACTATGTAGACAATGAAAACACCTGTGTCAGATTAGAAATTTTATCTCTAGAACTAGGGAATTTTAAATGTTGTTAGAGATTTTTATTTTTATTCTAGGGATTACAAAAAAAAAATTAGTTGACTCCGTCTGGTGAGATGGCGCGTTGATCGATTTAAAAAATATGATAGTTCGCCCAAGAGCCAAGACAGACATTCGTCTAGTAATGTACCAGCACTTGCTTTATTAATTTTATTATATAAAGACCGATAATGACCCGAACTCACGAATACGAATACATGTAATAGTTACAATGGAATAAATTTAGGTTATGTTGAATTTTACAACTGTCAGATGCATTATCTACATTGTTTACATTGTCTACGTCGCTAGAATTGTCGACGTATTGTCTACGTGTAGATGTAGACAATTAAAGATTACACGTAGATGCACATCTCTGGTTGTAATTATCTTTCCTTTGATCCAATTGTTGACTTCGATGCTGTCGCTAACACTGTCCAACCAAGTTGTTGCCACTGCAAATGTAATATTGTGCAGTGCATCTTCTCTCATTGTTATTTGTTCTTCTTTGACCATAAATCATCTTCTTAGATCTCCTTTTTTCATCACTTAGTGTAATGCAAAATTTACTTACAATTTGCCCCACGCTTCGGCAGCAAATTTATAACGCAAAAACTTGTGTTACACGTAATCAACCATACGCTCCCTGGATGATGAACCCGGATGGAACGGTTGAACCACGGCTAAACTCAGTGAAGATGGAAGTGAGTCGGAGAAGGGGGTGATAAATCACAGAATTAATGGGCGCCAGCCGGCCTGAGCCGCGACCGGTTCAACAGGAGTATGACGGCCGACGAAAATCGGGATACGTCCCAGGAAGGGGATACGAGGGCGCACGAAATTACTAGCGGCCAGTGTACTGAATGGATGAATAAGTATATTAAATTAATCAAATAAACAGAAGCTTAACAACAACAAAAATGGGGTTGATCGAGAAATCCAATCAAGGCGGACAGGTAAGAAAGTAATTAAAACAAGGGAAACTAGCGCAGCGGGTCGCTGGATCCCCCCGATAGTATGTAGGACTGCGGCAGTAAGTCAAAAATTCAAGCGAATGAGATATGCGACTTTTCCTATTGGAAACTTATCCGGAACAACTCCGCTGAATAATGCTATCCCACTGATGCAATATTCACTAAAATGGAACTAGATCGGTAATCCCCACACGGGTATTTCGCAAACAAAACAGGTTCGCCGAAATATAACTGAACTAGCCCAACTTCCAATATTCAAAATCTCACAACCTCAGCAACGAACCGTCGTTCGAAAGACAAAAAAATAAATCGTCGTTCAAAGTCAAAACCTGCAAAAGTCTGCCAAAAAGAGAGAGCGATGCGCGAAGACGAAGATAGCCTCAGTCTAACTTCTGAGAGGTGTCGGTAAGGAAACAAAACTAGGAAACACTATTATCGACCGAGACATGATGATTGTTATTGATTAGCAAAGAAATGACAAATTTGAAATAAATGAATAAGCGTAAAATAAATATTGTACTTGGAATAAAATTAACCTAAAGAAGAAAACAAATAAACTATTTATTTAATGAACTCGCACATTTTGAACCAGAGCTAACTTCGCTGCGATCGACCACTAATTGGGTGACAGCTAAACAAAACAAAAACAACGTACTTAACCAAAAAAATAAAGCAACGAAACAAGAGAAATGAATTTAAGTTTTACTACTAAATGAATACTGCATGCGGGAAATCTAAATTAAGCTAAGTATGAGGGAATTTAATCGGTTAATATTAAATGGATAATTAGTTTCAGGTACCGGTACACAAAAAAAATTTAGACAATAAAATTATGACAGATGACAAAAAATTAACGTAACGTAGTTACAAATCTGTTGTTGTTGTGTCCAACCTCCACAATTTATGAAAAATTTGGTTGCTTTAGTTTTCCAAAATTCCGCAAACCGCTGACATAATTTGTAAAAACCCTAAATTTTGCATATTACCTATGGATTTGATGGAGCACATGTACGACGACTTTTAAATGATTATGTATGGTGTTGTATTTTACATACTTGCAACATTAAAATTTTACGCTGGCAACGACCACCTTAACTTGAATCCCTACTAAATAGCAAAGAATAATAATAAACATAAACAATACTATTATGATAACCTGACCTCATTTTAACATATTTAAATTTCTTCATTGTATTTATTAAAATATGCTTAATCTTCTATTTATGTTTTCCTGCAGCTAGAACAGTTTTCCAATAAGGAACTCGCGCATCAGTAGACAGGCTCTTAACATGCTATTAACTAACAATTTAGTTGCTCTTTGCAACGGGCATTGGAACAATAATTAATTGTTATTACATTTTAAAGGTTTTTTTTCATTAATTTTATTTTTGCTTACTTCTTCGGCGTATATTATACAGGATGGTGACCGCGACATCAGATCATAGGACATTAACATGTAGATCATATTTTTATAATTTCTTGTTTCCCTTATTACTTTAGAGAAAAAACTTGAAATAAATGTTGGAGAGCATAAAATTCTACATTAAATTCGATAAATAAAATGCTTTATAACTCCAGAAATTAAATTGAAAATTAACTTCAAAATAGGGATAGCCTTGCTTGGAAATGAAACTAAATTGTCAGAGGAAAAAATAATTTTGAATTATAAATTTTTATGATAAATTGCATTAAAAGAAAGTCTCTTTTTGTAAAAGTGTTGATGGTCCTGAAAAGGACCGGTGCTTCTTGTTGTAATGTCAATAACAGTAAATGATTTTATTGTATTTTAAATTTAATACAGAATAAACTGAATTATCTTGAATATATTAAATGCACAAATAAATCTCCATTATTTGCCAAACAAAATTCAAGTTTGTGATAAAAATTGCTTTGCATATTTTTTAATTGTTGGTTTGTAATTTTTTTGCACTCGTCCACAATTTTTCATTGTTTAAAGAATTTGCATTTGCATGTTTAGTTTAGCAGATATAATTTTTTAAATGTCGCCATTAAAAAAAGACAGTGTTGCAGTTGCCAGCCTTTATATTCAATAAAAAGCATTTCATTGTAAAAAGTTTTAAATTTTTTTCGTTCAACTTAAAGCTTTTTTGTAAAAAATCTGAGTTTTAAGCACTTTTTTACAAAGTGTACAATCTATTTTTAATAAAAAAACATAATATATGATTTTGATTGCAAAAAGTTTTTCTCAAAAACAGAAAAAGGAATGGGATTTTGTTAAATGTTATATTTAAACCGAAGTGATGCAACACGGCATAATATAATATACATTAAAACGAGGAAAGCTAAACTTATGAATAAATGAAAAATAAATACATAAAAATGCGGCGCAGGCGATAATTGTATTGTAAAACCTAAATGATTACAATTTCAATGCAGTAAAAACATTCATTTATCTTAGGATGTCCTAAATAATGAAAATAAGAAAACTTAATGAAGTGTAGATTAATCCATAAATACATAAACTTAGAATACATATGACTCAAATTATATCCATTATTACTTACTGTTGAGAAACAGAGTTTTTCTTTAATGAACAACGCACACTTATACATTTTTGTAAAATATATATATCCATGGAGATAAAATAAAAATAGAGTTGTAATTATTATTTAAACTGATAAATGTCATAAAATATATTATATATTATTCTGTAATAATTTTGATGTATAATAAAGGAATCTTGAACAGAAATATATTTTAACAGGTTATGGGCCCAGGTGTCAATTAATTTAAAAAAAATGACGTCTTCTATGTACCAGATCGATAAATTAGGAAAAGACAATTATCAGTCATGGAAAATCCATATGAAGATGATATTAATTCATCAAGAATTATGGTCGTATGTTGATGGAACCATAAATAGGCCAGTTGATAACAAGAAAGAAGACCAAGATAAATGGGATAAAAAAGACAATAAGGCATTTGCAACAATAATATTGGGAACTCTACCAACAGAACTGTTTTACGTTAAAAATTGTAGAACTTCTAAAGAAGCATGGGATAAATTAGAGGAAATTCATCAGCTAAGGGGTACAGTTAGTAAAATAAGTCTTACAAAGAAGTTACTTCAAATGAAAATGGATACTAACTGTAGTATGCAGCAACATTTAAACAATTTTATAGAAACTGCAGATAAATTAAAAGAGCTAAATGTTACCATAGCTGAAGAGTTCAAATCATTATTATTATTATTAAACAGTCTAAAACCTGCATATGAAATGTTTGTAGTAACAATGGAAAACCGAGATAGTTTACCTGACGTAGAGATATTAAAAACAAAATTATTGGAAGAAGAACTGCGACAAACAGAAAAACATTTTGAGTCTCCTCAATTGGTGGAAGGTCCAACAGCTCTCTTCTCGAAGAAAGAAAGTAACAAGTACAATAAAAAATCGTTTCCATTTGCTTGTCATTATTGTAATAAAAAAGGTCACAAAGCCAAAGATTGTTGGAAGAAACAGAAAATGGTTGGAAAAAATGCATTAATAACAGATAATGCATTGATAGAAGATTCACTAGCAATGAATTCGCGTGACATATGGAAGAATTTTGAAAGAAACGATTGGATTATTGACAGCGGGGCAACATCACACATGTGTAGTCAGCGAAAAATGTTTAAGATTTTTCAATACGTTGAAAATCAGAATGTACGTCTAACGAGCAAGAGAACAGCAAAAATATTTGGTAAAGGTACTGTACAACTGCAAGTAGAAGTAAATTCCAAATGTAAATTAGTATCATTGAAAGACGTACTATTTGTACCTGAGCTACAAGGTAACTTACTGTCAGTAAGTAAAGCAACGAAAAATTCATTCAAAGTACATTTTGAAAATGATATTTGTACGATCAGAACAATAGAAAATGATTTACATGTTGAAGCAATAAAGAAAAATGGACTGTACATTGTGAAACAATTTAAAGAAATAACTGCTACAAGTTATGAAGATATTTCCTGTCTGAAATTAGATGAAATAACAAAATGGCACAATCGGTTTGGACATTTAAATATACATCATCTGAAAATGTTACAAGAGAAGAAAATGGTGCATGGATTATATTAAACGTTAAATATCAAAGAACTAAATTGCGAAGTTTGTTTCAAAGGAAAACAAGCAAGAACAAAATTTCCAAAGAGTTCTGAAACAAGATGCGAAGAACTATTAGAATTGGTACATTTAGATATATGTGGACCAACCCAAGTCGAGTCATTGGGTGGTGCAAGATTTTTCTGCACTTTCATTGATGATAAGTCAAGATACACAAAAGTATATATTTTGAAGAAAAAATCTGACGTATTTGAAGCTTTCAAAAATTATAAGAACATAGCAGAAAACTTTACTGGAAGAAAAATTAAAACCTTACGTAGTGACAATGGTCTTGAATATTGTAACAATAATTTCAACACATTTTTACAAGAAACTGGAATTTCAAGACAATTAACTGTACAGTATACACCACAGCAAAATGGAATTGCAGAGAGACTGAATAGGACTATTTGTGAAATGGTAACATGTATATTACTACAAACTCAACTCCCAACGACTTTATGGGCCGAAATATTGTTAACTGCTGTACATATCAGAAATAAATGTCCAACAAAAGTTACGGGAGATAAGACACCTCAAGAAGTATGGAGCGGTAAGAAACCTGTGGCGGTCTCAGCCAATCACATGACCGTCCCTCAACAGTCACACACCTCAGCCAATCACATGACTGTCCCTCAACAATCGCACACCTCAGCCAATCACATGAACGTCCCCCACCAGTCGCGCATCTCAGTCAATCACATGAACATCCCCCACCAGTCACACATCTCAGCCAATTGCATGAACATACCTCACCAGTCGCAACAATCAGAGTTCAGCCAATCACATGAACGTCCCCCACCAGTCACACATCTCAAGCCAATCACATGAACGTTCCCCACTAGTTGCACAGCTCAAGCCAATCACATGAATGTATCTCACTAGTCGTAACAATCAGAGTTTGGCCAATCACGTGAGCGACTCCCACCAGTCGCGTCAGTGATCGGGTATAAAAGATCGTTCCCTGAACAAATCAGTCAGAGTCTTTGGCACCCTCAACCACTCTCATTCTCTGCTCAGCCGCAAGGCCAGAGGATTCACACCTAAGGCACTCTGCTTAGCCGCAAGGCCAGAGAATCCATACTTAGGCACACACTCTGCTTAGCCGCAAGGCCAGAGTTTTCAGATATTCGTCGTAATCAATGCGGCAAACACCGCGGAAGTCAACTTCCCAGCGAAGACGTTCGCTAGCCCGGACCCGCCTGCAGGAGGACCTCCGACAATTGTGTACGCTGGTGCAACCTGTCTCACCGCTACCACCAACGCCGCCAAAAACACGTCGCACCAGGTCACCACAGAAGCGCCTCCAGGCTTCGTCATCACAGCAGCCATCCAGCTCCGTGTCCCCGAGGAAGCCACGGCCCAGGCAGTGGTCATCACCTACGAAGGCGCCGCGGAGTTATCGTCTGACGGCATACAGCGCCCCGGACCCGCAGTACCACAGCGTCAACCGCAGCCGAGTCCATCCAGCAGACCCACGCCTAGCCGTGGTGCAGAGGGCGTACGCGGAGAAATTCGGCAATAATATTATACTTGTAAAAACTATTAAATTAAATAAATAAATGTTTATGAAAATTACCAAGGCGTATCTGTTCTGATCACAAAATACAAAAGCTACACGCAAACCCCATAAAACTGGTGACCCCGACGTGATCAGACAGATACGTCATGCCGGACAACGTGTCCACCAAATCCACGCCACACGTGGACCGCATCCAGATGAAGGTACCGCCATTCTGGCACCAGGATCCTGAGATTTGGTTCATGCAACTGGAGCATGCATTCGCACTCAGCGGGATCACAGCAGACGAAACAAAATTTAGCTATGTGGTGGCTAACCTCGAGGCCAAAACATTCAGCGAAGTCAGAGACATAGTAGCAAACCCACCTGCTAACAACAAATATGACAAAATAAAAACCGAACTCAGTCACCGTCTGTGCGTGAGTCAGGAACGAAAAACCAAGCAACTCTTGGAACACGAAACACTTGGCGACCGCAAACCTTCACAGTTCCTCCGCCATCTTCAAGCACTCGCAGGAACTGCTGTTCCAGATAGCATGTTGAAATCAATTTGGTTAAGCAGACTACCGGCCCATACTCAAGCCATACTTGCCACACGCAGTGACGACACACTGGAGAAATTAGCACACACTGCAGATGTTATTGCCGAAACCAACTTCTGCAGCAGTCTCAACGAAATCGGGTCATCTCCGGCGCCCGCCACAACGTCAGCGCCCGCCACAACGTCAGCGCCACCGTGGCAGACCGCCATACAGCAGCTGGATGGAAAAATAGACTGCTTGACAGCAGAGCTGCGGAAGCAGAACACAGCAGAGTCCCCATCACAAAAAAGATTAAAACCGAGAAGTGCGTCACGTCACCGGTCCCCATCACGACCACGATATGATATATGTTGGTACCATGACACATTCGGAGACCTTGCCAGACATTGCACACCTCCATGCAATTTTAAGAATTCGGGAAACGCCAATCAGGGGGACTAATGGCGGCAAGCGACCCCCAAGATACATCTCGCCGCCTTTACATATACGAACGGAATACTAAGCTGCATTCTTTAATTGACACCGGCGCCGATCTATGCGTTTTTCCAAAAAAAAATTATAAATCACAGATGCTCACCAACAGCATATAATTTATACGCAGCTAACAATACTGTAATTCAGACCTACGGAAATATTCCATTAACACTGGATCTTGGCCTGCGAAGGAATTTTCCATGGCAGTTTATTATTGCGGACGTGCAAAAGCCAATCATTGGAGCTGATTTCTTGGCATTTTACAATCTACCAGTCGACGTTAAACACAAACGTTTAATCGATGGGACAACAACGCTATCCAGCCTCGGACAGAGAGCAGGCAGAGAAACAGCCCCAAAAATCGCAATAATTGACAATCCTATCTACCAAGAACTTTTGAAGGGATTCAAAGGGCTCACTAACCCTTCAGGACTTCCAACCAGTGTGAAACACTCAACAGAGCACTATATCAATACCACACCTGGTCCACCTATTGCCAACAGACCACGCCGTCTCGCTCCTGACAAACATAAAATCGCCATTAACGAGTTCAATGCTATGATACAGCTGGGTATCACCAGGCCCTCAAACAGTGCCTGGGCTTCACCCCTACACTTAGTAAGCAAGAAAAATAACGAATGGAGACCCTGCGGTGACTATAGAGCTCTGAATAGCAGAACTATTCCAGACAAGTATCCTATACCGCACATTCATGATTTTGCACAGCAGCTTCACAACAAAGTCATTTTTTCATCCGTCGACCTCGTTCGAGCATATCACCAAATTCCGGTAGCAGCTGAAGATATACCGAATACAGCCATAACAACTCCATTTGAACTTTTCGAATTTCCATTTATGACGTTCGGGCTGAGCAACGCAGCCCAGACGTTTCAGCGTTTCATGGACGAAGCAACCAGAGGATTAGAATTTTGTTATGTGTATATAGATGACATACTCATTGCGTCATCTTCCGAAGAACAGCACATACAACATCTGCGCACGTTACTCAACAGGTTGCAAGAATACGGGATTGTAATAAACCCTTCTAAATGCATTTTTGGCGTCAGCGAAATCGACTTCCTGGGGTACCGAGTGTCAAAAGACGGAATTAGTCCACTCCCAGAGAAAGTACACGCTATACAAGAATTCCCAAAACCACAGTCAGCCCGACAGCTGCGCCGATTTCTGGGTATGATAAACTATTATCGACGGTGTATACCCAATCTCGCGGTAACGCAGGCACCTCTGGACGAATTGCTGAAAGGGAAAAAAAACTAAAAATGCGAAACTAAGTTGGACTTCAGCAGCAGACAATGCTTTCACAACACTCAAAAACCAACTGGAAACGGCAACACGGTTAAATCATCCCAACCCGGCAGCAGAGTTATCACTAGTCTGCGATGCTTCGGACGTCGCAGTAGGAGGGGTTATCCAGCAGCGTGAAGACGAGCAGGATTGGCAACCACTGGCATTTTTTTCGGGCAAATTATCAAAAACCGAACAAAAATATTCAGCATACGACCGCGAACTCCTCGCCGTGTAATTAACAATAAAAAAATTCCGTCATCACTTAGAAGGCCGCAACTTCGCAATTTACACGGATCACAAGCCGCTTACTTACGCTTTCAAACAAAAAACGGAGAAATGCACACCAAGACAATTTCGCCACTTGGACTTCATCTGCCAATTCTCCACAGACATCCGTCACGTCACTGGGCGGGAAAACGTAGTAGCCGACGCATTGTCACGGATCGAAGAGCTATCCACCACAATCGACTACGAAGAATTAGCAAAGAGTCAAGCCGAAGATGAAGAACTCACAAGGTTGATGAGCAGCACACAAACCAATCTCAAACTAGAAAGGCTCAAACCTGCAACATGCGACGTAGAGCTTTACTGTGACTCTTCAAAAACTAAACCGAGACCGTATTTGACACCAGCATTCAGGAAAACTGCATTTAACATATTACATAACTTATCGCATCCAGGCAGAAGAGCGACAACCAAAATGGTGACCGAAAGGTTCATCTGGCCGAACATGAAGAAGAACTGCAAAGAGTGGAGCCAACAATGTTTATCATGCCAACAAAGCAAAGTAACAAGACACGTCACTTCACCGATTGGTACAATTAAAACGCCATCAGCACGTTTTGAGCATATCCACATAGACTTAGTGGGGCCATTACCTATCTCTGAGGGTTACCGGTACATTTTGTCTTGCATAGATCGCTACACTAGATGGCCTGAGGCTATTCCGATCGCGGATATGGAAGCTGAGACCGTAGCTCGAGCATTTTATGAGCATTGGATAACTCGATTCGGGGTACCGCTCCGAGTAACAACTGATCAAGGTCGACAATTCGAATCGCAGCTATTCAAACGGCTTACAGGTATTCTCGGGTACACACGAATTCGGACCACCGCTTACAATCCAGCGGCCAACGGCCTAGTGAAACGCTTCCACCGGCAGCTGAAGGCAGCACTCAAGGGACACGGCAATCATCAGTGGACGAAAACACTACCAACAGTCATGTTAGGGATACGAAATTCCTGGAAAGACGATCTCCAAGCTACTGCAGCAGAGTTAGTATATGGAGAACCACTTCGTCTGCCTGGAGAGATCCTAGCATCACAGCAACAATCCAACATATGCGAACCACATGATTTTGTAACTCAACTCCGTTATCATTTTCAAGAGCACAAACCCACGCCAGGTACCCAGCACGATAATCGTAAAATCTTTATTTTTAAAGATCTAGCAACTACCTCACATGTGTTTATCCAACACGACGGATACAGAGCGCCACTGCAGAATCCATACGATGGACCATTCCCAGTAGTCAAAAGGAGTGACAAATACTACGTGATTGACAAACGTGGAAAACATATTACGGTAGCCATCAACCGGCTCAAACCAGCTTACCAAGCATCAGAACTACCGTATTCTGGGCAGCAGCAGGAAAGCCCAGCACCAACCCCAGCAAATCCAAGCGTAACGCGAAGCGGCAGACTATCGCGCCCGACTGTTCGTTTTTCATCGTAATCGAAGACTCGATCACTGGCAGGGGGGTACTGTGGCGGTCTCAGCCAATCACATGACCGTCCCTCAACAGTCACACACCTCAGCCAATCACATGACTGTCCCTCAACAATCGCACACCTCAGCCAATCACATGAACGTCCCCCACCAGTCGCGCATCTCAGTCAATCACATGAACATCCCCCACCAGTCACACATCTCAGCCAATTGCATGAACATACCTCACCAGTCGCAACAATCAGAGTTCAGCCAATCACATGAACGTCCCCCACCAGTCACACATCTCAAGCCAATCACATGAACGTTCCCCACTAGTTGCACAGCTCAAGCCAATCACATGAATGTATCTCACTAGTCGTAACAATCAGAGTTTGGCCAATCACGTGAGCGACTCCCACCAGTCGCGTCAGTGATCGGGTATAAAAGATCGTTCCCTGAACAAATCAGTCAGAGTCTTTGGCACCCTCAACCACTCTCATTCTCTGCTCAGCCGCAAGGCCAGAGGATTCACACCTAAGGCACTCTGCTTAGCCGCAAGGCCAGAGAATCCATACTTAGGCACACACTCTGCTTAGCCGCAAGGCCAGAGTTTTCAGATATTCGTCGTAATCAATGCGGCAAACACCGCGGAAGTCAACTTCCCAGCGAAGACGTTCGCTAGCCCGGACCCGCCTGCAGGAGGACCTCCGACAATTGTGTACGCTGGTGCAACCTGTCTCACCGCTACCACCAACGCCGCCAAAAACACGTCGCACCAGGTCACCACAGAAGCGCCTCCAGGCTTCGTCATCACAGCAGCCATCCAGCTCCGTGTCCCCGAGGAAGCCACGGCCCAGGCAGTGGTCATCACCTACGAAGGCGCCGCGGAGTTATCGTCTGACGGCATACAGCGCCCCGGACCCGCAGTACCACAGCGTCAACCGCAGCCGAGTTCATCCAGCAGACTCACGCCTAGCCGTGGTGCAGAGGGCGTACGCGGAGAAATTCGGCAATAATATTATACTTGTAAAAACTATTAAATTAAATAAATAAATGTTTATAAAAATTACCAAGGCGTATCTGTTCTGATCACAAAATACAAAAGCTACACGCAACCCCATAAAACAAATGTCAAATATTTTCGAGTCATCGGCAGCAAAGTTTATGCTCTGGACAAAACGAAGAAAGGTAAATTTGACATCAAATCAAATGAATACATTCTTGTGGGATACTCAGAAGAATCAAAAGCGTATCGCCTATGGAAACGTGGAACGAAGAATATAATTAAAGCTCGAGATGTAAAAATAATTGAGCCTGAAAGTAATATTGTAAATGTGTCATATATAGACAAAATAGAAAATTACAATAAAAATCTAGATCATCTTTTTAATTTTGAAGATAATATAGAATGTCAGATAAATAATCAAGAAAGAAATGAACTTCAAAGTGAAGATAAATTTATTGAAGAAATTCAAAATGAAAATAAAGAATCAAGTAATACTTATGATTTAAGAAGTAAGAAGAATAAAAATTCAAAGGCAAGATGTAAAAAAGATGAAACTATTTTTGTTGAAGAATATATTAATAAAATACAAGAAATAATTTCTGATAATCCAGAAACTTATAAAGAAGCAATTTCCAGACAAGATTCTGAAGAATGGAAGAAAGCTATTCATTCAGAATATCAGTCGTTACTTGATAATGAAACATGGGAATTAGTAAATTTACCAAAAGGAAAGAAAGCGATTGGTTGTAAGTGGGTTTTTGCAACAAAACTCAAAGCAGATGGTTCAGTAGAACAGAAAAAAGCAAGATTAGTTGCAAAAGGATATGCGCAACAATTTGGTAAAGATTTTAGAGAAACTTTCTCTCCAGTAGTGAGATACAGTACTGTTAGACTGTTAAATGCATTAGCAGTAGAAGAAAATTGGAAAATTCACCAAATTGATGTATCCACAGCCTTCTTAAATGGCGAACTACAGGAAGAGGTATACATGGAGCAACCTGAAGGTTATGAAAATGGAAATCAAGTATGTTTGCTAAAAAAATCACTTTACGGCTTGAAACAAGCTGGCCGTGAATGGAATCGAAATTTGAATAATGAATTACTAAAACTTGGCTTCAAAAGACTTATAAATGACAACTGCGTATATATTTAATTCGAAAAGAAGATTACATACTTATTATTGCAGTCTACGTAGATGATATGCTGATTTTTAGTAATAAAGAAGAAAAAATTAATGAAATGAAAATTAAGAATTTATTCAAGATACGAGATCTGGGGGAGGCATACTACATCCTCGGACTTGAATTAAAGAAACATGAAGATCATTCCAATTCAATTTCTCAAAAGAAGTTTATAAAAGGATTATTAAACGAATATAAAATGCAAGATGGACAACCTGCATCTACTCCACTGACATTAGCAACTAAATTAACGAGATTACCGAAGATAGAAGGAGAAAATCGAGAAATTAATATTAAGTTATATCAGTCGTTGATTGGTTCGTTAATGTATTTAGCTACAACAACACGACCAGACATTGCATTTACTGTTGGCCAATTGAGTCAATTTTCAAGTGCACCTAAACGCCAACATTGGAATGCTGCACAACATGTTTTAAGATACTTGAAAAAAACTGAAGATTATGGCTTGTTATACAAGAAAACTGGAAAGAATTTATTTGGATATACAGATGCTGATTGGGGAAGTAATTTGGATGACCGAAAGTCAATAAGTGGATATAATTTTGTATTAGCAAATGGAAGTATATCATGGCAATCGAAGAAACAACCAGTAGTAGCATTATCAACTACCGAAGCAGAGTATATAGCAATTACAAGCAACAAGAGAAGCTGTATATCTACGCTCTATTCTGCAAGAATTAGGATTCAACAAAATGACTGAAGAATCTGCTTTGATTTATAATGATAATCAAAGTGCACATCAAGTTATAAAGAACGAGAATCAACACAGTCGATCAAAACACATAGATATCAGTTTCATTTTATCAGAGATATCATTGAGAAGAAAGAAATTTGCGTTCAATATCTTTGTACGACAGATATGATAGCTGATATTTTGACAAAGAATTTAGGGAAACAAAAACATAATTTATGTACACATGGATTAGGAATTATTGATATAAATAATACAAATAAAAAATCTGTAAGTGTTCGTTGAGGGGAAGTGTTGGGAAACAGAGTTTTTCTTTAATGAACAACGCACACTTATACATTTTTGTAAAATATATATATATATATCCATGGAGATAAAATAAAAATAGAGTTGTAATTATTATTTAAACTGATAAATGTCATAAAATATATTATATATTATTCTGTAATAATTTTGATGTATAATAAAGGAATCTTGAACAGAAATATATTTTAACACTTACTGTTTAGGAATTTAGATCATCTCCATCAACGAGGAAAAAAGTGAATTATTTTTGAAAAGAAAATCAGATCTATCAGACCATTATTTGTGAATGGTATGTGGAGTAAACAAATTATGAAGAACGAGTACATAATCAAGTTTATAGAATATCAACGAAAACATCGCTTGATTATGTTGCGCGAATTCATACAGAAAACTACCAAAAAATATTATAAACCCCAAAGATAACCCCTGAGAAAAGGAAAAGCCAAGTCGAGAAGAAAATTTAAAATAAACAATTAAAAATTGGAGGCATTGAAGAAACCTTGTAGCTAGTTAAGTCGAACTCGTTGACGTAATGTTGGCATGTATTTTTCGGTCTCCAACGGTCGTATTTCTGTGAAGCTTTGTACATAATTCACTTCCTGCAATAAAGTAGGCGAATTTATTATCGGATGTGTCCATACAAACTTCTTGATAATGTTGAAAATATTAGTAAAGCTGCGGAGGAGAATTTAAGGAATCAAATCCAAAATATTCGAAAAATTGTAGCTGGGCACCGCGACGAGATCACCCAGAGTAGATCGTAATTGTATGTCTATGCGTATACTGATGGCGGGAAAGTTTTTTCGAGATTTATTGATATATATGTCTTGTCGGCTTTTGGTACACCAGAATGCCCGGAATAATGAAAGTTTCGATTGGAATGATAAATGCTGCAGTCGGAATGACGTTCGAGTAATCACGGAGGTTAGTAAGGTCTGCGTACACGTTTACACCATTTTTGTGGACTGTCACCTATCGTCAGGAGGTAATTGCTAACCGGCATTGAGATCCACGATATTAGGGTTCCAGATGTGGAGGATAATGCAAAGGTTAGTTCCGCGAATTTCTGCGGTTACGGCGGCAACTCGGGAAGAGATTTCGAGTCTGGCAATCACTGATTCTGTTGAGAACTTGTCCAGTGTCGTGGCACTAGGTCAATGAAACTCGTAAGAATCACGATGATTGTTACGTTCATTTTGTGTCTTCGGTCATAATTTTATTCTGTCTAAATTTTTGTGTATCTTCACCTGAAACTAATTCTCAATTAAATATTAACCGATTAAATTCCCTCATACTTAGCTTAATTTAGATTTCCCTCCTGCAGTATTTCATTTAGTAGTCATAACTTCAATTCACCTTCTTTTGTTTTTGTCATTGTTTCCTTTTAGGTTAACTACATTTTCGTTACCTGTCATTTCAAGTAGCGGTCGTGCGTCGTGAATGCAGCTCTGCCGAGATTACTATCTCTGTCTTCGCGCAGGTTGTTCTCTCTCTCTTTCGACAAATTTTACAGGTTCGTTCTTCGAACGAATTCTTGCTGTTCGCACGACGTTTTGCGTTTTTGACTGATTTGTGAGATTTCGACGTTGGAAGTGTGCTCTATTTAAATATATTCGGCAAAGTAGGTGTTTTGCGGATACCCTTGTGGGGAATAACAAATATTGCACTAACAGTGAATATCGCAGTAGTGAATGTTGCACTATTCAGCGGACTTGTTCCGGATAAATTTCCAATAGCCAAGTCACATATCTCAATCACTTTCAAGCCGCCCTAGAACTCAGGTAATCTTCAAACTAGTCCCTTTGAATCAGTATTGCCTTGCCGCAATACGTGACACTAATCCAGATTTTCATTTCAGGCTTGCTTGTTTTTGCTTTTTCTGTTTCTGCTTTTTGCCTGTCGACCTTGCTTGTCGACGTTGCTGTCGTTTGTTCGTTTTTTTGTGATCCTCTCGTCGTACACGTTGACGAGGACGGTGTACTAAAATTTCCGAGGAAAAACACGTGGAGCGGAAGTGGCATCACGCAGCACCCGCCATTTTGATTTTGAATGCCTGTCTGTGGATCAAGCCTGTTCCAGGGTTACGACATCCTGCCAGCGTCTGGACACCGACCACAGCTAAGTAAAACCCCATGTTTATATTATATCCTCATTCTATTTATTTTATTTTAGTATCTATTTGTTGTTCCTGCAAGTTGCAGAAAACGTATGTGTAACTAGTATGTATTTTAGTATTTTGTTAACAGTTTGTGATACTTACTTCTGTTGAAGATGTCCGGTCAAGCGAGTCATTTATTACTACTATTTCATTTTGCTTTGGACGAGTTGTCCGTACGTAGCGCGTAGCTAGTACGTCGGATAGTGGCTAGGGCCTGCGCTTTATGTAGTTTCGGCGCCCGTATCGCGATCGCTGGTACCATCGACCCGTCATACGTCTTTATCGCGCCTTGTATCACCATAGGTATTTTGACTTACTGCCGCAGTCCTACATACTATCGGGGGGATCCAGCGACCCGCTGCGCTAGTTTCCCTTGTTTTAATTACTTTCTTACCTGTCTGCCTTGATTGGATTTCTCGATCAACCCCATTTTTGTTGTTGTTAAGCTTCTGTTTATTTGATTAATTTAATATACTTATTCATCCATTCAGTACACTGGCCGCTAGTAATTTCGTGCGCCCTCGTAACCCCTTCCTGGGACGTACCCCGTTTTTGTCGGCCGTCATACTCCTGTTGAACCGGTCGCGGCTCAGGCCAGCTGGCGCCCATTAATTCTGTGATTTATCACCCCCTTCTCCGACTCACTCCCATCTTCACTGAGTTTAGCCGCGGTTCAACCGTTCCACCCGGGCTCATCCTCCAGGGAGCGCATGGTTGATTACGTGTAACACAAGTTTTTGCGTTACAAATTTGCCGCCGAAACGTGGGGCAAATTGTAAGTAAATTTTGTGTTACAAAATTTGGCGCCCAACGTGGGGCCAACAAATCCGTGTCGTGCGCTGTGTGAGTATATACAAATTTGGGCTAGGATATCATCCACTTCCCAATCCGTATAATTGCGTTACAAATCTGGCATTATTTTGTTCTTATATTTTGTTGCACTCGTTACAAAACTTGCACCCAACAGCGTGGACAAAATCGTATCCAAGTGAAATTTGTAACAGTACAAATTTGCACCCGTATTGTTGCTTACGTTTGCTGCACCTATTGTATTTGTGTCCCGTTTCTCGTTTTCATATTATATGATCCGCAGTTTGGGTTGTGTTATTTTAAGATTCTTCTTGTTATACGTACCATTTCTGGCAGCCGTTAGGAAAGTTGACGCCCAGAACTTGGAGTTAAATAGGGTTAGATTTGGTTAGTCAGTTAAATTTCTTTAAGTTAGTTTATAGTTTATATTTTTTTTTGTGTCTATTATCTTGTGCATTATATTCTCGTGACTTCCTTTGAATTTGAAAATAGAGCCAATGAGACTTAGTAAAGACGAACTAGAGTACGAGCTAAAAGTTCGCTGCGTAGCAAACGCGAATCGTTTAAGTATTATAGCCTTGCGTAGAGAACTACAGAAACGTTTACTTACGGAAACTCTCGGAGAACTGGAGAATACGCCAATCACCGCGTTAAATACGGTAACAGAGATCGATATTTGCACCGGAAAGTTAGTCGAACTGGAGCAACTTGTCGAGGATTTCTCAAATGTTTCCACGAAAAATGATTTATCAAAAATTGGTACAAAAATACAACACCTGCTTTCTCGATTAGCTAGAATATCAAGTGATGAAGAAGACATTAAAGCATCTGTCACTCAACTGGAAACACGACTTCGGCAAGAAGAAGACAAAGTGATGACGAAAAAAGATGACGGAGCGGAGAGACGTAATTACCATCCAACATATACCAGGAGAGCTACAGAACCGCCCGCACAAAGGAAGCAGATTCCAGTGGTTCATTGGGACCTTAAATTTGACGGTAACGTGCAAGAACTTAGCGTGAATTCATTTTTGGAGCGAGTCAATGAATACAGCATTTCTCGAAATGTCACACCAACAGAACTTTGTGATTCTGCTATTGAATTGTTGAGAGGACCGGCACTATTTTGGTATCGCTCTGTACCACCTAACATCCATTCTTGGGACGATTTCGTCAAACTCCTTAAGAAGGAATATGAGCCGTACGATTATGAACTGCAGTTACGGGACGAGATTCGCTCGCGAACCCAAGGCGCCGAGGAACCCGTCGGAGCATACATAGCAACCATGATTAACATGTTCAACCGATTACCTGGAAAACCAAGCGAGTTAGAGAAGTTGCAATTTTACGAAGGAACGTACTACCATATTATATGCAAGGCATTGGATTAGCAACGATTACATCCGTGGAACAGTTGTTATCAGTGTGTAATCAGCTGGAGGTTACCCGACAGATGGTGGAACACTATCAACCACCGCCGTCCAATCGCAAACATTTGCTTGAGCCCGATCTTGCTTATTACGGCAGATCTAGAGCACTGGCACTTCATGCGACTGATGCTTCACTTGCATCGACATCTAGACAGAACTACAAATGTTAGAATTGTCAGTCGGTTGGTCATATAGCTCGGAATTGTCGACAACAAAAACGTGAGTATTGTTACAAATGTGGTAGGGCTGACGTAACTGTACGGACGTGCCCCAAGTGTTCGGGAAACTAACAAAGGAGTCGCTAACGGACCGTAGCGCACCTCCTGTCTCATCCATTTCGGTCAAACGTCTGGAAGAAGAGAAAAATTTAGCTATCGTTAATTTCATCATATCTCACTTAGGCGGAGATAAACGTCCGTATCTCGAAATTGTAATTTTTGGTTGTAAGTTCCTTGGTCTTTTAGACTCTGGAGCCACGAGATCTATTATAGGTAGGGAAGGCTGGAAGATCCTTTAAGGTATGAATTTAAGGTTAGATCAGACTGATGCACCAGGTTGCACAGTTGCAGACGGAAAGGAATGCGACAGTCTTGGTTCAGTAACAGTACCAGTTCTTCTAATGAATAAAATAAAATTAGTAACATTTTTAGTAGTACCCGAAGTGACGAGTAAGGTAATTTTAAGTATGGATTTTTGAAGAACTATGAGAATAGTTCCGGAGTTAAATCGGGATGTGTGGAATTTTTCTTCAGTAGCCACTCTTGATACTAATACCGGTATGTCTTGTAATTCTGATCTGAGTGAAAAGCAACAGTCGCGATTATCTAATTTTCTTGAGACGCAATGGGTTCGTATGACATCTACTTTGGGATGTACTCAACTTGTCGAGCACAATATTGTTGTACTTGACTCTTCACCTATCAAACAAAGGTACTACCCGGTCTCACCTGTTTTACAGCGTCATAATGATACCGAATTAGAGGCGATGCTGCAAAATGACATAATCGAGCCATCATCCAGTCCTTGGTCGAGTCCAATTCTTATGGTTCCTAAAAAGGATGGTGAATATAGATTCTGTGTCGACTTTCGTCGACTTAATAAAGTTACAAAAAAAGATGCATACCCTATTCCGTATGTTTCCAGTATTCTCGATAGATTGAGAGGCGCAAAATTTTTATGTTCTCTCGACATTAAGTCTGCGTATTGGCAGATACCCGTGGGAAAATCTAGTCGTGAGTATACAGCATTTACGATACCTGGTCGTGGTTTATACCAATTTAAACGTATGCCATTCAGGCTCACTAATGCGCCAGCCACTTGGCAAAGACTGATTGAACTCGTTTTGAAAGCTGATCTAGAACCATTCGTGTTTGTATATTTAGATGACATCATTGTCATATCTGAGGATTTCGAGCAACATCTAGAGATTCTACAAAAGATCTTTGATCGTCTTCTCACTGCTGGCTTAACGCTCAGCAGAGAAAAATGTCAGTTCTGTCGCCCCGAACTCAGATATTTAGGATATATTGTTGATAGGCAAGGATTGAGAGTCAATCCAGATAAGGTAAACGCTATCTTAAATATTCCCACACCTACGAGTGTATCAGAGGTTCGTAGTTTCCTTGGAATGGCCTCTTGGTACAGACGATTCGTTAAGAATTTCTCCACAGTAAGTTCTCCTCTTTCAAATCTGTTAAAGAGGAATAAAAAATGGCTATGGTCAGATGAATGTCAAGCCGCATTTCAAGCTCTGAAAGAATGTTTAGTTTCCGCCCCAATATTGACGTGTCCAGATTTTTCCCGTCCTTTTTGCGTTAAAACTGACGCTAGCGCCTATGGATTGGGTGCTGTGTTGACTCAAAACTTTTCTGATGGCGAACGCGTCATCTGCTTTCAGAGTCGATCGATGAGCAAGGCCGAGAGAAATTATATTACTACCGAAAGGGAATGTTTGGCCCTAGACAAACTCAGACCCTATTTAGAAGGTAGCCACTTTGAAATCATCACCGATCATCACTCGTTGTTATGGTTGTTGAATAGAACGAAAGATCACACTGGAAAATTCTGCCGTTGGTCCTTAAAAATACAGCAGTATGACTTTACGATAATCCATCGCAAAGGCAAGGAATATGTCGTACCTGACTGTCTTTCTCGAGCTGTCCCAGTTCAGGACGCAGCCGACATTGCCTCAGCTAATATCGAATCTTCCGATAAATGGTACCTTTCGATGAAAAATAAAATCATTGACAAGCCTCACCGATATCCGCAATGGCGCGTTGAAAACGGTAACCTTTATAAATACCTTAAGCCGAGATCCCCGAGTTAGGAGAGGAATACGAAGATTGGAAAATGGTGGTTCCAAAAGATCAGCGGAAACACAAACTCGAGTCTGCTCATAACAAGCCTACTTTAGGTCACCCAGGTGTTTTTAAAACCTACAACAAATTGCGCCATCAATATTACTGGCCGACGTTGCTCGTTATGTTCGGCGTTGTACTGTTTGTATGTCTTGTAAAGCTGTTCAGAAATGTGCTCCAGGATTAATGGGGACAGCCCACGAGTTTTTCGCCCTTTTCAGCTTATAAGTGCTGATATCATGGGACCTATTCCTAGGACTCCCCGTGGCTATAAATTTATACTCGTCGTCTGCGATTATTTTAGTAAATTTGTTGTTACTTTTCCGCTTCGAACCGCAACTGCACAGGCAGTCACTAAACGTATCGAGAATGAAGTATTTCTTTTGTTTGGAGTATCACAATACCTTATATGCGACAATGGTGTTCAATTTCGCAGTAACGAATTTCAACATATGTGTGCGACAGACGTCACGACGAAATTAGTTAAAATAGATTCAGGGTTGGTAAAATGGACATTTCCGCTGAAATCTGAAACCCGAAAATTTTTGCGATTACAACACTTCTTTTACTTCGTAGAAGAAAATAAAAAGGATATAAATGGACCTTGACATATCTCAACAATACTCGCACAGAATCTGTGGCGTCAGTGGTATGTGATTTATTTTTTTTTAAAAAAAAGCTCGTTATTGATCTTAGAACTAATAAAATTGATTGCTGTCATCGAGTTAGCAGACCTAAAACAGGAAAACCAGGAGCAATTGTAATTAAACTTTTTACATGTTTTGTGAGTCAGGTGTTTGTATTTAAAAAGAAGCTACTATATCAGTTTTTTATTCGTAATGTAACTTGCACTTTGTTCTTATTGTATTAATTGTACCTGATTAATTTTTGTTTACAATTTGTAGCACGAATGACGCTTTATTTGCCATTTACTGAAACATGGTTAACGAAAAGAAGATATTTAAATTTTTTTAACTTCCGTAGTCATCATCAGATCAAATCGCATTACTAGTGGTGGTGAGGTAGCATTTGTTTATTTAACCAAATTTTAATTTCACTTTGTACGAAATTATTTAACAAATACTGCAAATATTGAATAAACTGGAGTTATCTATTACCTCCCCGAGAAATTATCATTATATCTGTTAACAATTTAGATGATGGTTTACTGATATTTTGGAGAAATTGAGGATATGTCAATTTGAGTTATTTTTATGTTAATATGAACGTAGGATCTAGCGGGACTAACATGGTAAATGATCTTTTTGAATCTCGCTGTTTATCTTTGCTGCTGAATGAACTTACTTTTTTTTTTTATTATTAGGTAGGAGAGAATTCTCATGCACACCTAAGTATGTTGCCGGAGCAGCGCATATCCCCCGAAGGGAAAAGGTAGTGTAGGACTCTAGTCATCCGCTTTCGCTTTATCTGCCTAGCCTACCCACTAAACTCTCCAGTCCTCTAGCTCGAGAGAGACGTGGAACCCTTATTGGAATCTTCTCCGTCTCCTCGTTGTCTTGTAGCTTACATCTGCTCTCTTGATCTTTCATGCTCTTCTTTTGTCCTAATTATCTCTTTTATTGTACTTTGTACCTCGTTCCATCTCCCTTCCGTACATACCATTTCCTCTACCATGGAATCTGGCTCTACCAACAAGGTGTTAAATCTCCTTCTGACCTCTGTCCATCTTGGGCAGCGGAATATGCAGTGCTCAGCCGTATCTTCTTCCTCCCCGCAGTAAAGGCATACCCCGGTCTCTACCTTGCCTATCCTGCAGAGGTAGCTTTGGAAGCATCCATGTCCACTGGCTGCTTGCGTAAAATGGTAATCAACGTCGCCATGGCTTCTTTCTACCCATGTGGTTAAGTCTGGAATCAATCTGTGGGCCCAGGTACTTCTCGTATCCCTTCCCCATTTATCCTGCCATTTTTCTAATCTAAGTTTTTTAACTTGCTCTCTTTCCCCTCTCTCTTTGCCATGGCAGAGTATCCTTTCCTCCACAATTAATTCCAAGGGCGCTAACCTTGCCAGTATTTGGGCCACCTCTGTAGCCACTGTCCTATAACCTCTGCAGATTCCCAACGCCAACTTCCTGTTGAGTCTCTGGAGGCTCTCTAAGCAACATCTGTACCTCATCGCTCCCGCCCATACTGGGGCTGCGTATAGAACAGTGGCTTGAGCCACCGGTACGAGTACTCTTCTTTTGCTTTCCCTAGGACCTGATATCCTAGGGAACAGCCTCTGCAACGCCATCGCTGTTTTATTGGCTTTTGTAATAGCCGCTCTCACATGAGGTAGGAATGTCATCCCTTGGTCGAAGATAATTCCTAAGTATTTGATGGTTTTCTTAGGAACCACTTCCCTTCCCCCCATTCTGAATGTAACATTCCCGACTCTCTTCCTCCCTATTAGAAGCACCGCTTCTGTTTTGTCGGGCGCTATCTCTATACCGTGCTCTTCGATCCAGGTATCAACGCTGTCAAGCGTGTCGTTGACCTGGTTTATCAGCCTTCCCTCATCTCTTTCCCTTGATACCACAGCAAGGTCATCCGCGTATGCAAGTAGTATTGTATTTCCCGTAGCCCGTACCCGCAGCACGCTGTCGTAGAACACGTTCCACAACAGTGGCCCCAGCACCGACCCTTGTGGAACACCGCAGGTCATCTTGTAATCTTTGCCCCTGTACTGTAATATTCTGCCAAGTAGGTATGAGCCCACCACGTTGGTCAGGTATGCAGGTGTTTCCCTCGCAGTTAGCGCTTCTCTTATTTTACTCCAGGGGACCGTGTTAAACGCGTTTCTGATGTCCACAGTTACTAACGCGCACAGCCCCCTCGCCTTCCCTTTCATTTTCTCCTCTTCCGCAGCTTTTTTAACCACCTCCATCGCCTGAAGCGTAGACTGCCCCTGCCTAAAACCATACTGATATTCGGAGAGCGGGTAGGCTTACTGAAGATGTTCGTACAGTCTTTTGGCCAGTATCTGTTCGAAGAGTTTCCCCACCGTGTCCAGCATGCATAATGGCCTGTATGTCTTTGCATTGTTGACTTCCGTTTTCCCAGGTTTTGGTATTAAAACCACCTCTGCACTTTTCCAGCTGTCCGGGTACTTGCCTTATTTAATTATCCTGTTAAAACTTTTGGCCATCAGATCCGGTCTGCATGTTGCCATCAGCTTCACAACTTCTGGCGGTACGCCGTCAGGCCCTGGTGCCTTCTTTGTCCTAATTCTTTTGGCCGCCATTCTTATCTCGTTCTCCCTTATCTCTAGCGGGTCACCTATTGTCTCCATCCTAGGCCATCCTTCGCCTGTACTCCTGTGTGGGAATAATTCACCAATTACTCTCCCTGCATCGTTGTCTCCCGGTTTGATATTGACTGTACCAGCTCTTGTCCTCTGCACCACCAGCCTATAGGGTTTCCCCCACACGTTCTCATTCACCTCTTGTATTAGTTCTCCCCATTTCTTCTTTTTTTCTTCGTAAATTTTGAGGCTAAGTTCTTTTTTGATTAACTTGTACTGCTGTCTAGCTACTTCGGCCTCGTCTGTGTCACCTCTTCTGTGTCTGGCTCTCAGATACCCTCGTCTAGCTTGTACACACTTTCTCCTGACTTCTGCTATGGCCTCTGTCCACCAGTAGACGACCGGCCGTTTAGGGTTCGCTGTTATCTTCCTCATTGTTTTCTTGCAGACATCCTAGAGTTGTGTGTTTAGCTCCTCAGCTGTTTCACACGCCTCTGGTCCCTGCAGGATTTCCTCCGCCTCTTCTGCGTCTAGGCTCTTCACATTCCATCTAGTGCTGACCTTGTTGGGCAGTGTGGTATTATTGGTTATTTCAAACCTTATATGTCGATGCGGGCTGAAGTGCTCATCTTCTTCATCCACTATCCAGTCCCTCACTTTCCCAGTTACCGCTTCCGAACTGGCAGTTACATCGATATAGGAAGACCCGTTTGCATTTTGAAATGTCGGAGTGTTACCTGTGTTGATAACACACAGGTCATTCCTAAAGAGCATCTCAGCTAGCCATTCTCCTCTTCTATCAGTGAACGGGGAACCCCATACGCTGTGTTTGGCGTTAAAGTCCCCGGTCAATAATACAGGTAGTTTGCTGCTGTTGATTACTACTTGCACCTCTCTCAGAAAATTCTCATATATGTCGTTGCTACAATTTGGTGATATGTAGCACGCGATCATTCTGATACCTCTTATTTCCGCCCATGTCACCTGTTTGGAGCTATGGAACGCATTAACCTTGACATTGTTCCTGGTTCTAATTGCCGTGTCCATGCTTGTCCCATTTGGGTCATATATCCAGCCTTGCTGGTTCTTGACAACTTTGGCGTAAGGTTCAGATGCCAGAACCACATCTATCCCCCTATCCCTGGATACCCATTCTGCCGAATTATGGGCATCCCTGCTTCTGTTCAGGTTGGATTGGAGTATTTTGAGGGACATTGTTGTTTCCCTTTACCGATGGCCTCCGTCCACCCTTTTTTCTCTCTCTTAATTTCCTAACTGCCTGTCTAAATAGAGGACAGGCCATCGTTCCAGTCCTATGCCCTCTGTCATCCATGCATGTGTAGCATTTTGGTTCTTTCTGGCAGGCTCTGTTATTATTTCCATGGCTTGGCTCCCGGCAGTTATAGCAGCAGTCTCTCCTATCCGGTCCTTCGCAATTCCTTTCTATGTGCCCCATCTCCAGGCACTTATGGCATCTTGGGACTGTCACCCTCTCCCTTATATAGCAGACATTTAGGTCCACTCTCAGCAATCTCTCCTCTAGTAGCTTCGCAGCCATCTCTTTGGTGACTTCAATTGTCGCTGTCTTTTGACATCTGTATGTATCCCTAATTTCTCCTACTCGTAGGAGCAGAGGTTCTTCCCGTATTTCAGATGCCACTGCCTTCTTAACGGCATCTTCAATCTCCTTCTTTGTAACAAGCATGTCCATACCCGTTATGAACAACGTTACAGTCTCCCTAATGGGTCTTAATTTAATACTCCCGCTTATCTTTCCGTCCAGTTCTTTCCTCAGCTCGGCAAGCTTTCTGCAGCCTTTTTGTAGGATCACTACGGCCTCTCCGGTTCTCTCTGACTTTATACTGAGTCAATTTTTATATTCTGGTCTCCCACCGATTTTGCCATATCCTTCATCTCTCTTAATGTGTCTGCATATGTTTTACCCTTCCCATTTTTTATTACAATCGCATCTGATTTCTGGCGCCTCCTCCTTTGGCTCATTTGTGGTTTCTCTGTTGGCTTCTCGCTTGCCCTCTCTTGCGTTTTTTTGTTGCCTGCCTTCCTTGCTGCCGCCCCGAAAAAACATACTTCCAGAGCTTGCTCCTTGCCGTGCATAAGGCACCTGGTGAGTTTCTTTATCATGTCTACCTGGTCCTGTCTCGTTACTGCGATCGCCAAGCTAGTACATCCTTTGTCTATAGTTTTTACTATTTGTGTTCTAATCATCCCGTAGACTTTCTCTAGCTCTACTTTAGGCGTTTCCGGTTCTCGTTCCGTCGCTACCTTGATGTTGGCGATGCTCATCTTTTTCTCTACAATGTCTTCTCCATCTATATGGAGGTTGCTAGTGTAAGTTAGGCTTGCTAGCCCTGTTTCTTTGATTTCCCGTCCTACCAGGTCTCTTCCTCCCGGGATATTTGTTCTTATATATTGCAGTATCCCTTTGTTGTAGTCGTCTTTTTCCCACTGCACAGTGAGGATGTTTTCCTTGCCTCTGGCATACGGGTTTCCTCCTGCTGTTTTCAATGGCAGATACGCCGTCACCACCCACTCCTCACCGGCCAGCTTCCAAGCATGTTCGAAGTTTCCTTCCGCCAGTGGTAGTTTGTCTTCAAAGCTCTTTAGCCACTTTTCGTCTTTACTCCGGGCAGTTGCCTGCGCATAGTCGGGTCTAAGAGCGAGTTCTGAATTAGCCTCTTTCAGTTTCACCTCCAGTTTTTTGACTTTCTCTACAATTTCCTGCGTTTCTTTTCGTGCTTTAACTAGCTCTTCTTCTTTCTTTTCTAGGTTGGATTTGTATTGCTCCTGATTCATAGCCAGTTGTCCTATTTCCCACCTGCTGGTAATAAGTTCATCAACTATTCTCTCAATACCCTGTGTGCGTTGCTTATAGTATTTAACTTCTGCTCGGCGCGTTGCTTTCACCTCCAGGAAGGCTGTGTGAATCTCTACTGCCTTGTTTTTAATTATCCTCGCTGTGGCCGTGATCTTTTCGTTTACTAATTTGTTCAGGTCCAATATATGGTCATGCAGAATTTGCATGACATCTTTCCTCGTTTTTTTTATACTTCTGGCTCGACCAGCTGATGTTTCTCCCTCGCTTTATTCCTGTTGTCGGGGTCTCTTCTATCGCGCATTCCGTTAGGGGAGCCTTTGCCAGATTAGCGTTGCCAGCTATGGGCTCAATGCTGGAGTCAAATCTGGACCTATCCTTGCCTCCTTTGGGAGTCTCCACGATTGGGCTAGACTGGTACGGGAGTGTCGTCAGCCCTCCACTATTCGTAGGTGTGTTCATTTCCCCAGTTTCTGTTGCTTGTGTGATTGAGTTCTGCGCTTGGTGAAACTCACTCTCTTCCGTTTCATCATCGTCGAGCAGCTCCCTCAGCTGTTTGATCTCCTCTTTCAGCTTCTCCCCGCTTTCGTTGAGTCTTTGTCTCAGCTCTTGAGGTGAGTGTTTAATTCGTGTGTTCTTCCCGAATACAAGCAGTTCCTCTTCTGTTCTACCCTCCTCATCTGTACACCTACCCAGAGTACTACCTTCTTCTACTGCTTCCCCTTTCTCTTGGTCCCCATCTATCCCTATTTTTATTTTATTTTCTTTTCCCTCCAACTGTCCTAAATTTATGTTTGTAACGGAAGATGCCATTTTTACAAATGACAGGCCACTTACCCTGGAACGCTCCGATACGTGCTCTTGGCGAGCTTCTCCCATGACCGCGCGTAGTTGCAGCCCTCCCGCAGTGCTGCAAAATACATGCCTTTGTACAGGGTGCGGCAGGCTGCCGGGCTCCTAGGCGGTGTCATATTAGAGTTGCTCCCGTACGAGCTCACCAGGTGTCGCCATGGCTGGGCCGTCCATGGTAGCTTCCTCTTCCAGCCTAAAGTCAGGACTCAGCCTGCCAGCTACTCTGCCCCACTTCCCCTGGCATTAACCATAACCGCAGCATAATCATTTGCAGAGTCCAGCTCCCGTGGGGACTCTTCCCAATCCCCGGTAAGGCTACGAGGTCCTGCCAAGGCCGGTGATAACGTAGCCCAGGCTTTCGCCTAGCTGGGTAGTCTGCATCATATGCTGTTCGTAGCGGGTTGCTCGGTTACGTGGGGTTTTCACTGGCAGTCCTCCGGTGCATCCGCCGCTCCTGGAACAGCAGAATCAGCCATTACGTCATTCACTCCTACACTCAGCATTCTCGCACCTTTCACACGTGGTTTGATTTCGGAGTATCCGTCTCCTAAACAGGTTGCCTACCATGGCTATCGAGTCCTTGTCTATCCGTGGCATTGATTTCGGAGTGGTCCCTCTCCTAGACAGGTGGTCCACCAAGACTGACGAGTCCATGTCTACCCGGGCTTAGTACAACCAGGGTTTGCCAAGTCCGGAGGTTTCCTCGTTTCGGCAGGTCCTCTATCCAGTCACGCATCCTGAGGTTGGGTCAACCCACCGTCGAATTTAGGATTTTTATTGAGGTTGTCTCCTCTTGGGCACAGTAAGCCGTGCCCCCCCCCCCCTTCCCGCACCTGTTCTCTGTGGTGGGCAGACAGTCCCCGGCGCCGTAAGACTCTGCTGCAAACCTTTAGCCACGACACGACAGCTAGGGAATGTACTTACTAGAATTACTCAACATAGCTTCACTCTTATTACCTTAGCAGCTTACTTCAGCCCTAATACAGTAAACAACATCTGTTCTATTGATATAAATATTTCTGATCTTTAATGATTGGAATTGAGTATTAGCGTAGAGACAATTCTAAACACAATGCGGTTATTAAAATGTACAGAGACATAAATAAAATAAATTTAGATTATTTAATTATGAAGCAAAAGAAAATAACATTTTAAGATGAATATTTAACTAATCTTTTTAATAAGCATCTACATGGCCTTGGACTCTTATTTTAATTACTAACTCTCATGTGTGAAGTAACTTTATATCATAATTATTTGTATTGATTCCAGCGAAGTGAGCTTTAGTGTTTTTATAAAAACACTAAAGCTCACTTTTCAGGAATCAATACAAATAATTAAGATACAAAGTTACTTCACACATGAGAGTTAGTAAAAGCTTATATAAATAAATTATGTTAATAATCATCTCAAAGTTCTTTGAAAATATCTAAGTCATATGCATATGTTATAAATATTATAATTATTAATAGTTATACTCAAACCGATAATTTTTTTTACATTCCATTTAAGTATACTAATATGGCGCACCAATAAAAAGTATAATTATTGTTAAAATTGATATAAGATTATTTATAAAGTTTTACGAGAAATGGTTGTGATGTCGAAAATCTTGTACCACAGTATAAATTTTCGAAAAAATTATGTACGAATTTATGAAAATTGGATAGATAAATATTTGGAATATGACTTTAATTTATTTCGTATGAACCGAAAAATATTTACAGTTTAATAAAATATATAAACTACAATAACCTAAAAAGGCAAAACCAGTGACGCAACACAACGCAAATATCAGCAAAATATATCTTATTACTTTGAGTCATAGTTCGAACCGGATTGCTTTGAAAATCATTTAATACAGTTCGTCTTTGACTTCACCGTTTCAACCGAATTCATTCGAGAAAACGGAATGGTTTGAAATATTACGAACCGTTTTCAAACCAATGCATCGCGAAAAAACAGTTTATGTCAACCATATTTTTCGAAATACGTCACACGGATAATAATTTTTTAGTACATGGTGTTTATTCTAACTCATCAAAAACCGCATATGTAATCTTTTTAGTTAAAATTTACATTCTCAATGAATTCAAAGATCTTAAACCAATTAGTATACTGCCTTAAAATTATGGATTACTGAGTATCATAATAAACATAATTTAATTCCTAAATTACAATCTGGATTTAGAGAGAGTCATAGCACAACAGAAAATCTACTAAATGTTATTGAAGACTTATTTACAGTCCGCGATGAAAATAAAATTTCCTTACTAATCTCTTTAGATTATTCTAAAGTGTTTGATGTCATAAATTACTTGTTCATGTGCTCAAAATTATTATTTTTTTGTTTTAACAGGTTATCATAACGCCGAAAAATAATTACTGTAACACAAGCCTCAATTTTAGGGCACCTGCTGTTTAGTATTTACATCACTGATTTTCACAAACACTTAATATATAGCTCATACTATTTCTGTGCAGATGATACTATAATACACAAATCTTTCGAGAAAAATTATATTAAAAATCATAATAATATCTATTTTAGTTTTAAGAACATAAATAATTCTACACTTTGTTATACAATACATATAAAAGCATTAGCAAAAAACATTTATTAAATCATTGATTAAGGTGGCTCAGTGGTATCGAGTCGGCCTGTGGATCTTGAAAACCTTGGTTCGATCCCCACAGCCGACAAACAATTTTCACCAAATTAAATCTATTCCTGTGGCTTCCCCTCTACTAACATCATTAGAGGCTGTGATTTGACGGCTGGCATGGCACTTCACGCGAAGAAATATATCACTTACCGAGACTTCTTCGGCAGAGTGCCACACCCAGTAATGGGTAAAAGGCGTGATGATATATTTATTTATTTATATTTATAAAAAAAACAATTATTGCTATTTTTCACAATGAGAGTACGTTTAAAACAATTATACCCCATATTTGTTTACAAATACATATAATCATATAGAGACTGTATAATATGAGTATTAGTTTACATGTTACAAATCAAAGTTTAAAAATTCGTCTACAGAATGAAACGCATGTTCTAATAATATATTTTTCATATTTGTTAGTTGGCAGTTTATTAAATAATACAACGTGCAACGTTGGTGTTATTATTTCTTGTCTCATAGTCGTGGAAGAAAAGGAAAAGTAAAAGATTTTGTTTGTTTTTATATGAATAAGACACGTCCGAAGATAATGTTAAAACATATTTATATCCTTATATATATAATTATTTTTTTCTGCAATTTAAATCATCCATAATTATTGCGGATTGTGATCATTTACATTGGGACATTAATTATATAACAGAACTTTCTCTTAAACATCAACTTCACGTGATCCCGACTAAATCTACAGTAATATAATTATGTAAAGAAAACACAATATTTGTAGAATCCATGTAAATAATTTGTGTAACAAATAGGTTTCAGGACTCCTTTAGTTATTATTTTATTTAAAGAATAACTCTAAAAACAATTTCATGATATTCACGTATTTTTACTTTGTTATAGTTGTGCTCTTGCATTTGCAGACTAAATTTACTGGCATCTGGTGGTTGTTTTAATTTTTTATATTTTACTCACTGTTAATTGTTCTACTGGTGCGTAATCTTATATTTAACTGCGACGTATTTCTTGTTACTATTTAGTACAGTTATCAGCTGTAGATGGGAAGGTTGTTCTCTTCGAATCGTCCATTTTATTGAATAAAATAGTCACTTATTTTACAGATTCCTGAAGCCTATTTATTACATAAATAAAAACAAAAACAGGCAATGGGCAGACTGTTTTATAAATATTTAACGTACTAACGTGAACTTGTCAAAATACATGGAAATATTAGGGATACAAATTTATAATAAGTTATGTTTTAAGAAGCATGTTAACTTATAATTGGCAGAGCTTCTTTAAAGCTTTTTGTGAAGAACTCAAATATAACATTTTGTGCTGGGCTGGTTGTATAAGTGCAAGGCGAATATTTCAAAATGAAGAAACGAAATTTTATTTTAGGGTCGAACATCCTTAAAGGTTTTATATTCTCATACGAATATTCTCTGCATCGAATTAAGAAAAATAAAAATGTAACTATGGAGATATGGTATATGGCGCATGATTCGATGTTACAGCTAAGAGAAAAATTCTTGTATTCTGCTTGTTTAAAATTTACGTATTTTTAAAAAAATTACTTCTTATTGAATCATTATTCCTATTAAGCACATTGTACTTTTAAATACATATTTACAATCGCCCGTGTATTTAATTTTCATTTATCTTCGTTGGATAAACTTGGTATCTTCTCAAAATTAATTAAATCGAATAGCAGCTTGTAGGTGAACTTTGCGTCAAATAAACGTTATTATTACTATTGTATTTAATAAATATACGGCGCACGAAAACAAGATAAAAATTATTGAACTCAATTAATTGAAAATATAAATAGATTTTTAAAAAATTCAATAATTAGTGGCCTTTTTATTATATAAAAAGATCCTTAATTTCCAATCCAATCACAAAAACAATATCAATAAGTAATACTTTATCTGTGAGCTGATATAGTTAACATATGTGGCCACTTGGCAAATGATCAGTCACATTTACTTGTACTTTTTATACTGCTCGACTACAAAACTTTATTATTTTTCATTCGTCCACGGTGGAAAAAGAGCGAGAAAACCTTTTTTTTATATAATTTTGCTGTTCGTATTTAAAGGATATAACAAAAAGAAATGAAATAATTACACAATAATTTATATTTTATAGCAATTTGCGTAATACACAAAAAGGATAATGTACCTATCTTTTATGTTTATTAAAATTCCATTTCATATTTTAACAAGTGTATGCAGCAAAATATTTTTAAATTACAAAAAACGTACCGTATATAAAATTCCATTGCATACACGGCACGCTCTTATACAGAAAACAGGCAATGCCATATTTTAAGTATATTAAGACGAGTTATTTTAAAAGTTGAAAAGAACGGTGGCATGTATTTTATTTGCATATTATGAATTCTTTACTTTTCTATCTTTCTTTTTCATATATTAATAAATGCTATTGTCTAACACGATACTGCTAACTTGTAATTCGCTCTCTCAATAAAATCGTTTTTACTGATTATAGAAAATAAATGTTATGTTAAATTTTACAACATTTACAGATTAAACGAAATTTAATACAAAGAGACCGAATATGGCAAACAACAACAACATACGAACTAAAGTTACTACATGGCAAGACTACATCTTGTCAATCCAAAAGCTAAACCACCACTGACTACTTGTTGTTGTTTCCATGGGACGTGCTGACAAGGGGTAAGAGGGCGGAATCATTACGTTGGTTCAAGATAACTGTTCCCATGCATGAGTTTACATAAAAAAACACCAGACGCTTCTAAGGGATGAAATACAAGGATCAAAAGCTATCTCAGACCAACGCACAGCTAATAATTTACCCAGATATGTCATCACATAATAGCTAACAAGCGCGACAATTCAGAGAAGCTATAAACTCGATAAATAATGATCGAAGAATACTGATATTATTACAAACATACGCACTAATAAATTTGATAACCAAAACTCTGTCAAGTCAACTTTACAAAAAAGATACTTAAGATCATATTTAATTTGTCTGTATCTTTCGAAGCTGAGTTGATAGTGAAAAATCCTAATTATAACAAAAACTAATTCTGAATTGTTTCACTTTGTTACAATTGTACGCTTGGTAAATTCAAAATCAAAGGATTCACCTAACTTCTGTGATGATAAATTATGTTTTTAATTTGTTTTGTTTCTTAATTTTTATGACCCAGATATTTAATCAACGATCGGTTTCAATCGAGATAAAATAATTTTAGTTACAATTGATTTAAACGAACTATCCTGATTCCGATTAGGTGCGATTGGGTTCGATATGGATGATGCATAGTGATGTGTGTTGGGTAAATACCCAATAGGTAGGTAAATAAAATTTGGGTATTTTCCCGGTATTTATCCGAGGTTATATTTATCTACCCATTGTTAAGTTTGTAAGTTTATTTTTTGTCAGTGTTGAACAATGTAATTTACTAAGTCTGAATAGAAATAATCTACAAAAAGAAGTCTACAATCCTTTTCAAATAAATACTATGAAAATAACATAATACATGTCTAAATATATGTATTTTTTTATTTCTGTGATATTCTTTTGTATTTATTTTATTTAATAAAGAAAATATTTTTAATAACGTACTGGTTATGTGACTTCAAATATTTTACAATTATATTGCAAACCCATATTCTTAATATTTACTACTTACTAATCACTAAATTTATACCCACGTACGGGTACATACCCGGGTATTTACCCAGGGTATTTATTTTATGATGCATAATATAATTTTAAGCTTATAATTCAGTCCTTTGGAACCGCGGTTAAGTAAAGTTTTTATCTGCACTAGTGATAAAACTTAGAACCGCGGGAATTAATATGCAAATAAAAATACAAGTCTGGGAAGGAGCGATTGAGAAGACGATAAACGTGTTCAGTTACAAAGGTTTAATGTGTGAACAAGATTATTGAAAATAAAAGCGTGTTGAATATTTGATAATTTAATTTAACAGTTGTGATATTGGTCTTCATTGAATAAACGCGCGAGCTGATACGTACGAGTAGCAGTAATAGACGCAAGCAAGTATAGACAGTGGCGTAACAAGGATGCTATAAGCAAAGACTAACTGAAAAAAAAAAGGAAAAGTGACGAAGAAACAAAAAAGAATGGGAAGAAATATTCAAGAGAAGTAAAACTAGGCCGATAACGAAATGGCTGGTATGAAGGAACTCATTGGCATAATGATTGGATTGATGAAAACAATGAATGTTTAAGAACAGATTTAAAAGTAGCAGTAACAAAAAATACAGTTTCAATTGAGAAATCATTATAATGGGCAAATTAAAAAAGAAATCCAACTATTACGTAGCAGATCTCGGGAAGTGATATATTTTGTCGCGTGAAGTGCGGTTACCAGTCGTCAAATCACGGCCCCAAAAATGTTAGTGGAGGGGAGCCACAGAGGTAGATTTTAATTTTGGTGAAAATTGTTTGGCGCTGTGGGGAGCGAACCGGGGTTCTCAAGATCCACAGACCGACTCGATACTACTGAGCAATCTACCCCATAAATAAAACTAAGATAATTAAAAACAAAAGAGGCATAGGAAGCAGAAAATTTACATTGATAATGACTTGACAAGACAGGAAAGAAATGTGCAAGCCCATAGTAAGAGAGAAAGCGAAGGAGAAGGGAGATCCAGATAAAATAATAAAAACGTATTATAATAGACTATCAGTTGACGACAAAAATTTGATGTGGAATGTGAAGAAAGGCAATCTAGAATATTAAATAAGCACAAAGGCCTCAGATCCAAGAGAAACAAAAAATTCATAAGTAGACATGAAGGTAAATCTAGAAAGACAAGGATATGGAAACGATTATGGAAAATAATGATCATAAATGTACACGCCCTAATAGAAATGAAAAAGGAAGAAGAGAAAGACAGGTTTTATGAAGAAATATCAATTTTACACATGCTTGAAGGTAATACATATCTAACCAGAGAGCTATTACATTTTGGACACATATTTTTTTACCTGTTTTATGTTTGTCAATCTCTACCGGCCATTTCGCATGATACATGTTTGGCGGTTTAAAAAATGTGTTTATTACACGCACAAATGTATATCTATACTAAATTTAGCAAAAAAAAATGTTTTATATATAGGATAATTCATAACTATGTAAAAATATAATGTAACTTCAATAAAAATTTATTGTATATATGAGAAATCTAATAAGGATTATTTAAGTGTATAAAATATCTTTATAATATAATACTTTAATTTTTGATAGTAAATATTACTGATGATGATGGGTTGACTATCGAAACGTCCAACAGTTATTAAGTAGAGTTTTATTGCATCCTAAGGCCATAAAATTCCTAAACCAAAGGTCCTACATAAATAAAACCAAACAAGATTCGAGATTTAGGAGGAGAAAATCGTCAGAACTATATAAGGCGGCATAAAGGGGGTGAATTAGTGTTAAGAAGAACAAACACGTAGGTTATGGAACTGTTTGATTAAATAAATATAATAGATATGATACAAATGCACATACTTAGATGGCTGTGGCATGTAATGCGTATGTCAGAAGGTAAAGTGCTCAAATCAGTTTTTAAAGACAGTATATTGTCCAAGAAAAGATGAGGGCGCCCTAGAGATGTGGCACGATTCGGTAATGAAACACATTGAGAAATAGGGTTTAAGAATATGGGAAGAGCAGATAGAATTCAATTGAGAAATGCCGTTCGTCAAGTTATGAGCTAAAAGGCTTGCAGAGCTGACTAACGTATAATAATTTAGTAATGACCAACTCATAACTCTTTCGTTCCTTTACACCCCACCATAGTCTGTTTTGATTTGCAAAAAATATAATCTCAAAATATATTCCATAAATTGACTTAATAATAATAATTATTTTATTTGTAACTAAATTAATATATCGGTATATATTACGATAAAAAAGAGCTTTTATACTAATGTTGATTTTTGTGCGTAAATGTAAACATAAAAGTATTTTATGAGACCCAAACTGAGTATATGATTTTTTTATTAGCCCGAAGTAAAATAATAAGATGTTCAGTTTGTACCGAAGAGTGGAGTAGCATCGTCCATTTCAATAAAAGCATAAAAGAAATATATCTTTAAAACACATACATACATAACATCATGATATATCCCATTAAATATGGTAGCAAGACACCCTGAAGCTTTCGCAGAACATCCACCAACAGATTCATAAAATAAATCAATTTACATCAACATTCTTATTCTGACACACGATACACACTCCCTCCATACAAGCTCTTTCATTCCTCACACCTGAAATCCATCATCACGCAACAAACGTTCAATCACATTCATCCATTCCTGTACATCTATTTCATAAATCCTTCACTTACGCCTACTTCTCTAACAACGAATCAATAACGAAATTAAGGAAGCATCGTTTGCGCTTGTTTAAATGTTAATTTTACACAATGCAATTTATTTCAAATAATTTATAAAAACAACTATTTTTGCATGTCTAAAAGAAAAGTTCGCTTTCATACTATGTAGAAATAGTATACTGTACAACAAACTTGGAATGGTATCAATTTCGTACGAGTATGAAAGTTGTAGCTTGAGCCTCAGCAAATGTTACAATTCATATGAGTATGAAATGGACATTCCATGCGAGTTGTACACTATACTTTTTCTGCGACTACAGTATTGTTCCCTGATTAATTTAAATTTTAACATTAATTTTATCCTGCTTTCATCATTCCAATATTTGCCAGTTCTAAATAAGTATCCTAGTAAAGCTCGATTTCACTATCAGTTAATATTTTGTGTTTTGCGAGGTAAAAATGGAGAGTGATAGCGACGAGAATCTTGATTTAACACCACCAAATATATAATAATTCTCTAATTTACGTCTGTTCTTATATTCTTCATGTGTAATTTAGAAGGAAATTGCACCTATGCTGAAATGACCTGTATTGAAATACTTACAAAACAATTTCATTTCTCACGATTTCCTCATTTCTCTAGCAACAACAAACTTACAATGAGCAGAATTATAAGTGGTCGTAGAAAAATATAATATACTATATACTAATTAATAGATCTCACCTTAAAGAAGAAGAATTGTAAATAGAATGATGTTCCTTTATAAATCAATAAATTTTATTATTAATAATCAACCTAGTTTTCAATTAGTAAACTTTTATAACTTCTTAGGTCATTAGGTTGCACAATTTCTTTAGAGTAGATAGCTGTAATACTAACTGCTTCAAAAATTGAATAGAGCCATTCAAACAAAATAAATAATTCCAACAAATTAATTTTTTTAAGTTAGTAGACATAATTTTAGAATACTATTAATCAATACATTTTTTACTTCCTTTACCACTGTATAATATTCTAGTATTGTAATTATATTGTATTATTATTACCGTTTTATTATAATATTGTACTTCATATTTATATGTGGAAAACTATTATCGGTCCTATGATATTTGGATTTTTTTAAATGTAATAAATTAATTTCAGATTTTCGTAATGAAGGACTCCATGTCAGTTTGTAATAATTATATTATAGGAAGGTTAATTGTAAAAAGGACAAACTGAATTTATAATGTTTAATATTATATTCTATGTGCGATCGATTTCGAGACTATGCTCATCTTCGGGCAAACAGCTGAAAAATACATTTATAAATAATTCGAATACAATGTACAAAATAATTAATTAGTTACACATATAAAAATAAATAAACTTTATAAATACATAAATAAATAAGTTAATTTATAATTTGTCTAGTTAATAAAATTTGAGTCAAGTAATAAAATAAAATGTGATAATATAAAATAAATATAAGTAGAAAATATGTGTATATGAAAAACAAATATAAGCGTAGTCATTGTTACTGAAGTTGTTATATATATATTAAAAGCAAAATTAAGGAGTGTGTAAAACAAAATGAACTAAATTACAACGTGCTCATAAATTTAGGTTATAAATTTAAATCTTAAGTAATCACACTGATCATAACATGGAATATGTTGAAAAATTTAGGACTTACCGTCAAAAAGGTACAGTTGAAAAGTTAGCAAAATTATTGTAAATACATTGATAAGTAAAATAATATTATTAAATTTAATTGTGGAGAAAAACTGTCAAGTGATGTAGTTGGAACAAGTGTCAGGAGAAGAATGACGGGAATGGCGGGAAGTTATATTTGACAAAAGTTAATTATTGAAAAGGCGGGAAATTTTTGAAAATATGATATTCTGGGAAATTAGTTTGATCGTTTAATAATTGATAATGTTCTTTTTTGTGTTTTAGAATTTCATATTTTTCCAATAAAATTAATTTATGAAAGTTACTTTCTGAGTGTAGTAAAGATATATTACAATAACCACTCATCCAGCACCGATAATATATCTTTACTACACTCAGAAAGTAACTTTCATAAATTAATTTTATTGGAAAAATATGAAATTCTAAAACACAAAAAAGAACATTACCAATTATTAAACGATCAAACTAATTTTCCAGAATATCATATTTTCAAAAATTTACCGCCTTTTCAATAATTAACTTTTGTCAAATATAACTTCCCGCCATTCCCGTCATTCTTCTCCTGACACTTGTTCCAACTACATCACTTGACAGTTTTTCTCCACAATTAAATTTAATAATATTATTTTACTTATCAATGTATTTACAATAATTTTGCTAACTTTTCAACTGTACCTTTTTGACGGTAAGTCCTAAATTTTTCAACATATTCCATGTTATGATCAGTGTGATTACTTAAGATTTAAATTTATAACCTAAATTTATGAGCACGTTGTAATTTAGTTCATTTTGTTTTACACACTCCTTAATTTTGCTTTTAATATATGTTACCTGACCAGAACCCCCGACTTCAGCACATTACCAAGCAACAGCCATTCCCAGGGGAATCGGATTGCTCTTATCTATTGTAGCCTAGAATGTAGTAACATGTCATGTAAACCTTCAGTCTGTAGTTAACACTCATAGAGTAAAGTTGTAAACTGTCTTAGAAAGCGAATAAAACTTATTTTTAAAAAGTAAATATCAGCGATCAATAAATTAATTGGCGCAGCGCGGTAGGATTCTGATAGAAGTTTCATTGTGAAAAATTCGTCAGTTTCAACTGTTAAATCAGAAAAATCGAACCAGAAGATAATTCATCGAGAATTCATCATCGAAGTCGACAACACGACAACCACTCGAGAAGACATCCATCACGGACAACTACTCGCTTGGAATGAAGATCGCTGTACTAATACTGTAAGTTGCTTTCCTTTCTATTTCCATAATATATGACAGACTCCTCGCACTCATCTATTTCCATAGAGGAAAATAGTAAAAACGAGTTAGAATTAGATTACGGTTACAGTCTAGAAGACACTGAATTAAGTTCAATATTTTCCGCACTAGATATAACAGAAGACGTTGTCATAGAAAACAATAATTGTTCAAACATGGCAGTCGCAAAATTCGATGCAAAATTACTAGACATTGTTCCAAAATTCGACGGAAATCCATTAGAACTTTCCGCATATTTAGACATTGCTAATACGTTAATAACCAATTATTGGGATGCAAACCCATTGAATGTTAATTGCGTTCAAAATATCACAGTAATTTACGGCATTTACGCCAAACTTATCGGACCGGCACGCGAAGTTTACTCTACGTGCACCGCAAAAGACTGGAAATCAGTTAAAGATGCGTTAATCGCACACTTTGGCGATCAACGTGATGAAAACGGATTATTGTTCGATCTAGATCAATTGAGACAAAAAGATAACGAAAATCCTTTACAATTTTACACTCGTATCATGTCAAATCTAAGCGCGTTACATAATTATGTAGACGTACATGAAAACACACCAGCAACAAAGACACTGAAAAAGAATTTCTATAACACACACGCTTTAAAAATGTTTCTAGCAGGTTTAAAAGAACCCCTTGGTTCCACGATCCGTGCTATGAAACCCGACACGCTAGCAGAAGCAAGACAACATATTATAGCTGAGAATAACATCCGACACTTACAGAGATATCATTTTGATAAATCTAACTTTGATAAAAATAAAATCCAAAATTCAAAACACTACCAAAGACCGATTCAAAGACCCCAAATTTTCACACCGATTCAAAGACCCCAATTTTTCTCACCACCACCACAACGATTTTATAATAACTTCCAACAATTCCCAAGTAATCCCATTAACTTACAACCCCGATTCACACAAACACCCCAGAGATTCCTTACTAACCAACAAGTATTTGGAAATAAACCAAGATCCAATACAGTCAATGTATGGAAACCCCAAGGCTCTGCAAATCGAGTCTCATATCCAAAACCTACCCCTATGAGTGGAGTATCTCATGGAACCTTTTCAAAACCTGAGACTAGAATAAATAGACCACAATACCAACAAAGACCACAAAATTACTTTGTAGAAGAATTACATAATGTCGAACAACCCACAGAATATTATGATCAAAACGAATATAATTACGAAAACTATGAAACAGATTATGCAAATTATGATTCTCAAAACGCGAGCTATTATACTCCCGAAAATTTTGAAGATAACATTCATGAACAACCACTACCCGAAGATGACCAAAATTTTCACGAACCCAGCCAAACAACGAACCCAACATAGAGTTACACTCAATATATGATAAAAGAGATTTACCGTACATTCAAATCTCAAATCCACCATTAAAATTATTAATTGACACAGGTGCAACAAAATCATTTTTAAACCCAGATATTGCAGAAAACTATTTTAAAAACCACATTAAGAAAGAAAATTTTACTATTTCCTCTATATTCCAAACAACTAAAAGAGATTCTTGTATAGAAATATTGCACATCCCAGTATTATTTCTCATCAAGATTTAAAAGATATTGTTAATGAATTATATTCAGTTTATAACCATAAGCAGTTGTTGTTTTCTGACGTCAACGACCTTTCAAAGTATTATAAAGTAATAAACACTAAAGTACATATTTTTGAAGAAAAAATAATGTTTTCACTAGAATTCCCTCTAGTTCACCCTGAAACCTTCGAACATTACCACCTGTTCTCAATCCCTAATGAAAATCAGTCAACTATTATCCCACCATCTACTTACCTATCAATAAGCAACAATGCATATCAATACAGTAATGAAGAATGCATCGATCTACAACCAGAATTTTTGTGTAAAAGCACAAATGTTTTACCACTACAGAAGAAACAAGAATGTTTAATTTCTATCTTGTCAAATGAAATTACAGCTGACAATTGCCAGCTAATACCAGTCAAAATGAATCAACAGATCGTTTTGAAAATCAACGACGCCCACTACATCGGAATATTCCCGAAGCAACGGAAGATACAAACTATGTGCCAACAGAATACGATTGTCTCTCTACAAGGAACCTTCCTATTCGTTGTTCCTCCGAATTGTGGATTTAAAACACCGTTTTACGTCTACTCAAACAAATTGAAGACAGTACCAGGTCACCCATTAAACTTGGAAACAATCAACATGCGAAATGTAACAAGAGCACAAGTCGAAGAACTCAATCTGGACAAATTATCCCTCGACAAACTACACCAAGTCCAACTGCAAGAGATGCAAGAACTTCCCAATGATCCAATCAATCTTCACATCGATAATTATTCAAGAGGGCTAACCATCTACATCATCATCTTCTCTGCAATAATAATATTATATTGTGTTATAAAATTAATCAAAACAAAAATGTTGCAGAAAATAAAGATTCCAGACATCCACAGGGCTGTCGACGAAACTCAAGTCATTCCACCCTAGAGTTTCTTCTTAAGGAGGGAGGTGTTACCTGACCAGAACCCCCGACTTCAGCACATTACCAAGCAACAGCCATTCCCAGGGGAATCGGATTGCTCTTATCTATTGTAGCCTAGAATGTAGTAACATGTCATGTAAACCTTCAGTCTGTAGTTAACACTCATAGAGTAAAGTTGTAAACTGTCTTAGAAAGCGAATAAAACTTATTTTTAAAAAGTAAATATCAGCGATCAATAAATTAATTTATATATAACAACTTCAGTAACAATGACTACGCTTATATTTGTTTTTCATATACACATATTTTCTACTTATATTTATTTTATATTATCACATTTTATTTTATTACTTGACTCAAATTTTATTAACTAGACAAATTATAAATTAACTTATTTATTTATGTAATTATAAAGTTTATTTATTTTTATATGTGTAACTAATTAATTATTTTGTACATTGTATTCGAATTATTTATAAATGTATTTTTCAGCTGTTTGCCCGAAGATGAGCATAGTCTCGAAATCGATCGCACATAGAATATAATATTAAACATTATAAATTCAGTTTGTCCTTTTTACAATTAACCTTCCTATAATATAATTAATTTCAGATGTTAGTCTCAGCAATTATTATATCACATTAGTTTTATTTATATTGTAGTTGTTGGGCCCGGATGTGATGCTATTTTATAAATTGCTTTTAATTTTCTGCTATTTCACCAATTTTTTATATTCTTTACTAAAACATGTATAACGAAATGTCTGATACACGTTTTCTACAATTTATTACATTGTATAAAGTACTAAATGACGAAATGCTTGATGAAGAGCCGGCCCCAGTTGCAAATTTTAAATAAATTTATACACTATTCAAAAGTACATTATTACATTGTTGCATTTTTGTTTTTTTCTACTACATTGTATATAACACACATAGGCAAAGGCTGTATACATTTGTGCGTAGTGCTGTTTTGGTATCCCCTGCATTTATCGAATATGCAACTAGATATTAGATAGTCATACAGTGAGTATACAATACACATCGCTGCACCAATTAACGCAGAATTTTGTATTTAATTTTATTTATATTGTTATAACTTTATTTAGATATTAATAATTCTTATTGTTGTCATACATATATTTATAAATATATTTTTTTTTGGTATCTTATATTTAATTAATAAATATTCAAAGTAAAAGGAGGCCCGAATTAGTTTTTTCCCGGGGCCCGCTTTTTCTCTCGGCGCCCCTGGTTGTTTGTTCTAACAAGTGAATATAACGTTTGTAATTTGACTCACAATTCCTTTAAATAATTTTCTTTCTATAATTGTTATTATTTTTAATAATAATTTATTATTGTTAATCCTCTTAAGTTTGATGTTGTTAGGGAATGTTACAATCAATGCGAATTTTTTGTCGTGCCAGTTATTTAGCATTAACAATGAAAGTAATTTGAGTTAAAAAAAATGTAGGATTATCAGCAGATAACATAAATACTAATTTTGGACGGCGTACAGAGAAGGATATCAATAATGCACAATTAAAATTAAAAGGATTTGTATAGATATATATAATAATAAATATAATAATATTTTCTGAAGAATGGACATTTTTTACTATGACGATCCAATATATTTTTAATAAAATAGTATACCAACATTCTTATACCTGAAAATATTGTAAGATATTGTATTCTACTTGTATCTGTTATATATATATATATATATATATATATATATATATATATATATATATATATATATATATATAGTTCTGAGTTGCCTATATACACATTTCCAAATACCTGAACATATATTCCAGTGTCTGTCTCGAGAAACAAGCTATGGAACGGAATATTAAATTAGGAAATATATTTTTCTTCAACATTCATATATGGTTGAGTACATCGCCTTCTGAGAACGAGAAATTTGAGTCCCAGTGAAACAATATAATATTGGAATTCCAGTTTCAGTGATATTTTATTCTTTTCTATTTTAAATGTGAAACGGGAAGAGCAAGCTCACTATGTTTATCGACTTACAACTAACTTGTAACTGCAAAGAGATTTTAAAGAAAGGTACGATACAGCCAATGGCGAATCCTGAGTTAATATTAATCTTTATATTGCAACATTCTTGCTTTTTGAAGCGGTAAATTTGTTTATCATTTTGTCTTGGTTTCATGTTTCTCTGCTCTCATTTTCTATGAATATCATTCATATTTTTATAAAGTTTTAAGTGATTAGGAAAATAACAAATATTACTCGCAATTTGCATTGGATTCTAATTTTCTTATGTTGAGGCCTCTGACAATATAGGAAGCAAAAGCGACCGCATTTACTGTCTGTGCATTAGTTCACCACTGGATACAGGGTATGTTTCATATATTCACCAACACCTACACGAAATAAAAAAGAATTTTATGAGAAAGGTTTCACTATAACCTATTAAAAAGGTTTGCAAATTAAAAACAGATTATTTAATCAATAATTATAGTAACGAGGTACACGACTAAAACATAAATTCTGCAAAAATTATGCAACCATCAGATAAACATAGTTATCTCAAACTAGCAATTAAGGCAAATATTTTTAGAAAAAGAACCGCTGAGTTAAAAAAATTATAATGCATTGGTATACGAGTATTTCAAAAGATATAAGATAAGATAAATGGGATGTATGTTATACAATTATTAGCCTTTATATATATATATAGGTTAAATATATTCAAAAACAGAATAAAATTAATTTTGATTTCTGGTCTAAATATGCGGAGTAACGGTTAAATTCAATTTCATCTAGTAATAGAAGTACTTATAACGAGCTTGTAGTGACATCTGTTAATCATGAGGTTGAAATTTACTACATGAGCCATGGACGAGTGACGTAGTTTATCTGAATGAGTAATAACCTTTACACGCGAGTTCTACGCTATACTTTTTCTAAAACTACTCAACTGTTGATGAAAATTTGAATACTAAATTGTAATTCAGCTGTTATAGCAACCTCGCTAATAATTTATTACTTACGACCATCGCAACATTGTTATAGAAATCTCAATGTGATTAACCACTATTCACGAGTAATAATCAACTGCGTTATTTATTAAGAAATGCGTATATAACAATTTTATTATCTAATGGTCGTAGAAAAATCAAATTTGAAACATTTTGATATTACGCCCAATTGTCCAAGTACTATTAGTCCGTTATATATGTATTATACCTACAAAAAAAAATTACTTTGCGTTTTTACAAATTATTTAGGTTTTTCCTTACAAATACTAACAAATTGTATAGATGAATGCTGGGACAAGTCAGTAAATTTAGAGCTACATATGTAGCACCATTTTAAATCAGCCTGTGTTGAACAGTTCTAGTTGCTTAAATTTTCACTGCATACAATTTTGCAAAGTACAAGTCTTTGGTAAATCAGTAATTTCTTCAAGTTTAATAAAATTTTACTTTATGAAAAATATATAGAACTATTTCTTATAAAACTACTATATTATAGGTACATACTGAGAAATCAGCCTTCACAAGAAAATCATGATACAGGTATGATATATATATATATATATATATACAGGGTGATTCTGCAAAGACGAACCCCCACGTAACTTTTAATAATAACAACCGCCATTTTTTTCTCTTTTCAACGATGTATTAATTGTTATAAATGTATATGAAAAAATTCGAGATAAATAAGATAATTGAGACATCAGAAATTATATTTATTCAATTATTCTAGGTGGCTATGCGAAATTTAACAAATTGTAACAAGGTGAAATTAATGACAACAATGTAAATATTTAATTGTTACTTGTTTCACGTGTTTTGTCATTCATTTTACCTAAACTAGGTAATCGCAAATGAATTCGTAAAAATGACGGTGGCACAAGACGGTTATAAAGGTAGCTCAGGAGAACACGCAAATGTTATCATTGCTCTCACCAGCGTAGAAGTGGAAAATTTGAGAATTTCATACGAGTTTTAAAGAAAGATGGTGTTACTCGATGGTAACGTCGAGGCGGCTTGGAAGTACATGGAAATATCTCGGCCATGTGTCCTTAAAATAAGGGTGATACGAAACCTCGAGAAAGTGCATGGTAGGGTATCTATTATGGAGTACTTTTGCTTATGTGGAATCGTCGTCAGAAAATAATATCGAAGAATGCACATAGTCAGAAGTAGCTGGTGGAATTGAGTGAACACTTATCACTGTACCATTTTGACTGTTTCTGTTAATGAATCCTATCCTGGGTTATTCCAAACGGTTCGTTTTATATTAACATATGGGGCGATTTTGATAAATTAATTTAGTTTAATTAATACCATGTAATTTGTGAAAAGAATTTTGCAACTGTTGATTTCTGCACAGTTCTGAGAATGGAAACAAAATTTACAAAACGTTAACAATGATCATGATTGTTTAATTTTATGTCCAAATTCCGACCAACTTTATTTCAAAACCGTTTTAGATGATATTAATTCATAATTTTGTTATAGCGACAAATTTTATCATACCAACTGGGCAATGTTTTTCAAAATGTAGTTCGCTTGTGCTTTAGTGTTAGGTAATACTAACTAAAGCAACAATGATTTTGATTGATAATTGAAAATAGAAAATCCTGAAGAAATTTGTTACTTACTCAATTTAAAAATATATATCATATCAATTATAATACGATTAAATAAGTGGAAATGGTGTCCTTGTTTTTGCGTTTAATAATCTTTCAAATTGGAGTTCAAGATATCAGACGCAAACAATCAGTTCATTTTCTAATTTTTTTTTTTTTTGTCCACCATCGTAGATAACGTTAATGCAGACAAATAGGTTATAGCGAACGGTATTAATATTTTCAGGGCATGTTTTGTAAGGTCAGAATAGTCCATCTTTTTAAATTCAGAATGTGCCAAATTTCTAATTTAGGCTTACTGCCAGCTTCTAGCTCTAAAAATATTTCTTTCATTGCCGCATTGAGATCAGCCAGTTCCATTAAACTATCCAGAAACGGATGTAGTATCTTTCAAATCTTTAATCATGCATGGACTGTATACGCTACCGACTGATTGAATGTAATGTCTTCAACAATCTGTCTCAAACTGCAATTTTTGCAGAGACGTGGACTAGAATTGAATTTTCGAAATGGATTCCTTGATTTTATCTTCTCTATTTGAAAGGATGTCTTCTTTTATTCCTTGCAAATTCTTGTTCAGCATATTTAAGTGGTTAAATGCAGAAGAGAGAATTGATATGTTTCTGCGTAAAGGTAAAGGAGATGTAAAACTGGAAAGTGTAGAAATGAGATACGAAATGGGAGATTTTTCAAAGAGATCAGCAAAAATATGAACAGAATAAATGAAGACATACAAAAATTGCACAAATTGATAAGGATCGACAAAGCAAATACATAAACATACTGCAACGGCTAGAAAAAATATATCGTGAAAAGGTACAAGTAGAACAATCCAGAGAATGAAAAAATATCAGACATAAACGAGACGCTAAAATAAATGGAAACTAAAATAGAACAATTAGAAAAAGAAAATAGGAAGAACAATGACATCATACGTTACTGGAATAGTCACGTTACATAACATAACAAACGATAATTGGCAGAGACTATGAAACTTTGCAAGTAGTACACACATGACCATAAGCAGTGAAAAGTTCGAACGCCCGTGGTAACACAAAATAACGTGGACAGCGCCAGATCAAAGATATCACTCACAAATCGATCATGTACTAATTAATCACACAAGATGGATGTGAGAACATATAGATGAGCTTGCGCTGATACCGACCATTACATGGTAACAGCAACAATAAGTCCAAAGTTAAGCAAATCAAGTAAACAAATTAATAGAAAGGCTAAATGGAACAAATATAAACTAAATAACGAAGAGGAAAGAGAGAAATATACAGGGAAATTAAACATAAATATTATGAAGAAAGGAGTTACGGAAAATAAAGTAGAGGGAGCATGGTAAGCAATAAAACAATGCATCAAAATAGGAATGGTAAAAAATTAAAATAGAAAAAAATGGTACGATAAAGAATGTGGAATTATATCCGGAAAAAAGGCAAAGGCAAGAAATAAATGTACACCATCAAAAAAAAAATACAAAGCAAATTTACCAGGTAATAAAACAATAAATTAAAAATGCACAAAAAAGAAAAAAATAAACATTATGATTAACTGAAATGGTAAAATGAGCGAAACAGAACAGCAATATAAACAAATATGGGAAGGACACTTTAAATAACTACTAAAAGAACCAATAAACGAATCAGTAGAAGAGATGATGGAGAATGAAGTAAAAAAGTGGAGAGGAAAGTCAACAGATTAATTCAGAACAGTAAAAATGGAAAAGCTCCAGGGAAGGACGGAATTGATATGGAGTTCATAAAATACAGTAGTGACTAATTAGACTAATAGCAAGGTTATGGAGGAAGGATGATATGCGACAAGATTGGGAGATTGAGAGGGAAGTAATAGTAATTCGTAAAAAAGGACATACAAAAATGTCAAAATTACAGAGGTATAACACTACTTAACAACACATACAAAATTCTGTCAACAATAATTTAGACCAGACTAGCGACATCAGCAAAATGTAAAGTTGGGCATTACCGATGTGGTTTTGGACAAGATAAATTAACTATCGATGCAAAACATATGCTCAAACAGAATGTAAAAAACGCACATGGCAAAAGCTAATGTAGAGATGTTATCCATAGACATTCAACAAGCGTTTGACTCAATCAAGAGGAGAAAACTAATGTCAGCACTCAAAGAATTAAAAATTTAACCGAAGCTAAAAAGATTAATAAAAATGGCAACAAACGAATCAAGATTTAACATAAGAATTAATAACGGTGATACAAACTTATTTAAGGTAAACAATTGTATGAACTAGGTGATTCATTAAAAGTTACATTGTTTAAGCTGGCCCTTGGAATATGTAACAAGAAAAGTGAACAGGATCGAGGGAGCTTCAAAGAAAGGGCAATATACACATTATATATATATATATATATATATATATATATATATATATATATATATATATATATATATATATATATATATATATATATATATATATATATATATATATCATGTGTACTTTTCGTAGATACAACTGCCGTATTTTTAAATTTTTCCACTAATTTACCAATTGTGGTTACACTTGGAATCGGTCGATCCATAAACTTAATAGAAAATTGATACCGCACTCGTAAGTAACTATTTCCTCCGTAATACATTTTTATTGTAAAAATACGTTTGTCATTAGTGTAAATAACCAAATTTTAAAAATTGTCAAATCAAAACGTCAGAAACGTCGAATAAATCGCTCGCAAGAAATTAAAAAAAAACAGTCATAAGTAACAATATTTATTTTCATTAAAAATTTAATAAATCGATGAATTTACAAAAATTAAAAATTAATTTACGGGACCAAATTACTAGCAAATTGAAAAGTGTTTTACATCGTTTGATTCAAAAAAATGATATCTTTCGATTGACACTTCAATCTTTGTTGTCCGGTAGAGCACCGAGCAACAGCATGCAAAAAACTGATTTCCCATGTTAATCTCCTATATACACTTTTAAAACAGACACCCGGTATATATTAGAGATGGGCGAATATCAAATTTCTCGAATTCGAATATCGAATACGAATATTAATCAGATCTCGAATATTCGAGGTACTCGAATTTTTTGCATATAGACAAGTGGTCAATTTGACTTTCTGTCGTTGGTTATGAGATACCTAAGTTATTTTATTTTATTTTTTTGTATTTGGTTTTCATGATTTTGCAGTGTGTAAAGTTTTTGTTTTCTTATTATTTTCAATGATAGTTACTGAAAATTTTTGCCGAAGATGTAGAGATATGCTAGACGTTTAAATTGTCACTTTGATTATTAACTGATGAATAACAAGTCATACAAATCTAATTTTAATGTGTTTGATCATCAAATCAAATTGGCCACGGATAATGCCTATCTTACAATTTACGAAGTCCTTGACAAAATATCCTCGTCAATTAAAAAAGATTGATTAGAACTTAAATATTGAATGGTTCATAATAACCTTGTTAATCGTGTTTCTCATTCCCATATTAGTTTAGCTTTTATAATCTAAAGTGTAGTGTCCGAGACTATTTTATTTTATATTGTTTTCAAAAGTGTAAGTGTTTTATTTATACATATTTTAAAACTTCTTTTCGTTCAAAAGACGAAAATTATATACAAAAGCTACAGGAGAAATATATGAAATTACTTATCATCGCAGTTACTGTAGTTAGCAGCTCATGAAATCACTCAACTTTTATATGTGTTTATTCGTCCATAGATATTTTATGTCAATCATTTTAAATAATTAGCATTATTAGACAATATCCTGCACATGTTTCTGATAATAAATTCCATTCAATTGCAGTGTGACACTATAGTAAGATCTAAAAACGAAACAAAAATATAAGAATGGAACAGAGTATTTTTCCAGCTTTTGATTTTGAAAATTAATTCCACACAATTGCAGTTAAACACTCTATTTAAGAACAGAACGCGAATCAAAAGATAAGAAATATATTTTTCCTACGACAGTGCGGAAAGTTCCTTAAGTGTCAACGGAATGGCTATTATTTTCTGTTACTATAAATACAAACATGACAGTAAGACAATAAATCCGTAACAATCTTTGATATTGTTTGAGAAAATAAAAATGATCTCAAAATTAAATGCTAAATTGGTATAGGAAAATTTCTAGGCAATGAAGGTGTTGAAAAGCTATTGAAAAACTTGTGTTTTCGTTTGCACTCGTATTTCGTCTTACACATACGGTTTTCATTGTTATTCTCTCGACACTTGTATTACAATATACTATTGTTCAAATATAATAAAAAATAAATTCTTAATTTTAATAATTTAATTTTAAAAAGAAATTAATAATAAACAATTTGTTTTATAAAAATTATTCATTTACTATTGTTGAGACGCCACTGCTTCCTCAGCCGCTCACCGGTTTATCACCAACACCCAGCGCTATCTATTGAGCGCCACCACCTAACTTTAGTTTTAGTTATATTTCTTGCTGTTAATTTATTGTAAATTTCTCTTTTCTTGTAACTCGCTTTCGCGGTGCACCAGTCGCACGTTTTTTCTACTAACCTGTACGCCTCTTACGGCCACGTGTTTTTACACAATTTGCTTTTTACGCTCAAGTGTTTAGTGCTAATATTAAACATTATTTCAGCTTTCCGCATACGCTTTTACTGTTATTCCAACTGGGAAAGATTTTGTATTGCTACCAGCAAAACTTTGTCACTTAGTATTTTGTATGAATAATTTGTATTTGCTACTGTATCGTAAGTACGCTCTATTTATTTGTATTATCGCACAACATCAATTCATCTCGTTTTTTGGTTATAAGTCAATTCAATTTTGTAATTTTGGTTTATTTAAAGTCATTCATTCATGTTTGCTATTGTACAGTATTTCGATATTTTTGGTTATTAAAATAGATCCTAGTTTGTGTCTGCAAATTTACCTCTTGATTCCCTTACTCGCCATCAGGTTGTTCAGCCCTTCAGGCACCTTCGTTTGCGTTATTTGTAAATTCAATTACTCCTTTGGCTCTCCTTTATTTAAATTGTTGCAATAGCTTATCTTTCCTTCTCTTTGTTGATTAGACCACGTGACCACAGTTAGCTTTGTCACTTCCTGACGCATTATTTGTGGGCCTGCCCCTATTATCCTGTCTCTCCTTCAGCAAAGAGCTACCATCCTTGTGTTAAGTCTTCCAGAGCAGCTCCTGGAAGTGAAGAGCGTCCGTACCTTCTCCTTCCAGCATAGCATCACTCTGCCTTACTTTTTGCATTTTCTTTCTGCTCGCATTCCGCATTTCTCTCTCAACGCAATCCCCGCGAAACGACCCCTCGGTCGAACATTTGGTCCTTCGAGCCAAATCCGCATTATCCTCTCTCTACGCAATCCCCGCGAAACGACCCCTCGGTCGAACAACTATATTTAAAAATATAAAGATAATTTTTCCATTTATCGATAAATTAGTATTGAAAATCTTTATCAGAAGATAAACATTGCATTTCCCATAATTTTCAGTATAAATTCTTGTATATTATCCCAAGACCTGAATCGCAAACGAGATGGTAACAGGTTCTTACATGGAATTCGTAGTTTATATACGACGACATTCCTGCGCCGAAGTAAGGTATGCGGTACCACTTTCCGCTTAGCTTTATTAGAAAACTCTTGATCGAGTGTGATCTCAACACAGCCTAATATCGCTAAGACTTTATCCGAAAATATTGTTTCTTGAATAACGTAATGTATTTGTGAACACTATACACGTACCCGTTTTGAGAGGTTTGAATTGATCAGTTTACATGATGTCTGCAAATTGAGGAGGTTTGAATTATCTATTACGCATTATTGTATACATAAATACATAACATCACCCTATACTTCATTAAATGGGGTAACACGAACACCTGAAACATTCATTAATGCGAATATAATAATTAAAATTTAATTTAGTCTGTCATAATAAGATATATAAAATATTAGTATAATGATTATGACAATTAGAAGAATAAATAATATTACCTGAAACTAGCAGGAATCTTTATGGCTCAGGAAAGCTTTACTTTGCATGCCTAGTCAGGAAAATAACATATTGCCTGCCTAGACAGGTAATAAAAAACCGTGAGTGTCTAGTTCTTAGCAACATAAAATACTGACTTAATATGTAAGGCAAATATTTCTTTTAATTTAAATTAATTTAAAATATTTATTATTTGTTTATAAGTTTCAGGTAAAATGTTATACGTAATACACCAGAAAAGCGTCGTACAGGGTTCGTAAGCTGTTGCAAGGCTCACTGACGCTCGGCTAGAAACTATTTACTCATTGAACGCATTCCCGACTGCTCACGTAAATAACGATTTTATTATAATTTATTTTATTACATTGCTAGGATTCTTGTTTTATTCTTGAGATATTGTGGATTGGAATTTTTTTTTTTGAAAATTGCATTTCTGCTAAAGAGTGTGTATTTGGTTATCATGACAATTCAGGCTCTACAATTACTCATACAAGAGTTTGATTGAGCTCTGTGTCTAACTAGTTTAGTTTGTAATCAGTAGAGGTAAACGATATTAAAATTTAACAAACCAATATTCGATATTATCAGAATATCAATATATCGAGATATCGATATTATAAATATATCGGGATATCAAAATATCGCGATATCGAAATATCAGGATATCGAAATATCGGAATACTGATGTATGAAAATATAGTCCTATAGATATATCGGTATCGTCACAAATATACCATCGATTTTTTATATTTTGAGGAGAAAGGCATTCTCGAGTAAGTTATTTGATAACAGCGCGATACTAAATTTTCATGACGTCTGACATGATAACGATTAACAGTTAAACGAATAATAATTGACGTAAAATTCATTTTGTTTTATCTAAGGCTAATAACACTTAAAGTGATGTTGTATCAACATTTTAATTACCTGCGATACTTGGATATATATCAAACCGGATTTTTTTGCGTTATATATATATATATATATATATATATGTACCTTTAAATCAAGATATTTCTTATTTAAAATCAATGGTAATGAAACCGTTAAATACATACGCTTTAATAAGTGTAAAAAATCTAAGGCTAAGATCTAACTAACAAAGAATTCAACCCGCAAGCCTTAATATAAGAATAAAATCCATATACGTATTTCGAGATCTAAGTTCTCATTCTCAGCAGAAAAGGGAAAAAAATCAAGATTACACGACTTGTGATCCAAATCAGTGGTGAATCATGTCAAAATATTATCGTCAATTATCATAACAGTTCTAATAAATTCATTACACTACTGATAATTTATTTTGTACATTAATTAATATAAACACGACTAAAAAGTAAAAAATTCAATACATTGGTTTTATTTTTGTTCGATGTATGCAATATAAAACAAATAGTTTATGCTAGATTAGGCAATAATAATCATAATAATAATAATAATTTATAAAAATACCTATTAGAAAGAATAGCAATTTTTTGTATTGTTTTAAAATACTAATTAAAAGGTAAATTTTTCAAAATAAACGTATGAATAGTTACTATCAAAAGTATCTGTATTATGGAGTAAAGTAAATAACTTATAATTTAATTAGACTAATTCTTTAATAAATCTGCGTGGATGTTGTGTGAAAATTTTCAGGGGTTAATGCTACTCTAATTATAGGGATATAACGTGTTATTTTGAATGTATGTTTGATTGTTTAAATATGTATTATATATCATATTATTATCATATAATACGTGAAGATTGTTGAAAAACATCGCTAGCTTTGTGAAGAAGTTGCCTATTATATGAATTGAAATTATTATATATCCTAATTGCATGTTACATGTATATTTTGGTGCAGAAGTCTTTTAACTATATGTTGCCTTATAACGAAATAATTCGTTTAACACGAAATAAGCTTAACTGAAAATGAAATAAAATATAACATTCGATTTATCCTATGTAACAGGCTACTTCTGCAGTATTATTTATGTAACAAGGTGATGTCATATTCAAGATCTATATTAGATTCTGGCTGAGTAGACCTGCACAATTAACCCCCGCTAGGGGTTTATCGTATCAGTCGTCACTGTTACGCAAGGACAAAGGAATTTAACACTTTGGTAACAGTTTTACGATGGGTAGCAGTCTAACTGTTTAGTCTGCTTCTTTGTTGACTGCGACCCTTCAAGTCATCCACGGAACTTAAGATTATCCCCGATATTTTGTTTTAAATGCCTCCCCCAATCAACACAACAGTTCGAGTTCCAGATTTACTTTGTTTTGAGGGCAGTTAGTTTTCAATGATCACGTTGAATGGTTCGTTTTATGTTGGCATTCAATGAATTTTACTATTTATTATTAAATGAATATATTTTATTTTTATTATGATTTGAAACATTCATTTAATTTTCTATAATTATTATCCTTTCTCCAGGTTAAAGTGTAGTTTCACACAAAGAAGGTAATCACTTATATAATTCTCAAAAATTCATTAAGCTTTACATCAGGTTTCATTTACATTGGTTATTAAAGTTTCTTTTTTCCTTACATAAATTATGATAAAAAAGTTTCAATCTTAATAACAAAACAGAATTTTTGTTCAACTGCGTAGCAATTACTGGATATATGACACTGTTTACTTTCCATAAAACGTCACTTTATTGTACGAGTATCATAAAATAGCCTACTGTAAATGATTGACGTGGTTTAGAGCTTGTATACTTGAGTCTGTATATGTCGGCATTTCTAAACACTGATTCACATTATTTAAGTATTGTAATTACTTGAGTTTACGTTTTTTTTATGATGTTCTTTCTGATTCATTATGGCTATCGTATTACACGATTAAATTCTTGTTTTTAAGTTTTATTTTAAGTTTTTGATAGTATTCCATTCTGTTTTGTTGATGGGTCTTGAATCTTTTGAATCGATTTCTTTGCTTGTTAGTTTTAGAAAGATTGTATTTAGACAGTTGTTTCTCCGAAGGATTAATTATTGAATTTTTAGCAATTTCCGTATTTATTATTATTTTATCCATATGTTTTTGTTTCAGTAGTTCCCGTGGACAATATTTTAATCCTTTTTCTAATAGCTGAACTTCTTCTTGACTTAGTCTGGTGTTGGATAAGTTAATAACTCGAGAAAAGTACTCACGTTGATTTGACGGTTTAAGTTAATCTTGGGTTTTTGTACGCTTCTATTTATCAATAAGATTCTGTAGTTTGGTTTTCTGTTTCACGAATATGTTGTGTGTAATATCTTGTACTAAGATTCGTGTTTCACGGTCTATTACTCGTTTATCAAACTCGATGATATGTAGAAATTTAGCTAATCTGGTATGAATAACTTTGATATGTGATGAAAGGTTATCTCTTCTGTAGTACCAAATAACCTTTTAAGACAGTTATTGTCTCATTATAACATAGCTGTTGTTTTCTCATTTCCTGTTTATGTATCATGATTTTCCTTTTATCTTGCTATTTTTAAAGTTTTGCAAGCAGGATCTTCCTTTCCATTAATTGTACCACATGCGCACCTTCTCATTACTGTTTCTAATTTTGAATTCTTCAGCACTATGTTGTCCTATTTGATTATTTTATGTTGTATTTTCAGATACAGTTGCAATTTGGTGTTTTTGGTATAATTTTATCAGAGCAAAAATTTGTATGTTTAACACGTAGGAAAAGTGAACTTTCCGAACTCAAGTAGTTGCTACACTCTTACTGATTCGGCCCGAGATGATCATAGGTACACTGTTTATATTTTATCAGAAGAAATAAATAGACAATTTTTCGCTTTAAAAGCTATAATTGTCTTTTTACTACTTTTATATAAAATTTGTACATATACAAGTAGAACATTTCTATGCCATTTACTATAAGTGCCATTAAAAAGGGAAGAATTTAAACTTCATAGAAAGATGCCACATAATGTTTAATTTGCTTGAATTTAATAATTCAGGGAAGCTCTAAAAATTACTTATCTGCTACGGCACAGTGTCACACTTGGTAATGGATAAAAGACATGATGATATATTTGTTTATTAATTTCATAATTTATCTTTCGGCTTAATTCTGTAATATGATTTTATCAACAGTAATTCATTAAAAGAAATATTAATATTGCATCGTCAAACTAAATACATATTCATAATATTTCTCATTTCTACTTGATTTATATTATCTTAAATTACAGTAATGTGTTACTTCGTTATACAAATTTTCTTTTAGAACTCAGGTTAGTCTCACGGAAAGTAAAACTATAAAGAGTTAAACGTAGCGCAACGTAGCACAACAATGAAACCGCATCTCTTGTCTCGAGATAAGAGAAAAGATTTGGAGTTCATTCTAACGCTAATGTGTACATTAGTACGCCGGTCTGTTTATGTGTGGGTGACGTTACTCTCTCGGGAAGTAGTAAAAATATTAAAATCCGGAAGTGACGAAATCACACAGGCTGCATTTTGTATGGTGAAATAGATTTATTTCAATGAAAAATTATACGTCGGTGATCACTGTTATTTTAACAGGCACGCGTACCAATGTGCAAATTTTCGTATATTTGGCTGAATATGTTCATAAAATTGTTTACATATCATTATTAACAATTTAGATAAAGTTTTTAAGATATATACGGGTGTACCATTTTAAATTACTTGCTCGAATATTTCAAAAAATGCTCATCGAATGACAAAATATCCCATGCAAAAGTTTTATGATTTGGAAGGAAACATCCAATATTTCGAAAATTTTCCAACGCCTAGTTCCAACGGGCGGTGAGAGGAAGACAACTCTGATAATTTAAATGAGAACCCCTATTTGTTATTGTAGATTCGGATTTCACGCTTAAAAATACCTATGTTTTGTCTCAAACTTTATTTTTTTGTATTCAAGTCAGACGGCGCTGTAAACGACACGAAATAGTGTAGGTTTAAGTTGATATTTAAAACATTCGAAACCGGTAGGATGATTACTGGCCGCAATTCTCTTTATATTTTTTGCACAATAGACGCAAGAACCAAATTTGTAAACATAACTTACTGTCTTGGATATCATATCAATAAATATATATTAAAAAAACATGATCGTACAAAAAATATTGTCCTGTTTAATAAAACAAAATTAATAAGAAGAAATCTTGTAAAAAGTATATGAAAATATTGTGGACCCTTCTAAAATGATGATTATTTTGACTCGAGTTCAGATACTCATAACATAAATATGAACGCTGCAACGATTGGTCAGATATCCAAATATTATATCGTGTATGCCATTTAAAGACTTCGCTTAATCCTAATCCAGACAACTTTCTAGTTTATATTATTAAAACCTGCAATCATATATTCGTTGAACCTCTACATTTTCTCTTCAATCTTTTATTTCCTTCCGTTCTTAAATATAGCTTTATTTGTCCAATATTTAAATCTGGTGACGCTACTAATATCTCCAACTATTATTCTATTCCTATTCTGACAAATATAATACCTTATATAAAAGGTGCGTGAAGTTGGCAAACAAATTTAAGCACTAACGAAATAAACTATATATTCGGTTAGTGCTTCGATAGTGCTCGTTAGTGCCTTTAAAAAAATTATAACAGACATCACTTATGACGTCATAAATAACGTTCGATTAATATGCTGCCAAGTTCACGCCAGCTGACGGTTTTTTAAATAAATGAATATATATCATACCATCGGTTAGTGCTTCGTTAGTGCTTTTTAGTGCTTCTAAAAATTATATTCAAAATATCAAGGCGACGACATAAATAAAGTTCGATTTATTAGCTGCCAAGTTCACGCCAGCTGACGGTTTTCAAAATAAATGAATAAATTTTATGTCATCGGTTAGTGCTTCGTTAGTGCTCTTTAGTGCTTCTGAAAATTAAATACAAGATGTCACGGTGACGTCATAAATACCGTTCGATTAATTAGCTGCCAACTTCACGCCAGCTGGCGGTTTTCAAAATAAATGAATAAATTTTATGTCATCGTTTAGTGCTTCGTTAGTGCTCTTTAGTGCTTCTGAAAATTATATTCAAGATATCAAGGCGACGTCATAAATAACGTTCGATTAATTAGCTGCCAAGTTCACGCCAACTGACGGTTTTAAAAATAAATGAATAAATTTTGTCATTGGTTAGTGCGTCGTTTGTGCTCTTTAGTGCTTCTGAAAATTTTATACAAGATATCACAGAGATGTCAATAATAACGTTCGATTTAATTGCTGTTAAGTTTACGCCAGCTGACAGTTTTTAAAAATAAATGAGTAAATTTTATATCATCGTTCAGTACTTCGTTAGTTCTCTTTAGTGTTTCTGAAAATTATATAACAACTATCACGGTACGTAGGTCGAACGGGGGCTACAAAAATAAAAGCACGTTTCTGTTGTGGCAATGAAGAAAACGCAATCAAGAAAAGGTTGAAGAAAGAAGACAAATTGTGTAGAATGTGTACAAAAAGAGAAAATCAATGTGGCACATGATGTATGAATGTGAGGAAGGAATAAAAAATAAAGAAGAATGAGCGATATATTAGATATATCGGGACAATGCGAAGAATGGATAAAGAATATTTTGGGAAAAAGAAGAAAAAGTGAAACGTAGATATATAAATGTATATGTTAAACATATATTTTATATAAGTATCCACGTATGTTTTTTTTTGTAGATTCTAAACTTTAGGACAAGGCATAAAAATATCATGATATTTATATAAATATCAAAATATCGGATATATAACGATATATATCAGATATATATATATATCCAAATGTTGATATTTATTTACAAATTTAAATATCAGATATATATATACAGGGTGTAACAGCGAAACCAACCACCGCCTATATTTTCTTTATTATTATAGTTACAAAAAAATATTATAAAGCAAAGTTGTAGAAGACCAAGGGGGACATCTGGTTAAAGAATAAAATAATTTTTTTAACCAGTGGTTCTCAAGCTACAACACAAAGTTATATTTTTTCAAACGGGATTATACTTATTTTTTAGGCCTATTCGATAGAGTATTTTTTTCTTAATTCAACCATGTAATCATTTTATATCCTTACATAACAAAAATATTGAGAAAATTCAATTTATATCATCTCATTTATTGATGTTATAAATGATGAGATGGAATCGCTGGGTTATACATGTATATGGACTTTTAAAAATCACAAAATATCGCCTAATTGTGAACATTACCTAAAATTTACAGCCGAATGCAAAGAATGTACCGCAGAATTAAATGCGTTCGGCGAAGAAACCAAAGGGGACAATAGTTTAACTGTCATATGCAAATTATATAATTTGGATGTGTCTAAACATACTAATACAAAAAAAAAATTTAACAGGTAGAAACCGCGCTGAATTAGGACATATTTTACGTGCAGGCCAGTTAGCAGTAAATTGGCGACGACAAGAAGCAAGTACAAAAATGCAATTAGGAGACAAGGAGCCTAGAACGTTATATTCACTACAAACATTAAGAACGTGTAAGTCACAAGCAAGTAACGTAACAGCAAACTTAAGCAAATGTCCAATACAGAGTTTACAGATTTTAAAATATACACAGCCCTATTCTCATAGCATGCATAATTTGTCTTGTGACAAATTTGTTTTACATTATTGGACTCCAGAGCAACTGCAAGTGTATAACTCATATTGTAAATCAAATATAAGTAAACTTGCAATAGACGCAACAGGCTCCATAGTTCGGAAAATAAATCGCCCGTACAGCAATACTTCTGGACATATATTTTTGTATAGCGGAGTAATACATTTAAATAAACCTAATGGGCAAATACCCGTCTGCCAGATGCTATCAGAAGCTCACGATACAATAACAATATCGTGTTGGCTAAATTTTTGGATCAAATGTGGAGCACACAAACCAAAATTAGTAGTATGCGACCATTCATTAGCCCTATTAAGTGCTACATGTTGGGCTATGAATAATATGTATTTAAACAATTATTTGGAATTATGTTATAATATTCTAATTGGGAAATCAAATGATATACCGACAACATATATAAGAGTGGATTATGCACATTTGATGCGCTTGGTAAGTAACTGGTCCAGTTTAAGTGGATATAGGTCACCTAAACGAAAATTTTATATGAAAGCAATGAGTCTGCTAATTAGATCCACATCAATAGAAGAAGCTGAAAATATATTAGAGTCCTTATTCATTGTTAGTTATAGTGAGTATTCTGGAGAAAAAACTGAATGTGATTATCATAAAAAACAACTGAAACTTTTGATATCAGGATGTAATTTAGTGGAATTAGATTTTGATACGGAAACAATTGATGCTTCAGACAAGTTTGAAAATACCAAAAAATTTATAAATGAAATGTCGGAAACATATTCGAGGACTTGTAATGAGTGGTTTCTGAACATTAAGGAAAGAAGTTTACAGAAATGTAATATTATGACTGATGATGAGAACTATCATTTTGCACCTGAATTTGCAGCTAATTTAGAAAAATTTATGAACTCATTTTTATTGTGGTCAGCAGTTCTAATCAAAAAGTTTGGCTACGGCAACAGGACCGAATCTTCAAATATAGTTGAAAGCTACTTTAACGATTTAAAAAGCAGAACGCTCAAATCACTCAATTTACAAATTGACAAATTTTTTCTGTTACATTATCAAACTATTCAAGGAATGCTTGTACTCACACCAACTGTACTTGATGAGAAAGATAAAACAGGGAAAATAGATACCAATAATGGTGAAAAGGATTTTATTAAGACAAGCGTGACAAAAAATATTCTGTTGCCACTGGGAATAAATAATATAATAGAAATAGAAAACAAGACAGAAAATAATTTAAAGATATCCGACATACATTTGGAGAAGGATGAACGTAAGTTGTTTGTAACAGATGTTTAGCATTTTATGTAGATCTAACAGTTTGTATATATTTTTTTAGGCGTGCACACTGAATTTTGGTCAGGTTAGTATTTAAAACAATGTATAAATATGGCTACAACTTCAGCTCAAGACACAAAATTAAATTTCTAATTTAATTAATAAATGGTTTCTTTTTTTCTAGCTAAGGGAAAGAAAAAGAAGTCTGCGCACAAGAACCCCTGTCCAGAAATTCTCTACGTTAATGATGGTGACAAAATTAATATAGGCATATTAAGTAATGGCAATACTAGATCCCGCCCTATAGTAATTAATAAAAATAAATTCTTATTATCACAAACTTGTGCCTTTGATTGAATTGTACAAATATTTGTAGCAGCTTTTGCGGACAGCGTTTTATATAAAACCGCATATGAAACAGGTGACGATGGTGATACAGCAATGATTAATTTAATAAAGTGTTTTTTGAGGTCTGGTCCTAAACAAAATGCTTACAAAATAAGAGGAGATATTATAATAAGTTTGGATTGTTTTCAAAAACACACCTTAGTAGATGGAACAGTAAAGATAGATTGCAGTGCAAATGTTGTAACTATCATGACTAAATTATTCAGTGAATATCCGTCGGCTACAGAAAAATCGTTTTGTTCTCTTGACACATGTTCGCGGGATATTGTGCATCGATGCATTAATATATTTCCGATTAATGTTGACATTTTAAAATTAGGTTATAAAAATATATCTGAATCCATTTTTTCTGGTATGGAAAAAAATACTAAATGTGTTATAACAACTAATAATATGTAACAATAGCATCGTTTTTGAAGCAAAAATTTGTGATCATATAATTATTGAAACAACAGATTGCGGCCCAACTTTACTATCGGAAATACCAATTTGTATTAAAATGTATGAAAAATTTTTTTTATATTAAGAGGGTTATGTAACTACATACCACCTGTTTCAAAAAGTATCAGTGCTACGGGACACTATACAGCATATTGCCGCCGTATAGATTCAAATTGGGAATTATTTGATGATTTAAAAAATAAAGTATTGCGTGTTAGTAATGCTACTAGAGTTAATCCGCATGTTATATTATATACTATTTAAAAAATATATTATATAATGTGTGTTTTTTAAATAAAATTGATGTTAAATATTTTCTTGTTTTATGAATTTGTTGGCATGTTAATACCTACTTCAATTTTTATTATATAATATGGAATTATCATATTTTGAAACAAACATTTACTTACGATATTAAATTTTAATTGTTTCTGTAAGCGTATATATTAAAAAATAATTATGGGATGCTACAAGTTCTTCAAAAAAACTGACATGTACAGTATTTTCATATATTATTTGGTTTCATAATATTTTGCTTGACAGCTATGACTGTTTGTGTGCTAATTTGAGAAAAATACAAATAAGGATAGTAATTTCTTTACAATTTAGCATGATATTGTAAGAAAATAATTAAAATTAATCAGTTTTCAATTACGGTATAACGGTTAATAACGAATATTCGGTGGTAAAAATTTCATTTGAATAAATAATAAATTTTAGCATAGCGTGTATGTTACAGTAGTTAGATAAGTTCAATACAAATAACTTTAATTGCCAGTTGCATCACTGCCAGTTTCAAGTTAAGCTCATTCTAAAAATGACAAAATCATGAACTTTTAATTAATTCCGTTTATATAAAATTTAAATAACAAAATAGTATGTACTTATTGAGTGACTGAATAAAACCATTTTTTACTTTTAAGCTACAGCAGTGTAACTGGGCATTGGAGAAACGAATTTTAAAAATAATTTAAGAAGCACTAACGAATTTTTTTTAAACCTGGCGTGAACAATGCAGCCAATTAATCGAAGATTATTTATTACATAACAGTGATATCTTGTAAAAAAAAAATTAGAATCACTAAAGAGCACAAACGACGCACTAACCAATGACAAAATTTATTCATTTATTTTTAAAACCGTCAGTTGGCGTGAACTTGGCAGCTAATTAATCGAACGTTATTTATGACGTCGCCTTGATATCTTGAATATAATTTTCAGAAGCACTAAAGAGCACTAACGAAGCACTAACCGATGACATAAAATTTATTCATTTATTTTGAAAACCGCCAGCTGGCGTGAACTTGGCAGCATATTAATCGAACGTTATTTATGACGTCACCGTGACATCTTGTATTTAATTTTCAGAAGCACTAAAGAGCACTAACGAAGCACTAACCGATGACATAAAATTTATTCATTTATTTTGAAAATTGTCAGCTGGCGTGAACTTGGCAGCTAATAAATCGAACGTTATTTATGTCGTCGCCTTGATATTTTGAATATAATTTTTAGAAGCACTAAAAAGCACTAACGAAGCACTAACCGATGGCATGATATATATTCATTTATTTAAAAAACCGTCAGCTGGCGTGAACTTGGCAGCATATTAATCGAACGTTATTTATGACGTCATAAGTGATGCCTGTTATAATTTTTTTAAAGGCACTAACGAGCACTAACGAAGCACTAACCTAATATATAGTTTATTTCGTTAGTGCTTAAACTTGTTTGCCAACTTCACGCACCTTTATATAAATATAGCTACAGTCTGTTCACAATTATATATTTCAACATAAATATGGTTTTATTTCTGGCAGACCAACAACAACAAGTTTATTAAACTTTATTAAATATCCTTGCACGATAATTCACAAATTTATGAAATATACAGATATCAGAAAAGCAATTGTAGTAAAGTACTTCTAAGTAAACAAGATAAAAAAGATTTTCTTTACATCTTCTAAACTCATTATATTATATTTAGAGCAGAATGTAACACGGTAAAATTAAAGACAACAATGCAAATATTTATTTTTTTCTTGCTTCACGTGTTTTGTCATTAAATTTCTTGTTCATATGGCATTACAGCCCATCATTAAATTTACCTTGTTATATTTTGTTTAATTTCGCATAGCCACCTAGAATAGTTGAATAAAAATAATTTCTGACATTTCTCAAATATCTTATTTATTTCGATTTTTTTTTCATATACATTTATGACAAGTAATACATCATTGAAAAGAGAAAAAAATGGCGGATTTTATTTTTATATAATAATTGTAGGTACCCATTTGAAATATAAAAGTTGATAGTCGTGTCATGTAAACCTGAATTTATAAAAAATGTCTATATCTGTCATAAAATAGTATATTTAATATACTAAAACTTCCATATGAAGAAAATTTGTCTATTCCTTATAATAAAAAAGTTAAGAGGTTGTTCGTCTAACCAAATTTATCCTATATATATATATATATAATGGGGTAGGTGGCTCAGTGGTATCGAGTTGTTCTGTGGATCTTGAAACTCTGGTTTGATCCCCACAGCCCCCAAACAGTTTTCACCAATTTATATCTACCCTTGTGGCTCTCCCTCCATTAATCTCATTGGGGGCCGTGATTTGACGACTGATAACCGCACTTCACGCGAAGAAATATATAATTTACCGAGATCTACTATGGCAGAGTGCAACACCCAGTAATGGGTAAAAGGCGTGGTAATATATTTATTTATGTATATTAAAACATGAACAACATTAAAAAAGATTTATGTTACCTGCAGAAAATATTGCTACAAGTTCCCCGTGTCACTTCACGAAATAAAAATATTTTCAATTGAAAACGGCCAGAACAAACTATGAATTGAAAACTCATTTAAAACAGCTTTGTGTTATTTACAACAATATATTATGTAGTAATACATATTTGGCGACTCTTTAATTTAACTTAGACGTAATTTAGTTCATTATTTTGATACATGTAAGTTTATCTTTCATTTTTAGGAATATAGTTATTGCTTTGGGTTTTCTAGACTTATTTATATATGTCAGTACCTTCTCAAAATTGTTGTTTTTGGTTAATGATTGTTCGTATGTTCGTATCAACCATCATTCTTATACTTTTAAGTATTATTTTTTCTTATGTATAATTGTCTAGAAATTGGGTTCCTGTATGCTGTTAAATAAATAAATATATCATCACGCATTTTACCCATTATAGAGTGTGGCACTTCTCGGTACATGATATATTTATGCGTGTGAAGTGCGATTTCTAGCCGTCAAAACAAGTCCACCAAAGATAATAGAAAAGGGGGAGCCACAGGAGTAGTTTTTTTAATATAGTGTTTGTTGGTTATGTGAATAGAACCCGGGTTCTCAAATCTACTGGCCGACTCGATACATCTGAGCCACTTACCCCATGTGTATCCTTTTGGATTGAATAATTTAAATAAATAAATTCAGTATTTAGATGATGCCTATTTCACTTAATAATAATAGTAGCATAGTAGTAGATTATTTAAATGTATATTTGTATGTAGCTATGAATCATAAAAACAATTGGTACCTAACTATAAATTTATAAATAGAATTTTTAATAAACTGATATTGATTTATTAATAAGTATAATATATAACGTAGGCAAAATTAAAAGGCATATGTGTGAAAATGTAAATAAATAGATAACTAATATCATCTAGTGAATGTAATATAGTACGAATTAGAAGTCTGTCCTCATTACATCGCTCTTTTCCTTTGTCAAGTCTCCATAAAGACTGAATAATGGCTAGGTTTATACCGTACAGTTATATTACACTTGTCCTACATTTGGACTAAGTAAATGAAAAAAGGATATGTTTACATCGAACAAACATTTGATATAAACCAAATAAATATAAGTAACATATAGTTCATATAGATTTGGGCAAATTAAATTATTACTATTCGATTTTGTTTGACACTCAGAGGTTATGTAAAATTGTTATTTATAAATATTCAAACATGGGCAATATGAGCGTTCAATAATATGTAAAATATTTTTTAATAACTACTTAAAAATTATTTTTATTTTTCACAAATAACCTAAATATCATAATACTGTTTTGGTTTTTATGTACTGTACAATCTACAAATACTTGAATCACGCCGGTTTACATCACATTTAGATTACTTGCGTCACATAGTAATATAGGTTCTGACAAGTGAAAAGTAGATCTGACCCAAAGTCGAATAAGTACATATTTGAACTGATTATACCGTGCTATCTATTTTGATTTAGGTTGAATATTAGGTTTAGATCTACTATAAGTCTGCAGTGTAAACGTGGACAACGTCTGATACATGTTTGAAATAACAAACATTCCTATTAACCACATATCAGGACATTGAAGCGTTAATATGTGATTTTTGCCCAGATCTGTCTGCTGTCTGGACAAGAGAAATTCACACAACAAATCAAATAGATAAAAAACGTGACCAGGAAATATTATGATGTGTACAGGGTAACTTCAAAATTCGTTTAACGCGTTGTATCTTATTTATCTTTCTGTTTGATATTGAAAAAAAGATGTGTTTGTGTTTGTTACGATCGCAATCAAAGCAATAGGGAAACTATTATTTTAAGGCCTCCGCTACAAACTGCTTATTGAGCTCCTTACGGCTTTATCATGCTTACCCTCTTTTTGTACATAATATTTAGGAATTAAGTACATTAAAATTTAGTTCAAATTATTGCTTAAAATTTGAAATATACATTTTAATAAATTGAAAAAAAATATTACAATAATCATAACAATTATTTTTACGCAACCGTTGCATCTTGTTTTTAATTTATTTTAGGGGAATATGTTTGGGAAAAATTGTGCAGATTTGAATTCTACATCTGTATCAGTTAAAAAAATAATTTTACTAATTTATTAACTATTAAAAAAGAAATTAAAATAGAGCAAATATTTAGTTTTTTTATCTGTCTAGAAAATAGAATTTTTTAAGGCTACTGAATTATAAATAAAAATATTTAAATATTTCAGAAAAGACAAAACATGTATTATTTTATTCATATATCAGTTATTAGCTATTATTACTTTTGAAATATAGTATATAGGTTTATTAGAGAATATTATGAAGTCCATAAATCGTAGCAACCTTATCATCGTTGAAATCAGAAAATAATATTTGCTTATGCCCACATTTTAATACTATGTATAATTTTTATTTGAAACTATTTATTTTCTCTCACATTCCATACAAGGCACACAAAGTCACAGTTTTTTTCGAATGACATTCGTTCTTCAAATATATAAATTTAAAAATATTATTATTACTAATAAAATTTCACATCAACTACTGTTTCAGATTGCAGTTGTTATATTTAGTAGCTGTATATAGATACTTATTTATTTATTTTGCTTTCACTGCGTCAAATAAAAGTAAAACATTTGTTTCGTGCATAATGCTACTTTTATGATTTTTAAGAAAAAAAATTTTATTTGACAATTTGCCGATGTTTATTAATTCGGATTTTTATATCTTCCCATGATATCTGCTTCGGTGACTGCAAATTGCGCAAAAATGATATAAAAATAAGTACTTTAAGGTCTAGGGCCGAATTTCGCTAAACATTATCTCTTTACTAGATGTACACAAAATGTAATAAACTTATCAAATTTATGTCTTACACATAGTAAGTATGTATTGTATTTTAACTTGCAATTATTGGCACTAATTTGTTGCCTAAATAAAAAATATTTTTGTGAATTATAAAGGAATTAATCTTAGCGTTAAAATGAAATCGGCAGTTAATCTGTTTCACTAATCTACTGTTATTAAACAAAATAAATATATTCATAGTTGGTTAACTTTGTTTTCGCAGCAAAGCTATCCTAACCGATTGTAGAAAATTGCTTCGATTCAGAATTGTTCACTTTTGATTTTAACTGTGGATGCATTTAAATTTTATACATTCCTGTGTGTAGTATTTTGTATTACTGTTTTTAATCACTTACATGACATTCTAAACACAAATACACAATTTAAATAATTTTACATATCAAAATATTCCGAAGCATACCATAGCGTCTAAAACCACAACGTCGCCAAGTTCATGACATCGACAAACCACATCATTGACACAACCTAGCACCATAATATTAATTGAGCATAAATCGAGTTTGTATAAGTTACATTAGCGTTACCGTTCACATTGTCAATCAGTATAGAAAACATTTAATAGATGACGATGATTATTACTATCAACCAAATGAATCGACAACAAGTTTCCATAACAATTTTTAATATAAAAAAATACTCATATAACATAGCCCTTCAATTGCCCTAGCAACGAAATAGTAAATATAATTAAGAAAATAAACAAATAATATATTTATTATATGAAAACAAATGCTATTAAATATTATGATTTATTGCTTTTACAATTACATTAAATTAAATATATTGTAATATTTTACCGATTTTAAGTATAACTATAGCATTTATGTTTGTTAGATACTTATAAACACAAAATAAATTATGATTTATTTGGTCATTCTAACTTAGCTATTGTTCATATAAATTAAGCGAAATATTCTTGAAATTTTATAAATAACAATTTAATTTCATGTAGGTAACGTTAATATCTAAAAATATCTAAATATTAATTCATCTCTTTTCGAAGTTCTAGGCTCTGCTCGTTCGTCACCTCGTCTGGAAACATCTTACTCGTACTGTGATAATTTATTTACAGGTTTAAATAACTATTACAAACTGATCTATACAAATTTCGAGTGAATTCAATTAATAATTTCTTCATAGATCTGTTGTAGAGAATAAAATTCTATTTCTAAATCGATCAATATTTTTTATTGTACTTGTTTAATAACTGTAAACTACTTCCTATGGCGCTGCAGCCCAAATCGTGCCTGGCCTACCAGGCACCGAGCCGCAGTTTTGACACTGCCGTACTTCCGGTATTCGTAGTCAGATGCTACCTTATTTAAGGCGTATAAGACTAGCACCCGAGTATTTATAAATATATATAGCTTCGTTTTATATTTTTAACGACAAATCACACATTGTCGACAGGCAGATTCGATATGACGAACCTTGATTCAGGTGATGTCACAAAAACATCTAAAAAGACTGAATTCAAGTAAATGTTAACCATTTCTCTGTGATATAAATATTTTATAACAGAATTTTGTATAAAACAGTGAAAAAGTTATTTTATTCAAATATCAATTATGATATAATTATACTATTTTATTTCTTACAAGATTATCAATATTTTAAGAAAATATAGCTATTTTTAGACAATTCTAAATTCAGTGTATACGGTAGGGGCGGTGGCCGAGCATGTTAATGCATATCTCTTCACAAACTTTCATATGATATCTTTGAGTTACTTATAAATGACGATATAATAAATATGATGGTTATATAAACAAACAGATACGCATCTCAGTGTGAAGTAAAAGAAAGTGCACCCAGACCTAGAATCCATGATTGGAACAATACAAATGTTACCGAGATGAAACAGTTTATCGGTATCTTATTATGGATGGGTCTGTATCCAAGTATTGAATATTATTGGTCAAAAAATATTATTTATGAGAATTCAATTAAATCTGTAATGTCACGGAATCGTTTTCAATTGATGTTGAAAATGTGCCATTTTAATGAGAACGACAACTTATCTAATGACAGATTATAGAAAATAACACCACTTTTACAGAAACTTATAAAAACCTGTCAAAGCCCATTGATTCCAAACGAGGCTGTATGTATTGATAAGACTTGTGCCATTTAGAGGAAGGTTGAGTTTTACACAATATATCAAAAATAAAAATCACAAATTTTGTGTTGAAAAGGGTTACACATATAATCTATTAGTATATTGTGGACAGGATAAGGAGGAAGGTAAATCTGCATCACAAAAAGTTGTGCTTCCTCTTGCAAACAGTTTATTGAACAAAGGACGAACAATTTATACAAATAACTACTACACAAATGTTGCATTAGCGCATGTTTTACTGGCACAAAACAATCATATAGTAGGTACATTGCGGTCAAAACGAAAACTAAATCCGAAGACAAGTATAGAAAAGAAACCGAAAAAAGGAGAGACAGAAGCTGCTGAAAGTAATACAGGTAAATGGAAAGACAAAAGAGATGTGATAATTTTTTCAACAAAACACACATCTGAATTGATAAAAGTTAGCTATGGTCGCAAATAAACAGAAAAATCGGCTTCAGTCATTTATTATAATAAGCATAGAGCTTACATAGATTTATCAGATCTAATGAAGGCGTATAGTACACAGTAAAATGGTATCGCGAATTGGTCATTGAACATATAGCTTGTACGGCATTAGTGAATGTATTTATTTTGCACCAGGAAATAGCTAATGAAAATATGTCAAATGAACAAAGTTCAAAGAGTAAGTAACAGCAAATCTTTTAGATATAAATATTACACAAGCAGAAAAACATAACATAACATAACTGCAGGCGCAGATGTGTTGTGTGCTATGGGAAACTAAAAATTAACACAGCCGAACACATGCTCAAAAGAAGACTCCACATATAAAACTAAAATGTACAGAATGTGACAAACATTATTGTCTACATTGCTTTTTTACAGTGCATAATGCCACAAAATAATTTTTTGCACGTATATAATACATATTTATATTTATATCAAATATGTACTGTTTAGATTTTTTTCATATATATAAATAAATAAAAAGCACAATAACCATATCGAAGGAAGAGGTCGAAATAGCAATATCCAAAATGAAAAATGGCCGATCACCAGGCTCTGGAAATATTCCCATAGAATTATTAAAAACGGGAGGACCACCTTTAACAAAAAGGCTAACACACCTATTCAACAACTGCTGGGAGAAAATACAATTTCCCTTGGAATGGAAAAAAGCACATTTGATATCTATTTTTAAGAAGGGCAACAGAAAAGTCCCAAATTGCTATCGAGGATTGAGTGTAAACTGCACAATATGTCGAGTATTTAGAAAAATGATGCACGACAAGATAAAACAAAATATCGGCCATACAATCGGAGAAGATCAAAGTCCATCATGATCACCAAAGGATTGAGACAAGGCTGTAGTATGTCTCCGCTCTTATTTAATCTATATGTAGAAGCCGCTCTTAAAACCTGGAAACTACATTGTGTGAGGTATGGGTATTCCTATAGAAAATGAAACATAATTTTCCTTACACTTTGCGGACAACCAAATAGTGCTAGAACAAGATGCATACGACCTAAAATTTATGTTAAAAAGACTATACTCCGCGTACCAGGAGTTGGAACTGCAAATGAGTCTTAAAAAAACAGAATATTTGGTGATAAACAGTAGTGCCATATTAGAAGTGTTAATCAATGAGGACGTTAATTGCAATCAAACTGAAACTTAGGAGCATACGTCGACGTAAATGGATTAGGAGAAACCGAAGTTAAACATAGAATTAATCAAAGCAAAAAGATCGTAGGAGGCCTAAACTCTTTCTGGTGGGACAAAAATATCACTAATGAAAACAAGAAAAGAGTTGGTAAAGCACTGGTGGAATCCGTGTTATGCTATGGGTCAGAAGTATGGGCCTTAAATGCTGACTTGCAAAGAAGAATTTTAGCAGTAGAAATGGACTATATAAGAAGGAGCTCAAGAACATCAAGGCTTGAAAGAAAAACAAATGTAGAAATTAGAAATAGAATGAAAGCAGCAGAAACGGTACTAGACCGAATCGAACAAAATTCCTTAATATGGTTTGGGCACATGCTACGAATGCCAAAAGAACGTTGGCCCAAAAAAATATTTCAATGGAAACCACCAGGGAGGAGAAAACGCGGCAGACCACGTAGATCCTGGAACGAGTAAATCAGGAGGTCAATGAATGATCGCAACCTGGAAGAAGATGATGCCTTAGACAGAGAGGTTTGGCGAAGGAGTACGGGAATACGGCAACACGCTGTCCATAATTACCTCTTTAATATAAATTAATGATCTTGTATTACATATTAATAATTATGCTTTATACGATAATTACTTTGTATTATAAATTACTTGTTCCTGTATTAATAATAGTAATATTAATATATATACAGTTTTTCCTTGCGCGTTGCTTCCCAATTGATTTTAGACAAAAATGCTTCAAATAAAAGTTGTAAAGCTTAAAATTCTGCATGTAATCCACTAATGAGATTTTATTTGTGGCATTTCATACCCGAGAAAATAAATTTTAAAGATTTTTGAAAATTGCTTATTTGTAGCGATAGCCATGGAACTCAAACAAAATTACAAGCAATTGTATGACATTGTAACTGTCAAAAAAAGTTTGTGTTTTGTGATTTTCGTTTAAAAACAAATATTTTTGAAAGTTTTCTCATGAAGAGAAGCTTCAGATCATAAAATGGTGCTACTCTGGACAAAGCTACAGAAAAATACGTGATTTAATAAGTGTAGTCTGGACGAATTCCAAGTAAAACCACAATAGTAAATTTTATTAAAAAAATTTAAAAAACTGGAACATTCAATTTTAAGAATCAAGAAATTATCATGTGTCTTATAATAATGAAGCAAATGTCTTGGCCATAATTGAAGCAAACCCTACCCTTAGTTTAAGGGAAATCGCTATCGAAGTCGGAATTAGCCATGTATCAGTATACAATATTTTTAAGAAATATAAATACTATCCATACTAATTTCACTGCCATCAGGAACTTCTTCCAAATGATTATGAAAATCGTGCCAACTTTTGCGAAATTATTATGAAAAAGGCAAATGAGAATAGAAATTTCATAAAAAATATTTGTTTTACGGACGAATGTACGTTTACTTTAAACTAAAAGCCAAATCTACATAATTGTCGGTATTGGTCACAGTATAATCCGCACAACATCTTAGAAACTAATGCTCAGTACATACAAAGGGTAAATGTGTGGGCTAGTATACTTGGTAGCCATATAATTGGACCGTTTTTTATTGAAAAAATCAATTCTAACAAATACTTAGAACTTCTTATCGAGAAGGTGGGACCAGAGATTGCTACTTTAAATTTGGAAAATGTGTGCTTTCAACATGATGGATGTACTGCACATAATGCTCATGTAGTACGACAGTATTTAAATGATACATTCCCGAACATTTGAATTGGCAGAGGAGAAACAATTAATTGGCCTGCACGGTCACCCGATTTAACACCGTGCGACTTTTTTTTGTGGGGACACTTGAAAAATGTTGTAAATAGAGAAAGATTTGAAAATATTGAACAACTTAAAGATGCAAGTTCTAATGAATGTAGAAAAATAAATGCCAGACAGCTGCATAATGTTAGAGACGGCTTTTATAATAAACTTGGGTATTGTTTAGCGAAAAATGGAGCGTTATTCGAACATTTAATATAAAATTATATGCATCCTTGTTTTCTGATTATTAAATAAATACATTATTCTTGTCTTCATTTCTGTTTTATTTTGTATGTGTTGAGAGCTATGTAGGTATTCTAAAATTAAAACAATGTATTTAGGCATAAAAATTTAAATTATAATTCTTTGTAACATTCGATTTGCCCTTATTTCTTTAAACTAAATATTAATTTTTGGCTGTATAACTGGCCATAATTCAATTTAATTGTCTGCATATTTAACTTCTATTAAACGAAAATCACAAAACACAAACTTTTTTTGACAGTTACAATGTCATACAATTGCTTGTAATTTTGTTTGAGTTCCATGGCTATCGCTACAAATAAGCAATTTTCAAAAATCTTTAAAATTTATTTTCTCGGTTATGAAATGCCACAAATAAAATCTGATTCGTGGCTTACATGCAGAATTTTAAGCTTTACAACTTTTATTTGAAGCATTTTTGTCTAAAATCACTATAAAACACATTAAAAAGAACATTACAAAAATATCATTATCACAGTTTTTAAATCTTTTACTAGATTTCTATTTATTCTTTTATAGTTAATTGTTAAGAGTTGTTGTAAGGTTTAAACATTGTTGACTATTTATTCTTTTAATTTGTGACTATTAGGTTAGGTTTATTTAAACAATTTGTTTATGTCAATTATTAGACGTTACATATCCCTGAAGAAGGCGATGGTTATCGCCGGAACGTCGGAATTGTAATATTTTAATAAATTAGACTGACATTCCAATTATCGAAGTTTCTTCATTATTTAAACAGTCGATCATCGTATTTACTCTAAATATGTGGATGTTCTTAATTCGACCAAGTCGCAGAATACTAAATTCTCTAACAGTTGTGCTACTTCTTCCAAATTCAGAACATTCAGATAGTAAAAGTATCCAATCCATGTTTTACTTTCCAAAAATTAGCAGTACAAATCAACCTCACGGTATTTACTTAACTACTGACTTAAACTTGAAAATCTCTAAATGCAGGAAAAAATCATGATTGTAGTTAACGGTAAAAGAAAGAGAAAACAAAAAATTGTAAGCACGATGCCTGTCCAACATACAAAATTCCACAACTTCCATACCTCCGGCGACAAAGTTACTTCCCCGCTTCAACGGTCGCGGCACTAAGGCGCCATAACATAGAAACGAAGAAAAACGAATTAAATAAAACGTAACATAATTTAAAATTTAAACATTTTTTCTTCTGTAAAATTTAATTGTCAATTTTGAAATTAGACCTTTGGTTCTCGTATATTCGATTCTTATATTATTTATTTTTACTCATGCAATTTAAGATATATTGTTGCACCTAAGCCAACAATTATTTTTTCCTTTTCTATCATTCTCAAAGGTATTTTAAAAATGTCTAATAAGTATATAAAATTTTTTAAAAGTTAATAAATATTAAACTTTTTCATCCTGTAAACTCAGTCAATAACTCTGACAAGTAGCGAAATAAAATTTAAAGACTCCTTATCCGTAGATAAGTAACAAGTTATTGAAATACATTTTCGACTCGCTAATACTTTACTCGTCATGGTGCGATTTTAGAATTTCAACATCGTTAAGCCCGTTTTATTTTAATTTTTCTCAAATATCGAAGCTCTTCGCTTTTGGTTTGCAACACATTAGCACTTCACTTTTGAAAGCAATTTATTAAGTACATATCAAATTTTCATGTAACAACGTAAACTTGTAAACTTTTATAATCATTTCAGTGACGACGACGGTCTAGCAAATTTTTTTAGGACACAAGTTCGCTCTTTGCAGCAGCTTATAAAATAACACTGTGATGCTTCATAGTGACAATGCCTTTGTCTACTGTGACGATCTTCGCTCTGATCGCCAAATTTGTGATGTTCTCTGCGGGTCGCCGCCTCGGTGAGTACCCTCGGGCGCCAGTCTTCGAAGTCGGTGCGGACGGTGGCGACGACGTCGTTTGCCTAGATAGCTCTGTGGAGAAAAGGATTCCAGGAGGTTCACTACGTGCCCAGGTGGCTTTTAAATGGCACTTCGTACACTGGTTTATATGGTTTATTTAAACAAATAAAACAAAGAAATGACAATTAAGTACAAAGTTATAAAAAGTGATTCCGTAAAATGCAGCGTAAATCTGTCTAACTTCTAGATCCTGATTAGATCAATTACTTGCAACTGCAGGAAGACGCCACAATCACAATAATTGAACTAGCCTCAGAACTGATTGTCGACTATTGTGGGAAGACGCCACAATGACAACAATCGAGCTAACTTTAAGTGAGATAAGCTAAACACTGATTAGATTAATTGTTGGCAACTGTAGGAAGACGCCACAGTCCCAACAATAAAAATAATCTCAAAACTGATTGCTGACTATTGTAGGAAGACGCTACAATAACAACAATCGAGCGGACTTTAAATGAAATGAGCTAAATACTGATTAGATTAATTGTTGGCAACTGTAGGAAGACGCTACAATCCCAACAATAAATATAATCTCAAAACTGATTGCTAACTATTGTAGGAAGACGCTACAATAACAACAATCGAGCTGACTAACCCAATAGACTACTGATAATTGTAGGAAGGCGCTACAATATCAGCAATACAATTAACAACAATAATAATAACAGTCTTAATATTCTCACCTCTATACTATAACGGACGGTCGGATTGGCACTAGAAGAAACTATCGGAAGTCGCAAAGGCTCAAGAGCTAGTGGATTGTTCGGAAGACACAAACAATCTGCCGTTGTGAGATTTTTGGCCGGTTTATATACCATTTGAACCTCCATAAGGCCCGTGTTACCAAAAATCGCAAAATAAGTAAATTAAATTAACTCTCCAACATGGTTTTGACTTGTATAAATAATAAAATAAAATATAAAAAATAGTTTATCCCGGGCGCGGTTCGAACGCACGAACCTTCGCTCGAACTGAGCATCACCGCTCTGACGCTATAGCCACCTCGGCCACTGAGCTGTAATAACAAACACACTGCGGTTCGTAGAGTAGCGTGATACTTCATTACACCCCCCCTCTTTCGTCGGAGAGAAAAAAGAAAACAAAACCAACTATGAACTATTATTTACATTTAATCCTAATTAAAACTACCTAATCCTAACTATTTATACAACTTATATCTAGCTTACACTTAAAACAAACAGTCTATTGTCCTGTAGTAGGGGGAATCGTGATCCACCGTAGGGTTCCATCACCCTTGGGAATAGCGCGGCGGCATCTCTTGTTCGGGGGATGTCCTGGAGGTTGTAGCGCTGCCAGCGGAATGCTGACTCGCAGGCTGCAGTCTTTCGCTATGACTGCGGGGCGTGGTGCTACCACGGGGGTTGAGGCAGGGTCCGGGCGAGTGGGATAACGGCGACGCGTCCAGTCGCAAATACTCCGCCTCGCGAGGACTCTTCTTCTCCGGTGATGGGGCCAGGGCTGCCATCTCGAAATATTGCGCTAACGCGCTTTTCCCCAGTCCCCGAACTGGCGACGCGAACCACACCTCGGGATGGCTACGGGTCGGTAATGTCGCTGGCGGAACCCATCGCCTGGGCATCGGCGTCGTCTTCGGGGTGGGCGGTAGCGGAGACAGCATCCTGGTCACCGGAGTCATTTGGGGGGTTGATACATTTGACCAATCGGTCAGCGGGGAGGCGTTCAGCACCAACACCTCTGGGCTGCTGCTTAGGTCTGTCCTGGGTGATCCCGTCTCCTGCGACACCTGTAGCTCCGGTGCGGACGGTAGCGGTAACGGTAACTGCGGTTTATGTCGGGCGTTACCGCTGGAGCTCCAAGTGTGCCGCAATGGGGACGAAACAGGGCGGATCCGGGGTAGAGTACGGCCGACGGCCTTCAGCCGCCTCGTTAACTCTTGGACAGAGATGCCTACTCGCTTCCGTGGTGCCATGGTACCGAAACGACCAAAATAAAACGCAGATAAATAAAAATAATAAAATAAAATATAAAAAATAAATTATCCCGGGCGCGGTTTGAACGCACGAACCTTCGCTCGAACTGAGCATCACCGGTCTGACGCTCTAGCCACCTCGGCCACTGAGCTGTGATAACAAACACACTGCTGTTCGTAGAGTAGCGTGATACTTCATCACACTACCTCTGGACGAATACGTAGTCCGCAGGATACTAGACTATCTGATACATTTTTTTTATTTAAAATTAATTCAAAATACTCAGGCAGTGATAATTTTGGTAATTAATAAGGTTGTATTCAGAAAAATAGATTATTTTTTGTACCGGATAATATCCTCATAAGTGTTACTAACACAAATTTAAATTTTTTTCAGAAAATACTCAAACGATTAAATTTAGCGGTAATATACGTTCGCATATTAAGAAATGAGAGTATAACAAAAAGTGAAACACTTATTAAATACAGTACCTAGTGAAAATATATTACATTTTATTTAATAAACTTCCTTGTTTTCATTTCACTGTTACCCTACAATTTTCCTTTTTTCCTGGTTCTCCTTTACTTAGAAAGTCACTATTGACGAGTAGCTGCAACTCTGCAAGTTGAAATGAGGATTTTAATTTAATATAAAAAATTGCTATATGTCTCAATATTGGAATAAGTATTGTTGAAGAATCTGTATTAGTCACAAAGCTAGTGTTGAGGTTAAGGTACTACAGAGTAACATTTATATTTCGAAACAATATTGTTGCCTTCTTTAGAATGCTACAACAAATATTATAGAAAAATTTTTATGCTAAAAAAATACGAATACAAATATTATATACTATTACATATTTGGCGAATGAAAGATAATAAATAAATGACGATCGATTAATAGTGACGTGAAGTGTTATTAAGTAGATGGTAATATATCCATGCAATTTATATTATGTATGTGTAATCACTGAATACGAAATTGTAGAAAGAAGCGTCATCGTGTCTATCTACACTTCTTTGGTTCGCCAAATCAATTTTAAAATGTCATGGTTTACTATGACCTCCATATAAAAGATAAAAGTTGATATCAATAACTCGTAAATGATTTGATATAACATGTTTATTGAGTACTTTTACATATTTATCATGAAAAACGTGCAATCCAAAATCTCGTACTATTTCATATAACAAAGTTATAAGCAAACAAATAAAATCGCTAAATTTATATTTTGGCCTACATCTATGCATTTAAGTGGACAAATAAATATATAGTCATCTACTCTACTAAGGGAGCAACTTTTGTCTAATTTAACCAACCTCGTAGCTCTTACCGTTCTCGAGATCTCAATAAATAAATCGTGAAAGGGGAACAAAATTATATGTGTATTTAATTTGTTATGCAATGGTTTTGTCATTATTTATCAATTTGATTGTACAGAAAATGTTTATACTTTAAATATGTATTATAGAGACAATGTGAAAGAACAAATTAAATTGAATTACAAAATAAATAATTATATTCCCACGCCTTTTGCTATTACTGGGAGTGACATTTACCATAGCAGATTTAGATGACCGATGTATTTCTTCTCGTATTATTATTATTCTAGTATTTTTTTTAAATTTATATATCGGACCAATTACTAAGGTCATATGCCGATATGTCCTTTGTATGGTCGCCACGGGCGGGAAACGAACCCATGACCTTATGGTTGGGCCCTCACCGCGCGACAATCACGCGGGATAAATATTCTAGTATTATTATACTTTTTGTAAACAAATGTATTTAATACAATACTAGATGTCTTAAAGAATTTTCTCAAAGCTACACTTTTCATAAATAACAGACAATTTTCAACTTCGGCAGGTGAACTAATGAAAGATACTTAATTTAACTTAGTTTGCAGATATTTATTTAGGGTAGGAAGAGGGAGTAGACGACTAGTTTATTATTATTAAGTCTCTTTATCTCGGTATTATGATATAAAATAAACATAAACAAAGAGCACTGTGGGTTGGCTTCATAACCGGATCTAGATTGAGATGGGCACAATTTACTAATTTTTCATACTGATGTTTTAATGTTATTATTATTATTTTACATTATATGAGTACTGTTTTTATTATCTTGAATAAATTATATGTTAGTGAAATAATGATAATTATAATAACAATAATAAATTATAAATTAAGTTAATAATAACTATGTCAATGCCTGTTTTTCTATTTAAATTTTTATAATTACTACATATTATATATATAAAAGACAATTATATTGCGGAAAATATAAGTATATATATATATATATAAGTTAGGAAACGGTGTTCCCACAGAAACCGCTGACTCTCCAGCAATACGATTCCATAATAGTGTAATATCATATCTTAGAATCATGTAACATCCTGGGTAGGATCGTGTAAGACTGAACTCAGTCAGATTCTCACTCCAGTACGATCAACACATACTTATAACAAATCTGTATCTAACTTTTGACTTCTGAAACTAAAAAATATCTTATGTTGTAAAACACTTAAAATAAAATTTTTTAAAAACATTTATTGCAAATCAATAAATCTAACTGGCGCAGTCGGTAGGACGGATATCGCAAACGAAACATAAAAATTTCGGTTCGTTTCAACGATTTATTGCGAAGAATCAACGTAAAATCAGTGAAAAAAAATCTACACGTTTTCAACGAGTGCATCGCGTCACACGAAGAGAACAACGAAGCCCTGCTGAACACAGAGCCGAGCCGTAGAAGATTCATCCTGTCCTGTTCCTCCATCGTGGAAGAAGCCGTACAGAGCCAATGAAGAACACACTGATTTTCCTGTAAGTAGTGCACATATGACATCTAGAGATAATCGAGCGAATATCGAATTAGAATCAGACGATAGCTCAGATACAGATTCAGTAAATTCCTCTGACTCACTAATTTACATTCCAAACACACTCCCAATCGATCAATCCCTTATCGATCAAATAAATAACCTAAACCTTGACGAAATGGCTGTCCCAGAACTCAAACGCGAATATTTAGACATGATCCCCGAATTTCGAGGTGATGCTAAATTATTAAGTAGATTTATAGAAATTAGCGAAAAAATCGTAAATAAATTTTATGATACAACAGACGCAAATAATTTCCAAAACGAGTACTTAATGAGCAGTATTTTGACAAAAATAAAAGGAGAAGCCGCCGTCAACATTGCGAGTGTCACAATTACTAAATGGCTAGATTTAAAAACAGCCCTATTAAATACGTACGCGGACAAGCGCGATATTTACACTTTAAATGTCGAATTATGCGAATTAAAACAAAATCAAAATGAATCCCCATTTGATTATTACAACAGAGTTATACACTTATTAAATTTATCAACCTCTTATGTAACTCTACATATAAAAGCGGAAGAACAACCAATTCTAATTGGCTATTTTAGAAATTTTGCGTTAAGAGTCATGTTGCGAGGACTTAGAGAGCCTCTAGGCACATTAATGAGAACCAAAGACCCAAAAGACCTAACCACCGCCCTGAATATGATGACAAACGATTTCCAAATTGACTCAGTCAATAAACAACAACACAAAAATACGTTCAAACCCAAACAAAACCTTCCCACACAAAATAACAAACCATTTCAACAAAGAAGTTACCCTCAACTAATGTACAAGCCTAATCAAACACACTACACCCCTCAACCACACTACACATACCAACAAAATCATCAACAAATTAAACCAAACATTCCAAACGTTTTCAAACCTGATCCAAACAAAAAATTTGCGAAACCGACGCCCATGAGTGTCAGTACTAGACAATCATTCACACCAAGACCAAGCACAAGTAATTACCGTCCTCAACAATTCCAATCCCAACGAAAACCTGATTTTATTTCGGAAGAACTATTTAATACCGAAGTCGATGAATTACAAAATAACGAAATCGAAGAACAATACTGTGATGAAAACGCAGAATATTACGTCACCGAACCAAATCCCGATAATGATGAAAATCATGATCAAGACGCTTTTTTTCAATAAAAAGCCTCGGAAACGAATTTGAAATTATTAATTTAACTCATAATTATAGCGAACTACCATTCATAATATATCCCGAACATAACTTAAAAGTTTTGATAGATACCGGAAGTACACGCTCATTTATTAACCCAAATATCGCACAGAAATATTATAAAAATAAAATTCAAAATGACACTTTTAAAATCACAACAGCTCACGGTACTTCAACTGAAAATTCTAGTATTATTTTACCTGCTTCAAACTTGTTTAACAACCCAGATAAATTATTAAAATACTATCTATTCGATTTCCACAATAACTTTGATGTTTTGCTTGGAATAGATAATTTAAAATTTTTAGAAACAAGTATTGATTTAAATAATGATAAAATTAAAACTCCTACTCAAGATATAAAAATTCATTATCATAAGATACTTCCAAAATCTCATTATATCAAAATTCCACCAAACTCGGAAAAAATAATTAAAATATTTGTTAACAACATAGAGACCGGAGAAGCATTTATACCAGAAACTAAAATAAATAACATAATTATTCCCGAAGGTTTAGCTAAAGTAGAAAATTACGAATTATTCTATCCTGCTATTAACACAACGGATAATGAACAAATTTTAGACACTGTAAATTGCGTAAAACTAGAAACACTAAATCATTTTGAAATTAATAATTTAAACTTTGACAAAACCCGTACTGAAAATAATTTAGATATGAATAAAATAAGAATTGATCATATGAATCAAGAAGAAAAATCTGAAATTATGAAATTATTAAAAGAATTCTCTACTATTTTACACGGCGATAATAAATCACTAACATTTACGAATGAAGTTAAACACTTTATCCGAACTAAAGACGAAATCCCCGTATATTCAAAAACCTATAGATATCCTGAAGTGCATAGGAAAGAAGTGCAAAATCAAATCTCAAAAATGCTTGATCAAAAAATAATCCGTCCCTCTCATTCTCCTTGGTCATCCCCAGTGTGGATCGTTCCCAAGAAGATTGACGCATCTGGCAAGAAAAAATGGAGAATAGTCATAGATTATAGAAAGTTAAATGAGAAAACGATCGATGACAAGTATCCGATACCAAATATAAACACTTTATTAGACAAACTTGGTAGATGTAATTATTTTTCGACCTTAGATCTCGCGTCCGGATTCCATCAGATTGAGATGAACAAAGCAGATATTCAAAAAACTGCTTTCAATACCGAAAATGGGCATTACGAATTCATGAGAATGCCATTTGGCTTGAAAAATGCCCCGGCAACTTTTCAACGCGTCATGGATAACGTACTCAGAAATCTAGTAAACGAAATTTGCTTAGTATACTTAGATGACGTCATAATTTTCAGCACAAGCCTCCAAGAGCATATTCAAAATTTAAGAACAGTTTTTGACCGTCTAAAGAAAGCGAACCTAAAAATACAGCTCGACAAATCGGAATTTTTACGTAAAGAGGTAGCATATCTCGGACATGTCGTGACCCCTAGCGGAGTTAAACCGAACCCGGATAAAATTCACGCGATCAAAAACTACCCTCTACCGAAAACACCGAAACAAATTAAAGCATTTCTAGGCCTACTAGGTTATTACCGAAAATTCATTAAAAATTTTGCCCAACTCACGAAACCCCTAACTAAATGTCTAAAGAAAGACGCAGAAATTAAACATAACGATCCAGAATATGTTAACTGTTTCAATACTTGCAAAAATCTTCTAATTAACGATCCCATACTCCAATATCCAGATTTTAACAAGCCTTTCAACTTAACCACAGACGCTAGCAATTACGCTATAGGCGCTATCCTGTCCCAAGGTAATATTGGTTCCGATCTTCCCATCGCCTACGCAAGTCGAACTCTAAATGACTCAGAACAAAACTACAGCACGATTGAAAAAGAATTACTCGCTGTTATGTGGGCTACGAAATATTTTAGACCATATTTGTTTGGCAGAAAATTTAAAATCATTACTGATCATAAACCATTGCAATATTTACATTCATTAAAAGAACCAAATTCCAAATTAATGCGTTGGAGACTCAAATTAGAAGAGTACGATTACGAAGTTATTCATAAAAAAGGAACTTTAAACAAAAACGCTGACGCTCTATCACGAATAGAATTAAACGTCAACACTATAGACCCCGGTATGAAAAATCTTTTTGAATATGTAGAAACATTTAACGATACTTTTGATCCCAACAATGACACACAATCTATGATTGTTGAACCTGACGAAGATGCCCTAAATGATACTGACACAGACCAAACTATACATTCAAATCCAGAAAATCCTATCATAGGCATTACGATAACAGAATCTGCCGTAAACTATGGCAAAAATCAAATATTTATATCTCAAGTTAAACACTCTCCATGTACACCAAAAGTGCAAAAATTTCATTCTGACAAAATGAGAATTTTAGTGCAATTATCAGAAACAAATTTTGAAAAAGACACGGTAAAATTTATCAAAGAATTTGTTGTGCCTAAAATAAAATATTACCTGTATTTCGAGCAACCCTTATACGAACAATTTAGCAACGTATTGCAAAAGTATTTCAAAAACTCTGAAATTAAATTTATTAAGTGTAATACTAAATTAATAGATGTAGAAGACCCAGATGAAATTTTACAAACAATTAAAAATAATCATGAAAGCAAAACAAATCACCGCGGCATTAATGAAGTTTATAATCAAATAAAAAAGAGATATTATTGGCCTAACCAACATAAAACCATCACAGATTATATCAATCAATGCGAGATATGTTTAGCAGCCAAATACGAAAGAAATCCTGTAAAACCTAAATTAAATATAACTCCGACCCCCAACAAACCATTAGACATTATACACGTAGACACATTAAGTCTCGAAAATTCCAAATTTCTAACAATAATTGACGCATTTTCAAAATATGCGCAAGCCTATAAAGTAACGTCAATCAACGCTATAGAAATTACAAATAAATTAACTAAATTCTTTTCCCATCATGGTATACCAAAATTAATTGTATCCGACAACGGACTCGAATTTAAAAATACAGTTGTTAAAGAATTATTATCCTTGCATAAAATTAAAATTCATTTTACTTGCTCACAAAATCCAAACTCGAATGGTTTAGTTGAACGTTTTCACTCAACTTTAATAGAACATATTCGTTTATTTAATATGCAAGACAATTTCAAGAATGAGTCGATAAAAGATAAAATATCATATGCAATTTTAGCATATAATAATACAAATCATAGTTCGACAAATTTAAAACCGATTGAAATTATTAACGGTCATTTAGAAGTAAATTCCCCCCTCGATATCGAACTTGATAAACAAGTTACCCAAGACTATATACAAAAACACAAAGATAAAACTAAACTAATGTATCGAAATATTAATAAAAAATTGCAAGATGAAAAATCTAAATTAATAACTAAAATTAATGAAACAAGAGAAGAACTCCCAGACATCCCTGAAACAGTTTATGTTCAAAACAAACAAAAAGTAAATAAAACGAAATTGCCTAAATTTAAGAAAGAAAAGATAAAAAAATTAAATAAACCCCTGAAAACAGCGGAAATAGAAACCAACCCCAATGACAAAAAGCAGCCTAAAATACACCTTTCCAATATAAGAAGACCCCGAAAAATTTCTAACAAAAATTCGGATATTCCAGGTCCCTCTACCTCTCATACTCCCACGGACTAAGTATGAAAGACATAACACATAATCCAGGACTACTGACAATAAATCTCGGGACCGCAAAACTTCAAAAATCCACACACACATTCATACACTATTACGACTTACAACCACTTTGGAAACAATATGAAAATTTAAACAAACAATATGAAAACCTTAAACGAATCCTTAATAATGACAAGACAATTTCTCCTGAATTTGACAATAATAATAACATAATTGATTATATTCGTAATAACATTAACGAAAAAATTAATCATTTAACAAAACAAACAGAAAATCAACGAGTTAAAAGAGGCTTAATCAACGGCCTCGAAACAGTTATCAAATCAATAACAGGAAATTTAGATGCAGACGACGATAAACGTTATACACAAATTTTGAATCACTTAAAGGAGAATCAAAATAATTTAAACCACCAAATTAAATACCAATATTCCGTCAATCAACAAATGATAGACTATTTTAATAGGACTGTTGACACAATCAGAGAAAATGAAAATTTATTAAAATCAAAAATTGAACAACTACTCCACATTGTTGTCGGTGGAACTAGAGATCAAGATAAACTCTTTATAAAAGATATTTTTCATCAATTAAACACTTTATATACTTTAACGTTTAATATTCTCCAAGATGTCGAAAATTCTTTGACGTTTTGTAAATTACACACTATACATCCAAGTATTATAAAGTCACACGATCTTCTCACAGAATTAAATAAAATATCAAAATTTTATAATAATCAGTTACCAATTAATATAAATTCAGAAAATATTCTAGAACTAGAAAAAATGCTCTTTGTAAATTGCAAATTATCATCTAACAAAATTACGTATTTTATTGAAATTCCTATAAATTACGAAACGCAATTTGAGTTAATTCACCTAATCCCGATTCCTACCAAACACAATACTGAATATGTAACTGTTATCCCTAATCAAGAATACTTCTTAAGATCAAATGATGGACAAATTAAATCTCTATATGACGTATGTACCTACAATAAGGAAAACACATACCAGTGTCCCAACAAGATAAGTGAACTGACCGAAAACTCTTGCGAGAAGAACTTCATTTCACACAACAACATTGAAAATTGTCAATTTCTAAAATTAAATATCAGACAGAATCATATCGAATATTTGACTGACATCAATCAACATTTAATAATATTCCCCGATCACGAAGAAATTAAAATCAAATGTAAACAAGGCGACACTATAAAAACGCTCCAAGGAATATTCCTGGTAAAAGAAGACGATTGCCTGTTGGAATACAAGAACCAAAATTTATTATTTAAACACGGAACCTTTGGCAAACCAGTAGTAATCGAAAACTACAAATTCGATTTCAACAAATCACAAATTCCAAAAATGTCAATTGAACTGAATACCATCAACGAGCTGAAACCAATGAACAAACTCGAAGAATCCATTGACGACTATTTCTTCGACCAGCACGATGTCAACAATATAATCAATTATTCAACCCTAATACTCTATATAATTTTGATTACAGGTGCTATCATCCTGCTTGTAATCTTTTTAAAGAGAAAGTTCCACAGACGCTCGCTGACAAGACCGAAGTCTAGAGAAGGCATTGAACTTCAACCGAGAACTTCAGCCCCTACAACGGTCCACCAGCTCCCCGATGAAGCCCAATTCTAGCGAAGGAGGAGTTAGGAAACGGTGTTCCCACAGAAACCGCTGACTCTCCAGCAATACGATTCCATAATAGTGTAATATCATATCTTAGAATCATGTAACATCCTGGGTAGGATCGTGTAAGACTGAACTCAGTCAGATTCTCACTCCAGTACGATCAACACATACTTATAACAAATCTGTATCTAACTTTTGAGTTCTGAAACTAAAAAATATCTTATGTTGTAAAACACTTAAAATAAAATTTTTTAAAAACATTTATTGCAAATCAATAAATCTAACTTATATATATATATATATATATATATATATATATATATATATATATATATTGTGACGAGTTATGGCGGACTCGTCGACAAAATGTTGGAGACAATAGGGTTTTCAAAAAGAAACACAAAGTTGGTAAAAAAATGACGAATTGAGTCTTTATTGGGCACTGGTGTCACTACAGAAATGTCGTTGATTAACAGCAGGTGTAGGGTATACTGAGGCGGGATCGGGGAATACAGAGGTGACGTTTTTGGGAAAACGACGCCTGGCGTCGGGACGCCGGTATGTCCGGAGCGACGGTCGGGGCCCGCGGTGTAGGCCTGCAGGTTCGGAAACGGCGAAATCGCGGATTGGTCACAAATCGACGCCGGGCGTTGCGGCGGTGAGGTTCCCGTAATAGCGGCTGGTCGACTCGTAATGATCGCGATGAGTGGTTTTTCACTTTTCCGGAAAATCGACGCCGGGCGTCGCGACGATGGGGTTCCCTGGACGACGGCTGGTGTGTCGGAAACGATTCCGCGACGCGTCTCGCGGAATTCGACGTGGTGAACTTCGGCCGTACACGCAAAACTCCTCACCGTAACGTCTCGGATTCGCTCACGACAGACGCCAAAGTGATTTGTTCGGTGGTCGCACAAGAGTTCCTAAAACGGAAGGTGGCACGCGACGGAGTCGCGAAGTTACGGTGTGAACTCCGGCCGTGCACGCAAAACGCCTCACTGTAACGTCTCGGATTCGCTCACGACAGACGCCAAAGTGATTTGTTCGGTGGTCGCACAAGAGTTCCTAAAACGGAAAGTGGCACGCGACGGAGTCGCGAAGTTACGGTGTGAATTCCGGCCGTGCACGCAAAACGCCTCACTGTAACGTAACCCGTTGCCCGTTGGGGAGTCGTACCCTCAGCCGTTTGGTCCGGGAGGACCGCGGGGGACGTAAGGACTGGAGCCAGCTTCCGTAGTCGGCTCCGGGTGGGGCGGCGACGCTCTGGGTCCTGTTGTCCTCGGGTGGGGGGCTGCGGTCCAGGCTGAGGGAGGCGAGAAGGTCCACCAGCTCCTCCTGGGCATCCACCACGCTGTTCCGGGTCGGGATGGGGTCCGTCGGCGCTGGACAGGGGAGTCGGCCTGGACTCCGCGCCAGGGTGCCTCCGGGCCTAAACGGGACCTGACTCACGTCGTCCTCGGTGTCGGACGGTATGGGCGACGTGGTCAGGTCAATGGTGTCGCCTTCCGGAGAAGGCGACCGGTAGGGCCGGATTACTGGCGGGGCGCTTATCCTCGTCGGGAAGGGTCCAAACCTGGCGACCAGGACCACTCGCAGGGCCTCGTCGCCGTCGCCAGGTTTCCAGGACGGTGCGGGTGGTGACTCGGGTGCTGGAGCCGGTGGTGGTGCAGTGCGGGCGGGACGTACTAGCTGGCTAGCTAGTACGGTGATGACTGGGCGAATCCGGGATCCGCGGCGGTGGTGGCCGACCCGCCGTATGCCTGGCAGCGGCAACGGTCCGCTGCCAGCCCAAGCTGCCACCCTTACAGGGGCTCCTGCCCTCGGGGCGTAAGGGTGACTTCCCGCCCTAGCGGGCGGATTTGGGATACTCGGCTGTTGCGACCGACCCGCCGGATACCTGGCAGCGGTAACGGTCCGCTGCCAGCCCAACCTGTCACCCTTACCGGAGCTCCTGCCCTCGGGGCGTAAGGGTGACTTCCCGCCCTAACTGGTCGGGTCGGCTGCCGGATCCACGGAGCGGCTGTTGTCGGCTTTTCCATTGTCTAGAATCACAGGTTTTAGATCTTTAACATGGATCTTCCGTAGGAGTTGGCCACGTGCTCCCTTGAGGTCATAAACGTTTCCCGAGCACTGTTTTTGGACGGTCCACGTGCCGGAATACCGTGGAGCCAATTTCGCCGCGAAACCCCGCGCGGCCGAGGACAGGTGATGTTCCCGACGCATCACCAGGTCCCCGGGTTGAGGTTGCCATTCCCTCCGCCTCATGTTGTAGTAGTGGCACTGCTGCTGGGCAGCTCTAGCGAGGTGAAGTCTAGCCAGTTTCCGCAGATCGGCCAGACGGATGAGGCGGGTTTTCAGGTCGTCAGGGATATGGTTACTGGCGGGGAGAGGGTCATTGGACTCGCGGTTCTGGGTGGTCTCGTAGTAAAGACCGGGGAGTACGGGTTTCCGAGCATAATTCAGGAAGGCGGCCGAGTAGCCGGTTGACTCATGACGACTGGTGTTGATGGCCATGGTGAGTTCCGGCAGGTGCTCGTCCCAAGTGCGCTGGTTCTCCTGGCAGTATTGGGCGATCATTGTTTTCAACACCCGGTTTACTCGTTCCACCGGGTTACACTGCGGCGTGTACGGAGGTGTTTGGTGATGCCGGATCCCCAATGCGGCCAGGGTCTCACGGAGCACCCGGTTTGAGAATTCCGTCCCGTTGTCAGTGATGACGGCGCGGGGTTAGCCGTAGCGAAAGATGACCAGCTCCTGAATCGCGCGATTGATGGTAGCGGCGGTGGCGCGTCGAAGAGCCCGGCACTCGACCCATTTCGTCATCCTATCCTGGAGGACCAACAGGTAGCTCTGCCCTTTCTTCGATGGGGGTAGAGGGCCCGTGATATCTGCGGCGACGGTGTCCCAGGGTTCGTAGATGTGCGGGGGGTACATCTTGCCTGCTGTCCCTTGTTGGCAGGTTTTGAACTGCTGGCACGGTTTGCATCGACGGACGTAGGCCGTGATGTCGCGGAACATCCCGGGCCAGTAGTATCGGGTGGCGACCCGGGCGGTGGTTTTGGCGATGCCCCCATGTCCTCCGGTGGGGTGGTCGTGACTCTCCTGCAGCACGCGGTGGCGTTCACTCCGGGGTACACAGAGTTTCCATGCGGATTGCTCCGTGTCGCTGGACGTCTCGATGCGCCGGTAGAGTTCTTGGCCGCGTAGCTGGTAGTCTGGCCATGTGCGTGGATGGGTTCGCACTGCTTCGACCCGCTTTTGATACCAGGGAGAGACGGCCGCGAGTGTGTGAACCGGGGTGATGGTGGCGGAGGGCTGGTCGGTCGTCAGTGGTTGACGGGAGAGAACGTCTGCGACGCGGTTCAGATTGCCCTTCCGATACTGCACTTGGAAGTCAAACTGCTGTAGGAACATGGCCCAACGGGCCAGTCGACCGGGGGGATTTTCCAGCCGGTTGAGCCATCTCAGCGCCTGGTGGTCGGTGACGACGGTGAAGGCGTACCCCTCGAGGTAGTGTCGCATCTTCTGGATTCCCCAGACTATCGCCAGGCATTCCGTCTCCGTCACGGAGTATTTAGGCTCGGTTCCTCGGAGCGTTCGGCTGGCGTAGGCGACCACTTGTTCCCTCTGATCGCCGTGTTGCACAAGGACCGCTCCTAGTCCGTCGTCGGAAGCGTCGGTTTGGAGGAAGAAACGCCGGGTAAAATCCGGGCAACCCAGCGTTGGGGCGGTGGTGAGCGCTTGTTTTAGCGTGTTGAAGGCGTCGGTCTGTTCCTGCCCCCACCTCCATTTCATGTCCTTGTGGAGGAGACGTGTCAGTGGCCGAGCTATCTGGGAGAAGCCTTTGATAAAACGGCGGTACCAGGATGCGGCTCCCAGAAACTGGTGTACCTGTTTCAGATTGCTTGGGGCGGTAATGGACTGGATGGCCTCTACTTTCTCGGGGTCGGTTTCAATGCCATTTTGGCTAATGACGTGCCCCAAGTACCGGATGCTGGTCTTCCCGAACTCGCATTTGTCGGGGTTGAGCCGTAGGTTGGCGGCACGCAGTCGGTGGAAGACTTCCCGCAGATGGATCACATGTTCCTCGATGGTGCGACTGGCGACGATGATATCGTCCAGGTAAGGGATGGCGTACGGATCCATCTCAGGACCGATGACGGTGTCCAAGAGCCGTTGGAAGGTTGCGGGGGCGGCATGGAGGCCAAACGGCATCACCCGAAATTGGAAGAGCCCCCTACCCGGCACTGTAAATGCCGTTAATGGTTTGCTGGCCTCGGACAAAGGTATCTGCCAGTACCCCTGTTTTAGGTCCAGGGTGCTGAATACCGTCGCCTGACGTAGCTTCTCCAGGATGTTGTTGATGTACGGCGTCTTTTTCGCTGACCTCGTTAAGTCGCCTGAAGTCAATGCAGAACCGTGGTTTCCCATCTTTCTTCCGCACGATGACGGCGGGTGAGCTCCATGCGCTACGGGAGGGCTCCACTACCCCGGCTCGGAGCATCTCATCTACCTCCTCATTTATTACCGCCTGAATCTTGGGGTTTCGCGGTTGATATCGGTGTTTTAGAGGTGTAGTTTTCTTCAGACGGATGTGATGTGTTACGAGAGAGGTGTAGCCCTGTAGCTCCTCGAACCGGGGGACCTCCTCTTGGAGCAAGGCGTCGAGTATTGGAGACCCCGTGCGGGGCGTGTTGATGGTTCCCAGCGGAGTGGGCACGTGGCAGTGCACCCGGTCTGGCCCGGCTTGGAGGGTCATGCGGAACGCGCGCAGTGCGTCCATCCCCAGAATCATTGTGCCAGGGTCGGCAGGCACAGTACGAAGATTGTGGTTCTTGTCCCCTGAATGTTGGCGGACACGTGGTACTGGCCCGTGATCCTGGTGGTTTCTCCGTTGGCCATCTGTGCTTGACGAACGGGTGGCGGCCGGTGTGCCACCCCTCGTAGTGTAAGTTGGTGGGCGGTCTCTGCATCGACGTATGACAAGGAAGATCCGGTGTCGAGGAGCGCGTTGATCGTTAGGTTACGGACAACGACCGGGAGGTAGAGTCGGCCGTCGTCGCCTTGGTGGACGGCGGGTATTACTGGGTGTGCTGGTAGGGCCGACTGGGGTGGCCGTCGTGTGTTCCAGCCGGTCTGGTGTTTCCCGGACAGGTACAGTCGCGGGACAGGATACCGTTCTTCCCACAGCGAGAGCAGAACCGTTTGGGAGGGTTTCGGCAGTCTCGTCGGAAGTGGTTTACTTCCCCACATCGCCAGCACACTTTGTGCGCCTCGTACGTGACCACGTGATTGGCGGGGGTCCGGCTACGAGGGGAGAATTCGGGGATTGGTCGTGTGGTCGTCTTAAGCTCCCTCTGTAGTTCTTCGAAGTCCCGCATTTCATCCAGTAGGGCGATGACGGTCGGGCAATTCTAGCGGCGGATGTGTTGCCGGTACTCCGGCCGTAGATTCTTGTATAGCCGGCGGAGTTGTTGTTCGGGGCTGAAGCCTCCGTGGCGTCGCATCAGGGTTTGTAGCGCGGTGACATAATCCTGGCCAGTTTCCCCAGTTCGGTGCGTCCGTCGAGATATTTGTTCCATCAGCTGGTCGTTCATGTCGGGGATATAGTACTCGCGAAACTTAATGAGGAAATCGCCCCAGGTGGTAAGCGTGTCCTGGTGGTTGCGGTACCACAGAATTGAGTTGCCTCGGAGGAGTTCGGGCAGGGCGGAGCGCAATTCTCCCCCGGTGAGGGCGTAGCTGGCCTGGAGTTCTGCCAGCCGTTCGAGGAACATAATGGGGTCGGTCTTCCCGTCGAACTGCACGTTCCTTTTGCGTACTGTCTCACAGACCTGCGCGTTAGTACGGACGCCTTCTTTGGAGTCGGGAGCTGGTGGGACGGGTGGATTAGTGGCCGGTTTCTCGGCCGTAGCTGCTCTGACAAAAGCTGCCATTCGTTCCCGGAGTTCGGCAACTGTGCCTTTGGAGCTGAGGCCAAAACGTCGTAACTCTTCCTGTAGTGGTTCCTTGGTCAGCTCGTAGACCCAACTCGTCTTCGCCGTGGTAGACTCCGTCATGTTGTGTTCTTCTGTGTCCCTGTTCGGGCGCCAAATTTTGTGACGAGTTATGGCGGACTCGTCGACAAAATGTTGGCGTGAGGTTGCTCGGGCGCCAACGGTCGGATAGCGGTTTCGGAGACAATAGGGTTTTCAAAAAGAAACACAAAGTTGGTAAAAAAATGACGAATTGAGTCTTTATTGGGCACTGGTGTCACTACAGAATGTCGTTGATTAACAGCAGGTGTAGGGTAAACTGAGGCGGGATCGGGGAATACAGAGGTGACGTTTTTGGGAAAACGACGCCTGGCGTCGGGACGCCGGTATGTCCGGAGTGACGGTCGGGGCCCGCGGTGTAGGCCTGCAGGTTCGGAAACGGCGAAATCGCGGATTGGTCACAAATCGACGCCGGGCGTTGCGGCGGTGAGGTTCCCGTAATAGCGGCTGGTCGACTCGTAATGATCGCGATGAGTGGTTTTTCACTTTTCCGGAAAATCGACGCCGAGCGTCGCGACGATGGGGTTCCCTGGACGACGGCTGGTGTGTCGGAAACGATTCCGCGACGCGTCTCGCGGAATTCGACGTGGTGAACTCCGGCCGTACACGCAAAACTCCTCACCGTAACGTCTCGTATTCGCTCACGACAGACGCCAAAGTGATTTGTTCGGTGGTCGCACAAGAGTTCCTAAAACGGAAGGTGGCACGCGACGGAGTCGCGAAGTTACGGTGTGAACTCCGGCCGTGCACGCAAAACGCCTCACTGTAACGTCTCGGATTCGCTCACGACAGACGCCAAAGTGATTTGTTCGGTGGTCGCACAAGAGTTCCTAAAACGGAAAGTGGCTCGCGACGAAGTCGCGAAGTTACGGTGTGAACTCCGGCCGTGCACGCAAAACGCCTCACTGTAACGTCTCGGATTCGCTCACGACAGACGCCAAAGTGATTTGTTCGGTGGTCGCACAAGAGTTCCTAAAACGGAAAGTAGCACGCGACGAAGTCGCGAAGTTACGGTGGGAGCTCCGACTTGTAACGCAAACGGCCCACAGCAACGTCTCGGATTGCTCACGACAGACGCCAATGTGAGTGGTTCGGTGATCGCACAAGAGTTCCAAACGGAAAGTGGCACGAGACCTCGAGGAAGCACAGTACGGTACGGTAAATAAACAGGTAGAATAGATAAAGAAAAGCTCAGCTGTGAGCTAAGAAAGGCTATGGAAGGCAAAACAGGAACTGTGAGCCAGCTTCAGGAAGCCATGGTCAAGGCGTGCAACGCAACTATGCCCAAGAAGGGTAGAGGCACTCGTAAACCAGTATACTGGTGGACAAACGAAATAGCATCGAAGAGAACGGAGGCACTGAAAGCCAGAAGACGCTACCAGAGGAAAAGAAGGCGGCATAGTGAGATTGAATGTGAAGTGGAGCGTGCCCAAGCAAAAGAGGCAAGGAAATCCTTACGGACGGCAATCGACCGATCCCAGAAGAAATGCTGGGTAGACCTGTGCAGTGAGCTAGACGCGGACATATGGGGAAAGGGTTACCAGATTGTAGCCCAGCGCTTCAAAGCAAGAGAGCCCCCAGCGATCCTCACAGGGGAGAAATTGAAGGAAGTGGTGCAGACACTATTCCCTACCAGAAGGGTGTGTAACTGGATCACAATACCCCAAGAAGGAGAAGATATCCCACCCCTCACGACTGAGGAGCTGATGGAGGCGGCGCATTCAATGAAAAACCATAAAGCGCCTGGCCCTGATGGTATCCCATCGGAGGTGGTAAAGGCACTGGCAGTCGAGCATACAGACATAGTTCTGGAAACCATGAATGGTCTGCTCCAGGATGGGGTTTTCCCAGACAGATGGAAGGAGGCGAAACTGATCATGATCAGGAAGGCGGGCAAGCCAACGGGAGAGGCTTCTTCATATCGACCCCTTTGCTTGCTTGACACCATGGGCAAACTATTTGAACATGTGCTCCTGAGAAGAATCAGAGAAGAGATTGGAGCTAAGGGAGACCTGTCAGACAACCAACACGGCTTTAGGAAGCAGCGCTCAACCGAAGGTGCTATTAGACAGGTAGTAAGCATAGCGGAAAACGCGAGACAGGACACAGACCGGACAAAAAGGTTATGCGTTCTCGTGACCTTTGACGTCCGAAATGCGTTCAACTCTGCTCCATGGAGGAAAATAGTACAGGAGCTGAAGATAAGAGGAATATCCCCATACTTGATCAGGATGATTAAATCTTACTTAAGTGAAAGATGGATAATAGCAAGGAGTGAAGAAGGCACACAGAGGACGCGTGTTACATGCGGAGTGCCCCAAGGGTCAGTCCTCGGACCTCTCCTATGGAATATCCTCTATGACGGAGTACTGAGGCTTAAAGTGCCGGCTGAAGCAACTCTGGTAGCCTACGCGGATGACCTGGCCCTGATGGTGGTGGCGAGGAATGTACCTTCCCTTACGAAGATCACCAACGACTGCATCACGCTGATCTGTGAGTGGATGGAGGGCACAGGCCTCAAGTTGGCAGTGGAGAAGACAGAAGCAATCATGCTAGCCGGTGAGAGAAGGAGCGAGGGCATTAGCTTTGAGGTAGAGGGCCAAACTGTAATCCCAGGAAAAACGCTTAAGTACCTAGGCGTTGTACTTGGCAAAAGATTAAACTATGCCGCACACGTGGAGTACGTGGCAAAGAAAGCGGCCAAAACAACTGCGGCTTTAAGCAGAATAATGCCAAATATAGGTGGACCAAGGCCGAGTAAGAGGAAACTATACGGTCATGTATCAGTGTCAGTCATGCTATACGCGGCTCCTATCTGGGTTGGGGCGCTAGCGAAAGAAAGAAACAGAAGGAGGTTAGCGGCAATACAGCGAAAGGCTGCCCTAAGAGTCACAAGCGCTTACCGCACAGTGTCCGAGGACGCTGCACTGGTTCTCGCGGGGATGCCACCAATTGACCTGGTGGCCCAAAGCCGAACTCCTGCTGGAGGAACGGCAGGCAGCGCAGATAGAAGCCAGAAAGAGGAAAACACCCTGATACAGTGGCAAGGGAGATGGGAAAGGAGCCAGAAAGGAAACTGGACGAGGACATTGATTCCTGAACTAAAGGTGTGGGTAAGACGGAAACATGGTGAGTTAAACTACTACCTCACGCAGGCTTTCACTGGGCATGGGAACTTTGGAGCCTACCTCCACAGGATTAAAAAGGCAGAAGATGATCTATGTAAGGAATGCGGGAGAGAGGTCGACTCTGCTGAGCATACGGTCTTCCACTGCCCGAGATGGGAAGAGCAGAGAGAGGAAATGTGGAGGAAGGTAGGCCAAACTGAACCCGAACGCCTGGTAAGTAAGATGCTGGAAAGTGAAGAGAAGTGGCAGGTAATAAGTGCCTGCATCTCTAGCATGATGAAAAAGAAAGAAGGACAGGAGTAAGGACGAACGCGCCTATTGAAGCCAACACCCTGAAGTAATGCGAAAGCGGTCCCGGGGTGTTGGTAGTTCATGGGGGGAGAGGTTTTAGTCAGTAGAAATCTGACAGTACCACGTTGCGTCCCAACGTGGTTTCTTCTTGAAGATTTCCTCTCCCAAAAAAAACAAAAATAAAATAAACAGGAGTGCTTTTCTTACCTAGAAGTCGGAGTGGCCTGGTGACTGGAAGACGGTAGCAGAGATGTCGATTCATTCACAGATGAAAGATTGACTGTGTTGGCTGTCTCGGCAGCTCGGTTTATATACTGTTTTGTTAATTAAACGGGTCCTAGGGTGTCAAAATTCGTCCGTCCTATGTTAACATATAGGGCGGATTGGTTATAAACGGAAACTGGACTACCCGGTCCGTGATCCAGTTTAATTAGCAATTTTCCGATGCGCGTCTTACTTGTGAACCCGGTGTTGATTTTTCGCGTCTCTCAGGTGTTGCGTTCGCGAGATACAGGCGTTTCCGCGATCGTGATCTATATAACAATCTTTGTGACGAGCACACTTCGTCACAATATATATATATATATATATATATATATATATATATATATATATATATATATATATATACTTGTCTCAGGATCTTTCAAGACCAGTACATTTGAACCATATGAGGATTATTATTAATAAATACGCAGGAAGTTTAGAAGTTTCTGACAATATAACTTATTCTTCATAATTTTGAATAATAACAGAGTTATGAGATTTCAAACATATAACTAAAAATGTAAGGTTTGAGGCCACTACCTGTCGATAATGTAGAGTTCATTATAAATGGATGTGTTGTACGGTATACACCGATGACGTCGCGGTACGTCATTAGTTGGAAATAAAATATTCCTTAGTTGCCATGTTAAAATTATTAATATAAATTATTTTTTAAATAGATATACTTATGTGTAAAACTGTATTTTCCTACCTACATAAGCTTTAACACAGAAGTAATTCAAAATAAACTTATAAAAAAATTTATACAATTTTCAATGTAGCCAATCTTAGGATATACTATGATAAAATCGAATCATATGTTTATTGTAATAAATAGAAATCAAAGTAGTAATACATTATCACGTGTAAAATTGATATGTTAAGTATAATAAAACAAGGTACAAATTATATATAGTTATAATTCTTTTAAAGGAGTGTTGCAATTTCAATAGTATGTTGGTGAGACTGGCTATGTTTAGTTTAGTGAGTTCGTGATAGCTGTCAAGCAAAAAGGTTGTAGACGACAGTTGCAAATTTATGATAAATATTTTGAAAGAAAGAAAATTGTTGAGGACGGGGAAACTAGTACCGGGTATACCACAAAATGCTATAAATAAATTGTGGTAAGAAATAGTAAATAATTGTGGAGTAGAACCTGTCAGTGAAATCTAGCAATGGTAAACTCTGCATAAAAGCTTTTTATCATTATTAAATGTAATTGTTGTGTACAATTGTTACAGACTTTTGTTTAATGGAAATCACAAATACGAAAAAGAGCCAGAGATGGAAAAGTTGAGACTGACATGGTGAAATGCTTGACAGCTTCTGAAATGGTTGATGTAGACGGAATAAAAATGTTTAATAAATGAATCGACCTGTAAAACATATTAAAAAATTAGAGTGGTTGAAGGTATTCCTTATAATTGACTTTTATATTAATGTCTAATACATCTTAATTGTTTTAGGTGAAGAATTAATGATTGAAAATATTCCGATAGTACTTCTCCCTAATCTACAAAGTGTAATGGTAATGTTTTAATACAAATATAGCGAAAATATTTTTTTATTTAATTTCATGCAGGGCTCTGTCAAAACTAAGCAACATTACTGAGTCCACTGCTCAACATTTGCAGCCAACGGTAACCACCTGGCACTTACCCAGTGAAGACTTCAGATTCTACAGTAGTTCCACTACAATGTTCGTAGAAACAAGCAGTACGTCACGTTCTCTCCAACCACAAATCCATATTCACAGAAGAAATTAATTAATATATATGAATGTTATGTATGAACATATTGCAATTTAAAACAAAAACAATCTGTATTACGTTTTTAGGTACGAGAACAATTATTATTATTAAATAAATAGTTTTCATTCAATATATGTATACATGTGAATAAATGATATTCAATTAATATTATTATTATTATTATTATTTGGCGATTCCTTACCTAGATTTAAGCGTTTATTAATTAATTATTTCTCTGTTTAAGTTACTTGTATATTTTCTTATATTTCTGTCTATTTCTTTTGTGACAACTCATTCTTTTATTTTTTGTATTCTGTATAATCGTCCTGTAATTGGGATCTTGTATCCTGTTGGATCGATTAATAATAAATAAATAAATATCTAGTAAACCAACAGGTGTAAAATAAAACAAAGTAAGTTCATTGTTATTTATAAAAATTACTTGTGATTGTTGTGTTTATTGAGAAGAGAAGGAAACGTTAATATGGAAAATTTAACTAACGCAAATGATTTAAAATTTTTAATAATTTACGGGGAGTAATAGATATCCACACACACACACCGGCCGTGTCTAGGAAAAAGATTTACGAAATTTTAAATTACATGGCGTATTTTCTGTAGTTAGATGAATTAATTTATGCTTGGAAGAAAATTGAGACAATTTTGAAAATAAATTATGAATATTGATTAGGTAATCAATTTTTTATAGTTTATAATCTTTATATTTATTGCTTTGCTATTGATCATGGCCTACTCTTTTGTGTCATGTTAAATTAAGTTTATCGAAACTATAAATTAAATTTACCTAATTCCGTTTTGAAAAGTCCTGTTTTACATGAATTTTTGAGGTTATGAAATGTAAATTTGTTCATAACTGTCATTCAAGAGTTATGTATTAAATTCTTTACTTAACTAGTTACGTTGACAGTTTGAACTTTCTCAAAAATGTTTGCAAATAACGGAAAAAACTATTTATTAAAATTTTTAGGATTTATATACATAATGTTTCTGGTATTAAACAGTTAACGGCCAAATTAGCAGAAGGCAGGTCTGTCTCGGATTCTGAACTCATTTTCAATGATGACATAAGCTTTAAATTTAAACATCTTATTCATTTATTTTCACAGCAATGCTATGGTAAATTGATTGATTGATTTTGAAATATACTGAGCTGTCATAAACCTAGAATTTTATGTATTTTAAAAATTATTTTTCGGGTTTAGATAAAATTTTGTACGTAATACGATATGAAAACGTAATATTGTTTGACTCATATCATTTGCAAAACTCGCTTCGCTCGTTTTGGCAAATATCATGTTCGTCTAACAATATCAACCTTTTCATAACTGGTTACGTAAAAAACTATTTTCTTAATATTTTTGTTATGTAAAGATACGATATAATATGATTACATGGTTGAATTCAGAATAAAATACTCTCGAATAGGCATAAAAAATATATATGATCTCATTTAAAAAAACATAACTTTGTACACTAACGTTAGAACCAATGGTTTAATTTTTTTTATATTTATCTTTATTAATACCTTTTTTCCTGTAATGAATTTTTGTGTCAGGCAAATTTCCCTAGAACTGGCAACGCAGGCTGTTAGCTACTTGTACCATTCAACCTTGAACTATAAAGAACAGTTGCATAGTTGCCAGCAACAAATGATATGTCAATAACAACGTTGCAAGTAATCAGCTCTTTTGCGTAATACTTTAGCTGAATACTTTTACTAACTCACGTAGCACATGAACAAATGCAAAAATAGTTTTTTATATAGTTTATAAGTGAATGTAACAAATAGTTTGTTTAAAATGGTGAAAATAATTCCAAGTCGCACGGCCCGCAATACAAATGTCAGAGTAAAATAGGATTAGTTTAAGATTTGAAAATACTAGCCTTATTTATAATTACTATTACCGATTTGACCATCTTTATGCAATAAACTAATATAGTTTATAAGTATATGGAACAAATAATTTGTTTAAAATAGTGAAAATAATTCAAAGTCGCACGGGCCGCAGTACAAATATCAGAATAAAAGAGGATTATTTTAAGATTTGAAAATACTATCTTTATTTATAATTACTATTACCGATTTGACTATCTGTTATAAAAAAACTAATATAGTTTATAAGTATATGGAACAAATAGTTTGTTTAAAATAGTGAAAATAATTCAAAGTTGCACGGACCGCAGTACAAATATCAGAGTAAAACAGGATTATTTGAAGATTTGAAAATACTAGCCTTATTTATAATTACTATTACCGATTTGACCATCTTTATGCAATAAACTAATATAGTTTATAAGTGAATCGAACAAATAGTTTGTATATAAGAGTGAAAATAATTCAAGGTCGCACGGACCGCAATACAAATATCTAAGTAAAATAGGATTATTTTAAGATTTGAAACTACTAGCCTTATTTATAATTACTATTACCGATTTGACCATCTTTATGCAATAAACTAATATAGTTTATAAGTATATGGAACAAATAATTTGTTTATAATAGTGAAAATAATTCAAAGTTGCACGGACCGCAGTACAAATATCAGAGTAAAACAGGATTATTTGAAGATTTGAAAATACTAGCCTTATTTATAATTACTATTACCGATTTGACCATCTTTATGCAATAAACTAATATAGTTTATAAGTATATGGAACAAATAGTTTGTTTAAAATAGTGAAAATAATTCAAAGTCGCACGGGCAGCAATACAAATATCAGAATTAAAGAGGAGTATTTAAAGATTTGAAAATACTAGCCTTATTTATAATTACTATTACCGATTTGACCATCTTGTAGCAATAAACTAATATAGTTTATAAGTGTATGGAACAAATAATTTGTTTAAAATAGTGAGAAAAATTCAAAGTTGCACGGACCGCAATACAAATATCAGAGTAAAGTAGGATTATTTTAGGATTTGAAAATACTAGCCTTATTTATAATTACTATTACCGATTTGACCATTTTTATGCAATAAACTAAAATAGTTTATAAGTATATGGAACAAATAGTTTGTTTAAAATAGTGAAAATAATTCAAAGTCGCACGGACCGCAGTACAAATATCAGAGTAAAACAGGATTATTTTAAGATTTGAAAATACTAGCCTTATTTATAATTACTATTACCGATTTGACCATCTTTATGCAATAAACTAATATAGTTTATAAGTATATGGAACAAATAATTTGTTTAAAATAGTGAAAATAATTCAAAGTTGCACGGACCGCAGTACAAATATCAGAGTAAAACAGGATTATTTTAAGATTTGAAACTACTAGCCTTATTTATAATTACTATTACCGATTTGACCATCTTTATGCAATAAACTAATATAGTTTATAGGTATATGGAACAAATAATTTGTTTAAAATAGTGAGAACAATTCAAAGTTGCACGGACCGCAGTACAAATATCAGAGTAAAACAGGATTATTTGAAGATTTGAAAATACTAGCCTTATTTATAATTACTATTACCGATTTGACCATCTTTATGCAATAAACTAATATAGTTTATAAGTGTATCGAACAAATAGTTTGTTTAAAATAGTGAAAATAATTCAAAGTCGCACGGACCGCAGTACAAATGTCAGATTAAAAGAGGATTATTTTAAGATTTGAAAATACTAGCTTTATTTATAATTACTATTACCGATTTGACTATCTGTTGTCAAAAAACTAATATAGTTTATAAGTATATGGAACAAATAGTTTGTTTAAAATAGTGAAAATAATTCAAAGTCGCACGGGCCGCAATACAAATATCAGAATTAAAGAGGATTATTTTAAGATTTGAAAATATTAGCCTTATTTAATTACTATTACCGATTTGACCATCTTTTAGCAATAAACTAATATAGTTTATAGGTATATGGAACAAATAATTTGTTTAAAATAGTGAGAAAAATTCAAAGTTGCACGGACCGCAATACAAATATCAGAGTAAAACAGGATTATTTGAAGATTTGAAAATACTAGCCTTATTTATAATTACTATTACCGATTTGACCATCTTTATGCAATAAACTAATATAGTTTATAAGTGTATCGAACAAATAGTTTGTTTAAAATAGTGAAAATAATTCAAAGTCGCACGGACCGCAGTACAAATATCAGAATAAAAGAGGATTACTTTAAGATTTGAAAATACTAGCTTTATTTATAATTATTATTACCGATTTGACTATCTGTTATCAAAAAACTAATATAGTTTATAAGTATATGGAACAAAAAGTTTGTTTAAAATAGTGAAAATAATTCAAAGTCGCACGGGCCGCAATACAAATTTCAGAATTAAAGAGGATTATTTTAAGATTTGAAAATACTAGCCTTATGTATAATTACTATTACCGATTTGACCATCTTTATGCAATAAACTAATATAGTTTATAAGTGTATGGAACAAATAGTTTGTTTAAAATAGTAAAAATAATTCAAAGTCGGACGGACCGCAATACAAATATTAGAGTAAAATAGGATTATTTTCAGATTGGAAAATACTATCCTTATTTATAATTACTATTACCGATTTGCCCATCTTTTAGCAATAAACTAATATAGTTTATAAGGGTACGGAACAAATAATTTGTTTAAAATAGTGAAAATAATTCAAAGTCGCACGGACCGCAGTACAAATATCAGAGTAAAACAGGATTATTTTAAGATTTGAAAATACTAGCCTTATCTATAATTACTATTACCGATTTAACCATCTTTTAGCAATAAACTAATATAGTTTATAAGTATATGGAACAAATAGTTTGTTTAAAAAAGTGAAAATAATTCAAAGTCGCACGGGCCGCAATACAAATTTCAGAATTAAAGAGGATTATTTTAAGATTTGAAAATACTAGCCTTATGTATAATTACTATTACCGATTTGACCATCTTTATGCAATAAACTAATATAGTTTATAAGTGTATGGAACAAATAGTTTGTTTAAAATAGTGAAAATAATTCAAAGTCGGACGGACCGCAATACAAATATTAGAGTAAAATAGGATTATTTTCAGATTGGAAAATACTATCCTTATTTATAATTACTATTACCGATTTGCCCATCTTTTAGCAATAAACTAATATAGTTTATAAGGGTATGGAACAAATAATTTGTTTAAAATAGTGAAAATAATTCAAAGTCGCACGGACCGCAGTACAAATATCAGAGTAAAACAGGATTATTTTAAGATTTGAAAATACTAGCCTTATCTATAATTACTATTACCGATTTAACCATCTTTTAGCAATAAACTAATATAGTTTATAAGTATATGGAACAAATAGTTTGTTTAAAAAAGTGAAAATAATTCAAAGTTGCACGGACCGCAGTACAAATATCAGAGTAAAACAGGATTATTTGAAGATTTGAAAATACTAGCCTTATTTATAATTACTATTACCGATTTCACTTTCTTTATGCAATAAACTAATATACTTTATAAGTGTATGGAACAAATAGTTTGTTTAAAATAGTGAAAATAATTCAAAGTCGCACGGACCGCAATACAAATATTAGAGTAAAATAGGATTATTTTCAGATTTGAAAATACTAGCCTTATTTATAATTACTATTACCGATTTAGCCATCTTTATGCAATAAACTAAAATAGTTTATAAGTGTATTGAACAAATAGTTTGTTTAAAATAGTGAAAATAATTCAAGATCGCACGAACCGCAATACAAATATCAGAATAAAAGAGGATTATTTTAACATTTGAAAATACTAGCCTTATTTATAATTACTATTACTGTTTTGACAATCTTCTAGCAACAAACTAATATAGTTTATAAGTGTATCGAACAAATAGTTTGTTTAAAATAGTGAAAATAATTCAAAGTGTCACGGACCACAATACAAATATCAGAATAAAAGAGGATTATTTTAAGATTTGAAAATACTAGCCTTATTTATAATTACTGTTACCGATTTGACCATCTTTTAGCAATAAACTAATATAGTTTATAAGTATATGGAACAAATAGTTTGTTTAATATAAATAAAATAAATATATCATCACGCCTTTTACCCATTACTGGGTGTGGCACTCTGCCTAAGCAGATCTCGGTAAGTGATATATTTTGTCGCGTGAAATGCGGTTACCAGCCGTCAAATCACGGCCCTCAAAGATATTAGTGGAGAGGGAGCCACAGGGGTAGATTTTTAAATTGGTGAAAATTGTTTGTCGGCTGTGGGGATCGAACCAGGGTTCTCAAGATCCACAGGCCGACTCGATACCACTGAGCCACCTACCCCATATAGTTTGTTTAAAATAGTTTACAATAGTTTGTTTAAAATAGTGAAAATAATTCAAAGTCGCACGGACCGCAATACAAATATTAGAGTAAAACAGGATTATTTTAAGATTTGTAAATAATAGCCTTATTTATAATTACTATTACCGATTTGACCATCTTTATGCAATAAACTAATATAGTTTATACGTGTATGGAACAAATAGTTTGTTACTATTACCTATTTGACCATCTTTGATCAATGAACTAATATGGTTTATAAGTGTATTAAACAAACAGTTCATTTAATATTCCGATTTCTCCATATCTTTTTTTACCAATATTCGAACAAATTATTTTCTGAAAACTGTGAAATAATTTGCTATAACTGATTATTATTTTTTTAAATGCCACTCGACAAATCACCTAACAATAAACTTTCATGACAATCGAAAATATTATATATGACAATATACAGAATGGGGATATTTCAAAAATTTTGTTCATTTTACGAATATTCTGATAAAGAAAATTTGAAAATGATATACTTTTCATTCATAATTTTGTTAATATACATCGCGAATTTGTGACATTTATTCACACACACACACACACACACACACACACACACACACACACACACACACACACACACACACACACACACACTACGATACTATTCACTCACTGATTATGTGCTGCTAGAAACGTCATACTTGAGCGTCTTAACCTGTAAAATTTGATTCTAAGGTATGCAGTATAAATATGAAATAAATACTAACAAATACATTTTAACATGTATTTTAAGTAAAATGGTTATAAAATGTTGCGCAGTGCCGGGATGTGATAATTATTCTTACAAAAATAAAAACGACCAGATGACACAAACATAGTTTCAAATTTGCAAATATTTCTGTTATTGGCCGTGAATAACTGACGTAGGCCGAGGTAGATTTGAAATTTGATAGTATTTTAGAAAAATTATATCTTCAAAACTAAGAAATTATAAGGTGTAAAATATGTTCTTACATAAACAATTTTGTGCATTCTTTCAAGAAAAACATAAAACAGAAAATGTGAAATGATCCCATTGTTCTCTTTTATGAGATACATATCAATATTTTTATTGGCTTGACTGACAATATTTGTAATAATGAATACTTAATCCTCCCCTGACTCGCCGCGCGGCAATATTTTCTCAAGATATTAGGATGCGACGTGCAGTTACACAAAGAGCTGTTTGCAATCCTCTGAGTTTTGAAATTACAGAATCGAACTCAGCTCTATGGCTCTTCGGATAGAACCTGTTATTATTTTATCGTAATCGCTTTTATCTGAATAAAACAAGGAAATGTAAAGACATTCTTATCGACTGCTATCATCATTTTATTTTTCACTTCAATTAATTGTTGCATACGTCGGAGAAGTTGCTAATTTTCTTTAAAATATTTAAACAATGATAAATATCTTTTACCATATTCGATCCTACTGAATCTAAATAACCATAATTATGTTAAAATATAGGTTTTTCCATCATTTGGTTGCGTGTCAATCGTTCGATTTGTTTATTTTGGGTCCACAAAAGTATAAAAAGTTGTTTATATTTACGAAAAAGTAGGGGTAAGTTCGTTCCTATTTAAAGTGTTATATCTTGTTATAAATATATTACGTATGATATGCACTAATCAATAATGGCATATATTCGGAGCCAGAGTTAATCAAATTTTGTTACAAAAAGAAGCCATTGAAATATTTCATTACACCGTATTTTCAATTATTCTTTTTTAAATTGCTAACAAGAAGTTTTAAATAATGTGTTTTAGATTCCAATATTTAATATTATATAATTTTTGAATAGATCACCGTGCAATTAATATTTAAAATTTTTACCATTTAATTTAAGAACATACTTGTTTAATAGCATATTCCGAGTTAGAATTAACTAAATTTGTTCCAGAACGAAGCCACTGAAATATTTTTTGCACCATGAAGCCAAATATTATTTTTCAAATGGCTAAAAAAAAATTTAATCATGTGTGTTAGGTTGCAATATTTAATATTATACGAATGTTGAATAGAATCACCGTGGAAATAATATTTTAAATTTTCACTATTTATTTTAAGAACATTCCATTAGAGAATGACATACGCAGCCAAATTTTGTAATTAGCTAATAGTGACAAAATGCTTGGCACTAAAAATAATAATTACCTATTCAGTTAAAAACATGCGCTAAAACATTATTTAATTATTATGTAAAACTTTTTAAAATGATAAATGTATGATTGAACTATTAAACTTTTTTGATCTGTACGATTTGGATTCATTAAAGAATATATTATACTTTACAAAGAACAGAGTGTATTATTTATAATTATATTAAATGAATTTCAAATGTAATAATATTTTAAATTACATTAATTTTACTAGAATCAAATCACATAACTCTTAAAAGTAACTTTGTCAGATTTGGCAACTATGGACAGGAAAAATATTCAACACGTCACCCATGACGTCATTTTAATGCAAAATTTATCAAAGAAGTTATAAACTTACAGTACCATCTACCGGTAAACATACTAATCTCATTGCTTCGTTCGATATAGTTCCGTTTATTGACGAATGAGGGCTATCAAAATATTTAATTTTTATTAAATATTTGAGACCATTTTACTAACTTTTTGTTTTTCAAAAAAAAAAAATTAAATATGAAGGTAAACTGTTAAGGTCATGCATGCATATAGAAGTACAGTAGCTATAATATATAGTAAAACCTAGATACATTAAATTAGGTAAAGATTATGTTAGATATCTACAATTGAAAAAAGTGCTTTTGGCACCAGGATCCAAACTTTTTTTTGGCCTCGTTTTATTACAAAATTAGATAAGATTGGTTCTGAATAAAGCGCAGGATAAGTATATATATATATATATATATATATATATATATATATATATATATATATATATATATATATATATAAGGGTTTTTTACAGCTTTGGCCGCCTGCCCTCTCTTAACCAGTTTTTCCATTGTTCTCTATTTTCCCATGCTCTATCCTCTAAACGTATCCTTTTCGTGGCCTCGTCGACTTCATCTCTCTTTCTTTATTGTAAATTCAAAAACATAGGTACGTTCTGTTAATTTTCTTTTCTAGACAGAGGCACACGTCTATGCAAAATATACAAATTAAAATTATTTCTTAAAGTAATAAATAATAAAGTAACAAAAACCATATTTTATTGTTTAATTTCATTTTAAATCTGTTCATTTCACACTTTTCTAGTAATATTATTTTAAATTTTTCAATATTTGCTTATAATATTTTGATTTCTTCTATATTTTTCATTAAAAAATAACTTTTTTCTACGATTGCTATGAAAATTTGACAATTTCGCTCTCATTTGTTATCTTAAAGTGGACGTTTTCTGTGGAATAATCGAAAAATATCTTTTTTGCGCGTCTCCAGTGGCAACGCGCAAAAAAGATGTTAAATGCGTGCGTCTCCTATGACTACGCTTGAAAAAGATATTAAATGCGAGCTTATTTCAATAGTTACCAGGGATACAAACAAAACAGAAACTTGTCATATTGACAGTTGACAGAACGAATTTATTTTCAGTATTTATTTTTAATAATTTTACGATGTAATCGTAGAAAAAATTATGTTGTATCACGAGCGTAAAGTGTCTTTGTTCCTCTTATACTATTGCAGCTCTCGCCTTCGGCTCGCGCTGCAATTACCGTGTTCGGGTAGTAAAGAATCATTTTACGCTCTTAATACACAAATAACATTGGCTGGTAGCACATCCTCTATTTTTCCCTGTTTTAAGAGCAGTGTATATCAAAACGTGACAGAGCAAAGTCAATATCAGCAAGGCTATGGTAGTGTGTGATTGTGCACGTGCATTAGAATAGAGTATCCATCGTAGAATTTGTTGACTGACAGGTATTACTATTATATATTTTAAAGCGCCCCATAGCAATGAACATATTATATCGTTTAAATTTTGCCCGTATGGTGTCTCTTCTTTCGATATTGTATATTCATTGATGTACAGTTACATAAAAAATTATGTATAACCTCCTCAAACTCAATACTCGTACCTTATAATTGTTTTACGAAAGTAACTTTCCCACGAATAGTGAATATTAACGAAACTACAATGAAATGTAAACTTTGCTGAATCATAAACTGCAGCACATATAAGTAGTTACCTTTTGGATTGTAGGAGCGTTGTAGTATCATATTCAAACCTCTCTGCTGAAATATATGATTAAACCTAGAATACGTTGTAGAAAAGTAGAAATGTAACACTTAAATAATTCGTTTTGTGTATGCAAATCATAATTTTTTTTTTGTTGAAGTTTTTATTGGGTCTTATTAGTAATCAGTTCGCCAGAACTATAAACTAATACTATATAAGGATATTAACCATGAAGGAGTTTGCGCCTAGTGGCGGTACTCGCTATACTTAATTAAATTTATTAATTAATGTACACTTATACAATGTAAGATTATGCTATGTTTGGTAGGTCGAGTGCGTGATGTCTTTTGAGTCTGTAGATGTGTTACTATTATCTAGGAGATTAATTGCGAGTGTGTTCGGATGGTGTTCCAGTCTTTGTTGGTATATGGTGCCGAATCTTCCAATTTCTTCTTTTGCTGTTGGAATCCTCAAATCATTGGTAACATACCATGGGGCATTTGTAATCATACGCAAATTAGTTGATTGAAACCGCTGCAGTACTGCTGTAGATGATCTGCTGGCTGTGCTCCATAATTGAATCCCGTACATCCAAATGGGTTTAAGGATGACTTTATATAGCAGCAATTTATTTTCTATTGACAATTGAGATTTTCTACCTATGAGCCACGATAATTGATTTCTTTTGATTCCGAGTTTTTTCTTTTGACAGTAATATGATTGTGCCAGGTTAATCTTTGGTCTAGTGTCATCCCAAGATATTTCGCACCTTCGGCTTGGGGTAGTTCTGTACCATTGAGGTTCACGGCTGGGCATGTTTGTCTGTTTAATGTGAAGGTCGTATGAGTTGATTTGGTTGGATTTAGTTGTATTCTCCACTTTTGACACCAGTCTTGGACTAGGTTAAGATTTTTTTGTAACTGATATGAGGCGGTTTCTAGATTAGAATCGGCAGCTAGAATGGCGGTGTCGTCCGCAAATGTTGCTGTTGTTGTTGTGTGATTTGTTGGCAGATCAGCTGTATATACAGTGTACAACATTGGTCCCAGAACGCTGCCCTGTGGGACACCGGATTTAACTGGGTACAGTTGGGTGTGTACGCCTTCAAATTTGATTTGAAAATATCTGTTAGACAGATAGGATTACAAGATGTTATATATTTTTGATGGCATGTTGTTTTTAAGTATGAAAAGTAGGCCGTCATGCCAAACTTCATCAAATGCCTGACTGACATCGAGAAATGCAGACGAGCAGTATTCTTTGTTTTCTAAATAATTTCTGATGACATTTGTGACTCTGTGAACTTGTTCAATCGTGGCATGCTGGTTTCTGAAGCCAAATTGATGATCTGGGATGATGTTATTTGTTACCAAGATTGGCTTGATTCGTTTGAGTAACATTTTCTCGAATAATTTAGAGATAACTGGCAGTAGACTAATGGGTATGTATGAGGCTGGTTATTTTGGGTCTTTACCTGGTTTGGGAATAACTACTATTTCGGCAACTTTTCAGTTAGCAGGAAAGTGTTCAATTCTTAGTATGGCATTGAAGATTTATGTGAGCATCATTAGTCCCTTCTTTGGTAATTCTTTTAGTGTGCGAACTGTTATCAGGTCAAAACCTGGAGCTTTCTTTTCGTTGAGTTCATTTTGGATGCATAGGAGAATTTCTTTTGGAGAGAATGTCTTTAACGGTACTGATTCTTATCCTGGTTCCTTTAGGTAATTTATTATGTTTGCTTCACTAATATTGGCACTTCGTGGGAATGGTTGGAATACTTTCTGCAGGCGCTCAGTAAATGTTTCTGCCTTTTCTTTAGAGCCGCGAGCCCAATTGCCATCTGGTTTTCTGATTGGCGAAACTAATGTTTTAGGTCTTTTGAGCCGTCTTGTGGCCTTCCACAGCGAGTATTCAGTAGCTGCTGTGGGTGTTAGATATTTTACATATTCCTCGAAGTGATAATTTTTTAAATCCCGGATCGCTTCTTTTAGCTCTCTGATTGCCATATTGAGTCTGGTTTTGTCTACGGGCTGGCGGAAGTTTTGCCATATTCTTCTTCTTTTTCTCTTGATTGCTATCAGCTCTTTGATTTGCATTGGCAGTATTTCAAATTGTTTTGCTTGTGGTCTTGTTTTTGGAGTTGCTGACCACGCTGCTTCCTGTATTAGTTTAGCGAAACTTTCTGTCACTCTTTCTATTTCTTCAAATGTATTTAGTAGAATGCTGAGATCGATATTTTCTTCGATTTGCTTTCTAAATTTATCGCAGTTAGTTTTATGGTTGTGTAGCCTGGGTGGATTCTGGATAGTGATTATTGAAGGGCTGAAGATAGCAATAATTGTTTCTCCTTGGCATAGTGCACATATTGGAGGATCTTCTTTTTTTGACATTCGTGTGTCCCTGTGTAAGTCTCGCCACACTTAATGCATCTATATGGTCGAAAACAGTAAGTTTTGGAATGCCCGTATCTGTGGCAGCGTTTGCATTGGATAATTTCTCTTTTAACATGAGAAGGTTCAAATTTAATTATTGCATTACCAATTGTCTTGATTTCATAGATATCTCGGTTGTTATCTGCTGGTTCAATGTCGATGAAGAATAGTGATAAGGGTTGTTTAGTAATTCGATGTCTTATGTTATGAATGTTTCTTGCCTTGTGTCCTATTGTTCTTAATTCTTCTTTTAGATCATCTAGATCGGTTGTGTGGTGTAAGTGACGCAACACCACTCTGAAAGCTCTGTCTTCTTTTATTTGGTAAGTATGATGGTCAATGTTTTTTGACTTTAAACCTTGGATAATTTTGCTATATATTTCTCCGTTTTCGGCCATAAGTTTCATGTTACCATTTATTAGTTCAAATACGAATTTATCTTCAGTGCTTATGAATGTCTTTATTATTTGAGTGACCGCCGATATATTGCTAATAGCCGGAATAAATATTGGTGGTGGTTTTCGTTCTGCTGTTCGTTCTTGTGTTGTAGGCTGTTGTCTTTTGGTGGGGTGTTGTTTTTGACCATTAATATTGTTTTCAGTTTCCATTCCCTCAGTGGGAGAGTTCGCAAGTAGATCGTAACGATTTGAGGTTTCGATTTCAAATGCTGGTTTGCTAGTCTTCTGAGTTGGTCGATTAGTTGTGTATGGACTGCTAGCTATGGTTTGAATTTTTCTTCTAATTATTGTCTGGTACTGTTTTTGCGGTCTTGGGTATTCATCGGAAGGATTTCCTGGTGTACTATGTATTGGTGTGGTTGTCGAACTCGTGTGTTGTATCACGTTAGGTTAGGTTGTTGATTGATTGTTTGTTTGGATGTTTGGATCCATAAACGTGCCTGGTTGAATATATTGTTCAAGCCCGTCAATTTGCGTCATTTGTTGGATAGATTGTTGATTGATTGCCGACATTATTTGTGTTGTTGTTGGGTGCGATGATTGTTGTAAATAAATTGATGTAACGCCACTGAGTTGATTCATGGTAAGTCCGAATGTGGAATCCACACCCGGACTTCGTCCCGTGATGAGATTACCAGCTGTAATTCTGTATATTGCACTTCACTATGAAAACTTAGTTTGTTTTACTATTTCTTTATGAACACTTAATAATTGTTTATGTTATGATTATATCAGTATTTGCTGATTATGTCACACTGATTACATATACACTCGGATTTGTTTGCTAGCAAACGACACGTCTGATCGCATCGGCTGTCTAACACAGACTGTGCAAATAAAATAAAAATTAATATATTATCACCCCTTTTGCCCATAGCTGAATGTGTTATTTTTCTACATAATATGAACTATATTACACCATGATGTGTAAATAACAACTTAATAACAGATTTATAATATCTGTTCCGTTTGTTTAGTGATTGACATAACGTTGAAATTTCTAAAGCAAAAAATATGCTGATATCATAAAATTTAATTTACAATTGGGTATATATTAAAAATGTAAGTGGAACACATTTTAAATTTATCGTAAAGAACGCTAAAATAGTAGATTTTGTAATAAAAGAATACCTAGATAATTTTATTACACTGTTTAATTTTTTTTTAAATATAGTTTAAGTAAAACAAAATAATATAATTTTTTTAATAAAATAAAATATTTGTATAGATCATTGTTAACCTAAGCAACGTGAGCTATGAATTTTATATCTCATGGGTGGTTATAGTTCGGTGCACCAAAACCCGAGGGATCGTATGAAACGATTAAATGCCCCTCAAATGCTTATATCACAAATTGCTGTATGCATGCCCAAGGTCGGATTATATGAAATATTTCAATTTAATATTTAAATTACTATTAAAATAATTATAGATTTCGTAAACATTACTTATTATCTTTGTATTATCATAATATTATATCGTAGTTCGAAATTAAGCACAGATTTAACTTACCAATTTTAAGTTTCATTTGCAAAAGATATAAACTACTTATAGGAACAAATTGGACATAATATCAAGCATAAAATTACGGGAAAAGCTAACCTGGATTGTAGCATTCCTTTAGTATTTCATATTTTTCCCATAAGCATATAAAAGGGATATTGTATTATAATTTAAAGTGCTTCTACTGTTGTATTAGCAAGATTCAATTTTAATAATGGTGAAGTTGCTGGCAGAAGATAATGTTCAAAACGCTCTACAAGAAAATACGACAAAAGTAGATCACATTGAAAATAAAATCAGCTTGAACAATATTTATTTGTACGAACATGCGCAACAAATAGTAATAATATATATCGAAACTGTGCCAATAAATTCGTAGAGTTGTAAAAAAAAAGTTGTGTTGACAAATTTATTTTAATATTGTCGCCTATATTATTTCTCATTATTTTCGCCAGAACAGTCTAATTCTGCAAAACTTGAGGACACAGTAAACAGTGTTTACATTTTGATTTATGGTTGGTAAAATTTTAAGTTCCTATGTTGATGTAATTAAGAGGCTTTTAATCGTTTTATTGCGATCCTTCGGGTTCTGATGCTCCCAATTCTACATTGCTACAATACAAATTTAGGAATTTATATTGCCATAGCGAAATTGTGACAATTTTATTATTAAAATACAAATTAATAGGGCAACATTATCGTTGTTATTGAAAAAGCACTTGATTGCTAGGTGTTGTATTCTACCGTAGCAGATCTCAGTAAGTGATATATTTCTTCACGTGAAATGCGTTTCCTAGACAGAGAAAAAGCTACAAGGGTATTAGTGAAAATTGTTTGTCAGCTGGGGGAATCGAACCCGGGTTCTCAAATCCACAGATTGACTCGATACCACTAAGCTACCAACCCCATAAACAATTTTTCTCTTTATCTAATGAATTAAGGATCAATTGTTCAAATCCTTAATTATGTATCTATAGTCACGTAACCACCCAAGCTAATGCCTTGTAAAAATATACTTTAATTACATATATGCTTAATACGCTATCGTACAAAAGATATTTGATTAAACAGTAGTTAAGTTATTAACAGTATTGTAACCATGGTTCGTACAACTGACCCTAAAAAAAATTATGTCAGTTACACAATTAAAAAAAACAATACAATTTTGTCTTACTGATAAATCAGGCCATTATCTCTGATCATTATATATATATATTAAATTAGACAAAAGTTGCCTTATTAGGTGGTCAATTGAACCATGTTTTTGTTTTTCCGACAAAAATGCATAGGTTACTAGATATTAGCAAAAATATAAAATTTCCGACTTGAAACAAACATTTTTATTCTTCTTTTTCTTCTTTACACTGAATAATAAATTTTTTAAATATTTTATAGTTCTTTAGATATAACCTAAAATTTTAATTTTTTAATTGAAAACCGTAGTTGGCTATGACATCAAAAAATTCACTATCTTTTCTCTATTTAGCGATATTATACTTTTTATTATTATGTTCATTTTTAATGTTGTAATTAATAAATAATAAATAACTATATACTGATATTTATAATACTGTAATGTAATAATTAAACCGAATAATGACAAGTGAAAATACTATTAAAAGATGAATAGTCAAAGTTATAAACATTCTCGTACTATTAACGACTGCAATTCTTTATTTCCTATATGTACGAGTATTTTTGTGGGAAAACAAAAATATGTTTGAATTTGGCCCCTAAAGAGGAAACTTTTGTCTAATTTCTAACATTACGCGTTCTTTTTACGAATATAAAACATGCTGATCACGGCTTCAATCGTAATAGTACAGTGATACCGATCCTGTTCGCGTATATCAATTGTAACTTTACTGATGATCTAATATAAAATGTCCTCATCGCGATACTAATGCTATCAGTAGACAGCCGTTTACAGATAGAATGAATCCAGATATTCAATTCATTTTAATAACTGTGTGAACTTCTGGAATTTTCCTGCAGTTCCTCCTTCAAAGTTTTAGAATTTTCCATAAGTTCTTTCAGATTTTTGGAGATGGAGTCCAAATCGCCCGGAATTTCGAATTCATAAGTATCCGCTATTTCACCAGCTTCAACCAAAAATTGACGAAGTCGCTCTTGGAGTATACTTTTCTTGCCTGTAGTGTCCAGATCACGTTCTTCTAATTCTCTCTTGAGATCAGTCACTTTTAAATCACTTAGATTTACTTTTCTCGAACCCATTTTTATTTATTTGCACTTAAACTTCACTTTTAATTCACAAAACACAACCCCACACCTGACACCAATTGTAACGTTTATTACAATTTCGGGTTCGGTGAAGTTTATTATTAAATAAAACACGAGTAATGAAAACACTAACAAAATATTTATTTAAAACGAAACTAATGTAGTACAACTACTAAGCCAAATATTTATATTCAACACGTATTTATATTCACAACAAAGTATTTAGCAACGACTTGCACTGTTCACACTTCGAATACAGAATGCCCCTTCCCGGCCGAAACTCTCCTTTATATACTGCAACAATGTATTCGAGAATATTCGGGAGCTTCTGGCACACGGTAGAAGCATGACGCAGAGCGAACAGGTTCGGACTTGTCTATTGCGTCGAGACAGCGGTGAATCGTGCAGCAGACATGTCGACTGTTCCAGACGGAACAGGGCCGTACTCGCTACAATATTATAAAATTGTACACAATAAATGATTATTGGAAGGTAGTGCTCATAATTTGATTTCATTAATAATATAAATAATCAATAATTAAATTTGCTATCAATGAAGTGGTACTAAACATGTACATTTTAAATAAAAGCCATTATTTTTGCGGTTTAAAAAAATATTTTTTTTTTTCTATAATCAGTATTATATCCAATTTTAAGACTCATTAAAATATCGTGCATAGGTACAGAAACATCGTATATATGTACGAAAAGAAATAATTCTATTTTATCTATTTTGACAAGCCTAATTTCAGGTAGAACGGATGTACACATTATATAATATACCATAAAAGTTTTTAAAATGAGAATTATATATGGGCTCCATTTTCGTTAGCTTATAATCATGTTTAAAATAACATGTTATTCTAAAAAACATATGTGCGAATTACGTCTTATTTTATATATTTATGGGATTTAGAAGACATGCATACAGTTAAGTTTTAGGCAACTTGGACAAAGTTGTGGGTGAAAGTTTCAGTTGAGCAGTTTTTTTGGTTATGGGATTTCGACCTCGTGGAAAACTTTTATAATGACTTATGAAGAATATTATTTTTCATTTATATTTACAAGATTCGTAGGAGATAAACATATTTTAAATAATAGAGTATAAATGGAGTGATAAGAATATTCGATAAAACAAAATTGTTCAACTGTAGCATTGAATCGGCACCTAATGATGTATTTCGTCTTTGTTGATATTTGTATCAAATTCTTCATATTATTATATTAATTAGGTATGAATGATACCCGTTATGAAAATTTACAAATAACAAAAAATGTCATAATTTGCAACAGTTAATACCTTCTCATTTACTGGACGACGCTGTAAATATAGCTGCAATTTTTTTTTTCTGGCCAGGCCATGATAGGTCCGGCCCTTGCGACGATTGCCCAATTCTCCACATGGCCAACCCATGATGTATATTTGTTAATTTACATAAACACTATTTAAGGCCTCCATTATCAAAGTATATGATCCTTTATTAAAATCGAATCATTTTAAATTTTACGATTATTTTTTTCTCTTACTGAAAAATGACATACTTATTATAGTTTCGAAACATGTCAATATTTATTTCAAAATTGTTGCAATTTTTTTTTATTTAAGTAGTTGTAATTTAAAATTGTAATTTAGGTCGAAATGGTTGTGTTCAAGCCACTCTTAAAATAATTAAAATCTCAATTATATTTTAATCATGATTAAATTAAAATGACAAAAAACTTTTTGATTCAAGGTAATAAAATGCCCGTACCTTTACTGTCGGCAGTACGGTGGTGTGAATAGTATTACGAAATTGAATTCTGGAAATCCCGAGTTCGAATCTCTCTCAAGCTAAAAATTATATTTATTTATTTATTTATGTTACGCTGTACAATAGAAACTTAATCCCAATTACAGTACAGGGTCCGAACTCACCGAGCCGCAGTGTGGTAGTATATAATTTTTAGCTTGAGTGAGATTCGAACTCGGGATCTCCGGATTCGAAATCCATATTTCTATCCACACCACCGTACTGACGGACCTATTACACTGCGGCTCGATGAGACCGGACCTTGTACTATAGTTGAGGTTATGTTCCTGTTGTTCAGCGTAACATAAATAAAAAAATAAATAATGAAGGAGCATCAGGAGACTACTTAAATACCTTAAATCTGTCATTGAAACATCTCGTGTCGGCCGCAAATTCGCTGTTCTTTCAAATTCGTATATGTTATTGCTTTGAAGCGTTAACCATTAACTGTGGATACAATTTATGAAGAAAATAGTACACGACATTCAAATAATCAAATATTGCAGGAATCGCAAAAATACCTGCACCGTTGCAGAGAGCACTATATAGTACCTACGCTTGACCAATTCTTAAAAACAAAGGCAAAAAAATAGTTTTTCACCAACCTCTTAAAAGTACTCTGCAATGTAATTCTTTACCATCAATATTAACTGTGGAGAGTTACAGCTGATTGTGAAATCCAAACTACCCAGATGTAATTTTTATTTATAAGTTGGAGTCGGTGAGGTTTGAACAAGCGGCGAACTATCTGCTTGTTTATAAGTATATGGGCACAGAGAAATGAAAAAGATTTTGGTATATTGAAGATAATTTTATATACAATTATAAAGACAAATATTTTATGACGATTACCAAGTCTCTAATATTCAATAGTTAAGTCAGACATAAGAAATTAAGTGTTAAATTAGAATTAACGCGACCATAGCCGCGCCTGGCTTCTTCCAGATTATGATCACTAAATTGAAACAAATATGAATTCACAAAAAATCCGCCCTTCAATTAATTTATCTTATTCAAGCCGCATATATACTTGCTCCATTCAATAATGAATAAAAGGCGTGATGATATAGGTTGGCCCAAAATTAACGCAAGATTTGAATTAAATAGAGAACACAGTTTTTAATCTTTAGATTGTTATTTATTTATAGGGTTATTTATAGAATAACACATTGAGCAAATGGCCTCCAACGGCTTTGCTGGAACATACGCACTCTTTCGTCGAAATTTTTCAGAACTAGCCTGCATAAATGTGGCTGAATTTCGTTGATGCAACGTTCAATTTCCTCCTTTAATGCACGGTTGTTGTGGGCTTGTTGACATAGGCATTTGACTTCAAATATCCTCATAGAAAGAAATCTAATGGTGTTAAATCACACGATCTAGTTAAAACACTATTCCAACCATATTTTGTATGAAATTTTCGAACTGTGGTCGCCAAACTTTCATTATTTTTGAGATATTGTTTAATAATGAAAACACGTTGTTGTATTGTGTAACACGCTCCATTTTTACTAACCCTAAACTCTCAGCTGTCAAATTGTTTTTTCAGGGTTGCCAACAATTTACTGCATAAATGTTCGGTCATTTTACGTTATATATGGTTATTTATTAGTTATTTTATCATTTGTAAAAAAAAAACTGTAAATAAATTATATTTAGAAATGATATCATTTTCGTATTTTTTTAATTGTCATGACATTGTGGTAATTTTGTCCTTGTTATTATCAATACAAAAGTAGGAATGTAATATGACATCTACTGGTCTACCGCAACTAAAATTTGAAGTTTGGCCGTTACAAGTCTATTAACATTGCATGCTCACCCTATTTTAGTATTCCTTCACGGTCATGACATACTGACCCTAGTTATTACGATGTAGTAACTAACTTACGCTGATATCTATCTAATACTTTAGGTCCGTTCGATTAAAATTATATAGTTTTCAAAACTAAGTAACAATTTGGAAGAAAATTATATAGTAAAAGATACAATAATATTCATATTTAAATGACAATGAAAATAAATTTAAATTATTACTTCGTTTTAGATATTTTTATTTTTAAATGTCCAATATAAAACTACATACAGTTGTTCTTGTTTACACATTTTTATTTTGAATTTTAATCACTACATTAATTGAAATGTTAATTTTTTAATTCATGGTAGGTTTAATTTAAACTGAAGTTAATTTTTAAAGTATTTAAACAATTCAATATTTTTTAGACAATTATCATAAATTGTGTCGTTATTATAATAATTTAATCCTCAAATTTGGTAAGTTAAACACTTTTGGAAAAGTCCAAAGATGTATTAAAATAATTTTATTATAATTCGGCTGTAACTTGAAAATGAACTAAACAAAGGTTGATACGTTATTATAGTTATTTATGCACCGTGGGCGTTATATAGATTATAATTTAGAGACTGAGGTTCTAGCTTGAAGGCTTTATCATTTAGTGAAGTCCGTGGTGCATTTAAGATTATATTTTCGTAGAATAAATAAATAAAATAAATAAATATATCATCACGCCTTTTACCCATCACTGGGTGTGGCACTCTGCCTAAGCAGATCTCGGTAAGTGATATATTTTTTCGCGTGAAGTGCGGTTATCAGCCGTCAAATAGTAGAATATCTAGAATTATATTATATTTATAATAGTTATGATTATAGATATGCGTATAAGAATATTAATTAACTGTGGTGTTATGAACGAAACGACCATTATGAACGGAGCGGGCGTTTTGAATTATAATGCCTTCATATAATGCTCCGGTAGTTATGAAGTTCTTTGTTACATAGTTTAAATCATAGCAATTTTTTTATCATGATTGTTATTTTGATTTAAAACTCGCCGGCCTGGGCTAACCATCAAATTTTATATGGTACATTATAAGAAATAATTATTTACATTTTATTTGGTGGGGTCACCTTCCAATGATGGATATTATCCGATACGAAAAATAAAGTATTTTTCTGGAACAAATCCTGACTATAACAGCACATATTTTATACATTTTTCACTTTATGTAAATAAAGGATGGAAATAGTGCGCTAACTCTGATTTTTAAATTTTGCATGCCTGGAAAATGTTTGTATTTGCGTTGAAAAATCACCTGTTTTTGATAGTAAATTAACCACAAAAAAAAGTAAAATTTTGATATAATAGTGAGATAGCGGCCTGAAGGCAACCTTTATTTAAAACTATAGCAAATTTCAAGCATATTTATTTATTTATTTGTTACGCTGTACAACAGGAACTTAATCCTAATTACAGTACAGGATATAGGTTCATTCTTGTAGCTGTAGTTTGTTCCAGAAAATTATCGCTTTTCGAATACACCTTGCCTACTTTACAGGCCCAAAATGTTGAGATTTTCACAGTGGGCGGAGTTAACTTGCGGTTATCGTTGCCTGAATTGATGTTCGAGCGAACCTGCTGCATATTGTTGTCAGAATTGTGAATTCGATTACTTCGTTATTTTTCTTTGCTCATACTCTCGTGTTCAATTGTTAAATATTGTTGTTAATTTGTTTATTTTGGATTTTTCGTGTTTTGTTCAAGTTTGTATTTGTTATTGTTTCGTTGCATTGTTTTTTCGTTTTATTTTTATTTTTGCTGTTGATATTCTACACACTATTTATAAGTATATATATACGATTTTGTTAAGTCAAATTTTACAAATATTTCAGATCTTTTTACTAGTATATATCTTGTTTTTTTAAAATACCTGATACAAAAAAATAACAACTTACAAAATGCAAATGACCATTTTTACATTTATGAGAAGCAAAAAATATCATCATAACAGATATAACGTCCCAACAACCAAAGTATAGTATTTTTATTTTTTACTGTTGTAATCTAGCATGGGTCTAAAAATATTGGTAATCAATTTAAGCCACTTATTCAGAATTTTATTATATAATTTTTTAATTACATATTCTACATATTTCGAATTCAACCTAAAATTACTATATGGTTTATTTAGTTTTTTTATCTGTATCTGTATCGACAATGCGAGTTGATGTTTTTTACTATTTATTAGGAATCAGATAGATTACTGAAAACAAGATTTGATAACCTTTATATATATATATATACCGGGTGTAACATGAAAACCTGACCATAGGCGTTTACATGGGAAATCAGTTTTTCCTTGCGCAAAAGTGGCCAATTGATTTTAGACAAAAATGCTTCAAATAAAAGTTGTAGAGCTTGAAACTATGGATCTAAATCAGTTTTCAGATTTTATTTTGCACATTTTGTAAGCGAAATAATCGCATTAATATTTTATAAGAATTTCTACTTTCTGGTGATAGCCATGGAATTGAGACAAAATGATAAACAAATGTATGACGTTTTAACTGTCAGAAAAGTTTAGTTTGATATGGATTTGTGATTTATTGAAGTGACAAAGGTGATTGTTGTTATATCATTATTAAAAATGGATAACTATTCACATGAAGAAAAGTTACAAATTATTAAGTGGAATTATTCTAGTGAAAGTTTTCGAAGAATACGTGATTTAATCAGACGAGGACCTCATAAGTTGACTTGGAGGCTGAATTTTGTGACAATTTTAGACAAGTGTTTAGTTTGATATTTTATTATGAAACCTAGTTTCACCAAGTGAGCTTTGAAAGGAAATTAACTTTGTTTTTGTTGTTTTTTATTTTAAAAGCATACCTATAATATCGATAAAAGTACCTACTGAATAATTTTCAAATATTTTATTTTTCCAATTTCTAATCTAATTTCCGCACGACAAGCAGATCAAACATAGCCGCACATATTTTCAAATGATCAGTTTGAAATAGATAACGAAATATCAGCGAGAACAAAGCAAACAACACAAAGTTTCTAAGTGCCATTGTGTAACCGCGAAATCACCATCGACCAACGGTAGAATTTTACGTCACTCCCAACTATGCTGAACATTCAGCAGTTCCCACAATTAGATTTGGAGCAGACCGAGGTAGTAAAAAGTACCTTTACCCGTGCTGATAAATACAGCGACAAAGAGGCAATAAATTTTATTTATTTTTTTCTCTATTTTCTGAATTCTTAAAATTTAATTTCGCATGGTGTGATACACAATAATGTATTTTTTTCACACTTAAAAATGATAAATGGCTCTCAATAGAAATACATAAAATTGTTGTTTTTTAATATTATAAACGATTTTTTTAGGTTTTTTGTTCAATATAAAATGTCTCAAGAGCTTTAGAAAACGATTGAAATGCGCAACAACTAATCTTCTTCACATACAGATACATGCATTTCAAACAAATATATTATTTGCTTTCTCATATTTCTGAAACTGAGTGGTTTATTGCTTTTTGACAACATATTGGATTATGGAGTTGAGAAGTCGATTGCCACTGCCAACAGAATTATATTCGTAGCTCTCCATCCATTATTATCTTTAAGTACTGTGAGTGAATATTCGGCCACCGCACTTAGAAGCAAAAATACAGAATGTTATATTTTAAGACATCCAGCAAATATTTCGCTTATTTGTCAACTGAGCAATTTATTTTACATAACATGATTTATACAGCAACATTTAAGCTAATTGATGACGGATATCATTTCCGGTTTATAATATTTAATATCAAATAAAAATTTTCAAATTTCACTATTTTCTCGAGAGAAAAAACTTGATGTAAGTTTTACATGTTATATTGAAAATCTTTATTGATTTCGGCTTCTTAGGCCATCTTCAAAAGACGGATTATAAGACAGTGCCGGGCGTTCTTGTATACTAATATTTACACTAGATGGTGAACTTTTCGATGAAATGGATTATGCAGAAAATTCGTCAATTAGCAATTGTAAACCTCCTGAATGAAACAAATCTGTCGAGTCATTTAAGATGTGCGAACCTTTCATAATGGCTTTTCGTGTTTCATAAGCTTCCAATAAATGTATCTTGGAACCTTTACTCGTATTTGCAACGTATAAAATTTTTAGTAGATCAATATTGCAGGTGTGATTTGTCTTAATTATATGTTTAGCTAAGTTTGAGTAATTTTTTATTGTTTATACGATTGTAATTGTGTAACTTGTATTAAGTGTTTTTCTTTCTCTTCCATGTTATAATGTTTCATCACGTGCCCACAGCTGAATCTAATAAATTTACAATATATTTTAGTACAAATTTAAAACGTAGGTTAAATTTGTTTACAACTATATAAAATAGTCTATGTTATATAATTAAACAAATAAAATGGCGAGCACTTTAATTATGCCTTAATTGAAAAAAAATAGTAAGCTATGAAATAAAGACAATAGTAACGTTTTATTATTTAATGATATAATAAATTTTTATGATATGAACAAACAGAAAACAAAACGAAGGAACATTTAATAAGAATTTATTTCGATTAAATAATTTTATAAGTATTAAAACTAATTCTCACCCTCATTAGTATAATTTTTGTGCCTATGTCCATATATACTAGTTTTATATACTTCAAAATCGTTCAGAAACAATTTGTTTTCGGCCTAGTTTGGCAAAAAGTTTGATGTTGAGTATTGAGTGGATGAGACTGGATGTCATTTAGAATATTTATAAAATGATTTCAATTAAAATAAATTGTTATATGGTCTGTACCATTACCACTTATTATAATATTCTTAAGTTATGATATCGAAAATTTAGGATTAGCTAAAACTTTTTTTGAAAATCAGACTGTAAATGTTAGTATGATCATTTCATTAACAGGCGACGACGGATTCAAATCTCGATATTTACAACTACTTATATAAAATAAACACAACTGCATAATATAAATTTCTTGCTTGCTCGTATAGTAAGTATTAACTATATTTCTATACTACGAGTATAATCGACATCTTCTGTGCAACGAAATGTGCTTTGATTTATACAGATAATATTTTTATTTCTCGTTGTATAATAAAGTAAATAAATATGTAAATTTAACGCCGAAATTATGTAAGTACTTATACTGATACGTACGACTATTGCAAAAAGGATTTTACGGGCCATAAATACTTACCACTTTTATATATTTTTTCTTCTTTTTTGTCAATTGTTTTTATTTAAATTTAAACAATTTATGTGCTACTGTTTATTCATTGTTGTATGTTATGCTTTACATTTCTCTGAATTATACATCTAGTAAATAATAACATCACGCCTTTTACCTAATAGTGAATGTGACACTTTACTCCAGCATATCTGGATAAGTAAAATATCTTTGCGGTAATTAATCTAATCACGGCAACCATAATATGAAAATCATAGTAATTCAATCGATTTGTACATTTCATATAAAATATTGACAATTTCTATTGCTTTTTAATTCTACAAATTACTGCTGTTGATTTAAAAAAAAATTAAATTCAAAATTTCAGTGGTGGAAAGAACGCACCAAGTAACCGTAAATACTTTTGATATTAATGGTGTTAAATTAAATTATTTAAAAATTGGAGTCAGTGAAAGGATATAATCTTTGTCCCTATTATTCGGCAAATAGAACACAAGTGTTCAGCAAATTAAATCGCAAGTTCAAAGCATTATTATTGTCGATATAACTTCAAAATGCAAAACAATACAGAGAAATTTTCTCATCTGAATAAATTGGATATAATCTGCAATAACGTACACAATGTTGAAACTGATGTCAACAACTTTAAATAGAAGTGTGACGAACTAAACGGAATTTATGAACTAAAGTAGGCCGAAATTAATAAACAACAAAGAGGAATAAATAATATAGAGCTACAGTTCAAACTGATTAAAATTTGTTTTTCTCCGGTTTGATTGCCAAAGATAAGTCGAGGCAACAAATATAGAACATTATCGAAATTATTTTAACTCATCACTGAAAAAAGGTGTTGTTGAAGAACTATTTGATAAAAAAGAACGTGATAAACAAAGAATTCTAGTATCATGTACCTCATTTAGAACAAGTCATCAGATACTATTCAATAGTGATAAGTAAAGCCCGGATTTTTAGGCAATTGCCTAGAATCAAATTTTAATATAATTCAGGCAATTTTGTTTTTCTATACATAGGTAATATGTTTATGTGTAATGGAAGGTTTTTTTTTCGTGCCTTAGAGCCTATTTTACCTATATTTTGGTTTTTGTGCCTATTTTACCTTATACAGCCTATTTTGCCTATTTTGCCTATTTTTGTTGCCTATTTCAACTTTTATTGAACAGACAAGTTTTATCAGCGCCATCATCTATTTCGTTGACTAATTAAGCACTCGACAAAGTGTTCCATCCTAACCTATCAGCGCTATCTATCATCTATCTATTGCGACGACTGATTCGGCAATTGGCAAAGTGTTTCAACCTAACCTATAATATTTAAAGTATTTACATTGTCTTTAATCAAGTTTTTGTGTGTAAATTTAAAATGCCGAAAGAAAAAACGCCTTTTAGTCAAAAGATGAAGACGTGGATATGCGACAGGCCCGGGTTTACAACCGACGGCGATGTTTTATTTTGCCAATATTGCAACCAAAAGGTTAGAATTTATTTTATAGTTAGATTTTTTTCTAGTATTTTTATATAAAATAAGGTATAGATAAAACTGTATGCCTATTTTACTTTAGGTAAATTGTTCAAAAAAATGCCATATTGAACAACATGAAAGAACCAAAAATCATGTGAAAAGGTTAAGCAATTTGACCACAGCTCCACAACAAAGATTAATTACAGAAGAAATAGAAACGCATCAAAATCCTTTTTTTTACGATCTTTGTAATCTAATGGCGTCATGCATGATACCCTGGAATAAGGTTCAGAATTCTGTGTTTCGAAAATTTTTTGCTGAATATTGTAATAAACAAATTCCCTCGGAATCTACTTTAAGAAAGAACTACTTACCTCTAGTATACAAACAGGTTTAGTATTCTATTTTTTTAATGCAATTCCAATGATTTTAATTTAAATTTTTTTTAAAGAAAATTTTGGGTATTCGGAATGATATTTTGGACAATGACATATACTTAACTGTAGACGAAACAACAAACAATGTAATGTGATTGTTGGAAAATTGTGTGGTGATTCACCAGGTGTCCCTCATATATTGGCTTGTAAAGTTTTATTCAAGTGCAATCATGCAACTATTTCCCGTTGCATTAATTCCTCTCTAGGTATCTATATTTACTCCATGTTTCACTTTCAAATCATTAAATAACATTTTTTTGTAGAAATTTTGTGGCCTGACCATATTTTCCATGAGAGGGTAAAAATTATGTATTCTGACGCTGCGGCTTACATGATAAAATGTGCTACAACATTGAAAGTATTTTATCCTAACCTGCTTCACATTACGTGTTTGGCACATGGGTTTAGTTTAGTTTGTGAAGTAGTAAGAAACCACTTCCCTAATGTCAATTCTTTAATTAAATATACAAAACAAGTATTTTTAAAAGCTCCCACAAGAATTCAGCATTACAAACATATGTTACCGGATGTTGTCTTGCCACCAGAACCCATATTAACAAGGTGGGGTACCTGGCTGCAGGCGGCATTTTTTTATGCCGACCATTTCAGTGAGATAAAAATGGTAAGACAGTGTGTTTCCTCGATAAATACAAATATATTTAAATGTTAACGTTTTTAGGTTATACTTGGATTTGATGCTGAATCCGCTCAATCAATTAAAGAAGCGCAGAAATGTTTTCAAAATCAAAGTATTCTTCTTGAACTAACATATATTAAGGCTCATTTCGCAATATTTACAAATGCAATAAAGGAATTAGAGACTCAAGGATTGCCATTGTCAAAAAGTTTGGAAATTTTACATAATGTTAAAGAATCTCTGCCAAACATACTTGGAAATGCCGGAAAAATTGCATTTGAAAAATTGAATAATGTTCTAAACAAAAATCCAGATTTACATGGTCTTGAAGATATAAATAAAATTTTATGTGGCAATTCAATTGTGCCATTGCCATTAATCAATGAAGTTGAGGTAACCTTAGACGATATGGCTAAATATAAGAACGCCCCTGTCACATCTTGTGATGTCGAACGAAGTTTTTCAGCTTACAAGCAAGTTCTGACAAACCGAAGACAGTCCCTTTCCGAAAATTCCATGGAGCAATTGCTCGTAATATTTTGTGAATCAAAGTATACTACATAATTTGAATTTGTGTAATAGTTAATAAAATTAGAACCTTAATTTTTATTTTATTTTTATTTTTTAAATTGCGTTAAAAAAAAATTAGTTTATATTTTTTTATTTATATATTTTTTTAAGAGACTATTTATATTTAGGCTGCCTAAAATCCAGCCTATTTTAGAATAATTACCGGCCTATATGCCTGCCTATTTAGGTGTTTTTAAGGGCCTAAAAATCCGGGCTTTAGTGATAAGTTAACAGGCTCTGGAAATGAATATTTGACCCAGCAAAAAAATTAGAAGAAAAGAAAAAATTATTGAAAACCCGAAATATTCATTTAGAAAATTGTATCTTTTCAAAGATTTTACGTAATTAATTAGTGATTATACAGGACGCTCATAATAACAAAAAAAGTCCTAAAAAAATATGATGACTATTCTAATACTCGTCCGCAAACATCTAAGATTTACAGTAAACGATAAACAAGGCGGTGTTGTTTGTGCTAACGGTTTGCAACGAATACATCTGGGACAAATGAGTCGACAGCAATGTATACCAGCTACCGAATCCAACGCGCCCGATTGTCCTCGTCACTGAATAAACATTCGCCCGAAAAAGTCTACCACCTCTTTTGTCCAAGCCGCTGACACTAGTTCTGTCACATGTTATCATGGACCACGTCAGAATGATGACGATTGCTAATGATGTCACAGATGGCGGCACTTAGTAAGTATAAAATTTATTTCATAGATGCGTTGTACCTTACATTAAACTAAAGTGCCTATAACTGAGAGTGAAGACATACGACTCTGGGCGCCATATTTGTTCCAATTTAACATGAATTGTATAGGAGTAAAACACGGAAATATTATTTTACGAATATATTACTTGAAATTAATATATCTTTTATTTATAAATTTGAAGCATACACATATTTGAACATTTTAAAAAATATATCGACTAATTAAATGCTTGTAAAATCATTATATTTAAATAAAAATAAAACTCACCGTCAGAAGAGACTTTATACAAAAGATGAAATATTTCATTTCAAATCAATTGAATACAAAATTAGTATTATTTTTTAAAAGAACAGAACTAGTGACCAAAATAAGCCAATAAATTTTACATGAACAGAAAATTTAATAAGTTCAATAAGGTAATATAAATACATTAAAATATAGGAAAAAAGGTTCAAACGTTGCTACATTTTCAGGGGTAGGTAATTGAATTGTTGGATATCGTCTTTTAACCGGCGACCTTCTACTCTTCGGCACACTAAAAGTGATACTGTGGGAATAACATTATGTTTTAGAATCCTCTTGCCATCTTCTCTCGTCTTTTCCCACATTTCAGGTGCGATGTACATCAATAAGCCGAAAATTATGAAACATAAATAAACTTTTAATTAATATTAACTTGCTTCACAAAGTCGAGATGAATTAGTTGGGAGGCCAACCCTCTCGTTTCATTTTAACTGTCCATATTTTTCTCCGATTCGGATCCGTAGGAAAAGCTTTCATAAGTAATCCTTTCTCTGAGCGATTAGAGTAACCACAGGCACAACAACCAACCATCTATACAAAAAAAGTTTCATTGTAATACAATAACATAACAATTACGAATAAATCAAATCTGTTCTATGAAATCTACACAAAATACACTGCCCGTTTATTAAAAATATTAACGAATTATATTGTTGTCAACGATCATTACTAATATGCAAGCAATAATTTAACGTACTAATTATGTTTAGTAACTAATAAAATTTTAAGTATTCTTTAAATGAAATATAAATGACAAATCAAAATAATGACAGCCGAAAAGGTTATGTCTCACAATTTGGTTTCGATTCGATATAATTCATTTTAAAAATACTTAAAATTTAAATAATAGAGATGCAACTGGCTATTATTGTGTACATAACTTTACACTATATTTATTTATTACATATATTTGGATTATTTATTTACCTTGCTATTAAATAATCTTTGATTCAGTCACATGCATTCACTTATCACAAATTATGTCCTTATATGCACTTAAACTATACTAAAACTACGAAGTACATAAAAACTAAGACTTAATACTTAATATGAAATGAAATTAAACGATGATAATTCAATAAATTCAATAAAAACTGCCAAACGAACGCGAACTCCTATACAACGCAAGCTAAAACAGGAACAGAATAGAACAAATATGGTGGCCACTGCTGTAGCCAATGAAAATGAACTCTACAATAAACCATATAAATAACAGATATGACAACTTTAATTAATTAAACCTAATTTAACTGATTTCAATTTTATTTTAATTGAGTAAGTAAATTTGACAATATAAACGGACGAAAATGCATCAAAATAAATAGGTTGGTATCATAGATAAAATATATTTATTTTTTATTTTCAAAAAGGTTATCATTATAACAAGTTGTTCTCGTTGACAGTAATTGCGATTTGTAAGTTGCTATATGAGAATAATTTAGAAGTACTTTTAGATTCCTTAAAGCCGATTACACCAAGTTTAGTTAAAACGTAATCATTATTTAGCATTCTTAATTGTGCATTAAGTCAGAATTGTGTTATAGCAAAATAAATTCAAATTTAAAATAATTGACGTTTTTGGGCAATTGAAATAATTAAAGAGAGGTTTTTCAGTATTTTGATATATTTTTATAATTGTGTAGAATTGCCAATTGTTTAATTGTGTACTATCTCTTAATTATACTATCATTATTAATAAATATGTCATCAGATTTCGATTTAAGATTAAAGTTGAACGTAATAAATATATCAAAAACTACATTTAATATGACAACGAAATAATTCGTATGAAAATAATGTATGATGAAATTGAATATAACTTTAGAATATCCAGGACTGCTCTAAATCAGATATGCATTACACTTCGTTATTACGCTACTTGTCAAACAATTTTGCGAGATTATTTATACGACCATAAATCAGCCACTTGTATTATAATGTACCTGTATAGGTACATAGCAGCACTGCGATAACAGTATATGAATTTGGCAGTAACTTTAGTTTTCATATGTACTTCATTACTTAATTTATCTCCAATTAAATTAATTTAGTTGCCAAGTAAAGTTTAATTATAGATTATTTAGTTTTATAAGATCAACCCTTAATTTACAATTATTTTGGTGCAACTGAACTTTATTTCATAAAGTTATTACCTATCTAATAGTCAATTAATATTGTTATAGTGTAACAGGTTCTTAGATTAGCTATTGTTATTTGATTCCTGTAACTTCAGAGTGAAGCATCACGTACTTCTTGTAGTTGCTAATGAAAAATATAATCAAAATTAACATGTGTACAGAAATAATTGAAATGAAAAGGTTGGAGTAAGAAGTGAAATATTTTCAAGATAAATTTCTTATTTTAATAATAACTACATTCTGTAACATTTAAAAATAAAGATATATTCTAAATTAATAAATATATTTTTACCAAAAATAGGTATGTAATAGTAAATTACACCCATCTGGCTACAAAACACCAAGATAATGTGGCCCAACTCATACAGGACTTTATCTTTTCTGTTGGATATTGTTATATTTAAAGATATAGCACCGGTCTTGGTATTTAATGAGCTTCAGCTCCTGTTTGAATTGGGTCACATTTTCTTGACATTTATTGCTTATAATTATCTTATTTATATTTTATAGTTTGACTTGTATTCTTTTCATCAGTATTTGTTACCAAGCTGAAGTTGAGCCATGTTTTACGCTCGAGACGTCCGATTATTTTATAAATACTTTCCTGTTACTTAATTTCTTAAGCACTTCTCTAGTGTACTGGCAGCAACATTAATTTTCATAATACTGTCATATATGCTGATCCCAAAGCTGAGAGTAAGAACGATTTCCAGTTATTATTGCAACTGCTCCAATATTATAATATATTATATTATACAAACTAAATTTAAAAAATAAAAATATTTATAAATACCTGTAAACACAAACTTGTCTTCTATAAGAACTTACTAAACAAACCTGAAAAAACACGAATTTTTTAAGATTACCTATATTCATAAAAAAATATCTTGGTTTTGGCAAAACGGTATTTATTAATTTAGTACATATCTTTATTTCTTTATCTTTATTATTATAGAATGAATTTATTATTAAAATAACAAACTTATTTTGAAAATATTTCACTTCATGCTGCTTCCTTTTCTTTTTGAATATTTCTGTTCATATGTTAATTTAGATAATATTTTTCATTAGCCACTACAAGGGGTACGTGATGCTTCGCAATGAAATTACTGCAACCAGTTAACAATAGCTGGTCTAAGGACCGGTTGCAGCAAAACAATATTCATTGTCTATTAGAAAATAACTTTATGAAATAAAGTTCACTTGCACCAAAATAATTGTAGATTAAGATTCAATCATATAAAACAAAATATTCTATGATTACCTTTTACTTAGTAACTAAGTTAATTTAATTGGAGATAAATTAAGTACGAGTAACTAAAGTTACTGTCAAAATTCATATATTGTTGTTGCAGTCCTGCTATGTATACAGGTACATAATTCTACATGTGGATCATTTATGGCTTTATAAATAATCTCGAAAAATTGTTTGAAAGGTAACGTAAAAACGAAGTACAATGCATATCTGATTCAGAGCAGTCCAGGATATTATAAAGTTAAATTCAATTTCATTATACATGTTTTTAATATGAATTATTTCGTTGTCTTATTAAAAAGGTATGGGTTATGAGTATTTTTATTACGTTTACCTTTAATCCTAATTTGGAATATGATAAAGACGAAGACATATTTATTAATAATAATAATATAATCAAGAAATAGTACACAATTAATAACTGACAATTCTACATAATTAGAACAATACGTAAAAATACTGAATATCTCACTTTTGGTAGCATTTATTTTTTTGTAATATTTTAATTGCCTAAAATCGTCAATTATTTAATTATCAATTTAATTTGCTATAACACAATTCTGACTTGGGATAATTAAAAATGCCAAATAATGATTAAATGTTCAAAATCATTGCCATATAGCAACTTACAAAACAAACTTGTTAAAATTGTAACCTTTTTGAAAATAAAAAATAAATATCTTTGATACTTACCTATTTATTTTGATGCATTTTTGTCAGTTTATAATGTTAGATTTACTTACTCAATTAAAATGAAACTGAAATTATCAGTTGAATTATTTTTAATTAATTCGCAAGTTTGTTATTTATTTGATTTATTGCAGTAAACAGGGCCATCTATGAGATAAATTTTGTACTGACTAGGTGACGCCATCCGTGACATCATTAGCAATCGCCATCGTTCTGGAGTGCCCATGATAAAGTGAGACAGAACTAGTGTCAGCAGCGCGGACAAAAGTGGTGGGTAACTTTTTCGGTCCGGTGGTTATTTATTGGCTTGGATACAGGCCCAAGATCCAAAAGATAGGGCCATACTCTTATCCATATTGTAATAATTTAAAGATTTTTGTGTTGATAGGTCCTTTCGATTGCTAAAAAACAAATGTTATATTTTTTATACTAACAACTGTTTGACCTTGAGAAGATTGTATATTAAAAAATTTTGAAATTAATAATTCTTATTTATTTTGCATATATTAATATTCTCTATTTATCGTAAGTATAGTTGAAATTGATTACACACAATGTTTATAATGTTATTATGTAGCTTATCAGTTAATTAATTATTATAATAAATTTTTAGTACAAAATATTAATTTTACGAGTAGTGATATTTAGAATTTAAGATAATTATAAATGTGTATTTGTTGAACTTTTTCTTTACTTGTTTTGTATAAGGCTATGTAGGTACCTCAATTGTTATTATTATTAATTCAAAATTTAATTTCAAATTAAATTCTAATGCGAAAAAAATCGAAATTTAATGGGAAAATAAATTTAATGCAATATTTTTTTTTATTCGGCGTATGTTTATATTTCATATGCAGCTGTGCCCTCCGTTTTATAATGTCTATAAATTCTAAATTGATATTTGAAATTACAAATTTGAAATTCAGACTTTGGAATTCGAAATCAGAAAAAAGAAAACGCAAATTTATGAGTTTAGAAAAGTGAATGAAATTTTTCATTGTTTATTAGCACAAACAATAAATTTTACGAAATAATTTGACAGACATTCATTCAAAACTAATTAATAGTAAAAAATTCTCTCTTTTCAAATTATATTTGTTCAGTGTTTTTCTAAATCTTAGAAGTGTTATATCAAATATCTACAATCACACGTATTTTTTTCCTTGCAAACAGTTGAAACGCGGATATGTGTATCTTAGTTTCGGGTTCTGTAAACAAAGCAGTAGTCCCAGGATCCATCATTGTCAGGGCCGCTAACACATACACGGCGGAATTCTTCTCTTAGTAACGAGAGTAAAATATTCTTAGCCATGAGACTAAAACACATTTTCTCTCTCGTCCTTATTAGCAATGGGTAGAGGCCTAGCGTGGGGGGGGGGGGAGATATCCCTGAGTGTGGGCCTTCCAAGGTGTAAATAGCAATTTTTGTTTATTCCTACTTAAATTGCCATTGTTTATGTTGAATCAACCGAAACTAAAACGAAGTAAATTCATACTCTGTGTTCGACTCTAAATCATACACTACTTTATAAGAGTACATTTGTTCGACAAGTCCCGTGTTCCTCTACATGTTTGGCCAGACGGCCAACCAATTTCGAAGGCAACAGACAACACGATTACAACACATTAGCGCAGATTAGGTAAGTAAAACCATACAATTCATGTTTATAAATACTTAATTTAACGGCACCATTTGCTTCAACAGAATTTAAAAGTATTATATATTATATGAAAAATATCAAAATTTAAACTGTAGGTAACAGTTATTGCGTTTAAAAAATGTATACTTCCGGCCACATGAATCTTAAAAATCAGTCTTTTTACCCGACATGATATGTTTCTTTTATTTTATTACAATATTTTCCTTTGCGCTAAATTGCACCAACGAAATGTAAAATTGTCAAATTATAAATAGTGCATTAAATAGCTAATATTTGTTTACCAATCAAAATAAATTCATACTCTGTGTTCGACTCTAAATCATACACTACTTTATAAGAGTACATTTGTTCGACAAGTCCAGTGTTCCTCTACATGTTTGGCCAGACGGCCAACCAATTTCGAAGGCAACAGACAACACGATTACAACACATTAGCGCAGATTAGGTAAGTAAAACCATACAATTCATGTTTATAAATACTTAATTTAACGGCACCATTTGCTTCAACAGTATTTAAAAGTATTATATATTATATGAAAAATATCAAAATTTAAACTGTAGGTAACAGTTATTGCGTTTAAAAAATGTATACTTCCGGCCACATGAATCTTAAAAATCAGTCTTTTTACCCGACATGATATGTTTCTTTTATTTTATTACAATATTTTCCTTTGCGCTAAATTGCACCAACGAAATGTAAAATTGTCAAATTATAAATAGTGCATTAAATAGCTAATATTTATTTACCAATCAAAATATAAAGTTTTATAAAATCAAAACAGAAAAATGAATTTATAACATTAGTAGACATTACCAAAATTTTATTATCTCAAACAAATATATTATTTGAGTTCGTACATTATTCACGTATATACGGAAAGTTAGACGGTTTACGAAAATTTGCAAAATAATCTCAAGAACCAAAAGTCAGGGCCGTTATTCAAATATCAACAACTTTGTTTCCGCTTATTATACATGAAAGAACAGCAATTTACCGTATCTTTGTTAACTAAACTTATACTTGAGAGAGACATAAATATTAATTTAAAATATAAATATACTTCTTTTACGTTTTCAGTATTGAGAGCAGCATTGCTCTGTTTGCAGATATTCTTAGTTTACTTACTTTTCTTGCTTACTCAAATTTTAGCAATTAAAAAATGTCCAGTGAACATAGTACCTACCATACAAATAAACACTGAATAAGTCTACACCAGCTTCTAGACCTTGGATGTAATACAAATTACTACATTTTAATACCGCAGCTTAGCGAAAATTAATAAATAATTATTCTTTAGTTTACAACGTAACATGGGATAGGTGGCTTAGTGGTATCGATTCGGCCTGAGGATCTTGAGAAGTCCATCCCTTTGGCTTCCCCTCCACTAACATCTTTGGGGAGAGTGATTTGACGAAGAAATATATCACTTACCGAGATCTGCACGGCAAAGTGTTACACTCAGTAATGGGTAAAAGGCGTGCTGATATATTTTATTTTTATTTAACATACTAAATTAGAAAATTAAAAGGGAATGATTCGTTTATTACTCAAAATAATTATCAAATAACTGGTACATTTTTTCGTTTCTTTATTGAAATTGTCTAATAATTAGATATTATACATACATATTAAAAAAAGTAAAATGTCCTACATAAATTTATAGCATAAATTACTAAATTATATTTTTATATGATGCATTCAGATACGTATTATTCTTAAGTGTTTTTGTTCACATTGCATTTATATACGAATTATTTTGGTAGTACCATATTTTAGGTACTAATACATTTAAGATATTATTTAAATTTAAATTATTTTCGTTAGTCATATTTTAAGTAATGTATTGAAGATATTTATATTTAAATAAATATCTAACATATACTTTTATTTCTTCTTCAAATCAATATATCATATTGAATTCAAAGTACTATTGAATTTATATATTGATTAGTTTATTAAAAATAAGATAATTAAATATTTACATAATAATTTGCAAGTAACTGTTTTCAAGTATTAAATTTTTAATTATATATTATATGATGGTACATGTATAAACATAATATTTAAAAATATATGTGTAATCTCCAGAACAATGAGACTAGTACCATTATGAATTGAAGTCTCCGATGAGTACTCTGAACCGTAGCTGAAACAACAAAAAACATAATTAAAATAAAAATAATTATATTAAAGTCAATTAAAATTAGTTTGAAGAATTTACATTTTTTGTACCTTACTGTAAATACTTGTTAAACTGTTCAAAGTGACTGATTTTCTACATACAGTGAATAAATTTAATGTGTAACAATTGTTTATTAATATGAAATATGAAATGATTTAACGAAAAGAGAGTCTCAATATGGTTACTAGCGACAGGATTGTTGAGTAGAATAGAATATTTATTTATTATTTTACAATGCAATTGTTTATAGCAAGTCAAATAATAATACAATACATTAAATTAGATCAATAAACAATGTCCAATCAATTTCAAGCCAGTTGTAATTTAAAACTTCTATTACTGAATAAAAAACTGATTGTAACCGCTTTCTTTTGTATTCGAAACATTTGAAGAAAATAAATGTGAAGCTACCAGTAAATGAGATCATATTTCCTGCTCTAGAAATAAAAGGTATACATAATTAAAAAAACAACATAATTAATAGTGATGGTAATAAAATATCAAAATAAACACTTGTCTAAGTCTCACAAAATTCAGCCTCCAAGTCACCTTATGAGGGCATCGTCAGAGGCTGGCCAGCACAGTTGGTAACCATAGACGCGTTTCGCTCTTATTAGAGCTCATCAGTATGGTATAACCTACTTCTTCACCTAGAACAAAGTTCACGTGAAGAAGCTGGTGACGAAGGACTGTGCCAGCAGAGAATAAGATCTCTAAAGAACGGTAAGATGACATAAGAAGTTCTATCGAACCAGTAATGCCATCTACCAAAAAAGCAAAAGCTACGAAATAGCAATTTAAATAAAAAACAACAAAGACAAAATTAATTGTCTTTAAATGCTCACTTGGGGAAACTAGGTTTAATAATAAAATATCAAAATAAACACTTGTCTAAGTCTCACAAAATAATAGTGATGGTTCCTCAGTTCAATTGATCTACGATAATAAGGAATCATAATATCGGGCTATTTTTTTAATTAAGCTATATGTATGTCCTTCCATGTTTAACCCCCATCACCCGAAATGAGATTACAAAGCAGTTATAAAAATGGCAATGGTTTCTTCACCCGATCATACTTTCAAAGCTATATATATATATATATATATATATATATATATATATATATATATATATATATATATATATATATGTATATATATATATGGTGTTAATGAAAAACCAGGCCATAGGCGTTTAACATGGGAAATCAGTTTTTCTTTGCACATTGCTTCCCAATTGATTTTAGACAAAAATGCTTCAAATAAAAGTTGTAAAGCTTAAAATTCTGCATGTAATCCACTAATCAGATTTTATTTGTGGAATTTCATAACCGAGAAAATAAATTTTAAAGATTTTTGAAAATTGCTTATTGGTAGCGATAGCCATGGAACTCAACCAAAATTACAAGCAATTGTATGACATTGTAACTGTCAAAAAAAGTTTGTGTTATATATATATATATATAAGAGATGTTGCGGATGCATATTTATTAACATCCGCGGATACGGATAGTATTAGAAACAGCTATGTACGCTAAGAAGCACGATACCTATTACGTAGTTTCTATTAATTTTAAATTGATAAGAAATTTATAACCCGAATGCTAAGAAAATAATAATTAATTAACTACCTTTGTTATTAATCCATTCCAGTTGTTGATGTGTGGCAGCCTGCGGGTCGAACAAGCGGGCGGTGGCGGGCAGTGACGTGAGAGTTAGTGCAGGCATGTCGGGTGGTGAGGTAGCGATACACACAAGCTGAAGAAGATGTCCAGGCGGATGAAAGTGCTTGCGCTCGACGAGGAAACGCAAGTCGCGCGAGGCGATGACGAGGCCGTGTTTGTCGGGCGGTGAGACACGTTGCGTGTCAGTGGAGATAGACGCACCGTTCAGTAGCCAAGTGAGAGCAGGCGCCGGGCTAGCGGGCGCGGCTGTGCAGCTGGCCTGCACCAGATCTCCTACCGCGTACATGCCGAGCATGCCCTGTAGTTGCGGCTCGGTTCGTCCTATAGCTGCAACGGTGACATTACCGGCGCGGAACCCTACACGAAATCTGGGCGCCTCAGTCGACACCTCGCACTTATACGCGCCGCCGCTATGCTGAATACTGAGATGCATGAGCTGCACGCTGCACCGCCGCGTATCGCATGCCATGTCTTGCTGCTGCCCCAGGTGTATGCCCGCCACTGGGAAGGACATGATATGCGGTTGCTGGCGCGGCGTGTAGCGAAAGAATTCTTGTTCATCCTTGTACCACTTTACTGAATGTAGCTCCTCTCCTCCCATATCATAGGTGCAGCTCAGGACCAGCAAGTCTCGCGGGTCCACCAACATCGGCATATTCAACTCAGTCACTCTCACTCCTGAACTCCGATCTGCATTAAAAAAATAAAATATAATCTATAAGTATACAATTAGTTTCTCTACTGTCCAATAAATATAGTAAGTAATATTTTGTCATTGAATATAACCGTAAAATTTATTAATCGATTGTGAAGTGAAACAATTACTAGTTATTAAGTCGGAGGGACTTATAACATCGTAAGATGGCACAGTACTTGTCCTAAGTATTTTAAGTTTCATAACAATACATCAGTTTTTTTTTTTTGCTAGAATCGAGTCTGACTCTCACCGCCGGACGTCTCTAAACTGAAAATTATTTTATTCTATTCATTTTATTTTATTGAACGGATTCAACTGCCAGGATCATATACCGTCTCGGTTGCTCGTTGCTAATTATATAACGGCATGCGGAGTTCAAAGATATGGATTGTCGAAAGGCCCGCGCGTTATGTTGCTTAATTTTCGTTGCCTAGTCAAACTGGACAAACGCACCTTACTATCTACTACTACTATTAAGTTCGTATTATAGTTTCATTACATTTAAGAAAACGTGTTTCCTCTTTTGATATCAGCACTTTACAAATCTGGTATGAATAATTTATATAATAATTCTAATATTTAAAATATATCCCACTAAATTTATATCATATGTTATCTAATCCAGTGTCATTTACAAACAATAGTTGTTAGTTTGAGTTTAGGGCTTCCTGCACACTTGTTGGCAAGTGGTGTTTGTTCCTTTCTTCTATATATTTTTTACATTATATCAGGAGATATCGCATTCTTCGCAGATTGACGGATTGGTTTGTTCATATAGTTAGGAGTAGGTTATTTTTGTCGTCAATCTTCAGTCTTGTGCGAATACCTTCTTCTTTTCTGGATTATGTTTCAAGTTTCAATTTTGTTGTTAGCATCCATATTGATAGCATTTTGTTTGTTGATAAATGTTGCCATTTCGTGTGCCATGTTTTAAAAATTTAATCATCAATAACATGTTTATTACAGTGACAACACAAAGTGCACAAAATAAAATGATTATTGTCAAAATCTCATTGAAGCTAAAACATATATAAACTACCATACTGCAGTTGGGTGAGTCCAGACCCAGTAATGTGATTAGAATCAAGTTTGTGTTCTGTATAGTAACAAAAATAAATACATAAATAAGCTATTCGTAGTCTCATTGACTCTATCTTAATGTTCTTATCTTTAACATCGCACAAAATTTGTTAATTTCCTTGGAAATTAATTTTTCCTTCAATATTTCATTTGGAGTTCCGAAAAGTTGAAATTAAGAATCACTCCTCTTTTTTATTTCTTTTATATTTAATTTACAGATTTGTAAAAAGTGTTTCGCACTGATCAGAAGAATGATTTATTGTTAAAGAGTAATTTTGATTTATTATTAAAATGGTGTAATAATAATAAAATATAGTTCAGCCACATTTGGAATAAAAGTGTCTGCTAAATCTTTAGCTTGATATTTTTCAACAAGAGATCTCATTGTTTTCTTTGACCTAATATTTACTTTTACTTCACATCTTCAGCACATTTCTTCGCTGCATCTAAATTGTTTGGATTTGTAATTTATTCGATACACACGCAAAGTCTAAAATATTCAAGCTATATAATAACTTAGATATATAAACTCATTTATGACATTCATAGTAAACTAATTGAACCTGTTCAAGAATATATTAAAAATTTATTTATATAAAGATTATGAGTATGTATTCGAAATTTCGTGTCTGATATCAACTGTTGAATTTTTTCTGTGTATCTCTATTTCTATTATCTTGCATCTCTATATATTAATTTATTTTGTACAAAAAAATCTAAATAAAACAATCTGGATATATTTCTTTATAAAAGCCGGCGTTCTTATAGTGCGTTTTCATCAATACGACCGTATACAAAAATCATATCGGTCATTTAAAATGAATACCAATACATGGTTTAATAATTAAGAAACTACGTTAAACTGTTTCATTTTAAGAAAAACGAATTAATACTAATACCAAATTCATTTATTTGTTATTCAACATCAGTTATGTGAACCATGCCGATAATTTAGTAAATTTTTATTAAATTCTTTGTACTGAGGATGACTACATAAAAATGCATATATATTCAAAGTTTATAACCATTTTGGACAGTTATGGTTCTTTGTTATAATTTGCGACTTGCGAAATATTTTCTTATTTGCTTTCTTCGGATTTGCACTGCCTGTTTACATGTACAAAAGTAATAAATTCTAATAAAATTATTAGTTATTATTCTAAAAAATTATAATGATACGACTCAAGATACTTCCTTTTAATCTTAATTTTGTTGTTGTAGTAATTATAAAAATACTGTAGGTATTATGTTTAGCATACCTAAAATTGTTTGAATTGGATTGAATTACAGTTTCATATTGTCAAAAATTCTAAATTTCGTTTTACTTTATAAACACCGGTGAAAAATTAAATAACCTTTCATGAGATGTTGCAGAAATTAACTAAGAAGTAAATCTATTTATGGCATTTTCTAATTTCGCGGCTCAAAACTAAGTTTAATATATAAAATATATATTTGTCTAAATGCGATAAAATTTATTATATATTTATTAAATTCAAAGATATAAATTAAAACAGTTTATAGCATTAAAAATTATAAAATACCCACCTAACATGAAAATAAGTTGTAAAATAATGTACAAATTGAATACTGGTGTGTCCACTATCATGTCATTTTAAATTTTGCTATACCTCTTGAGAACTATTATTTTTACACTTAAATTTCTATCCGTTATTTCTAAAATTTACACTTTTCGTGTATACACTAAACTTTATTTCACATCACATTTTAAACACAATTCAAATTAATTATCAACAAATCGTCACTAAATGATATCTTTTCCACAGGTCACAGATATTGATGAAGATACCACTAAAATAACTTTTGTTAGCAGCGCGCGATAAAATCAATGACAGTTCTCTCGCGCGAATATGCGAACAAGTACGGGGTTGAGCTGCGACTGACGCGCCCGTGCTTACACCAGGAGTCTGCGCTACTGAATACGATGCGCGCGTCAGGGAGCTTTAGGAATTGATAATGACTGTATTTATTTGGCAGTTTTACAATGCAAAATTAAAATAAATCAAATTGACTTTTTGAATAATTAAATAAATTTTCTTTAAATAAATTTAAGTTTCAGAGGACTTGACAGCCATAATATTGTCCATAAAACTTTCATTTCCTGAGAGTTAAAACTTAAATTCATTTATGTTTTATTACTGTCCATTCATGTAATCACGCTGCACGAATCTAAGAATTTCACGGCATCGCAAGAAAGATATTAAATGAATGTAGGCAGAAGTTTTTCATTTTCATACGTCACTGTTCTTTAGACAGATGAATGGATTTTTCTCTAACAAAAGCAGACAGATTAAATCGCAGCTAGCGAATGAATATATGACAAAATTTAATACCAGAAGAACATACAAATAACAAACGCAAGTAGAAATTGAGAAATTTTTTATTATTTTTGTAATTTGTAGAGAAATTAAATTGATCTGTTTTAAATTACGGAAATTATTATTTCCTTGGACAGTTATTAATTTAAAAATCTAACTGACCACATTTTTTATTGTACCTAATTTAGGGACCCTAACAGAACACAGACCCAATAACAAGATAGCACTTACAAAAATATTAACTTGGAAATATTCGTACATTATGACTATTTTAGAAACAAAAGGTAGAAATAATAATTATAATATATAGAGTATTACAAACATGTTAAGTTATAGTTATACAGTTTTAAATAATTATTCGTTTAAAATGCATTAAAGTCATCTGAAGATGCCAGACTGAAAATACCCATTAATAATCCTGTTTTATTAAAAAATATTTTGTTAATTGGAGAATTTATGGTAGAATTAGTGCTGCATTTTTGAATGTAAAAAATATTACGTAGTCTTGTAGTGTGTGACGGAAATGATAATTGCTTAAGAATACTGAAAGGATCATTATTATTATTTACGAGTTTAAATAGAAATATAAAATTTGTTAGCATTCTCTAGACAAAAAATTAATGTGAAAATTTGAAAATTTTGGCAAAAATAACTTCTAAAACTTTTCTTGAGGTCTTTCAATTCTATTTATATATAAAGCATAAGATGGTGACCATGAAATTGAAGAAAATTCCAACTGACTTAGATCAAGAGAAAAATATAGTGATACGGTAGTATGTGGGTTTTTGAATTTTTTCACTGTATGAGTTAACAATCCCAACAATTATACACTTTTTTCACATTATTAACATGTACATCAAAAATTTACTTTTATCTTAACTTATACCTAGAACCTTAACTACGTAAACACAAGGAATAATTTCATCATTAAAGTTACAATTGTAATGTAAAGGATTTGTATTCCTGGTGAAACTAATGGTAAAGCCCTTAGATATATTAATAGAGAGTTTGTTGTTTTTATACAGAATTCAAAGAAGTTATTAATATCTGATTGGAGTTTATTCTAATCATCAGCTGATTCGATAATGTGATAAACTATAAATCGTTTGCATGTGTACATTTCGGCACATTGGAAGTAACAATTATGTCATCTAATTGAAAGCCATGCATTAACATTATCGCAACACTAACTTCAGCTAATTTCTCAATAGGTATTTTGTGAGATCAGTGTAAACAGCATCAACTTGAATTCTTTCGTCCATATTTCGTAAGATGTATTCAGTACCTATATTCAATCATGTTCGTCACAGATCGTTTTAAAAATGGGTTTGATAACCGCAAGAAGTTATTAACTCAAACCCTTTCTCAAAGATATATAATTTAGAAATAGGACGGTAATTTTTTACTAAGTTCTTATTGCCACTTTTAAATACCGGAACAACCTACGCTTTTTTTAAAATATTTGGACAGTGACTTTCTTGTAATTATTTATTAAATATTAAAGTTAAATATACACATAATGAATGATAACAGTTTCTTATAAAAAAACTGGGTATGTTGTCAGAACTTGTACTCTTTTTAATTTTAAGCTTAGATAATAGGTACAACATATTAATATGGATACAATGAAGTAAAAAATTATGCTTATACTCTAAAATATAACTGTTAAGTTGGATTCAGAGTTCATATAACATAAAATAAAATATCATAGCACTAGATAGATACATAACTTATCGTATAAAAAAATTGTAGATTTTATAGTCAAAGTACATACGAAAATACCAACTTCTTGGAATTGCGTAGCTTTTATATTCAGTTCTATTTTGACATTTGTTGAGTAAAAATCATGGTTTCTGTTATTATCATAGTAATTATGTACGTTAATAGTAATAAATGTATCCGAACATAACCGATTATATACCATAACTTATTGAAATGTAATTTAGTTAAATTTTTAATGTTATGTTACTATTCATTTGAAAATAATGAAATATTATACTGCTTTAAATACATTTATGTTCGTTATGTTATGCTATATGTTATGTTATGATATGTAAACTCTGAATCCGGCTTTATCCTCTGGTGCATCATTGATAAACACAGATGTAAAATATTCATAAAATAAATTACATATTTCTTCACAAGAATCCGATGTAACTTCTTTATATTTAATCATAAGCGAAATACTACCCTATTTAAGAGATGACACAAAAGTCCATAAATTTTTAAATTGTTATTAATAATTTGATCTTTAATATCTCTAACATAATCATTATAATAAACTTTAATCAGATTTTGTTACTCGCCTTCTAAACAATGAATAAATGTTGTAATGAGTTAGTGATTTGAAAATTTTATAAGTTTTATGAGTCTCTTGTTTACTCTTCATAAGATCATATAAATACCATATAGGATATAAGAGAAAAATTAAAATTCAACAAATTTATTAATGGTTAACCGAAGTTTACTATAAAATAAGGAGACTATAACCTTCATTGCACAATCAGCAAAAGCAACTACCAGTTAATATTATTGAGATGTTTATTAATCTGCAGATCTAAATTTATTCAAATTTCACAGTTTAATATTTAACATTTGTAAATTATATAAATCAATAACTATCTCAGAAGAGGGGTGATATTAAATATCAAATTTTCGGGTTTTCACTTTCTGTGACATGATCAATATCGACACTACTTAGAATTAAATCAAGAGGTCTGTTATTCAGATTTAGTATTTAGGTCACAGATAGATACTACATCAATAAAACTAGTTTAAGTTATATGTGTTTAAATATATACTATTGTAGACACATTGCCAAGTACATTAAAATCTTCACATATTTACCAAAAATGTACCTTTAGATAGTATGTGGAGAATATTCGATAATGTATCTAAGAAAAGGGACATGGTAACACGGTTAGTCGATGGAATATATACGCAGCAAATATAAAAAATTGAATTATTGTTAAATTTAAACTTAGCTATACATTCACAGCATCCGAACACCATTCACTCAGTTTCCCGTAGGAAACCCGATTGTTGACACCAATAAGCACTCCGCTCCCATTTAGTTTGTAGACGGCGAAGAACATCGTTCACGGCTCACGATGTTATATTTATTTAACAAAATTTCGTGGTTGAAATATCTGTTTAGAAAAGCTTCAGATAAACATAATATGTTGAATCCACAGGCATAAAAATATATTTGAATATCGTTCGTTTTCGATCTAAGTTACCGTTAAATTCATAATAATTATTAAAATATATATTATATTTAAATTCCCAGCAAATTATAATTTGCTGAGATCGTTTGCTGCACGAATTGCAAAGACACGTAATAATCTTCCTTCCTAGCATAAATCTTTAAATTTTTTGTACTGTATATATATTTATATAGTTATTTTAAACAATAAACTGTTAGATGCGGTTGTTGTAGGTTTATACGGGTTTAAATGAAAATATTTCAGTAGCCTCTATTGATTAAAAAGGTTTAATTAACGAGTTATAAAAAGTATAGAAAAAATATTATTTATTAGTACACTTTCAAAAACAAAATTAGATATTTGTCGCGAATTACGTACAGCTATTTATCAAATGTCGGATGAATATAAAACAAAATGAAAAACAATTTGTCGCATCTAACTCTTGAAAACAATATTGTAACTACAAACCTTCTGACAAAGAAACACAGGCCAGACACATAACGTTTTGTACTCTTCAACAGCCAGATCCAATTTGTAAATAAACTTGGCGAAAATAACAATTAGTGCTTCTGGTTATTTGAGAACGAAAATAAGTGAATTGGTTATAATTTTTAATTATTTGTTATGATTGCTTTGACTAAACTTTAAATGATCCAAATTTTCTATTTATTTATTTAAATAAAAATATTTATTTTTATACAATTATCTATTGTGGAATCGTGCCACCCCATAAATTTAAGGACCCCGGTTCCAACCCCGTAGGCAAATCTATCATCTTTGGAGACTTTGATTTGGCGGCTGGTAACCGCACTGCAGTGCAAAATATATCACTTTTCGAAATCTGCTACGGTCAGAGTGCCACACTCAGTATTGGGTAAAAGTCGTGATGATATATTATTATAAATATGAATAATGTTATAGAACTTTAATGTTTTGGAAAAACGTAAATAATAAATGAAAAATATAAATTTTTATTAATATTTCTTCAATTATAGAGTTCCAAAACATCATTGTAAAAATGACGCTTCAAAACAAAAGTAATGGTTACTACCTAAAAATTTACATTAAAAAAAAAACAGTCGATAGCGAAGTGTTTGGTTCACCAAAAACATACGGAAGTCTCTAACATACAAGAGTACACATCTGAATAATTTTTAACATCATTTTTATTACAGTCGCATTTGTGTGCAAATCTGCCATTTTATATTCAAGGGACGCTTTGTCATCTGTATAATAATCCCATCAACATTCTGAGTCCCTTCGATGAGTTTCCGAACAAAATAGGAAATACTTAATCGTATATGGAAATTTTTAAATATGGGCATTGAACAAGATACCTACCTATACGTACTTCTCTAAAGAAGAATTACAAGTTACTATTTTTACTTTGAAATTTTCATTTATAATTGAAACATTTTGAAAGGTACTATCAACTTCGTTACAGAATGATAAAACTAAAATATGATGTTTTATTATTTACCTAATTTATGACGAAATAATACTATAATACAATATAAATAAAATACATTTCATGTTTTTAGATAGAAATTTTTAAAGCGAACACTACTAGAATTTATTCTGGATTTCTTAAATACATAAATTGACAATTTCGATCTAACGTTTAAAGAAATGCTTCTTAAAGTAGGCGATGTTATCCCTTTGGGGGTTAGAATTATCCAAGGTGGTACAGTATGTTCAACAATCATTTGGAAAAATTACTTTTAAATCCCTCCATTAACACTAACCAATGTTAATTGTAAAAAATTCTATATATAAATTTTGATGATTATTAAGCCGATAATATTGTTGTCAGTAGAAGGAAAAACTTAAAAAAATTCTTCCAGGTTTATTGGGCATTTGCCTTATTTTAGGTTGAAATTAAAAATTATAAAATCATGTTTAGGACAACATTTTGGTTATTCATTTATGACCAGAGTCAAACAGACTACGTTTGACTTTGGGATTGTTTGGTCTCAGTTTATGTTTATTTTAACTTGTTTAATAATGTAAAAGTTTTTTATTTCATTCAACCATTCTGGTTGTTTATGACTTCAAAATGGTCAAAAATGAATGACCGAAACGTCGTCATAAACATATGTTTTTGTAAATTTTAATTTTAACACTAAATAATGCTCAATTGCTCATATCCATAGCTTGGAGGATTTTTTTTTAAATTTTTGCTTCCATTGTCAACATTTATATATTTGTTATATATGAGTTTCTTAAAATAAGTTTAATTGACTAATAACTTTAGAGAAAAAATAAATACTCAGGCTTATACAGCAAGGAGAGCATAATGGTATGGTAGTAAAATAAAATTATCAGGGTGATATGGGGAAGAGGAGTGAGAGTTATAGTTATGGAAAGGAGTACTTTTGATTAGAATGGCCCTAAATATTTCTTTTTCAATTAAGTTACATGTTCCTATACCTACAATTAAATATAAGGTCACAAAGTTAAAAAACAATAATATCTTTAATATGCAAAATAAAACTTCAGAAAGGCTGTGAAACAAAAGATATTATTGTTTCTTTAATTTATATTCTTGATTTTGAACATGTTTAGTTTTGATAGGTTAGAGACATCCTATACATACTTTTTAATGCTTTCAAATTTGCAATTGTATTTTGTTACGTAAAATAATAACCCCCTGCAAATTTTTAAGTATATCGCTCTCGCTTCTCAAGGATATCATCAAAAAGTGAAAACTATATGCTACTAATATTGCTAATAATTTTTAATTTATAGTTCTCTCCATAAAAGCTCATTTATTCCTTATATTCTGTATTACGCTACAAACTTTCAATCGTATCCATCCATTCATTCATAAGCATCTGTTTCATATCTCTATTATTCAACTTACGATTCACATGCTCAAATCATCTCATCTTATTCATGTTCACTCTTGCAACAACGAATGTAAAATGATAAAAAGTAAGCATCGTCGGTCTGCGTTTGTGTTTGAAAGTAAATGTCACCCAATTCTGTTCTAACGAAATAACTAAACAACGAATCAAAAGTCAATAATCCTGTGCTTATCCTAATTCATCCGATTTATCCCGCAATTAAACTTTGGTAAACATTCCTATCTTGATTCGCCACTTTCGTTTCAACCACAATCATATTGCCATACAAACTTGTATATTCCTCTCACTCGAAATCTTTCATTCAAGTAGAAATCTTTAAATAATATTTTTCTACGATTACTATGAAAAGTTGGCAATCATTTGTCATCGTAAAGTTGACGTTTTCTGTGGAACAATCGAAAAAGACGTTAAATGCGCGCGTTTCCAATGGAAACGCGCGAAAAAGATTATAAATACGCGCTTATTTCAATAGTTACCAGAGATACGAGTACAAACAAAACAAAAACTTGTCACATTGACAGTTGCCAAAATGAATTTATTTTCAGTACGTATACGTTTTTTAATAATTTTAAGATGCAATCGTAGAAAAAATGATGTTTGTATCACGCGCGAATTATAATACGGAGATTATAATTATTGAAAAAAAATAAAACACTAATTTTTTCAATATAGAAGAATTTTTATTCAAGATGATGTTTACTTGTCGAGAATCAGTACAAGAGTGAGTTTTTTCTAACTAGGATATATGTTTTCTGTACTAATATTTAAATTCTTCATGGAACAAGAAAATAAAGAATTATGATCAAACGTTTTTAATTAATTAAAAAAATAAAATATGTCTACAAATCTCCTTTCGCATGCATTTTGTTTTGCGGCGCTCTCCTGTATTACATTCTGAAAATATTTTCATTGTTAGGTATTTAAATAATAATTACATTAACTATTGCTTTACAAACTTTTCAATAAATTTGTTACAATAAAATATATTTCAAGAAATACTTTTTCTTGTGATAACTAAAAATGTACATAAATAATTACAACCAAATAAAATTGGCAGAAGATTGTTACGTTTTTGACACGTTTGCAGAAGAATTATGAATCCCGATAAGAATGCGTCTATTTTTATTTTGTCTATATGTATTATTGTTTTTCGCTCAGCAGAAACATTTGTGCACAATGTAGCATTGTCTCTGCCTACATCGGCTTGTATCGTGATTCATTTTAGTTTATTTATCTAATTTTATATTCTTTGATTTCTTGTGTATTTAGATTAGAAGCGATTTTAGAGAGTAACATGGCTGAATTTATTCATATGGGTGCATATTTGTAAATTATCGATAGGCATCAGAAATCCTAGTACCAGCCCTACCTGCCTGTTTATACATACCTACTAGAGATGAAAAACTATCGGTAATTTCAACTATCGATTGTTCGATAGTGCTATCAGTAAACTATCGATATATCGATAGTACTATCGATAGTCAATTAAATTACTAAACGATAGTTTTAATTACTAAACGATAGTTACTAAACGATAGTTACTCAACGATAGTTACTAAACGATAGTTACTAAACGATAGTTACTAAACGATAATTACTAAACGATACTATCGATAGTTTTTTTCTTTTAATTACTTATCGATAGTATTTTTTTTTACAAAAGTATAAATAATTTGTTTTTAAAAATTAAAAAATTTTTGCCTATACAGAGTTTAAAATCATTTATTAAATTTGTTCCATTTTTGAGAGAGAGATAAAATAAAATTTATAATTTTTTAAATGTTACCCTCATACCCTAAAAGTTAAAACTGTTGATGTTGCTCTATATTAAGGGATGTGTGCAAAATAATTTCTGTGAATATAGTTTTGTTACAGTTAATATTACCCGCTCTAAGGTATGTAAAATGGGAGAAATAGAAAATAAGGAAATATACAATAAATGTCAAAAATTTATTTCTTTAAAATTTAAGATATCAGAAGTTACAAATGTGAAAAATAAAAATCAAATGCAAGTATGTACTTCTATCCCTAGGTATATATCATTTCTTACATTAATTTATATATTTGTCGAGATCAAGATATTAGAAAAACTAATTGCAATTCTAAACACCTTTTATATTAATTTAGATCAAATAAAAAAGAAATGTGGTGTTGTGATAGTATTTCTGGAGTTGTGATGCATACTGGATGAGTGGTAAGCGGAAACTGTTAGAAGGAAAAAAATGGTGGATTTTGGAGTGAACAAAGAAGTTTGGAATGTAGGTACTTGAAAAACAGATGTTAGGTTCGGAGAAAGCGGGCGAAGTTACAATAGCAGGTAGTGGAGAAACATGAAAATTGTACAGATATGTTGCTTAGAAACTACAGAAAATGAACGAATATATACAGAGTGTTTTGCTAAGACTATTACAGAATATATACAAGGTGTGTAATTATTTGTGTATGTGTGGTGATGTATTGGCCGCCACATGACCCAATAATATTCACTACAGCACAAACTACAATGAACATCAGAGAACAATTGAATTTAAATTATCTCGTACCTGTTACCCTGTAATAAATTTCTTAGAAATCTCACTTAGTCTTTCATCCCTTTAAAGTCTTCCGACAACCAATCGATTTACAGCTAACATTTGTGTACAGTTTCTGTACAATAACGATATTGAATATAATTTGAATTATATCATTTAAATGTAGATGAAATCTTGACACGTCATACTTAACACATAAGCTACCACGTGGTCTGCAAATAACACACGTATTCGAATTGCTCCGGGAACATAAGGTAATTTGCTTGTCATTACTCACAGTCCAGCCCGTGTTATTTATTATTTATTTATTTTTAACTTATTTTATTTGAAAGATAGTTACTAAACGATAATTACTAAACGATAGTTACTATATGATAATTACTGAACAATAGTTACTAAACGATAATTACTAAACGATAGTTCCTAAACGATAGTTACTAAACGATAGTTACTAAACGATAGTTACTAAACGATAGTTACTAAACGATAATTACTAAACGATAGTTACTAAACGATAATTACTAAACGATACTATCGATAGTTTTTTTCTATTAATTACTTATCGATAGTACTTTATTTTTTTAAACTATCGATGTATCGATAGTACTATCGATAGTTTTTTCATCTCTAATACCTACTTTGAAATAGAAACTTTAATAAAATATACATACGGATAATTCATCGTTGTCAACGTCAACTTCCTCTGATATTTCATCGCAATGAAATAATTTTTTCCTACAAACTGCCACAGTAACCTGCTCTGTAAAAGTTTCTGGTTCCTACATAATTATAATTTTTTAAGGGTATAAGTAGTACATACAATGAATAAGAGATAAAACCTACCAAATCAGGATTATCCTCAGATAACTTTAATTTAACTGCACGCACTTTTTTAAATTTATTTTTTATACTTCTTCTCACTTTTGTAAGTTTTAAATTTTTCGTATTTTTTCTGCCCATGATAAAAAATAAACAATAAGCGAGAAATCAAGATAATATGTAATAATATCCTACGATTATAATTGTCACTACACAGTCCACAAATAATAAAAATGAAAGAAGTTTTAATTTTGTTGGCGAATGCATTATTCTTTCAACGCTCTCTTGAACATATGAAGCTCCACCCCCTACAGTGTTAGTGATCCAATCAAAATATAAGCCATTAATTGCTGGAATAGTGATCTACGCGCTCTATCTAGCGAGAGTGACATGAACTAAATTGCACGATATCGGCATGTTTCAGATGCAAAATATTGTTGTTATTAAAGCAAAAATTGAAAATGTACAAAATAAACTGTATTCAGAAATGTATAAACTTACGAATTGTATAAATAGATATGAATTTTTTATGATTGTAAGTGTTAAAAACGTTGTCCGAAAATGGTCAACTTGAGATTTAATTTATTTAATTATAGCAATCAATATGCCAAATTCTATCCTATAGCGTACTTTATATATAGTTTCTTATATAGTATATAAAATTTGAATAGTTTATTTGTTAATTTACAGGCTCAGGATTAGCCGAAAATTTGCCTGTTTCAAGATATATACATATTTGAATTGCATATTAACTCAATATTAAGTAAAAAAATGAAAAAAATGTTCTATAGCGCACTAAATCTATCCTTTGATATTCATTATACAAAATTTCAATAACCTAGGTTGTATAATATAGCTTCATGACTAGCCAGAAAATATGGCTTTTCGAGCTGCAGCCTCTTAATTTACTTTTTTATGTTTTTGTTTACGCAATGCTTAGATGGTACACCGTGGATTCCAACAAAATATATATTATATTATAAGCTGTATAATGTATCATATTTTGACTCACATTTTCAATCATGTAACTTAAAATATATTCAATTTGATATCTGTTAACAATACTAAATACACTATTAACAATTTCATTTGCAAATCTGTCTGCTTCTGTTTTCGCATCTTCCTGAAGAACTTTTTTTAAATCGCAGTTTATATCTTTATATAAAATGCTAAAAACATCTAACACCTTGCTGTCCCACTTTCGGCGAAGTAATTTTTGGAAAAAGATCCTGAAATCTTTTGCCTTTTCGATGTTATGGGATCATAATTAATATACATAAACAAAGCTGCGATATGTTTGCGTACTGCTCCAGCGCCAGCTGGAAAATTACACGTGACATTATTTACTACTCTCCCTTGATTCAACTAAAAAAAAAGCATTATCGTAATATATTGCTAAATCAAAAGTATTTCATAATTATTGATTAATATTTGGAGTGCGTATCCAAAAAATTAATTAATAATCGTAATTATAAATATTCGATTTGGTTCACAAATACTATTAAGGGTAAAATAAAATTATTTTCAACAAAGTCTACGCTCACGCGACGCCGGTAATTTTGTCTTGATGTGTCAGAGCAATTAAATCAAGGTTTACAAAAAGATGTTTTGTTTTCAGTTCAAATAAACTTAATAACAATAATAATACTTACATATAATTTTACAATATACGGTGCTTGGTTAATTGATGTTTGTCTGATTATATTTGATGTAATAAATATTTCATGCGGACTAACATTTTCAATTACGTTCAAAACATGACCGCTTTCAAAAAGGTTTTTGCCTTTCTTTAAACTTGATTGCGGTAATTTATCATAAAAAATATTTCCAAATCCACATTTAATTATTTTGTAGACCATTTCTCTCCTCTTTCACGTAGAATAATTAGAAATCTCTTCCCGAAACACTCCACTCCAATACAATAGTAATGCTATCCGCGCGGCAGGTCTCTCGTCGCTTAGTGGTGTTGTCGCCGCTAGAGCCGAATTTGGCGCTGGCGCTCATTTCGCGCACGGTCTCTATAGGTATTTCAATGATGTAGTATATGTTTTCGCCATCATAGTTCCAATGTGTGGTTATTAATGATCCTATTTCGAAGATATTTTGATTTTCAATAAAACTTTGGAGTCTGCTCAGACTGATAATTGTGGAATGTAATTTATTTAAAGAACAAAAGGTTAAGCTCGTTTCTATTTGGTTTGCGTAATTTTGAATACTATTTAGAATATTAATAATTGTTTGAATTTTATTCTCAAATTCGATTTTTGCTTGCCACACTTGTTTTTTTTTTCATGATATCTTTTATGAAGACTATTTCCTTTTTAATTTCTTCTTCGTTTAATTCGATGTTTTCCAGTTGTTTATTAAATTGTTCAGTTATTTCTTTAAGATTTTTGAAAAGTTTCTTTTCATTTTGAGATAGTAGATTTTCGTTATCTTTAATTATTTTAAAGAGGTTGTCGTATCTTTCTCCGTCGTTGCTATCTAGATTTCCAGATATTGATTTTATAATACTACCTAATCCGTTAATTAATCCTCTTTTATTATATTTTAGTTTATCTAATTGTTCTTGTGTATTTATGAATGTAATGTTCAGGAGTTTCATATAATTAGTGTTTAGGAATTGGATGGATTCTGTCTCTTGGAGTAGTGATGTTATTGCGTTATGTATTTTATGGAAGTTTTCGTATAGGGGTGTGACGTTGTAATTGAAATATGTGTGTATTCTTTCTTGTTCGAGATGTGTTAGTCCTAGTTGTGTGATATGATATCCGTTGTTGTGGGATATGTCCAGTAACTGTTGTCCGTGAGTTCTAAAAGAATTATTATTTCTTTATTCTATCTATTCGTATGTTACGAATTCTCATTAAATTTTTACTACCATGTTGGTACGGTTTTTCGACTTTTGTTACGCCTATTTTTGGGTTGTATGAGATTACTTTACATTTTTGATATAGGGGTTTTTTGAATTTTTGTATTCGTCTGGTTGTTTCTTTGACATATACTTGTGGGGGTAATTCTAAAGGGTTTATATTTTCTTTGTTACGTTTTTCTTTTTCCTTTTGAATTTTATCGTTAATTATTTTATGGAGTTCCTTTTGGTTATTTATATGTTGTTGTATTAGTTCAGATTCTGTTTTAATTTCTTTAGGATATTTGAATTCTTGATATGCTCCAAAAATTATTTCAAAGGGGGTTTTATTAGTGATTGAATGTTTTGAATTATTATAACTTACGATACAGAGGTCAATTTTATCATTTAATTTTAAATGTTTAAATTTATTATTATTTTCTACAATTCTCAAATGTTCGATAAGAGTGGAATGGAATCGTTCTACAGCGTTGCTTTTTGGGTTATTGATACAAGTGTAGTGGGGTTTGATATTTAGTGTTTTTAGGTAATCTTTTAAGAATTCATTGTTAAATTCAGTGCCGTTATCCATAATAATTATCTTGGGCACTGTGTACGATTTTAAGTATAGTTTTAGATAGTTTACGATATTAATAGAGTTTACTATTATGGGAGTTATCTGTCCTAATTTTGAAAATTGGTCAAATACTGTTAAATATTTATGAGTTGATAAAGATAATATGTCAAGATTGATAATTTCGAAAGGGCGTTCTGGAGTAGAAATGAGATTATCGTGGGTTTGTATAGGTTGTCTTTCGTATTTATTGCTTTTGCAAATTTCGCAGTTAATTATATAATTTTGGATAGTTTGTATCATTTTAGGCCAATAATATCTTTCTTTCAAATTTCTAATTGTTTCTAGTATTCCTCTGTGATTTCGGAAACCGTTATGATCGACAGCGACTATTTGTTTCTGTTCGTTAATATTAAGTATATCTTTCACGAACTTATTTACTCCGATTATATTAATAGTGTTAGGTTCAAAATTTGTTTGTAAGTGTTGTGATATCAATAAGTCTAATTTATTATAGAAAATTGCAAAATATCTTACTTTAGGTATTATATATTTTTTTAAGAAATTTAGTATTTCGTTATCTACATCTAGAACTGAGAATGTAACGTGAAACCTTTGTTTTTGGATATTGGGTTCGAAGTATAATTTTTCTATTTTTATTTCATGTTGATCTCCTAATTTAAATATAATTTGGTTGTCTGCTATGTTTAATCTATCTTCTTTGTATCTTATTCCATTTATAATATTTTCGGGTGAGCTATGTATCGTAGTATTTGAGTCGTCACTGATATAGAAATTTTGGGGTAGTGTGTAAATGTTAATTAAAATATTTGTCTCGTTGAAAATAATATTTAAATATTTTATTAAATCGTCATTTTTTTTCCAGCCTAATCCGCATTCTAATTTTGGGATGTTGATTTCGTAGATTTCATTTTTAATACAATAATTTCTAAGTTCTACTAAAGCTTTCTTAAAGTCTTTTACATTTATTAGGTCTAAATGGCTTTGTTTTGTTATTAAATTCAATATAGTTTTATTTTCATGAATTTGAGGTATTATTAAAGAATTTTGGTCAGTGTAGCTTTTACAATACTCCTTGCTATTAACTTCTTCATTTATTTGTCGGGCTATTCCCTTAGACATTTTGTAATCTCTGGATATACAATGTGCGAAGGTGTTAGTTTTTGTTACGTCACCTATTTTTTCCGTAATTTTGAAAGGATTTCTTTGCCTACTGAGGAAGTCTGCTATTTTATTTGTTTTTCCAGTAATGTATTCGATTTCGAAGCTGTATTCACCCAGTTCTATCTTCCAGCGCATTAATTTTTGGTTGGCGTTTTTCATGTTAAACAGCCAGACTAATGGTCTGTGGTCTGTTTCAATTTTGAATTTCTGTCCGTAGAGATAGGGTTTAAAGTTATTTATTGCCCATACTATGCTTTTTAATTCTTTTTCAATAGTTGAGTAATTTTGCTCAGCGGAATTAAAGGTTTTTGACGCGTATGCTATTGGTTTTTCTTGTCCGTCGTGTATTTGGGAAAGTACGGATCCCATTGTGAAGACCGAAGCGTCAGTTGTGAGGATGAACGGTTTTGTAAAGTCATGTGGTTTCAATATTGGGGGATTGGAAATTAGCTCTTTTGCAAGTTTAAATGCATTTTGATATTCTTGATTTTTTATGTTTATTATTTGGCCCTTTTTTAGATAAGTAGTGAACGGTTTAGTGAGTTTAGCAAAATTTGGAATGAATCTACGATACCACGAGAGTTTACCAAGAAAGCTTTTTATTTCTTTAACAGGTTTTGGGATAGTTAATTTATTAATAATATCTATTTTCCTTTTATTTGGCTTAAGGCCTTCTGAAAAGATAACGAATCCAAGGTATTCTACTTCTGTTTGAAAGAATTCCGATTTATCAATTTGAATTTTTAAGTTAGCTTTTCGTAATTCATTAAAGACTTTCATAATGTTTTCAAGATGTTCTTGTTCATTGTTTCCAAAGATAATAATGTCGTCCATATAGACTAGACAAATTTTGTTTATTAGGTCTTTTAAAACTTCGTTCATCAATCTTTGAAATGATGCTGGTGCGTTGATTAGTACAAAAGGCATTCTCAGGTATTCGTAATGCCCTGAGGCTGTTGAGAATGCAGTTTTTTCTCTATCTTTGATATCTATTAAAATTTGGTGAAACCCTGAATGTAAATCTAAAGTGGTGAAGAATTTAGGTTTTCCGATTTTGTCTAATAGGTCATCTATATTTGGTAAGGGGAATTTATCTTCACGAGTTTTTTGGTTTAGTTTCCGAAAATCAATTACGAGTCGAGTTTTTCGTTTACCGCAGGCATCTGCCTTTTTTGGCACGATCCATATAGGAGAGTTATATGGGAATTTAGATTTTTGAATAACCTTAGTTTTTAGGAAATTTTGTACATGTTCTTCAATATCATTATCGTAACATTGAGGTGATCTGTAGTTTTTAGTGAAAATGGGTATTTCATCCGTTGTATAAATTTTATGTGTAGTTGTATTAGTAGCAGAAAGTTGTTCGTGTTCCTTAGGAAATAAGTCTTCGTATTCTTTAAGTAGTTTAGCTATTTTTAATTTCTGACTTGTGTTTAAGTTTTGATCTCTAAATTGAATATAGGATAATTTATTATGAATTTCGCCTTGTGTAGTGAATTTCATTTTTCGGTTTTCAAAATGAATTTCGTTTGTTTTAAAATTTAGAGTAATATTTAATTCTTTTAATATTTCCATTCCAAATAGGAGATTACAAAGGTGATGAAAGTCTACTACGTAAAATTTGAACAGTTTTTTATTGACTTTTAAGTTTACTGATTTTGTAAGGGTTTTTCTACCGTTAGCGGTGGAAAAGGTAATTTTATCTTGATCATTGATTGTTAAATTTCTTTCTTTCGCATATCTAGGGGATATAAAATTTATGTCAGATCCTGAATCGATTAGTATTATAGAATCGTTATTGTGTAAAATAGGAATTGTGTTCTCGTGACTTGTCATTACGTATTTTCGTTTTCTACGAGGTTTTCCTGAAAATCCTCAATTTGGTGTTCGTTCTCTTCGTCTATAGGGTATTCGTATAATTCGTCGTTTGTTTCGTCCGGCGGATTTGTTTCGTCGTTAGTATAGTTTTGGTAGTTATGATGTGGTACTATAGTTTGTGTGGACATTTGGTCGGTTTGTCTTGTTTGTTGTGTCGTGGGTTTTGGTGTGAATGTCCTACGTGTATTTATGTCATTGATAATGTTTCAATGAGCAAAGTTATTTCTACCTTGTGGTTGGTATTGTCTTAGTATAGAGATTGGTCTGGAAGGGAACGATTGTGCAGGGAATTTTTGTGGTGCGAGATATTATTTCTGAATTGTGGTGTGGTGTTGTTCACTATTTTAATTTGTGATTCAAATTTTTTGAGTGGAGATTGGTGTTGTACGTAGTTAAATTCATTTATTAACAGTTGTTCGCATTCCTCAAGTGTTTTGGGATTTTTTACGGTAAAGGATCCGCGTATAATATACGGTAAACAAGAAATAAAGTGATGTACCACTAGTTTTATATTTTCTGCTATTATTGAAGTTTTACATGCATTTGATATTGTGTTAACAGCATTTTATTTTTGTATTTATTAAAATTTGACATTATTTCTTTCAAAATGTTTTCTGAATTATAATTTTTTGTATTGTAAATAATTTTTAGTAGTAATGTTTCAGGGGTTGTTTTGTCTTCGAAATTTGTTTGGAGGAAGGTCTTTAAGGTGTTCCAATCAGGAAATGAGTTTTCTGATAAGTATGTTTTTGCACTGCCTTTTAATTTGTTTTTAATTAATTGAAATGTAAATATTTGTTGTATTTCGGTTAGAGTAATTCCTGTAAAGCAGGTGATAAACTCATCGACAGAATTTATGAAATAAGGCAGGTCTTTGTTGTTTCCATCGTATTCGGGGATGCCTTTTGACAACATTTGAATGTCACTGTTTGTCGTAGTCATTATGTTTTGGTTATCGATAGTATTAAGATTAGGAGATCTTAATGTTAATTTACTAATCTGATTTTGTACAGCGTTTACAAATTCTTCACTGTCTGAGTCAAACATAAATTTGTGTAAGTGTGTGTGTCTCTGTGTCGGAGACCCGTTTCGATTCCTAAAAGCGTTAGCCTTTCCTCGAAACCCTGTGTTTAATTGTTACAAAAATATTGTAGTTACACAGATATAATTGTAATGACCAACAATAAGATCATTGTTATAAGGTGGGTGGAGTCAGCGAATTGATTTATCCTGGTCCTCCAGACGTCTTGACTGATGTTGATGAAGGGCAGCAACTGTACTGTCTCGTTCTGGTTCCTCCTTGAATTGTTGTCCTTTGCAGAAACTTCGTGCAGAAGTTCTTAGGGATTGCTTGATCTGATGGGCAACTGTTTATACCTGAGCTGGGATACCCTTGCTCTTATCTTCGTTGTGATGCCAAATTAATCGATTAAATCGAAAAGACTTTTACTGTAACTGCGGTTACCACTTTTGTTGGCACTTTCAACAATTAACTTTGTTAAAGACTTTTTGGCATCCTACCGACTGCGCCAATTATAATACGAAGATTAAAATTATTGAAAAAAAATAAAACACTTATTTTTTCAATATAGAAGAATTTTTATTCAAGATGATGTTTACTTGTCGAGAATCAGTACAACCGTGAGTTTTTTCAAACTAGGCTATATGTTATATAATATCTTAAGATTAGTGCTTATGTTGCTAAAAGTTATGGAAAACTACCGCGGTCATATATTGCAACGAGTACGGCCCTGTTCCGTCTGGAACAGTCGACGCGTCAAAGTGTGCAGCACGTTCACCGCTGTCTCAGACGCAATAGACAAGTCCGAACCTGTTCGCTCTGCGTCATGCTTCAACCGTGTTCCCGAGACTCTCGTATATTCCGGAATATCTTGTTCCAGTATATAAGGGAGAGTTTCGGCCGGCAAGAGACATTCGGTATTTGAAGTGTGAACAGTGCAAGTCGTTGCTAAATGCTTTAATGTGAATATAAATACATTATTTTCGTTTTAAATAAATATTTTATTAGTGTTAGGGTTGTGTGTTCGTGAAATAAGAGTGAAGTTTAAACGCAAATAAATAAAAATGGGTTCGAAAATGATAAATCTAAGTGATTTAAAAGTGACTGATCTCAAGAGAGAATTAGAAGAACGTGATCTGGATACTACAGGCAAAAAAATTATACTGCAAGAGCGACTTCGTCAATTTTTGGTTGAAGCTGGTGAAATAGCGGATACTTATGAATTCAAAATTCCGAGTGATTTGGACTGCATCTACAGAAGCTTGAAAACTAAATTTGAAGAACATTCGAGAAATTTCGAAGAAAAGTTTGAAGCAAAATGTAAAGGAAAAATTGAAGAAATCGAGGCAAGATTGGCAATATTGAATCCGTCATTGAACCACGAACAGCCAAATGTCAAGCAAAATAATGACTTGATTCAGAAAACTCCAAGTTGGGACCAGCCATTAAATAGCGGAAAAGTTGAAGATTTAGTAACAAAGAGTGAAGAATCGTTGCGGAGAGTCTAGATGAAACCAACAATGTTTGATGGCAAGATATCTTGGCGTAATTCTTACGCCCAATTTGAAGCTGCGGCAGTATTTAATGGTTGGTCATCATCTGAGAAGGCAACGGCCTTGATCATTGCGCTGCGTGGTGACGCAGTGGATATATTGCAAACAATCCCTCCAGAAGAGCGGCAGAACTATCAGCTACTTGTTAAACTTTTGGAAATGCGTTATGGAGACGCACATCTGCAGCCAGTGTATTACTCGCAGCTGAGGGATAGGTATCAGAAATCAACTGAAAGTCTGCAAGAATATGAAATTGACATTGCTCGTCTAGTTCGCCTAGCATATCCTGACACCCCGGAAAATTTGTTAGAACGACTGACTGTACTAGGATTTGTTGATGGTCTCCAGTATAAAGAAACCAAGCGGGCCCTGATTCTGTCTCGTTCGATTAATCGGGCCGGTGCCTTGGCCAGTGCATTAGAATTCGAGGCAGCAGAACTTGCTTCAAGATGGCAAGGCGATATTCGCACAATAGAGAGCGCAGAGGAACAACACAGTGAGTCTATTGAGGAAAAAGTACGACGAGTGTTGACTGAGATATTGCCAAGAGAAAAACAACTTCGATGTTGGAACTGCGGTGAGCTAGGGCATGTGCAAAGCCGCTGCGGAGAACAAATAAAGAATAAGACAGCGGATAAACTAAAGCAGGTCAACTCAAGGGGGCGAACGTCAATCCATTCTAAAGTTGCCCTGAAGCTAACTGGACATGTCGCATCCCTACAACCTAGAGTAAATAGCATTTTTGTGGATAAGTTGATCGACAGGAAACCACATGCCTTGCTGACTAATACAGGTGCGACAAAAACCATCATCAGACCTGATACTATCAAGAAACCGATAACGATGGAATCAACGAAATGGCGACTGAGCCCAGCAACAGAGTCCGTCCCAATCTTACGGACCACAGTGATAGACGAGCATTGGCTGACGGAAGAAATGTTGAAAGACCAAGAAATAGATCCGGGATTGAAACATCTACTGGAATGGAAGAAAGAAGGCCGCAAACCAACCGTAAAATCGTACTGGGCGCTGTGGGACTCCATTGTTATAGAAGATGGACTACTAAAACGTATCCTGGAAGGTCCTGAGGCTACGGAGCAAAAGATGCAGATCATAATCCCCAGGAAAAGAGTACCGGAGGTACTGAAAGAGATTCATGATGGATCTGCTGGAGGACACTTAGGAGTTATGAGGACAGTTCAGAAGCTGCGTGAGCGATCTTACTGGGTTAATTGTCGAGAGGACGTAAAGGAGTGGTGCAAGAAGTACATAGTTTGCGCTGCCAGTAACGAACCGCAAAGACGGCAGAGGGTTTGAATGCATCAATACAATTGAAAGACTCACCGGTGACAACAACGATGGCAAAACCAATTAAGCTCGAGCTCGACGAATTAATCTACAAGACTCGAAAACCACCTTTGACGAGTTCATGGCCTCCTATTCTACGGGCCATAAAGTACGAAATGGTGTGACCAAGGAACATCAGGGAGGCTTATTGAAAGTGACTACAGAATACTTATTAGCGCATTGTGAGGCGAGGAATCGCCGTGGTTTTTAAGAAAAAGTTCGGCCAACTTGAAAAATTACATCAACAACATCCATGTGTCGGCACAGTGCTACAGATAGCCGACAAACAGTCGAGTCGAAACAGAAGCATTTTTACATGGTGACCAAACATCTGTTCCACGAGAAACCAACTTATCGCGCCGTCTGGGACGCCCTATGTGATCTATGAGGTGTGCTGCTCGATCAGGATATTCTAAAACTAGCTGAACCAAAGCTAGGCTGTGGCCTTGATGAATTGAGCTGGAGAATTGTAAGAAACATGCTGGAAACTATTTTAAAATATACCGGAATTGAGATCCTGGTGTGCAACTATAATCCCTGTGGGTCAACAGTAGTGAAAAAAACTGTGGACTGTTATTTCCACCAAACGTCCCAGTTTTCGCAGGGATCAACGTGCAGATATCGACATGGTGCAGAAAAGTTTCGGGACGAAACATCCTTAAGGAGGGGGCAGTGTAGCGAGTACGGCCCTGTTCCGTCTGGAACAGTCGACGCGTCAATGTGTGCAGCACGTTCACCGCTGTCTCAGACGCAATAGACATGTCCGAACCTGTTCGCTCTGCGTCATGCTTCTACCGAGTTCCAGAAGCTCTCGTATATTCTGGAATATCTTGTTCCAGTATGTAAGGGAGAGTTTCGGCAGGCAAGAGTCATTCGGTATTTGAAGTGTGAACAGTGCAAGTCGTTGCTAAATGCTTTAATGTGAATATAAATACGTGTTGTATATAAATATATGTCTTATACTATGTTCAAAGATACTCCGTTATGGCCCTCTCAGCGGGTGTATTGGTAGGGATTTAAGCTTGATTTATAGGGGTGCAAGGACAGGTATGTATTCAGTATTTCCCAATTTAATTTTATTTTTATATATATTTTAATAATGAAACAGAGAATTTTGTACAAATATTATTATTGATAATGAAGCAAAAAAAAATGTTACATGAAAGTATCATTGTATAACTATTCGTCATGTAGTTAAATAATGCAAATAAACAATAGTGTCATACATAACAATAAATACAAAATATTACTCTGCTATACATATGTAATTATTCGACAATATCATTGTCACTATCACAATCCATTTCATTATCGTCACTTGAGTCTTGAATATTTATAATAAAGTCTTTAGTAATGTTATTAATATCAATATATTGATTTTCTAAATCAATCACATGACGCACACTGTTAGCCCAATTTTCTGTTGTTATATTGTTCTTTTCTTTTATTATTAATTCGATAACATCGTCACTTACAGTCGGTGATGTATTGTTCCGTCTTATAGGGGCTTTATTTTGGGATCTCTTTAATTCTCAATCTATGTATTCAATACTTGTAAAAGTATCAATTATGCAAAATACAAATATACGTTGAAGAGACCTAAATTTATTTATCATTTCATCTTAACGATGTTGACATTGCTGTACATAATATGAATTAAGACCTAGACGCAATAGCTAAGTATAGTTCTGATCACTGTCCCAAGGTTAATGAATCTAAATCTATGTTGATGTTATTTTTTTTCATCTTATTTTGGTTTTATTTCACGTAAATTAATTCAACATGCACTCTTTTCCTGTCTTAGTAAACTTCTTACTTATCTATTTAGTCTATTTCGACTTGAGCTCATTAACGATATTTTAATATCTTAGGTATAGGCGTACGGAATTCGTAACCAGCACTGAATTGGTTCTCCTCATATTTATGTGACCGCTCGTAATTAGTCAATATTAATCGGAATGGTCGCGACTTTAAATTTGATCCTTTATCCTAACATATTGGGGTTCCTAGAGGAAGTATACTTGGATCATTACTTTTTAAAACTAGTGGAATATTTATAAATTACTCATTCAAATCCTACGCTCTAACTTTAAATGATAAAACGTGCTTAGTTCATTTGAATTAAAAAACAAACACGGTGACATTTCTCTTACGGCAGTCACGAAGTATTCTGCTAATAACTTTTTGGGATTATTAATTCAGTCTGATCTAACGTGGCTCATATATATACCGGGTGTCTACTTTTTTTTGTTATATAGGAAATTCAATGGTAAAACTTTCATAACGCTATAAATTTTTCGCTATTAATTTTAGAGCAAAAGTTTAAACACAAAAGTTGTTCAGAATTAAAAACTGCGTCCAACGAGCCCTTATTTTTTATATACGACGATCTTGTCACGAGATAAAAGTAAATTAAAATTTCCATCTTTAAGCTGTTTACAGAGTGCCATGAAAAATGAAACAAATAATAGTATTGTTTAATGTTCTTTGAGTTTGACAGTTTGTGTTCTTTTAATTGTTACTTTGGTTTCATTAAGATTAAAATAATGGAAAGATTTACTACAAATGAAAATCTCCTCAATTTTAGCTGTTATGACGAAATTTTATTTTTTGTTAAAGACTAATAATAATAAAAATTAATAAATTTTAAAAATATATGAATAACTACTATTTTAAATTTTTAATCTTACGTAGGCTGTGACATAAAATAGTGTATACACCTAGGGAGAGAATGCTAATATTTCCTCGGTGTTTTCTAGTTCTCTGGCTTCGCACTCTGGCTAGAAATTACACTTCATGAAAAATCATGCATTTCTTTCCGTAGATCTATAATACTATTATTTTGTAGGGATATGAATTTCTTTCGTAGTAAGTAATTTACTACGGTTATATGGATATTATAAAATTATGTTGTCAATTTTATTAAAAGTTCAGATATTAAATTTAACATGAAAGAAATACAATTTAAACTGTCGCAGCATCCATTAGCTTCTACAAAGTCATAGGAACTGAATTCTTTGGTTACGTAAACGCGCTAAACAGAAATGTTTACAATATTTTTCTGACTTATGAGAATTCGATCGAGGATTTATAATTACATAGAATTTAACCACATTATTTGAAGCAAGTCAGTTAAGAAATATAGACTGCACGATAAAATGAAGTCCTTAGTCAAATTATGTATTGACAAATATTATGGCACACTTGCATACGTCTCGTAGCATACCGATTGAGAAACGTTGCTTTAGATTATTATACGATATTCTTTGTTAAGTTAATTAACTACATCCACCAAATTGTGAATACTACAAAAATTTATTATTACAAGCATTGCGATCTTACCTTGATGTAATTCTTTTATAAATTTAGTAATCTTAATTTTATGCTGCATTTTCATTATTGTATTTTACACTTTGCGTAAAATAATATTTAATTTAATAATTTTTATGATTTCAAACTTAAAGAAATGTTGATCTCTAATAGTGGAACTCGCTTATAATTGTAGTTACATATTTGATCTATTTCACCATTGAGATAAATACAATAAATAACTTTCATAGCAAATAATTCAAAATGTGTAAGGATATCAGTTATTTAAGAAAGGAAAATAAATAATCTGTAAGATTACCTTAGTCAAAGGTTTGATTACCACTGGTAGGATTTGCTGATATTTACCATTGAGCATATTTTCCCTCCTATTGATATGTGTAAACCTAAGTTTTGAACAAATATTTTTACCTTATTAACATGTTCATACTGAATATATTAATATGAATAGAGCTAGACTGTAACATAAAAAGTAGCAAGAATTCTATTTTGTGGCCATAATGGAGAACTCCATTCCCAAAAGTCACATGAGCATTTTATTGTTTAAAGACTGTTTGGCAGAGATCTTGAACAAGTGATTGTTTTAAAGTCAATATATGTCACAATCGAATTCAAATTTACAATCATTTGTGAAATGAAATTAAAAATTATTCTAAATTGTAACTAAATGTATTTGGTCAAAGAAATAATACTTGAATTGTTAATTAATCATGTCAATATTGTTAAATAACTATGGCTGCTATAGTTATTTTTGTAAGTTCATTATTATTTTGTGTGATATTTCATTACAAGTTCTATATACCTTGTACCTTACAGAATTTAATTTGTACAATACCACTTCAATTTTAAAATCAAGCCTGAGTTAAACAATGATGATATTATATTTTATAACGTATTTTATTTCTTTTACATAAATTATTTTATTTCTTTAATTTTTTAAAAATGTCCAAATTTTGTTTCATATTTTTAATAATAATACACGGGCAATTTATAGAAGTTAAAATAATTTTAAAAATTGTGTTACAGTTTGGTAATCATTACAAACCGTTGGTTCTCTGCCTCTGTACTTTAACTATGTAATTGGGATCAATTTATTTTGTACACAATAAAATGAAATAGAATCATATAAAATTTACGAGTAACATACCTATATATCAGAGATCACCAAAAAGTAACAGCCATCGGCTCGAGCTACTCGTATTTAAACAAAAGCCGCAGTGTACTATTTTTTATAATGCTTTACTAGGTAATATTAAGAGCATTAAACCTGTTCACACTTTCAAAAGAAAATTATTCGAATTTCTATAACTTAATATATTTATCATTTATTTATTACTATTCTGATCTGCAATTAAACACATGTGACTTTTTGTTTAAGGTACGTTCTAATATTTTGTTCTAATTCAAATGAATGTATTTTTATAGTTCTGAAGATAGTTAAAAATATTAACAAAATATCGAGTGTTTTGATTTATTCGTCCGGTTCCGACTAGCTATTTATTCCTAATAAGTATTAATATAACTGTGTGCTGGGCACTGTCTATGCATAAACGAGGAGCATACATAGGTCTTGCACGCTGGCCCATATCAGCCTACATATAAGGTAAGTACATAATTATTCATGTTACAGAATAAATGTTTAAATTATGAACCACACAATTACACGAAAAATGTTACACAATTGCAAACACTTCAATTCCATCTATGACTCCAAAGATCTGAAGGTTAATGAAGTTAGCAGAAAAAAGACGACAAATTTAAATTTAGATTGTTCACGTCGTTTTTATATGGTTAGTATATAATTAAAATTGAAATATTATCATTTTTAGGCTGTTTATAATTTTTTTATTTAATTTTCTATTTTTTTCTGTTAATTTGAAGCCATTAGGAAACATGAAAGCAATGTTTACTAAAATCACACTACTCGATTTAATTTTGTTTACATACTATTGTAAATCAACAGTAAATTTAATAATATAATATAAATTAACTTTAGTAAATTTAATATTTAAACAATTACACATATTTATAAACAATGTATTTTCTTGCTAATTTTCTCCGGCAGGGAACATGAGGTATCTATATTGGCAAACATTTTACTATTCCATTGTGTTGCGCTTGTTTATCTTTGTAACTTAATAATTACTCTTGATTAAAAACATTTCTTGTTAACGTCACACTAGATCTCAGTACATATATGAAAGATATATTTGCAAAAACTACACTATTTTGATTATATTTTGTTTGTCTATTATTGTAGTAACTTAATAATTTTGTTATGACTTAAACATTATTATTTTTTCCTGGTAATTTCGCAGCAGCATCCTTGAAAATGAAAGGTATATTTTTTTTATAAACGAATATATGACTATTAACTTTTATCAATAAATGAATAACTTACGATATATCAGCGGTTCTCAAGCTTTTTTTCATTGGGCCTCTCTAGGATTCTGATTTGACATGCTTCTCGGACATAATACAATTCATGTAAAATTTGTTAGTAACTTTGCGATATATATATTTTTTTAAATATATAAACACGTATAAAACTTCTGTAAAAATCATGAGTGCCATAATATCCGGTAAGATATGTAATGTAAATAAATAAATATAAAAATCTTAATACCTGATGGAACTAAACATTGTACTATTGATTTTGGAACTGCTTTAAAATATTTTTATAATAATTTAGTCTTGGTGTATTATTCAAATCTCTACAAATTTTATTATATCACAATGACTAATAAATAAAACATAGTGCCTACACGTTTTTGTCAGCTCCGTAAAGTAACAGATTTGTGTGGTTCTTTAAAATTTAAATATATTTAGTTTGTATATGTGTCAGCGTAGTTTTTGGTGCTCTATTTAGTGATTCACATTTCGCCTAGTTCGTCAACTCCTGAACGTGAATTTTGTGTAAATTTTTAACATAAAAGTGCTACCCTTTCTCAGTACACCGCCGAATTCGTAGTCAACTAATTAAACAAGTCAGTTCTGCTGTTAACCAATTAATAAATTAATTAAATTATCAGTGTTCGCGTACTTCAAATCGATTTGTTTACAATGTCATCTGATTGTATTGTATGCAAAAATAAAGTCTCCGATAAATTACCAATAACATGCGATATACCGAAGATCCACAAAAAAGAAGTACCTTTACGACCAATTGTTAATTGTATTAATTCTTGTACTTATGAATTATCCAAGTTTCTTGATTCTCAACTCCGCCCCTATATTGGTGACTCTCCTTCTTTTATCAAGAACTCTCTACATTTTGTTGAAATATTAAAAAACCTACATTTATCTTCTACTGATATTCTTGTTAGTTTTGATGTTTCTTCTTTATTTACCAAAGTTCCTATTCAAGATACTGTCAAACTTTTAGAACGTCATTTTCCTCCTGATATTATTAAATTATTCAAACATTGTTAACTTCTAGTTTCTTTATTTTCAATAATGTTTATTATAAACAAGTTGATGGTGTAGCAATGGGTTCTCCTATATCTCCATCAATTGCGAACTATTACATGGAGTATTTTGAAGAATGTGCTTTGTCTTCCTCTACTTTGAAACCGTCTCTTTGGCTTCGTTATGTGGATGATGTATTTGCTGTTTGGCCCCATGGACAAGACAATTTAAATAATTTTTTACTACATTTGAATAATATTCATCAAAATATTCAATTTACTATGGAAATTGAAATCAATGGTAAATTACCTTTTCTAGATGTTTTATTGGAAAGGAAGATTGATGGAACTATTCTCCATTCTGTATATAGAAAACCTACCCATACAAATTTGTATATTAATTTTTCTTCACACCACCATCCTGCACAGAAATTTAGTACTATTAAATGTCTCTTCAATAGAGCAAACATCATTTGTCATTCTGATAAACTTCAAGAGGAATATAAATTGCTTGTAAATATTTTTGAAATGAATGGTTATAATAAATTTTTAATCAAGAAAGTTTTACGTCCTAAAAAAGAAAAAGTTACTGAAAATATCTTACCTGATCTTGAGAAAAAAATTTATTCTTCTTTACCTTTTGTAAAAAATGTAACAGATAAAATAGGAAGAATTCTCACTAAGAATAATATTAAAGTTTATTTTTATCCGCATATGATATTAAAAAATTTACTCAATTCTGTTAAAGATATAATCCCGTTACAATCGTCTGGTATTTACAAAACTCCATGCGAATGTGGCAGAGCATACATTGGTCAAACAGGTATAACTGTTCATACAAGATTATTAGAATACAAGAGAGCCATTCGTCTAAATTATCAAAATAAATCTTCAATTGCTCATCATGCATTAGAATTTTTACATAAAATTAACTTTGAAGAAACCAAAATTTTAGCGAGACCTACAAGTTTCACCGGAAGACTTATCAGAGAAGCTATTGAAATTTGTAAGGAGGAAAATAATATTAATAATTGTGATGGTTTGGAATTAAACAAAGCCTGGCTTCCATTGATTCACAATTTATAATTTTTTAAATTACATATTTTTGTCTTTTTACTTGTCATTTTTATTTATATGTCATTTGTTTATTTTTATGTCATTTATGTTATTTTATTTGTATTTCTGTCGTGATGAAGGTATTTATTTAAAGTACCGAAACGTCGAGTTTTTTTAATTTTAAATATATACAGAATTTAAACCAGAAGCCCCCTTTTATTTATTTAAAGTTTGTTGAAGTTTATCACTTTTGGACCCTCCTTTTTTTCAAATTACCCGCTTTATTTACCTTCAATCGATATTTTGATTCTACCAGTGCGAACGAATGTTTTTATTTTTAGCTAAACCGCCGAACCGAACAAACAACGAAATTGTTTCAGCACAGTATTATGTGTTTTATATTTATGATATGAAAATTTGGAGTGAACACGCTATTAAGGGGTTACACCACTGTAACAGCCAAAAAAAACGCGTTGTTGAGACGCCACTGCTTCCGCAGCCGCTCTCCGGCTTATCACCAACACCCAGCGCTATCTGTTGAGCGCCACCAACTAACTTTAGGTTTAGTTATATTTCTCGCTGTTGAATTATTGTAAAACTCACTTGTCTTGTAACTCGCTTTCGCTGTGCACCAAGTCGCACGTTGTTCTATTAACCTGTACGCCTCTTACGGCCACGTGTTTTTACACAATTCGCTTTTTACGCTAAATTAATTACGCTCAAGTGTTTAGTGCTAATATTAAACATTCTTTCAGCTCTCCGCATACGCATTTATTGTTATTTCAATTGGGAAAGATTTTGTACTGCTACCAGCAACATTTTGTCACTAAGTATAAGTTTGAATAATTTGTATTTGCTACTGTTTCGTAAGTACGCTTTATTTATATGTATCATCGCACAACATCAATTCATATCGTTTTTTGGTTATAAGTTATTCAGTTCTGTAATTTTGGTTTATTTTGAAGTCATTCATTCTTGTGTGCTATTGTACAATATTTAGATATTTTTGGGTATTAAAATAGTTCCTAGTTTGTTTACTGCAAATTTACCTATTGATTCCCATACTCGCCTCAGGTTGTTCAGCCCTCCAGGCACCTTCATTTGCGTTATTTGGGAATTCAATCCCTCCTGTGGCTCTCTTTCATTTACATTGTTGCACTAGCTTATCTTTCTTTCTCTTTGTTGATTAGACCACGTGACTACAGTTAGCTTTGTCACTTCCTGACGCATTATTTGTGGGCCTGCCCCTATTATCCTGTCTCTCCTTCAGCAAAGAGCTACCATCCTTGTGTTAAGTCTTCCAGAGCAGCTCCTGGAAGTGAAGAACGTCCGTACCTTCTCCTTCCAGCATTGCATCACTCTGCCTTACTTTCTGCTCTCATTCGCTCTCTACGCAATCCCCGCGAAACGACCTCTCGGTCGAACATTTGGTCCTTCGAGCCGGATCCGCATCATTCTCTCTCATCGCAATCCCCGTGAAACGACCCCTCGGTCGAACACGCGTTTTTAACAATTTTATTTTGTTACAAGTAACAATTGTAAGAAAATATTATTCAAGTTTGTTATTAGGCGCATATTAAAAAAAATCATTGAAAAAATTTTCAAAATGGTGTCCCTGGGGCCACTCTCTGAAGGCATGCAATGTAAGTGGTGAAAATTTTAATTTGGAACAAAATAAAAAATATTATTTCAATCTACATGACTATAGCTAGTGAAACAAATACGGGATTGAAAAAAATATTGATTTTTGTGTTATTTGCGAGTACTTTAATTAGAACTTCAATTGTTGATCAAAAAAAGGGTCAGTCATTTGTTTATAAAAAATTGTAGAAATAACTTATTAAAAATCCCGTACTTCAAAGTGTTATATTAAACATATGGTCAATATTTCAAATGAAAATATTAAAAATTGTTTCAGTTATGCTGCATGCCGTTTTGAAATTTTCAAGAAAAATGTGTTTAAAGTTTTGAAATGAGTTATAGATATGAAAAATATAAAATAATTACTGTTTCAATTTTTTCCATTAATCTACAATCCCAGGATCGTAAAACTACCAATTTAATGGTAGAGCGTATCTTTTTTGCCTCATTTGTCAAAGACTGCTCGGTGTTCTTGATGCTCTTAGCATCGGTTCCGATGCAAAAATTATATGATTATCCTTCTCGAATGTGCATGGACGCTTTAAAATGCTTTAAACTAAATATACATACTTTCTAACATTATCTGTTATTGTATCTGAGAATGTTACAAATCAATAGGTAAGACATTATGCTGTACCTTCAGAGCAGGTATTTACTTAACGCAGGTTGTCGTACCAGAGATACAGATGTTCCACGCGTATGTGGACGAGCGCAAAAAATCTTTTCACGCATAAAACTTTTTTCCTCGTATTCTAGAAGGTTCAAAGAGTAAGCCAAAAAAAAAATTGATTTTTAAAATTTTGTTTCAGTGGTGTAACCCATTAATGAAATAAGACGATAGGACTGAATAATATATTTTATTTAAAATAAAGCATGTAAAGTGAGGCAAAACAAATGAAAAATGTGATGTAAATGGTTAGGAAGATAAATGGCAATGTGTAATTCAAATGTATGTTGAAGTGCAACATGATTGGCTTTTACATTTGGTTTAATTAAATACATATTTATTATCAAATTCAACAAATGTGTTTATTTATTCTGTGGCAAAATTCGAGTCCACTATTCAACAAAGTTACAATAATATACAAATAAAATGCAATCAAGTTGTGTAAGTTTTGTGAATATTTCTCGCATGGTTCTTTTTGTTGGCGTAAAGGTAGTAGAAAATATTATAAATTATACTAAAAAATTATCATGGACCTACAAACGATATACAAACGACGTGTATAATTTAAATTTGAATTTGCCTTTTTTCCTGCTAACGTCACGCACCTATGCGATGACAGATTCTTTATTCCTCAATATGCATTGCAAATCTGCAGTTGAGGATAGAAGAAACAATTGAATAAGTCTTGTATTTTATTTTAACTTAACAATTTGGAAGAAAAGCACATTGAAATCCGACAGAGATGTTTGTAACAACCGAACTTAAATTATAAGGCTTTGTATCCACTGTGTTCCATAAATGATTACTGTTTTGACTCAACTATCAATATTATTGTACCAATAAAAGCTAACAAAACTACATGCGTACCTATTTATAAAACAATTAGAGTCTGATCAAGTTATAGTAGTAGCGAAGAATACCATTTAATAAATAAGTACTTTATAAAATATAAATTATCTCCTAATAAATACCATCACAAACTCGTAAAAGTTGAAAACTTAATTAATTCATTATGAACACTTACTTGGTTGGTGCCGTTCAACTTTTAAATTGCATAGTTGTAGCCAGAACTAAGAGCTGATAAGTAGTCCGGTGAGCAGAAATAAATTATTGCACTCGCGATTTAATAATGAACTGCGTTGAGATGAAAAAGTGTATAAAATGAAGATTTTATCGAATCATGCAAATGGTGCGGTTACCTTGGAGCGCGTCCAGGATGCCTGGAGTTCTTAGAATAGTACATTTTCTGTGTCTTTTCACATACCCGTACTGTTAAGTGGCGGTTCATCAGGGATGCAGATGAGACAGAACCTCAGCATTAATTCCAAATTAAATATCAGTTAAATATAATTACTTTTGATGAGTAAGCTTCTTTACAGTGATAATAGTATACAAATAACAGTTTACTGGAATTCAGTCAATTTACAGATTAAAATTTCAATTAATCGGTTTCTAACCTACAAAAGAATTTAATTTAAAAAGAAACAAAATAATAATTGAAAAAAACTATATTAATATCCTTATATTTACAACAGTGCGTTACAAATATATGACAAATTAACATTATTATAAATATATGTTAGTGAAATCAAATAAATATAATTATTTGAACAGACAATTTTTGTCTCCTTCTCGGACTGATTTTAATAATTTAACTTCTTATATAATGAGACATAATTTAGATTCTAAATACATTAAAAATGCACAAAAGTAATCTGACTTTTTAATTTCTTGATCAGGTTGTACTTGAAAATTAGCTGCATTATACACTAATTTTTCTTTTTTACTCTTCCCCTTCTTAGTGTACAGAAGGTGCTCTGCTAGTTGCCCCTCTGTAGTAGGATATTCTGTTGCACGTACAACATTATCTAAATAAATATATATTATGGCTGTCACAAATAATGTATACCATATAATAGGACGTGAATTTACTAACTTGTAATTGTTTCTGTTTCCGATGACCTTATACTGTCATAAATTGTTTCTTCAAAGTATAGTCCAAAGTAAAGAATAAATCTTTGTAGTATCATATGTTAGAACGCCAAAATACATAGAAACATATTAACAATATGTTTCTATAAGACCGTACCTAAGGGTAGGTAATTTTTTAACTTATTTAAGATTCACTATATAACACTCAAACTAAACTTAATAAATGCATAATTGGCTACAACAATTTGAGAGCAAATAACAAACAAATACAAAACGCAACCAAAAGTGCTCGACAAAATAACACGACATTGTTCGGATATATCCCATTCACCATACTCCGAGATATAATCAACCGCAGCGACATCACTTACAAATTAAAAACAAGTACATGAATATAATCTTTAGTACGTTACAATAAAGTTCCATAAATTTAAAATGTCAGTCCAATATAATAGTGAATAATTAAAATGTGCAGGTTAGTCATTAAAAGCACCAGAAGCCAAATTTTATCTTCATATAAACAACAACTGATTTTAAATTTGAAGCAAAATAAAATTTGTGATAAGTGCACAACGACGCCGTACGTCGAGTTTGTTACACATAAGTGTAATAATCATGTAATACCCACGTATTGCGTACAAAATTTTATCTACGGTCATTCAGAATTTTATAAAGTAGTTAAATCAGTATTTTTAATTGAAATAAATTTAACTAATTTCAAATTCATTGCTGGGTGTGGCACTCTGTCTTAGCAGTTCTCGGTAAGTGATATATTTCTTCGTGTGAAATGCGGTTACCAGCCGTCAAATAATGGCCCCCAAAGATGTTAGTAGAGGGGGAACCATAGGGGTAAATTTAATTTGGTGAAAATTGATAATCATGACAAACAAATAAACAAGTATAATTTAAATTGTATATTTATATCTTTTAAAAAGAGTTTGAAACGTCAATAAGTATTTTAGACATATATTTGGCTTCAGATATAAAAGACGCAACTTGAAATTGTATTTTGGGTCTCGCCCCAAAAAAATCGCCTGTAAAATGTCAACTGGATTATTAGTGTGTAGGGACAAAATTAAAGATATAACAAATGAAAAATATTTCTTTGTGTACTTACTTGTGTTATTATTCTGTTAAGAACAGAATTTTTTTATTAAGAAGAACGTTGTTAAAAAAATACTCGAACTTAATAGTATTATTCAAAAGAAAATCCGAAAGATGTCTAAATTATTGAGCAATAAGATTTTTCAGAACGTAGATAATGCGAAATACGTATTTATGAGGGTAGGTAACGCTTGTAAGATATAAGATAAGATGTGTAACTTATAAATAACTGTTATTTATGGTTGTATTAATTTTTGGATTGGCGTCAAGTGGAAATAAGATATAAAACTATACCTCAGATTTCAAAAGGGGGTGGGGTTTATCAACTCATTAGATCTCTCCTGCGGAAACTTATAGGAATGGACCTATTGACTGTCAATAGGTACGGCGGTTTGAGATCAAATTCTGTTGGCATTGATGACCCTTTTTTTCTCAGTTACTTCGACATTTCAAGGTTGTCAGTATTCTAAATTTAACCTAAGGACTGTCCACAATGAAAAGGTTGAAGAACACCGAGTTCGAATAGTCATCTATCTTCAAACAAAATCCTAAATACAAGTCGGATGCAACGTTTATTGTCGACATCATAATCCGCCGTAATAGTCCGAAAAATGTAATGTTAGGTCGCGCAAAACTATTGTAAGACGCTCTTCGAAAGTTTTAGAGTTGCTCAAATATAAAGTTATATAAATTTATGTTTTTTTTTCATGTATCGCAACTACAACATTTGAGGTTATGTCGTCAAGTTTCGACATACACTTAATTTTGTATTTACGTTTCAGGCGTTTTTTGTTCAACTTTTGTACAACCATTTATAATTTGACCTTTCATTGGTCATTTACTACTGTATTTGTTCAATAAAAACAAATTGAGGATTCTAGAATTTGGCCATTTCTATCCTTCAATCTGAGGATGTGAGCATTTAAACAACAGGTTATGGGCCCAGACACGTTATCAGTCTCAACATCCAAAGACTAAGGAGCCCTTTTAGAGTGGAACAAGAACGGACAAATCAACGGGCATCGATGAAAATTGCAAGCCAGACGTCATTGCGAGTGACTTGTCTCGAAAGAATCATTTCATTATATTTAAGCAAGTCGTATCTGTATAATTTTCTGTCATGGACTCCATAAAAACGTAGTTAGAAAACTTGTCGGAAGAAGCCGAAGGCAACGTAAACGACGTGTCATGACGTTTCAAACTTAACCTAAATTAGAATCTGTTTAACGTCGCGACGGGTATTGATAACAGCCCAGAGGGCGAGGGAAACGATAACTAAGTTATGCTGGATTAAAAAAGATTTGGAGACGCAAATCTTTATTGGATTAAATGTCAGTACTTTCTGTTGTTTAAGGACAATTTTTCCCACTTTAGAACAGTGTATTTCTTGAAAAGCAAAGATTAAGACGCCAGCAAATTCGAAGAGTTGGTCAAAATGATTGAGAATCAATTTGACAAGATGGTCAAGTGTTTCAGATCTGACAATGGTCGAGAAATCAAAACTGTTACCACGAAGGATCATGGATTAACTGGGGATATTTCACAGCTTGCCAACGCATACTCACCTCAGAAAAATGGACGAGTGGAGCGTGAAAAGAGGACTGTTGTAGAAGCAGCCAGGTCGGCCATACAAATGCAAATCCTGAATGAAAACCTATGGACAGAGGCAATAAATTACGCAGTCTTTACGACTAATCAAACTGGAACGAGTTCCCAGAAAGGCAAATGTCCAGCAGAACTCTGGTCCGGACGGCAGGTGAATCTGAGCAGACTCAAAACTTTCGGACAGACATGCTACGTTCTCCTACCTGATCGTAAACATGCCAAAATGTCAAAATAGTCAAGAAAATGAATTTTTGTTGGCTACGATGTAGATTCCCCGTGCTACCGTGTTTACATTCCAGACCAACGAGTTGTTGTGAGCTCAACAGATGTCTTTGGTGCCACGCCAGGACCGAGAAAGAAGACGGAGACGAGAACGACAGACAGGAAGGAAAGAAGGAAAGAAGGAAAGCCAGAAGCAGCAAGAAGAGGACGACGAAAGACAATTATCTGACAGTGAATACGACGACACATCTGAAGCCTTTGACGAACCAATTCCGACGCATATAGATAAGCCTGAACGTCGTACTCTGCGGGACCGTCGAACGGGCAGAATGTGAAGGAGATACGATCAGTATCAGATGGACCAGCCAGATGTCGAAGAAGATCAATATGTTGTGATCGTGGGAGAAATGCAGAACATACAAGTGAAGAAGGCGTTGAATGATCGAAACTGGGGGAAAGCCATTAGAGAGGAGCATGACTCACTCCTGAAAATGAAAACTTGGGATCTTGTTCGTACCTGGAATTGCAAATTGTAGTCCAGCCCAAGGGAATTTGACTTTGACAGCTGCAATGTGGTCCCCACATCGATGGAACGCGGGGTGATTACCGACCATGGAAACTACGTCACTGTATTGCGAAACGATTGGCATCCTACTATATCTGAGAATCATCTCTTGACCTGACGTGTATTTCGTGATCAGTCATTGCAAAATGATTAAACGAATCTTTCAATACCTGAAAGGGACGCAAGTATATTCTTCGATGGAGATGATCAATTGAAAGCTTACAGCGGCTCAGATTACGGAGGCGACTCTACTTTTTGGCGCTCGACCAGTGGCATTCTTATAATGCGAGGAGGACCAGTAGCCTGGAGTTCACCGATATAGCGGCTGGTAGCAACATCGACAGCTGAAGCCGAATATCAAGCAGCGCTATCAGCTATAGACGATGTATGTTGGCTGCGACGCATGGACAACCCATCGGCAAAACATTTACACGTTGGTGTAACCGTACAGCCGACGCACATGTGCAGCGCAGATCAACTTTCCGATATTCTAACGAAGGCCCTGAGCAGAAAGATTTTTTATGAACTGAAGAAAAAGCTGATAAAAGAGGAGTTCGATTAGTCAGCTATCTTCAGACAAAGCCAAATACAAGTCGGATGCAACGTTTATTGTCGACATCATAATCCGCCGTAATCGTCCGAAAAATTGAATACTCAAAACTAGGCGCCCTTCGAAAGTTTTCGAGTTGTTCCAATAAAAGGTTAGTTAATTTTGTGTTTGTTTTTTGCACGTATCGCAACTACCACATTTGAGGTTATGTCGTCAAGCTTCGATACACATACTTATTTTTGTATTTGCGTTTCAGGCGCCTTTTGTTCAACTTTTGTACAACCATTTGTTAGTTGACCTTCCATTGGTCATTTACCACTGCATTTTTTTTAATAAAAAATTTCTTTCCTTCATTCTCCGGATGTGAGCTTTTAAAAAATATATTGAGATATCAGCTGATAATTAAAAAAAAGATTGTTCAAACTTTCTAAAACACCCTAATACGTATAGGAACGGCGCTACTCGGGCCCAATCTGTGGCTCACCCGATGGATTTTTAAAAGTATAGGTAAATCAGTCAAATTATTTTTCTTTTAAACTGAATGTATAATACAATTTTAATTAAATATATAGTTTTTATATAGATTTATTTTCCAAGTTACAAAGTTATTTTACAGAGATTGTTTTAAGATAGACTGAGTACATCATACAACGGCGTTTAGTTTTTTATAGTGCTGAGTCAGCTTATTCCTGGTAAGTCGTATAATATGAAGTCTCTCATGAATTTTGATATCCATCAAAAGTCTCATATCGGTATTTAATTCTGTCTTTTGTGTACTTTTTTCATGCTTTTGTATTTTATGAAACCCTGAAGCCAAGGCTAATGTTGTGAAATAAATATTTTTGCCTAATTTGTCTAAAACTTCTGTAATATTTGGTAGGTATAGGAATTTTGTCATTGATAGTATTTGAATTTAGATTTCTAAACATTGCAGGAAAAACCATGAGTACTTAGCCGAGTATTTGTAGCTTAAGTGGTAGAGCAGTCACCTAACGTGTAAAAGGTTCTGGGTTCAAATCCCGGCGAATGCTCATGATGTCATTGAATTAATTCTTATAAATTTATCAGTAAATCAATAATAATCATTATTATTTGCGCCTTCTTCTCCGCTCAATCTTGATTTAAAAGCTCGAAATCATTCTTTGATAATCTCAAGTAGTTTATTTTTTATTTTATATTTAAATAAATAAATAAACAAATATATCATCGCGCCTTTTACCCATTACTGGGTGTGGCACTCTGCTAAGCAGATCTCGGTAAGTGATATATTTTGTCGCGTGAAGTGCGGTTACCAGCCGTCAAATCACGGCCCTCAAAGATATTAGTGGAGAGCCACAGAGGTAGATTTTTAAATTGGTGAAAATTGTTTGTCGGCTGTGGGGATCGAACCAGGGTTCTCAAGATTCACAGGCCAACTCGATACCACTGAGCCATCTACCCCATATTATATTTTTAGTAATTTATTACGTAGAGATGGGCGAATATCAAATTTCTCGAATTCGAATATCGAATACGAATATAATCAGATCTCGATTATTCGAGTACTCCTAAAAGTTAATTTATTTATTATTAATAATAATTTAATTATTTGAATGAAATTGTTATGATAAAATAAAATTAAAACAAAAAGTACAAACAAAAAAGAAAAGAAATAGACGAAAACTTTAAATTTAAGGTGAAACGTACGGGCTGATGTTGGCGAAAAACAAATTTGAAATATGGTACGTCTTCATGGTTTTGAAACAAAATATCTTTGTTATTAATAACTTCAAAATATTGTAATAGCTTTAAGTTTATGTACAAATGATAAAGAAAAACATAGTCAAAAATTGGGGTCAACATATGGCGCGATATTCGAGGTATTCGAATGTTCGCTATACTGACGTTAATATTCGAAAATCTCGAATATCGAATAATTTCAATATTCGCGGCATTCAACTATTCGCGGATGATATTCGCCCATCTCTATTTATTCGTTATTGTAGTAGAGTTCGTTTTATCATAAAAATTTTGAGTCAAATGCGTTTTGAGATCATCCCAATTTTGAAACTAAATCTTTTGTGCTAGAGCTCTATCAGTTATTTTACCATTAATGGTCAAAATTAAACAACGTTATCGAATTCATCGAGTACTGGATTTAGTGTGCCAAGTAGGTTTTGAACTAGGTTAACTGCATTTATAAAAATACTTATTTGGATCTCCTTTATAAGTTGGAACTGAACTGAGAGCGAAATTAATTTTAGTTAAACGTTCAGCCATTGCTAACTCGTTAAATTTAATAGTATTTCAATTTCGTGTAAAATATCTAACAAATTATACAGTATGGATAAAATATATATTTAATAGTATTATAAATAGTATGACGCTGCTACTTCCCACTTTTCGGTCTTGTACCGAAAAGTCGTCACGTTCCCTCGCTGTTGCTGCCTGGTCGGGATGCTCGGGCGCCGTCGGTGTCGGTGGGGTCGGTTGGACAGCAACGCTCGCTAGAATGAGGGAAGGGAGTCCGCATAGCTCGGAGTGGAGGGTGTCCAGGGTTCTCAAATTGGGACACACACGAATAACTTAACTTATTTTTATTTAAGATTACTACCCAGCTTTAAGTAAAAAAAGAAATAAATTAACTCTAACTAAATATTGAAATAAACTAGAACCCAATTATAAAACTAAACTATCGGTAAGACTAAATCGGTAAGAATAAGGTGCTGCGTCAGGGCGGACACAGCCGCAGCAAGATAGATAAAAAGGTGAAGCAAAGCAGACACTACGTCAGGGCAAACGCAGCCGTAGTAAGACAGAAATCAAGTAAGACAGATACTACGTCAGGGCAAGCGCAGCCGTAGTAAGACAGAAAGCAAGTAAGACAGATACTACGTCAGGTCAAGCGCAGCCGTAGTAAGACAGAAAGCAACTAAGACAGATACTACGTCAGGTCAAGCGCAGCCGTAGTAAGACAGAAAGCAAGTAAGACAGATACTACGTCAGGGCAAGCGCAGCCGTAGTAAGACAGAAAGCAAATAAGACAGATACTACGTCAGGTCAAGCGCAGCCGTAGTAAGACAGAAAGCAAGTAAGACAGATACTACGTCAGGTCAAGCGCAGCCGTAGTAAGACAGAAAGCAAGTAAGACAGATACTACGTCAGGGCAAGCGCAGCCGTAGTAAGACAGAAAGCAAGTAAATCAGATACTACGTCAGGGCAAGCGCAGCCGTAGTAAGACAGAAAGCACAAAGCAAATAAGCAAAATAATACAACAGCGGTGTTAGGTCAAACTCTATCATCGTAAATAAAGCAACTACTGTGTCAGGACTTACACTGCCACAGTAAAGAATAGCAAAACTTGCTTACCTAAAATACTCGGGGTCGGACGGTCGGATATCTTCTCGCACTAGCTTCAGACTCGGACTCAGATGCGGGCTGCAGGCTAACTGCAGGCTAACTGACGATTTGTTTTCAAAATCCGCCTTTTATACTGAGTTTTAAGCGACAAAATTCAGCAAACATCCTTAATTTAATTAAGACTTCAACGGCCGTTTTACAATTAAGCAAGTCTTTACAATTTTTACTTAAATATAAAATATAAAAATATAAAATGTATCTTCGATCGCCGGCTGCTGGGATCGAACCGACAATCTCACGCGCCGAATGCCAGCACGCTGTCCGCTGCGCTACGGAAGCTTGTGGCTGATGTAGCGTTGTGCGAAGGCAGTACGTGCACTTCGTCACTATAGATAGGTAATTAGAGTGATTCATTTATTTTACTTAGTAAACAGGGATACGGACAGTCATTAATATATTGCTAAATTTATGTCACAGTAGAACTATATAGCTTGGGTGGAATTTGGAGTGGTGAAGAACTCGACCCTGGCACTGCCGGCTCTCTGGGTTTCTTCATATTGCTGTTTGTTTCCTAAATTAATGTTTAAACAACCGTATAGTTTCTTAGAAAAACGTTTATGAAGTTGACGTTTTCAACGTTCTAATACATAATATCATATGGTAGAAACATGTTAGTAGTGACTTTTTTGTTTCACATTGTTGAATAAAAACAACTATAATAAAATTTAAGACTTAGTATATTATAATAAATTTATAATATCTTCTAACTGTTCAAATTACCCTGAAAATAATAATAATTTTTTTATTTTCGGTTGATAGTAGCGGAACAGATAAAGAATGACTTGGCAACGTTGCACAGGACAGTTGATAATAAAGGAAAAAATAGAAATATAATTAGTATTTATTTTATGAGTAACTTAGTCTTGCATATAATGAACAATTTTTCTAAAATTTAAAATTATATTTCAATTATTTATATTTATAAAGTTTCCTACGTAACGTCACATTCGAAAATTTTATCTCAAAAGCTTACACTTGCACTTATAAACGAAAGCACGCTGATGCCACATAACTGTCTTCAACTACATACGTTAAAACCACTCAACTCATTTCAGTATTATTTTTATTAAATACAAATTAATTATGTAAATTTGTTCCTCGCGCCTTGTTTTTTCTTCTTGTGATTATTTTTGCTAGTAAAATTTGGTTGAAATTAATTTTTTGACTTTCGAACTTGGGTTGCTCGTACTGCATATATTTTTTGGTCCGTTCTTGTCGAGTTCTTTTTTTGTTGTGGATTGTTCCTATCGTACTGATTCCTTTGTTCTATATTTATCTGAAATTATTTGCTGTTTTCAAACTTAATGCTGATCTGTCCAATTTCATCATTTTCTTCATTATCCATTTATGAAATTTCCTCAGTACCCGTACTCTCTAATAAGACTTCATTTCTATCCCTTGATGCTTCCTTTTCCCTTCTATTTAACTCGTAAATTTTCGGAGTTTCCTCAGTAACGGCGCCATTAGAATTCTCTTCACTAACAAGGTTTACTTCTGAACTTGTTGGGAGTCTTCCTCATTCATGTCCAATTCAGCAACTATTTTTTAAAACTTTCTTCAATCTTTTCACGAAGACAGTACTTTTTCTTAGGCATCTTACATCCAAAATATTTGAATAGTGCTTTTTTCGTCGAAATTCTATCTAAGTGATTATAAATCATAAGGGCTGACTATTGGTCATTAGATAATTCTGCCATTTTTAATATAGTAAAAAACTACGTAATATTTTGCATCTTTTTTAGTTTTTCTGCGTCCATTTTTGCATTTTCGTTGCTATTTTGGCTTACTTTTTCTGCATAGCTTTTTATAGAATATATCATTTTCAGTATCTTTTTTTCTGACAGTCGTAATCATTTGACTGCTGACGCTGATATTGATGTTCACGCTTATGCTGACTATGCCTGGTGTAAAGGTTGTCACTGCAATTGTAACATTTAACTTCTTTCTTGATTTCTACGATTTCTTCTATAACGAGTGTCATAACGCTGCATAATCTTCGCTCTGATAGTTGTAGTAATCACATCTCTGGTAGTTAAAATTATCGTTTTACTGATAATTTAATTATCTTCCCTCTGATATTAGTAGTAATCATCCCTCTAGTAGATTTCATCTCTGACAGTAATTTGGTTGTTGACGCAAATGCTGTCGCAGACACTGCCTGGCGTAGGGATTGCCACTACAAATGTTACATTGTCTTCTCTTGTTATAATTTACTCTTCTTTGATCGTTTATCTTCTTTTTCACTTACATACTTGCCTGTTGTTGTGTCCAACCTTCACGATTAGTAAAATTTTGGTTTCTCTTGTTTGGCAAAATTCAGCAAACTGCTGCCATCATTTGTAAAAAATTAACAAATACATCGGTACTACCGAAGTCCGCCTTAAAATTTTTGGGTTCTTGTCATAAGAGAAGAATTGGACAAGGCACAAGTAAGAATACATTACTACTGTTGTATAGTTTTGTATTTTACAAATTTACAACATTACAATTCTACATTACCACTACTATCGTGACTTTTGTACTTAATGTCTAACTGTCTTTTTATTGCCTTTTCTAATTCTTACTAACTGACCTAATACTACTTATATATATATATATATATATATATATATATATATATATATATATATATATATAATACTACTACTACTTATATATATATAAGTACAAAATTACTAAGTCATTAATGATTAGTGAATTCATAAAACATACATACATAACATCACGCTATATCCCATTAAATAAGGTAGCACGAACTCGTGAAACATTCACAGAATAATACACTAAAATATTTATGAAAAAAAAATAGTCCAAGTCAACATACTCATCCTGACACACATACTCGTCCTCAATCACGCCCAGCCATTCGCTTCTCTACAAATACGCTCTCTTTTTCTCCTCAATTGCTTCTTTTACATCATCACTCTACCATGCATTCCTTGGACAAGAGCCTAATCTACATTCACCACAAACTTCGTTCGCACATTCTAGAACTATATTCTTAATTTAATCCAAACATCATTTAGGCTGCATTCAAAATTAGGTCTCATACTGGCAAAGATTCATTTATTTTCTCAATAAACATATTTCTAACTACTTCATTCTGTAGTACACAAGATTTCATACGAAACATTTTTTCGGTGCCTTTCACTCTCATTCGCCAACATTTATCTAGACGTATACGCGAAACCACTAAATAATGATCATTCGTACCCAATTTAGCACCACGCTTCATACCCGTATCCCCAACTAAACTTCTCAATAGTTCATTATACAAAATAAAATGAATCGCACGCCACCTATTCTCACTCACATTCTCCGATGTATACAAATGTGCTAATTTAAGTTTAAAGACAGAGTTCGAAACAAAAAGATCACGCTCCAAACAGAAGGAGACTATATTCCTACCGTTTTCATTCACTCTCACATCACCAAACTTGTCCAATACATTCCTAGAAATGCTTCTTTTACTCCCACCCAACCATTCAAATCACCACATACGATAATTTTTTCACCTGGAACATACGAATCAATCACACTATCTACCAGATTTCAAATTCGTTTTTTTTCAAGATCACTTTCAGATTCAGTTGGGTCATAAACTGACACAACTAAGATTCTATGAAAGCCTACTTTTAGTCTCAGCCAAAGAATTATCGATAAAATACAACTTTAATTCCCTACAAACGGTTTCATTCTTTCACTCCTACACCATGCTTTGCCCGTTCATTCTCAGTAATACCCGACCACAAGTAAAACAATTCATCTACCACTTCCTCATTATAGCCTTTCCTCTCAGTCTCACTCTTGCACAAAACATCTACATTATACACACGCAATATATTCACCAATTAATTTTATTTTCCATTTATACCCCTAACATTCCACGTACCAAACTTATATTCATCAAATTCGCCCATTTATTCTTCATTTAAACAACAGATAAAAGAAATAGGGTACTCTCGGTAAAAGTGAAAAAAATGCAGGTAGCCTACCAGTCTTATCTTTAACTATAAAAGAAAGAAGAAATAAATTACATTCACACACCTGTCAATTGTCAATCACACTTAAAATCAAATCATATCTCAGCGTATCTAAGCATGTAACTAATATAAACAAATAACGATATGAAAGAAAATATATTTTAGATCAAAATTAAACTATTCCTACTCAAAATACCCAAATTAAAACAATATTATTATTATGAATACTAAGCTCATTTCAATATATCCAAATTACTTAATTGTTTTCACTAGTAATGTGCTGACTTTGCCTTTTTACCATAATATTAGCCAGCGTTATAATTTATATTTATTTTGGCAATTTAATTCTTTCCTTTGTAAGTTATTTGTTTTCAAAATAAAATACACCTGCATTTGTTTAGAAACATTAATAAACTTTAATTAAAACATCGTTGAAAAGAGAGAAAAACATGCTATTCATTCATGTAAAAATCCAATATGGTCCTCATTTAAAATAAGAAAATAGCTACCTATTAATATCTTGGCAAACGACATCTTTAATTCTATTCTGCCGTCACGATTAAATTTGCATCTTCAAATCATATAACTTTTTATATGAACCATTTTCTTATATCTTACATTATTTCGGATTCAATTGTTTTTTTTTATCACTAATTTAAGTTTCTTCTGAACAACTTTCAAACTGATAAATAAATAAATAAAATATATCATCACGCCTTTTACCCATCACTGGGTGTGGCACTCTGCCTACGCAAAAACTGATCAGAATTTAAAATTTGTTCAACGGAATCAGTATATTATATTCTCAAAATTGCACAACATTTCCCATTTATTCAACCTCGTAGCTCTTATATTTTCTGAAATTTTCATGATAACACACTTAATTTGAGATAACCTGTATATGTATGTTATAAAAATATTAAAATATTTTCTTTTTGTCATAATACGAGTGCGTACCCTAAACATTCAAGGCACGGACTTGATCATAAAAATTATTTTGAATACATATATTATTTCAAATCTATCAATTACGTTAAAACAGGCATCATTTTATATTAATGCAAAGACTGTTACAAACGTTTAAATTTTTTTTTTCTTATTTAATTTTTTTGTTGATTTTTCCTATATTTTACATACTAAAAACGTACTAGTGCGGTTATGTAAATCATTACCTGTCTGAAATTAGTGGGATATGCAGGATATATCGTATAATCGAAGATAAAACATATACCGTACACCTCGGCTATAAAGATATATTTTATTACTCACGTAGTTATTTTCCACATTTGTAATAATAATTCATCGATATAGGTAGGTAATTAATTATTGCATGAAAGATTGTCTTATTCAAATAATTACTGAAAGAATTTATAGCAAGTAATTAGTTTTACATTGACGCTTGAAGACTGGTGATCTTATTGACTGAAAAAACTACTAAATATCAATATTTTGTCAAACCAATAAGAACTATTCTTAATAGAACAATCAAGTTAAATTTTATTTAAGAATTTTACTCTTCATAAGGTATATTAATAACAAATTCGTAGCCATAAAAGTTTCAATTTAATAGTTGGGTCGCATTACAGACTTATTTTAATAGCCCTCCACAAATTAATAAATAAGTATCTTAAAACATCTATGACATATGCTCGTATACTGTTCCATTGTACCGTATTAAACAAATTTTGTGTTAGGATCATTTGTTGCAAAAATAAAATTATTCATAACAACAAAGACAAAATTAATTGTCATCCAACACTTCTTCTTCTTCTTAATAGTATCTGATCTTTATAAATGAACTTTACCGTTAATCACTGTACTATATAAACTGTGTGTAACTTGTATTTTAATCAGTCAACGTTCTGAAGATGGCCTAATAAGCCGAAATCGATCAACTTTGTTAATAAATAATTTTGTGAAACTACATCAAGTGTCTACGTTCTTTATTCTTATTCATAATGTTTCACCAAGTGCCAACGGCTCATACTTTTGATATTAAAATAAAAGAACATTGTTTCACTCAAAATATCCTTCCGAAACCAGCGTTATTTGCCCCGCCGTGCAGGATTGGGGTCGCTAAGCAAACTGTCGGCTTTCTTTAGAAATATTAGAGTAAATTTTTTGTATCCCGAACACTTGAGTCGTACACAGATTGTCCAAGAAAATTGTCAAGTGAAATATTTATCGTTAACATGTGTAGAAAAACACCTGAAACCGTTGTAAGTAAATTCGAAAGCCAGAAGGTTGTAAATTATAGAAAGCATTGTTTAAAACCAGGGCCGTCTTAAGCATATTCTGCGCCGGGGTGCCTGGTGGTCAGCCTGCGCCCCAGCTCTTGTCAACCAAAAAAACGTAATGTAATTTTTAATGTTTCATTTATTTATTTCTCAAAACTCTTAAATTATACAAATAAAACAATAAATTATACAAATAAAAAATCTTCACATTTTTTTTCGGAAACAATACATCAGTATTGTTTTATTTTATATTATTGTTTAATAGGTACCATTTTATTCTGATTATTATTATTTATAATATATATTTAAAAAGGATTCAATTATATAATATATTAAATAAAGAAAAGGCTTCAGAATCCAATGTTTTTATAAAATATTTATTTGTGGACGTTTCGAGCAAAAATATTAGCTCATCATCAGCACCTTAAAATATAAATACAATAATTATAATATAAAACTAGGAAATTAATCAAAATGTCAAACCGGCTAAACCTGAAGTTGGCCGCAGGACGCTAGGGACTTCTGGGGAAAACGGCAGTTCGAACGGTACAAGTTCGACATAAGAAGCAAGCAGTTTGTTACTTTTTCCCATAAAAATACGTTCTATACTAGGTCAGGCATGGTTAGTGGTGTTTATTATTTAAAAAAAAAACATCCGATTTTGCTAACAAAACGTTTTAAAATTATCTTGACATTCAAATTTGCCGGGTTTTTCTATGTCCGACTTGTGCCGATTTCACCAAAAGTCACTAGCGACTCGCAGCCAACTTCAGGTTTGTCCGTCAACTACGGTTTTACCGTCAGACCTTTAAAAAACGTAAAAATATAAAACAATATTTGTAAAATGTCAATAATAACAAAAAAGAAAAAAGATACATATGAAAAATAAAAAAAACAACAAATAATAAATAATTAAAATAAAATATATAAAAATTAAATTGTTAAATTCCCTAAAAAATTTTGAGCATAATAAATTATGATACGCATCAGTTTGATAATTAATCGAGGTATCATGGTGTAAATTTATATGTAACGTTTCTAAAATAAGTCTATGCTTTTTATTTTCCATAACATCAATAATTTTGTCTTCAGAAAAATTAAAAATATGTCCAGTCTCCTGATGATGACGAATTAAAGCACTATAATTTAGATCAAGAAGCTTGCAATAATAATTATGTTGATATATTATTTTTTCTAACGGTTGTGAAGTCTCTTCAATGTAACATTTTCCACAAGACCCACATGGAATTTTATATTTAGATTTTTAAATTTTGTCCTTAGTTTGTGTATAAAGCGAATTAATATTAGTGAAGTTAGTAGTCATAATTTTAATATCGCAATTACCAATAGTTTTTCTAATGCCAGATATTAATTTGTTATCAAAAGCTACAACATTGACATTTTGATTAATTTCCTAGTTTTATATTATAATTACTGTATTTATATTTTAAGGTGCTGATGATGAGCTAATATTTTTGCTCGAAAATAGAGTGCGAACAGGATATTATGCAAAAGCAACTTAAAGGCTTATATTCAGTTAATAATTGTAAAATAAATGATGAAAACTTTAAAATTCAAAAATCTTATGGAAAAGTTATTGAATTTAATTTGAATAGTAATGTTCCTATTAAGACAGTAAATAAAACTATAAATATTAAATCATTGGAGAAGATTCACATGAATGAACAAAATCTTATAAAGATAGATAAATCTTATTCGCATTCTGAAGTAGCTAATCATTATGTAACTATATATTGTTATTAATAATTATTGGAATAATAATAGTACTGTTAAGAAATTGTAAGAGGAAATATGATAAACAAACTACGAAACCTAATAATGATAATAATTCTCACAGAGATATATTTTCATCTAGCACGGGAGGAGTTATATAGAGACATCGCCCATATTGCATCAGAACATAGACATTTTGATTAATTTCCTAGTTTTATATTATAATTATTGTATTTATATTTTAAGGTGCTGATGATGAGCTAATATTTTTGCTCGAAACGTCCGCAAATAAATATTTTATAAAAACATTGGATTCCGAATCCTTTTCTTTATTTAATATATTATTATTCTGATCCATTAGCAACTCGAATCTCTGATTTAATTTCGAGATAGCCGTGTCAAGTAAATAAAATGAAAATTTATTTTAAATTTTTTCATTGGGTCTAAAATGGGCTCATCTGTAGCCTCGTAATTAAAAGTCTTTTTCGGGGACGTGGACGAGCAGTTTCGGTTATTGACAGGGGTGTAGTAATAAGAGCTATTTTAACTTGTACATAACAAATGCCGAAAGCGGTATGAGGTGTGTTTAATAACATAATTTATTATTGGTATCTATATTTTTATTTTGTGCAAGTTATATAGAGACATCGCCCATATTGCATCAGAAAGTGCTATCTAAATTCTCATGTAACTAGATATCATATCTCCTCATATAAAAAGGTAGATCATAGCTTTGTCAAGTAGTTCTACAGTTGCTACAGATAGTTCAACACTCTTAAGTTCCATTGTATAATTCATGTAATCCTTTGTTAAAGAAATAAATAGTTTTTAAAAACTCGTATTTATGAAATAAATACGTAATTGGCGCAGTCGTACGGATAAAAGCAAAAGGTTTCGTAGTTCGGAAACGCATAAAAGTGTTAAATCCGTTAAAAACTCGAAATCGTCAATTTTAATTGTTAATTTGCAAACGAATCTAAAACAAAGTAAAAAAGGTGAATCAGTGAAACATCGACAGAAGCTGTAAACTCCTGGTGTCAACATAAGAGCCGTGCCATCAACTTCGGAAGGTGCCGAAATTCATCTCTACACCGTGGTCGAACGAGATCAGCGCAGCTGTCCTAACAAAAGCCTGAATCCAGCCTCAACTCACAGAGCGGTACGAGATTCGTCCCGTAACTCCGAAAGGCCAGAGCATCGTCACACCAGCACACATCTCGCAAAAGAAAATTGCACCCATGCAAATGAAGATTGCAACCGTTTTTCTGTTAATGTAAGTCAAGTGATTATTAATTGTAATATAAATTTATAAAACAACACAAAATGGCTTTGAACACACTAAATAAAGAAGTGTTAACCTTCCTAGAAATAATTCCCAATTTCGATGGAAATGTAAAAACCCTAAATGATTTTATTACTTCAAGAAACGAAGTATTAGCTATAATAAACCAATCAGATCCCTCAGAGATTACAATAAAGTTTATTTTACTAGCATTGAAAAAGAAAATAATTGGTAGTGCTAAAGAACTATAATCAGGACATAGTTTAACTACATGGAAAAGTTTAAAAGATCTATTAATTCAAAATTACCAAGATAAAAGAAATGAAGCTACTTTGTTAATTGATATATGCGAATTAAAGCAAACAAACGAATCAATATTAGCTTTTCATAAGAATTATACTGAATTATTTTTATTGTATAAAAGTAAAGTAGAATTAAGCTTAGAAGATAATGAACTTAAAAATATGATCGCATTTGGTCAACAATATGCAACACAATGCTTTATAAAAAACTGTAAAGAACCATATAGATCACAATTAAGTGCAAGACATTCAGGCACTTTAAGTGACATATCAATTCTAATAACTAACGACCTACAATATGTAAAAACTCAAAATGTACCAAAACCTTCATTCCAACCAAATCCGAATCAAGCACAAAAACCATACCAAACACAAACGAAATATTTTAACCAACACCAGTCACCCATGACAAGAAATCCTAACACACAATACTCACAATTCTCGAGACAACCAGTGCATGTCAAACCTGCATACAAACCGACTCCAATGTCCACAAGTACCAGAACATATAAACCATTTAATAATTTCCAATCCCAATCGAGACTGACATTTGTAGCAGAAGAATTATATAATGTTGAACAAAATTCAGAGAATTATTTCGAAAATGAAGAAACATTAGCTAGTAATAACTCAGAAAATAACGAAAATGATAATGAAAATTATGATAAAGAAAATGAAAATTTTCCCATGGATACAGAAACGAATTTGAATCCCTAACGATAAATATGATAAGTAATCTACCATATATAAAATTACAAGACCTATTCATTTTAATCGACACTGGCTCATCTCAAAATTTTATTAGTAAAGATCACGTTTATAAAAATAGATCAAAATTTAGGATATTTAAAGAGGATTTTATTATTAATACTATGAATGGCGAATCAAAGGGTGAAGAATATACTTTTATTAAATATAAAGATGAGAGTCTAAAATGTTATTTATATAACTTTCATTCTAGCTTTCACATACTACTTGGATTTAATGGTTTAAAAATATTAGACGCTCAGATAAATTTTAAAAAATCAAATATTACTATGTTATCCAAATATGAACACAAATTTGAATATTTCGACCAAAATTCGAAACACACTGTATTTAACACCGAAACTATAAATAAATTAAACATCCCAACCGATAATTTAAATAATGAAGAAATGAATGCTTTATCAAAATTATTAAATGAATTCCAAGATCTAATTCTTAAAGAAAATTAAAAATTAACTTTCACAAGTAAGATTAAACATCAAATAAGAACCACGGACGAAATACCCATTTATTCTAGAAATTATAAATGCCCTGAAATATATAAAAAAGGAAACCAAAATTATGTAGCTGATTGTTTATCCAGGATCAGATCTGCATTTAATATAGAATATAGAAATGATAATATATTTGAAAGCGGAAATCCACTCGTACATTGCATCTCAAAAGACTTCGAAATGAGTCGGGGCTTCGCCGAACAAGTAGATAATAATTATCAAACGAAAAGTAAACGGAGTAAGATTAAAATAATTTCAGATAAAATAGCAGTACAAGTTGAGAACGAACGAACCATAATTCATTTATTAACAAAAAATACATTTAAGGAAAAACCAACCCAACAAAATATAAAAAACTGTTTGAATAAATTATTAGAATATTTAATTCAAAATGATATATATGAAATTGATCTTCCAAAAATATATTCTGGGTTAGATAAACAAAAATGGCCCAAAATAGTAAATCTAATTGAAGAAATTTTCCAAAACTCCTCTATTAAGTTTAACGTTTATAAAAAGTTACCAGATAATTTAATACAAAATTAAGCTAACTCCGTTGAAATAACTGCAAATAATAAAGACTCCTCTAGCACAGACACTGCTCAATCAAACAACGAGCAAACTAGTTCAGTAGTAGTAGAATTAGACAATAAAGATTCTTCTAGTACACTCACTGCTCATACAGACGACGAACAACCTATAAATGGTTTAACTTATATCGAATCCCCCATCAATGTTGGCAGAAATCAAATTATAGTAAAAGAAACGAATAATAATAATCAAGTAAAAATCGAAAAACTTTTTGAACAAAAGACACAGAGAATTTATTTATATTTAAACCGAATTAATTGTAATAAAACAATTCTAAAATTTATTAAAGAATACTTGCAACCAGGAATAATTTATTATTGTTTAATACCTGAAAAATATATAAACCCATTTAATATAGTCATTCAAACAATGTTTCGCGCTAATAGTTATAAATTAATTTCGTGTAAAAATGTATTAATATATATTCAGGATAAAGAAGAACAATTGAATCAAACGCGTAATTACCACGAAGGAAAAACAAACCACCGCGGTATCACAGAAACGTATCAAAAATTAAAACAAATGATGTATTGGCCGAATATGCAAAAGGATATTCAAAATTATATTAATCAATGTGAAACTTGTTTATTAAATAAGTACGAAAGAAACCGCTAATAAACCGTTGGAAAACATTCATATAGACTTGTTATCCCTTGAAAAAATTAAATATCTAACAATAGTAGATAGCTTTTCAAAATTCGCCCAAGCTTACGAAATAAATCAAAATGCGATAACTATTGTAAATAAATTAATGAAATACTTCTCTCATTACGGATACCCGTAGAAATAATTGCTGATAACGGCAAAGAATTTAATAATAAATTATTAATGAATTACCTAAGTTTTAGAAAAATTAAAATAAATTTCATAAGTATAGATAATTTAAAATCAAATGGAATTGTCGAAAGATTCCATAGTACATTAATCGAACATATCAGAATTCTTAATCAGAACAAATTATTCAAAGAATTAAAGTTAAAGGAAAGAGTAAATTATGCCCTCATCGCTTATAATAATTCGATACACTCAGCAACGAAAGAAACTCCATTAAATATATTGTTAGGACACTTGAAATTAGACAACTTTAAAATAACTGAAGAAATTCTTGTAGATTCATATATTCAAAGTCATAAAGAAATAATGAACGAAATATATAATGAAATTAAGAAAAATATAGAAGTAAATAAAGTAAAATATAGTGAGGAATATAATAAAGACGTTAACTTACCCGAACAAGTATATTGTAACGTTTATTACAATTTCGGGTTCGGTGAAGTTTATTATTAAATAAAACACGAGTAATGAAAACACTGACAAAATATTTATTTAAAACGAAACTAATGTAGTACAACTACTAAGACATATATTTATATTCAACACGTATTTATATTCACAACAAAGTACTTAGCAACGACTTGCACTGTTCACTTCGAATACAGAATGCCTCTTCCCGGCCGAAACTCTCCTTTATATACTGCAACAATGTATTCGAGAATATTCGAGAGCTTCTGGCACACGGTAGAAGCATGACGCAGAGCGAACAGGTACGGACTTGTCTATTGCGTCTGAGACAGTGGTGAATCGTACAGCAGACATGTCGACTGTTCCAGACGGAACAGGGCCGTACTCGCTACAATATTTAAAACAACATAAAAGACATGTTGGAAAATGTGAAAAACCAAAATTTAAAATCATTGACATAAAGAACATAGTCCCCGGAAAATGTCAAATCATAGACAGTAAAGAGAAAAAACATAACCTCGACCAAATAAAAAGACCTCGTATTGTTACAGATACACAGCCATCGGAGCAACCCAGTTGTTAAAAAATGAAACTATAAACCCCGGAGTAAACATAGTAAGACTAGGTCACACTTACGTACAAACACACGACAAATATATTTATGTAAATATTAGTATATTAGAGGTATTTAATCAAATTAATAATCTTAAAGAAAATAGAAATAAGTTTCATAAAGAATTAGAACAAAATGGTTACAATTTAAATGAAATAGTAATGAATAAAAATATATTAGAAAATATATTGAACAAAATTGAACTAAAAAGTCATATATTTACGAAACGATTCCGTAGAGGATTAATTAACGGATTAGGGTCAATAATTCAAAGTATTAGTGGAAATCTTGATGCGTCAGATGCTGAAAACTATGATAAACTCATAACAGAGTTATCTGATAAACAAAATACTCTTGGAGATAAAATGAATGAATTAATTTCGAATAATATAAATATAACTCAACAATTTAATAATCAAATTGAAAGCATTAACTTAAATAATGAAAATATTAGAGAAAATATATTATTGTTAAAAGAACAAATAGGAAAATATTTGGAAAAACATGAAGTTTATAGAATAAGAAATGTTTTTCACGATCTAAACTTTATAGCAAATGATATTTTTATAACATTGAATCAAATTGAGGAAACCTTCACTTTTTGTAGTTTAAATACCTTACATTTTGGACTGTTATCTCGTGATGAAATAATGAATATAATTAAATTTAAAGTCGAGGAGCCCTTAAATAAAGTAATTATAAAAAATTGGGAAAATAATCATTTAATTAAAAATATTGTAAATATGAAAACTTTGAAATAAAAATGTTAGTCTCCAATCCTATTCCCAAATATAAAAGCCCACTTATCCAGTTTACCCCTATACCCACTTTAAACGAAGATAACTATTATACGTTAGATATCATACCCGGATATTACGAAGAACAAAATAACCAGTTAAAAAGATTAACAGAATGTGTTAAGTTAGACTCGTTAATGTATTTTTGCCAAAAAAGGAGTAATGTAATAGAAACCTGTCTGACTAATTTATATTGTAATCATCATACTAATAGATGTAGTTATATAAAAGTTAACAATAAAAATGAAATATTCCAAATACCCAATACTAATATAAAATACTTGTATCTACCTATAGAAGAAGATATAAAAATAGAGTGCGAACAGGATATTATGCAAAAGCAACTTAAAGGCTTATATTCAGTTAATAATTGTAAAATAAATGATGAAAACTTTAAAATTTAAAAATCTTATGGAAAAGTTATTGAATTTAATTTGAATAGTAATGTTCCTATTAAGACAGTAAATAAAACTATAAATATTAAATCATTGGAGAAGATTCACATGAATGAACAAAATCTTATTAAGTTAGATAAATCTTATTCGCAATCTGAAGTAGCTAATCATTGTGTAACTATTATATTGTTATTAATAATTATTGGAATAGTAATAGTACTGTTAACAAATTGTAAGAGGAAATATGATAAACAAACTACGAAACCTAATAATGATAATAATTCTCACAGAGATATATTTTCATCTAGCACGGGAGGAGTTATATAGAGACATCGCCCATATTGCATCAGAAAGTGCTATCTAAATTCTCATGTAACTAGATATCATATCTCCTCATATAAAAAGGTAGATCATAGCTTTGTCAAGTAGTTCTACAGTTGCTACAGATAGTTCAACACTCTTAAGCTGCATTGTAATCATTTATTAAAGAAATAAATAGTTTTTAAAAACTCGTATTTCTGAAATAAATACGTAATTTATATAATCCAAAATAATGTGTTATTGCAGATATGATAAACTCATAACAGAGTTATCTGATAAACAAAATACTCTTGGAGATAAAATGAATGAATTAATTTCGAATAATATAAATATAACTCAACAATTTAATAATCAAATTGAAAGCATTAACTTAAATAATGAAAATATTAGAGAAAATATATTATTGTTAAAAGAACAAATAGGAAAATATTTGGAAAAACATGAAGTTTATAGAATAAGAAATGTTTTTCACGATCTAAACTTTATAGCAAATGATATTTTTATAACATTGAATCAAATTGAGGAAACCTTCACTTTTTGTAGTTTAAATACTTTACATTTTGGACTGTTATCTCGTGATGAAATAATGAATATAATTAAATTTAAAGTCGAGGAGCCCTTAAATAAAGTAATTATAAAAAATTGGGAAAATAATCATTTAATTAAAAATATTGTAAATATGAAAACTTTGAAATAAAAATGTTAGTCTCCATTCCTATTCCCAAATATAAAAGCCCACTTATCCAGTTTACCCCTATACCCACTTTAAACGAAGATAACTATTATACGTTAGATATCATACCCGGATATTACGAAGAACAAAATAACCAGTTAAAAAGATTAACAGAATGTGTTAAGTTAGACTCGTTAATGTATTTTTGCCAAAAAAGGAGTAATGTAATAGAAACCTGTCTGACTAATTTATATTGTAATCATCATACTAATAGATGTAGTTATATAAAAGTTAACAATAAAAATGAAATATTCCAAATACCCAATACTAATATAAAATACTTGTATCTACCTATAGAAGAAGATATAAAAATAGAGTGCGAACAGGATATTATGCAAAAGCAACTTAAAGGCTTATATTCAGTTAATAATTGTAAAATAAATGATGAAAACTTTAAAATTTAAAAATCTTATGGAAAAGTTATTGAATTTAATTTGAATAGTAATGTTCCTATTAAGACAGTAAATAAAACTATAAATATTAAATCATTGGAGAAGATTCACATGAATGAACAAAATCTTATAAAGTTAGATAAATCTTATTCGCATTCTGAAGTAGCTAATCATTGTGTAACTATTATATTGTTATTAATAATTATTGGAATAGTAATAGTACTATTAACAAATTGTAAGAGGAAATATGATAAACAAACTACGAAACCTAATAATGATAATAATTCTCACAGAGATATATTTTCATCTAGCACGGGAGGAGTTATATAGAGACATCGCCCATATTGCATCAGAAAGTGCTATCTAAATTCTCATGTAACTAGATATCATATCTCCTCATATAAAAAGGTAGATCATAGCTTTGTCAAGTAGTTCTACAGTTGCTACAGATAGTTCAACACTCTTAAGCTGCATTGTAATCATTTGTTAAAGAAATAAATAGTTTTTAAAAACTCGTATTTCTGAAATAAATACGTAATTTATATAATCCAAAATAATGTGTTATTGCAGATATAAAATATTTTGAAATAACAGACGTATTGTGATATTTATAAAATACTTTGCTTTGCAGTATCATATTTATATAGAAATATAATTTCGAAACGAAATTTGTATTTCCGAGATAGTAATGTTATTAAAAAAAACTATAGATCGATAGATATTTATTTTAAAGCAAAATACATACAAAGACGTTTAGAAAAGTCAATTGCAATAAAAAAACAACTTGTAGTAGCTTATAATTAGAAACACTAACATTATATATTATTCGAATCGCACTCACGCTAAAAATTATATAAACTATCACACTGCAGCTCGGTGAGTGCGGACCCTGTACTGTAATTGGGATTAAATTCCTGTTGTACAGCGTAACATAAATAACTAATAACTAAATAAAGCACGTGAAATAAGAATATAATGCTGCCAAACAAAGGCAAGTGAGCACAGATTTATTTAAGAATTCATTAATTGAGTAGAAATAATGAGTTAATAAGAACATGTTTAATTCTTTTTTACACTGAATATGGTGTAGTTCTTGCATGGTGTTTGGTAATTGGTTATAGAGAATTAGGTCTGGAGAGTTTATAAATGATGTAACGCAAATTTCTTTGTGCTACAATAATCAACCTTACGCTCCCTGGGGGATGAGCCCGGGTTGGACGGTTGAATCTCGGCTAAACTCAGTGAAGATGGGAGTGAGTCGGAGAAGAGGTGATAAATCACAAAATTGATGGGCGCCAGCCGGCCTGAGCCGCGACCGGTTCAACAAAAGTACTACGGCCGACAAGGTACGGGATACTTCCCAGGACAGGACTACGAGCGGTGCCAACTATTTCAATAACAAGATGGTAATACGAAAAACTAACGATATATTAGAACACTCACGAGAAAATTACACAGAACACAGCAGTTGAATTTGCAAGACAGCTAGATCATAAATCCACTTAAGATCAAAGCGAATAATGACAGAAACGGAGGCGGGGCGCTGTGTCTCACCGTAGCGACTAGGATTGCGGTACAGTCAACACCTAAATGGCGCTGAAGTGAACTGACGTATTCCGACGTATGACGGTCCGCTGGCCAGCGAATGCGTTTTACGCGGCGCGTCTGACTGAACGTGACTACAAAATCGCAAAACCTAACAACTATTGCGTCGTACGAGCGACACACCTCGTAAGTGACCACAACGTCACTGCTAATGATACTAGGCAAAAAGCTCTTAAATGGATTTTCAAAAATAATCCCGTAACTACTCTTAATTATCTCGCTCAACAATAACTTAAATAATCTCGTGCACAGAAGGCACACGAGCCAAAGTATAACAATACAATAAACTTAAACACAATACTAAATTAGGAAAGAAATAATTGTGGCTTAGCTGTAGTGGCGCTGAGGCGCTAACGGAGTGTGGCAGCAGTGGAACAACTCGATCTGCCGACCGGATGTCCGAGTCGTAACTTCCCAAGATGGCGCGCGGTCACGTGGAATTGGAACGTCGTGTAGCGTCACTTCCGCTACACGTGGTCTTTCCCAAACTGCTGGGCTTAATTTCTCGGTGACAAATAAAAGGAACTCCTCCAATGCAACGCCAACGAGCTAGTGCGCTCACAACAGCCTCTATGCCAGGAACACGGGCACACAGCATAAACCACAGCAATACGTACACACGTGAAACGTAAAACAACGTAAATACTACGTAACGTGAAACGTACGTAAAACGAACTAGCTGACGTCAAAATAAAACAAAAGGGAAAAAGAAAAAAGCCTAAAACAAAAGACTGTAATTACGACCATGTAAAACTACGGATCGGACTAACTTTACTTGACAGAAAGGAAGATTCAATAACAAAGAAAAGTAAACTTTACCTGGGTTCTTGTGCGGCTTTCAAGTGGTAGAAAGTATGTGATCTTTCCTATCGGAAACTTAATCCGGAACGATTCCGCTGAGTAGTGCAATATCTACCAATGCACCACTCACTCAATGGCACTATCTCTAAAATCCCCACACGGGTATGTCGCAAACAAACTGGTTTGCCGAAAAATAAATGAAATAGCCCAATTTCCAATATTCAAAACTCACACTTTTGCAACTACGTTGTTCGAAACAGACAAAAAGACAAGAATCCGTTCGAAAACGAACTTGTCAAATTCCGCCAAGAAAGAGAGCGCGATGCGCGAAGACAGAGACAGCCTCCGCCTAAATCTGAACGGTGCCGGTAAAGATCATACCTCGCAGATCGTATTATCGGCAGAGAGTTGACAGCTAAACAAACAGATGTAAATAACCTACAGAAAAACAATGAAGCCAAGAGAAACTGAATCTAAGTTTTACTATAAACTGGAATACTACAACGAGAGTGAAATCTAAATGAGCTAAGTATCAGAAGGATCTAAGTGGTCAATATCTTATCAATAATTACGTTTCAGGAATTTGACGACGAAGGTAAAATAAACAACAACAAAAAAAACGTACGGAAAGCATGAAGATAAAACAGAACTGGGGAATACGAAAAGAAAAACGTAACAACTCTCCCCCTACTTATCCAGGAAATTTTCTTGAGAATTTCCGATAAGAAAACTCTACAGACGCAGAAAATGAAGAAAAAAAAAATACTACGTAAAAGAAAATAAAACTAAATCAAGACGAGTCTTGTTCAAGCTCAGGATGAGCCTTGAGGTCCTTAATATTCCAATTGCCGGTGAGTACGGTGCCACTCATGTCCTTCAATACGTAAGTATCAGCCGCTATACGTCGATGTACCATAAATGGACCTAAATACTTGGCAGCCAACTTCGCCGCATAATACTTCGACGCGTCCGATAAAACGTAGTTCTTACGCCACACAAGCTGATTGTCATACAGGATGACGTTACGATGTCGTAGGTCGTAGCGGGCTTTGGACTTTACGTACGAAGCTTTGCAGTCTCTTCCGTACGTCCTGATAGAGTTTCGCAAAACAATACGAGCGTTTTAACTGCCTCTCTTCGTTCACAGGCTCCACAGTGTCCTCCTCGGCTGGTTGATGCCATTCGCCTGATAGCTGCATGTGCCGTCCAAAATTTATGAAGTATGGGCTCACTCCAGTGACTTCGTGCACAGCCGTCCTTACGGCACAGCCAATCTGCGGCAAGTACTCATACCACGTGCGGTGATTATCGGACACGTACGACACCAACATGGTCTTTAATATCCTATTGACGCGCTCCACCGGGTTTGCCTGCGGATGATAAAGCGAGGTGTACCTACTTTTTACCTGATATTTCGTCAGAAGGCGCTGGTACTCGTGCGAACGGAATTGTGTCCCATTGTCGGAGATGACAGCTCTAGGAACTCCAAAGACTAAAAATACATGTTCCTCCAATGCCTTCACGATCGAGGTTGCCTTAGCTTGACGCAGCGGGAAGAACATGGCAAACTCACTAAAAACGTCGTAGACGGACAGGATAAACGTAAAACCCTTCGACGGCGGCAGTGGACCAACCAAATCAATGCTGATCACCTCCCATGGTTTGTTAATGGTAAAATGACCTCCCATGCTTCCAGGTGCAGCTCTTTGTACCGGCTTTGACTTGATGCAGACCCCGCAGCCCTGGACATACCGAGCCACGTCTGCCTTCATCTTCGGCCAGTAATAACGTTCCGCCAACCGATGGAACGTTTTAAACGCTCCCAAATGTCCACTTGTCGGTACGTTGTGACATTCCCTAATTACATCCTTCCGCCTTTCCTTCGGCACAATTTCCTTCCATTGCTCCCTATCCTCAACTAACCCTGAATAAGTATTTTTAATGAATCTATATAATTTATTATCCCTAATGCAATAATCTGGATAGTGAAGCGAATCCTCCCTAACCAGTTTCACCATTTTTAAGAACCATGCATCTTTCACGCCATCAACATTCACACTAATATCCTCCAAGATCGGTACAGCACGAGATAATGCATCCGGAACAACATGCTCTTTCCCCTTGCGGTGTACAATTTTAAAATTATACTGCTGCAATCGCACCGACCATCTAGCTAAGCGACCTGAAGGGTTTTCTAGCTTATGTAACCATAACAAGGAGTAATGGTCTGTAATCGCAGTGAACTCCGTGCCCTTCAAATACGGACGTAACTTCTCTATCGCCCACAGAAGTGCCAACAGTTCTTTTTCTGTCGTCGAGTAGTTCCGTTCTTGCCGCGTCAATGAGCGGGATAAATAACAAATGACTTTCTCGCCATCGTCATGTTGTTGACTCAGCACAGCACCAAGTCCAAAATTCGATGCGTCAGTCTGCAGTACGAATTCTCTGTCAAAGTCGGGACATGTCAGAATTGGAGCAGACTCCAGGTGAGTTTTAATGTCCTGCCAAGCCTGATCACAACGGGTGTCCCACTTAAATGTAGAATTTTTCTTTAGAAGACTAGTGAGCGGAGCGATGACCGATGAAAAATGTGGCACAAAACGACGGTACCACGACGCCATTCCAACCAACCGACGAACCTCAGATACCGATTTCGGCACTGGAATGTTTAAAATGGCACGACGTATCCCAAATACTTCAACTCATCTCTACAAAAATGACACTTATCGCGCCCTAACGTCAGTCCTGCGTCACGAAGTCGATTGGAGACTTCCTCCAGTATTTCCAAGTGTTTATCAAAGGTAGACGTAACTATGACGATGTCGTCTAGGTAAACGAATACGTGTGGATCCAAGTCTGTACCAATAACGGAGTTAATGAAGCGTTGCCATGTTGCAGGTGCGCTGTGCAGGCCAAAAGGCATGCGTCTGAATTGGAATATACCACGATTTGATACGGTGAAAGCTGTGTATTGCTTTGCATCTTCCGCAACAGGTATTTGCCAATAGGCGGACTTAATATCCAGCGACGTGAGATACTTTGCATCACGTAACTTGTCAAGCGTGTCGGAAACATACGGAATCGGGTAGGCGTCGCGACGACTAACTTTGTTTAATTTCCTAAAATCCACGCAGAATCTATACGTACCATCCTTTTTAGGTACTAGCAGAATTGGAGACGCCCATGGGCTCTGCGATTTCTCCACAATCCCATTTGCCAACATAAAATCTAGCTCGCTGTTGACATGCTTCTGCATCGCAGGAGAGATTGGATAGTAGCGTTGCTTGATCGGCTCGCTATCCGTATAAATTTTAAGCTCAATCCTGTCCGTACATCCTATCCGATCCTTATCCATTCCCATAAACATTCTATCCACGACCTCCGATAATCTACATTCCTGCTCCCCTGACAAATGGCTACGAGGATAAATCGCGTCAACTGAAATTACCGGTGAGTGAGAAAATGTCCATTCCCCGCGACGAAGATCTGGCACGATACCCATAATTTTCCAAAAATTTGCCCCTAAAATCAACAGATGCGGCAGCTCCGGCACGACGAGAATGTCAATGACTCTAACACAGTCACGTAACCGAACTGGGACCGAGATACTTCCAATGCTAGCGCAACGTTGTCCGTTCGCGACGGTGCAGTGCATGAATGATTTCTGTAATGGTAAGTGTAAGCTACTTAAAATTTCCCAACCCATTTTCCCAACGATTGTGCATGATGCACCCGAGTCTAATAATCCCTTAAATGATTTCCCGAATATAAAAACTTCTAAATATGGGCGCTCATCACCCTGAACATGGGCTAAAATAAATTCCAACCGTGCATCGGTTATAGCGGTCGCTATGTCTGCTTGTCGGTGCCGTTCACGACCACTTACGGCATCCGTCTGGCGTTTCTCGGGCGACAATTCGGACAAGACTGGTGGGTAACATCAGGCTTACCACATTTATAGCAATGAAGCTTGCGTGGAGCATTGCATTCTAGAGCGAGATGCCCCGCTTTGCCGCAATTCCAACAGCGGCGAGAACTGATATTGCTGACGGTAGTCACGCGAGCTGAAGAAGCTGAAGAAGTGGATATATGCGAGGATGAGGCAGCGTCAACATAAGCTAAATCTGGCTCTAATGATTGGTTTTTTCTAGGTGGTGGCGTAAAACATTGAATGGACTCTTTCCTCTGATCGAGTCTCCTACAAAGCCGTTGCAGTTCGGTGGCTGATTTCACTTCGACCAACGCTAGTTGATTCTGGTAGAACGGTAGAATATTACGAAGTAGTATGCTGACCTTGTACTCGTCTGACAGCCTAGATTTTAACCTGGCGAATAACAATGTCATACTCGCAAGATATTCCCCTATCGATTCATCTGGACCTTGAGTACGACGCTTGATTTCCTCGAAAAGTTTTTCTTCGTAATTGACTGGCAAGAAATCCTCCCGCAGTCCCTCCACAAGCTCATCCCAAGTTCGATACAAGTGTCGATTTGCCCTAAACCATACCAAGGCACTACCTTCGAATAAATCTATCGCCGAAACAATTAATTGCGACTTAGTGACATTACGCGCCCTACGCAATTCCTCCACACGCTCAAGAAATGCGTTAATTTTTCACATCAGTAAATGCGCTAATTAGATCAGAAATTTGTTTAATTTGAGCTTCCAAAGCTGCGTGATCCTCTGCGAATGCAAACGGATAATCAGGGAAAACAAAACTAGAACTCTTCTCCAATTTGAGCAATGCACGGAGCGATTGTCTCATGAACTCAACCGTACCGACCTCATCAACACCTCTGAGCTTTAGCTCATAAACTAACTCATCCCTGCCTAGCCTATTTATCTCCATTTTCGCCTCCATCGTACGAGAACTCAATGATAACCCTATGCAAACTAAAACTAAAATTAATTTAAGAACTAGTTGTAGAATACTATCCAAACCAAAAATTTAATTCCCTAACTAAGAGCCAATTTTCAAAAACAAGCAAGGTAAAACAACAACAAAAAAATCACAAAAACGAGCCAAACATGAAAACGACAACAACAAAATCGAGCCTCTTCTGCTCGTGGCCTCTTTTTCTCGGGGCCTCTTTTTCTCGGGGCCTCTTTTTCTCTCGCCCCACGTTGGGCGCCAAATTTGTAACACAAATTTCTTTGTGCTACAATAATCAACCTTACGCTCCCTGGGGGATGAGCCCGGGTTGGACGGTTGAACCTCGGCTAAACTCAGTGAAGATGGGAGTGAGTCGGAGAAGGGGTGATAAATCACAAAATTGGTGGGCGCCAGCCGGCCTGAGCCGCGACCGGTTCAACAAAAGTACTACGGCCGACAAGGTACGGGATACTTCCCAGGACAGGACAGAAACGGAGGCGGGGCGCTGTGTCTCACCGTAGCGGCTAGGATTGCGGTACAGTCAACACCTAAATGGCGCTGAAGTGAACTGACGTATTCCGACGTATGACGGTCCGCTGGCCAGCGAATGCGTTTTACGCGGCGCGTCTGACTGAACGTGACTACAAAATCGCAAAACCTAATAACTATTGCGTCGTACGAGCGACACGTAAGTGACCACAACGTCACTGCTAATGATACTACGCAAAAAGCTCTTAATTGGATTTTCCCAAATAATCCCGTAACTACTCTTAATTATCTCGCTCAACAATAACTTAAATAATCTCGTGCACAGAAGGCACACGAGCCAAAGTATAACAATACAATAAACTTAAACACAATACTAAATAAGGAAAGAAATAATTGTGGCTTAGCTGTAGTGGCGCTGAGGCGCTAACGGAGTGTGGCAGCAGTGGAACAACTCGATCTGCCGACCGGATGTCCGAGTCGTCACTTCCCAAGATGGCGGGTGGTCACGTGGAATTGGAACGTCGTGTAGCGTCACTTCCGCTACACGTGGTCTTTCCCAAACTGCTGGGCTTAATTCCTCGGTGACAAATAAAAGGAACTCCTCCAATGCAACGCCAACGAGCTAGTGCGCTCACAACAGCCTCTATGCCAGGAACACGGGCACACAGCATAAACCACAGCAATACGTACACACGTGAAACGTAAAACAACGTAAATACTACGTAACGTGAAACGTACGTAAAACGAACTAGCTGACGTCAAAATAAAACAAAAGGGAAAAAGAAAAAAGCCTAAAACAAAAGACTGTAATTACGACCATGTAAAACTACGGATCGGACTAACTTTACTTGACAGAAAGGAAGATTCAATAACAAAGAAAAGTAAACTTTACCTCACACCCCACACGGGTATTTCGCAAACAAACTGGTTTGCCGAAAAATAAATGAAATAGCCCAATTTCCAATATTCAAAACTCACACTTTTGCAACTACGTTGTTCGAAACAGACAAAAAGACAAGAATCCGTTCGAAAACGAACTTGTCAAATTCCGCCAAGAAAGAGAGCGCGATGCGCGAAGACAGAGACAGCCTCCGCCTAAATATGAACGGTGCCGGTAAAGATCATACCTCGCAGATCGTATTATCGGCAGAGCGTTGACAGCTAAACAAACAGATGTAAATAACCTACAGAAAAACAATGAAGCCAAGAGAAACTGAATCTAAGTTTTACTATAAACTGGAATACTACAACGAGAGTGAAATCTAAATGAGCTAAGTATCAGAAGGATCTAAGTGGTCAATATCTAAACAATAATTACGTTTCAGGAATTTGACGACGAAGGTAAAATAAACAACAACAAAAAAAACGTACGGAAAGCATGAAGATAAAACAGAACTGGGGAATACGAAAAGAAAAACGTAACAATGAATCCATAAACCTTAAGCATGGTAACCTAAAGTCCTGAGTTTATCGTGTCGCGTACTGTGGAATATCCTTATTTTTTTTAAATAAATATTTATTTTGATGGATTTTAGTAACGATTAATAAATATAGAGTGTTGGTAATGGCATAATACCAAACTTTATAAAGTGAGGGCGGCAGTGTCAAGAAAATTAGCATTAGCAACTAATCTTACGATTTTTTTTGTAAGTAAAAAACTTGAGAAGAGTGGCAGGAATTACTCCATATGGTAACTACATAAGATAAATGACTGTGAAAAAGACTCAAGTATATTTGAGGCTATGTGAGTCAATATGATTTTTGAGGTTTTTGGAAAGAAATATAATTGATGCAAGAGTTTTACACAGTTTATCAACATGTATAGACTAATTCATTGTACTATCAATATGCAAACCTAATAATTTGACAGAATGAATATGGTTCTTATTAGAAATCGGAGATAAAATTCGTGTTTGAGTTTTATCTCGATTTAGTTTCAATTTATTTGAGGCAAACCACGTTTCAGCATCGTACTCAATAATCGCCATTTTAGTTTGCAGTAACCCAAGACTTTTATCAGAAGCTAAGAGGGACGTATACTATAATAGTCAACATTAAAATTCTAATTATCGTTTGGTCAACTAAGAACATTACAAAATTTTCCAAAATAATCCCTAATGTGTACTGTTCCAAGTACTCGTTTTAAGATTTCACTGTAAGTTGTACCTTTCAACCCTAGATTTATTATACGAATATATTTTTGCGGACAATACGTTTTTGACAAGGATGTCTGTTTTAAGATCCTAAATTTCCAAATGGCCTTTGTTTAAAGAAATATTTTATATTTGATATAGCGTGATAGTATGTATGTATTTAATTATCTCATATAGAGCCAGTCATTTAAAAACCAATTTATAGATAACTAACATAAAAAATGAGGCTCTCCATTGATAATACTCTAAATTTATGTTTGATTAAAGGGGCTCAAATAAGTAAACAAACTTGTAACATACATTTGTAGGAATCGCTCATAGACATCATGACATATATTTACTAATTGAGGTGGAATTTTCTCCAGCTAATATATTTTTTTGTAACATGTCAAAAATTAAAAAAGAACAGAATATTTATATTTAGCGTCATAATAATGTGTCAAGCATATTCATTACCAGGGCCAGTGCGCTTTAATTTACTAGCGTATATATGTTATTTTCTACCTCTTTGTAGTATGTCATATTTTAAAAATGAATAGTTGGAACTAATTATGCAAAGTTTCTGGTATGGTATGAATTTTTAATGAGCAATTTTATTACAAACGTTTTTATCTGCATTAAAATCGTTTAAGAATAAAAATTAATGTTATAAAAATTAATAATTTTTCTTTTTCGCTTGTATCTAAAGACATTTCTCAAATTTTATCAAAGTCGTAACATTTATATATACTTGTAGTTTCTTATGGTACGAAGATGTTGCCACGCGACCAATTAGTTGACTTAAAATAATTAAAAAATTACTTAAACTAGATTAACGTAAAATTACACAAAATAAATATTTACTATGTAAATTGCCTATAACGTAACTTTCCTGCTAGACACTGTATTACTTAACATGTGAGGAACTTATGAAAAAATAACACGTATTGTAGTATTTGTGTTTTATGATTATGGCACGTACACATAGGGTGATTTTTTCGATCTTAATCTGACCCAATTATTTTTTTGGTTGACTTCGATAGTTTATATTTTACTACATCGGGAATGCTAGTGACGGTTATTGAGATTGATGAGCCGTCTTAATTCGAAATCAATATTCCCAAGTTTTTGGTAAAGTTTACAAGTGAAAGTCAGGATGTTGCTATTAAAACATCGTATTCATAGACATATATCAAACTCTGATCATTGGCAAAGTTTTATCTACACAAAAAAAAATATCAAACAAAATAAAAAATGATTCACAGAACTTAATTTCGGAATGGTTCATCAGACAACAGGACACAGATATTAAGTCGATAAAATTTATTAACATTTCCAGGAAAATGAAGCTTCATTATATTAATATATTTATTGATTTAATAATAATAATAATTGCTTTTTATTTCTCAATCAACGTCAAATTTCCGATATTTTTATTGTATTCAAGTTATGTGTTTCAAGATAATTACGAGTAAAATTTTAATATTTAAAAATAAATATTTTATATTTTATACTTAATTGAACCAACACTTGCCATACTTATGGTGTTGTTTTTATGACAACCATTTTGGAACAATCTTGATTTAATTTTACTTAAAGTACAACGATAGATGCCTAGTGTTTAATATAGATTTTAATGAATAAAAGTTGACGATCGCACACTTTTGCCACACTTGTGTTACAAGATACTCTTGTTTATTTAGTGCCAAATCATATAGTACCTAACAAATTGCAGTTATAAAATATTTTGTTCGATATATACTCTTATTTGTGCATATTACCCCTTATGATAATACTGAATTTTATTGCCTATTAAAATTCAATTACAGGGCAAAATATAATATGTACACGAATTAATACAAGCATAAAATTATAAAACAAAAGTGATATAAACAGAATATAATAAGGCAAATTTTATAAATATATCTTCCTAGAATAAATCAGCGTATTAATACATGAAAACGTAAATTGGCGAGTGCTGCAAGACATTTGAGCTGGATTTATAATGAAGTAACGCAAAAAGTAACGTAGTTGCAGTAAAGTAGACAGTAAAGCAAGCGAAAATAGTTGATTTATATAAAAAGTAGTACCACTATTGCTAGCCAATCAGGTAATAGTTTTAGCTACAGATGTTTCTTCTAAATAATACCAAAAAAAAATACTGTAACGACTACGACCCTGTTCCCTCTGGAACGATACGACGTAGTCTGCCGCGCGTTTAGCACTGTCTCATACGTAATACTGTAACGAGTATGATATGCTTCTACAATGTTCCAGAATTTCTGGAATATTATAGAAGAACTTGTTTCAATATAAAAGGGAGAATTTGGGCCGGCAAGAGACATTCTGTATTTGAAGTGTGTACAGTGCAAGTCGTTGCTAAATACTTTAATGTGAATATAAATACGGGTTGTAAATATATATATATATATATATATATATATATATATATATATAATATATATATATATATATATATATATATATATATATATATATACCGGGTGTAACACGAAAAATGAAACATAGGCGTTTAACATGGCAAATCAGTTTTTCCGTGCGCTTTGCTTCCCTAATTATTATAGGAAAAAATGTTTCAAATAAAAGTTGTAAAGCATAAAATTCTACATCCGAATCAATAAACAAAATTCATTTTGACTACTTCATAACTGCAGAAATTAAATTTGAAAATTCACATAATTTCAATTTAATAGTAATAGCCATGGAATTAAAAACAAGAGATGAACAAATGCGTAACGTCTTATACGTCAAATTATTAGTATTTATTTTGACAAACTGTGATATTAAATCAATATTAGGGTTATTATTATCAAAAATTAATAATTATTCAGATGAAGAAAAGTTGCAAATAATTAAATGGCATTATTCTGGCCATAGTTTACTACTAATTCGTGACTATATTAGCGCTATTTGGCAGCATCATGATATTCCTAGTACGGCAACTATTCAGAGGTTTATAGTAAAGTTTGAAAAGACAGGAACACTAAATTTCAAGAAAGAAATAAATGAAAGAATTTATAACAATGAAGAAAATATTCTTGCTTTAATAGAACTGGAGCCAACAATGAGTGTCCTTTTAAATTTCAAAACAACCAAAATATTTTGGAACGAGATTTTGAACTGCGTGCCTCATTCTGTGAAATAATGATGGAGAAATCAAATTGTAATAGAGAATTTTTAAGTAGTATTTTATTCACAGAAGAATGCACATTTACCATGAATGGCGAACCAAATTATCGGTACTGGTCACAAAATAATCCACATAATATTGTAGAATCGACGATACAATATCGTCATTCTGTCAATGTGTGGGCAGGAATTTTTGGTGATAAAATCATTGGCCCATTCTTCATTCAACGAATAAATTTAGCATCATATTTGAATTTATTAATTAATGCTGTTGGACCACAAATTGTTAAAATAAACAAAGAAAATGTGTGGTTCCAGCATGATGGCTGCCCTGCACATAGCACAAGAAAAGTTGTGGAATATCTAAACCATGTATTTCCTGAAAGCTGGATAGGACGAAATGGACCAGTTAACTGGCCAGCACGGTCGCCAGATTTAAATCCGTGCGATTTTTTGGTAAAACTTGACTTGAGGGCCAAACTTGAAGTTGGCTGCAGAACAAGCTGCTTCTGGCTTGAATTCAGGAGTACCAACTTAAAAAAAACCACCCCTAACCATGCCAAACCTAGTACAGAACACATTTTTATGATAAATATATTTTTAAATAGATGTACTCGAATTTTATTGCAAACAAAATTTTGTTTCGTTAGTAAAAAAAACACCCCTAACCATGCCAAACCTAGTACAGAACGCATTTTTATGATAAATATACTTCGCATTTCAAATTGCTCGGCTTTTGACGTTAAGTTGGTACTCCTGAATTCAAGCCAGAAGCGGCTTGTTCCGCAGCCAACTTCAGGTTTGGCCCCCAAGTCAAGTTTAGACGATTTTTTTTTATGGGGCCATTTAAAATCTTATGTTTATAAAAAAAGATACCAGAATTTAGAAGAACTTAAAAATACTATATTACAAGAATCCCAGAAAATAAATAATCGACAATTAAAGAATACTCGAGAAAGCTTCTACAACAGATTAGGTTATTGTTTAGCTCAAAACGGTGGACTATTTGAACATCTAATTTAACAATTTAAGAATAGTTAGTTTGTTGATGTTTTTATTGAATTTGTTAAATAACAACCTACCTTAAATATTTTATCGAGTTTATTATTTTATTATTCTTAAATAATAAATCTAAAAAATATTTTGCCTTATCATTATTATTATTTTATTTAGAAAATAAATATTTAGTACGTAAAAATTATTTTCACAATTTATTCTGACATTGACGTATAAAACGTTACGCATTTGTTCATCTCTTGTTTTTAATTCCATGGCTATTACTAGAATCAACCTTGTACCAAGCAACTTCGTTGCTAATAGTAAAATAAATTATTTTTAAAAAGTCAACTTGCGTAGATTGACACCTAATTGGCGCATTTTTGTTAGGATTTGCCAAACAGTATTATCAATAAATAGTACTGGTTCGTTTTAGCGATTTAAGGCAAATTAAATAATCAAAATCGATCAACCAAGTGTTAGTGATAAGTGACTCTTATCGTATCAAGCATCGCTGCACCGTCTACCGTGGCCGAGAGAATATCGCACCCACTTTAACTTCGAAGGCATCACGAACAGTCCGAGGGAATAACGGAACGTCTCAACTTCGCACGCATCGCAGCACCGTCTACCGTGGCCGAGAGAACATCGGACTCACGACACCCACGTAAACTTCGAAGGCATCATGAGTCCAAGGGAAAATCGGAACGTCTCAACTTCGCACGGATCAAAATCTTCAACGCACATGAAGACGCTGATTCTGCTGTAAGTATCTTATGTCTTTTAGAGGTTCTGAAATCATAATTAATATGGATACAAGCTCTGATTCTGACTCCAGTTCTGAAAGGGAACTGTCTCCAAAAATTTTGACTAACAAAATAGCCTTAAATTAACTAATTAGAAATCCTATATTTAATTTTAATCAAATAAGAATGACCATGCCAACATTAAAACGAGAATACCTTGATATGATCCCCGAATTCCATGGGGAACGCGAACTTTTACCCAGATTTCTTGAAATATGTCAGAAATTGGTAACTAAATTTTATAACTTAGTAGACTCAACGGACTTTCAAAATGAATACCTAATGTCCACTATACTATCAAAGATAAAAGGTGACGCCGCAATTAATATCGTGATCTGTACCATCTCAAACTTTAAAGATTTAAAAACTGCTCTAACAAACACGTACGCTGACAAACGCGATACATATACACTAGCCATAGAAATGACTAAACTAAAACAGTCATATAACGAAACACCTTTTGATTTTTATAACAAGTTACAACATTTATTAAATCTTCAAATATCTTATATTAAAACACTTTCAGATCCAAGTGGAGCTAACAAAGCTGCTCTTTTATCTCGTTATTTTCAAAATTATACCTTACGCATATTATTAAGAGGACTTGACGAACCAATCGGACAACTTATGAGGGCTAAAAATCCCGAAGATTTTAATTCCGCATTAAGCATGTTAACTAACGATTTCCAGTTCGATAACACATCGACAACAAATTTCAAACCACAAAACAACACACAGCAAATCGTTCCAAAAATTTACCAAACACAAAAATTTAATCAGAAACCATTATATTTAACAAATTACGCACCTAACTTAAATAGACCAATTAATAGAAATTTCAATCAAAACATTCAAGCTAACAACAGCAAAACTACGACACAAAATCCAAATTTCGATTTTCAAAACCAACACCCATGAGCATATCCACAAATAACACATATCAACCACGACCAGGACCATCTCACGTTTACCAAAATTTTAGACCCCAACAAAACGTAATCTCCGAAGAATTATATAACATAGATAGCGAAACAATCAAGTATGAAAATGACACGTATTCAGATAACACTTATGAACAACAAGCTGAAATTCCCCGCAGACACAAACACTGAATCGAATGATTTTTTATGCGAAATCGCCTCGGAAACCTTCCAACAATCGAATTAATAAATCTAACGAATAATCAAAATACATTACCCTTCATACTACTGCCAGAAAATAATTTAAAAGTACTGATAGATACAGGTAGCACAAAGTCTTTCGTGAAACGTGATATTGCAAATAAATATGTAAAAAAATCTATTTTTAAAGATCCATTCCAAATATCTACAGCACACGGCACCTCTGTAGAACAATTTAGTACTCGGATACCATTTTCAAAACTTTTTAATATGAAACAAAATAATAACTCTTGTCTAAAGTATCACTTATTTAATTTCCATGATAAGTTTGATTTACTATTAGGAATAGACCCTCAAGAAGTGAGTGTGTCTTATAGTTTAACGTGGCGGCACCTGCCTTACGGCTCTATCCGCCACGGCTCCCATGGGCTCGGGATTGGGATACGCCCAATCAGCGCGACATCTGAGCGTACACCAAGTATACGACCGATGTCTATAAGAATGCTTTGGGTGGCAAGCCCCTCGGCCTCTCTGGTGAGAGGGGACCTATCTAAATCCCTACTGACTATGCGGGCCAGTACCCGAGCAGTACGCTACTCACCCGTCGATGCCGTTACCGACATCTAGCCTGCATAGGCTTTCAACCACATACCCGCACCTCTATTTCCAAACCCATGATTGATCCGGGGGCGATTACTCCCCCCCCCCACCGCTGGAATCAATCACCGTGGTACCAGATAACCTCTGGTCAAGTGCCGGCAGGTCTTGCACCTCCTCCTCACTGGCCTATTAGCTTGGGGACGCGGGTTCGCTACACCCGATGAGATCCCTCCCTTCCGCAGGCGATAGGAGTTCCTCAACTGCTGCGTGACTAGGGGACGTACGGCCACCAGACCGTAACAGCCTGATGCCGTCCGCGGGGACGAAACAACACCCGATTGCCTCTTACGTTAGCTCGGGAACGTGAGACCGCCACATCTCAAACAGCTCAACACCACCAGCAGCCGCACACAGCGTCTGACAGTGATGTTTCACTGCTCCCTGCGTAGCTGGAGACATGGGGTTGCCATACCCAGAGTTATCCCCGGGTCGGGTCCGCATAGAGCGCGCCCCTCCCCAAGTGTCCCACCTCCTACGTAGTTCGGGAACGTGAAACCGCCACATTTTAAACAGCTCGACACCACCAGCAGTCGCACACGGCGCCTGACAGTGATGTCTCACTGCTCCCTGCGTAGCTTGAGACGTGGGGTTCCCATACCCAGAGTTCTCCCTGGAGCGGGTCCGCATAGAGCGCGTCTCCTCCCCAAGTGTCCCTCCTGCTGCGTAGCTCGGGAACGTGAGACCGCCACGTCTCAAACAGCTTGACACCACCAGCAGTTGCACACAGCGCCTGACAGTGATGTTTCACTGCTCCCTGCGTAGCTGGAGACATGGGGTTGCCATACCCAGAGTTCTCCCCGGGTCGGGTCCGCATAGAGCGCGTCCCCTCCCCAAGTGTCCCTCCTCCTACGTAGCTCGGGAACGTGAAACCGCCACATTTTAAACAGCTCGACACCACCAGCAGTCGCACACGGTGCCTGACAGTGATGTCTCACTGCTCCCTGCGTAGCTTGAGACGTGGGGTTGCCATACCCAGAGTTCTCCCTGGATCGGGTCCGCATAGAGCGCGTCCCCTCCCCAAGTGTCCCTCCTCCTGCATAGCTCGGGAACGTGAGACCGCCACGTCTCAAACAGCTTGACACCACCAGCAGTTGCACACAGCGCCTGACAGTGATGTTTCACTGCTCCCTGCCTAGCTGGAGACATGGGGTTGCCATACTCAGAGTTCTCCCCGGGTCGAGTCCGCATAGAGCGCGTCCCCTCCCCAAGTGTCCCTCCTCCTGCGTAGCTCGGGAACGTGAGACCGCCACGTCTCAAACAGCTCGACACCACCAGCAGTCGCACACAGCGCCTGACAGTGATGTCTCACTGCTACTTACTAGACAAATGCTTACAAAATGACGACTCCGAATACGTAGAATGCTTCGAACTATGCAAAAACTTACTAACAAATGAACCATTACTCCAATACCCCGATTTTTCGAAACCATTCAATTTAACTACTGACGCAAGTAATGTAGCAATAGGCGCAGGGCTATCACAAGGCCCTGTCGGCAGCGATAAGGCTTACGCCAGCAGAACATTGAACTCATCCGAGACAAACTATTCGACAATTGAAAAAGAGCTATTAGATATCATTTGGGCAACGCAATACTTTAGACCCTATCTCTTTGGACGAAAATTCACTATAATAACCGAACATAGTTCTCTCCAATGGTTACACTCACTTAAACAATGTAGTCAAAAACTTGTAAGATGGCGTTTAAAACTAGAAGAATTCAACTACGAAATTATCTATAAAAAATGCAAACTAAACACAAATGCAGACGCACTTAGTATAATTCCATATGACTCTCAAAAGACATCTCAGTCTAAATTAGAAGATAATTATTTATTAGAATATCAAAATTATTTAAACTTTAAAAAACTGAATTGCACATGCCAGAGAAGCATCTTAAAACTTTTATTTCTATGACGTCCTTCGTATTTGTAACTTGCCATAAAACTCAAATATAAACTAGTGCGTGACCGAGGTTTAGAAGAAATATATACACTCACTTAGGGTTTATGCAATTTTTGTTTGATTAAAATTTTTAGTTTCTGTAATAATTGTATACCTAGATATAGAATATTTAAACGATATCCGTGTTGTGAAAGGGTAAGTTAAGTTTACAAGAAAATGAGACTTGACTGTTTATTATAGAAACATAATAATAAACTTGAATGTGCTGAACTGATATATAAAAGAAGTCAAGGTTGTTAAAAGAAGATAAATTCGAGAAAATTTTACCAAAATAAAGAAAATATTACAAACGGATACCACGAACGAGAAGAGGAAGAAAGAGGGTTACGGTGTAGCTGAAGAACACGCGAGGGACACTGGAAGGGGTGAGAAATCTAAAAGTAACAAAACCCTATCTTAAATAACCTAAAAACAAACTGCCAATTATCATTATTAATTTCTTGGTTTGCTGATTATCGACCGAGTGCGAGCCAGATCGCTAGCGACATCTATAAGTAAGGCGCAAAAAGTAGGTTGTCAGCAAAACTGGCAGCACCTGGCGAGAACTAGCAAAACTACTAGTTGGGGCATGAACCAAGAAAACAGAGGAAGAAACAGAAGTAATAGTTTAATTAGAAGGAGAGAAGAAGACGACGACGATAAAGATAAAATATTCAAAAAAAGTGCAAGAATTAAAAGGTCACCAGAAAAGAAAAGCGAAGAAAATAATAAGGAAATGGAAGAAGCACTGAAAGGTATTCAAATAGCATTAACAAAATTATCTGCTGATTATCATGAAATTAAAGAAGAAATACAAACAGGAAGAAACGAAATGAGGCAGGGAAATGAAAATATTAGGAAGGAAATGGAGGCAACATGCAACAAGATAATGAACAATATAGGCAAAATAAATGAAGAAATCGTACAGCTGAAAGAAAAAGGAACAAAATATGAAGAAGAAAACTCAGAAATGAAGCGGAGACTGAAGGAATTGGAAAGGCAAGAGGAAAAGAGAGAAAAAGAGAAGAAAATGAGAAACTTTGTGCTAACTGGAATACAGGCAGAAGGGATTAACATGAAAGATACCATTAAAGTTTTTATTAAAGAAAACCTTGAGGTAGAAGTAGATATCGAGAAGGCCTATACGATAACAACTGCGAACAAGAAGAAAATTGTTGTCCAAGTGAAGACTGAGGAACAGAAGACGGCAATCTTCGCAGTAAAAAATAAACTAAAAGGCAGAGAAATTTATATAGACCATGACCTTACCTGGAGACAGAGACAAATACAAAAGAAAATAGTGCAGAGGGCAAAAGAAGAAAAGCAAAAGGGTACACAGGTAAAAATTTACACAAACAAAATTTTAATTAATGGGAAAATGTGGTTCTGGAATGAAGAGCAGGAAGAAATTAATCTGTCAAAAAACTAAGTAATAAAAATGGGAAAAATACAAATGAGGGAAAAAAAGAAAAAAAAGCCAATATAAAAAGTAAACTTAAGATAGGGTTTTGGAATGTATCAGGGTTGATAAATAAGGATCCAGATTTTTGGGACTACATAATGGAATATGATGCAATAGGATTAGTAGAAACATGGATAGAAAATAAACAATGGGAGAAATTAGAAGAAAAATTGCCTACAAATTACACCTGGAAACACGAACATGCAGTAAGAAAACACAAGAAGGGAAGAGCAATGGGGGGAATACTAACGGGAGTGAAGAAGAATATCGACTATAATGACAAAATTACAATTAACACAACATATATGCAAGAAAGAAGGGCAAGAATAAATAACGAAATAGTTAAAATTATAACAGTATACAATAATGGGAAAACAGAAGAAATTGAACACATGCTTAGAACAACTATGGAAAAGGGCGAAGAAGACATATTAATAATAGGAGGAGATTTCAATGCTCGTACAGGACAAAAAGGAGGCATAATTAATATAAATGGGGAAGAGAAAAAAAGGAACTCAAGAGACAAGATAATAAACAAGGAAGGGGAAACATTAATAAAAATAATTGATGAAAATGGATGGTCTCTGCTGAATGGAAATGTATATAATGATGAGACAGGTGAATTTACATATCGGGGGGCAAGAGGAGATTCTGTAATAGATTATATAATTTCAAATCAGGAAGCTCTACGAAAAATTGAGTGTTTTAAAGTAGAGGATAGAATCGAATCCGATCATCAACCGTTAAGGGTAGAATTACTAATGGAGCAAGAAAGAGAGAAGAACGACGAAGTTAAAATCAAGTACGTAGCAGCATGGCAACCTGAGCACATACTAAATTTTAGAGAATGTTTAAGTAAAGTAGACTTGAAAGGAAAAGTAACAGAAAACGCACTAGAAGAATTGATAAAGGAAGTAAAAGAAGCAATAACCTGGAAAAACGTACAGACAAATAACAGAATGTTCAAAAACAACTGGTGGAATCAAGAATGTTATTTTAAGAAAAAGGAAGTAGGTAAAGCATTAAAAGGTTTGAAGAATGGAAAAATGACAAAGGAAGAATATGTTAGAAAGAAAAAAGAATACAAAGAATTTTGTAAGTACAGGAAAACAAAAAAAATAGAAGAAGAAGAACAGAAAATAAAAGAAATTAGGACGGAAACTGATATCTGGAAATACATAGCAAATGACAGGAAAGAAGCAACAAGTCCTAGCAAGAAAATCAAGTTAGAGGAATGGATGGACCATTTTTGTAAACAGTTAGAAGGAAAACACGAAAGACAAAAGAACATTTTGGATAATAACCTAGAAGTCCAGGGTAAACTAACAGAAGACGAGATCACAGAAGACGAAGTCAGAAGACAAATAGCAAGACTCAAAAAGGGGAAAGCAGCAGGAGAGGATGGCTTGCAGAATGAAGCGTGGATTTACGGCACGGATGCTGTGGTATTAAAATTGAAGGATATATTCAATCAAGTCTGGCAAGGTAAAGGATTCCCAGAAAGATGGAAGAAGGGTGTAATCGCACCAATCTATAAGAAAGGTAACAAGCATATAGTGGAAAATTACAGAGGCGTCACCTTACTTGACACTAGCTACAAAATCTACGCTATGATTCTCCAAGACAGATTAACACAACAAGTAGAAGAACTGAAAATATTACCGGACGTGCAAGCTGGTTTTAGGAAAGAGAGAAGTACAGTAGATAACATATATGTATTAAACTACGCAATAGAGCAAGAAATTGGCAAAGAAAAAGGGAAACTTTTTGTACTGTTCGCTGATATAAAATCAGCTTTTGATAGAGTAAACCGCAAGAAATTAGTGGATATTTTAAAACACGAAAGGATCAACAGACAACTCGTAAACAAGATTGCCGAAATATACGAGGAGACACAGAACACATTGAAAATACACGGCGAATCTTCGTCAGTTTTTTGGACTACGCAAGGAGTGAGACAAGGGTGCCCACTTAGTCCGCTGCTATTTGCAATATACATGGCAGACATAGAAAAGCACATGGCAAATGGACAGTTGGGAGGCATAGTGATTGGGCGAAGAAAGTTTTGGAGTCTATCCTATGCTGATGATTTGGCTTGTGTAGCAAAGACAGAAGCAGAGATGCATTCAGTTCTGAAAAGGCTGGCAACATATCTTAGAAAAAAAGACATGATCCTAAATGTAATGAAAACTAAAATATTGAAATTCAGAAAAGGAGGTGGCAGGGAGAAGAAAACGAACTGGAAATGGGAAGACGGAGATGAAATCGAAGAGGTAAAATCATTTAAATATCTGGGATACAACTTCCAAAGGAACAACAGCAAACAACTACACATACAGGACATATCAAAAAGAGCCACAGCAGCTATGGCACAAATATGGGGCATAGGACAACGGAGGTTCAAAGAAAACATCAAACTAAGACTGCTATTGTTCGACTACACGGCGAAAAGTATACTGTTATACGGTAGCGAAGTCTGGGGTTGGGGAGAGCAAGAGAAGATAGAAAAAGTACAAATAAAATACCTGAAATGGATATTAGGGCTTGACGCAAATACACCCACGTATATTGTACAGGAAGAAACAAAGAGAAATAAAATAAGAGCAGATGCTGGAAAAAGAGCAATGAAATATGAAGTAAAAATACGGCTAAATCAAAGCAAAGAAATATTGCAAGAATGCTGGAAAGAGATGAACAAAAAAAGGGAGAACAGACTAAAAAACAAATGGGAGCAAGAACGGGAAAATTTCTATGAGAAAAGAGGTTTTTCATCAATTGAAATAGAAAATAAACGAATAAGAGGACACAACATGGTAGAAGAAATTGTGGCACGAGATAGGGATGTGGAAATACAAGAGAGAAGAAATAATATATACAACTCAAGATACAATAGTACATACAAGAACATATGGACTCTGGGTATACCCAGATATTTAAGAAGAGACAGGAAACAACAGGGAACAGTCAAGCTCATAGCCAGATTCCGATGTGGAAATGAGGAAAAAGGAAACCATTACTGGAGAAAGGAAGAAGACAGGTTGTGTAGATTATGCGGAAAACAGGAAGAAACAATACAACACCTAGCCAGAGACTGCGACAGAGCATCAGATAATTTCGAAACCAGAATAGAGGAACTATTAGATGACCAAGGGACGGGAATAGAATGGATGAAGCATATAATGAGCAAGAGAAAAGAATTTAATACTACTTAATTAAATGGGAATTATAAATTATACAACCTTATAGTATTTTTATGTACATAGATAATATAAATATTGGGAAAATGAAATGTAAGATTTAAAAAGCCACAAGGCATTAAATAAATAAATATTTTACTACAAACAAATAATAATGTTAAAACAAATATAATTGTAATTAAAGCAGATTTATTTAACGCACCCATTAATAACAGCTTAGCACATTGCGTAAGCAAAGATCTCAGTATGTTTCAAGGAATAGCAAAGAAATTTAAAGATAAATTTAAAAACATTGACAAACTGAAAAGACAAAATCCAGAATTGCATAAGTTAGTATATCTAAAAGATAAAACTAGATTTATAATTTATCTTATAACGAAATATCGCTACTTCGATAAACCATCTCTTCAAGATATATTCTACACCCTGTTAAATTTCAAAGAATTTTGTTTGAAACATAATATCAAACATCTAAGTATTCCCAGACTCGCATGTGGCAAAGACGAGAAAGACTGGACAGATATAAAAAAATATGAGCCGTCATGGGACGCCTGGCAGATGTGAAACATCGTGTGTGTACAAGTAATATGCATAAAAGAGAATATTATTACAGGAATTAAATATAGCCTAATGAAAAAATGAAGTATTACGAATTTCTTACAGAAAATTGTACTTACTGATGACTTGGTAGTATGCCATAGTGTAGTTTCACTTTCTTTGCACAAGGTTGATCACTTTGATCTTCTGAGTTATCACTATCACACATATTTTATTGTCAAAAATTAAAATAAAAAATTAAATAAAACGCAGGTTATGTGTACCGTAGTAAACAACAACGTCGAACTGAGTGAGAAGCCACACCGTACACTCTACTACATATAAAATATATATATATAAAATAAAATATATATTAATAATATATATATATATATATATATATATATATATATATATATATATTAATAATATATATTATATTAATAATATATATATATTATATATTAATAATATTATATTATATATATATAATATATATTAATAATATACATTAATAAAAAATGAAATAAAACGCAGGTTATGTGTACCGTAGTAAACAACAACGTCGAACTGAGTGAGAAGCCACACCGTACACGCTACTACATATAAAATATATATATATATATATATATATATATATATATATATATATATATATATATATATATATATGTATACCTCAGTATAGCGTGGCGACCCGTCGCCACACCGTACACTCTACTACACATAAAATATATATAAATGTATACCTTAGTATAGCGTGGCGACCCGTCGAAACGGCAAGCGTCGCCATGCCAACAATTCGGTTTACAAGTGAGCCTATAGATGTTTCACATCAAAATGATGACTCAGTACATTTTCAAAGATACGAACGTGACAATAACCATGTATACAGGATCGGACTTACTGCCACAAGTAGACGACTTTGATAAAATCTTACTAGAAACAAACGATAACAATTCCTCTGGCAATTCTCAATCCTTGATAGTCGAAGTAGGTAACGGCAAACAAAATTTCAATGAAAACATATTTGAAAACGGCTAAGATAAAAACTAAACACGGTAACACTAATAAAAATATTCACCATTCAAACATTAAACGAACAACACAACTATCTCAACACAACCACCACAAATGAAACAATTTATAATCGATGGCCTAGGAACGATATTTAAATCTATAACTGATAATTTAGACGCGGAAGATAGAAATATTTAATACATTTCAAGATATTCAACATAACGAACTATTATTAAAAACTAAAATTCAAAATTTACATAACTTGATAGGGAATAAAATTAATCTTGACAACATACTAATGGTCAAAGCCTTATACAACCAATTAATAATTTTATATGATATAATTCTAAACATATTAAAAGATATCGAAAATTTCGTAACTAAATATCACAGTTGCAAATAACTTTCTTCATATCATTACCAATAAATTTCGAAAAGCAATACGAACTCTATTATCTGCATTTTAACCCACAAAACTGGAATCAGAATTAGTAACAATTATCCCCGATGTAAAATACTTATTAAAATCCGAGGATACCAAAATTAAACCTCTAGATGACATTTGTACTAAAGGTAAAACATATCAGTGTTCCAATAAAATTCAAACCCACTACAATCCCGTATGCGAACGTCAAATCCCCCAAGAAAAACTCAAGTTTATCTGCCCACAAGACGCAGAAATGAAAGTTCTAAGTGGTGTGTATCTCGTTAAAGAAAATAATTGTGAAGTAATTAAAATTAAACGAGTTCCGGGTTTGGACCGTGTCAAAATTCGAGTGAGGGCTCGACGTTTCGCTCGCCATCGTAGGGAGCTTCTTCAGGAGGAAAGGAAGAAAGATCAAGGTTACCCGACGTGTAAACCACGCTAGAGGCCAAGAGCGATCTTCGAAAAGTAAAAGGAAAAAAGAGTTTATATAGAGAAAGACGTGTCGGATGATTGGTTAGGAAGGTTCATTGGTTAGAGTCAGGTAAAGATGGTTCACTGCGCAATAAAGGTTTCCAGACAGGTGGCAGGTAGTAACCTGTGTCACGGTTGAAATTGTTTGGATGTTTATGTATCTCAATCGCTTCACGAATTTTCCTATCATAGAACTTGGGAGCGGATACGATGATGGAAGATTCATCAAACATAATACTGTGACCAGTATTATGTTGATGTTCAGCCACGGCGGAATTGAGAACTTGCCCAGATTTTAAACAGCGCTTATGTTCGGTGATACGTGTTTGAACGGTACGACCAGTTTCACCAATGTATACTGAACCGCACGAGCAAGGGATACTGTATATTCCTGCTGAGGATAACGGTGGTCTTTTATCCTTAAGAGATGGAAGGGATTGAGAGATTTTTTGGGAAGGTTTGAAAATGACTTTAATGTTACTCTTACTAAGAATTCTACCAATCCGATCAGTAACACCCTCAATAAATGGTAGTACGGCAAAAGAATCAAAGGATGAATCATTATCAGCTATGTTCTGGGGCCGGGGTTGTTGGAAACGTTTGATGCTATAATCAATTGAGCGTTTGCTGTACCCATTGTTCATAAGGCTACACCGCACGTGCTGTAGTTCGGACTCTAAATTATCTGGTTCTGAGATAATGAAAGCACGGTGAACAAGAGAGTTAATAACAGAATTCTTTTGGGACGGATGGTGATGTGAGTTGGCATGTAAGTATCTATCAGTGTGCGTAGGTTTACGGTAAACTGCATGGCCAAGACTACCGTTAGATTTACGAGAAACGAGCACATCGAGGAAAGGAAGAGTACCTTTATTTTCGATTTCCATAGTGAAAGAAATGTTGGAATGTTGGTTATTTAAATGTTCTAAGAAGTCGTTCAGTGTATCTCTACCATGTGACCAAACAACGAAAGTGTCATCAACATAACGAAACCATACCTTAGGTTTGAGGATAGCAGTTTGCAAGGCCTGTTTCTCAAAGGATTCCATGAAGATGTTAGCGACAACTGGTGAAAGTGGTGAACCCATCGCTGCGCCCGTTGTTTGTTTATAGAATTTATTTTGGAAAACAAAATAAGTGGAAGTGAGGCATTTCTCTATAAGGGTGGCTATACTCGTGGGTTGTTTGTCTTCATGAAGTAGTTGGCGGATAATATCTACCGAATCTGGGATGGGAACCTTGGTAAATAGAGAGGTGACATCAAAGCTAACTAAAATATCTTGTGGTGTAATATTTATATCAGAAATCTTTTTAACAAAATCGGCCGAGTTACGAATAAAAGATATAGAGTTGCCTGTATACGGTTTAAGTATTTTAGAGAGGTATTTAGCAAGTTGATAAATGGGAGAATCTATGTTACTGACTATGGGCCTGAGAGGAATATCAGGTTTGTGTAGCTTAGGTAAACCATAAATGCGGGGTGTTTTAGAAGATTTGGGAATAAGTTGTTTTTGAATCGCTGTAGGAATATCTGAGGATTTAATAAGAGCAGAAACTTCACGTTCAAATTTGGCAGTTGGATCGCGTTTTAAGGGTGTGTAGGAGCCATCTTGAAGAAGTAAGTTAATCTTATTAGTGTACTGTTCTTGGTTCATAACTACGGTCGCATTACCTTTATCAGCAGAAGTGATGACGATATCAGGGTTGGATTTAAGGTCTTTAAGTGCTAATTTCTCGTCCCTGGTGATGTTAGGTTTGGGTGCTGTGCATTTTTGAAGAAAGCTAGCAGTCTGGAGACGTATGCTATCAGAAGTTTCTTTGGAAATGTTACGTAATGAAGATTCAACAGAACTAATAATCGTTTCAATCGGTAATTTCTTAGGAGCAAGAGCAAAGTTAAGACCTTTAGCTAAAACTGTTTTTTCCGCGTCTGAAAGTTGATGGGACGAGATATTGATAACGGTATTTTTGACTAGTTTCTTACAAGGTTTGTCTTTAGGGAAAAGTTTATCATATTTTTATTAGATGATTGGTGCCATTTTGATCAAATAACCGCCCAGCAATCGGATACTACCTTTGCAATAACTACTCTTAATCATCAACGTAAATATGATAAACTTTTCCCTAAAGACAAACCTTGTAAGAAACTAGTCAAAAATACCGTTATCAATATCTCGTCCCATCAACTTTCAGACGCGGAAAAAACAGTTTTAGCTAAAGGTCTTAACTTTGCTCTTGCTCCTAAGAAATTACCGATTGAAACGATTATTAGTTCTGTTGAATCTTCATTACGTAACATTTCCAAAGAAACTTCTGATAGCATACGTCTCCAGACTGCTAGCTTTCTTCAAAAATGCACAGCACCCAAACCTAACATCACCAGGGACGAGAAATTAGCACTTAAAGACCTTAAATCCAACCCTGATATCGTCATCACTTCTGCTGATAAAGGTAATGCGACCGTAGTTATGAACCAAGAACAGTACACTAATAAGATTAACTTACTTCTTCAAGATGGCTCCTACACACCCTTAAAACGCGATCCAACTGCCAAATTTGAACGTGAAGTTTCTGCTCTTATTAAATCCTCAGATATTCCTACAGCGATTCAAAAACAACTTATTCCCAAATCTTCTAAAACACCCCGCATTTATGGTTTACCTAAGCTACACAAACCTGATATTCCTCTCAGGCCCATAGTCAGTACCATAGATTCTCCCATTTATCAACTTGCTAAATACCTCTCTAAAATACTTAAACCGTATACAGGCAACTCTATATCTTTTATTCGTAACTCGGCCGATTTTGTTAAAAAGATTTCTGATATAAATATTACACCACAAGATATTTTAGTTAGCTTTGATGTCACCTCTCTATTTACCAAGGTTCCCATCCCAGATTCGGTAGATATTATCCGCCAACTACTTCATGAAGACAAACAACCCACGAGTATAGCCACCCTTATAGAGAAATGCCTCACTTCCACTTATTTTGTTTTCCAAAATAAATTCTATAAACAAACAACGGGCGCAGCGATGGGTTCACCACTTTCACCAGTTGTCGCTAACATCTTCATGGAATCCTTTGAGAAACAGGCCTTGCAAACTGCTATCCTCAAACCTAAGGTATGGTTTCGTTATGTTGATGACACTTTCGTTGTTTGGTCACATGGTAGAGATACACTGAACGACTTCTTAGAACATTTAAATAACCAACATTCCAACATTTCTTTCACTATGGAAATCGAAAATAAAGGTACTCTTCCTTTCCTCGATGTGATCGTTTCTCGTAAATCTAACGGTAGTCTTGGCCATGCAGTTTACCGTAAACCTACGCACACTGATAGATACTTACATGCCAACTCACATCACCATCCGTCCCAAAAGAATTCTGTTATTAACTCTCTTGTTCACCGTGCTTTCATTATCTCAGAACCAGATAATTTAGAGTCCGAACTACAGCACGTGCGGTGTAGCCTTATGAACAATGGGTACAGCAAACGCTCAATTGATTATAGCATCAAACGTTTCCAACAACCCCGGCCCCAGAACATAGCTGATAATGATTCATCCTTTGATTCTTTTGCCGTACTACCATTTATTGAGGGTGTTACTGATCGGATTGGTAGAATTCTTAGTAAGAGTAACATTAAAGTCATTTTCAAACCTTCCCAAAAAATCTCTCAATCCCTTCCATCTCTTAAGGATAAAAGACCACCGCTATCCTCAGCAGGAATATACAGTATCCCTTGCTCGTGCGGTTCAGTATACATTGGTGAAACTGGTCGTACCGTTCAAACACGTATCACCGAACATAAGCGCTGTTTAAAATCTGGGCAAGTTCTCAATTCCGCCGTGGCTGAACATCAACATAATACTGGTCACAGTATTATGTTTGATGAATCTTCCATCATCGTATCCGCTCCCAAGTTCTATGATAGGAAAATTCGTGAAGCTATTGAGATACATAAACATCCAAACAATTTCAACCGTGACACAGGTTACTACCTGCCACCTGTCTGGAAACCTTTATTGCGCAGTGAACCATCTTTACCTGACTCTAACCAATGAACCTTCCTAACCAATCATCCGACACGTCTTTCTCTATATAAACTCTTTTTTCCTTTTACTTTTCGAAGATCGCTCTTGGCCTCTAGCGTGGTTTACACGTCGGGTAATCTTGATCTTTCTTCCTTTCCTCCTGAAGAAGCTCCCTACGATGGCGAGCGAAACGTCGAGCCCTCACTCGAATTTTGACACGGTCCAAACCCGGAACTCGTTTAATTTTAATGACTCAGACCGTGGAAGTCTACGATTTTATTTAATTGTGAAGTGTTGTTCAAAGACCAAAATTTAGACAAATTTACCCTATAGTGGACTTTTAACTTTAATATTATACTATGGACTCCAATATGTCAGAAACAACAAGATCCAGTGCAGAACCAAGGTCTAATCAGAAAACGAAGATATTCGCCATCCAGAAGGGGCTCAATTTTAAGAAGGGAGGAGTTATATTGCCGTAGCTCCTCTATAATAATGCTTAGTAGTATAATATTTATCTGTAGGAATCATGTTCATGCTGAGTAGTTATTTGTGCTTAGTCTATAGTAAGATATTGTAAGTTAGTTTAGCATCAACCTTGTACCAAGCAACATCGTTGCTGATAGTAAATTAAATTATTTTTAAAAAGTCAACTAGCGTAGATCGAAACCTAATTAATATATATAAATAAATTATGTACGGACGTATTTTTCTATCCTACAATAAATGTTGGCAGTACCTATCCATTAGATTACGAAATGTAACCAAGATAAGATGTTCATTGATCTTGTATTCTTTTATCTCAACACATGTAACCACGTTGGTATAAAAATTATTATTTTTTAAATAAATTAAAATAAAATATTTTATTGGCACAGTCCTGGTAGGATTCAGAGGAACACGAACTTTATTGTGGTGAATTTTAATTCTTTATTCTGTATAAACAAATCTATAACGAATCTACAAGAACTTCAAAAACCGGCTTCAACCTAAACCCACCAAGGTCTAACCAGGATCCATTTTTAAAAGAAGATATCACCAGATTGGCGAATTACTGTTCACTGCGAGATCACATATTCCTCGCACGAAAAGAACTTGCTGTTCCGCAACTGGTCAACGCCGCCTGAAGACATCTGCTTGCCTTCTGAAGATTTATAACAAGAAGAAAAGAACTCAAGAACCCGCTGATGAAAGTAAAGCATCAAACCATCCTAGTACTATTTACAATAACATTGTAAGTTAAAAAAGAAAATAATTATTTTTTGTATTACACAAAGGGATACCTCTAGCAAATGACTAGTTACAAAGGTATCGATGGACCGGCACAGTCCCAAACACACAAAATATAACTTGTGTACTACAGTTCAGAATCTGAAAATTCTTACATCGATTTAGACAATACTACTGCTTTAAATAATACTATTAAAAACTTAATTCTAAAGCCCAGTAGATTAAACGTGTCAAATAATTCAAATAATTTAATCATGACTACAACACTTTCAGAATTTAAAAAGTTTCTGAAATTAATCAACCACACAATGAAGATATAAAAATAATAAATAATTTCATCAGTGCCGTAGACAACGTTCAGTCTAAACTAACATTGCTTTAACTCCAATACAGAAAACATATCTTTTTAGACTTACAAAAATAAACTTACACATAAATCTGCTGAACTATTAGCAGTAAATAAGATTGAAGATTGGAATAATTTAAACATTTATCTAACAACAAATTTCTGTGATAAAAGCACAGGCGAGAAATTTTCAAAATATAAATAAAAAAATCTCGTTAAAATAATATAATCACCAAAACGCCAGAATAAAAGAAAGTCAAAAACTACTAGTTTCCCATTTTATAACTCTCCTACCTTTATCAGTAAGAAGATCATATATTGTTAAACAACCTAACACTTTAAAGGAGTGTAATTGTCTATTAAGAAATTAATTTATTTACTAAAATCAAAGTTAACACCAATCACTCATGTTAAAAGAAAAACAAAACTTTAGCTTTAATGTACCACCAACAAAATTCCCGGCTCAATAATTTCCATCCAAATTAATAATGACCAATCACAACCAAAACTTTTTGCCCTTCGTCAAATATTAAACAAAATGTTATAAAACAAAACGAACATTCCAATCTAAACCGATAACACAGCAAACAAGACTTACAACGCCCATGTCGACACAGAAACTTAGACAAAACTATAATCTCAATGACAATTTAGAAGGACAACTGGACCAAACCGCGGACGATTACGAATAAGACGATGAAATTTAAAACGATTCTTTTTTAGAATTAGAGACAGAAATAGAGGAACAGAATGGGAAATATCTAGTTTAACACGCAATTTACCATCACTACAAATACAAGATTATATTATTCTATTAGATCCGCAGTCAAGTATAAATTCAATACATCCTGATTTAGTTAAATTTCACAAAATTAAAAAAAAGGACGTTCAAAGCCATAAATGGCACTATTTCACATTATGTTATACGGAAAATTAATAAAACGCCACTAAAATGTCATGTTTATAAATTCCATAAAGAATATAATCAATTATTAGGTATCGAAGCATTTACGAAATTAAATATCCAAATTGATTTTGTAAAAAATTCTGCTAATATACAAGGTAAAGAAAAAATATTATAAATAAACGTTCAAAATTCCAAACAAAATAATAATATTCAAAATCGTTCAGAACACTTGAATCAATATGAAAAATCAAAATTATAACACTCGTAAATAATTTCGCAGATCTTTTTCCAGAACTAAACGAACAATTGTCTTGTACTATTTTATGTGAACACAAAATAATCCTTAACGAAGAAACTACTATTTATACAAGACACTACAGACTTCCCCAAATCTACGAAAGCGATATTAAGGAAGACATCCAAAAAATGTGAAAAGAAAAAGTTACACATTGTTTCATTCGCCATGGAATTCTGCCATTTGGATAGTTTCAGAAAAATTAGACGATTCCGGTAAACGGAAACGAGACTAGTATTCGACTTTAGGAGAGTAAATTCTCAAATAAAAGATGACAAATTTCCAATTCCTAATATTGACACTCTTTTACATCATATCGGTCATTCAAAGTACTTCACAACTGTAGATTTACAATCAGGCTTTCTTCAAATTCCCATAAACAAGAACAACATCGACAAAACCGCATTCTCTACTTCATCCAAGCATTATAAATTTTTGTGTATGCCTTTCGGTGTCAAAAACGCGCCCGCAACATTCCAAAGAATGATGAACGTTGCACTAGGAGAACTAGTCAACAAAATTTGTTTAGTATACTTTGACGACGTAATAGGTTTTGGTAAAACTATTGAAGAACAATTAAATAATATCAGATTAATTTTCGAAAAATTCAAAAATGCAAATTTGAAAATCCAGCTCGACAAGTCAGAATTCTTACAAACACAAACAAAGCATTTACGTTATATAATAACGCCAGACCGAATTAAAACAGATCCTTCTAAAATAGAAAAAAATAAAATCTTAACATCCCCAAGACAAAAAAGAAATCAAGCAATTTCTTGGTACAATAGGATGGTACCGTAAATTTATCTAAAATTTTGACAAACTCACCAAACATCTTGCCTATGGTAAAATGGTAAAAATATAGATATTTATAATGAATCTTACAGAAAAAGTTTTAATAAAATGTAATGAAATTCTACCTCATTATAATTCTCAAATGTTCATAAAAATATTATACTAGCAACGGATTATGCCATAGGATCACTACTATTGCAAAAAAGCGACACGGTAAGGAGATGCCAATAGCTTATTTATCAAAAACTTTAGGAAATGCCGTACAAAATTATAGCACAATCGAAAAAAAAAACTACTAGCAATAATATAACCTGTCAACAATTTGCAGACCCTACCTATTTGGTGGAAAATTTCTTATTAAATCTGACCATAGACCCTTATGTTGGCTATTCAACATGAAAAACCCTAACCAAAAACTCATGCGATGGAAAATCGAACCTAAATGAATACTCGTATAATTTCGATAAAGAATTTTTACAAGGCACAACAAAATCGGTGACGTATCAAACATAAGAATATGTGCTCATTGTATTTCCGAAGATTTAGAAATTAGTCATGGTTTAGCAGATTAAGTCAATAAAAAATTTGATAGTAAGAATTTTTACAAAGATAAAAATTTCACAGATAAATGCTTTATTATTAAAAATTGTAATAATCAAACAATTATAAATTTTGAGGATGTCGTTTAGATAAATTAATGTTTATTCCTTACCCATAGTAAAATTACATGCTAATGATAACGATTCATTTACGAAAAGTCATTCAGACGCAGAATATTTAGTAAATGGAATTAAGTATATAGAAGATAGAATAAATATAGCTGATAACAAACTCATATTCAAAACTCCTAATTCTGAAACCGAAATATAAATAATAAAACTATTTGAGAACAGAAACAAACGAAATCATTGTTAATTTAATGAACAAATTTTTAAGATGAGATATTAAAATATCTCAAACAATACATAATTTAAAAAAATATAACTATTTTTAAAAAGAGATTTAGATCTTAAATTTTCGAAAAATTTAAATAAAATAGTTGAAGACATAGAAAATTAAAAGGAACAAATAGAAATAATCCATAACTTTCATACTGGCTTAACTAACCATAGAGGAGTAATCGCTACTCTGAATGCATTAAAGGAAAAAAAATCAATTCTCTACACATTTGTCCATTAGAATATAAAAGTTCAAATAATATAATACAAAAATTAATTCAATACTTTCAAATCTACACTCTACCAAATCAAATAATTATGGACACAGGACCTGAATTCAAAGATAACGTTTTACAAAAGTTATTCGAAATCAGAAATATAGAGAGTGTCATATAATTTGCGTAAATAATCTTAAAAGCAACGCCGTTGAAAGATTCCATTCAACACTTATAGAACACGAAAATAATAATCATTTCAAGAATAATACATTTTTAGAAAAACTGCATATATAAATTTTAACCATAATACTAAACACACCGTAACGAAATTCACTACAAATGAAATACTAACATATTTGGCAAAAATAATCAATTCGTTTTAAAACAATTCCAAACATCAATGAAGAAATAATACAAAAATATGAAACAGAGCAAGAATAATTATTCAAAATTATTAATGACAAAATAAAAACTAAGAAACAAGGAAAACGACAACCTCTTACAAATAAAAAATACTATTTACGTAAAAGAAAACCCACGACTAATTAAGCAATTGAAAAAACCTTTATTTAGAAAATACAGAGTTCTATAATATATTCCAATACTCGGAAGAGTTAAAATAGCCGAAAACAATGTTAGGATAAACATAAATTAATAATAAACTATTGTTTGAAACGTTTTCTCTTTCCAGATTTATGATTTCTATTAATTTACTCCTCTATTTTTATCAAACAGAACCAAATTTTAGTATTAAACGAAAAACAAACAATATATTTTATAAAAAATAATGATAATTTTAAGATAAATATTTATATCTTTATTAACCAGACATATTATTGTAAAACAGAGTATATAGTTTTAATACCAGGTCATTTTGAATTGAAGTTAAATCTAAGTTAAAAAAGACAAGGTAATGAAATAGATTGTTAAATCAATAAAGAAATACTACATATGGTCCGGAAAATTACTTTAAAAATATTGGATACGTGGCTACTAATGTTCAGTTGTTTCAGAATTTTTTTTATAATAACTAAATATCTAATGAATTTATGTGTAAACATCTGATATGGATGAACATTTTTACCCATTTGACATTTCTGTTTGTTTTATTGAGAAAAAAGAAGACTTCGTGTTTCTCTTTGACACTTTATTATAGATAAAATATTCAGTAAAAATTTGAACTTACTTGAACTGTGACGCTGCAAAAAAGTTTTTGGAGCACTTAAGTTAATAATCATGTGTAGGCACACACAAACAAAATTTTCGTAAGCATGTGGAACGTGATGTTGGTGAACTAAATTGATCTCAAACGCTTAATGATATTAACTTCCTTTAACTTTCCTTTTCGCAAGAAGTATTTAAAAGAACTGTTGTGCTTTGGAGCCAGGAAGTAATTTTTAAATATTATTTTGATATTGAAGTTCCAACTACCAATAATGCTTGAGACGTTTTTAAAAAGGTACCTAATTAAATACAGGTATACTCTTCGAGACCATTTTTTTATCAGAGACCCTTTGGCAGCGTTCGACAATGACCAAATGATTACAAAAATAAATCTAAAATATATCACATAACAATTTCATTACCTTTATGGACATCTGCTTATCAATGGGCTAAGAATATATATGTATGTTTAAAACAATATTTATAAGTTTTAATTGTTCGTGTCTGTTTAAAGCGCTTATATTTCGGGTTTCAATAATTTTTTTTTTATTGTGAATATATATTATTTTGCATTTTCCAATTAACTATACATCACATTTACCTTATCACACTGAATTTAATTACTGGTTATATATGTTTATAATATTTAGTTTAATTCAGGAGTTAAAATAGAAAAAATTCATGATCAAATAATATTATTTACTTTAATTTGTATTTTTCCCTGATCATAATAACAATTTTTATCCGCGTCATTTTACTGATTAAATATGATTTCTACATGAAAACGTAACACTTTTTAACTTATCAATTAGAAAATAGTACTGATTAATTAAATACATACAAATAAATACAACAGCACAACTACACTCTCATGTTTGTATTATTGGGTCTACGATTGATGTCACGTGTTTCAACCAATCATAATCAACTTGTGCCATGAGCCGTCCTGTATATTTTAGTGTCCCTTGTTTATGGACTGCAAGTCATTGTTTTGCAATATGATTGGTTGAAAACAAGTCAAGAGAAATGATTAGATATAATATCTCATTATCTGAAATAATTTTATCACACTCCGAAATCATGTTACTTGGTCCGATACCGTAGGCGGAGAGCTGTTACCTAAATAAACAGGCTTGTTGTAATTGTAATAAAATTATAAATGATTTATGAATGCTAGAGAGATATTCGGTCAGAATTTATTTTTGTAGTAATACTGTCAATTTAATCATTATTTTGATAACTGAATCTTGAAAGTGACATTTGAAAATAATTACAATTAAATGTCAAACACGGTTTGTTACATAGCAACCTAATGACATAAATTTTCTATGGGATATTATTAGTGTCATATTGTTGCCATTGGTACAAATGGCTGCATTTAATTGGGTAATTATTTCACCAAAAATTTTCGAATTAATTTACATACAAATAGTTTTTTTCTAATATAAACAAGATCTTAAAGATTGACTAGTTAATCTTTAGTTACAATTAATAGGCCATACACTACTTTCAAATAAATACTAGTACCGTGGCTACACGATTACATTGCTTAATTATATCATTTGTACAAATTTCCTAGCACGAGAGTCTTCGACAGCGATACTGTAACAATGAATGTTGTACTGTCAAAGCAAGTGATAAAAATGATGTTATATTCACTCAGAATAGAAAAAAAACACTGATCTCCAGTTGGGAATGACGTTTTTATCCTATAATTTAATTTTATTCGACTGCGGCATATTCATCACGAGATTAAATTACTCATTGTTAAAGAAATTAAACGGCAAGCAAAAAAGCTCGACAAATATATTACCGTATGTATATATATATAAACATGCCTACCTACACGTTCACCACAAAGCATCAAGCCTGAATGACCCTAACACATTTCCGCAAAATCACCTTCACATTCCATTTGCCAATTATTCACATGCTAGACTACATTCGAGCTATCCTCCACCCTACGAGTTGTCAGTATCTATAGGTTTTTCCTGCGCACTAATGTAAGATGGAAACAAATCGAAAAGTATATATTAGGGTGCCAATAAATGGCATGCATTCTATGAGTCATTTAAAATTAATATTGATTTTAAGGCTTTTTCTGTTGATATACATATTTACGACATACATATGAGAGGTAAAGGTATAACAAAAGTAAATAAAAATAAATTAAGTAAAATTAGTTCAAAATTTCATTAACTTTCATAATTCGATTGAATTTTAATAACAAACTAATAACTTTTCAGGATATATGGATATACTTCAAATAAAGTATATTTATTAAATAGCATATTTGAATATTTTTGCATAAATTCACTTTAGTAATATTTTGTATTTTATTCATTCGTATTTATTTTGATGATTTATTAATAATAAAAAATGTAAATAATAAATTGTGTTAACCTATCTAAAAAGAGAAGATCTGGGTCATAGAAAAACAATTTTGCTTGTGATTAAAAAGAAACTATTTTGAACGTCGTCTACTATCTATCTATTTTATTAAAAAGATAAATCATTTGTTGCATTATTGAAATTAGAAAGAAAAAATTTACATTTTTATGACAGTATATTTATATTAGATTCGTCTAAAAAATCCTGGCATAGGTGGGCTCAGTGGTATCGAGTCGGCATGTGGAATTGAAAACCTGGGTTCGATTTCATAAGACGACATACAAATTTTACTATATTAAAACTACCTCTGTGGCTTCCCGCACTAACATCTATGGGGGCCGTGATTTGACGTCTGGTAAAAACTATATCACTTATCGAGATCTGCTACCCAGTTAAGGGTAAAAGGCGTGATGATATATTTATTTTATTTATTTAATTCATGATTTTAGATTAATCCTTAAAATTATTATCCAGAGTAGTAGTAGAATTTACGATTTTACTTCCTTATTTTAAAATTATTCTAGTATCAATTAAAATAAATTTATATTTGGCAAACAATCGCACATTTTACAATCCGTAGCCGTATCAACGTCGCATTTTACATTTGTAAAATTTCCCAGAGGACATACAGAATCGTTGGCGGTGACGCTCCAATAATGAATGTTATATTAACATAGCAAGTACTGTTACATTCGCACGGAGCACAAAAACATGTAATGCTTCTTCTACTTTTGGCGCGCTACACACAAAACCAAGGCCTTTCGGCTTACACAACAAAATCAAAGGAAGCACCACATATACAATACCTGGCTATGTTCAGCGGTGCTGGGCGTAGGTTCCGGAGGCGCCACCTAGCTCGAAAAAAAGAACACTCTAGTGAGCTAGGAACAAGTGACACAAAAGGTATGATGTGCACAACATAATCAATCAAAATCACAACTAAAATACAAGTTAAACTTTAATCTAATCTTTGTAACCGAATCAACAAACTAAATCAAAAAACAGAGACTAAGATGTAACTTAACTGAGCGATGGAATCTGCTATTCAACTAAGACAGTGTCAGACGTACGCTGCAAAAAATGGTAGGTTGGACTATCTAATCCTCTTCTTCTGAGACTCCTGGAGAGGAGAACGGAGACGAAGAGTTGAAGTAGACCGATCTTCTTGACTGGAGATCAAGTATGGTGAGCTTCCGGACGTAAAAAGATGTGTTCGTCCTTGGTAAACTGCGTGAGGCCACTCAATACACCGCTTGTCTCGACAATCGACTTTAGAAGGTTAATGTAGGTCACTTCTCCAAGCCTCTCCTCTCTTAGGTAGCTCAGACTAAAATCCCTTACTGGTAGCACCTAAAACAGGGGTTAAACAAGCAGCAAGCCATACCACAAATGTACGTACAAAAGCGCAAAGCGTATCAAGTAAAATGACAAAGCAAAGATTCCAAATCTAAATCGTTAACAAAGCTCAAGTTAATTAACAAACTGTAGGTTACAAAGCAAAACTTAAATACAAAATCAAACAAAGGTTCATAATCAAAATTTTCAAAAAGTACAAAATATTTCAGAATTAACTTTACGTTACGCAAGCACATAATAAAATGACGATGAAAAATAATGAGAATGGTGAAGAGATGAATAATGAATGACGGGGTTGTTGAGACAGGGACGTTGGACAGGAAGTAAGTCTCTACTTACACTATAAACAGGCTTCGCGGCTTTGTGGTGGTTGGTTTTGACTCAAAATATCCAAAATCACAAATGTGCTCATCAGCAACCAAAAAGTCAAACCAGACCAAACAAAACTTAAACTAAATATCACAAACTTAATATCTAATCAAAAAGCACAAAGTCCGCCAAGTATGTTCCAAAGAAAAGATGAGGCAGCTTTTCTAACTGAGCAGAAAAGTTCTCAAAAAAACAAAAACGCCTGTACAATCCTAAATTGTCAAAAAAAAAAACAGTTGGGTTTCAACACATTCTCACACACATGTTCTCAATGAATGATGATGAATGGACATGATATGAAGGGAGAGGGGATACAAAGATGGTGGCCGGAAATGAAATTCGGAAACAAAATGAACCAACCAACACGTGGTTCAAATACACATGAAGCATGTATTTCACAAATCAAAATTTTAAATACATACAAAAGCAAAACCCCCCAGAATGTTTATACAGAATTACTAAAATAATATGCTACAAAGATGACAAGTGCATGTGGACAGAACATGACTTCATACACGAACTGGTATTCTAGCTAAGTTAAACAAAAGCGATTCTGTCAGAGTTCAATCGATCTAAATACTACAATTGATCATAAGCTTCTGAGTCTAAAATTTTACTAAGATGATTGACGCTACGTTAAATTTAACCTAAAAATTAGACACGAACATGTGCTCCACAAAACAAAATAAATGAAATCAAATATCAAAAATAAACCGTTTTAACTAATAACCTTCAAATCAGTAAAATCTTAGCTTGAACACTTACTCTCAAGATGCAGTCAGCACGGTGATGTTCATGGATATCGTCGTTATCTTCAAAAAATCAAAAAACTCAAGCCAACATGGCCGACAACAAAATAAGATCTCGGACAGCATCCACAAAATCAACCGATCACGACGAAGTCTGAAGGCAGAACCCTCGATCGACCGTCTTCCATGAAATCTCGAAGCAGAATCTGGATCGACCGTCGTCGCTGAACTCTCGAAGCAGAATCTGGTTTTACAGCTAGCCAAAAAAAAAAACTCATCTCTCTCTCGTGACAAAAAAATGAACTACAGAAATAATCCAGCAAAAAAATTGAATCGTAGATCTGCTACCTGAGTTGCAGGCAAGCAGGGCGGGTGGCGGTGAAGAAAATCATTACAAACAATAGCCTCCTCCAGTTGCGAATGTCTGTTTTTACCTTTGTATACGTTTCATTTTATTCGACCGTGGTACATTCATTATATGATTTTTTTTTCTCCGTATTGACAACAAATAAAATTGCTAAAATAGACAAATTGAAAGATTTCAGTATGAGCGCAGGCGAGTGTCAAATATCCCCTAATTTCATAAAGATACTTTACACAAAATTAAATTTTATTAATTATTTAAAATTTGCAATAATACTAATAACTACATACTAAATAGTAAGGTCAATGATAAATATTTTTTCGTAACACGTGTACAAGAAACACGTTCTTATTCCCTAATTTTAAAAAGAGAAACACTGCTTTTCTCCCTAGAGAGAGAAATATTATTTTCTTTTCCTAGGTAGGATGTTTCTGTCCCTCGTGAGAATGCTTTTCTCCCTAGACTAGGTACGAGTATTTCCTGTTTGCGGCGTCGAACGCGTCATCTAGCTGAGCGGACAATGAACTAGTTACGCAACCCTTGTAGCATTTCCAAGTTCACGCGGGAATCCGATCGGGACAACACACGTGTTGCGACAAAAGTATAAAAGTTGATAATTGAAAAAGAGCTTCGCAGAAGATTTGCCTCGCGATGTTTTGGTCGCCTAGGATAAATCAACTTCGGCTTTGATTCCTCCAAAATCGCGACATATTTATGAATTGTGCTAGAAGGATTTCATAGCCTGCCAAAAGGAGCACAAAATCAGCACATTTTCAGAGGCCGTAATTTTGTCCCATTTTAGTATGTTATATGACAAATACAAACCTAATATATTGTGGGTAAAATACTAGATGCTGAAAAGCATGTTAAATATAAACCATAACCTAGACATCGGTAAGTAAATTGTAATTCATAACCATATATCTTAACCATGAACGTAACCTAATTTATTGCATTCATAAATGGTAAAATATAATCATAACCTCATTTAGTTTGTGAACATTATGTTTTCAAAAATGTTAAAAATGTAATCAAAACTCATTTAATTTATGAATATAATATGATTTCAGAAAAATACAAGTCAGTGTCAGCTTTTCTGAAGCAAAACAGTGTTGGGTACGAAAGAAAGAAATCTAACGTTTTTTTGGCACCTCATTTGCAGAAATTTATTAGTGATGCACCTAACCGTTTGTACTTGACGACAAAGGTAAACGCATTTATTATCATGTAATACCATGTAATAAAATCTAAGATTACACATAAATAAACAAAAAAATAACAATGCTTGCATTATGACATCATTTTAAATAATTGTTTAGTGACAAATTCAATAACAAACAATAAAATTAATAATGATTAAGATATAAACAATTAATACAATTTAAAAAAAAAAAAGCAACAAAAATATATTCAAATAACGATAATTAAATTAATTTCAGACAGCCGCAATTTTTTATATTTGTGGCGCTCTTAGAACCTATGAAAAAATAAAGTGCCTAAGTATTTCACTATCCATGGACCATTTTATAAAATAGTGAAAGATTATAAAAAATTGCGTCCAACAAACTGCAAAACTTAACGTTTCTTAATTAATTATCAAAAAGAAAAATGTAGTAACCAGCCTATAGGCAAAAAGACGCTTTTCATGTCATAACATCGCCAAATTCTTGGAGCTGCCTGATCCAGAAACTTACACAGGTCATTGTTTCATATATAAAATAACAAGTAGTATGAAAATTGCTGAAAATATTTTGACATAAATTATGATCCATTTCCATAACAACGAATGTATATTTATGTCAAAATATTATCTGCCAATTTTCATACTACGAGTTGTATTCGATTTGAGAATTTACCAAACAAGAGTTATAGTTATAGAGAAATAGTTAGGTATTTATTTGCACAGTGAAGAAAATTCTACATTTTTACAGTGTTACATTTATTATTCAAAATTGACGTTTATGAAAATATTTGAAAATATCATTTATTTGATTAGTAACCAAGGATATTAATAACAGTGGTATTTCCGATGAAATTTCACTAGTGATGAATTTCCGACGAAATGTACATTTCATTGGTTCATTTTCAAACAAATTCGTGATCCTATTGGTTGACAGTGACGTGTGGTGAATTCTCTTCCAAACATCGCCGACGATCTTGGCAGATAGAGGAGCAAAAGTGCGATATTTTGTATTAGAATACTATAAATGTTGAGTTCGACGATTTTATAATAGTACATAAGAATTCATGTGAGATGATTACAATAGTTTTGTAAACATTTAGTTTGTTTAAACGGTAAAAGAGTCTGTTGAGTTACAAGAAATTGGACGCATATAAGTTTTAAAATTAGAAGACAACAGAAATCATTATTATCTGTGATTCTGCGTATGCGCAACTTTGAAATATGTATTAGAATGTTGTCATTTTTCCTTATTAACAGTTGGAAACTTTGACTCTTGTTCTTTTTAACAAATGAAATATGACACTTGTCCCAAGTTAGGATATTTGACGTTTGTCCGGATAAGACGATAATTTTTATGCACTTGTTACATATGATTTGCTTCACGGAAGGGTGCGATTATCCCTTGAGTGAGGTTGGCAAACCTCGACTTTACACGTGGGAATATTTGCTTGTTTCCCTCTGTTTGGTTATGAAATTTTAATACTCTGCACTTTGATAATGTAGTGGACTGTATATTTTACAAACAATATTACATTACAATCATAATGACAAACATAAATATCATTCTCTTACTAAACTATATGTTGATATGTCACTTTTTAGTTCTCAATATATATCTTCTTTCATTTTATTAATTTTGGGATGTCAACTTATTATTTTTTTTCAAAACATGAATAATATTAAATGTTGCCAACTTAGTTACTATTTATTAAAAAATGCAAACTTAAATATTGCCAACTTAGTTACTATCTATTAAAAAATGCAACCTTAAATGTTGCCAACTTAATGTCTCTAGCATTTCGCCCTCCTTGAAAGCTCACCTTTCAACACTTTAATATTATCCGAGATCGGTAAACACACATAACTTTGAAATAGGCCTTTTGTATTCACCAGCACTAGTTTTTATAGTTACCACTCTAACTAAATGATCTTCTCCGGGGTGAACCTCGGTGACTCTTCCCATGATCCAATTAGCAGGTGGAATGTTGTCGTCCTTAACCAGAACAACCGGTCCAACTTGTAAGCTTGGTTCAACTTGCTGCCATTTAAACCTTTGCTGTAATGTGTGCAAATATTCCATTGACCATTGTTTCCAGAAGGATTGGATTTGTTTCTGAATTAACTGATAAACTGATAATCTATTTTCAGTAATTTCACTTAAAGTTGGTTCAGGTATTACGACTTGTGAAGCTCCCGTAAGAAAGTGTGCAGGAGTAAGATAGGAATAATCTGAGGGATCGTCGGAAATTGGACATAAGGGTCTCGAGTTTATACACGATTCAATTTGGGATATTAGGGTATTAAATTCCTCGAAATTATATCGTGTTTGCCCAATTATTCGTTTTAAATGATACTTTACTGTTTTGATTCCGGCCTCCCATATTCCTCCGAAGTGACGAGCGTTTAGCGGTATAAATTTCCATGTAATTTCTTGATTTGCTGCCGAATATACTATCTCGTTTCGAGAATTCTCGTCTTTAAATAATTGATATAAATCATTTAATTGATTTTTTGCTCCTTTAAAGTTTGTGGCATTGTCGCTGTAAATCGTATGTACTTTACCTCGTCTGGCTAAAAATCTTCTGAGTGCCGCTAAAAATGCTTGGGTCCTAAGATCACTCACAATTTCTAGATGGATTGCGCGTGTAGAGAGACATACGAACAAGGCGATATAGGCCTTTGTTGTTGGCGAATTTCTCCTTGACGAAATCTTAATTGTGAACGGTCCGCCGTAATCGATACCGGTATTAAAAAACGCTTATATTGTCTCTCCGCGACAGCTTGGTATGTTTCCCATTAATTGTTTGTTTTGCTCAGCCTTCAGTTTGAAACAAGTCACACATTCATGTATAATTTTACGAATTGTATTTCTTGCTCGCAAAGGCCAATAATTTTCTCGAATATTCGCTAATACTGCTTGACTTCCAGCATGGTATAATTTTAAATGTTTATGTCGTAGTATTACGTTCGTCAAATTATGATCTGGTGGTAAAATAATCGGATGTTTTTTATTATCTTTCTAGTCTGCCACCTATTCTCATAATTCCGTCTGAATCCAAGAATGGGGGTAAATTAAGAAATTTTCCATTTTTATTTTGTTCAAATTTCTTTAATAACGCGAGTTCAGTTCCAAATTCTTCTCTTTGAGCTAATTTTATTAACATTTTTGGAGAATTTTCTAACTCTTCTGCTGTTAAATTTCCGTAACGTTTTTTTGTTTTCAGCTTTTAGTTTAGTATTATAGATAAACCTTAACACATATGCAAATATTCATTTTATCTTAATAAGAGATGAATTTTTTAATAAATATTTCTAATTTAACAATATTTGAGATCACTGCAACTCGTTCTTCTAATTCCATCTCATTTATATTGAACTTTGTTTCACTAGACCAAAATTCTTTTGATTTGTGGATCCAACATGGTCCTTGCCACCATAAATCTGATGACCTTAATTCTTCAACACCTAGACCTCTGGAAATTATGTCTGCAGGGTTTTCTTCACATTTAACATGATTCCAGTTGCAATTAAATGTTAGTTCTTGTATTTCATTGACTCTGTTACCTACGAACATTTTCCATCTTGTTGCTTGGGCTGATATCCAATGCAATACTATCGTCGAATCTGTCCATAAGTATACACCTCGTATATTGTCTAGTTGTAGGCTTTCTACTACTCTTTGTTGTAAACGTGCTAGGGTTACTGCACCACACAATTCTAATCGTGGTAAGGAGATCGGTTTTATTGGTGCTATTCTGGATGTAGCACAAATTAATATTATCGTGCTGTTATTATCTTCATCAATGCATTTTAGATAAATACATGCACCGTATGCTTGCATTGATGCATGGCAAAATCCATGAATCTCATAAATAATTTTATTTGACTCTAAATTTGTAATCCTTCGGTGTATTTCATAGTTTTTTAATTCTTTTAATTCTTCTTTAAACTGCATCCAATCTTTTTTCATTTCCTCTTCGACTTCTTCGTCCCATTGAAGATTTTCTTTCCACAATCTCTGCATAAATAGTTTGGCCTTAACTACAACAGGACCTAATAATCCTAAAGGATCATAAATACTTGCTATCTGTGATAAAATATTTCTCTTAGTAAATATCTCGTCGTTTTTCTCAATTAAATTGATTACAAATTTCAATTTGTCTACATTCGGTAACCAAATTAATCCTAAAGTCCTTACTGCTTCTTTACTGAAGAACATAGCTTGTTTCTTCTCCCTTTTTTCAATCGGTATTTCATTCAAAATGTTATTTTGTTCGCACACCATTTGTGTAACCTGAAACCTTCGTTTTCTAATAACTTGATTAATTCATTCTGTAAATGTAATATTTCGTCCTATCAAAACATCGTCTACATAAAAATCATTTTGAAGTACTGGCTTGGCTAACGGGAATTCTTCTCCTTCGTCGATTGCTAGTGGTTGTAAAGTTTTTGTAGCTAAATATGGAGCACTCGCTGTTCCATAAGTAACAGTTGTCAACCTATATTTTCTCGGTATATTTTCATCATCAAACCATAATATTCGTTGTAAATCACATTGGCTTGGATTTATCTTAACTTGACGATACATTTTTTGTATATCGGCTGTAAACACATATTTGTATAACCTAAATCTCAGCACGATTGATATAATGTCTTGATGAACTGTTGGTCCAACCTTTAAAATATCAATCAATGAAAGTTCATTAGTTGTTTTCTTTGAAGCATCGTATACAACTCGTAACTTCGTAGTTGAACTTGTTGCCTTCACTACAGCATGATGGGGTATGTAATAATTCGGGCAATTATTTAATTCACTGTGTTTTATCATTTCCATATGATTGAGATTAAGATACTCATCCATAAATTTTCGATAATCATGGTTTAGCTCTTCATTTACATCTAATCTTCGCTTTAATGAATTCAATCTTTGTCTCGCTAATTCATAAGAATGTCCTAATTCATTTGGATTCATTTTAATTGGAAGATTTACTACATATAGACCATCTTTGTCTCGCAGTGTTGTTTCTTTGAACTCTGTTTCACACTCTTGTTCTTCTTTAGTCATCACCGTATTATTTCTGAATTCTTCTAATATCCAAAAGTTCTCGACTTCTTTGTTCAAATTAGTATTTACACTTACAAATAGCGAAGTTTGTTTTAAGTTAGATTGGAATTCAGCTCCTTTGATTTGGCCTGAAATGATCCAGCCAATATCAGTATTTCGTAGAACTGGTAAATTGACTCCAATTGCAACTTGTTCATTTTTTAAAATGTCAAAATAAATTTCTGCTCCGATCAATAATTCTACATTACTAGGTATATTGAAATTTGGATCAGCTAAACCAAACCTTCTTGGAATTTTCCATGTATCGTATTTGACATAATGATTTGGTAACATACAAGTGATTTCATTCATAATTAAAAATTCTAATGAACTTTGAAAATTTGAGATTCTTGAACCTATGATTACCTTTGTACTTCGGTTTATCTGCGAATTTTTATTGTTTATTCCAGACAAATTTATATCAACGGGCTTGGTTATCAAGTTCAATTTTTTTATAAATTTTGATGTAATAAAATTACATTGTGAGCCGCTATCTAGTAATGCTCGTGCTTTAAACCAGTTTCCAGTATGGTCTTTTATTTTCAATTCCACTGTTGCTAGTAATATTTGTGTCATCTCAGCTGCATTGAAATATGAAGTCTTCTTCTCAGATAACTCTTGTTTCGTTTGTTGATTTTCTTGTGTTTTTACATCTTGGGATTGCTATTTGTTTTTTCTTCAATTTTTGCTTTAATCATACTGGTATTTTGGTTTTGGTGTTGTTGGATCTTTGCCTTGGTATTTAAATATATACTTTCAACGATTTCTTGATCAGGTATTTCATTTTGATCTTTTCGCTCTAATTGTGCTTGAACATCTTCATATTTTATCCATAATTCTCCTAGTAGCTCTGCTCTGACATCCAAATTTTCTACTGGGTCATTTTCTTTGTATGTTTCAAAAAATATACGTTTGTATTTTTACGATACGGGCTTTGACTGAATCTCTGGTAATTTTTAGGTTAGCAGCCATGGTTTTTAATTTAAGGATTTATTGACAGACTCTTTTAGGGATTATTTTTTACGTTATTTCCTCTGACTATCTCTGTCGTTTCTGGCTGAGTTGCTGCTCTAGTATCTTTGTCTGCTGTGCTCGTGCAATTTTCCTCTAACTTATTTTTCTTCTGATGATTTTTCATCTACGTTTCTCAGATTTTTTTTTTCTTTAATTTCATTGGACTTGCTTTACTCTCAGAAAAGCACTTTGATAATGTGGTGGACTGTATATTTTACAAACAATATTACATTACTATCATAATGACAAACATAAATATCATTCTCTTACTAAATTATATGTTGATATGTCACTTTTTAATTCTCAATATATATCTTCTTTCTTGTTATTAATTTTGGGATGTCAACTTATTATTTTTTTTTCAAAACATTAATAATATTAAATGTTGCCAACTTAGTTACTATCTATTCAAAAATGCAAACTTAAATGTTGCCAACTTAGTTACTATCTATTAAAAAATGCAAACTTAAATGTTGTCAACTTAATGTCTCTAACACCCTCCCTTGATGCATAACATACTATAATCTAGGGCTATGCATAATACGACATCATAATTATTTAACGGACAGGTATGATATGGAAAAATCCGTTTTCCCATGTTATAGTCCAAACACACCGAGCCGTAGTTTTTACACTGCCGTACTGCTGATTTTCATAGTCGGATGCTACATTATTTAAGGCTGACATGTAACTAGCTTATAGCGGCTGAGTGTAAGAAATACATAAAACTGTATTTTAATATTTTACGACCAAACACACATTGTCGACAGGCGGATTCGAACTGACGAAACATGGTTCGGGTGACGGCACAGTATATATGTATATATATATTTTATTAGCGTAACTTTTTAACGTAAGGTCTTTATTTCTTAATTGATTAGGTTTTCTTCTTCAATCTAGCGTTTAGGTGGATTACGAGTGCCGTTGGATAAGCACTTCATTTAAATATCTAATTAACTATGCATTTCATTCCTGTTTGTGGTGAGATTTGTTAGTGATAGGTTGTATATCGTGTTGTGTTAGGTTGGGAGATTATTTGAATAGGTGAGTTGAGTCAAGTGGTGTTACCACACGTGGTGTATGTGATCCTTTCCTTGTGTATGCTGCGGTCACTGCGGGGTTGACGGGGAGTGACAGCCTAGTATGCAGCCAACAAAGCACGACCCGCTAGCCGTCGTGCCAACGGTGCCCTGGCCTGCCATCTTTAGTGTTAATTCAGGAAGTGCCCAACGTTTCGCTAACACCCCGCGATTATGAGTGGAGTGTGGATTTCTACTTGGCTTTCAATCCACACTCCCGGTGCCCAGGTTAGTCAATCCGGTGGGTGGGTGTTGAGCACTGGTTCTGGTCACTCTGGTTGGCACTGTTCTTGAGACGACTCTCAGAGTGACGTGTTGTTGTATATGTATTTCTAACGATCATCTGTTGAGTGATTGTGGGTGTGTGTGTGGTGGCAGTTGATTCCTCACTGAGTAACTTCTTATGTTATTTCTCTTTCCAGCTGAATACCGCGCACCAGAGTACCGCTGAGGCAGTATCCGCTCCGTAATCCATACGTTGACTTGTAGTATTTAGTTTAGTAATTGGACGGTTTAGATTTATATCTGGTTTTAATATTTTATTTCAGCCCTAACCAAATTCATCTTTTAATAATTTTAATCATATACAGGGTGTTAATTAAATATCTGGCCATAGGCGTTTAACATGGGAAATCAGTTTTTCATTGCGCGTTGCTTCCCAATTGATTTTAGACAAAAATGCTTCTAATAAAAGTTGTAAAGCTTAAAGTTCTGCATGTAAGCAACTAATCAGATTTTATTTGTGGCATTTCATAACCGAGAAAATAAATTTTAAAGATTTTTGAAAATTGCTTATTTGTAGCGATAGCCATGGAACTCAAACAAAATTACAAGCAGTTGTATGATATTGTAACTGTTAAAAAAGTTTGTGTTTTGTGATTTTCGTTTAATAGAAGTTAAATATGCAGGCAATTAAATTGAATTATGGCCAGTTATATATCTATATATGTATATATATATATATATATATATATATATATATATATATATATATATATATATATATATATATATATATATATATATATATATATAAAGAGATGTGCCTTAACACGCCGTGCCTGTACATTCTGTATATTATAATATAATAAAATGAAATACAATTTTAAGGGGAGATGTAGCTCATATAGATATGTCAAAAAATTGCAAATAAAAGTCAACTGCCAAATTAAGATTTATCTAACTATATATTGCAGATATATTTATTTACGACTATTAAATAATATCTTCATTATGTATCTAACTCTAAATATATAAAATTGCTCATATTACACTAGTGTATTATGAAATTTATATACCACAGCCTATTTGCAACTAATAGCTATCAAGAATTTCCTAATGTTTCAAGTAGGTGATTTATCGTTTGTCGACCCTTAACAGATGTAAGCAAAGTTATGTTGGACTATTTTTGTTGTAGATATAGTATAGTATTTGATTTGCATGTAATGTACATATTACACTCAGGTGTTCATGTTGTAAACTTATCCTCGTATAATATAACCATCATTATATGCTCATTAAATAATTTACTATTGTTAAATAAATTTATGGAGGTCTAATAACAATAATTATGTATACCAAATGTCACATATTGTGTCCATCGCACACTAGAATGAAACTGCAAATTTTATTGCTACACAAAATAATATTTGATCCAAGGTTACACTTGTGTAATTGGAATTCGACCTGCCTATTGAGTTTTGTTCGTCTATTAACATTTTTAACTTCTTTTAAGTAATTCTTAATAATATTTAACCGAATATTTTTGAAATACTCTACCTCAATGCTATCAATATTAAGGGAACAACAAATTTTATGTTTCAATAAAATCATTTAATTTTGCATTAGCCTGAATAAATTCAACTGATTATTTATTAAATATTGTATTCTATATTAAGAGGAAAACATATCTTATTTTAAAATGTTATTAATGAATATTGAATTAGATTGCTTATAACAAAAGTATTTTTCTCATTAAACACTTAAAAAGCCTAAAATATATATGCTGCTAAAGTAAAATTATCTTCTAGAAATGGTAAATATTAGGGTGGAATAAGAAAATATAGACTTAATCAAATAAAATTCAAAACTGCTTCAAAAGCAGGAATCTAACAGAGAGGGAAGTTTGCTTTACGTATAGCATTTAGGTACTGTAGATGTTTTATTCAGAATTTCTGTTAATGCCATGAATTAATCAATAATGTATATGTCACCGACAAAGTGCGAAATGTAGTATTAGATTATTGAAATTTTGTCAAAGATAAATAGAAAGGCTTGCGTGTGAGGAGTATGAATTCTATAGCTTAAGACTTGTTTGTTTAAAACGTGAACAAACCGATTCATGCCAAGAATACATTCAATTTATTAATAAATATAATTGCAGCTAAAATATAACAGCTTGCGTGAGCGGAGCATGAATTTGGAATAAGGTAAGTAGCTCAGTAGGATTGTGGATTTCAGAATCCATGTTTGGAGGCCGTGGTTTGACGGCTGGTATCCACTTTTCATTTGCATAAGTCATTTACCGAAATCTGTTACTCAGTAATGGGTAAAATGCATGATCTATTTATATTATATTTTCTATTTTAAGTTAGAGCAAAGCGCTTTAATATAAAAAGATAAAATATCTAGTAGATAATACATATTTGAAATTTTTGACATTATCTAGGGAATGTAATCATACTAAATGTGGCTATTAAATAACGAGACTGACGCTGTTTTAACATTTTATTTTAATTCCATACCTGTTTACTTATTATCATCTTTAATATACATCCCTCCTCCTCCTACAATGCTACATGCGAATCTTCCATTGTTCGAAACAGTGCTAGAAGTTTTTTTTCTATCAGCTCCTTAAGTACACGGCCGCTTTTTCTTTCACAGCTTCAACTGGCTCAAATCTTGTTCCTTTTAAGACAGATTTCACCCCAAGAAAGAAGATAGAAGTCTCACCGTACAAGATCTGGCGAATAAGACTGATGGTCCAACACTAGAATGCTGTACTTATCTAGAAACCTCTTGACAGACATTGCGGAATGAGCCGGCGCATTGTCTTGATGGAGAACCCATGACTTGTCCGTCCATAATTTGGATCGTTTTTTGCCGTACGCATTCTTTGTCTATTTTTAAAGTTTTAGCAATCGTACAAATATTTAACCGATGGTCAGATCGAACCAGATTACCGATTTTCTCGAAATTGTCATCCGTTTTTCACGTGGAACGGTGGCCCGGGCGTGAATCATCTACGTATTTTCGCCCATCTTGATACCGCTTAAGCCACTTAAAATCACGTACACGCGATAAACATTCATTGCTATACACTTTTGAAAATAAATTATAAGTTTCAATAGTAGTTTTTCCAAGTTTCATGTGAAATTTCACAACAATTCGTCACTGGCATTTGGCACATGTGTACATCTTCTGTAGCAGCGTCGATCTCGTAATTTAATAGCCAAACTTCGTATACATTGCCAGGAATTCTAATTTTGCACAGATCTATTGAAAATGGAGTAGCTGGATCAGTGGTATCGAGTCGGCCTGTGGATCTTGAGAACTCTGGTTTGATCCCCACAGTCGACAAACAATTTTCACCAATTTAAATCTACCCCTGTGGCTCCCCCTCCACTAACATTGTTGGGGTCGTGATTTGACGGCTGATAAGCGCACTTCACGCAAAGATATATATCACTTACCGAGATCTGCTTCGGAAGAATGCCACACTCAGTAATGGGTAAAAGGCGTGATTATATATTTATATTTATTAATTTTTACATTGAAAATATAATGTAATAATGTAGTTTTGACAAGTGGTGGTGAAGGTCGGGTATATTACGCACCAGTGAAAAATAAAGTTTTCTAAGAGCTATCCGTAGTATTTGATAGTTCGTAATGTAGAAAGCGAGGAGAGAAGAGTAGTAGAGCAGCAGGAGATAAAGTAACAAAGAAGCAAAATGGAGACGATACAAAAATATCCTTTTTAAAAGATGTTTAAGAAATTAGGTTAAGCATAAATAACTTCAAAATTTACTTGCAGACAGGTGCGCATAGCGCCATTTATACGTAAGTAGGGGAAGCAAGGTGGTAAACCAAACAGCTAACTGTTACTAGCGGAGTCGAACAACTGATAAGACAGGTGGTGACATCTTTGGGGGGCTAAGTGAAGTAATTCCAAGCAAACGAAGTAGAAATACATGAAGCTACAGCAGTGAAGAGACCACGAAAAGATTTTCTCAAAAAGTAAAAAGGTAGATCACCTCAGACTAACCAAAAACTAGAAGAGGAAGAAGAGAAAACAGAAGAAGTGAAAGAGATGTTTAGAGAAATGATGGCGGAAATCAAAAATAATACAGCAGAGATAAAAGGACTCAAAGAAGAATTAAAGGAGAAAGAAGAAAAGTGGCAAAAGGAAAAGGAACAGATAAATAAGACTGTGAAACTGTTAGAGGATAAGATGGAGAGAATGGAAAAAAGAAAAAAAGGAGAATTGTAATAACAGAAATAGATCATAAACTTATTAACTGCCATGCGATCAAGACATTTATAAGGGAAAAAATTAAGGTAGATACTGAAATAAGAAATGTGCGAGAAATATCTAAAGATAAAAAGATGATTGTAGCAGAAGTCGAAAATCTAGAGAAAAGGGTAGAAATCCTAAAAAACAAAAATAAGCTAAGAGGAATACAAGTGTATATTGAAAGTGACCTAACGATGGAGCAGGGAAAAGTGCAGGCAGACATAATAAAAATAGCTAGAGGAAAGAAGGGAGAAGGGAAGAACGTAAAAATAGGATATCACAAACTAATAGACGAAAACACAGTATACAAATGGGATAAAAACGAACAAGATGTTAAACAAGTGGAATCGAAAAACTAGACAGTAATATAGGTCCAGAGTATAATAATAAATTAGTGAGGAAAAAGGCAACTCAAAACGGTTATGATAGTAAAAAACAAATACAAAAAGAAATAAATAACGTTAGTAAAAAAGAGTAATCAGATTAGAATAAGTACATGGAATGTTAGAAATATGTTAAAACCAGGAAAAACACAAGAAATAGCAAATGAAATGTTAAGATACAAAGTAAATATGGCGGCTATACAAGAAACTAGATGGAGTGGGGAAGGAATTTTTAGCAACAACAAATATGACACGCTATATTCAGGAGGAAAAAAAAAACAAGGACAGTATGTGGTAGCTTTTATCATACTTGGAGAGCATAGAAATAATGTAATTGTACTTAAACCAATAGATGAGAGAATCTCGTATTGCAGCATAAATGAAGTCTTCTAATTTATCAATCCTGAACATATACGCACCGACGGAAAATGCCACAGCAGAAGAAATAGAAGCGTTCTATGAAAAGCTAGAAGAAGAAATAGAGAAAATGCCAAAGGAAGATACAGCGATAATTCTACGCGACTTTAATGCACAGGTAGGAAAAGAGGATTACATTCAACATATAGCAGGAAAATATACAATTCATAACAAAACAAATGATAATAGACAGAGATTATGCAGGATGGCAACAAATTTAATCTAATAATAAGCAGTACAAAGTATAACCATCCAGTGCAGCTCAAAATGACATGAACATCGCCGGATCAAAAACATTACAGCCAAATTGACCATGTGCTAATTATAAGAAGAAAGCAATCATCAATAATAGATATAAGATCATACAGAGGAGCGTGGTGCGGACTCTGATCATTTCATGGTAACAGCGACAATAAAAATTAAAATAAGAAGAAAAATCAAAACAAAAAAACAAATGGGATATAGAAAGGTTAAGTAACGAGAATACAAGAGAGAATTATGCGACAGAAATAGATAAATGTTTATACAAGAAATGTAAAGAAAGAGACCTAGAGGTAAAGTGGAGCAACATAAAAGAAAACATACGAGAAGCATCAAAGAAATGGATAGGAACAGAAAAGCAAGAAAAAAGGAATGATATATACAGGGAATGTAAAGAAATAGTAGGAAAAAAGGCAAAGGCAAGGCTTCATTGGTTAAGAACAAAGAAAAAAGAAGACAAGGAAGAATACGAGAGAGTTAGAAATGAATGTAATAAAATTATAAGAAAGAACAAGAGGGAATGGCTTGAAAATAAACTAAATGATATAAAAGAAGAAGAAAATATAATCACTAAGAAATTCTATCAAAAGATAAGAGAACAAAATAAAGTACACAAAGTAAAACTATGTGGTATAAAGGATAAAAATGGAAGATTGGCAGAAAATGAACTAAAATATAAGCAAGCTTGGGAAGAACACTTTAAAGAGCTATTAACGGAGCTAGAGCAAATTAACATAATCGATACACAAGAAACATCCAAAGATAAGAGAGTAGAGGAACCAACATTAAAGGAGATAAAAGAAATAATAGCAAATAGTCGAAACGGTAAAACGCCTGGGAAGGATGGCATCCACATTGAGCTAATAAAATATGGATGTAAAGAGTTACAGCAGGAAATATATGAGATAATTACGAAAATATGGAGAGAGTAATATATGCTAGAAGAGTAGAGGAAAGGAAGAATAGTGACGATAAACAAAAAAAAGAACCAGCAAATATGCTACAATTACAGAGGTATCACGTTACTAAATACGACATACAAAATACTCTCAACATTAATCCAAAAAAGGCTAGTAAATGCGTCGAAGAATATAATAGGACAATACCAATGCGGTTTTACCAAAGGAAAGTCGACAATTGATGCAATACATACAGTTAAACAAACAATAGAAAAATCACCTGAATATAACATTTATATGTAGAACTGCTCTTTGTCGACTTCAAACAGGAATTTGACTCTATTAGAAAGAATAAACTTATGATCGCGCTAGAGGACCTAGGATTACCAGCAAAATGAAGAAGACTAGAGTTAGGATGACAATAAGAAATACAGAGATAAGTGTAAAGACACAAAAAGGCGAGACGGTGGAATTTGAAGTAAATAGAGGGGTATGACAGGGCGACTCATTATCAGCAACCCTGTTCAATATGGCATTAGAACATGTAATGAAAAAAATAGAAAAAGAAGGGACTCTAAGAACAAGAGGGGGACAGGTGATTGCATACGCGGATGATATTGTGATAATGACAAAAAACAGGAAAATTATGATAGAAATGCTGCAGGCGATATTAAGTGAAGGAAAAAAAAATTGGAATGAAAATAAATGAAGCAAAAACTAAAATAATGATACTTGGAAAAAATGCTGAAATTAAAGAAATTTAAATAGGAGAGCACATATTTGAACAGGTAGACAAATTCAGATACTTAGGAATCACGATAACAAGTAAAGGAGAAAGAGAGTCGGAAACGGAAGAAAAAATAATAGCAACAAATAGAGCGTTCTATGCAAACAAAAAAATACTTAATAATAAGCTACTTACGAAGATGACAAAAATGAGAATTTACATGAGTGTAAGACAAAAGCCAATTGAAAACGGACATTCAGCCTTATTCTATAGACAAGTTCTAAAAATTGATAACGTTGCTTACTCTTGTAACGATTTTATGAATAATAAAGATGAGAATGCATCAAAAGCCACTTTTGATACTATGGCCAATATTTTGACACTCATAAAAGCTAGAGTTGTTGACAGGATAACGCCTGTAAACCTCAAATCTAACAGAAAAGCAACTATGTCAACTGTGAGCACAATGATCACTAAAATTACGTCTATTGGAAAAAACAGCAACAAATATTTCTAATATTGCTAAAAGCAGTCATTATTGTAGGGAAAATAACTTATCGTTGTTTTATTGAAATATTTAAGGATACGCAAAAATGTTTTGGAACTTAAAATTGAGCTTAACATACTGTAACCACAATCGGATATGTTTAGTATTTGCGAGCACTGGTTATATAAAGAAGAAATAAACTTTATTAATATTCCAAATTATCTAGTAATTTAGTTTCGTCGTTCAGTAGATCAAATTTTAACCGAGAGGAAAATGTATTTTCGTGATATCGTCAATCAAGACTTTTTAACTGCTTAATCGAAGAAAAATAGTTCGCTAATAAGAACGCTACACACAAGATGCAACATTTATTTCATAATTGTTTGTATAACTTCTGATAAATCCAATTTGAATGTAGTATTTACTGTTTTTGCACTACTTTTTAATTTTAGTTTTAGTTAAAAAAGTCGACTTTCATTCAAAAATTTATATATAATTTTGGAGTGGTAAACATTAAAAAAACACATTTAAAATTTTTTATTTTACTCAACATATTGTTACTTTTAATAATACTTTATTATAGTACATTATACATTGTATTACAATAACGGCGCCAGTTAATTACATATTATTACAATTAATAAGCAGTGACTTAAAGTAAGACCTTTCGTAGTTTATACAGGGTGTAGAATTGAAATGTGGCGCATAGGGATTTCAATGTTATTTTTCAAATATTGCTGTATCTCTTTACCTATTCACTTTAGAGCAAAAGCGTAAATACAAAAATTGTTCAGAAATTAAAAACGCTTCCTATAAAGTAAATTTCATTACATAGATATGAATAGTTCACGAGATATTAATTAAATGAAATTCAAAATTTATTAAATTTTTTGTAGATTGCGTTGGAAAATTAAACAAATGAACTGAATATTTGCCATATTGTAAAAGAGTTTGAAATTTGTTTGTTACAGTATTGTAATATTTGTTGAACAAGTTTTTGAAGAATATTGTAAAGAAATAATGAATAATCTTAGCACGCAAGAAAAAATTCAATGTATTGAGTGGTATTTTGCGGGAAATGCTGCTGCGCAAGTGCGAGATCTTTTTAGCGCTTTGTATGTGGATCGACAAATTCCATCCCTTATTACAATCCGTAGAATAATTCATAAATTTAGAACGACTGGAAGTGTTTTACCATTATGTAGGAAATGTGATGGGCGAAATCAACAACTTGTGAATAATGACGATTACAATGATAATAAACTTAATGTAATGTTAGCCGTAACCGATAATCCAAATTGTAGCGTGCGTTAAATATCTTCTGAACTAAACATACATTTTTCAACAGTTCATAAAATATTAAAATCAGAAAATTACAAGTCTTATAAATACGCTACACATCAAGAAATCTTTGAAGTTGATGAAATGGCAAGAACTGATTTTTGTGCAACAATGATGAACAAAGCGAATTTAGATAGACAATTCTTAAATAACATTTGTTTCTCGGATGAAACGTCTTTTACTTTGAACGGCGAGCCTAATATGCAAAACCATCGATATTGGAGTAAAGATAATCCTCGTTTGGTTCTTCAAACTCATACCCAGTATCGCCAAAAAGTTATTGTGTGTGCAGGTATTTTTGGATCGCACATTATTGGACCGTTTTTTTATTGATATATATATATCAGTTATTAAGATCTGCTACTCACTAATAATAATAATTTTATTTGTAAAAAGCTTTGCTTATACAAGATCTGCTACTCAGTAATGGGTAAGAGCCGTGATGATCTCCTTATCTATCTTTCACGGAGTTCGGCCGTTGATAGTTTAAAATGATCTATTTATTAATGTTTTGCGATATGCGATTATTTAAGAAATAAATGAAAAAGAATAAATTGATTTTAATTCATTTTGGTCATTAAGTAAGTAACTGATAAGAATTATAGATAAAAAAAACCATCTGAAGTGATCCTCAACTACTAGTCAGAAGTTTTAACAGAGCTCATAGCTCTTATAGTTTAGGTGTCTAGAAATTAGCAATAGAGACTTGCCGAAATGTGGATATAGTATATATTATAAAAATTTAATTAATTTAAATTTAATAAATATTTTAATAAATTACCTACGGATTGATATAATTAAATTGACTAATAAAGAAACAGTAATTTAATTTCTAGTCTTTGAAATGCTAAGTAATATTTGTCCAAAATTATAAAGGTAAATATGTAAATACTCAGATCAATGTGAAAAAACAGGAAAAACGTACAAGGCTTCCTTCAAAATTTTTCTTTCAGGAGTATAATATTATTTCTCATGTTTTACGTACGCAAGGAATTACGGAAGAAGAAAATGAATCCTCTTTTTTTTATAAGAAACTGCACAAAGGTGTAATATGACTATCTGAAATAAGAAAAAAAAACTTGAATCTTTCAGGACAATTATTATTTCAGTGCTTCAAAAACTTTCAGGATATATTTAAAAAGTTAGTATTAAGAAAGACGAAAGACAGGAGTGTATTGAGCTTAATTAAAGTTATATTTCTAAAGGTTGAACTTGTGCACATCGTAAAAACCCTACTCCTTTAACATAGCTCTTCGTAGTGAAAATAATTTTGTTTGGAATATTATATCTTATAACAAGTTGGTTGTTTAATGTGCTATTTATGTTAAACATTTAAAATTACACCGTTTCAATAATTTGTATTATATTTTTTAGTAATAGTTATTTACGAACTAAGTGCGGGAAGACGATGTTCTCGCATGAGCGCATTTTTGAAGTCTTTAATAGCGCGAATTAGCGGAAGACGTCTTGACGCACATAGTTTGTATAACATTTTTTCTTCGAGTACTGGTATTTAAAAAAAATACATCTTTAATTTAAAAACTTTATCTAAGAGCGTACATAAAATTAAGTAGGCCATGACCAATTGTTTTACTAGAAACAATTGCTTCATTTAACATTTCTATCAATATTTTTAGAATTTTTTGCAAATTACTCTTATTTCTCAAACTTTCAATAAAAGAAAATTCAGGGAAGTCGTATTTTATAAATGATATTTTATTATTATCAAGACAGATTTATTTTAGAATGATCCAAAGGACCAGTATTTTTGCAATTTTAACAGTCGAGTCGATTGAAAAGCACTTGTTCCACATTGAGTGTTGCATTCGGGATGTGTCATTTTGAAGGTTATGAGTACAAAAATACATTTTTCAAGTTAATGAAGTGTTACATAGACATTTAAGCCAGCGTATGAAATCTTTACAATTGTTTGCAGTATTCATTACATTAGAGGGAAAATATCAAATAAAAGTTCTTTCTGTTTACATATTCTATAATTATTTATGAACGAAGTGAAGTATTTATGTAAGAGTCAAACAGTATATTAATTACAAGTAATACCACAATTTAAACAACAAATAATTTAATTTAAACCTAATATATTGTAGTGACATTGGTCATGAAATTGAACAGTGTAATACAATTTTATAGTCTATTAAATTAATAAAACATGCCTTTTCATTCCAATATTGAAATGGCCGATATTATTGTTAAGTACGGTCATGATAATGTTATTGTCAAGAGCGGCCTAAATTAGAATAATTAATTTATTATGGAACGTGATAAAAAATTCCTTATAATTTTTATTTTCCTCGATTAGTGACATTAATAATGTTTACTTTGAGAAACCTACCTTTCATTTTGTGATTTTTGAAAATATATTTTTGATTGAGAATCATTAGGTAGACCCGAAAATCAAAAATATGAGATTCAGGAAACGAAATCAGAAATTGATTCTACTTTATTTAATTATTTATAATTGAATAATACCTAATGTATGCAATGCAAAGGACACAGTCTTTCATACTCATACGATTGCCAAAGTCAACTTCGTCTAGTTCCTCCATTTGTCCGAAAAATTGCATTTTATATTGTTGCATATTTGCATTTGTATCCTGTTTCGAGATTAAAATACGGATAAAATATTTGCTTTCCAGTGAGTACCTGATATTATTGAGTATTTGACAATCTAGGGCCCAAGTTTTCAAAGCATTTTATTTATTTATATTAATAAATAGAAACTAATAAATGTTCATATAGTAGTACAGTGCAAAAACTGGACAGTTTAACCAAAATATTATTCATTTGAACAATATGGTTATAAATTGAAGACAATGAGTTTTCAACTCCTGATCACTCAACCTTAGAGCTATATCTGCAAGTACCTGATAATTATTTACTTATTTGATATGGGCATTTTATTTTTAAAATCCTAAATAAAATATCTTTAAATGCTATGAAATTATTATAGCGACAAGAAATATCAGTAGTACGGTAGATAAAAATCACTCTGCTTATTTTGTATGTAAAACAACGGTGGAAACTCTTATACACCCGTGAGTAAAACGGCGAGCGATTCAAGTGAGTTGTTTCACCTACAAATGTATGCGACGCTCAACATTCTGCGGCAACTTCGAGCGAACGACGCCTCTTGAATACAAATTCCTTAAGAAATGAGAAACATGAGTAAAATATTCTTAAAACATGATAAATGCTTCAGTTCCGGTTACAGGCTATAATGTAACAATGTAAATTTAATTTTAGGATAATTGTGTTATACAATATTGATGTTGTTAATTTACTGGCTCGCGTGAACTTATTATTGAGTCTTACAATTTCCATGTCAAATTTGAATGTATTTTATTGTGGACTTAAGAACCCTACTTTGGTTCTCACAGTCGTCAAACTTTACTCTATATTAAAATTACTCTAGTGGCTCCTCCATCACATTATTTTGGGGGCCTGATTCGACTGCTGGTAATCGTACTTTACGCGCAAAATATCTTATCTATCAAGATCCGCTAAGGAGAGTGCCACATCCAGTGATGATATCTCGCAAAAAAAAAACGGATTGAGAAACAAAAAATACGTCCCTGGGGGTGAAAGGGGGTCACTTCGTAATCTTAAATAGTAACCCCCAGTTTTTATTGCTAATTCGGATTCCGTGATGGCTCTATAATCGCGAAAAAATAAATTAAAAATTCTACTTCTTTTCAAGGTCAGTTTCGAAAAATAAAGTAAAGACGTGTTGATATTTTGTAAATGTGTAAGTTTAGGGTTTAGCGTATTGATATATAAATATATATATATATATATATATATATATATATATATATATATATATATATATATATATATATATATATATATATATATATCTTCTTCTTTTGATGACACTATAACCAAAATTGGACCTGGGCCTACCGGACATCGAGCCGCAGTTTTTCGTAGTCGAATGATATATTATTTTAAAGCGTATAAGTGAGCCCATGTGTGAGACATACACGTAGCTATATTTTATATATTACGACACATCACACATTGTCGCCAGGTGAATTCGAACTGACGAACCTTGGTTCTGGTGACGACATTTACCGTTATCAATTATGACAGATAATTACCTAATTAATTTCAGATATAAGTTTTTTCTTCATGGCACGATTTGACGTTTTTTTTTTAATCATTTCTATTTTAGAATGCCAAACTGTAAACGGCTCTTAGTCGGGAAGAGCCCGTGTATTTTATTATTATGACATATAAATAATGTTTTTATAATATTTCTATAGACTATTTGTTCGAATTACTAAAATTGTTTATGTGCAAGCGCATCCCCACTTGGGTGAGTATAAAAGGACTGTGATTTCCTGGGCTGTTAAAACTAGACTGCACGCGCAATTTAACTTTTAACAAATAATTTCATGTATTTATTCTGCAGCTTTGGCACATATTTTAACATAGTAAACAAACCAAAAAATTTGTATGTGTAAAAAAAACATTACAAACAATATTAAGGAAAATACATAGACACTAAAAACAGTAAAATACATATACAATTTATTATTTAGTAATGTAAATATTTAACAATCACTGGATTTTATCTTTTATTCTCAAATATGTTATTTCATTTTATTTTGATAATTTCTGCATTTTAACTAATATTTATTTAGTTTTGAATTTTTGCAAATTTACAGTTTAATTTTGTGTTGGTAATAATTATATTATAAAGTTATACTATGAAACAAAATATATTATCAACCATTAAACATTTTTGTTTATACACTAAGTATTTGAGTACAATTCAAGATATATGAAATAAATTTAGGGCGTCGCATGGATTTGGTTGATGGAAAAAACATTAAACTGAAAGAGATGGGAAGGGAAAGAACCATCAAGGAAAATTATAATGTATATATCATTATATGAAACCAACCAATAAGTAAGGCGATGATAGGCAATAGTCAAACGATTGCAATTCGTGATACAAACATTCTTCCGATCATGCGAAGGAACTCAAATCTACTTGAAAGAGTGATCAGCCACCTGACAACAAAACAGGAAATTTGATAATTAAAACAAAGTTCAAAATCGTGTAATTAATAAACAATAAGATAAAAATTTTGATAAGTAATAACTAGAGAGCGATTTTATAAGCACAGTTTTTTTTTGGTAAACAAGTGTGTTTTTTTTTAAATAACCTTCCTAGTAAACATGTTGGCTGGCGATCTCAATAATAATTATTATACTTATAAATTTATGTTACACAATTAGTCTCACTACTTGTTTTATTTTCCATGGCAATCTGCAAATAGCAACAAAATTCAACTTGTATTTCACATCTATTTTAATCTGTGTATATAAATAAAATAAATATATCATCAAGCCTTTTACCTATTACCGAGAGTGGCAATCTCCCGTAGTAGATTTCGTTGGTAATATATTTATACGAGTGAAGAGCGGTTCCCAGCCATAAAATCACGGTTCCTAAAGATATTAGTACAGAGGTAGTCACTGGAGTAGTTTTAATACTGTGAAAATTGTTTGACGGCTCTGAAAATCGAACCCGAGTTTTCAAATCCATAGGCCGACTGGACACCACTTATACATAATACATGATAATACATAATGATGGTATTATTTAGTGGTTGCAGATAAAAGAAAATAGATATCTGGTATTATGATGCTCGCGTTAATTTTGTTCATTAAATCCGATGCAAAGGTCGAAAAATTAAGAGCCAAAATCGAATACTTTAAATCCAGGATCGTTATTGAATTGCGCACTACTAATCTGCACAATATCGATAGTAAAAATATCCTTAGATACACATTAATTAATATTGAAAGTATTGCACTATTGTGTGAAATTGTTCTTATTGCTTTGTCGTACTTGATATACTCGCACTCGTCTGTAAAAAAAGACAGCCAGTGTCTGCACAGAACTGATTTATTAATATTACTTGGTTAAAAATTATATGCTTATCTGATCGCATATTAAAACAATTAATCCCTTAGAATTATATTAAAGGATGGAACTATCGAAAGCATATACTTCAAAATATATCAAAAACAATATTTAAGTATATCGTCGTGTTAATTTGAAATGTTACCAAATGTAAAACCGAATTTCATATGGAATGGTGGTTCACCTTGGGCTTTCGCCTCGCAAAGAAATTTTCATTCTTTTCCATTCCCAGCTTTGGACGGCTAAAGTTTACTTTCTATTGCTTTAAGATCTTCGTTTTATTTTTGTATTTGTCTTTAACTGCCTCTCTTCTTATCTACTGGCACCTAATCTATAATATCTCTGTACCATCTAGTGTCTTCTCTCGTAATATGTTACAAAAATAAATAGTGATTTTTCGATGTCTATATTTGCATTTGTTTTTGTGTTCGTAAATATTGTGTTAAAATTGTTTTTTCAAATTCAAAAGTAAATTATAAAGGCATATTTAAATGTACTTGATGTATGCAGGAAGATCAAAACGGATATGACTCCTACAGCTCACGATAAAAGTTTGGTTCGCACTCTAATGGGCGGCAGGGATCAGATTGAAGATCAGTGTACTTATTCGGTGGCAGAAAAATTACAGGTCACAGTAGGTAGAAGGTGACCAATCAGTAAAAAAAATTGGAACAAAAACATTGAAGTCAACACAGGGGATGATGTAAAGTTTAAGAAATGTTTTATTTATTATTTCAACTTTAAATATAAATATACAGAGTATAACAGCCAAACGTGCTACCGTATACGAGTATAACTATATTATTAAAGATACAATAAAATCCTATAAGACAATATTAAAGGGGGCCCAAGGGGAACATCCAACTGTGGAAGGCTTGCAATATTTTTGTTATAATAAACACCGATAAAACGCGTGCAGGAAAAAAGCATCAAATGGTTTACAAGAAACTTAGGAAATCATGGATCATTTTCATGTAAAGGTGAAAACCAAAGACCAATTAGATATAACTAAGAAAAATAAATAGCTGTTTTGCGATTTATCCCTCGTAATCCAAATGCGTCCACACGTGAAATTACTAAAGAATATTTCATTTCAAACATGTCGGTTAGGTGAATTTGGAACCGTATTCTCATAAATTATTACAGGTAATAAATAATACAGATAATGAACATAGTATAGTTTGTGAAAGGTATTTGGTAAAAACAATAAAACAAATGATTTTCTTAGAAAAATGTGGACGGATGAATCAAAATTCACTAATAATGGATTGTTAAATTTATATAACAAAAATGAGCGGAAGAACAATCGCATTCCTGTCGAGATGGGGTTTTAATGTGTGGATTGGTTTAATGGGGAATACAATTATTTACGAAGAAAATTTAAATGTGCCAGATTAATTTGATGGATCGCGTAAGAGAAGCATGTGCTATATTAACACCGAAAATAATTAATAATGCTACTTCTGAATCAGTTTTAGAAAAATTTGAATTATGTTTAGAAAAAAATGCATATCAGATAGAACACTATTATTATTAAGAAATATTTATATTTAGTTTTAGTTTAAGCGCAATTGTTTTTCATAGCCTACTGAAAAATAACTAAAAATAAAATGTATATAAATTTCAATTTTTCTTAATATTTTTGTTATGTAAAAATATTCTAGCGAATAAGCCTAAAAGGTACATACCATCTTATTAAAAATATATACCTGTTGTAATTTGAGAACCAATGGTACAAAAAAATTTTGTTTTCCACAGTTGGATGTCTGGGTTGGTCCTCTATAAGATTGTCTTACAGGATTTTATAGTATCTTTAATAACATAGAAGTTATATGAGGTAGCTCGTATTGCTGTTACATGTATACAAAATTGTTAAAAACAAAAAAAAATAATACACTAAAATATTTACCACTGGAACGATTGTGAAGCAAGACTCTCATTTTTATAAGCGAAGCAAAGATTCAGTAATGTAAGAAATGAATAAGAAATATTAAATGTCAAAACCATCACTTTCACATATATAAATAACAAACGACCCAGTCATAAGGATTCATCATCACAGCTAACTCTATCGCCGGAGTGGTCCAGTTACAGTCGGTTGAATTAGACCTCCAGTTACAAGCTCGGCTCAGCTTTAAACATCCACCGTGCTTTTCAGCCTTAGTAGTTTGAATCTTATTTGAAATTATAATTAGTGCTACAAACAGGGATTAATTTAAAACGTCAGAAACCTCTAATGAAAATGCAGCATTTCGCAAACGTGAAAGTTTACACGCAGCAAACTTTAACATACATAAACTTATTAAACGAATAATATTTACTCAGATTAGCACTGCACACTGCTTTGCTCGATCCAACTACCTCGGGTATTAAAAAAATTGTCGTGTTCAGGATTTTTAGATTTTCAAAATGTATTTTAAATCGTTCTAAAGAAGATTAATGTTGTAATATTGTTTGAGAACCCTTTTCTGATTACGCATACATTGAATTTTTATGTATAGTAATATTTTACTGTATTTCAGAAGATATACGCTGTCCCATGATAACTTTTTAATATTTGGTTTTACTTATGTCATTACTATTGTTTAGTTTAAAAGTATTAAAAGTACATATTTTAAATCTGATTTTATTTCTAATTTAATTAAAAAAACTGTATAGACTGATTTAGATGCAGAATTAAATTATTAACAACTTTTAATAGAATGTTTGGTCAGAATTATATTATTAACAACTTTTAATAGAATGTTTGGTCAGTGATATATTTCTTTGCAGGAAGCGTCAAATCCCGGACCCCAAAGATGTTAGTGGAAGGGGAGGGGCCGCAGGGGTAGATTTAATTTGTAAAAATTGTTTGTCGGCTGTGTTCTCAAGATCCACAGGCCGATTCGATTCCTCTGAGTCACCTACCCCATATACAGGGTGTTATATTTTAATAGACCCAGCAAATATCTCGCTTATTTATCAACTTAGCAATTTCTTTCATATAACATGATTTATACAGCAACATGTAAGCTATTTGATAACGGATGTACATTCATGATATCACTTCCGGTTTATTAGTAATTAATATCAACTTTGAAATTTCAAATGGAACATACTATATTTTTTTACAAATTTGAAAAGTGCATCAAATTTCCTTTACAATCATGTAAAATAATCCATATGTTACATTATTAAAAAGTAAAATGGCGGGCACTTTATTATACACCAAATCGGAAAGAGAATAGTGAGCCATGACTGTGGCTTGAAATAAAACAATTAACTAAAACAATTATAATTATTATTATTAAATGAAATAATATTTTTTTGTCATAATAATACAGAAAATTATAATAAAGAACACTTAATAACAACAAAATGATTTTATAACAGAGACTGGGAGCCATTTTGAATACCTGAAAAACCTGATTTTTGGGTACTTTGAAGATTTTTTCTTCACCTTTAGGAAAGGGTAAACCCCAATGTCGGTTATATTGACTTATTCGGTATTGATCTGGGAATACCAGAAAAAAATTCAGCCAATTTGAAGCAAATTGAAAAAAGTTATTGGCCAGAATCTAAAATAAGGTGCAAAAACGGCGTTTTGAGGTGCTCGGTGCTGCCTGGGTATTCATCAGAAAAATGTTTCAGCACATCTCCACAACTTTTTGGATGGAACTCTTTCATTTGAAACCCTAGAGAACGAAATTTATTTTTTTCGACCCACCCTAATATATATATATATATATATATATATATATATATATATATATATATATATATATATATATATATATATATATATATATATATATATATGTATATATCCTCCGTCAGTACGATGGATAGCGATACGGAATTCGAATTCGGATATCCCAAGTTAAAATCTCCATCAAGCTAAGAATTATATAAACTATCACACTACGGCTCGGTGAGTGCGGACCCTGTACTGTAATTGGTATTGAACAGTGGCCAATCCTACCCGATTGTGCCAATTGTAATAGTGGCCAATGTATGTGGCTGTACAAAAGCCACTTTGGCAGTGACACGCGAAAAACAGGGCAGAACGGCCTTAATTCGCGCGGAGCCTAACTAATATTAGAGGGAACACTCCCAATAATAATTTTAACGTTTTAACGGACAATCTCGGAAATGACAGACGAAGGGATATCGGATATTAACAACAAGGGAAAATGTACTTTAACTTCAACCAACCTTAATAGCTGTAGATGATGGCAGGTTGCTCAGGAGTCATCAGCGGCTGGTGGGTCTCGAAGTCATCTGAGTGCTAACGAATGACAAACACACACACCACACTAAGGTAGTTTGGATAGGTACACTTTCCTCAAGAAACACAACCACCCTTCTATTACGTTTAACACTATTTATTATAAATATATATATATATATATATATATATATATATATATATATATATATATATATATATATATATATATAACTTAACTTTCTCAAACCACCAACTTAGTTTTTAAAAAAGATTTATTTAAGTATTACAATTACATGTGTTTCTACTTCTAAGTCTGAATCTGAACTGACTAACATTATTACATCTACATACTAAATAACTTTACATATTACTAATGTCACGTTCGGGGGAAGGTGTCTATGTCAGCAGTTTGGTGATGAGTGGAACACTATAACTCCTCCCTCCTTAGAATTGAGCTCCCCCTGGAAGTTGAAGTTCGATGTCCTCTGGCTGAATTTCGGGTGGTGTCCTTCTTGAGCAGGATCGTGCAGCTCTTTTTGTTCTTATCCATTTTATGGAAAAGTAGCCGGCGGTGATTGCAATCATGATATACAGCAACAGAGACCAAATACTGGGAATATGAATGTTGATGAATTCTTCTTTTATAGGGACCATTGGGTTAAAGGAGATATCATTGAGTTTTAATGGATTTAGGTGAATGGAGAAGTTTGTAATATGTTGTGTTTGAATTTTGAAGTTTAATTTAGGTAATAGTAATGGTCGTCCTTGAATTTTATTTGAAAATACAAATTTTTGTTCTTTAAAGTAAATTTCACAATTATCCTCATTGTTTATTAAGTAGATTCCCACTAATGGTTTGATGCTAGTTTCTTGGAGGCATTTAATTACTACATTTTCTTCCTTAGGGAAGACGGCTAGGTATTTGTTGAGTTCTGGAATCACTTCAATGTGGTTTTTTATTAAATTTATTTTTGTGTAATGGCAGTGGTTTGATGTCTGCTCTTGGAATATTTCTTCCTCGCAGGTTGAAGAAAAGTGGGCATGATATTTATTAGGACATTGGAATATTTTTGCTCGTACACACATGTCACTTAAAGGAATAATTTCCTTATCCGATTTTAGAAGATATTTTGTATTTGGAATGATTGTAACAAAATCTGAACCATATTTTGTTGGAATAGGATATAAATAAAATAATTCGAAATTTTTTTCAAAGTTGATTGGGGTGGAAATAAAATAAATTATTTGTGTAGGTTTCACTTTACAGTTAATTTTTAATAAGGATTCAAAATCAAGTAAATTTTCTTGTCTAGGTTCGAATGGCAGTTGTGCATGATAGAATTTAGATATTTTATTAAGTTCTGACAATAATTCAAGAGGGTGTATTATACTCGGGTGTAGGGTTCTTAATTTACAGAAGGTAATAGAGTTCTCAACATCTTGTAGGATATTGAGCACCGAGTTATATAGTAAAATTAGTTGGTCGTAAATATTTTTGGCATAAAGAATGTCTTGGATATGCATATTATTTATTATTTCTGAAAGTTGTAAAATTTTAGATTTTAATATTTCTTCATTATGTTGAATGTCAATAACTGTTTTATTAAAATTTGTGATAATTTGGTAGTTTACTGAATACGCTTGTTTAATTTGATTTTCTAAATTATGCTCATTTTCTTGCATATGTGCTAACATGTCATTATATCTTTTACCGTCTTCGGCGTCCAAATTTCCGGTTAAGGATTTGAAAATAGTTCCCAATCCATCTATGAGGCCACGTTTATTTCGGTGACTAGCGTGTAATCCGATGTTTGTAATTTTAGTGTCTATGCTGGTTCGGATGAATTCTAATATTTTATCGTAATTATTGAGTTCATGGAGATACTGCGTGTTGTTGGAAATTGTTGATTTTAGTGTTTTGTATTGTGTGTTTAAACTATCATACTGATCTAGAAGAGGTTTGAGATTATAGTAGTGTATGAATGTGTGTGTAGTTTTTTCAAGCTTGGCAGGACCTAGGTTGATGGGAAGGATTCCAATGTTTTCTGTTATGTTTCTTATGATTGTTCCTCGCCCGCATGCGATCAGCCTGGAAGTGATTCAAATTGATAAGTTTTGTGTCGAGGTCGTTTTATGTTAGAAAGATGTATTTTTTCTACTGTATTACCATGAGTTGGCTTTAATTTGCCAGTTTTGAGTGTTTTATTTAATTTAGATAGTTTTTCGCGTTTGAATTTATTTCTGGTTTTTTGCTGTTTTTGTTTATTTTTGACATATACTGTATCCGATATCTCGGGTAAATTTTCTCTAATTTCATTAAATTTACCAATCACTTTTTCCTTGTTCTCTTTTAATTTATCGTTAATTGTTCCGTAAAGTAATTTTGTTTTATTTTTATGATTTTCTATATAATTATTTATAAGCTGTTTATTTAAGTCGATATTAAAGGGTGATTCTGTATCTAGGTGACCGGTAATGATTTCACATGGTTTGAGTTTTGTGACTGAGTGATTTGTGTTGTTATACGCCAAAAGGGCGTAATTTACTTTGGATTCAATGGGTTCGGTTTTATATTCGTTTTGATTGTTAAACAATCGAACGTGTTCGATGAGGGTAGAATGAAAACGTTCAATCGTACCATTAGAATCAGGATGCTGCGAACTTATAAAATGGATGTCAATTTTGTGTAGTTGTAATAGTTCCTTAACGACAGAGTTTTTAAATTCTAATCCGTTGTCCGAAATGATTTGTTCTGGTATACAATGGTGTGTGAAATATTTAACTAAATTATTAACGACTTCTATACCTTGTCCGGAGTTTAATTTATAGGCTTGTGCGTATTTGGAAAATGAGTCTATTATAGTTAGGAATTTGACGTGTTCTAATGTAATGCTGTCGATATGCAAAATTTGGAAAGGTTTAGTAGCTGTGGGTGTGATGTTAAATTTTAATTTTAATGGTTTTCTGTCGTACTTTGTTATTTGACACGTTTCGCAGCTATTAATAAATGTTTGTATAGATTTCCTTAATTTAGGCCAGTAGTATTGTTGTTTTATACGTTTTTCTATTTCGTCGATTCCCCGGTGATTAGTTTTACTGAGATGGTGATTTGTTATGATTTGTATGATTTCTTCTTCGTCGATTACGTCAGTTAGATATTGAGTGCATTTAACAAGTTTTATCTCAGAATTTTTAAAGTAATTTTGAAGTGTTAAGCTTAGTTTTACATATAATTCATTTTTGAAATAAATGTGATATTTTACCTTAGGAACAATGTATTCTTTAAGGAATGTTATCATTTCGTTTTTGCAATTGTTTTTTGAAAATTCAACTAGAATCCTTTGTTTTGTTTGATTATATAATTTAAGTATTTTAGGGGGTTTAGGGTTATATTCGACTTCTGATATTATTATTTGATTTTTCCCATAATTAATTGGGCATTCTACAATCGGGATTCCGATAATGGGGTTTTCTCTGTTAGAGTGTACTGTGATATCGCTTTCGCTTGGAGTGTCGTCATCGTTTATCTGAGTAGATTGCGCGTCACCTACTTCAACTGCTAGGGATTGTGCATCGTCATCGTTATTCCTATCTTTAGTCTTTTCTAATTCCTTATAAAAATTTTCCATATATTTGTTTAATTGTTCAATGTTATCTGATTCATTTATATTTAATTGAATTCGAGAAATTTCAGGAAGTTCGAAAACTGTTATCATTATATCAGTATTTTGGAAAATGTACTCTATCATTGATTTAACTTCATGCCAATTTAATTCGTCCAAGCCACAAGCAATTTTAGGAATGCTCAAATTTTTTATTTTTTTATTTAGACAGAATTCTTTTAATTTTAAAAGTGTATAAAATAAACCTTGTTTAGTAGGTTTGTTGAAATATCTTTCTTTTGTTATTAAATAAATTAAATATTTATTTTGATATTTTAAATAGACTAGATTATGAAGTTGTGGTTTTTGTGCTTGGAGTTTATCAACGTTACTAAATTTAATTTTAAATTTTTCTGCTATTCCAGATTTCATTTGTAAGTCTTTACTTACACAATGAGCTAGACTAGAATCTGGTGGTGCATTAAATAAATCACCTGTTACTTCTATAATGATATTTTTAGAATTTTGATTTTTATTATTTAAGTAATCCTGATATATAATTAAAGGTGAATCGTTATCGAAAATTTTTGGTGTGTTTTGGGTTACGTCGTCGTCTTTTGGTGGGATGCGGCTAAGTGCATCGGCATTGGTGTTGAGTTTGCCTTTTTTATATACTATTTCATAATCGTACTCCTCAAGTTTGAGGCGCCACCGAATTAGTTTTTGACTACACTGTTTTAGTGACATTAGCCATTGTAACGGTCTATGGTCTGTGTAAATTTTGAATTTGCGTCCGAAAAGGTATGGTCTAAAGTATTGGGTCGCCCAAACAATAGCTAAAAGTTCTTTTTCTATTGTTGAGTAGTTTGTCTCGGTTTCGTTGAGTGTTCTGCTGGCGTAAGCTACAGGAAGGTCATTGCCAAGGCTGCCTTGTGATAACACGGCACCTAACGCTACGTTGCTTGCGTCAGTCGTCAGATTAAATTCTTTCTCGAAATCTGGGTATTGGAGTAAGGGTTCGTTAGTCAGTAAATTTTTGCAAAGTTCAAAACATTGTCTGTATTCAGGGTTGTTTATGTCAATAATTGCGTCCTTTTTTAAGCACTTTGTGAGAGGTTTGGTTAATTTTGCAAAGTCTTTAATAAACTTCCGATAATAGCCTAAAAGTCCCAAAAAACCTTTAATTTGTTTACTAGTTTTCGGTATAGGATAATTTAAGATGGCTGATATTTTATCTGGATTCGGTCTCACGCCTTCGGGTGTAACGATGTGCCCGAGATAAGCTACTTCTTTTTTTAAAAATTCCGACTTGTCAACTTGAATTTTGAAATTAGATTTTCTAAGTCGATCGAATACTAATTTTAAGTTAAGTAAATGTTCTTGAAGGCTAGTGCTAAACACAATTATGTCGTCGAGGTAAACGAGGCATTTGTCGTGTGTAAGTCCGCGTAAAATGTTGTCCATAACTCGCTGAAATGTCGCTGGTGCGTTTTTTAGACCAAACGGCATTCGCAAGAATTCGTAGTGTCCGTCTTCAGTATTAAATGCAGTTTTAGGTATGTCTTGTTTGTCCATTTCTATTTGATGGAAGCCCGATGCCAAGTCGAGTGTAGTGAAATATTGACAACGTCCGAGTTTGTCTAAGAGGTCAGTAATGTTTGGAAGTGGGTATTTGTCACCTATGGTCTTTTCGTTTAATTTTCGGTAGTCTATGACTATGCGCCATTTCCTTTTACCTGATGCATCAATCTTTTTGGGAACTACCCAAATAGGGGAGGACCACGGGGAGTTTGAAGGCTTAATGATGTTTTGTTCTAACATTTTGTTTACCTGATTTCTTACTTCTTGCCTATGTACGTTGGGGTATCGATATGATTTAGTATAAATTGGAATTTCATCTTGAGTTTTAATACTATGTTTTATTTGGTTGGTAAGAGTCAATTTTTGATCATCAGAATAAAATATGTCGGGATAGTCTTTAAGTAAATTTAACACAGCATTTCGTTCTTCAGAGTTCATATGTGCTGTTCTTATTTTCGAAAAATCAAAATTAGTTTTCTCAACGTGTGTCATGTTTAAATTTGGACCGGTATAAGTTTCATAATTATCAATTTTTTCTGCGATAATTGGTTTTAAGAGATTAAAATTTATTGCCTGGTCAGAAGTGTTAACGATTGAACATAATGCGTGGTAGTTATCTGCGACCGTAATGCACTCTGGTATTCTCAAATGTGTCGTTTTTATTTGGGGTATTAATACAGTTCCTTGTTTTATATCTACTTTAATTTTAATAATCTTTTCAGAATTTGGTTCTACAATATTCTTATTTATAACTGATATATTATTTACATTAGAATCATTTAATGATTTATGAAATTGAATTTTGATTTTTGCATTGGGTGTTATAATTAAATCGTTATGTGTATCAATTAGAATTTTTAATAATTTTAGATTATCCATGCCTAAAAGTAAGTCGAATTGTTCATGAAAGTTAAAAAGATGATACTTAAGATGTGACAATTTCTTATCTTTGTTATTAAATATCTTTGAAATGGGAACTCTTGTACTGTGTAGCTCAGTGGACGTGCCGTGAGCAGTGGTAATTTGAAACGGGTCATTGCGAATGGAATTCTTGTAATATTTATGTGCTATGTCTGGTTTAATGAAGGATTTAGTACTTCCAGTGTCAACGAGAATTTTTAAATTATGCTCGGGGGTTATAATGAAAGGAAGTTTGCTTTGGTGGTTAGTAAGATTTAATAGTTCGATTGTTGGAAAGGGTCGATGTCCGAGGCTGTTTCTCCTAAAAAACAGTTAGCGGATTGATCAGGAATATTATCGTTATTTATTTCGTTTTGGTCAGTAAGTTGTTCTTGTTCGTCACAATCATAATTTTCTAAATTATTAGCTTGTTCTATGTCTTCAATATTAAATAGTTCTTCTGCTACGTACTTAGGTAAATTTGATCTGAATTGGTTTTGTCCGAAGGGCCTTTGTCCAAACTGAGTTTGTCTCTGGTGAAACGGATTCGGTTGAGAACGGGATTGTTGAGTGTTTCGGGTGGAAATACTCATTGGAGTAGGTTTTGGATAATTTTGGCTGGTAGATGGGCCTTGGTTATTGTGTGGAATATTATTTCGTGGTGTAATCATTTGTTGATTATTATGACGTACTGGAGCTCTGTTATATGGGTTGGAATTATTAGGAAAAGGATTTGTATAATATGTTGGTCTAGGAGAGAAATGCTTTATGTTGTGTGTAGGTGGTTTGTGATTTGGTTTGAAATTGTTTGAGTTAATGCTCTTAGATGGTTTGGAGATATGTTCAAATTGAAAGTCGTTCGCTAACATGCCTAGCGCGGAATTTAAATCTGAAGGATTTTTTGCTCTCATAAGCTGACCGATAGGTTCCTTCAAACCGCGTAGCAATATGCGTAGAGCATAGTTTTGGAAATAATCATTCATGACAAGAGCTACGGCAGCTGTAGCATGAGTTGAAATATAAGAAATTTGTAAATTTAAAATGTGCTGCAATCTTCCGTAAAAATCGAAAACAGTTTCATTTGAATTTTGCTTAAGATCGGTCATTTCAATATTTAATGTAAACCAATCGCGTTTATCTGCGAACGCGTTCAATAATGCATCTTTCAAATCGTCCCATGTTTTGACCGTACAACTTGCAATATTAATTGCAGCGTCGCCCTTAATTTTTGTTATTATACTATTCATCAGATATTCATTTTGGAAATCTGTTGGGTCGGCGACAATATAAAATTTGTTTACAAGTTTCTCGCAAATATCAATAAAACGAGGTAATAATTCACGTTCGCCATGAAATTCAGGCAGCATATCAAGGTATTCTTTTTTTAGAACTGGCACTGCCATTGTAAATTGGGGTTGTCTTATAATAAAATTTGTATTTAAATTAGTTTCAATAAAATCTTCAAGATCTGGTTCAGATTCTGAATTTGAGCTTGACTCAGAATTAATAAAAATAGTGTCTCTAAATGACATGTATGACTTACAGAAATATTAGTGTCCACTTCATGTGCCCTGAAGTCGTCCACGGGGTTAAGAATGACGGCCGAAGTTCTCTGATGTTCGTTCAGATGGTTACGGATGTCGAATCTTGGCTTCTGCTGTAGTCTCGAGTTGCTCTGGTTGGTGTGGTTCGGAAAGGTTTTGATTTTTCTTTTTTCTTTTTTCTTGTTCGATAGCCAATTTAATCACAATGTGAAACAAATTATATTCGTTAATTTGTATTGACTATCCTACCAGGACTGCGCCACTTAACTTTCTCAAACCACCAACTTAGTTTTTAAAAAAGATTTATTTAAGTATTACAATTACATGTGTTTCTACTTCTAAGTCTGAATCTGAACTGACTAACATTATTATATATATATATATATATATATATATATATAGTTTACACAACACAGGACAAACAAATACAGAATTTGAGCACTTGCTCGTAATTAAATTATAGCAATATAATTTAATTACTCTAGAACTAAAAACAGTAGGTCAAACAAACTATAAACCAAAAAAGTTTGAGACGATGAGTTGAACTTAAACACTAAAGCATTTCTAGCTTTTCCAAGTGATTATCAATCTACTGACCAGGTTCTTCCAAAGAGCTGGAGTCAACTCAATCACTAAAGCATTTCTAGCTTTTCCTAGTGATTATCAAACTACTGTCTCGGCTCACCCAAGGAGCTGGCGTCACAACAGGTGACCCGCATCCAAAGAGCTCGACACACTTGAACTAATAACAGTAGTTCGAGACAACTTAACCACTAAATCATTTCTAGCCTTTACAAGTGATTCACAACAATTTACTGATCAGGCTCTAGCTCATCCAAAGAGCTAGCGAGAACTTTACTAAACAGGCACACCAGCTCATCCGAAGAGCTGATGAGAACTTTAAACAATATCGTACTGATCAGGCACCAGCTCATCCGACGAGCTGGCGAGAACTAACTAAGCTCGGAGCAACCAGAAGGGTGCTGAGAACTTACGGGGAGATGCATTAGGTATCTTTATCAATGACTACGTGTCAATTCCTTCTAGAAGGAATATAATTTGCATCATCTTGTCGGCATATCAAAGATCTACCGCAGACGCTGAATAGGCAAAAGTCAATCTATATTGTTTATAGCTGAGGAAATTATCAATTAAATAACAATTAATTCCAAGTAATTGAAGCTACAAATATGTTCATTCTAAATCAACAATAATAATTTAGTCTACAACTCATCAGCTAAAAACAATTATGAATGTGCATGATGAAATGCATCAACCGCGATACCGCATTGTTACAGTATGGTCCTGTTGTACAGTGTAACATGAATAAATAAATATATATATATATATATATATATATATATATATATATATATATATATATATATATATATATATATATATATATATATATATATATATGTTTGGGCGTTTTCCCGCGCTTTGCAGAATTGAGGCGAAGTCCGTCACTGCGCTGGTCAGTCGGCGGTTAGCTGGCTCGCGCGTCTTCTTGCGGTCGTCCAGGGATTTTCGTTGACATCCATTTTGCAGTCGTCATCGGTCAAGAGCAGTTTTGAATGATACTCAGAGTATACGAATACATCATTAAACATATGTTATTCTTAGTATTAGTTACATTTAAAAAAATATAAGTTTGTGGTATATCTGAAATATGAAACAAGAAAATAATAACATGACATTAGTTAATCACTAAAAATATGTATCTTTTTTACTTAAAACAATTTTCTCAATATGCTATAGTTTAATTAAAAATTAAGGAAATCTACGAATATAACATTTTTTGTCCATATCAGTTGACCTATTCAAATTTTCGGGAAAACCAAAACATCATTAAATTGGCCTGATAATACGAGTATATTAACCAATAATTGAGCACCGAATACATCAAATGAATTATAAATAAGAATTTCAGCAGATTTTCAAATACAAGTACATTCGCAAGATTTTTTGTTTTGATACAGAACTTCCCAATTATGTTAGACGTATAATGCCTTATATATCACTATACTCTTAATGTTATACTTTCTTATCATATTTATACCGGGTTAACAGTTCAATACTTGATATGAAACAGAAAGAATTATTTCAAAATTCGCAAAATTAATTGCACTTTACACATTTTTAGTGCCACTGATTTGATGAATATTTCGAATATATTAATAATTAAATTATAATTATAAACACCACAATAGTTCATTTATTTATTATACAATATCAGATAAGTACCAAATAGTAGCGTTATAAATATAATTTTACTATTAATAAATTGGAAATAACTCGCAAACCAGTTATTCTAAAAATATGCCATTAATATTGTGAATTTTCAATAAATTATGTTTGTTTCATAATCAGTACGTTGAGTACTATATACTTTAAGTTGTGAAACGCTCTGTATCTGATTGAATATATCGAAATCACTATTCTATTTGAGTCTATGTTTGTAGGTTTAGAATTCAACTTAAATGTCTTGCACTTTGTGCACTCCACATATTATTTAAATCCAATTCTTTTAATGCCTTTGTAATTATAGTACACCAATCATATTTATTAACTTCCTACTTGTGTTAGAGTCCAGTGTATTTAGTTTATTGTGACATAGTTTTGGATATCTTTTGTCATCCACTTTTGGTAACTTCAACCACGAATGCAGAGTGCAGTTTAATATTAATGTTGAAATATTGCTTTCACCGGTTTCATGCTGTATTATATAGTTTGTGTTAAAGTTTAACAAAGACATTTGTATTTAATAATTTTGGTGTCATTTTCCTGTTTTTTTTTAATGTTGGTACTACATGTTTTTTGACATCACTTTTTCAGTTGTTAAATAGAAAATTGTAACACAAATTGTTTTATATAAGTATATTAAAAATTAATGCAATAAAGGATTTATAAACGGATGTACTCTGTGTTATTGAGTAAACAACGACAGGTTATGGGCCTAGGTGCGCTGTTAATGAAAGCAAAAGAGAGGTTCAGCGGCTTCATAGTAATTAAAGATTCATTTGCATAGCAGTTCTTTTTTTGAGGTTATCCGGGACGCGGCGAAATGGATTCAACGAGATTGATCAACATCGGCTTCCTGGAAGGAAAGAATATCTGGAGTGCACGGAAATACAAAGTCAGTATTTGTTTGAGAGGTTTTCCGGGCGTACTTGACGTCATCGAAGGGAAGTTAGTTAAACCTGAACCATTGTCTAAAGATGCTACTGCTGAACAAAGGGCAGAGCATAAAAATGTACTCGAATCATTTCTTAAAGCTGATAGTAATGCATTAATTGTTTCAACATCGCATATGTCAGAAGATACTTTAAAACAAATAATGCGACTTTCTACTGCTCGAGAGGTTTGGGTGAGCTTCACAAATTGTTTAACAGCGTATCGGAAGATAAATTATATGATGTCTGTATGCAGATGATGACATCGCTTTGCATATGTTTAAATTAAAGAATTTGTGGAATGATTTGAAAACTGAAATGAGTAGAGATGCACAAAATAATATTGTAATGCCTTATTTGTTTTTGATATGCAAAATACTGGGTACGTTACCGGAAGAATATTTTTCGTTCAAATCCAGTTGAATGCTTATGTTCCGGAATGACAGAACTATTGACAATCTGACGAATCAACTTTGTGCTTATGAGAAAGCTCTGTCAAGTAAGGGAATTGAACTCTCAGCTGGAGAAGCATTGACAGTTAATTCTTCTGAACAAAAACAAGGTGATTATAAGCTGAATAAGAAATATTCCACTTGTAATTACTGCAAGAAATTCGGTCATATTTTTAAGAATTGTCGAAAGTGGATTGCAGATGGCAAACCACCGAAACCAGATACAAAATCAAAAGCTACAGGTTCGTCACACAATAATTCGACAAATATGATTCTTCTTGCTGTCACGTCAGTTGTGATGGTCACTGATTGTGACAGTGATGGTTGATACGTTGATAATAAAGCCACAAGTCACGTCACAAATAACAAAATATTTTTTATACGGCACTCAGGCATACAATGGTATTTAAAATACTTATTTCACTTATTCATCGTCCACCATTTACGTGAACTACCTGTATATCTACAGATGAGATTTTAAAACCATTTCAGTTTTCGCAATTCCAGTTTCTTTTAATAATCATTGAAGCAACAACCGTTCTTTTTAAATACAATGATCTGTTACATAATACAATATTTTTAAAATAAACACAAAACCGCAAAACCATATCCTTCTAGCAACATTATACCCGTTTTAAATGCATAACATATACCACGGTCCGGACAGACGATGTTCAGTTCCTCGTATGATGGATGACAGTCCCGCTAGTCCTGGCTCCGGCTGGTTCCTGTATAGAATGCTGGCATCACGTTGCTGTCGCCGCGGGATAGATTATATACGATTATTTCATACATACACGGAATACAGAATGAATATTTATATGGGTTTTAAAATTGAAATTGTGATTGTATTACGTTAAAATGACGGAGTTGAATAGGATAGTGCTTTTTTCTATGTATAGTAGAATTATAGGTATGTTTTTGTTGTGTTAAAATATTGTTTTCATCATATATTAACATGTAATTCTTGTAATTTTAGTAGATGTGTGGTGTGAACATTAAAAGTGGTCAAAACCAAAAATATATGTGAATTTTTTTGGCTAATTTAATTGCTGGTTTTATTTAAAAACTTAAGACTTGTATTAAATTAAAGTGTATCATAACAAATAATAGTATATTATACAACGACGTTATAATGGATGCTCTTATTTCCGAGGATGAAGTTTGCAACCCGAGCGAGCGGAGCGAACAAGGGTTGTAATCACCCGAGGTAATAATAGCCATTATAGCGAGTTGTATATTATACTTTATATACGACTAACATATACGACTAATTTAATAAAAATTAGTCAATTTTTATATTATTTATTATCTATTAATTTTACATCTATTTACCTAATAAATTTACATCTAATTGAAATGAGTAAATGGAGTAAAAATACCATAATGAAGATGATTTGTATTTTCCACCTAATTCAGTAAAATATGCCAACAATACATTTTCTGAATACGAATTTGTCTTCATTTTAGTCGAGATTTTAGTCGTATATAAATATTATTATCAACAATTAAAATATTTGATTTCTCTGTTAAATGTGTTATTTTTTCACACAAGTGCAGATAGGTAAAATGCCAAATTCAAAGTTGTCAAGATCTTGTGTGCAATACGTTGAAAAAATGTATTTTTCCGTTCAGGAGGCGGGTTTTGAATATCGTCTACGAATAATATGAAAATATGTAAATTTTACTAATTGTTTTTGTTATATACTAATTATTTTAAAGGAAAATTAAAAAAAATAATTACGACCTTAATGTATTTAGTTTCAATAGCGATCACGGTCAAAGCCATTATCAATTCTGTAAAATTAATAGAATTAATTAAAAAGAAGTAAACTATGTAATAAGTTTTTAATTGCGATAATTTTACATTTAAAATATTATAAAACTTATGTCCTAACGTTAAACGAGCGTGACAACCAATAAATATAAAGTTGCAAACAATAAGATGAAAACATATAATTGTAAACAAAAACGTATTTGCAAACTATCTTCTTATTTCAATTACATATATCAATTTTCTTTTATTTTTAAAAACAAATCTTAAAATTCAAGTCTTATTAACGTAATTGACCTGCATTGATGTATAATTTTTAAAAAAAATTTTCGTCCGTTATGTGCCGGACAGCCATCATGCTGGTACCAGACGATACTATTATCATTAGAGTAAGCTTCCAATTCTAGTCCAATATGTCAAATAATGTCAGACACAACAAACAAATTATTGTTTTATTTATCATGGCACTCTGATAATTGCTTTCAAGCGTGTATTTTTTTTGCTTCTAACCCGGACTTAAGAAACAATTGAACAACAAACTTATATTCTATGAATGCAGTTTTTGATTCTGAACATTTTTCTTCCGTGCACTTTTGTTTTAAAATTAATAGGTAAAGAGATATCGGTAAATCAAAACGTTAACATTGAATTTCCTATGTTCGGAAAAAAGTAGACACCCAGTATATATATATATATATATATATATATACACAGGGTGTAACAGTGAAACCGCCTATATTTTCTTTATTATTATAGTTACAAAAAAATATTATAAAGCAAAGTTGTAGAAGACCAAGTGGGCCATCTGCTTAAAGAATTAAATATATATATATATATATATATATATATATATAGATATATAGATATATATATAGATGTAGGTTATGGTGATTTCAATAATGATAAAACACTGGCTCGGATATTTTAACAGTTGCGCAGTTTCTTCCGAAATTTTCTAAATCCATTTTTTTGAGTGGATCAGTCTCCCATTCTTTTCATTTCAATTAAACTTTTCTAACTATATCCCTCCATTGTTTCCTGTCTCTTGTTTTGCTCTGCCATCTTTGAATCCCTGCTACTCTTAGATCTTCTTCCACCTCACGTATCCATGTGTCTTTGGGTCTTCCTCTTCTCTTTCCCTTTGGCCACCATTCTACTATTGCTTTAATCGCATCCTTTTCTTCCGCTCTCCATACATGCCCAAGCCATCTGACTCTCTGCTGTTTAATTTTTTTAACTATGTCCTCGCCTCCTAATTCATGTTCTATTTCGTAATTCATTAAGTGTGTATATTCATTTTCCGGTGTTTTTTTTTGTCCTAATATTGATCTCATTATTTTTCTCTCCATTATTCGCAATTTTTCTTCATCTTTTTTCGTCATTGTTATTGTCTCAGCAGCATACATTGTTATCGGTCGTATTATCGTTCTGTATATCCTCATTTTTGTGGTTTTTGTAATTATTTTGTTATTCAGTAATTTTTTGTTAGCATAAAATGCTCGATTTGTTGCCAATATTCTTTCTTCTATTTCCGCCTCACTTTCTCCTTTGCTTGTTATCGTGATCCCTAAGTATTTAAACCTGTCCACTTGCTCAAATTTGTATTCTCCTATTTTAATCTCATTATTTTCAGCGGTTCTTCCAATTATCATCATTTTAGTTTTTGTTTCATTTATTTTCATTTCTATTCTTTTTCCTTTATTTACTATTTCCTGCAATATTTCTGTTGTGATTTTCCTGTTTTTTGACATTATCACAATATCATCTGCGTATGCTATCACCTGTCCTCCTCTTGTTCTAAGCGTCCCTTCTTTTTCTATATTTTTCATTACATGTTCTAATGCCATATTAAACAGAGTTGCTGATAATGAGTCACCTTGTCTTACCCCTTTATTAACTTCAAATTCATCTGTTTCGCCTTTTTGCGTCTTCACACTGTTTTTTGTGTTTCTCATAGTCATCCAAACTAGTCTTCTTAATTTTGCTGGTAATCCTAGTTCCTCTAGGGCTATCATTAACTTATGCCTTCTAGTGGAGTCAAACGCCTGTTTGACATCGATAAATAGCATTTCTACATATATATTATATTCGAGAGCCTTTTCTATAACTTGTTTAACCGTATGTATTGCATTAACCGTCGATTTTCCTTTGGTAAAACCGCATTGGTATTGTCCTATTATGCTCCCTGTCTCATTTACTAGAATTCTTTGGATTAATGTTGAGAGAATTTTATATGTCGTGTTCAGTAACGTAATACCTCTGTAGTTGCTGCATATTTGTTGGTCTCCTTTCTTGTGTATCGTTACTATTCTTCCTTTTGTCCACTCTTCCGGAATACTTTCTTCATTCCATATTTTTTTGATTAGCTTGTATATTCGCTGTTGTAGCTCTTCCCCTCCATATTTTATTAACGCGATGTTAATTCCATCTTTCCCGGGTGTTTTACCATTTCGGCTATTCTGTATTATCTCTTTTATCTCCTTTAATGTTGGTTCTTCCACTCTCTCGTTTCCGTATGTTTCTTGCACATTCATTGTATTACTTTGTTCTGGTTCCGTTAAAAGTTCTTTAAAGTGTTCTTTCCAGGTTTGTTTATATTCTTGTTCATTTTCTGTCAATCTTCCATCTTTGTCTTTTATGCCACATATTTTAACCTTATGTACTTTGTTTTGTTCTCTTATCTCTTGGTAGAATTTCTTGGTGTTTATATTTTTTCCTTCTTCCTCTATATTCTTTAGTTTATTTTTAATCCACTCCTTCTTATTTTTTCTTATAATTTTGTTACATTCTTGTCTTATTCTCTCATATTCTTCCTTGTCTTCCTCTTTCTTTGTTCTTAGCCATTTTAGTCTTGCCCCTGCCTTTTTTCTTACTATTTCCTGGCATTCCTTGTTGGACCATTCCTTCGTTCTTTTTCCTGGTTGTTCTAATCCTATCCATTTCTTGGTCGCTTTTTGTATGCATTCCTTTATGTTACTCCACTCTGTCTCCGAGTCTCTTTCCTCACATTTCTTGTATAAATAGCTATCTATTTCCGTCTCATAGCTCTCTCTTATGCTCTCATTACTTAGTCTTTCTATATTCCATGTCCTCTCTTGCTTTTTAGCTTTACTTATTCTTCTTAATTTATTTTTCACTGTCGCTGTTACCATGTAGTGATCCGAGTCTGCACACGGTCCTCTATATGATCTTACATCCATTATTGCTGACTGCTTCCTTTTAGTAACTAGTACATGATCAATCTGACTATTGTATTTTTGATCTGGCGATGTCCATGTCACTTTGTGCTTCATTGGGTGGCTATATTTTGTACTACTTATTATTAAATTCATTTTTGTTGCCAATCTGCATAGCCTCTGCCCATTATCATTTGTTTTGTCATGAATTGTGTATTTTCCTGCTATATTTTGAATGTAATCTTCCTTCCCTATTTGTGCGTTAAAGTCGCCTAGAATTATCACTGTATCTTCCTTAGGGATATTCTCTATTTCGTCTTCTATCTTTTCATAGAACACTTCTTTTTCTTCTATTGAGGCATTTTCCGTTGGCGCATATATGTTCAGTTAGGATATATTTGAAGGTTTTTCACTTATTCTGCAATATGCAATTCTCTCGTTTATTGCTCTGAATTCAGTTACTTTATCTCTATGCTCCCCTCGAATGATGAAAGCTACCCCGTACTGACCTTGTTTTTTCCCACCTGAGTGTAGCGTGTTGTAATTGTTTTTGCTGATCATCCCTTCTCCACTCCATCTGGTTTCCTGTATGGCCGCCACATTTATTTTATATTTTGTCATTTCATTAGCTATCTCTTGCATTTTTCCTGGTTTTAACATAGTTCTAACATTCCATGTGCTTATTCTAAGTTTATTGCCCCCTTTATTTTTACTAGCATTAATTTTTTCTTTTTGTGCATTTCCTGCTACGCCCTCTTCATCGGGGCTGTGGGTTGCAAGTTTTTTGGTTTATTGCTTATTTTTATTGTTTTACCTTTATCACACCATTCATACCAATCTGTATCAATTTTAATCTTTCTGTATCCAATCTTCTTTAGCTTTATTTCGTAGTCACATTCACATCGCGCATGAGCTCCCAATTTTGTAGGTTGTGGTGATTTCAATAATGATAAAACACTGGCTCGGATATTTTAACAGAATATAATTATGTCTAGGGTTTAATACAGTTTAATAAAGAAAAGAAAGTAACTATTATTATTAACAACAAAATAATAACGTCTTCGTTCACAATAAATTACGTCTCAACTATTCGTCTGTTTGTGTACATAAGAAGCACCCCACCCTCAAGGAGTGAGTGTGTCTTATAGTTTAACGTGGCGGCACCTGCCTTGCGGCTCTATCCGCCACGGCCCCCATGGGCTCGGGATTGGGATACGCCCAATCAGCGCGACATCTGAGCGTACACCAAGTATACGACCGATGTCTACCAGAATGCTTTGGGGGGCAAGCCCCTCGGCCTCTCTGGTGAGAGGGGACCTATCTAAATCCCTACTGACTATGCGGGCCAGTAAACGAGCAGTACGCTGCTCACCCGTCGATGCCGTTACCGACATCTAGCCTGCATAGGCTTTCAACCACATACCCGCACCTTTGTTTCCAAACCCATGATTGATCCGAGGGCAATTACTCACCCCCGGGGCTAGAATCAATCCCCGTGCTACCAGACAACCTCTGGTCGGGTGCCGGCAGGTCTTGCACCTCCTCCTCTCCGGCCTAATAGCTTGGGGACGCGGGTTCGCTACACCCGATGAGATCCCTCCCTACCGCAAGCGATAGGAGTTCCTCATCCCCTGCTTGGTAGGGGACGTACGGCCACCATACCGTAACAGCCTGTTGCCGTCCGCGGGGACGGAACGACACCCGACTGCCCCTTACGTTGGCTCGGGAACGTGAGACCGCCACATCTCAAACAGCTCGACACCACCAGCAGCCGCACACAGCGCCTGACAGTGATGTCTCACTGCTCCCTACGTGGCTGGAGACGTGGGGTTGCCATACCCAGAGTTCTCCCCGGGTCGGGTCCGCATAGAGCGCGTCCCCTCCCCAAGTGCCCCTTCTCCTGCGTAGCTCGGGAACGTGAGATCGCCACATCCCAAACAGCTTGACACCACCAGCAGTCGCACACAGCGCCTGACAGTGATGTCTCACTGCTCCCTACGTAGCTGGAGACGTGGGGTTGCCATACCCAGAGTTCTCCCCGGGTCGGGTCCGCATAGAGCGCGTCCCCTCCCCAAGTGCCCCTCCTCCTGCGTAGCTCGGGAACGTGAGACCGCGACATCTCAAACAGCTCGACACCACCAGCAGCCGCACACAGCGCCTGACAGTGATGTCTCACTGCTCCCTGCGTAGCTGGAGACGTGGGGTTGCCACGCCCAGAGTTCTTCCCGGGTCGGGTCCGCATAGAGCGCGTCCCCTCACCGGGTGTCCCTCCTCCTGCGTAGCTCGGGAACGTGAGACCGCCACATCTCAAACAGCTCGACACCACAATCAGCCGCACATAGCGCCCGACAGTAGCGACTCGCTGCTCCCTGCGTAGCTGGGGACGTGGGGTTGCAACTCCCCAACAGCGTAACCACTGCCCCTACGTCAGCTACGAGTACGTGGAAGGCGCCAACTCTCCCAAGAGTGGGTTGACTAGTCAACCCACCCCTCGTCCGTGGCTCGGAAGGCGCGGGGTTGCCATGCCCGAGATTCAGCAGAGCAGGTTGCCACGAACCCACACCGCGTCCTCCACCTGCGCCACAGCCTTGTGCATTAGCACCACTCCTTCATCCATCACCATTCACACCCCTTCCCACCCCGCGTATATCCGCCTCCGCTGCCCGCCGCCCAAAGGCTTCGCGCGCGAAAGCCTCTCCCTCCCTATAACACGCCTCGCTGCCCAACATCCCCGCAACGTGGAGCCCTCCCCCTTGCCTAACTACTCCCAAAGCATGCAGATCCCGAATGTCCGCGTAAAGCGGGCACTCACCCAAAACATGCTCCCAGGTCTCCCGACCTCCGGCGCATGCGCATGCATCATCTTCCGCTAATCCCATCGGATGTAAGAAACCATTCATACTACCATGTCCAGTCAACAGAAAGTTCAGTCTAAGACTGGGGTCGAACCACTTCGTTCTTGCGGCAAAGGTCACATCCGGGATGAAGGAGTAGGTCACCCTACCCTTCTCCGAATGATCCCACCTGTCTTGCCAAACTTCAGTCGCTCTCTGTTTGTGTACACACGCTCTCGCACTCACGACTGACTACTGACTGCTGATGGTCGGCTGCCCGGGCCGGGGTGAAGGCGGGTAACGGCTAGCGCGCGCCCCACAACTCGGCCCTCCTGCAATTTCATCCGCCTCGGATGAAGATGAATCGGACTCATTAGCTTGCCAGGGCTTCATATTGTCGGCGCTGGACGAAGTAACGGTCGGTCCCTCGTGTGTGCCTACTTTTCTTAGGTCATAGCGGTCGTGTGGCCTCACTGCAATAATTTCATAAGGCCCCAAGAATTTAGGCTTTAACTTACCTCCGACGATGAACTGGGTGCGGTGAATGGCTACCAGCGATCCTACTTCGTAAGACTGCGCTTTTTTCCGCTTTTTGTTAAACGTCTTCTTATTTTCTTCCTGGATCTCTTGTATCCTGTGTCTTGCATCGTTTCTATCTTTATTTCTTTCTTCTTCGAAGCTACTTCTGAGCTCGTCTTCAATCAATTCTGTGATTGGAATATCTTCTTTTCTTCGCATGCTTTTCCCAATTAATAATTTGAAAGGTGTAGTATTTATACTTCGATGATATGTGCTATTTAGGACTCGTTGCAAATTATTGGTGTGTTTGTACCAGTCCTTTGGATCTTCGATAGACATCTTTATTAGAACAGAAATTATCGTACGATTTAGTCTCTCAACTTGACCATTGCCCCTTGGTACTCCAGTAGTAATCATTATGTGCTTGATACTTTCTTCTTGACAATAGGTTTGGAATTTTTGTGAGCTAAATGCCGTTCCTCGGTCACTAATTTTTATTTCTGGGTTTCCAAACGTAGACTGCTGCATCGACAACTTACTCAGAACTTCTCTAGAAGTTGTTGTTTTGGTAGGGTATAACCAACAAAACTTGGAAAAGGCATCAACCACAACGAAAAGGTAGGTATAGTTCTTGTTTGTGGAAGGAAGCGGTCCGAGGTGATCGATATGATAAGCTTGTAAAAGATATTCTTTAGGGATTGGATTCAGATACCCCTCTTGTTTTCCTTGCTTCTTTGTTGCTAATATGCACGTAATACAGTTGTTGATACAATTTTCTATTTTCTTAGATAATTTTGGAATCCAATAATCCTTTTCTAAAATGTCTTTAACTTTCTTGACACCAAAATGTCCGCTTCTCTCGTGCACTTCTCTAATTAATTCTGTTTGCATCCCCTTTGGTATTACTATTAGGTCGTTTCCTTCTACTTCTTTATAGAGAAGGTCATTCTTTAAGAAATACGTTTCGTATGAGCCGTCTTCAACTAATTTTCTAATAATTCTTGAGATTCATCTTCTTTCTGATTTTTAAGAATTTTTCTTGTCACTTCTGGCTTTATTAACATCACCGGTGCACGACTAAGTGAATCGATATGTCGCATTCTTGTTCCTGCGCGATGTTTGATGGTGTATTAAAATTCAGACAACAGCAATGCCCATCCAGCGACTCTTGTAGCTAACTCCTTCTTCTTCATCGTGAGTTCAAAGGCGGAACAATCAGTTATGATTGTAAACTTCAATCCCAAAAGGTACACACGAAACTTCTTTACAGCTTGAATGATTGCTAATACTTCCAGCTCGTAGCTACTCCACTTTTGTTCTGCTGCCGTCGTTTTATGGCTATAGTAATAAACTGGATGCAACAAACCGTCTTCATCGTTCTTTTGCATGAATATGGCGCCAATTCCATACTTACTAGCATCAGTGTGTAGTTCCGTTTGAGCGTAAGGAGAGTAGATCTGTAACACAGGCTTCTCTGATAACTGATCCTTTAGTGTTTCAAATGCGACTTCATGTTTGTCTGTGAATTCAAACGATTCGTTTTTCTTCAAAAGGTCACTTAGAGGTTTGGATATTACAGCGTAATTTTGTATAAATTTGCGGAAGTATCCACTAAGGCCTAAAAAACGTTGAATTTGTTTTAATGTAGTAGGCCTATGAAATTTTTTTACTGCTAGAGTCTTGCTTTCAGAAGGTCTTATTCGGTTCTTCTCAACTTTGTACCCAAGATATTCAATCTTTGGTTTTAAAAATTCACATTTTCTCCACTTTATGTTCAGACCATATTCTTCACATAGTAGCAGCACATTTTTCAATTTGTCTATACCCTCTTCATAAGTTACGGAAGGAATGATAAGATCATCCATATAGACCAATACGTATCCAGCGATAATCATGCTCTTGAAAATGTTATTAATAAACCTCTGGAATACTGATGGGGAGTTGCATAGACCGAACGGTACTTTGCAGAATTCAAACTGTCCAGATGGCGTCACGAAAGATGTGTATTTTCTACTATCTTCGTCCACTTCAACATGGAAAAATCCATTTTCTAAGTCTAGCGTTGAGAAGTAATTAGCTCCTTGAAGCTTGTCAATTTGGTCCTCAATTAACGGTAACGGGTACCTGTCTTTTACTATCTTCTGATTTATTCGCCTGTAATCGACACATATTCTTGTACGTCCATCTTTCTTTTTTACTAGAACTATTGGACTTACAAACTCTGATGTGCTAGTTCTAATTATTCCTTTTTGAAGCCATTCTTCTAACTGTGAATCAACTTCTTCTTTTTCTTTGATTGACAACCTTCGTGGATGTTGATATATAGGTGTTTCATCAGTGAGTATTATTTTCATTTTAATTTCAGTCGTTTTCTCGTTTTTGGGTTCATAGTTGTTTATCATTTCTTGAATTTCCGGCGGATTTGTATCCTCGTCAGATAATGCATCAATTGAAAGTATGAAGTAGTCATATTCTGTCTTCAGATGTTTTATTTTGGTAGCGCCGGCTATGAATGTCACCTCAGCGTTTTGTAATAGCTCATTCCCCAATAAACAGTCTACTGGAATCGTAGAATCAGAGACTACGTAAAAAGTTGTCAAGAATTTGTTTTCATCAACATGAACATCACAGCTGAATTTTCCAAGAGTCTTCACTTCATTATCACCTAATCCCTTCAAGGTTGTATTATCCTTCGTGAAATTAATATTATCCATTTCAAAATATTTCGCTGCAGTGATTAAATTTACATCACTCCCTGTGTTGATAAGAGCATTTATAACTGTGTTTCCAATTTTTACTTCTGTGAACATATTTCGTTTATTCTTGTCTGAAGCTACATATACTTTTTTCTTTTCTTCATTCTTATTGTCTTGTGGCGCTTCGTTTTTTATATCCTTTAGTTCTTTAGTATAGTTTGACGCAATGTGTCCATACTTATTGCACTTGAAACATCGTGGTCCTTTGCTTTTATTTCTACATTCTTTCGATATATGTCCCCGTAATCTACAATTGAAACATTTATCACTACACTCTCGACCTTGGTCTTCCTTCACTTCTTGATTTTGTCCTTTTCTAACATCATGACCTCTTCTGTTTTCTGGTTTAAAACTTCTATCAGTCTTCAACTTTGTATTAGCTTTCAGCTTCTCGTATTCGCGAAATTTACTTTTTAACTCATTTAGGTCTTTTGCTCCATATAATATAATTTTATTTGTTTCATCATCTTGAATGTGCAGCAACAATGTAATCAATTCATGATTCTTCATCGACTGTATCTCGAAGACCAATTTCTTTCATTTTCAAAATATACTCTAAATAACTTTCATCCTGCTTCCTTTTTCTAGTTCGTAACATTTTGTGTACTTCTGCGCTACTAACTTTCGAACCAAATTCATCTTTAAGTAATGTTTTTAAATTATTCCAATCTGTTACATCCGTTTGCATTCTTAAAAATAATTTTGCAGTACCATTTAGCAATTTCTTGGCATAAATTAATTTTTGTGCTTCACTCCAATTTGTTATAGTAGCTGCATCCTCAAAGTCACGAATCCATTTATTTAAAGGGTAGGTATCGTCTCCTGTGAAACTTGATAATGAATCTTCCATATCCTTGAATGTAAAATTAGCTGTTGGTCCTTGTTTCTGTAATAATTCATTTTCTCGTTTCAGTAATTCGATTTCCCTCTGTAGTAGCAACTTCTCCTTTTTATTTAATTCTTCTCGTTTTGAGTTTAAGTCGTCTGAGTTTTGGTCATCAATTTTTCTTTCAGAATTATCCTTCTTTGGTGGCATTCTTTTGCTTTCGCCGCGTCTTAATTTCTTTTTTTTTATCGTCTTAATTTTCTTATTTTATTTTAAAATATTCGTCTTCATTCGTCCCACATTTTTTATTTATTTCCACTATTATTATTGTTACACGTTTATTTACGCGCAATCGTCGTTTAATAATATTGCTAAACGTATCTATTATTATTTTGAATTTTATTTAATTTAAATTCAAGTCACCAACTTTTGAGCGTCACTGGTTTATGTTGACAGATAGATCGCGGCCGGTTTGTACAGTACGCAACGTAGCTTCGACTCATTGGATCGCGCGCAGGACGCGGGACGCGGGACGCAGAGCACTGCACTTCTAGGAATCGACGCGATGGATAAACACATACAAAGAACTATGCTTTGTTTTTACTTTTTTGACTGTTTACTAATTCCACTCACTTATAATTTGTTCTTTAGCTTTATTTCATAGTCACATTCACATCGCGCATGAGCTCCCAATTTTGTAGGTTGTGGTGATTTCAATAATGATAAAACACTGGCTCGGATATTTTAACAGAATATAATTATGTCTAGAGTTTAATACAGTTTAATAAAAAAAAGAAAGTAACTATTATTATTAACAACAAAATAATAACGTCTTCGTTCACAATAAATTACGTCTCAACTATTCGTCTGTTTGTGTACACACGCTCTCGCACTCACGACTGACTACTGACTGCTGATGGTCGGCTGCCCGGGCCGGGGTGAAGGCGGGTAACGGCTAGCGCGCGCCCCACAACTCGGCCCTCCTGCAATTTCATCCGCCTCGGATGAAGATGAATCGGACTCATTAGCTTGCCAGGGCTTCATATTGTCGGCGCTGGACGAAGTAACGGTCGGTCCCTCGTGTGTGCCTACTTTTCTTAGGTCATAGCGGTCGTGTGGCCTCACTGCAATAATTTCATAAGGCCCCAAGAATTTAGGCTTTAACTTACCTCCGACGATGAACTGGGTACGGTGAATGGCTACCAGCGATCCTACTTCGTAAGACTGCGCTTTTTTCCGCTTTTTGTTAAACTGAAGAAAAAATGGTGCTATTTAATATAATTGATGAGTACAAACACATAATTGAATGTAAAAAAACCGATACGATAACATGGAAGGACAAAGAACTGGCTTGGATAAAAGTAACAGAAAAATTTAATGCAACGGCTACGAATTGCGTTAGACGAACCAAAACCTCAATCCAAAAATTTTATGAAAACGGAAAGAAGAACATACGACAAACAGTTGCAAACAATAAAAGAGAGATTATAAAAACTGGAGGAGGTTTGCCCAACTTGATAAACACTTTTCCAGCACACGATAAATTGTTGAATATAATGAATAAAAAAACAGGAATAGATTAAGAAATCCATTTGATGGTGATCATGATTATGTAATCAATGAATCATAATTGTTATTAGATACCACAGAGGTTCGTTTATTAATTGAAGTATATGTTTATAGTGATCATGGTTCGTAAAGCTCACTTTATTTTTAGGATGCACAATAAACTCACAATATGGATTTTAATAAACTGATCATATAATCTAGCTATTGCCTCGGACACTCGAATAATTATTCGACTAACGCTAGAAGTATGCATTCCTCCAAAATCCCCAATACTTAACAAATGATTCCCAGTTGCATAATATCTTAGAGATATAAGTAATTGGTTTATTGGTGAGATGCAATTGTTCCTGGATAATACATTAAAAAATATTCTCATTCTAAAATGTAAATTGTAACCAAAATAAAAATATTTACAAATCATATGGAAACTCCAATTCGTGTTCAATTTTGGCAATCAAATATATTACACTATTTTTTGTCAAACGAAACCGTTTAAAAAAGCTTAATTCATCTAACGAATGAAAATAATTAGCACGCTCGTATATTTGACGGGGAATTCCAAAATTTATTAGATCTACTATTTCTAAATCATCATCTACAATATCTAATTCAAATCCAAATCCATTAATATCAAAATAAAAACTTGTAAACTTAACCTGCAACTCATAAATATTTTATTTTCAAATGTCAGTTTACTCTGACGCATGCGCAAATACAACTCTTATTTTAAGGTTACCGTTAAGCGTCACCCTGAGTACAACTTAAATTTAAGGGCAGATGCAACGATTTAAGGAAACTTTAAAGATTGGTGCAACGCACTTATTTTATCAAGGGGTACTTAAAAACAAAGTGTAACCGGTGCAAACGGCCATAAAACATTCATTGTTACCTGGACACTGTAATTAAAGGTGAGTTATCTCATTGTCTTTCTAGGTCTAGATTCAACGTATGCGGAGAACTGCAGTGATTTAACATATGTCTGTTGTTTATTAAATGCCACATTAATTGATGATATAATGATATATTGCTTGGAAATTTTGTACTGACTTGATACGTGTCTGTTGTTTATTGAATGACACGTAAATTGATGATATAATCAGTACATTATGTTTATGTTTTGATGTGGTATTTGTTTGGAGATATATGTGATTGATCAGATGTTATATTCTATTTTATTGAGAACTGCAGTGATTTAACATATATCTGTTGTTTATTAAATGCCACATTAATTGATGATATATTGATTGGAGATCTGTACTGACTTGATACGTGTCTGTTGTTTATTGAATGACACGTAAATTGATGATATAATGAGTACATTATGTTTATGTTTTGGTGTGGTATTTGTTTGGAGATATATGTGATTGATTAGATGTTATATTCTATTTTATTGAGAACTGCAGTGATTTAACATATATCTGTTGTTTATTAAATGCCACATTAATTGATGATATATTGACATATTGATTGGAGATCTGTACTGACTTGATACGTGTCTGTTGTTTCTTGAATGACACGTAAATTGTGGATATAATGAGTACATTATGTTTATGTTTTGGTGTGGTATTTGTTTGGGGATATATGTGATTGATAAGATGTTATATTCTATTTTATTGAGAACTGCAGTGATTTAACATATATCTGTTGTTTATTAAATGCCACATTAATTGATGATATATTGATTGGAGCTTTGTTCTGCCTTGATACGTGTCTGTTGTTTATTGAATGACACGTAAATTGATGATATAATGAGTACATTATGTTTATGTTTTGGTATGGTATTTGTTTAGGGATATATGTGATTGATCAAATGTTATATTCTATTTTATTATGTGCTATTCTGTGTATTCACACTTTGCCTTCCTTAAGAACTCAGTACTGAAGTCCATCCGCCAGGTTGCGGCATTTAAGAGCATACTACAATTGCTACTCAGGTGGTGGTGACATACAGGGCCGTATTGAGGGCTCTCCGCGCTGGGTCTGCGAATCCAGCTGCGCATACGTCAATGGCTACATAATGACCACAGAGTGAAATTTACCTGTGTCTATAATTGGAGTCCCTCCTCTTTTGTGTTTAGCGGTCTTCAGCGCATACGACAGTACTGATCCTTGATCAGGTTGAGAAGGACCTGCTATTATCGGGTCTAAATACCCGCCACGATCGGGTCTAAATACCCGCACCGATGAGGTCTGGGACCTCGTGTGGATTGAATCCACACGGAAGTCTGGGACATCCACGGCCGCATCAATCGGGTCTAAATACCTGCAACGATCGGGTCTAAATACTCGCACCGATGAGGTCTGGGACCTCGTGTGGATTGGATCTACACGGATGTCTGGGACATCCTAATTCGTACCTGCAACCTTATTCCTATAGCACTACCTAAAATGTAAATCTCAGTGACCGCTGATTGAGACTGGAATGACATGTTATATTTTGTCATGCAGTTGTGACCGGTACGAGGTGGTCTAGTTGCGGAACCATTCAACGGAGCCGTGCGACCGATGACGTCATAAACACCACCCGTTTATATCTACTCATTATATATTATTCTGAACTCTGTATGTAAAATGTATACTATATTCCAGTTAATACATGCAATGAGTTAACACCCAGGAAACACACAATGGTCGTATAAGCGTATAATAAACGTTTACTTAGTTTAAAAATGGTATATGGTATAAAAATCGTAGGTATAATACTATGTTAAATTAGATTATATTGAAATATATATCAAATATACGTATTGTAGCGAGTACGGCCCTGTTCCGTCTGGAACAGGCGACATGTCTGCTGCACGTTCACCGCTGTCTCAGACGCAATAGACAAGCTCGAACCTGTTCGCTCTGCGTCATGCTTCTACCGTGTGCCAGAAGCTCTCGAATATTCTCGAATACATTGTTGCAGTATATAAAGGAGAGTTTCGGCCGGGAAGAGGCATTCAGTATTTGAAGTGTGAACAGTGCAAGTCGTTACTAAATACTTTGTTGTAAATATAAATACGTGTTGTATATAAATATATGTCTTACTCCTTGTACTACATTATTTTCGTTTTAAATAAATATTTTGTTAGTGTTTTCATTGCTCGTGTTTCATTTAATAATAAACTTCACCGAACCCAAAATTGTAATAAAGGTTACAGTATATTTTTTACCGTTTAAAAACTTTTATGAACATAACTTTTAATGCCAATATATTATTATTACTGTAATAATTCTTATATATCGACATGCTTCAATTTTTCAAAAAATTCTACAAAAAGGTTAAAATCGTAGATCGTCAATATAATATTGAATAACTCATTAAATAAATGTATCCAATAAACTTAAATTAAATGATATAAAAACATGTTTTTTTTAATAAATTTCTATGAAACGGCTAAATTCTGATATGGTCAATAAAATTTAAAATTATTCGTTTAATAAATGTATCCAATAAACTTAAATTAAATGCAAAATTAAATAATATTCGTTTATTTGATACTGTTTATAAAAACCAAGCTCAAAATTTATTGCTCTTGTTTTATTAATATTTTTTTTTGTAAATTGACTTGCTAGTTTTTTTAATAAATTTCTATAAAACGGTTAAATTCAGATATAGTCAATAAAATCTTAAATTATTCGTTTAATAAACTAAAATTAAATGTAAAATAAAATGATAAAAATATATGTATAATATTCGTCTGTTGGTTAGATATTGTTTTATTATTATTTTAACTTGACATGCTTCAGTTTTTTCATAAAATTATATAAAATGGCTACAAACAAATAGGGTCAATACATTCTTAAATATTATCGGTATAACAAATGTATCCATTAAACTAGATGATATTAAAATATATGTCCTGTTTAATAAATTTATCTAATAAACGTAAACAAGGTAATATGATTCTTATTGGACCATTTACATGTGGTATAATCTCTAATTACTGTTCTTTCATAAAACTATATTATTTTAAACTAGAACTTACAGAAATGAATTACTAGAATGTAACACTAGTTTAAATAATTTCTAATATGTATAAAGACAAATACAATTTAACATCAAATTAAATTTTAATTCGCGAAATTTTATTTTTATAATTTTAATTAATACTGCATGTCATACAAAAAAAAACTAATATTAAAAGTTTAAATTATCGTTCAATAATGATTATTATTAGATTTGTTCCTTTTACTATATTATTACTTTATTTTGAAACAATTATCTGATTTTTAGACATTTAAATATCCCGCATATTTGAGCCCGGTTCACACAAGAATTTTTCTACCGCGCAATTTTTTTCTAGTTTCAAAACTGCCAAAAATAATATTGCTGTAATGGACATTCACCAATCAGGTTCAAATCATCCTACGCGGATGTTTCAATATATTTGTATTTCGGTTTTCTATCCAGCGGATAAGAAAAACTCATCGTGTGTAACGGGATCTACCGGCTTGTCGATGGGTGGCACATTGCAGCCATGTTTATATTTGTTTGTAATTGGTGTACACGACACGTGCTTAGTGATTTTTGCAACGTAATCATATTAATAATTAGTGCAATATATTTCAGTCACAATTACATAAACAAAACATTATAAGCATTGGCTAAACTTGACTTGGGGGCCAAACCTGAAGTTGGCTGCAGAACAAGCTGCTTCTGGCTTGAATTCAGGAATACCAACTTAACGTCAAAAGCCGGACAATTTGAAATGCGAAGTATATTTATCATAAAAATGCGTTCTGTACTAGGTTTGGCATGGTTAGGGGTGTTTTTTTTTTAAGTTAAATTTTATGACAGAACAATTCGGATGACGCCTGGATTCGAACCAGGGATCCTTAGCGGAAATTGATTTCAAACCTTGCAAGGTTTAAAATCAATTTTATATAACATTTTCCTTGTTACCAAGTCTTTTAGTATGCCTTTTATATATATATATATATATATATATATATATATATATATATATATATATATATATATATATATATATATATATATCTAAATCGGGATTTATAATTTTTGAAAATAAATTAGCATTCATTGCAAAGTTAATGCAATTTTATAATTTAATTTAGAATGTATTCTAATGATATTGTATTAGTTAAATGAAAAGTAATAAAGATAAATGAAACAACATAACAGAAATATTCCAGTGAACTGAAATAATAACTACTCGGATAAAATGACATAAATGAACAGCAAAAAATAACTGTTTTCATAACTTTTCTCTACAGGTTTCGCTTTGTCTTCAGAGAAAAAGAAGTGTACAAAATGAAGACAGACGACCTGTTATTATTACATCACGCTAAGATGATTTGAGTAGCGAGGTTAGTGTTCATATGGCGAGATAAAGTAGACAGCTGGCCAATTACAGATCTCTGATGTATTTGTGGTATTTTCTCGCAAGAATTAGATGACCTAATTTATTTGACGTCATCGTGGATATAATGAATTAGCTTCACCGTAAGTATGAGTGTTGCAATTTGGTGGATATTACTTGAACATCTAGTAAGCTAGTTTAAAAAACCAGTGAACATTATTTTGTTTTTCTTTTTCTTTGAGTTGAGAATTCTTAGAAGCATCAACAATTCAACCATCCGGAATTATAGATAACACAAATTTATTAAAATTATCAATTATTGATTAAAATTAAGTTATAAAAAAAAATCTTTTTGGCAATGCTGAAGGTATTAAGAAATTGCAGATATCCTAAAATAATAATTTTACTGTGAAGTTGCCATAAGCCCTTCGAGGCCGGCTATGCAGGAATCTCAGTTGTTGTGAAGAAAAACTTTTTTTGTACTTTATCACTAATCAATACCAAACTAAAAATGGGTAATAAGTAAAGAAATATAATTGGAAGAATAAATATATAAAATGAAAACAAAGAAAAATAAACAGTAAACTGAATAAATATAAATATATCTTTACACCTTTTAACCTATAGCGTGTGGCACTCTGCAGTAGCAGGGTTCGATAGGTGATATATTTATGTGCGTGAAATTAATAACATCTTGAGATAGATAGCTTGTTGTCGGCCTGTGAATTTGAGATCTCGAATTTGATTCACGCAGTCGATAATCTTTGTTCCCAGCACATCTTTGGATGCTGTGATTTGATAGCTAGTAACCTATATTTTGTTTACTAATATAAATAAATAAATATATCATCACGCCTTTGCCCATTACTGGGTGTGGCACACTTCCGGAGCAGATCTCGGTAAGTGATATATTTTTACGCAAGAAGTGCGGTTGCCAGCCGTCAAATCGCGGCCCCCAAAGTTGTTAGTGGAGGGCGAGCCACAGGAGTGGATATTAAATTGGTGAAAGCCATCCTTGTTTACTAAGAATGTAATCATGTAATCCCAAATATATATACCATATACCATATATATATATATATATATATATATATATATATATATATATATATATATATATATATATATACTGGCTGTTTCACAACTTAGAGCAAAAAATTATAGGGTATATTCTGTACGACATGCTGATCATGAAACAAAACGAATTTTTTTTAAATTCGAAAAATTAAGGGTTGTTAACCTAAAACATTTTTTGTAGTACTGCACTGGATTCGCTTTCCTATTAAACACGAACAATGAAGTAGGTCTGAACTACGAAAGAAAAATTACAGAATTCAATTATTAGCAGTTATTTATAATATAATTTTAATTAATTAATAACTTTAACATAATCATCCACCCAGTGGCAGTGGCAACGAAAAATTTTTGACTGGGAAACATGGAAAATAGTTTTGCGATTTAAAAAAAAGTTCTTTTTGTTTCATGATCAGCACGTCGTACAGAATATACCCTTTAATTTTTTGCTCTAAGTTGTGAAACACCCTGTATATATATATATATATATATATATATATATACCGGGTGGTGCTCGGTGAGTGCGAACATAGGAATTTAACATGGGATATTAGTTTTATGCAATTTCCTGCTCTCCTGTACATTTTACGGAAAAAACTGTAGAGGGAAGATTTGTTCAGAATTAAAAGTTACCCATGAAACTGTTTTTACATGTTTTATTAAGTTTTTGGTTTAGCCGTAACATTAAAAATAAATTTCGAAATTTCTGTTACTTTGTAGCAATAGCCATGACTTTTCTTTTATTTTTATGACAAATGCGTTAAATGTCAATTTTTGATGTTTATTAAAGTTAATCTTATAATTTAAATTAAATCTTTGTGTAAGCTATAAAATGAATGTTTATTCAAACGAAGAACGTGTCTTCATTATTAAAAATTATTATGGAGGAAATAGTTGTAGGAGGGTGCGGGATTTATTTTCAATTAAATATGAAGATAAACCAATTCCAAGTGTATCAACAATTTCAAAACTGGTTACAAAATTTGAGAGTACAGCTAGTGTAGCTGTGACCGATGGTAATGAAGGCAATAATAATAATAACAGAATACGTCATAACGAAGTGAATGAAGAATTGGTATTGGCTATGATATCTCAAAATTCAAGGTACAGCATAAGACATATTGCTTCTGAATGTGGTTTGCATCATTCAACAGTTCTGAGAATTTTAAAAACACATGGATATAAATCTTACAAATTTCAAACACATCAAGAACTTCTTTTGGCTGATTTTGAAACTAGAAGTATATTTTGTGAAATTATGCAAGAAAAGGCAAATCGGGACCAGCACTTTATTTCGTCGATTTGTTTTACAGATGAATGTACATTTACTTTAAATAATGAACCAAATGTTCAGAATACTCGTATGTGGACCACAGAAAATCATCATTTAACTGTGTGTACAGGTACCCAATATCCTGAGAAAATTAATATTTGGGTTGGAATTTTTAAGAACAGGATTATACCATTTGAAATTATGGGAAATTTAAATTCTGATATGTATTTAGAACTTCTGCAAAATCATATAGGTCCTGCATTGGATGAGGCAGCTGCAGTAGATGAGGATATTTGGTTCCAGCAGGATGGGTGCCCGGCTCATTATGGAATAAATGTGCGGGAATATTTAGATTTGGTTTTTCCTAATCGGTGGATTGGTCGTGGTGGTGGAATAAATTGGCCTGCAAGATCTCCGGACCTAGCTCCTTGCGATTTTTTTTTGTGGGGGCATCTTAAAAGTAAAATTTACTCTAAACACTACGAAAATTTAGATTTACTAAGACAAGCTATATTCGAAGAATGTGATAATATTACTGACAGGCAATTAGCCAATGTTAGAACTTCGTTTTACAATAGACTTGGTTATTGTCTTGCTGAAAATGGTGGCTTGTTTGAACATTTATTGTAATTTCTTTATTTTTTTATGTAGGTATATTAAATAATATTGTTACAATTATTACTTATTATTTCACATTAAATTATTGTAATTTAAAATTTTTAAAAAAAATTGAAATTGTTGATAAACTTGAAACTGATTTATTATTAAATATGAAAATAAAACTTTGTTCAAAGAATAAAAAATGTGATTTTTTTGATTTAATTTAAATTATAAGATTAACTTTAATAAACATCAAAAATTGACATTTAACGCATTTGTCATAAAAATAAAAGAAAAGTCATGGCTATTACTACAAAGTAACAGAAATTTCGAAATTTATTTTTAATGTTACGGCTAAACCAAAAACTTAATAAAACATGTAAAAACAGTTTCATGGGTAACTTTTAATTCTGAACAAATCTTCCCTCTACAGTTTTTTCCGTAAAATGTACAGGAGAGCAGGAAATTGCATAAAACTAATATCCCATGTTAAATTCCTATGTTCGCACTCACCGAGCACCACCCGGTATATATATAAGTCTCGGAATCAGAGACTTAATAAAATCGAGGTGGATTGGGGAAATAACTCAACACGTGTAGTTGCAGCAAGTAAATACTGTAATTAAACCACAATACATAACCAAAATAATTTATAATATTAGGTAAACATTAACATGACATTAACCCTAATACCGTACCTGAATCAACACAATTGTCGGTATTTCGTTCTGACTGTAATTACAGTTTTACATTACACTTATCTTATCTGACAGATAACAAGCGAATGGTCGCTGTTGTTTTTAATGGGCTTTTCTCAGCCACCTTTACGAGTCAATATTTCCAACGTCTAGGTGGCTAAGTTTACCAGGCGTCAAACTTACATCCCCCCCTCTTCGTGCTGAATGTTCAGGAAATGAGTGGTAGGGAATTAGTTTACTAGCATGAAACAAATTTGATTCCTTTTTCTTAAATCTACTGTCTATTATATATATTAATTTAGATATTTTTTCTTTTATTTTGTATGGGCCTGTTCTAATCGGGTCTAATTTATTTCTATTTAACTTATTGCCATTTTGTATATACACTAAGTCTCCTATGTTGTACTCTATATTATTTTTATGTTTATCGTAATATATTTTATTCTGTTCATGGACCTTTTTTGAATTTCGATACGCTATTAATCTATTATCTCTCAAATTATTTTCGTTATTGCAATTAAGTTCGTTTGGTAAAATTGACTTATCTTTTCCAGTTAGTAAATAATTAGGCGTGAAGCCTGTTGAACTATGGATCGTATTATTGTATTCATTAACGCATTCTCTTGCTATGGTGGACCATGGGCGATCTTTATTCTCAAATATTTTACATCTTATCCTATTGACCAGCGTTTGGTTGGTTCTTTCATTTAGACCATTAGAAAAAGCACAATCTACTGCGGTAAAAACTAAGTTTATCTTTCTGGATTTTAAATATTGTTTAAACTCTCTTGAGTTAATTCCAGCGTATTGATCTGTTAATAAAGTATGTATAGTATTTTCATTTTTTATTTGGTTCACTAGATTTATAAAATCTTTTGCGATTTGTGTTTTTGACGTCGAAATAAAGACATATCTCGTAAAATGGTCAATCAGCAAGTGAAGGTATCTTTTTGTACTTTTATTCCCTGCAAAGCCTCCTATTGTGTCTAATGCAATAATTTCGAATGGTTCAAAAGCTGGACCCAATTGTGATAATGGAGCTTTAAAGTTACCAATTCTAGTTTTATTTTTTATACAAGTTTCGCAGGAGCGACATATAGTTTTTATGTGTTTATGCATATTTTTGAAATAGAATTTATGAGTAATTGTTAGAGTTAACTGTTTTGTCCCTATATGTCCTTGTTTATTATGTATATTTTTTATTAATTCAGTACCAAACTCTTCAGTTAACCATATTTTCCTCCTATTATTTAATGTTCTATAAATTATATTATTTTCAATTTCATAGTTATCATCAAGCTTCAGTTGTTTTTGATTACTAATTATTTCATCTAGTTTTAGAAAATTTACTATTTTTATTCTTGATGTTTCATCTTCTTTAGTGTTTTCTTCTAATACTGGGTTTCGTGATAAACAGTCTGCCTCTAAATTGTTTTTACCCGGGTTATATATTATTTCGAAATCAAATTGAGACAGGTAATTTAAAATTGTTCTCAACTCTGGATCATTACATTTTTTTATGTTGAAGTTTTCCAATGGTTTATGATCTGTGTACACGGTAAATTTTTGCCCTATTAAATAATACTGCCAGTATAAAATAGCCTCTTTTATTGCAAGGCACTCAATAAAAATTGCTCTCTTTGCCTTTTGTGATTCTGTTAATTTGCGTGAAAAGAAAAATACTGGTTTTATTGTTTCATCTATTTGGCGTTGTTTAAGTACTGCCCCCACCCCCTGTAAGCAAGCGTCCGTATAAATATAAATTGGGATGGTTGGATCGAAAATTGCCAAAATCGGGTCTGTGCATAAATAATCTTTTATTTTTGTAAAATTCTCTTTGCAAGTTGCCGACCAATGAAATTCTACATTTTTCCTCAATAGTTTATGAAATGGTTCCAATATTATATTTGATCTAGGAATGTATTCCAAATAAAAATTTATTTTTCCCAAGAATTGTCTAATATGTTTCTTCGTCCGTGGTGTTGGAAAATCTTTAATAGCAATTACGTTATCATTTAAGGGTTTCACACAGTTATTTCCTATTTCGTGGCCCAGATATGTTATTTTACTTTGTGCAAACACACACTTTGCTGGATTTAATTTAAATCCATGTTCTTGTAATGCTTTCAATATCAGTCCAATATGTTTTAAATGATCACAGTAGTTTTTTGAATAGATTAAAATATCATCAATATAATTTACTGTGAAGGAATCTAACTTATTTTTCCTTATTATGCTGGATAATATTCGTTGAAAAATTGCTGGCGAGGATTTTAATCCAAATGGTAAACAACACCATTGCCAATGCCCATGATGGGTTACGAACGCTGTTTTGTATTTATCCTTGTTACGCATCGGGATCGACCAAAACGCCGAGTTCACGTCTAGCTTTGTGAAATATTGACAATTTCTCGCTCGTAACGTCAAATCTTCGATTCTTGGAAAAGGTTGCCTTTCCGGGACCACTATTTTGTTCAGTTCTCTATAATCTATACATAAGCGAGATTTTCTCGCTTCTTCCTTTTTGTATACTAATGTAACCGGAGCGGCGTATGGACTGCATGCTTCTTCAATCAACCCCGCCTTTAATAATTGTTTGATCTGGCTTTCTATCTCTACTTTATCTTGAATCGAACATTTATACGGTTTTTTCGCTATATATTTATTTTCTGTTAGTTTTATCGTCGCTTCATAATTTTTTACTATGCCTATATCAAATTTTTCTTTTGCAAACACTTTTTTGTATTTAGTTATTAGGTTTTTCAAACTGTTATTCTCACAATTGATGCTATTTATTATGTTTTTATTAGCTCTGATATCATCTTTTATTTGTTTTATATCTAGATGATTTTTTTGCCATATTTTCAAATTTTCATCTTGACAAAGTTTGAATTCTTTTATACAGTCTAAACCTAACAATACATCATCTCTAAATGACCCGCTTTTTATTATGAAAAATGTAAATTGCTTTGTTATGTTAAAAATCGTTACTGGTAAAGTAATCACACCTTCTGCTTTTGAACTTCCTGAGATCGTCTCTATATTTCTATCCCCACTTACATTTTTATTCAAATTTTGTACTTTCCAAAAGTTATATATTTGCCCCCGAGTCATAAAGACCGATGGCTGTTTTATTATTTATCAAAATTTTCAATTTTATAAGTGGGGTCACTATTAGTTTTTTGCTTCTTGCGTACCAGCTATCGCGTCTTGAATTTCTATATTATTTGCTACTTTTATTTTGTCATTTTTATTTACTTTTTGGTGTGCTGTTTTCGTGCGGCACAGTTGTTCTGGATGGAATCTATTAGGGAAACCAACACTTTCACAGTACGGACACGGATTATGTTTGTTTTGGATTTTGTGTTTATTGTCGTTTCTTTCACTTGAGTTGTTATATTTATTTTTCAAAGGTTCTATTTGTCTAAGCGTTGACATTAAATCTTCTACGTTTATCAAATTCTTTTTATTTAACTGAGATCTAACAAAATTAGGTAAAGCTATCACTATCAAGTTTATTTGAGAGCTAATAGTTAAGTTTGGATCAACATCTATTAACATGTTTCTTTTTTTTAAAGCAAAGTCCAAAAAAGATCCATTTAAGTACTTAAATGTGTAAGCATACGCGATTTCGGACCACGATTTTTGTCCAAACGTATTTATAAATGAATTATTCCAGAATTCCCAGGCATGTGATAATGAATTTGTTTTTAAAAATATTGAAAACCACTCCATAGCTGGGCCTTCTAAAAATAACCTCAAAATTTCTGAAAATCTGTTTTCATTTACATTGAACCTTTTACATTCTGTTATGAAAATTTTTAGCCACGACTCAGCATTAAAATTTTTTCCATTAAATTTTTCTAGCACCATATTCTTTGAAATGGAATGAATTTGTATTTCATGCGACGGGATTTCAGGAATAGGATTTTGTAATGAAATAGGGGAATCAGTTTGAATCGCCTCTAAATAATACCCTTCAAAAACAACATTACCTTCGTTATCTAAGTAAATTTCCTTCAAATCACCTTCCGCCAAGGTTATGAGCACATTTCAGAATTTGTTGCGTGTCTTCCAACTTTTGACGACTCCCTTTGTCACTGCTTTTTCAAAAAGTTGTGGGTGTAGAGCACTCCCTTGCAGATCTTGAGGAAATTGAAAAATTTCTGGTTGACCCACCACTTGGATTGTTTTGACTTTAACTGTCGTAGTTTTGGGATCCGTTGCCTCAGATGCGAAGTGGAATTTTGCTTTAATAACCTCCATTGTGTTGATTTATAAGTCTCGGAATCAGAGACTTAATAAAATCGAGGAGGATTGGGGAAATAACTCAACACGTGTAGTTGCAGCAAGTAAATACTGTAATTAAACCACAATACATAACCAAAATAATTTATAATATTAGGTAAACATTAACATGACATTAACCCTAATACCTTACCTGAATCAACACAATTGTCGGTATTTCGTTCGGACTGTAATTACAGTTTTACATTACACTTATCTTATCTGACAGATAACAAGCGAATGGTCGCTGTTGTTTTTAATGGGCTTTTCTCAGCCACCTTTACGAGTCAATGTTTCCAACGTCTAGGTGGCTAAGTTTACCAGGCGTCAAACTTACATATATATATATATATATATATATATATATATATATATATATATATATATATATATATATATATATATTTGACTTGCTCCCAACACGAAAGTCTCAAGACAAGTCTCAAGATTAAATTTTTTTCTACATATAACGTTTTCTTATCGTTATCATGATATTTATATTACATTCTAAAGTACGCAGTTATCTTAACATAACTCACATGAATATGATTGAAAGAATATGAGCTTGATCTGATTTAGTAAGTTGGAGATTTTTATTGTCATTGTGTAACGATATTGATTCAAATGTTAAGTATCGAGTTAAATAAAATGAATGTCACAATTTTGGAATCAGTTATAACGCAGTTCCATAACACTTCTCCCCTTAGAGAAAAGCACGCAGGGAAGAGTGCTTTCTGGAATTGATATGTGATGTCTTGTATCTTCGTACCTGGAATGACGACTGTGCACTTGATTTTCTATAGCGTACAAACAGGGAGATGCCGATTGTACTTTGATGTAACACAATGAAGTGATGAGTTGCTATCCTGTAGATGCCTTCTTTCTCGTAGAAATCAGACATATAATAATCAAATATTGCTACAGTGTAATGCTTCTTTTTCTTTTGGCGCGCTACACAATAATTCAGTGCCTCTCGGTTTACACAAAAACAATAGAAGCACCACATATACAGTTACCTGGCTAGCAATGTTCAGCGGTGCTGGGCGTATGATTCGGTAAGGCGCCACCTAGCTCGAAAAGAAAGGAAAGAATACTCTAATGAGCTAAGAACTAGTGACACAAGGTATGATACGCTTAAAACTGAATCAAAATAACTAAAGTAAAAGTTAAACTTTAATCTGAACTTGTGACTAACTAATATAAATATAACAAACAGAAACTATAATAAGACTCAACTTAGCTGTGAAATATGATATCCTTGACTACAAAACGGTAACAAAACGTACGCTGCAAAAGTGGTAGGTGTATCTAGCTAAATCCTCATCGACTGAGCCCAGACGAGAGGGGAAGGTAGACGGTAGTGTGAAGTAGCAGCACGCTACGATTGGAGGGCAGGTATACTAGACTTTCGGACTTGAAAACAAGTGATAATCCTTGGCAGTTGGGCGTAAATACGCACAGCCTCTGGAGAAACACCTTTCTCAACCGTCTTTCTCGTGGCGTCTGATGAAGTCATCGGGCAACTTCTTCGTTATCCTCCTCACCGGCAACTCAGACTATAGTCCCTAGCTGGTGTGAACCTAGAACAGGGTATGTAACAGCAGCGAACCATACCACAACTTAACAAAAGCAACCGCAAGACATTCAAAGCAAAAATTACAAACCAACAGACTCATAATCTTACTAGTTAAGAAAATGATAAAGTTATAACAAAATTTAATCTTACAGAACTCAAAGCTTAAATACACAAGTTTAAAAATATTACAAAGAAACAAAATACAAACTGTTTCCAAAATCATATTACAAATCAGAGGATCAGAATAGTTCAAGTTACACAAACGCATGAAGAAGAGATAATCAAAATAATGTAAATGATGTTGATATAAAAAAATGAATGAAAATGGTTGTTGAGACAGGGACGTTGAACAGGAAATAAGTCAAAGCTTACTTCAACAAAAATCACAAATGTGCTCATCAGCAACCAAAAGTCAAACCAAACCAAATCAGAAATTACAAAGCGAGCAAAGAATGTTATAAAAAAATGAGGTGGCTTTTCTGACCGAGCAGAAAAGTTTTCAAAAAACAAAAATGCCTGTAAATTCTTAAATTGTCCAAAACAGTCGGGTCTCAACACATTCTCACACACATTCGATCAATGAATGATGATGGATGGTGCAAGGCATGAAGAGAGAAGGGAATCAAAGAAGGTAGCCGGAAATGAATGTCAGAAATAAAATGGGAGAACCAACACGTGGTTCAATACACGTGTATTTAACACAAATCTAAAATAAATTTTAAACTGCACAAAATCATATATCAAAACTACCGAAAAAATTATTAAACTGAATTACTAAAAATGATAAGCGACCAACTTGAAGAGTACATGACGTCATACGTAGCAAAACTGGTAATCTATTTAAGTTAAAACAATAAACGAAACTGTCAGATTTCAAAAGATCAGAAGTAACTACGGTTGAGGATAAGCTTCTAGGTTCATAAATTTTACTAAAGTGATAGACTCTACTTTCAAATTAAACTACAAGGAGACACCAAATGTGCTCACTAACCAAAAGACAAAAATAAACTAATCTGACAAAAATACTTCAACTTAGTTAAATCTTAGGTAGAACACTTACTCTCAAATCTCTATCTTTTCTTAACCAAAATCAACTCAACCAACATGGCCGGCTCACAAATAAGATTTCCATCAGCATCCAAGAACAGAATCTTTGAAATCTAAAAACCCCGTCTGCTTGTCAGCAGATCACGTATAACTCTTTCACCCCTCGTGACAAAAACTAAACCAGCAAAAAAATAAATGTCTTATTCGCTACCTGAGTTTCAAGCCTGCATGGTGGGTGGTATTAGAAAAAATCATTACAACAGCAGCAGGAATTTTTTTATTAGAGATACAATATGTTTTGATTTTTGATATGAAAAATAATAGTAATAAAATAAAAATTAACGTAATAAATTTAAATTAATAAGATAATAATTATAATCAAAAATAAAATGTACGAGTAAGTAACAATAAAAAAATTAGGATTTGCGAGTAAAATAATAATTAAAATAAAATTGAGATATACGACAAGAATATTTGTATTAAAATATATGATTTAAAATAAAAATAATATTAATATATGAATTCGAGTTTTGAAGTTGGAATTAAAAATACATGAGCAAATGATAATAGTAAAATAATAATAATAATAAAATAAAATAGGAGTAATGCAGCGATTTCATAACACTACGAATATAATTCGACATGTTAGATATGTGTGCTGTAAATAGTTGGTTAAAATGGAGAAAAGAAAATAACATATACTTACCATTTGTAGATTTTAAAGTAACCATTAATGATGCTTTATGTAAATCTGGAAAATCTAAAATTACACAAAATAGAGGCAGACCTAGTTAATCTTGAAGACACTTATATACGAAAAGGGGGTACTGCTGCTGATATTCCTCAAATTAAAATCAATATGAAAATCAGTTTTTAATAATTCTTAATCAGGCATTTTATATGAAACGATGATAATTTAATTATGCTGGAAATCAAAGTTGCCTATTTCGTTTTTTTTCTGTCCTTTGAATTAAATGTATTAATAACATTTTTGGGTGCACCCACAGTCAAAATGAACACTTATGCTATGACACTTACAAAATATAAATGCTCTTAAATCGCGTAAACCTAAAATAATTGGAACGATACAAAATTACATATTATTACCTACTTTAAAAAAGAACTAAAAAGAAAATCATGGAAGTTAAGTATAAAGTAAAAATTAATCAAAACCTTTGAGAAGTTTTCCAGGAAAAAAAATTTGAATATTAAAAATCCCCACATATGTTAACATAAATAATGTGAATACTCGGATAGCATTGCACCCTTTTTAACATAGGTACATTTTTCTGTATATTGCAGCAATAAATTTTATTTCCGCTGAAAAACTAGACGATGCTCGCGAAACGTAGCAGACGGAAGATAGAAAGAGGAAGAAAGGAGGGAATAAATGATAGGGACGATATTTGAATAAATTATTTGTGATGGAAGCAATAACTACGAAAAGAAATACAGTACGAGCAAACCCAGAAAGAGACGATTCTATTTATTGTGAATGACATGTGATCACAAAAGAGCTTCCAGAAAACTAAAAATGCTATTTATCATAGAACAAAATAAATCGCTACCACGTTCCCTGGGGGTGAACCCGGGTGAAATGGTTGAACCACGGCTAGGACTCAGAGGAGACGGGGGTGAGTCGGAGGAGGGTGATAAATCACAAAAATTATGGGCGCCAGCCGGCCTGAGCCGCGACCGGTTCAACGAGAGTATAACGGCCGACAGAAATCGGGATACTTCCCAGGAAGGGGATACGAAAAGGGCGTCGAATTAATAGTCTACGAGTGAAGCAAATAAATAGATATATTCGGCGAATTAAGTGGAGATTACAGTAAACTGATAGCTTAATAACAGATAAAACTACTAGAAACCCAATCAAGATAAGAATAAAAAAAACAGTGCTGAAATAAACAAAAGGTGGGGCGCTGTGTCCCACAATAGCGATTAGGACTGCGGCACAGTCAACACCTAAACCGGTGAAAGAATTAAATGGCGTAAACCGACGTATGACGTCTCGCTGGCCAACGGTACGCGCTACGCGACGCGACAGACTAAACGTGACTACCAAGTCGCAGGCCCTAATGACTAACACGTTTACGAGCGACACACCTTGAAGGTGACAACAACGTCACTATAAATGACTACACTAAATATTCTTGACCGGATATTTTTACAAGTAAATCTAAATGAGTTAAGAGCTATCTGTACAGCACTTAAATGACAATATCTGGTAATTGCAGATGTGTAAATTAAAGTTAACAAAAATATATATATATATATCAGAGTAATCAAAACAGAACATAAAAAGATAAGTAAATCTGGCTTAGCTGTGTTGGGCGTCCAGGCGCTGGCGGGATGTGGTAGCAGCGGGGTAGGCTCGGTTTACCAACTGGGTATCTTTTCCAATATGGAAGACCGTCCCACGTGGAATCGCGCCGTCACGTATCGTTCCTCAAGTTATACGGAAAATCTCTCCTTACGATCCACGTCCGGACAACCAATCAACGATGGAGTGGCAAACAGGACAGAGCCACAAGCCTGAATCCTTGGCAATGAGGCCAAGAAAAAGGAATGAGAGAAAAAAATAAAAAAAGGAAAAGCCTGAAAAGAAAGGTTTGCGATTAGGGCCACGTGCGAGGGTGGGACGACACTGCATTAAAAAAAGGGGAAGTTACCAAAACTAAACAAATAGCTAATGTTACTGGATAGCAAAAGGGCAGATTTTATCTTAACAGTTAACGACGAAATCTGTAGCGGAATTTTTAATCCGGAACAATCCGATGAATAAATAAAATATATTTATAGTAATAGTGCTACTTTCTTAAATCCCACTAATGGTATTCACAAAACGCAATTCGCAAAAATATTTAAAGTAGCACAACTTTCCGACATCAAATCTAAATCTCAATCTTCGTTAGAATGAAAAAAAACGCGTTAAAAATTAAGTATCCGTTAGAATCAGCAATAGCAAGTAAGTTCGTGCATTATTAATCGGGAGTTTTAATTGGATCTAATTAAATGCAGTGACAATCCATGATCCTAGCAAATGACGCCTCATCGCGAATTTCCTGAAACACAACCCGGCCAAGAGGGTTGCCTGAGCCAGAAACATAGATAGACAATAGGGGTGAGAGCGAGAAGACAAGGAAGAAAGAACACGAATCTAAATTGAGATAAATTGAGATAACTTCACAGCGCATGGCCGCTAATTAATGACAACTAAAACAAAACAATGTGGTTAACCAAAAAAAAAACTGAAGAGAAACTAAGGAAAAATGAATTTACGTTCGGCTAAAAAGTAAATTCTACCCTGGGGACGGGAATCTAAACAAAGCTAAGTGTCATGAAAATTGATTCGGAAAATATTTAATCCATGATTAAATTTCAGGTATTTAACCAAGAAGAAAAATGAAAAAAATATAGAATTGAAAGAAATAAAACAAAACGTGAAGAGTGACAAGAATAAATCGTGACATCGCTTCATAGATAATTTCAATAGAACTAATTGATAATTAAGTACTTTAGACTTATGATATGTGTTAGTTTTGTGCAAAATTATTCTGCCGAATTAATCACATTTTCTGCAGTGATCATTTGTATCAAAATCAGATTTATACTCCGATGATCCTGAGTAACGCTTAGTAGTCGCCCGTATCATAAATTTAAAACAATAATCTCATGAATATTTCACAGTCGGTCTTAAACGCATAATAGTATATTTTATTATTAATGTAATCTCAAAAATAGTCATCCTTTCTATGCAATGGAATTTTCACATCACGTGTGTGCCTCAGCTCAGAACTGCCTACATTATTTAATTTAAAGAATTATGAAATTTTATTTCTTTTACTTTCAAGTTATTCAGCTCGACAAAGAAACAAAATATGCCATCTCAAATTGAAATACATACTTAACAACAAGTGTCTAAAGCAAAGAAACTAATGTCATATCATAACAATTCAGCACATAAAAAATAAACATAATAACAACAATTTGAAAAGAGCTTAGTATTTTACTAGAGCCTTTATTTTACTTATTTCATCTCGCATACTATAGTACAAAACGACAGAATAGTATATTATGAAATTAGTATAATTTCATGAATGCCATAATAGTCAATTATAAACTAATTTCATATACTATTTTATTGTCGACTAGCAATTTATAAGAAATTTAATTTAGTTTTGATTTGCTAAAAGAATAATTACTCGAGTATATAAAATTATGACGTATTTTTCACAAAACAGTATTTTGTTACCATGACGACTGATATAATTAAGTTTGTTTCGTTATTGTTTATGTAAACAATACTGTAACGCGGCAGTTCTTTAAATAATTGATATCTAATTACAATTAATAATCTCTAGAAGTTAATAGGCTTTGTGATCGCCAATTAATTACCCTACGTTGTGTTGTGAATTTATAGAACTACTTTTCCTCAGGATTCGTAATTTGTAGTCGTCATTTAGGATGTCTGCAGGTTGTAATGAAATAAAATCACCATACAAATTTTATTCATTTATTAAGCAGTAAAAATCAGAACAGTGCTGGTTTAACTCAAATGCAAAGACAGTCGCTGAAATACAGTACGCATCCACCGCTTGCTCGCGATACGCCCCAGAGTAATACGATTGCCGTCTCAGCCATTGTGTTAATGATAGGTGTGCTAGAACAGTGGTTGGTGATGCTATTAGATAGCAAAACTCGCCCTCTCGAACAGGGAGACGTCTCTCACCTTAAGGCTCTGAGCGGTACTGTTTAACTACTACGGACCCTCAGCTGAGCGGGACTATTTGACTACTCCGGAGCCTCGGTGCCGAACGAGATTAAATTAATAGTGTTAGGTTTGGGCTATAGCATTACGTCCACTTCCCCACATAACCAGCTAAGGTATAGGAATGCAGAAGTTTAGCAAACGTAATACACTGTTACGGCCCTCAAGCAAACCGCGAACACAACACTCGTGTTCCACAACCAACTCCACGCAAGAATCACATTAAACACACCAGCATTAAACAATAGTAAATAATCAAGAAATATACATTACAATATTCGGTAGCTAGCTCACAAAATATGGAACAAATAAGTTTACGGCTACCCAGGGGTTCTCGGAAGGCGCATCGGTCAGAGGCGGCAAGTCCAGGGACTGGGACCCGTCTCGGACGGTTTCGTCTGTCTCAATGATCTGCAATCACATATATCGGCCGAAAGAGGCCGTTTTAGTACAATGTTTAGTATAAATAAATTAAAAACGATACAATACCACAGGTTTTGTCGTTCAGCTTACACGAGTCAATGCTGATTTCCCACTTTAACTATTATATTACAATTTTTCAGCGCGAGCCAGATATAGTTTATTTACCAACAAATTCGTGATTATGAATTAGTTTGATTTTTAACCAAGGTTTCTCAATGACAACACTTTGGCAATAATAATGCAATTCTGATGTTAGTCAGAAATAGCTTCAGGGTCACCAACGAACTCGCAATAATGAATTCGTTGAATTTTAATATTGCAATGAACAAGTTTGCAATGACACAACTTATAGTCAACGTTCTGCCGAAAAATGATTAGGTGTCCTTGTTCAACAATATCAGGTCAAACCTGGACGCGATCAATAGCACCGTCATTTAATATGCTGGACAATCGTACCCGCTCAACAATCTCAGATTAAACTTGGACGCGATCAGTTCACCAAAGTCAGAGCACAGGACCATGATCCCACCGTATATGCTAACAGTCGTAAATAGCTCAACAATCTTAAGTCACCTGGACGCGATCGTAATATCAGAAACAAAGCTTCTAAGCCCGCTTAGAGACCACACTCTCACCGGAACGCTGGATAGTCATAAACGCTCAACAATCACAGATTAATCTGGACACGATCGTCTATCAAAACCAGATCACAAGAGCAGAACTCTTTAGCTGAACGAGAACGGAATCAAGTTCCTCGACTCGAACCCAAACTTGCAAATGTAACCTAATTACCCCACCGACGCACCTACCCTCTCCAAATCAAAACTACCACCTCTACTGTAGAGAACCACCCCTAAAACGCATCAACAAATCGCATATTTGTAACTAGGTCAAAATTGCGTCCCCGTTACTTCAAATCCACCCACAACGTTTCGCCCGAAACACGCTTAGCGAAGATTCGTCTCTTTTACTTAACAAAACCGACGCTGCCCAATCGCGGTCGGTATGCTTTAGAGTGAGACCACGCGGGTCTTCCTACCCTTAGCTGGACGGAGATAGCTAACCCTGCGTCCTCACATTGCTACAAGACTCGTTCTTGTATTAATTATGCGATTAATTTAAAAAAAAAAATCTTTGATAATTTTATAACAATATACGTATTTGCGGCAATTTATTTGGTAGAATTGAAAACACATCGCTCGATCATTTATGGTCTTTTCATTAATGTAAATTTCTGTTATTACAGGAATCAATTCGTAATGATTTTACTTTCCTAATGCAACAAGTAATCGGAGTTTTAAATACTTAAAACTTGTACCGCGCTATTAGTTGATTAAACACACAACTGGTTACATTCCTCGGGATTGATGAATTTTAGAGACCATTTCCTATAATGTGTTTTTCTGTTCTCCTAGTTGATCTGTTCGCTTAGCATACTCTTGTGACGTTTTAAACAGGGCCGTCTTTACCCGGGGGCTCAAGGGGTGCGGGCGCACCCGGGCGCAGAGTCATAGGGGCGCACACAAGCCGAGCGCTAGAAATTTCGATATTTCATTAAACCCTAAGTCATTCAATAACAACGTCATAGTACCCTTTCGTGCAAATTACGTATTTATTTCAGAAATACGAGTTTTTAAAAACTATTTATTTCTTTAACAAAGGATTACATGAATTATACAATGGAACTTAAGAGTGTTGAACTATCTGTAGCAACTGTAGAACTACGTGACAAAGCTATGATCTACCTTTTTATATGAGGAGATATGATATCTAGTTACATGAGAATTTAGATAGCACTTTCTGATGCAATATGGGCGATGTCTCTATATAACTTGCACAAAATAAAAATATAGACACCAATAATAAATTATGTTATTAAACACACCTCATACCGCTTTCGGCATTTGTTATGTACAAGTTAAAATAGCTCTTATTACTACACACCTAACAATTACCGAAACTGCTCGTCCACGTCCCCGAAAAAGACTTTTAATTACGAGGCTACAGATGAGCCCATTTTAGACCCAATGAAAAAAATTAAAATAAATTTTCATTTTATTTACTTGACACGGCTATCTCGAAATTAAATCAGAGATTCGAGTTGCTAATGGATCAGAATAATAATATATTAAATAAAGAAAAGGCTTCGGAATCCAATGTTTTTATAAAATATTTATTTGCGGACGTTTCGAGCAAAAATATTAGCTCATCATCAGCACCTTAAAATATAAATACAATAATTATAATATAAAACTAGGAAATTAATCAAAATGTCAATGTTCTGATGCAATATGGGCGATGTCTCTATATAACTCCTCCCGTGCTAGATGAAAATATATCTCTGTGAGAATTATTATCATTATTAGGTTTCGTAGTTTGTTTATCATATTTCCTCTTACAATTTCTTAACAGTACTATTATTATTCCAATAATTATTAATAACAATATAATAGTTACACAATGATTAGCTACTTCAGAATGCGAATAAGATTTATCTAACTTTATAAGATTTTGTTCATTCATGTGAATCTTCTCCAATGATTTAATATTTATAGTTTTATTTACTGTCTTAATAGGAACATTACTATTCAAATTAAATTCAATAACTTTTCCATAAGATTTTTGAATTTTAAAGTTTTCATCATTTATTTTACAATTATTAACTGAATATAAGCCTTTAAGTTGCTTTTGCATAATATTCTGTTCGCACTCTATTTTTATATCTTCTTCTATAGGTAGATACAAGTATTTTATATTAGTATTGTGTATTTAGAATTTTTCATTTTTATTATTAACTTTTATATAACTACAACTATTAGTATGATGATTACAATTTAAATTAGTCAGACAGGTTTCTATTACATTACTCTCTTTTTGGCAAAAATACATTAACGAGTCTAACTTAACACATTCTGTTAATCTTTTTAACTGGTTGGTTTGTTCTTCGTAATATCCGGGTATGATATCTAACGTATAATAGTTATCTTCGTTTAAAGTGGGTATAGGGGTAAACTGGATAAGTGGGCTTTTATATTCCGGAATAGGAATGGAGACTAACATTTTTATTTCAAAGTTTTCATATTTACAATTGTTTTAATTAAATGATTATTTTCCCAATTTTTTATAATTACTTTATTTAAGGGCTCCTCGACTTTAAATTTAATTATATTCATTACTTCATCACGAGATAACAGTCCAAAATGTAAAGTATTTAAACTACAAAAAGTGAAGGTTTCCTCAATTTGATTCAATGTTATAAAAATATCATTTACTATAAAGTTTAGATCGTGAAAAACATTTCTTATTATATAAACTTCATGTTCTTCCAAATATTTTCCTATTTGTTCTTTTAACAATAATATATTTTCTCTAATATTCTCATTATTTAAGTTAATGCTTTCAATTTGATTATTAAATTGCTGAGTTATATTTATATTATTCGAAATTAATTCATTCATTTTATCTCCAAGAGTATTTTGTTTATCAGATAACTCTGTTATGAGTTTATCATATTTTTCAGCATCTGACGCATCAAGATTTCCACTAATACTTTTAATTATTGACCCTAATCCGTTAATTAATCCTCTACGGAATCGTTTCGTAAATATATGACTTTTTAGTTCAATTTTGTTCAATATGTTTTCTAATATATTTTTATTCATTACTATTTCATTTAAATTGTAACCATTTTGTTCTAATTCTTTATAAAACTTATTTCTATTTTCTTTAAGATTATTAATTTGATTAAATACCTCTAACATACTAATATTTACATAAATATATTTTTCGTGTGTTTGTACCTAGTCTTACTATGTTTACTCCGGGGTTTATGGTTTCATTTTTGAACAACTGGGTTGCTCCGATGGCTATGTATCTGTAACAATACGAGGTCTTTTAATTTGGTCGAATTTATGTTTTTTCTCTTTACTGTCTATGATTTGATATTTTCCGGGGACTATGTTCTTTATGTCAATGATTTTAAATTTTGGTTTTTCACATTTTCCAACATGTCTTTTATGTTGTTTTAAATATACTTGTTCGGGTAAGTTAACGTCTTTATTATATTCCTCACTATATTTTACTTTATTTACTTCTATATTTTTCTTAATTTCATTATATATTTCGTTCATTATTTCTTTATGACTTTGAATATATGAATCTACAATAGTAACCTAATAAGCCAAGAAAGGATTTAATTTCCTTAGTTGTTTTTGGTATTGGGAAGTTTTGTATGATTTTAATTTTGTCCGGATTTGGTTTGACTCCATCTACAGTTATAATATGCCCTAAGTAAGCAACTTCTTTTCGAAAAAAAATAGATTTATCTGTTTGAATTTTTAAATTCGCCTCACGTAATTTCTGAAATATTTTTGAAATATTTTCTATATGTTCTTGTAAACTACTTCCTAAAATTATAACATCGTCGAGGTATACGAAACATATTTTGTTAATATAATCTTTCAAAACGTAATTCATGAGTCTCTGAAAGGTTGACGGGGCATTCTTTAAGCCAAACGGCATTTTAGTAAATTCATAATGTCCGTTATTTGTACTAAATGCGGTTTTTTCGATATCTTTACTATCCATTTCGATTTGATGGAAGCCACTGGTTAAATCAATTGTTGAAAAATAATTACTTTTACCTAATTTATCTAATATCTCTGTTATATCAAGGATCGCAAATTTATCACTAATAGTTTTTTCGTTTAATCGACGATAATCGATTACCATCCTATATTTTTGTTTTCTAGAAGCATCCATTTTCTTGGGTACCATCCAAATAGGGGATGACCAAGGGGAGTAGGATTGTTGTATAATATTATCGTTTAATAATTTGGAAACTTGATTTTCAATTTCTTTCTTATATATTTCAGGGCATTTATAATTTCTAGAATAAATGGGTATTTCGTCCGTGGTTCTTATTTGATGTTTAATCTTACTTGTGAAAGTTAATTTTTAATTTTCTTTAAGAATTAGATCTTGGAATTCATTTAATAATTTTGATAAAGCATTCATTTCTTCATTATTTAAATTATCGGTTGGGATGTTTAATTTATTTATAGTTTCGGTGTTAAATACAGTGTGTTTCGAATTTTGGTCGAAATATTCAAATTTGTGTTCATATTTGGATAACATAGTAATATTTGATTTTTTAAAATTTATCTGAGCGTCTAATATTTTTAAACCATTAAATCCAAGTAGTATGTGAAAGCTAGAATGAAAGTTATATAAATAACATTTTAGACTCTCATCTTTATATTTAATAAAAGTATATTCTTCACCCTTTGATTCGCCATTCATAGTATTAATAATAAAATCCTCTTTAAATATCCTAAATTTTGATCTATTTTTATAAACGTGATCTTTACTAATAAAATTTTGAGATGAGCCAGTGTCGATTAAAATGAATAGGTCTTGTAATTTTATATATGGTAGATTACTTATCATATTTATCGTTAGGGATTCAAATTCGTTTCTGTATCCATGGGAAAATTTTCATTTTCTTTATCATAATTTTCATTATCATTTTCGTTATTTTCTGAGTTATTACTAGCTAATGTTTCTTCATTTTCGAAATAATTCTCTGAATTTTGTTCAACATTATATAATTCTTCTGCTACAAATGTCAGTCTCGATTGGGATTGGAAATTATTAAATGGTTTATATGTTCTGGTACTTGTGGACATTGGAGTCGGTTTGTATGCAGGTTTGACATGCACTGGTTGTCTCGAGAATTGTGAGTATTGTGTGTTAGGATTTCTTGTCATGGGTGACTGGTGTTGGTTAAAATATTTCGTTTGTGTTTGGTATGGATTTTGTGCTTGATTCGGATTTGGTTGGAATGAAGGTTTTGGTACATTTTGAGTTTTTACATATTGTAGGTCGTTAGTTATTAGAATTGATATGTCACTTAAAGTGCCTGAATGTCTTGCACTTAATTGTGATCTATATGGTTCTTTACAGTTTTTTATAAAGCATTGTGTTGCATATTGTTGACCAAATGCGATCATATTTTTAAGTTCATTATCTTCTAAGCTTAATTCTACTTTACTTTTATACAATAAAAATAATTCAGTATATTTCTTATGAAAAGCTAATATTGATTCGTTTGTTTGCTTTAATTCGCATATTTCAATTAACAAAGTAGCTTCATTTCTTTTATCTTGGTAATTTTGAATTAATAGATCTTTTAAACTTTTCCATGTAGTTAAACTATGTCCTGATTATAGTTCTTTAGCACTACCAATTATTTTCTTTTTCAATGCTAGTAAAATAAACTTTATTGTAATCTCTGAGGGATCTGATTGGTTTATTATAGCTAATACTTCGTTTGTTGAAGTAATAAAATCATTTAGGGTTTTTACATTTCCATCGAAATTGGGAATTATTTCTAGGAAGGTTAACACTTCTTTATTTAGTGTGTTCAAAGCCATTTTGTGTTGTTTTATAAATTTATATTACAATTAATAATCACTTGACTTACATTAACAGAAAAACGGTTGCAATCTTCATTTGCATGGGTGCAATTTTCTTTTGCGAGATGTGTGCTGGTTACGGGACGAATCTCGTACCGCTCTGTGAGTTGAGGCTGGATTCAGGCTTTTGTTAGGACAGCTGCGCTGATCTCGTTCGACCACGGTGTAGAGATGAATTTCGGCACCTTCCGAAGTTGATGGCACGGCTCTTATGTTGACACCAGGAGTTTACAGCTTCTGTCGATGTTTCACTGATTCACCTTTTTTACTTTGTTTTAGATTCGTTTGCAAATTAACAATTAAAATTGACGATTTCGAGTTTTTAACGGATTTAACACTTTTATGCGTTTCCGAACTACGAAACCTTTTGCTTTTATCCGTACGACTGCGCCAATTACGTATTTATTTCATAAATACGAGTTTTTAAAAACTATTTATTTCTTTAACAAAGGATTACAATGGAACTTAAGAGTGTTGAACTATCTGTAGCAACTGTAGAACTACTTGACAAAGCTATGATCTACCTTTTTATATGAGGAGATATGATATCTAGTTACATGAGAATTTAGATAGCACTTTCTGATGCAATATGGGCGATGTCTCTATATAACTTATACCAATATATCGCACATCACATAGAAAAGATACAACTCAAAAATGAGTTATTTGGAGTTAATACATAGTTAGATTAACATAGTTTCACTCTAATGTAAAAATGACATATTTGTATATCTCATGTTCTTATCGCTAGAAAGCAGTTGTCTCTTTTCTATTTTACAAAGTTTGACTGTGATGTCCCTAGTACAGTGTCATTTCTGAGTTGATGTAGGAAAGTATATAATTATTTTTGTAGTAAAACGACACTTGTTTAATTGTGACTGTGTATCCTTGCATGTTAGTAGGAGTAATCAATCACTTTTTTAATTGTGATAATTATCTCCGATAGAATGAGAGAACTTATATCTTCTTCGTAGTCATAAATCAAAATATATTATTTTTTTGTTTGTGTTTTTAGTAATTTAAGTATTGTTTTCAAAGAGATCAATTACGATATGGAAACTAGTAACGTACAAGAAAATGAAATAACAGTAGAAGAAGTCTTGCAGAGCTTAAAAAGCATGTAAAATAACAAATCAGCTGGTCCTGGAAGTATACCTATTGAGCTTATCAAGTTTTCACCTATGATTGTAATAGAAGAGCTTACAGATATATTTAACGCATGTATAAACGGAGAGGAGATCCCAGAGGAATGGAAATTGGTACATATAAGTCCAATTTATAAGAAGGGAAAGAGAGAGAACTGTGACAATTATAGGGGGATAAGTGTAAACCTTCGGTAGGTAGACTGTACGGACGAATATTAAAATGTCGAATAGAAAAAGAAATTAAAGACTCAGCAGAACAGAGCGGATTTAGACCAGGTAGATCGTGTATGGACAACATTTTTACCATTAAACAAATTATTGAAAAGAATATAGCGACAGGAAGAAAACTACATATAACATTTATAGACTTAAGAAAAGCATATGATAGTGTGCCAATAGGAAAGTTATGGGAAGCTATGAAGACCGCAGGGATAGATGAAATATATGTAAATACCACTAAAAAAATATATGAAGGAACAAGAAGTAAAATTAAAATAGGAAAAAAATTATCTGATGAATTTGTTACAAACAAAGGATTAAGACAAGGGTGCTATCTTTCACCTACCTTATTTAAAGTATATATTGACAAGGCGTTAAAAGAATGGAAAAAGAAAGTCTCTCCTATGGGTATAGTAGTAGAAAATGAAAGTTTATATAGTCTTCTATTTGCAGACGACCAAGTGATAATAGCTCAAGACGAAGACGACATGAGTTATATGTTTACAAAATTATTAGATGAATACGAAAAGTGGGGTCTGAGTATAAATATTGAAAAAACCCAATATATGGTCATTGGAGGACAAGGGAAGAACCTACAAACGGAAAAGGGACGAATAAAGCTCACAGAAAGTTATAAATACTTGGGAGTAACACTTACAGCCGACGGTAGAGACGATAATGACATACATAACAAAATAGGTAAAGGAAAAGCCATGATTAGACAATTGCATCCGGTGTTGTGGAGTTCGTCAATTACAAACCAGACAAAAAGAACACTATTTAGTACCTTTATAGAAAGTACGACTACGTATGGTGCTGAAGGATGGATATTAAATAAAACAATGACAGAGAAGCTAAAAGCAACAGAAATGATGTTTTGGAGAAGATGCTGCCAAGTTACACTAATGGATCGCTTACGGAATGATACTGTGAAAGAAAAAATGAATGTAAATAAATCAATAATAGACAACATCGAAAAGAAACAGTTAACATGGTACGGTCACATGCGTCGAATGAACGAAGACAGAATTCCAAAGCGAGCATGGAAATGGAAACCCCCAAATAGAAGAAAAAAAGGGAGACCGAGGAAATCATGGAACCTACAAAATAGTGAAGCCATGCGAAAACGAGGGCTTGAAGAAAATGACTTCCTGGATAAGGACATCTGGAGAATGGGATGCGATAAATGACATTTTTGTAGTATTAAATCGCTTAAATATATATAAGTATTGTTTTGACTTTTCTCAGTTTTCTGTAAAAAACTAGTCTTATGATGAAGTTTTGAACGGTTCTTTTTTAGTTGTGATCCCTTCATAGATAAGTATAAAACGATAATTTTCAGATGCCCTTTCCACAGTAAAATAGTCACAATAGCTCATTTTGAACATCCTTTTTACTTTCGTTTATTTTTTCTTAATTTAAAAATTTTCGTATTCCATGTAAGTGTAAAGATCATTAAATCTCATGTATAAATTATGTGTTACAGCTTTATCATATTTTCAAAACGGGTGCGTATAATACAAGCTGCATTGGAAAATCTAGAAAATGCAGAAGCTTAAAATTTCGACCATGGAGACCCAGTTAATGAAGAAAGAGGGTTCGAATACTCTGATAACGAAGATAATAATCAAGAAAAAATGCAACCTAATATTGAAATACGGACGAAAAAGTTAATGAAGAAAGAAGAGCCGAAGACGGGAATAGCGACAATAGTAATCAAGAACATATGAAATATCAAAATAGTAAAGACACATGGCGAAATTATGAATAATTAATTAAAAAAAAGAGGTGAAAGCAGAAAGAATGAACAAGAAAAAACGGAGCCTGACAACAATACAGGAAGTGAATTATTTAATGAAGAAAGAAGATTCAAAGACGAGGACAGTGGAAAGAATCATCAAACAAGTGGAGTCCGAAAACAAAGAAGAAGCAACTAGATCCGTAAAGAGAAAATGCCATTGCGAGAAGTGGGAAACTAAAGGAAAGGAAGGAAAAACTTTATTCCGTGGGATTGAAAAACTTAAAAATTATAACATAAACATTTATAGTGAAAGTTCATTTGAAGACTATAATGATTCTGATGCAGAATCTCATTTCAGCTGGTGTTCATGAGATACTTCCGAATCTTCAGAGTCATCGTAATCATCTGTTGCTAGCAATTCTTCTATATTTGTAAACCTAATAAATGAAATGAGAAGAAAGCTATTCTTCGTAATTTTGGAGAATCATATATTTCTTTTGGAACAACGGTGAAGACATCAAAGAAGCTATAAAAAATTATTCTTGTGTTTATAAGTATTTACAGCAAATATCAACGTTCGCAGCAAACAGTAATCTAGTGATAGGTTTCTGTTCTGATAACTGTTGTGGACAACAACAAAATAAATTCATTATCATCATGTATATGCATGCTGTATCGACTTTCAATATCAAAACAAGAACACAAGTTTCTGATTGCAAGACACATGCAAAAGGAGGAAGAAAACATTCACTTTGTCATTCATAATACGCGGAGTGAAGAAACGAGGCAATCCGTAAAAGATTGTTGAAATGACACACGAAAAATATACGAGTATAATATTTACGGAAGGAATTTCTCAACAAAAAAGTTGCAGAACAAGAAAAAATTAGAGACTTTAAAATAATTATAGTCCAAAAATATAGCCTCGGATCTTTCTCTGCCAAAACTTCTAATGGACAGAAGAAATGCCAGAAAATTCTAACAACGCAGATCCCAACAACACAGAATGTCATAAAACAGCCTATCTCAAAAAGTTGAAAATACACATTGTAAAAATCTGACAGTAGATCTGATCAACGCCTATCACATACCTCTAGCTTACAAGGACATATACTCATCTGAATTTAATGTTTTATTAATTTTTATCATTTATCTAATAATAAACAATGGTATGTTTTACTATTTAATTTTTATTACAATTTTATAAAACTAGCTACTTTTCTAATATTGCAAATTTCCCTAAATAAAAAAAGTTTTCTTACAATTTACTCCTTATTGGCAATTACCTTTGCAACTATTTTTTAATTTTATTGATAGACAGTTGTTTGACCGAGGGGTCGTTTCGCGGGGGTTGCGATGAGAGAATAAATGCGGAATGAGAGCAGAGAGAAAATGAAGAAAGTAGGGCAGAATGATGCAATGCTGGAAAGAGAAGGTACGGACGCTCTTCACTTCCAGGAGCTGCTCTGGAAGACTTAACACAAGAATGGTAGCTCTTTGCTGAAGGAGAGACAGGATAATAGGGGCAGGCCCACAAATAATGCGTCAGGAAGTGACAAAGCTAACTGTAGTCACGTGGTCTAATGAACAAAGAGAAGGAAAGATAAGTATGGGAATCAAGAGGTAAATTTGCAAACACAAACTAAGAACTATTTCATTAACCAAAATATCTAAATACTGTACAATAGCAAACATGAATAAATAACTATAAATAAACCAGAATTACAAAACTGAACTAACTTATAGTCAAAAAACGAGATGAATTGATGCTGTGCAAGAATACAAATAAATAAAGTGTACTTACGAGGCGTACAGGTTAGTAGAAAAACGTGCAACTGGTGCACAGCGAAAGCGAGTTACAAGTTAAGTGAGGTTGGTAAAATTACAATAATTAACAATGAGGAAAAATAACTAAATCTAAAGTTAGGTGGTGGCGCTCAACAGATAGCGCTGGGTGTTGGTGATGAACCGGTGAACGGCTGAGGAAGCAGTGGCGTCTCAACAACAGTAATTCTATATGATTATAATTAAACTATTTTCCCAGTCATAATTGTAAATATTTATGCATGGTATTTATGTTAAGAATAATTTTACATACAATACCAACTATTGTTTAAATCTTAGCAAAAATTTGCTCTTAAAAGGCTAATGTTTCTTTGTGTTCGTATATTTAATCCAGAATATATAATTATACATTTTCTGAAAGGAAACAAATATAAATTAAGGCATATTTTCAGAAACAAATCTTTCAAATGTTAAACTGCACATTTTTTTTATATTGTTGATAAAAGAAAAAAATTCTTATTTAGATGTGTCAGCCTACTATGATATGAAAATTTATTTCTGGTATAAATTTTTCGAATTTTATACATGATACTACAAGTGCCTGAAAAATTTTGTATCTATTCAATCGAAAATATAAGCGAATAAAGTGAAAGTTGACAATATTTAAATTTTTTCTTATATTTTGTCACCTATACAGTTTTGCAGGAAAACAAAAAGTGTCGAAACTGGTTAGCTTATGATGCAACTTTTGTCAAATTTAACCAAATTCGTATCTCTTCTAGTTTTCTAGATCCTCATCCTTAAACCATTTTATTTTACTTTCTGTATAATGAATCCCATTTAATTAGCATAGTAGTAGTATCTTAAAAACAATATTATTGCATGCTCTTCGTATAAATATCTTAGAGACCAGATTAACTGAACAATTAAAAATTAAACTAATCTTATGTAGTTATACATACTTAATTTTCGCATATTGTTATGTGAATGTGTATTTTCAAAATATGTAAGTATTGAAATACAAGAACGCATAACAGAGAGTGTGATGAAGGTATGAGTACTCGAAGAGTTTAGACGTGTCTATTTTCGTGTGCTGCGTTCACTCTCACTTTTCAAATTTATAAAGAAAGAGAACAAATACTTTACTGTAAAAATGTATTACAACACAAGAAACAACAAAAGTGAAGATATAACTGCTCTAGTAAAGCAAAATAAACTATCAGTTTTTCCAACGTAATTAAAGATCTGCATTAAAAACTCCTCCAAAAAGACGCTCAAATTAAACATATGTTCGAGAAGATTGACAAGTTGGATCAATACAGCCGAAGAAATTGCCTAAGAATATTCGGCGTAGCAGGGAAGACTGGCGAGTCAATAGATGCAGTGGTTTTGCAAGTCTTTCAAAAAAACCTTGGCATTGCCCTCGATCCAGCATCCATTGATTGATCACATCGCCTTGGAAATCATCAAAAAGATAAGTATCGCCAAATCAATATTAAATTTTGCCGCTATAACGACCGCGCGTCGATTTACTATAATAAAAAGAAATTAAAAATAACGGCATTGTAATAAACACAGAAGGAGCTGTAGTTCGCAAGCTTGAAGCCAAGCGTCATTTGACGTTTACTTTTGGCAGCCATCTTACGCCGGTCAATAGTATTTTGCTGTTTATTGTAATATATACGTGTTTTTTTCTGGTTTTGTATTTTGTTCGTTGTTATTTGTTTATATAGTAATTAAGTAGTTATTTAATGTTTATATATTTTCTAGAGATGGGCGAATATCAAATTTCTCGAATTCGAATATCGAATACGAATATTAATCAGATATCGAATATTCGAATACTCCTAAAAGTTAATTTATTTATTATTAATATTTATTTAATTATGTTCTTTTCATTATTTGAATGAAATTGTTAAGATAAAATAAAATTAAAACAAAAACTACAAACAAAAAAGAAAAGAAAAAGACGAAAACTTCAAATTTAAGGTGAAACGTACGGGCTGATGTTGGCGAAAAACAAATTTGAAATTTGGTACGTCTTCATGGTTTTGAAACAAAATATCTTTGTTATTAATAACTTCAAAGTATTGTAATAGCTTTAAGTTTATGTACAAATGATAAAGAAAAACATAGTCAAAAATATGGCGCGATATTTTAGGTATTCGAATGTTCGCTATACTGACGTTAATATTCGAAAATCTCGAATATCGAATAATCGAATAACGCGGCATTCGACTATTCGCGGTTGCTATTCGCCCATCTCTAATATTTTCGTATTTTACTTTTGGCAGCCATCTTACGCCAGTCAATAGTATTTTGCTGTTTATTGTAATATATACTTGTTTTTTCTGGTTTTGTATTTTGTTCGTTGTTATTTGTTTATATAGTAATTAAGTAGTTATTTAATGTTTATATATTTTCGTATTTTACTTTTGGCAGCCATCTTACGCCAGTCAATAGTATTTTGCCGCTTATTGTAGGTAATATATACGTGTTTTTTCTGGTTTTGTATTTTGTTCGTTGTTATTTGTTTATATAGTAATTAAGTAGTTATTTAATGTTTATAAATTTTCGTATGAAGATTTAAAATAAGATCAATTTATAATAAGTACTGAAGAAGGAAACAAGGTAAAATTATATTTATTTATATATTGTATGTACTTTTTTCTTTTTAGTGTTTTAAAAATTCCAGCTTGTGCATTTGGATGTGACAACAGAACTTCAACTAAATAAAAAAAAAACAGCTTGTAGAAAAACAGAAAACGAAAATTTCATTTCACAAGTAAAATATGATGAATAATGACCACTTGCACGCACAAAGCTTAAATTTTAAACTTGGCTTGAATAAATAAAAGCAAATCAAAGTTAGGTATCATATGGAATAATTTACATTGCTGTCAAATATTCGATTTGCTATTATTTAATCGAACCAATTTAAAATTTAAGCTTTATTGGTGCAACTTGGTCATAAGTGATTGTTATTTACTTATATTTTTTAATTATATTTAGATTTCCGAAAAATCCAGAAAGGCGAAATGTTTGGCTTAAAGCCACAAGAACAGTTGGATGGACACCTACAGATACAAGTGTTATGTGTTCTAAACACTTTGCAGCCGAGTGCTTCGATAGAACATCGTTGTCGTGTATAAGACTTCGAGACACTGCGATACCTAGTATATTTAAATCATTTCCCACGTATTTACAAAAGATGTTTCAGATAAAAGTTTAAAATGAGCAATACGCAATATATCCGATACCACTAGCTATAAAATTTTTGAGGGTAACTTAACTATCTCATTATATTTAATATACTTCGTTGTATTTTTATGTAATGTACTACTATAAACCATAATTAAATATTTTTAATCCATATTATGAATAAATTTTAATATATTCACTTATGTTTTATTATTATTTATTAACAATGTTTGTTGAAGTGCGAAAACATTTAGTATCAGTTGAACCATAAAAATAAATTTTTAAATTTCATACATTTAAAAGATAAAGGGCATCTTATTTATTCATCAGATGATGTAATTATTATATGTAAGGTAACTGAAAAAGTTATTAAACAACCATTATTAGAAAGTGGTGGAAAATTTTTGAAAAAGAAATATTCTATTTTATATTTGACGTCATCTGTTTTGAAATATTATTTATCGAACAAAATATTTCAAGAGTTGGAAAATCATGCACTGGAACAAAGTGCTTATGAAAACCATGTAATTCAAATAATCCGAGCAATAACAGAAAAATACCTTCTAATTAGATTACATTATAAAGTAAAAGCCCGATCCAGGATGAAAAAAGTGATAGACAACGGTTTAACAAATTTGTACTGTTTTCTGGTCATTAATATCATTTTTTATTATGCACCTCTACACTTAATGGTGATTTTTAAATAAAATAAATATGTTAAAGTAATAACAAACTGTTGCTTTCTTTACTTTGTTGCCCTACGATTTAATTATGAGCATTATTTTAATACTGTTCGCATCTGACATGTTTAAACTAAGTTATCAAATGTATTTCATAATACTAGATATACTAGATTTGACCGTCGTAATATGGCGGCTGCTTGATTCCCCCTTCAGTTTCATGGCATCACGCAACATACCCATAAGCGTAGGTTGTACTGTCTCCATTTATTCTTTACTCCGAGGTAATAAAGCAGGACTTAACCTGTAATAGATTTTTCATCTCAAATTTAACAGGGAAGGTGGGCAACACTGCAAGAAGCAAAAAATTTAGTTGTTATTTACTTTTTGAAAGATAGATGAGTGAAAGTAAAGAAACATAAATTGGGCGATATATGGTCCAAAGGAAGTTCTACAAATAATAGAAATATTCACAAATTGTTGGAAGCTGAGTGTAATTTGAACATAACCTGCAAATTTCCACGTGGTCAGAATCAAAGAACACCGCAAAATGGAACAAAAAATTGATGCTATAATGCTGAAAATTGGTATGCTGGATAAAATTAGTCAAGATCTAGGAGAAATGAAAAATGATGTAAGGGAAGTAAAACAAGGTTACTCAATAGTTAACAAAAGACTGACAAAATTGGAGAACATTGTTGAAATACAGAAATTTACAATCGCGAATCTAGAAAAACAGGTCAGAAAAAATATCATGATTTTTTTTGATATTCAAGAGAATGAAAAATCCAATGTAGAGCTGGAAAATATAATAATTCTCACTATAAAGAAATATTTAAGCTTGGAATTGTGTAACGAAGAAATTGAAGATATTTTCCGCATTGGTAAAAAAGATTCTCAGAAAACCAGACCTGTGCTTGTGAACTACAAATCCAAAAAAACTAAATCAGTTATTATGAATAATAAAATACAATTTAAAAACTCTGGAATTTTCATTAGTGAAGATATGACTAAATCCGAACGAATTAGAAGGAAGGAATACAACAAACAGTAAACACTAAAAATTCTAATATGTTGGAGCAAGAAGAAACCACCACAATCATCACACGTCCAGTACCCGCAGCACTTCGGAACAGGTAATCAAAAAAGACCGTCAATCGTCCGAGGATACTCCGTCCAAATTGAGTCAGAAACCAAAGATTCAGCGCCATACACAAGAAAAAGGAATCACAACGCTAGACACTTTTATAGACCGGAACAGAGAAATGAACACCAACTTATGATAAACACAGACAATAAGATAGTACAGTTAATAATGATTGTGTAAAATCTAAGAGTTTCCATGTAATACTTTGGAATATTAGTGGTATAAAAAATATTTTCAATTTAGATTCGGTTACTATAAACAAAATATTGTATGGAGAAATTATCTGCCTTGCGGAAACATGGTTATGTAATAAAAATACTTTTAACCCCCCTCGCTTTTTAGATGAGTATGGAGCTATATTCTATAGTCCTGCAATCAAATAAAAGTCCAGGGGAAGAGTGAGCGCCGGCTTAATCATTTTTGTTAAAAGTAATTTCTTTAAATCAGTCAATCTAATCGAGGCTTCAAACTTATGGATCATCTTAGAAGTACACACTTAGCGAGATAAATATATATTAGTATCCGCTTACTTAAATCAAAATTTAAATAACACGGATTGTATTACAATTTTACACGAAACGCTAGTGCAGGTTGTAGATAAGTATGCCGACTATAAAATACTCGTAATAATTACAGGCGATTTCAATGCCCATATCGGCTTATTAAATCAAACAGAAGACTCAGTAATAGATTCTTTATATATTCAGGATGTAAGATCATCCTTACATACGCTTTGCAATATCATAGGCAAGCTTTTAGCTGAGTGCATGGAAAGTCTCGGCTTTTTTGGTCTCAACGGACGTACAAAGGGAGACGAAGTAGGTAATTATACTTTCCTCAGTACCATAGGAAAGAGTACGATAGATTTAACTTGGGGTAACTGAAAAGCGGTACAAATAATAATGAATTTTGAAATATTTATACCTCTAATAACAAGTAATCACTGTCTGTGCGTAATTAGTATAGGTAATGATTCAAAGTTAATTAATCAAAATTATATAAACAAATTAAACCCTACTTACAAAGTCACATTTGAACTGGATAATAATACAATTGACAGTTTTTTCACTACCTTACAAAGCAGTACACGTGTATATCAGAGCTCAGACAATGTGACCTTATTAAACAGTAATATAATCGAAGCACTCAGGGAGGCAGCATGCGAATCTGGAATGTTGAAAATAGTTACAAATAATACAGTTCAAAATAATTCAAATTCTTGGTTCGATACTAATTGTGAAATACTTAAAATGGAAAGTAAAAAAAGCTTACAAATTTACAAAAATATCAAACTAATGAAAATTTAGAAATTTATTTAAACAATAAAAAAAAGTACAAATACAACGTCAAGCTCAGCAAATTGACTTATTTTAAGAATATTAAAGAAAAACTTGCAAACAAAAAAGTAACACCTAGTTCTCAAATTTCCTTAAACAATTGGTTCGAGTTTTTTACAGATATCTACTCCAAAAACAACAAATGTGAATTAATACCATTTTTTGATTGCGCGCATCCTCTCCTTGATGCTTCGATAACATTACAAGAGCTTGAAATCAGTATTAATATGTATAAGAATAAAAAAAGTCCCCGGCCATGATGGCATGAAGAATGAATTTTTCAAATATTTATCGTCTGTTGAACTGTTTCTTATTCATAAAAAGGTGACATAAATGATCCAATGAATTATAGGGGCATTGCGTTGATTAACTAGATTTGCAAAATATTTACAAGAATCCTCTATAAGCGCCTGAAATGGTGGAGTGAAGAAAATAAAATACTTAAGGAAAATCAAGTGGGTTTTAGAATCTAGAAAAACAGGTCAGAAAAAATATCATGATTTTTTTTGATATTCAAGAGAATGAAAAATCCAATGTTGAGCTGGAAAACATAATAATTCTCACTATAAAGAAATATTTAAGCTTGGAATTGTGTAACGCTGAAATTGAAGATATTTTCCGCATTGGTAAAAAAGATTCTCAGAAAACCAGACCTGTGCTTGTGAACTACAAATCCAGAAAAACTAAATCAGTTATTATGAATAATAAAATACAATTTAAAAACTCTGGAATTTTCATTAGTGAAGATATGACTAAATCAGAACGAATTAGAAGGAAGGAATACCGCAAACAAACAGTAAACACTAAAAATTCTAATATGTTGGAGCAAGAAGAAACCAACACAATCAACTACACGTCCAGTACCCGCAGCACTTCGGAACAGGTAATCAAAAAAGACCGTCAATCGTCCGAGGATACTCCGTCCAAATTGAGTCAGAAACCAAAGATTCAGCGCCATACACAAGAAAAAGGAATCACAACGCTAGACACTTTTATAGACCGGAACAGAGAAATGAACACCAACTTATGATAAACACAGACAATAAGATAGTACAGTTAATAATGATTGTGTAAAATCTAAGAGTTTCCATGTAATACTTTGGAATATTAGTGGTATAAAAAATATTTTCAATTTAGATTCGGTTACTATAAACAAAATATTGTATGGAGAAATTATCTGCCTTGCGGAAACATGGTTATGTAATAAAAATACTTTTTTGATTGCGCGCATCCTCTCCTTGATGCTTCGATAACATTACAAGAGCTTGAAATCAGTATTAATATGTATAAGAATAAAAAAAGCCCCCGGCAATGATGGCATGAAGAATAAATTTTTCAAATATTTATCGCCAAATTGGCTTGCTTACCTATTAAATCTATTTAATTTAAGTTTTGAAAAGGGATGCACTCCAACATCATGGTCGTCTGTTGAACTGTTTCTTATTCATAAAAAGGTGACATAAATGATCCAATGAATTATAGGGGCATTGCGTTGATTAACTAGATTTGCAAAATATTTACAAGAATCCTCTATAAGCGCCTGAAATGGTGGAGTGAAGAAAATAAAATACTTAAGGAAAATCAAGTAGGTTTTAGAACGGGCAGAGGTACAATTGACAACATATTTACGCTAGCAGCCATTTCACATTTGTACTTGAGATTAAAAAAGCGAACTTGTTATGTAATATTTATCGACTACAAGCGGGCTTCTGATTCCCTAGCTCACTCTCTCTTGTGGCAAAAATTATATAATTCAGGAATTTCCGTAAAATTTATTAAAATTCTGCAACGCCTCTACTATCATGCTACACTAAATGTAAAAACAAATCATGGAGTGTCAGATTCGAATAACAGAAGGTGTTTTACAAGGCGAAATATGAAGCCCCCTTATATTTTCAATATTTATCAACGACATAGAAGATCTGGTTTCAGAGGTCTTAATATTGACGGACATAATGATATAATGTTTCTAACTTATGCAGACGACATGGTGTTGCTGTGCGATTCTCCAATTGATGTAAAAAAAAGTTGAATTGTTTACAAAAATACTGTGAGTCTAACCTGTTACAATTGAATGTCAGTAAAACTAAAATTTTGCCAAAAAATATTAAATAAAACTCTAGGCAAAGTCTCACAAATTCAGCCTCCGAGTCACCTTATGAGGGCATCGTCGGAGGCCGGCCAGCACAGTAAGTAACCATGGACGCGATTCGCTCTTGTTAGAGCTCATCTGCATGGTATAACTCACTTCTTCACCTAGAACAAAGTTCATGTGAAGAAGCTGGTGACGAAGAACTGTGCCAGCAGAGAATAAGATCTCTAACAAACGGTAAGATGACATGAGAAGTTCTGTCGAACCATTAATGCCATCTACCGAAAAAAATGAAAAGCTATGCAATAGCAATTTAAATAACAACAAAGACAAAATTAATTGTCATTCATGCACTTGGTGAGACTAGGTATAATAAAAAATATTAAATAAAACTCTAGTTAGATAATTGGACAGGCAATAAACCTCAATACAATTGGTGCACTCAGTTGAAAGCTATTCTGATAGAGCTGGGATTCGAGGAAACTTGGAACGCCCAATACATTAATAAAAGTTTAATCGAGAAAATAACAGATAAATACAAAAGTATTCTTACAGAAAAGGATATTAGTGACTCCCAAAATACAAAATATAATATCATCTTCAAACATTTCACCATAAATGATAATAACTACCTAAATATGAATTTAAATTTTTCTATCCAAAGGATTATTGCACAAATTAAATGATCTAATAAGAAGGAGTTAAGAATAATTGTTAATAACATTAAATATGAACTAAACGCCGAACAAAATTGCACTTTATGCAATCTACATAATTTAGAAAATATTTATCATTTTTATTGTGAATGCCCTATATACGATCCTATTAGGGCTTCTTTCATCAGTACTTACCTCCAACCTGTCACAGACAACAATAACATTTACATTTTGTTGAAAAATGTAGACACAAAAAAGTATAACACATATGTCAGCGATTATGCTCTGTAAGGTATTAAATAACTATTTTATTATTAATTTTGACTAGATTAATTAGGCTTAGATCATCACCAGCAGACGGTTATGTAGTCTTTAATTTACGTTAGGTGTAATTCCTTTTTCAGATTGTTCTTAGCCGTTGTTTTGAACAGTTGTGTTTAGATTGTGGTATTGTGTAGTGAACTACATTGCAGGCGATTACGGTGAGTTTCACTGAGCGTGTAAGCCTGTGAGTATGTAAGAGTGTGAGCGTGTGAGCGCAATTGTTGGGTATGTTGGTATGATATGATATCCTAACACTAAATCCCTATTCCTTTATGGCGACGCCGACCTGTTAACTTGCTGTGTGCGGGGGGTAGGCAGCCGAGTTCGCGCAACGACGTGCCAGTTACCGGCCTGGTGCCAACGGTGCCCTGCTTGAGTTCAGGAGCCCAGCTTTCGCTTGCATCTTGAGTGGTGAGGTGGTGTTTAGAGTTTCAGCTCGGCTTCCAACTCTTTCACCTGAAGCCTTGTGTTAAGCCGCTCGTGTAAGATGGCAAGTTCTCGATGTACTGTGTGTTATCCAGGTTCGCGTAATCATGCTGTGTGCGTGAGGCGATGTTCTGGGGCCCGTGATGTACTGTGTGTTATCCGGTGCCTGTGCCACCCGGTTGTAAATCGTGGTGTGCGGCTCTCGTACTCCAAGCTGTGTGCGCGGAGCGAGAGGTTCTTTGTTCGTCCTAGTATGATCCTAATATGCTGTGTGCATATGGACGAATAAATGAGAGTTGTGTGTAGTAGCGAGGCCGCGTGGAATGCTTGAGCTCATGGTAGTTTCTTTCTTTTCAGGGCACTCCAGCCGGACCAACAGGAAACTAGATTTAAGCGTGTGACTGTAAAACTATTCGGGGTAATTATATTTGTTTTGTTAACCTATTTTTTTGCAGATTTATTTTAGCACCCTGACATCATATTTACGTTCTACTATCATCTCATCTCTTTAACACATATTATATTACACAATTAACAGTTTTAAGCTTCGAAGTTTTATATAAACGAATAACATATTTATATCCTCCTGCTCGCTCTTTCCAGTGGAATCTCATTTAAAGTGTATCTACTTGTATATTTAAAATAATTTAAGAATTGTAATGTAAATATTTGATACTACATAATAATTCTCATTTCTTTATGTTTAGCTATTTGGGGTTTTAACTAATATATTGCACAATTATGTACTTAGGTAGGATATTTAGATTAACTGTTAGCTTGTTAATTTTGTCTAGTATTTAAAAATATTGTATTATTATGAGTTATCATGTAATTATCCGAATAGGATATCATATAAACTTTAATTTGTTGTTGCCATCTTCCCATTGTATGAGCTCATATACTCTATAACAATTAAATATAATAATAATAATAATAAAATGATAATCTTAAATTTAACAAAGAGAAGGTTCGGACTAACTAATATATGGTCGCAGGATGGAATCATTTCGGTTGATGAAAAAGTTTGTAAATTATCGCCAATCAAACAATTCAAAGCTATTGCTATCTCTGCTGCCCTTGCCAGTTCTAACACAGGCGATTAAATAAAAAATTTAATTACATTTTATATTTGTTAGTTTTTACAAAGTTTGTTTTGTTTCTAATGTTCACACATAGCATGTACAGTTTAAATGGTTTGTAAAGTCAAATAATCTAGTTTAAAGTACATTGGAATTCTATATAACCCGCCATCTATTAATAACAGTGATTTCAATGATAGTTTACATAAATATTTTAAGTAATTCTTTTCATTCTAGTGATTATCTATTTTGTTTAGGTGATTTAAATATAAACATGATAAATATGGATAATAATGCTGTTCGATCGTTTACAAGTCTTTTAGATGAGTTTGGTTTAACTCAAATTGTATCTGTACCAACGCGCATATATAACTTCTTTGAGACTTTAATCGACGTTATATTTTCGAGTAATGCTGATTTGTGTTTTGAGGTGATTAATGCTGTTGTACCAAATATTTTTGATCATATGCTGATTTCTATTGAATTTAATTTAACCTGCAATACAACTTAAATAAATTCAATAGGTACTTATAAGAGATTTCAAAAACGCAGATTATGATCAATTTGACAAATCTTTAAATGCGATATGTTAGGATGACTTTTATAGTTGTACAAATATAAATGATAAACTGACTATACATAATACAATTATTCTTAATATTTTTGATATATACATGCTCCTGAAAAGAATAAAAGTAAGAAAATCCCCATCACCATGGATCACAGATGTCATTAAGATCATGATAAAATATTGAAATAACACACTTGCTGGGTACAAATTATCAGCAGGCTCATATACTTTCCTTAGAAATCTTGTCACAAAATCATTTCAATAATAAAACCAACTTGTGGAACGCACCAAAAGAATTTAACATTAATAATAAACCTAAAACTGAATTACCTAACAATTTATCAGACGTAAATTCTATTAACAATTACTTTTTAAATATTTGTAATACACCGAAATTAACTGGAGAAACTCTGTCATTCTATAATACACAAAAGTATTTGAATTCTCAATTTACTTTTCATACCGTTCAAGAAGACGAGACTTTTAAACTATTTTTTTGTATTAAATCTCGTCATGAGTAGTAGTAATTTAATCTTAAAAATGTTACAATTAATGTGTCCAACTCTGCTACCTCAAATTACTCATTTAATCAACTGTATAGTACGGGTATAGTACCAGATGTCTGGAAAACTGCTTTAGTTAAACATTTACCAAAATGTAAAGACCCTATCTCGTACAATGATTTCAGATCAATTAGTATTTTATCAACTCTGTCTAAACTTTTAGAAAAAGTTTTACATAGCCAAATATTTTCCAGCTTTAATAACTTAAATATTGTATCAGATATACAATCAAGTTACAAACCAGGCTTTAGCACAACAACTACACTTTTAAAAATCATCGTTAATACAGTTTGTAACACAGATGACAACATGACCCTATAAGTTATTTTAGATTTCAGAAAACAATATTTTCGAAAACAATATATCTGACTTTGTACATCTCCAAAGGTGTTGCGCAAAGATCTATCTGTGGTCCGCTCTTCTTTTCAACACCTATATACTTTTTATCCTTGTTACCAAATTTCACATTGTAATATACATATTTCGTCGTTAATTTCACAAACTGACGGATCTCATTGTTTCTAGTTTTGCAGGAGAGGGATTTAAAGTTTTTCACAACATTTAACCTCAAAATGCACTGTGACATATAAAGTAAATTCTAATAATTTTTGACAAGTGTTATAGCGTTAACTATCGTTTTCTAGTTTTTTTTTATAAAAATATTGCAAAAAAAAAGTTAGCTGACCTTGAAATTTTGCGAATTAAATAAGTTACGACTATTTGTGAAGCTAAAAGATTGTACTGTATTGTGACATACGTTTGTTAAACTGAAAACTGAAAATATATTTTATATAGTTAAATGAAACCCTTCATTTAAACATATTTTTATTGTGTAAAATATTCTACAAAAATAAAAAATACATTCTTTCCAAATATAACCAATACAAACTAAACAAAAAATAAATTTTCATTTCTGAAGACCAAAATCAAACGTTTTTATGATTGTTACTGTGACGTAAAAATTTACAAAATTGAGTTTTTGATAAACATTAGAATAATTTTATAACAGTAAACTTTAATGAGGTAGCGAACGATAAAAATGTTTATGTTCTTCAAGCCTGATAACTGGAGTTGCTCCAACATACAACAAAGACTGTAAATCAGAGTTTTTTTTGTTTTGAATATTTTATTTATTTAGTTTATGTCTGCAAATAGCTATAAAAAAAGCAGAATCCTTTGAGAATTTTCTATTATATAGGACACAGCCGCCTATGTTTTTTGCAAGTGTCGCCTATGCAAATTAGCTTCATGCTCCTAGCCTGCACAGTTTTCGTCTCCTTTACTGTTATGTATTCTTTTCCAGAATTCTTCAGAGACTTCGCTATTTTTTTGTTTATTAAAGCGTTTCTGTTTCTTTCGAGATCCTTCTTTCTCAGTTCCTTCCACTTTGTGCTATTGAGGTTGGAGCTTGATTTTTATATTAGTAAGTTTTCGAATTTTCGGATTTTACTTTCTCATTCTCTTAATATGATGATAACACAATGATGGCAGGAGCTAAATAACTCCAGTTTACATTGGTAAGCTTCGCATGTTTGGACCTGAGGAGGATCCGCATCAGATTCATACCATTCTTCCTTACTGTTGCAAATCGGTTCCTCCGCTGCTCGTAGACGCAAATTTTCGCTTTTCTGTTGGTTTGAGAGATTAGCCTTAAGTTGCGCTAATGGTAAATTGCTTGACGAATCACTTTCTTGTTTTTCTAATATAGTCTTCTTGACTTGAACCAGTGGCGTATTTTCTGTTAAATCTGTTTCAATTATCACATCATATTCTGTCTGTATTATTTTTCCACTGTACCACATCAATGGAAGAAATGACCTAGATTTTGTTTCGTAAGTTAAACTGAATTGATTTTTTATTGATATTAAGGTAAAGAATATTTTTAAATTTTACTTTTCACTTGGAATGCAATCTATATTTCTTGGTAAATAACATTTATTTGGAGTTATAAATTATCATATAAAAAAGTAGGTCCACAACTTGCAGTATAGGTAAGAATATATGAAAATAGATCTCAACATATTAGTTTATCAAAATTAGTCAAACAAGCCCCAAATTTATTATTGTGAATCAGAGTCGAAATCAAACTTCAATTTCCCAAAAATTTAAGTTAAGTTAAACGTTTATACCTCATAAATAAGTGAAGAAAAAAAACTACTAATCATTCTGGAATATGAAATTAAAATTTTGTAAAAATCTTTGGCAATAAAATTCTAGCTTTTCCTTTTTATATTTTGTTAATATCCTTTACAATGAAAATTATTCTTTTTATATTTAACAAACACTTAACTCTGTTTATTTAAAATATATATGCAGTGTGTCAATCGAAAACTTGAACATAGACTTATAACATGTGTTTTTTGATGTGAATTGTATCCTAATTAATTTTACAAGAAAGAACTTCAAATAAAAGTTGTAGAAAATAAAATAACTTTTATAGATACATATTGAATATTTAATATTTCTAACAATTGGCTTATGAAGAATACTCGGGCGTGAACCGATTGCTAGGATTTCTCAGTGAAGCGAGGTAGAGTTTTGTGGTGAATAAAAAATATGACTATAACAAAACTAAATTTTATTAAACGTAAACCTACATTTAAAATTATAGTAAAGGTACATAAATCTAAATATTCCTACGCGGAAAAGTAAACGGACGGTGACGCGATAAGCAAAGTCGCGGTCCGGTGAAAAACGCGGTGTTCACGGCTGAGCTGAAACGAAACAATTACGATCGCGAGCGGTACTCTAAATACGGAGCAAACGGAAATGAGTCAGCATACACTGACTCGAGTCAAAACGGCTGTTGGGCAGCACTTACAATCCAACGAATACGGGCGGTATAATTGCATAGCACCCACGGTGTCAAGGTGCGGGCGAGCGGCACAGCATACACTCTGACGGGATAAAGGTGATAAACGCATAGCACAAACTGTGGTCAGAGATACGGGACGGGTGTCGATAAATCCCACACTGTATCGGAGTGTACGACGGCCGTTAGACAGCACACACTGACTGACGGAACACAGAGAGATGGTTCATAGTTATTTGACACTCATGAGGAGTTTTCGGCGGTAGGCCCGGCTTGTCTGGCTCACACCTGACAGAAAGGCATTATTGCTGCAGAAGGGAACCTGTTTGTTGGGGGCTCGTATACATTGTGGTGATCGCGACACCGTAATATATGACTAACATGTAAAATCATATTTTTATAATTTCTTGCTTCCTTATTATTTTAGAGAGAAAAGCTTCAAATAAATGTTGTAAACCATAAAATTCTACAATCAACAAACAGAATTAATTTTGTATATCTTATAACTCCGCCAGTACGGTGGTGTGCATAGCGATATAGAATTCGAATTCGGAGATCCCGAGTTCGAATCGCACTCATGCTAAAAATTATATAAAAAGTACCACATTGTGGCTCGGTGAGTGCGGATCCTGTACTGTAATTGGGATTAAATTCCTGTTGTACAGCGTAACATAACATAAATAAATAATAACGACAGAAATTAAATGCACAATGTTAAAAAGTAGCTTAAAATTTAGAGATAGCTTTGGAAATGAAACAGAAATATCAGTAGAAAAAAATGTAGAATTAATTTTTTTTATAAATTGCAATAAATGAATTTTTTTTTTTTGTAAAAGCTATGAACTATTGTACAACTTTCAACACATTTATATTTTGGTTATGTTACACTATGATATGCTATGTAAATTTTGAATCCGGCTTTTCTATTTCATGGTGTCTTTTCTCAATTAATAGTAATAGTTTTTTTTTTTATATTTACGAATTACATGTATATTAATAATTTGGATATTGTATTGGATCGTAGAAAAAATAGTGTAGGAATTCGTGCCATTGTATCACTATTTGAATTAATTTTTAAATATAATCATTACGAATTATATCATATGATTAATAGTTTATTATTTATACATGTTTTAAGCTATAAAATTAAGTACTGAACATATTTGAGTTTTAATATGAATGTTACTGCAAACAAAAATATAAATAAAAAAATAAAAAAAATATCACGTCTTTTACCCATTACTGGGGGCACTCTGCCATAGTAGATCTCGGTAATAAATATATTTTTTCGCGTTAAGTGCGGTTACTGGCCGTCAAATCACGGCCCCCAAAGATGTTAGTGGTGGGGGAGCCACAGGTGTATATTTAATTTGGTGAAAATTGTTTGTCGGCTGTGGGGATCGAACCAGGGTTCTCAAGATCCACAGGTCAACTCGATACCACTGAGCCACCTACCCCAAACAAACAAAAATGGTTAACATTTAATTAAAAATAGTACTACTTCTGCAATTTGTAAGATGTCAAAATAATAATATCTCGCCTAATACACGAACTTTCACACCAGAATTGAAATGATAATTTTATAATAAATTGAACATAAAAATAAATATATAATACAAAATTTGGTATCAGGATAATAATATAACCGAGACTCGCAAAAGCCTCGGCGAACTTCGATACTAGCGTCGTCTCGTTCTTGGTTTTGACCTCGAACTGAAATATTGTCTCGACTCGAATTCTCGGAATGAGACGAGATTTGTCCGAGACAGGTTTCGAGTTTCACAGCAAAACTAATTATTTTGTATACTTATGCGAAATAATTTTTATTAAATTTTTGACTTTGTACAAGTCGTTTTTAAAATATTCAACGCCATCCATATCTTCGTTCTTTGTCATCTTAAATGCACACGATCACAGCATTAATAGTAACCCAATAATATGTTCTGCAACAAATTATTATTAAAAATCAAAATTGCTACAAAACCTAATCATCGCAATAGCAATTTGAAATTCAGCTTTTGTTATACAAAGTAGTAGTAGATAGTATTGAATATTCAAGCTCGATCCAAGCGAGTGTTTACTTTGTTTTCAGAGCAAGATATTTTAAATATTGTCCCAATTCAGCGAATTTGGTCCTTCACTTTAAATTATTTTAGAAAAATGCATTTTAAATTGACAATAATTTATTTCAATTCGCATATGAATTAAAGTACTGCGAATGAAACAAATGAATAAATTATAATAATTTTGTTTGTTTGATTAATTATTAAATATTAATAAGACTACCATTTAAATCACTTTTTTTTTTAAATATGTAGATGACATATTAACAATTATACCTGCTAATAAAATTAAATTAGTAGAAGATATTTTCAATAGTTTCCACAAAAATATACAGTTTACATCAGAATTAAAAACCAACAATCAAATTCCGTTCCTAGACATCTTAATAATATGTACATAACAATGATAACACTATTTCCACAAAATGGTACAAAAAACCTACATCATCAACAAGATATTTAAATTACAATTCAAATCATCCACTTCATCAAAAACTTAATATTGCAACTAACCTAAAAAATCGAGCGCTTCAATTCACATCCAGTATTTATCACTCAGAAATACAGTTAAAAATTTATTAAAAGCTAATAACTTTCCGAATAAAACAGTAAATAAAATTTTAAATAATACAAAAACAGAGTCCGGTGACATAAGAAATAATAAAAGTGAAATAAAATACATATTGATGCCATATATTCAACGTTTAAGTCCTAAAATTAAAAAACTATTCAAAGAAAAGTGTGAATTAACCGTAGCCTACAAACAATATCAAATAATTAATGATTTATATAGCAAAATCAAGGATAAAACTAAAAAAGAATTTAATTCAAACTTAATTTATTAAATACCGTGTTAACAATGCAACAAACAATATACAGGCCAAACAAAAAGATATTTAAAAATTAGACTAACAGAACATAAAAGAAATTGTGAAAACAAAAATAAAACTATAAAATGTGCCTTAGTGGAACACTCAAAAACTAACAACCATCAGTTCGACTTCGACAACACTAAAATATTAAAAAATGAGAAAATTTTATATAAAAGAATAACTTTAGAGATGTTATATATTAAGTCGGATAAAAACAACATTAATGCACAAACGGACATAGAAAACTTAAGCAATATTTATTGCAATTTAATAAAAAATCAGTGTGTGTAATTATAGTTCCCACTATACTTTCTTGTATCTTATTTTGCCTAACTTTTTTTAATTCGTTAATTTTCCACTCCATGCTTGATTCGTTTGGTTAATTTGGTTGTAAAAATTTATTTTAATTTTTTTGTTTCTCATTCTGTGACTAGATTTAAAACTGTGTAAATGATTTTTTGTAATGTTCCTTTCAATGTGTTTTATTTGTTAATGTTTAAGAGTTGTGTAATTTTTAAACCTTTTTAATTATTTTTTTTTTAATTTGTGACATTATTTATTTATTTATTTATTTATTTATTTATTTATTTTCATTGCAACAGGCTTGTAAGCCCAAATACAAAAGGTTATAAATCGTATATAATTAGGTACATTAATATAGCAGGTAATACAAAAGGGTCATTCATATCTATGTACATTATGTTTCATTTGATTTTGAAATATCTTATACGGTAGGTACAACGAAGACAGAGAAATTTTATTACCTATCCGAGATAATCTAGCTATGGGGGAATGATGGCAAAAGTTTGATCTAAAAGTGGGAATTATAAATCTTTGGTTGTTACGGAGAGAATACGGATTCGTATTTTCAATGAAGAGAGATTTAAGTTCAAAGCATGGTTGATTGTTCATAATCTTATACAGCAGACATGCATCCATATAGTCGCGATCAGATTCTAATGAACATGTATTTGTTAATCTCGCAATTTCATTGTAATTATGTAGAATTCTCGGATTTGCAATTCTAGCTTTGCAAGACGCATAAGAAAAAAATCTATGTTGAACATTTTCGACCCGTTTGATATGACTATTGTAGTGTGGGGACCATATTGAAGAAGCATACATTAAAATTGGTTTTACAAGAGATTTATATAATGTTGTGATCGTGGAGACATTATTGAAATCCAATGAATTCCGTTTTATGAATCCTAGAGTTTTCAAGCTTTTGTTAACAATTGAGTCAATATATGGTATAAATGACACTTTAGTATCAAAAATAACTCCAAGATCGGTTACTTGTGACGCACGCTCCAAATTAATTCCATTTAAACTATACACATTTTCAATACCATTGCCGAAACTCACAACTTTACATTTGTTTACATTGAGTTGCATGTGATTATCTGTACACCAGTTCGCAAGATTGGTTAAGTCAACTTGTACTGCATAGCAATCTTCAGGTTTATCGATCACCCTAAAAAATTTGCAGTCATCCGCGAATAGCAAGAAGTAGCTATTGCTAAAGGAGGTACCAATATCGTTTATGAACAACAAAAACAGAATTGTTTTTTTAAACATTTTGTTTATACTTATGACTAGACGTTACATGTAAGTTTTTTTTTTTTTTGTTGTTGTGTTATTTAAATAATAAGTTCCTCTTAATTACCTGTAGATCCCTGAGGACGGCGATAGTTATCGCCGAAACGTAGGAAGTGTAACCGTTTCAAAATATATTAGACTGATATCCCGATCATCAAAGTGTTGTCATTACTCAAACAGTCGATCATCATATTTACTCATTAATACGACTATTTTGTAAACAAATTCGTTGATGAAAAATTTTATAATTTGTCCATTATCTTCTTTCATAGCCTGCTGATACCTATCTATCTATCTATCTATCTGATTTTAATTAAATTAATTACAATTAGGTGGCTCAGTGGTATCGAGTCGATCTGTGGATCTTGAGAACCCTGGTTCGATCCCCACAGCCGACAAACAATTTTCACCAATTTAAATCTACCCCTATGGCTCCCTCTCCACTAATATCGTTGGGGGCCGTGATTTGACGGCTGGTAACCGCATTTCACGCGAAAAAATATACCACTTACCGAGATCTGCTTTGGCAGAGTGCCACAACCAATAATGGGTAAAAGGCGTGATGATATATTTTATATTTATTTTACAATTCAATGTGCATTTTACAATGCATTTATAATGGTGAAAAAATAACAATAACACGCGCGCTTTTTATTCGGCTGTTAAAAACTCCGTTTATTACGGAACTTATCGCTAAAAAAAAGTGCAGTGTCAGTTACCGGTGAGCCAATAAGCCAGGCATTAGATGTGTGTGAAAAGTGCGGATTCGGAAGTGAAATAAGCCTCTAAACATTATTATTTAAATCTCTACAAATTCTGACATTTAACCTGTCCAGTGATAGTGAAGGTCATAACGTGCACAGTCACAGTGATAAGGTGGGCGTGGGGAATTGAACGTCGTATGCGCACGCGCTCCGCAATTCAAAATCAGTGTTGCCACTGATAGGATTTGAAATAAGCAGAGACGTCAACTATCTACCGCGAATGAGCGGGAACGAGACAGAGATCTAAATACTAGCGCTGAAGATACAAAATTAGCATTCAAGAGGAGCAAAAAAGTTTTAAGGAGCCCAGATAATCAAGATAGAAAAGAAGAGATAGAAAATAACGAAATGGAGGAAATGAAAAAAGTAAATGAAATTCTGACAAAGATATGGGAAGAGTTAAAAGTCAACACGAAGGAAACCAAAACACTAAGAGAAGATATAAAATTAAAGGAAGAAAAGTGAGAGCAGGACAAAGAAATCCTAAACAAAAGAATTATAAGTCTAGAATCTCGTTTGGAATATCAAGAAAAAGCGAACAGAAAGAATAACATCGTAATAAAAGGTATGCCAAAAAATTTAAAGGAAAATAGAGAAAATATAACTAAATTTTTTAAAGAAAATCTAAATCTCGATCCAATAATTAAAAAAGTAAACCAGTTAAACAACAATCAAAGAGAGAAGATTATCCTAGTAGAATTAGAAAATTGGGAAGACAAAAAGGAAATAATGATTCAAAAACAAAAGCTAAAGAAAAATAACCCCACTGTTTACATAGAAAATGACCTGACAAGGAAAGAGAGAGAAATACAAGTTACTATAAGAAAAATAGCAAGAGCCGAAAAGGAGAAAAATAAAAAAGTAAAAGTAGGATATAAGAAAATTTAAATTGATGGAAAGCAGTATGAATGGTGTGAACAGGAGCAAGGGGTAATAGAAACAGATAAGAATAAAAATACAATAACCAATAAACTCAAAGGGAAAACAATGCCAAATAAAAAACGACATAGCAACGAAAAAGGACATGATTAAGAAAAATAAAAGCATCAGACTAGGAACCTAGAATGTGAGAAGTATAGCAGGAAAAGAAATCGAAATAACTGAAGAAATGAAAAGAATGAAAATAGATATACTACGCATAACGGAGACGACGAAGAAAGGCACGGGATTTAAACAAATAACAGAAGACTACTGGATGTATTGGTCAGGTGTAAAGGATAATGAAAAAGCTGTAGCAGGAATAGGAATAATAATTTCCAGAGAATATATAAGCCAGATGGAAAATGTTAAATACAAAAATAAGAGAATCATGTCAATAGATTGGAAAATTTCACAGAAACAAGAATACTCATTAATAGTAGCCTATGGACCAAATGAAGACGAGAGAAAAGAAGATAAGGACGTATTCTATTAGGAACTCCAAAAAGTAATAGACGATACACATAAAAGTACGAGTATAATAGTAATGGGAGATCTGAACGGGAGAGTAGGAAAGAATAATATAGGTCTGGAAAGAATAATGGGAAAGGAAGGAGAAACAATGTTAAACAATAATGGGAGAAGAATAATAAATATATGCACGGAAAATGATTTAATTATAACCAATACGTTTTTCAAACATAAAGAAATCCACAAATTCACCCGAGAAGAACCAACTAGAAACAAAAAGTCCATAATAGACTACTTTCTCACCAGTGTAAACTTGAGAAGTAATGTAAAAGAAGTAAGAGTATACAGAGAGCCAGAAATTGGAAGTGACCACTATCTATTAATAATGAAATTAAACATTGAAGCACAAGTTACAAAACAGATAAAAAGGAAAACCATTACAAAGACCAAAATTAGAATTTATAGACTGAAAAATGAAAACGTGAAAATCAAATACATACAAAAGGTAGAAGAAAATTTAGCATGCGTTAAAGAGGGAATGAACATCACAAGTATGTGGAACAGATTTAAAAACGCATTGCTTAAAGCAGCAGAAGTGGTATGCGGAACAACGAAACTAAATAATAAACAAATAAAAAAGATTTCGTGGTGGTCGCTAGAAATAAAACAATTAATACAGAAGAAAAAACTAGCATGGAAAAACTATTTAGCAAATAAATCCTTAGACAGATATAAAGAATACAAAAAGGCAAGAACTGAGGTGAAAATAACAATAAAACAAGCAAAGAGAAAGGAATGGATACAGTTTGGCCATCGACTTAACGACGCACGTAACGAAAATCTAAAGTTATTCTACGGAGCCCTTAAAAGAATGCGCACAGAAAGAGAAATAACCTTAGGAGTAATAAAAGATAAAGCAGGAAATATAATACGCGAGGAACAAGATGTAATGACAAGGTGGAGAGAGTATTTCAAGGAATTGCTAGAGGAAGAGAATAAGCTAGATCAAGAAATAGCAATAACGGTAAATACGAACCCATGCCCAGAATCTAATAAAATCAACGAAGAAGAATTCAGAAAGGCCCTGAAGAAAATTAAATTAGGAAAAGCCCCTGGCCACGACAAGATCTCAGCGGAAATGCTAAAATTTATGGGTAAGAAAGGAGAGGATTGTCTGATGCAAATTTTTAATGAAGTAGAAAAGCAAGGAACCCCACAGGACTGATTGCCCCAATTTTTAAAAAAGCTGACAGTAAAGATTGCAAAAATTTTAGGAAGAAGCACAGAGTGGATTTAGACCAGGAAGAAGTGTACAGGACCACATATTCACACTGAGACAGTTAATTGAAAATGTCAGGATAACAGGTAAAGAAATACATCTGTTTCATAGATCCGGAGAAAGCTTTCGATAAAGTAATACGGAATAAAATGTGGAAATGCTTGGAGTCAAGAGGGGTGGACAAAAATACGATAAACAGTGTGAAAAGACTCTACAAAAAGAACAGATGCTATGTCAGAGTCAGAAATATTTAATCAGAAACGTTTCCAACGACGGCAGGACTAAAACAAGGATGTATCCTGAGTCCCGTTCTATTTAATATATACCTAGACGAGGCCTTTAAGAAACTTGAAAGTAAGCTAAAAGTTTATAACGTAGGATATTGGAAAATGGAAAAAATAACGATTTCAGACCTGTGCTACGCTGACGATATAGTGCTAATAGCGGAAAACGAACAAGACCTCCAACAAAATTTAAACACATTACATAAAGAACTGAAAACTTGGAATATGAAAATAAATATAGACAAAACAAAAACTATGACAATAAACAACAAAGAAAAATATCATGCAACAAAAATAGATGGCACAGCAGTAGAACAAGTAAACATGTTTAAATATCTGGGAGTTACCATACATGCAAACGGCAGCTTAGAACAAGAAGTGACAGAGAGAGTAAGTAAAGGAGGCAGACTCTTCAATGCTCTCAAAACGAAATTTCTAGGAAAGAAGGAAATACCTGTGAAAACAAAAGTTGAAGTATTTAAGAAGGTAATAACTCCAGTCATAACATACGGTTGCGAAGCATGGACTACATCAGAAAGATTGCATAGCAGAATTAGAAACGTGGAAATGAGATTCCTCAGGAAAATTGACGGAAAGACCAAATATGACCGCATATAGAATGAAACTTACAGGAAAAAGTTAAATGTAAGACCTTTAAAGGAATTTATAGAAGAAGGACAATTACGATGGAGAGGACACCTACAGCGAATGCCGGAAGAGAGAATAGCCAAACAAGTGTACGAAGCTAGACCAATAGGAAAAAGGAAAAGAAGCAGACCGGCAAAAACATGGAACGATGACGTCAAAACAGCAATAGAGAGTAGAGGAATAAAGTGCCACGAATCGACAAAATTAATGCTAGACAGAAAAGCCTGGAGAGACGTGTGGAAACGAAAACCTACAGAAGAAGCGCATAGAAACTGAGTATAACTACAGCCTTACACCGAGAGGTAGAAAGGCTTTAGGATTAAGTAAGTAAAGTAAAGTATAATGAGGGTTACTGAACATTGTATTCATTGAATTTGGAATAAAATAAAAACACAAAAAAAAAATTAAATAAAAAGATATGTTCTCATTGAAATAAAAAAGTTGCAGACCGTATTTTCATTGTCACTGGTCTAAATAAATCTTGTTTCGCTCATTATATACTTCTCGAGTAGCAATAGTTCGCCATTTAAAATGAGCATTCTGTATGCAAGTTACAAAAAATATAAGAGTCATGTAAGTAAGACTTTTTTGCAAGAGTGAAACGACAAAAATCATTTAAATTTCTTGTCTTGTGCCCCAAAAAAGTTGTTTAATAAGAAAAGAAATCTTATTTTATTATTGGAGAAAAAAATTGAGATACCAGGGACCTTTGAACTCTGGTGAAATGCTCTTTCCAACTGACCCACTATCTCAATGTAAATCAAATCGGTAGTGAGATCACATAAATGTTAAAATGATATTTCGGTTTCATTTATGTGGAAACAATATTCGGTATTTAATAGATCAAGTAAAATGAAATACTGACTATGTTTTTAATAAACAAATAATAATATTTTTTTAGTATACAGATTGCTGACGTTAAGTGCGAATATATATATACATGACAATTTAGCTCTTATGCCAAATACTTTGATATACAAGAAGTACTGTCAAAAAACTAAATAATTCATGAAGTTTTTGACAAAAAGCAAACTAAATGAGTAATAGAAGTCTCAAGAGAATGTAACAATAAAATTCTCGGACAATACAATTATTTTAATAAAAAAATTAATATTTTAATCATGTGATAGCTACTGACAATGCCAATAGGTATTCCAAGTATATCAAGATATCTTAATTGTTCGCACTTGTTATATCGAATCTATTTTGTTGTAGTTAATATTTATTCATATAAAATTATGTTTGTTCCTTTTCATTACAACTTATTTTATTTACTTTTTCTATATTAAATGCAAACGTTATTATTACTAATTTTATAAAATTATAAATAGCCATCACTGTGTAAAAATGTAAAAAAAAAATTGAATAAAAAACAATTGATGGGACAATACATGAATTAAATAGTGATGATAATAACCCATTATATTGAACATTGCGTTTGAAAACTGACACAAAATTAAATCTTTTTGCTACTTATTTTTACAAAATCAAGTTTGTTGTCTGTTACTATTATTTATTTCTAGTAATTTTTACATTATCCCTCTACTGATATTTAAAATTGTCTTTCTATTTTTGTAATGTGGCAAAAGCAGCCTCGGTCCTATGGACTTATCTGCAGTGCCATTGATTTAAGAAAAAAATTTCAAATTGTAATTAAATTTTTTAAAGCATATACTTAAGAATTAATGAAATCTAATTTTATTATATAGAGAAAAATTTAGTTATTACCAAGATTATAATCTGGGATCTTTGAATTCCGTTCTCTTATCCAACTACATTCAGATTTAAATTATATGAGTTGATAATGTTGATAAAAAATATAGCAGATGTTGAAAAGTTCTAGGTTCAAATCCTGAAAGTTTTCCAATTTTTCTCTTTATAATAAAATTTGATTTCATCATTGTTAAAAAATACTAATTAAAAATAAAATCTTGTTTTGCGAAACTCTGAATTAGGAAAGAATATTATTTTGATGTATGTCCGAATAACAGAGATAAAACTTGTAGCAATTTACAAATTGATACAACATTCCATGATTTATTTATTTTTTTCGAAAATTGATGTTAAAACAACCAAAACACCCCTATGCTGCAGACAAGTGTCATACACGCTTGTCAGTGTTGATGCTACCCAAAATATATGGCCTAATAAATAACTGAAACTGACAATTACATGATATTTAAAAATCAATATTATGAATTCGGTACCACGTAGCTAGGGTCCGCAAACATAAAACACCCCCGAATCAGATCCTGGTGGACGCCCAGGACTATAAATTTAAAAATTTATGGACAAAGTTTGTTAGTACAATGGAAAATGGGTCAAACAGTAAAGAGCGAGATGACAATAATTACACATTAATTCGGAAAACAATATGAAAACTCTCCGTCACATCATTGTGATTGGTATCTTGTATTTTTGGATATTCACAAAGACATATTGGCCACACCCTTTTTTCACGAGTCTCTAATTTTGTTTTCAAGTCCGATAGAGAGGTAAATACTGTAATTAACCTGTTAATATTTAATGGTCAGTTAAAAAGTTTAAACAATCAAATGAAATTTTAAATTTTCTTTTCATGTGCCGTCACGAATTAAAATTTTTAATTAGTCTATGCCTAAAATTCTGTTAAGATTAAATTATTAAAATTAATTAAATTCTTGAAATGATAAAATTATCCTATTTCTATGACTTGGTTTTGTCTGCTTTTAATGGAATCCATATTTGTTTACTTTCATTGATCGATTAAATTTTTTGTGTGTAAATAAGCAAAAATTAGAAGTAAAATAAAATATTAAATTCCGTCCAATAGTGTATATAATGGATTAATTTAAGTTTTCAATCGTGGAAAACTTAAATAATAATGACATTCGTTATCGATATATGCGTTATAAGTAATTATTTTTCGTTTTGAATAATTACATCACTTTTATAAAAAATAACAGTATAATTTTAGTTATTGAGATTGCCAATACTGGCCCCATTTTAGACTATCATTGTCATTGATCTTTAATTGATTTGTGATTGAATTATATTGAAATTTTGATTAAAATCGTTTGTTATTTTGTAAATTTTTACAAAGAAAAAACGTGTTCTTAGTATATAGTATATGTAAAAGCTTAATCTGAAATATAAAAATGCAATACAATTTAAAACTAAGTCAGGTTTACCATGTATATAATCCGGCACAATACGACAATCATTTAGGTACGTTTTCAGATAATGTAAGGCAATTGGAAACATTACTTTCTCTAACGGTCTTTTCTGTTTTATAATTACCTTATATTTTAAACAATTTACTTGTGTAGTCCAGTTAATAAAGATCTCGTCTATATATATATATACCTATATATATGGATTGTAAATAAAATAGCGTCGCTGGTGATAGCATGGTCTATAAAAATTTATTTTTTATATCGATTTTCTTTTTAGTTGTTGTTTAATTAGTAACAAAATTTAGTACTTCACTCGTAAGATGACTAATTTGAAAAAAATATAATGCTAGAATTTTCAAATTTGAAGCTTAGAATTGAACAATATTCAAATGAACAAAGATTTGAGCAACAAGTTTTAATACTCTTCGGTGCAGACTACAATGTCACTTAATACTTTCCAGATTTACGACTAAAGCCAGATTTAAATAGTCATATTAATATGACGCTTTCAGCAAATTTCTCTGCTGTACCTTTACTTCTGTAGCACCCCCACCAATAACAACTTTGAGGAAGATCTACTACGGACAGTGCCATACTCAGTGATAGGTGAAAGGTGTTATCATATATTTATTGGTGTTATTACAGACGAAGGGATATCGGATATTAACAACAAGGGAAATGTACTTTAACTTCAACCAACCTTAACAGCTGTATATGATGGCAGGCTGCTCAACATACACAACACTAGGGTAGTTGTGTAAAATTAACATTCATACAATTGCTGTGCGACACTCTCTTTCTTTCTTTCTTTCTTATCTTTTGATTCATTTACTGTTCCGTAATCGGCATCAATAAGATTTTGTAAGTTCTATTTACTTTTTTCGCCATTATTAATAGATCAGATGAAGGAGAAACTAAGCATGTATTAAAAATTTCATATGCAACATGTTTTAAGATAATTGTAGATAAATACCTGCTTAAATAACTACCCTGAACCTGCTTGTAAAATGAAATATACTACATCTAAAAATATAAACAAAATACTTTTTTATAAACTAATTTTATTTAATTAATTAGTGGTATTGTGTCGGTTTGTGGATTTCTATAACCCGGGTTCGGTTCTCACAGCCGACAAACAATTTTCACCTAATTAAAATTACCCCAGAGACTCCCTCTCCAGTAATATTTTTGGAGACCGTCATTTGGCGGTTGATAACCGCACTTTATGAGCATACATATATCACATAAAGAGAACTACTAAATGTTTGTTGCTTTGCGTCTCTCTCTCTCTTGCATCTTGCAATTGTTTTCATATGTCATTAACTAGCAGGTTGTTTCGAACGAGATGCGATGAAAGTGGTAACTTAGTGTGAACGAAAACTCTAATTCGATACGTCCCCTGATGAGACCGACGCTTGGTAATGTGATACTCTGCTTAACGAGAATAAAACAACGCCCACTCACCAACAATTCATGATAACAGCTTCCCGTTTCCTCGTCCCATTTCCGCTTTATATAGAGCAGAATTGCGATAGAACACTGCGTCACATTAAGCAACGGATTCAGTTTTCAGTTATCAAAGATTTCAGATTATATTTAAAGAATCTGTATTTATAAAAAATAATAATATAAATCAGTTACAAATCGTTTATTCAGCTATTTTTAAAAGAGATAAAAATTCTAAAATTTTTAATTTTTAATCGACTTCTAGATTTTTTAAATTTGCTATTATTATATTTTTCAGTAAATTTTAATTTAAATAAATTTTATGCTTATTTTGATTTATTATTATTTCGTATTGTCAAATACATTTCGATAGCTTTGATATTACAGTTTTTAGATAAATTTTACTTTAGCTTATTTTTTGCCTAGTTTGGTTCCAATTAGTTAAAAGCGGAATATATTCTATATGAATATCCCCTTCAGAAGCAGAAGCTTACTAGAATTTTGACAATAATTAGAAATAATACCGCATAATATTTGTAAAATCAAACATTATATAAATTGATAGACAAATTTATGCAATACTTACTAGCTCTACTAAATTATTTTTACAATTTAATTATTTTGACGCGAAATAATCGGCAGGACTGGAAAATGCATAGCTTCAAGGAATAAATTCATATTCGTTCTCATCTACTTTGCATTTTTATAAGTATTACCACCGTTTTCTCTCCAAAACTTTTTATTATTTATCATTGTCATATATCTAGCTGTGCCAATTGGATATTAAATTTAACACAAATGTCTCCCCACACGGAATCGTATTGATGCCCCCCTCCCCACACCACCCATATTTGCAATATATATATTGCAACGCTAATTAGTTCAATGGTTTCTTTTATTTCAAGTCTCCATTCGTTAATTAAAATTAGGGCACATTTGTTGCAACTGGGGCTAACTGTCTCAGACATCATTATGACAACTATAGCCCTTATTGCTATGCCTTTTTTTAACTTTCATGCGATTTTATCGATCTCTTTTTGACGCAATCCAAAATAAACCGTGCAAAAAAGACCCTTATTTTTCATAATGGTTCTGATTTGATTATAATATTTTATTATTTCTAATAAAGTCGTTAGCAGAGAATATGTATAGCAGTGATAATAACCCATTTCGATTTTCGACAGCGTTTTAGATAAAATATAAATATCAGTTCGGCAGTTAACCTACTAAAGGGTCTGGACTAGTAAACACTAGATACGATCACTCGTGATTCGATCAGTATTTTCCTAAAATTTTAGAACCATTTACGACACACTTCAAGCGTTTGTGTTAGTACTTCTGTCGCGTATATGGCTCTTGAGTAAGTTAAATCTTGTAGCCGGGTCCTGCGATTATGGCTTAGTCCTGCAGCAGGATTTGTGTTTGCAGGGGTATTACCAAACTATGTCGTAAAACAGCCATTCTGTAAATGATGGTTCTCCAATCTGTACTGACTTTAACAGGCCGATTTATCTGAAATCAGAATTTGAAAGTAAGTTTTGTGAAAAGCAACTCGCAACCTTTTCAAGGTCTTTGTACGGCAACGGTGCTCTGTTTAATTTGCAAACAATAAAAGTGCTAAATATCACAAAAAATATTTTCTTTTAATTCAATTAACATATCGGTTTTATTGTTTTATTACAACTAAAAATACATTTTACAAATATTGATTAAAAATTAAATGCAAAATAGATAACGATAAATACTTTAATACGAATACTCTAAACTAAAATATTAATTTTTATATTAAGTGCGCGAAATGAGTGTTTTTTTTTTGTTGTATGTGAGACTGTCACTTTTTTATGTGGAAAAAAGAATAATTTGGGAGTGTGCGCGCACTAAGGTGCAAAATAGTGTGAAAAATACATGTTATCATGGCAATATAAACGATTCATGTACTTCTATATTTTGACAGTTGTAGACAGAAGAAATATAAAAAAATCTATTTTTGTCGGTTCGAAATAAGTATTTAATTTTCTTCCGGAGCCAAAATAATAATTGATCATATTAAAGTGTAATTTATACCACATATTGACTCAATTGTTAACAAAAGCTTTAAAACTCTAGGATTCATAAAACGGAATTCATAGGATTTCAAGAATGTCTCCACGATCACAACATTATATAAATCTCTTGTAAAACCGATTTTAATGTAGGCTTCTCCAATATGGTTCCCACACTACAATAGTCATATCAAACGGGTCGAAAATGTTCAACATAGATTTTTTTCTTATGCGTCTTGCAAAGCTAGAATTGCAAATCCGAGAATTCTACATAATTAACTGGCCAGCCCGTTCTCCGGATTTGGCGCCAAATGACTTTTTCTTATGGCCATATTTAAAAGAAAAAATTTATAAAACCAATATTGCAAACATAGATATTTAAAAAAAATACAATTATAAGAGAATATGAAGCAACCACACAAAGACAATTAAGTAATGTGCGCCAAGCATTTTATGATCGGTTAGGGCATTGCTTAGCAAGTAATTGGAAACTTATTCGAACATTTCTTGTAAATTTATAAATAAATAATTTGTTAAAATTATAGTAGCAATATAATGTATTTTTCTTATTTTATAATAAATACGTCAAACATTTTGTGCACTTGAAATTTATTCACTATTTCCTTACAATATTCTTCAAAAACTAGTTCAACAAATATTACAACACTGTAACAAACAAATGTCAAACTCTTTTACAATATGTCAAATATTCAGTCCATTTGTTTAATTTTCCAACTCAATCTACTGTTACGTTTTTTTTTGTATTTTGCAGTTTTGTTTTATTTTCATGCTTTCCGTACTTTTTTTGTTGTTGTTTAATTTCCTTCGTCGCCAAATCCCTGAAACTTAATTATTGATTAGATATTGACCGATTAGATCCTTCTGATACTTAGCTTCATTTAGATTTCGCTCTCATTGTAGCATTTCATTTATTAGTAAAACTTAAAGTCAGTCTCTCTTGTTTTCGTTGCTTTAATTTTGTTGGTTATTCACATTGTTTGTTTAGCTGTCAACGCTCTGTCGATAATACGATCTGCGAGGTATGTTTTTACCGGCACCATTCAAATTTAGGCGGAAGCTATCCTTGTCTTCGCGCATCGCTCTCTTTCTTGGCAGAATTTCACAGGTTCGATTTCGAACGCATTGAGACTTTGTTTTGTCTTTTCGAACGACGTCTGTTGCGGAAGTGTGAGATTTTGATATTGGAAGTTGGGTAATTTCAATTAGATTTCGGCAAACTGGTTTTGTTTGCGAAATACCATTGTGGGGATTTGGGAAATAGTGCCATTTTGGGTTATTGCATTATTCCGCGGAGTTGTTCCGGATTTGGTTTCCAATAGAAAAGGTGACATATTTTCTGCCACATGAAAGCCGCCCAAGAACTCAGGTAAAGATTTCTGTTCATTTGTTATTGAATCTGCCTTTTGTCAAGTAAAGTTAGCCTGTTAGTAGCTCTTCCCTCGCTCATGGTCCTAATTGCAGTCTTTTGTTTTAGGCTTTTGACGTCAGCTAGTGCTTTTTACGTCATCTTTTTTTACGTTCGTTTCGCGTCTACGTTCATTTTTATGTACGTTTTGTTTTACGTTTTACGTGTTTACGTATTTTTGTAGCTGGTCAGCTGTTCGTGCCATTTTTGGTCCGTCCCGTGTGCCGGGTTCCTGGCATAGAAGTTGTTGTGAGCGCACTGGCTCGCTGGCACTGTACGCAAGGATTCCCCCTGGTTGTGGATTGGAGTTCCTGATACTGGTTACTAAGGAATTGAAAGCCCAGCAGCTGTGGGAAAAGAAACCACGTGTAGCGGAAGTCCGTCATATTGGAATTGACGATCTTGGACATCCGGCTGGCAGATCGAGTTGTGCCACTGTTGCCACCCCTCCCGTTAGCGCCTGGACGCCATACAGCTAAGCCAGAATCATTTGTTTATTTTTACTCATTATTTTTGTGTAATCATATGTTGTCGTATTTTCGATTTATGTACCGTATTGTTATACTTTGGCTTGTGTGCCTTCTGCTCACGAGATTATTTGAGTTAATGTTTAGCGAGATAATTAATAGTAGATACGGGATTATTTGTGAAAATCCAGTTAAGAGCATTTTGCGTAGAGTCAATAGTAGTGACGTTGTTGTCACTTACGAGGTGTGTCGCTCGTACGACGCAATAGCCATTAGGGTCTACGACTCAGTAGTCACGTTCAGTCAGACGCGCCGCGTAAAACGCATTCATTGGCCAATGAACCGTCATACGTCGGAATACGTCAGTTCACTTTAGCGCCATTTAGGTGTTGACTGTAAAGCAGTCCTAGTCGCTACGGTGAGACACAGCGCCCTGCCTCCGTTTCTGTCATTATTCGTTTTGATCTTAAGTGGATTTACGATCCAGCTGTCTTGCAATATCAACTACGGTATCCTGTGTAATTTTCTCGTTAATTGCTTTAATATATTGTTAATTTCCCGCATTTCCCTCTTGTTATTGAAATAGTTGACACCTCTCGTAGTCCCGTCGTGGGAAGTATCCCGAATTTTGTCGGCCGTAGTACTTTTGTTGAACCGGTCGCGGCTCAGGCCGGCTGGCGCCCATTAGTTTTGTGATTTATCACCCCCTCTCCGACTCACTCCCATCTTCACTGAGTTTAGCCGCGGTTCAACCGTCCCACCCGGGCTCATCCCCCAGGGAGCGTAAGGTTGATTATTAACACAGTTTTTGCGTTACACTACAAAAAATTTGAATAAATTTTGAATTTCATTTATTGAATATCTCGTGACCTATTCACATTTATGTAATGAAATTTACTTTATAGGAAGCGTTTTTAATTTCTGAACAATTTTTGTATTTACGCTTTTGCTCTAAAGTGAAAAGGTTGTAATGATTTTCTTCACCACCACCCGCCATGCTTGCCTGATACTCAGGTAGCAGATCTACGATTCAATTTTTTTGCTGGATTATTTCTGTAGTTCATTTTTCTGTCACGAGAGAGAGAGATGAGATTTTTGTTGGCTGGCTGTCAAAGGGTTTCTGCTTCGAGATTTCATCGAAGACGGTCGATAGACGGATTCTGCCTTTAGACTACGTCGTGATCTGTTATTTCTGTGGATGCTGTCCGAGATCTTACTTTTGTGTCGGCCATGCTGGTTTGAGTTGTTTTGATTTTGGGAAAGATAAAGACGATATCCATGAACAACACCGTGAAGACTGCATCTTGAGAGTAAGTGTTCAAGCTAAGATTTTACTGATTTGAAGTTCATAAGTTGAAACTGTTTATTTTTGATATTTGATTTCTAGTTTTTTTTTGTGTGGAGCACATGTTCGTGTCTCATTTGTAGGTTAAATTTAACGTAGCGTCAATCATCTTAGTAAAATTATAGACTCAGAAGCTTATTATCAATTGTAGTAATTTAGATCGATTGAACTCTGACAGAATCGCTTTTTGTATAACTTAGCTAGATTACCAGTTCGTGTATGAAGTCATGTTCTGTCCACATGCACTTGTCATTTTGGTAGCATATCATTTTAGTAATTCTGTATTAACATATTTGGGGGGTTTTGTTATGATTTAGATAATTGTGTGGATTTAAAATTTAGTTTTTGTGAAATACATGCTTCACGTGTATTTGAACCACGTGTTGGTTCATGCATTTTTATTTCTGAATTGTATTTCCGGCCACCATCTTGTATCCCCTCTCCCTTCATATCATGTCCGCTCATCATCATTCATTAAGAACATGTGTTTGAGAATGTGTTGAGACCCGACTGTTTCTTTTGGACAATTTAGGAATTTACAGGCATTTTTGTTGTTGAGAACTTTTCTGCTCGGTCAGAGAAGTCATCTCATTTTTTTTGGAACATACTTTGCTGGCTTTGTGCTATTTGATTAGATATTAAGTTTTGTGATATTTAGTTTAAGTTTTGTTTGGTCTGGTTTGACTTTTTGGTTGCTGATTAGCATATTTGTGATTTTTGATATTTAGAGTCAAAACCAACCACCACAAAGCCGCAAAGCCTGTTTATTTTGTAAGTAGAGACTTTACTTCCTGTCCAACGTCCCTGTCTCAACAATCCCTTCATTCATTATTCATCTCTTCCCCATTCTAATTTTTTTGTTGTAATTTTCTACATGTGCTTGCGTAACGTAAAGTTAATTCTGAAACATTTTGTACTTTGAAAATTTTGATTATGAACCTTTTGTAATACCTTTCTTTGATTTTGTATTTAATTTTTGCTTTGTAACCTGTAGCTTGTTATGTAACTTGAACTTTTGTTAACGATTTAGAGTTGGAATCTTTTGCTTTGTCATTTTTGCTTGATACGCTTTGCGCTTTTGTATGTAAAGTTATGGAATGGCTTGCTGCTGGTTTACACCCTGTTTTAGGTGCAATCAGTAAGGGATTTTAGTCTGAGCTACCTAAGAGAGGAGAGGCTTGGAGAAGTGACCTACATTAACCTTTTGAAGACGATTGTCGAGACAAGCTGTGCATTGAGAGGCCTCACGCCCTTTACCAAGGACCAGCCCATCCACTAAGTCAGAAAGCTCACCATACTTGCTCTCCAGTCGAGAAGATCGGCCTACTTCACCCCTTTGTCTCCGTCCTCCTCTCCAGGAGTCTCAGAAGAAGAGGATTACCTATTCAGATCTACAATTTTTTGCAGCGTACGTCTTACACTGTCATAGTTGGATAGCAGATTCCACCGCTCAGTTAAGTTACATCTAAGTCTCTGTTTTTTGATTTAGTTTGTTGTTTGGTTACAAAGATTAGATTAAAGTTTAACTTGTATTTTGGTTGTGATTTTGATTTATTATGTTATGCACATCATACCTTTTGTGTCACTAGTTCCTAACTCACTAGAGTGTCCCTTCTTTTTTTCGAGCTAGGTGGCGCCCCCGGAACCTACGCCCAGCACCGCTGAACATAGTTAGCCAGGTATTGTATATGTGGTGCTTCCTTTGATTTTTGTGTAAGCCGAAAGGCCTTGGTATTGTGTGTAGCGCGCGAAAAGCATAAGAAGCATTACAAGGTAAAGAGATTCAGCAATATTTAAAAAATAATATTGAAATCCCTATACGCCACATTTCAATTCTACACCCTGTATATATATATATATATATATATATATATATATATATATATATATATATATATATATATATATATATATATATATATATATATATAATACAAAATAATTCCTAATTTTGGGAAGAAATAATGGTTCCAAAACTATTACATTTTTATCAAAATTCTTTGTTGCTCGATATAGTCGTAGATTACCTATTAGAGATATTTGCTAATTGTATTTTATTTAGGAATATCGTCAGTCTTAAAACTATTTTTGACAAAAAACATTCTGTGAATGTAGTGGTAAAAGTTTATGGTTACCCAGCAATAAATATATACCTACTTTCAAATCATCGTCGCTGCGAAAGCACAAGATGTTAGTTTGGTTGTATAGTTTTGTACATTGGGAATTAAAACAGGAAAATATAATGTAAAAATCGAAAACAAATATACACTTTTCTCTGGAACGAGACATTTTTAAACAAATTTGACTGAGGAAAAGTTTTATTTTTTCATAATCCTTCATTTAATATACAAATTGTATATTGAAATGCTCTGAAAGCACTGAAAAATTTGATAATGTATAAACATAAAAATAACTATCTTGTTTATTATAAACTGTACCAAAAAACTGACTTACAAATGTTAATATTTTTATATCATCATTATTTATAAAGATTTGAATAAATTTGGTCTGTTAGAAGAGCAGATAAGTTGATATAATTTTTGAGCATTTTCGCTTGTACTCCGGAGAGGCCTTAAGGAAATTGTAAATTTGAGAGGAAGTACGGTGGACAACATTTAAACAAAATTATGTTTATTGTAATCTCTCACAGTTACAGAAACATAAAAGGTAAATTGTTATGAATAAGAAAATAACAATAAGCAATAACATACATAATAATAAAAATTACAATTAATTTAAATATTTGTGTTATCCTATTAATCCATGATATTGCGAATTAGGTAAACATAACATGCATATCTGGGGATTTATTTAATATAAACTAGTTTGAGTTATCAATTATCTTGATAATGGAAGGATATTAAAGTAGCAGAGATATTAATTATTACTTGTCATGCCAGAATGACAGAGAAATTATTATATAGGCAAGTTATCTCTCACCGCCTTGCAGATCACGTCATAAGTAATGATGCACAAATGCTACGTGAAACTGTGCTGTTACAATTGATTGCAGAAATTTTTTGTTGATTTAAGAAATCCACTTACATTTATATTATAAGAAAATATGTTGTTTATATAAATTTCTTGTAGAGGGTATTTAATATTCATTCTAATAAGTAAAAACAACTCCAGCTGCACAATATTTAATTGTTACTCCTTCTGCTTTTCAAATTTCAAAGTTCCTTTAAATATTTATTTGAAAAATATCAGTTTTAACCAAATTTAAACAGAATTATAAAAAGAAAGACTTAACTAAATCTTAATTGTAATTAGTAAATATTCATTTTATTCATCTCTACTGCTATTTTATTTTATTTCAGTTGATCAGTTTTTTTTTTCGTTTAATTACACATGATTTCGTTTTATTTTAATTTATTTATATACCGGACCAACTACTCAGGTCATATGCCGATATGTCCTTTGTATGATCGCCACGGGCGGGACCCGAACCCACGACCTTATGGTCGTCAGTCAGGCCCTTTGAGGATATATTTACAATTGAGAGTGATAGATGTTTGATTATAGTAACTTTTAATTTATTTTTAATTAATTTAGTGACATTTAGTTGAAATCGGTATATCATGCTTCACGCTATCACTGTTCTTCGTCTATCTTGTTCACCGTTTCTGCGATCTTCTATCGTTTTCATTCGTTCTCTTCAACGCATGGCGATTTCTTTTATTTTTGGCATTGGCGCGCCATTTCTACTTACTGCTATACTTTCTGTTGTCGTGAATATTAAGTCGTGTGCGAAATACACGAACATTTGCAAGGTGTTACGAGTTTCATTTGGAATCTAGACGGCGACGGTCATTTTAATGGCTATTCGGAGGCTCGAGGACTTTTCACGGACTATAAACTGCGATTTTCGATAGTTATCGTTACCGATTTTAGTTAAGATTGATTTAGTTCTGTGAAATTAATTCCTCCAGTGGGATTGTATGTTGAGCTTCCACCCGGAACGCCCGAAAGGGCATTTTTGTCTCGCGAATTCTGAGCACCGTGAGATCCGACGCCAGAGGTTCTGCAACTTCTCGTGCCCTCCTCCTCACCAATTATTCACATCACGCTGACAAGCCTGTATATCTACTCCAGCCATTCGCGTCTTCCGCGTCTATATTAGCTCACCTGCAGTAGTCATGCGAGAGACGAAATATAGAAAAATAATCTAAAAGAACAGATCAACTTCAATAATAATAAAGTTGAAAATCAACCAACAAACATAATAAATGTCCACATCATATCATATACGCATATCGCTAAGTACCTTAACATGACTTGAAATGGGTTGAACATATGATAAAGAAAACAACAGAGCATGATATAAAATACAAGAAAATGTACTGGATTTTGGAGAGAAGTTCCCAGCTTTAAATACATAACAAAATCTTATATATAAATAGGTACCCAAGCTCGCCTGGTCGTATGGTATCCAGCTCTGGTAGTATACTGTGGTGAAAATTGTTTGTTGGCTGTGGGAATGGAACTCAAGTTTTGATATCCAGAGTCTGAGTCAACACCACTGAGTTACATACCCCATCCTTATTACTAGGTACGTTTTAAATTATATCGTTATTTAATATTATAATGGGGTAGGTGGCTCAACGGTATCGAGTCGACCAGTGGATATTGAGAACCCTGGTTCGATCCCCACAACCGGCAAACAATTTTCACCAAATTAAATCTATCCCTGTGGTTCCCCTTCCACTAACCGGTGCGATATAAATATGTGTGGTTCCTCTTTGTTTCAGAATAGTGTGAAAGATATTAAACAGTGCATGACACCTTGGAGACGGGCTGCAAAAGGGAACACACACCAACTTCGGAGAAATTATGAAGATGACGTACCCATCGGAAGCCCCCGAAGTGGAGGAAAGAGACGACAACTACAATCATTCACATAAAAATGTTAGCTCCAAATTGTCATACTGTAAGACAGTCACAATGATATAAATCTGAATTATCACAATTATTCACTGGGTAGGTGGCTCAGTGGTATCGAGTCGGCCTGTGGATCTTGAGAACCCTGGTTCGATCCCCACAGCCGACAAACAATTTTCACCAATTTAAAAAAATCTACCCCTGTGGCTCCTCCACTACTAATATCTTTGGAGGCCGTGATTTGACGGCTGGTAACCGCATTTCACGCGAAAAAAATATATCACTTACCGAGATCTGCTTAGGCAGAGTGCCACACCCAGTGATGGGTAAAAGGCGTGATGATATATTTATTTATTTATTTATTTATTCACTGATCAAGTATTTATTATTAATTTTTTGCTTAAAATTAAAATAATAACAATTATCACTGGGCTTTGGTTATCTATAAAAAAACTGGCACAAAAGAAATCCTCCATATTATTCAAAATTAATAATATTCAAATACTAACAATATTAGAAACAAACGCTTAACTATCCAGTTGATCATCGGTTAAATAGATTAATGTTCTAACGAAAGAAATAGTATGACGTCATAGTCAATTTAAACCTTTCATTCAGTTCAAGCTTTCCTAAATTCCCCATCATTGACAGCTATTCCTATTTCGAACTTTTAAGGCTTACAATTAGTTAAACACAATGTATGTCTATAAATATTAATTCAGTATACGTATTACACGAACATAAAATTACAGAATTATGTGCCATGATTTAGATTAATTTATCCTAGAAGAATTCACCAGTTTATATTAACGGCAATATGTTTTGTTATGGATAGGTTTATACTGTTACGAAAATGATGCCATGATAAGAATTATTTTATTCTTAAAAACTGCGTACTGTTACAATATTTAAAGCTGTTCAAACATGTGATGTTATTAAGTTATTAGTTGAATTGAAAAAATATATAATTTACTATTAAATACCGTATGGCCTATTTATAATAAAGGTTTTTACACAGTGCAAGTAAATATATTATTTGTTCTCCTATTAACTACAACAAATTCGTAATTTTCATAATATAATACCAGTAGTTATTGCCGTAATTGGATTTGGGCATTACATGAAAATCTAGACATATAAATTAATTGCTAATCATAAATAAATTAATCATTGTATGTTTACATGTGAATATCATTCATTATTGGCAGCTAAATGCCCGTTAGTCATATTTGTAATTGCGAATTTTAACACAAATTCAACAATCAATTATCAAAATTATAATCAACCTTTGACACAAGACTATTTTTTATCCTTTTAGTGGTTTCATTATCTGAGTAGTTTTTCTAATTTTTTAAAGTGCATTCGAAACAATTTAATTGAAAAACATATTTTGTAATCTAAAATTTATACGAATATAAATTGAACTATTTAATAATAAATTGCATCAATAAAACCAATTATATTTCAAGTCTATCTTTTATAAAATGTTTAATAGTTATCTATTATTTAAGACGACAAAGGAATATTTTCTTGAAGTTATAGTTCACAAGCTACAACAGAGCAAGAGAACTCTCTTTCACTAGTCGATAAAAACTCTTTATCGTCGTGTATAATATACTACAGTATTTTGTATCAGCTGTTAAATTATAATTAATAATTAATATCTATATTGAAATGTCAAGTCGTATAAATGTTTTATAATAATAATAGTTTCTTTCCAACAAAAATCCAGTTACAGGCACTAGAAAATTATAAGTAAAAAGAAAACAAAAAATTAAGTAATTGCAAAATTTACAAACAATAGAAAAATTAATAATTTACAGAAATATGTCGTTCGGCATTCTTGCATATAATATTTATTGGAGATTTTCTGGATACATCGGTCCTTGGAGAGTATAAATTGAACGTCCTATGATATCTCGAAGCTAATCTGGGAATATGAAACTTAATACAAGATGCATCAATGACGTTTTTATATAATATGTAAAAAATTGAGCAGAATAAAGTTGTCTTCTATCCGTCAGGGAGAACATTTCATGACGATATAGCAAAATGTCGTTATAAATACCAATAATCGGATAAACACCATCAAACTTAAGTGATAAATAATTAAAAAATCTTAATTTTTTCAAGAGCTATAATTAGATAAGCATAAAGTAGATACTAAACTAAGGACGCATATTCCAGCTTACTAATGACAAAATAATGATATAAAGTTTTCAATAAAGGAATATCAGAGAAAGGTTTTTAGATGCTTATTATAAACCCTAGAATTTTACTAGCAGTCGCACATACGACATTAATGTGATCTGAGATATTTGAATTATATGTAACAGTGACACCTAAATCCTTGATTATCGTAGTGCGTGAGAGAGATTTACCATTGAGAGTATAAAAAAGTAATAAGGTTGTGACGACGGTTGTAAGTAATTGTGTAGCAATTGTTAAGGATAAAATGTAGTTTATTATGAGTACACCAAAGACCATATCGTCAAAATTATGCTGGAGTAAAAGCGCCTCATTGAGCGAATTAATGTGTGTAAAAATCTTAATGTTGTCAGCATAAGCTGACGTGATAGAATGAAGTAGTCCGTCAATGAACAGGACCAAGACTCATGCCTTGAGGGACACCAAAAGTGGCTGTAAAGTCAGAAGAGAAGAAGCCATTATGTTGCAAAGAGCAAAATCTAGCTGTAAGGCAAGAACGAATGAGCAAGAACACAGCTGAGAAGACACCTAAATTTCGAAGTTTTTCAAGTTCAAATGATCTATAGAGATCGATTTAACTACGTGCTTCAAAAGCTTCAGAAGTATACTGTGTGAAAGAAGCTTGATTAGTTGTAGTAGACCGGCAATGTACGAAGCCATGTTGGTTACAACAGATTAATGATCTGGTGTTGTTATAAAGTACTTTTTCATACAGTTTAGCGAAGTTGTTGAGTAAGGATATAGGGCGATAATTCTGAATATTATCTCTTATGATGGGACAACTTAGTGTCCTTTTCCATCTATCGGAGAAGATATAGACATAAACCGTAAGTCGTTGATTAAATAACATGAGCATCAGCAGACGTTTTAGTAGGAAAAGCGATCATTAGATTAATTAGATCATCCTCAGTAACAAAATTACTGCTAAACGATAAGTAAGAAAATCATTATATAAGAAAGAGAAAATAGATATTAAATGAGTGCAGTGGAAAGAAACTGCACACTGTCTCGGCGAAAGGCAGCAACTTTAGACAACATCAGACTATACTGCATGGAAATAAATAAAGAAAAAACTGTATAAAAAGAGTATTCATGAAGAGACAATATATTTTTAAAAATGCAGTTTTAAAGCCGAAATGCAAGAATTAAATATATTGATAAAACAAGTCTAGGTCATTAAAAAATATGAATTCCTATAATAAAACCATGTTTAAATAAAAATTATTAATTAAGTCGTACCAAAGTGCCATAATACAGGATTTGTAAAGCAAATCATCTCGAAAGTAAACTCTCCATTACAAATTTATTTTGAAACTGTTCCCAGCATTTTTTCTGTGATTTGAATAGATTTATGAAAATTTCTCAGCATTTTAATTATACCTTTCTTTACATTTTCACTTCCCTTTACACTTTTTGTCATAATGGCCACATATCTCATTGCTGTCTGTTTTAATTTCTTTCTTTTATTGCGTGAGAATTATGTTAATGAGGACTTTCTTTGTGGTTCATTATTAAATGAGCGTTACCCGTGGAAAGATTATTTTGTGGTGTAAATTATAAAGACTACCTGCGGTTATATCAAAGCCTTGATCCTTGTAGTATACACACTTTGGACTAGGTGTTTCATTCAAAGCTCTGACTAGACGATATTAATCTTGTTGCTTCTATTGTTCTGGGATATCACCTTGCCAATTTGAAAATTGAAATATAGTGTTTACAAATATTCAAATTTTTCTGCGCTGTTAATTTAATATTTAATTTAAAATCATTTAATTTTCACGTTGCGTTAATTATCATATATAGTTTTATGAATATAATATCTATTCTCTTTGATAATGAGCTTATTACCGATTAGTTCAACGACGAAAGTGCAAGATGTATAAAGTAGAGGTTGCATTTTCTAAGGAATATTAACATGAGTGATTTTTTTAAAAATGATATTGATTTTTAAACAAATCACGAGTTATTTATATATTATTGTTATATTATGATTAAACAACTAAATTTTGCCTATATGCGTTCTTTAATATATTTTGTACATTTGAGAGCAATATGTGCAACAACAAAGATGATTAGCTTATTTTACTCATGTCCCTAATGTTTTAGACTAAATTTTTACAAAACTTTTTTTGATAAATGTTAAATAATTGTTTATTTATTTGTTATTTTTATACAGTTATGCGAGTTGCAACTTGATACATAATATATCTAAAAAAAATAACCATATGTGGAAAAATAAACTATTGAAATGAATGCTATTTTAATAGTTTTCCACTTATTAAATTAATAAGTGATTTTTTTTACAGTAATTTAATCTCCTTAGTTATCAATATGTATGCGAACGTCATTTGAAAAATATATATTGAAATGACAAATTTTCGATTGTACACTACTTTTACAAAAGATATTTTTGCTTGTTAAATTCTCACGCAAAATATAACGTAATACTTTTAAATTATTTTACATTCGTTGTTACGAAAGTAGGCACTTGCCAGACATGGGTACAATACTCTTAATTTTAATTAATTATTTTTTGAAATTACTGCCTCTATGTTAATTAAATTACAATCGTTCAATTATATTACGACAAAACAAAATTAATTCCTCAAATATATGACCAAATTATAATTACACTACATGATATAATTACTTTTTATTTTGATATAACAAAAAAAATTGTCAAACTCAAATAATATTGCAACAGAGTTGCAACAGCAAAAGCATCACAAGACATACGTCAATGCTTGATATTATTGTATATTTTATTTTGACTATGATACACAGCAGTGTTTATAGTAAGTCATTACGTCATCTGTGACGCTACAGCCCAAATCGGGCCTGGGCCTACCGGACACACCGAGCCGCAGTTTTTACACTGTCGTACTGCCGGTTTTCGTAGTCGAATGCTACATTATTTAAGACGTATGTGAATAGCTTATAGCGCCCGAGTGTGATAAATTCATGTAACTGTTTTTTTTATATTTTACGACAAATCACACATTGTAGACAGGCGGATTCGAACTGACGAACCTTGGTTCGGGTGACGTCACAGTATGTTATGAGATGTGCCTTAACACGCTCGGCCACCGCGCCTGTCATTACATTACATGAAAAAACAATAAAGGTTACAATATAATGAATTGCACTAAAAATGAAAAAAAAAAACAAACAAGCAGCGTATATAAGTAGGTATATTCAAGTCAAAATTCAGAAAAAATGTACTTCAAATATTCGTCTACCGAATAAAAACACGTTTTTTCAAGAAATAATTAGATTTAAGTTTTAAATTTGATAATATCGAGATTTTTGACACGTTCTGGCAACACATTGTAAACATCAATATTTAATTAATTGTTAACTGATTATTCAAGTCTTAAACGAGGTTTATACAGGAGACATGCAGAACAAGTATGGTAGATGTGAAAATCTCCATTTTATGAAAAACTCAATATGGTTCTATGAACTTCCAACAGAGTAAAATAAATAAAAATACAAGGAATAAAACGTAAACTACAAAACTGAGGTTTACAGTTTACTACAGCCTATAACAGAAATGATTATAATTGCTGTTTTTTAAATAACGGAGTGGAAGAGCACTAAATAATCAGATTTTAGCATGGATTTGTTATTTATTACATTGAGTCTTCGAAGTAGATAAATTGTACTACATAGTTTTTTTACCTACTACTTCATTATGTAAGTTACTATTAAGTGAATCATCAATTACCGAAAAGAGAAACTGAATGATTTTTAATAAGGGATTTATTACTTAAAATTATCAACTGTTCAGTTTTGTCCATATTCAATAATAAATTATTTGCAGCAAACCCGAATTCCGCATTAGATAAATTAAACTCGCTATTAAGATTATATTAAGATGGGGTAGGTGGCTCAGTGGTATCGAGTCGGCCTGTGGATCTTGAGAACCCTGGTTCGATCCCCACAGCCGACAAACAATTTTCACCAATTTAAAAATCTATCCCTGTGGCTCCCTCTCCACTAATATCTTTGAGGGCCGTGATTTGACGGCTGGTAACCGCATTTCACGCGACGAAATATATCACTTACCGAGATCTGCTTAGGCAGAGTGCCACACCCAGAAATGGGTAAAAGGCGTGATGATATATTTATTTATTTATTTATTAAGATTAAGAATATTAATATAAGAGTGTTTATTAATGAGAGTGGTATCATAAGCAAAAAGAACACTACTACATGGCTGTACAAAACTCGGAAAATCATTGACATATATGATAAAAAAGGTCCTAAAATCGAGCCCTGTGGCACACCATGAACAACTTTGTGAAAACCAGACTGTTTCCCATTAACATAAACACATTGGAGACGATGTTCCAAATAAGACCTAAAAAAAGGATCAAGATTTATCAACTTTCGTTCGGCTAAAATTTCAAATATTGTAACAGACGTAACGGACAAAAGTAGTAGGAAAGTTTCAGGACGAAACAGACCTAAGGAGGGGGCAGTGTAACGAATGTCACGGACAAGTATATACTGGTCGGTCTGTGTCATCTCACGTGTCCGCAATCGAGAAGTCTGTAAAAGAATTCAGAAACATGACCGGCCTGCGTCATAATAATAATAATAATCTTTATTACCTATTACAGGGTAAAGATAAAATAAGAAATATAAAGTAATGTACAAATATAAAGTAATGTAAGATACAATGGCAAAAAATAAATAAAATAAATTATTATAGATGTTGCGGCTGCCAATAATAATAATAAATAAATACAATAATATGAATTTAAAAGACACAAACAGAAATAATTGTAATGAATATTACAAAACAATATCAGGTAGGTGGATATTTGCAAAATGATGTGGACTGGCGATCGACGTAGGACGTCAGTATTGTGAGACGAGAGGTAAAAAGTTCGAGTGTGCCGCGACGAATACTGCGGGACGTGCATGGGAATGCGACGTAGTAGAAACGGAGCATCTACTTTATTGTGCATCAGCATCCACAAAAACCTTGCACTGGATAATTCTCTTTTGAAACTTAAGGCTTGCATATTATGGCGAATTAGGAGTAAGTTTTGATTTATTCCTCTATCAGGGTAAACTTGATCAATTTTAAAGGACAAGTACTTTAAGTTACTGAAAGTTATAAAACGGGAACAAGACTAAGACAGCATATGCTAACTTACTAATCACAAAGGAAAAGTATAGAGTTTTCAAAACTGAGATGTCGTTAAGAGTTTTGGAAATTCTTATTAAGAACCCAATAGTTTTACAAGCAGATTGACAGACATTATTAATGTGTTCAGTAAATTTCAAATCTGCGGAAAAAGTGACGCATAGGTCTTTTACAGATTCTTTTCGAGTAACAATTTCGGTATCCATGTGGTAAGAATAAAGTATTTTATTAATGCTATTAGAATAAGACACCACACAACATTTATTAATAGTAAGTGGAAGTCTATTGAAATTGCACCATTCCATTAGGGAATTTATATTAGTTTGTAAATCATCAGCGTCTTTAAGTGTTGAAATATTTTTAAAAATTTTAAGATCATCAGCATATGCTAACACTGGACAAGAAAATATTTTAATCAGTTCATCAATAAATATAATAAATAGCAGAGGGCCCAGGTTTGACCCCTGTGGAACACCAGATGTAGCGATAAAATTAAAGGAGGAGTAACCATTGTAGAAGACGCAGCAGACACGATTGGTAAGATAAGAACGTAGAAGGTTTACCAGACCTGGTGCAGCACCAATAGCACTAATTTTTTCAATCAAAAGTCCATGGTCAATGGAGTCGAAAGCACGAGAAAAATCCGTGTATATAGTATCAACCTAACCACGAATGTCAAGCGACTCAGAGACATATTGTTTGAAACAAGCAAGATTCGTGACAGTTGAGCGATGTTTTAAGAAACCATGCTGTTCCGAAGCTAGGCGAGAACGAATATTTGAATAAATCAAATTATAAATTAACATTTCAAAGACCTTACTGAAATTATTTAAAATGGAGATAGGACGATAATTATTTATGCAGGTTTTATCAATTTTCTTAAATACCGGAGTTATACGAGTTCTTTTCCAACAATCAGGGAAGGTGGAATTAGTAATAGCCAAATTTATTATGAAGGACAGAGGTCTAGCAAAAATAAATTTACAATCTTTTAGGAGAAAGCTAGGCAATTCATCCTCACCAGAAGTCATTGTTTTTGGTAGCGAAGCCAATAAAGGAATAATATCATCCTCAACTACCGGACTAAGAATGAAAGAGGAATTATTACCAAGAACATGTTTAGCGTCAGAATCAGAACTAGTAGAAAATAGGTTAGAGAAATGTTTAGTAAAAGCATCGACAATTTCACTAGGTGTTGTATATTCTGATTTATCAACTTCAAGTTTGACCAGGGCCCGCAATCTTTTAAATTCAATAAAATAACAGGGATTCTTGGTGAATTTCCACTTATTCCTGTAATAATTTTTAGTCTTTAAATATGATTTTATGCGAGTAAACCAAATAGTAAAATTAGACTTCACATTAGAGAATTTCGGAATCTAACGTTTTGTAGAGCAATACATAAAATAAATTAAGTGCATCATCAACTTTATCAAAATTATATAAATTCGACCAATCCATGTTACTGAGATCATGATAAAGTAACCTCTGAGAGAATACAAAATTAAAATAAATTTCAAGTGCCGAGTGATAACGATCTTGAGGGACAAATGGTAAGTTCATTTTCTCAACCAGAAAATTGCCAGTCAAATTCGAAAATACAAGATTTAGAGTATTTAGTTCCATGTTGCATACATTATTATGCTGGGTGAGATTCAGTAATTCACATAAGCTGTGTAGAGAAGAAGATTTTGTACAATTTATTGACTTGTTATTAAAATAAGGTACATTGAAATCACCTAAAAATACTACATGTTCATTTATCAGGAGTATCTGGATTGCATCCATAAATTTTTCGAAATCATTTAAGGTAATGTCAGGAGGAATGTAAATAGCACAAATGACAACCTTTTGGGTACATAAGTAACATTTACAAGCAATAAGATCAATTAAAGGAACAATAGACTTAATATGTGAAGTATGTAACACGTCATAAATAAAATGGCTCTTATGAGCAATTAAAACTCCGCCACCTTTAGAGCGACCTGAAATAGAAAAATTACGATCACATCGTAAAACATTATAAGCAGGAGAAAATAATTTTCCGTTATTAAAATAGTCAGATAACCTAGTTTCCGATATAACTATGACATCAAAAGAGAAACTACAACAATTACTATAAAATGTATGCCCCTTTGAGTTTAGACCTCTAGTATTCTGATAATACAAGCTTAAAGTAATAGGACGACTGTTGGGTGGAGCTAGTTTTCCGTTTTTTTGATAATAGTAGGAATTCCACGTACATACTTAATAGATATACCGACTTCCCCTCCTCAGTGTGTAAGATTTTGTATTAGTTGTGTTAGATATAAACAGAGTGTAAATTTATATTTTCATTATTACAATTATTATTATTTGTAGTTATTAACAGTTTTAGTTTAAATAAAAAGTGTTGAAACCTACAAACGTTACAATATAACCAGAACTGTCTCACTTTGTATTTCAATAAAAATCTACTAGATGTCAATAACTTGTTATCTACTTATATAAAAAAGTTTGTAATTGCCTAAATAATTGTAATTATATGAGAAAAATACAGAAATTAACAAAACATGCATAAATCATGTAATTAATTATAGAATTTTAAATTACAGATCGAATATAATAGAAAATTTAAATTAAAAATTATATTTCCTAGATATTTAATTAATTACATAATTTAATTAATTTTCATTAATTACTACCCATCTCTGGCACTCTCTATATTTCCATTTCCGAAACAACTCATAATTCGTGTCAAAATACTATCGGCTATTATCATATTACTAGTTATATTAGTTATGACTAGAGATCAGGTCCTCGCTCTAGGCTGTGCGAACCCTGAAAACAACTATTTTTTAGGCGTTTTACTTTATATTTCATCTAGTCGAGTACTCATATTATAAAAAATTGTTCTTAACTTATGTTATAGACAATATTTAGTCAATTATAATTTTAGAATATATATGTTTACATATATTCATTACGATCAGTTGCCCATTTTGATCCGTTTTCAGAATCGCTGAATTTTTATAAATTAAAATATATCATTTATGGTAAAGTATTTTACCTGAAACTAATAGGAAAATAAACATTTGCCTGATTTTTAAGACTCAGGAAAGCTTTGCTTTGCATACCTAGTGAGGAAAATAACATATTGCCTAGGCAGGTCATGAAAGAAACGTAAGTGTCTAGTTACTTAACAACATAAAATACTGACTGAATATGTAAGTCAAATATTTCTTTTAATTTAAATTAATTTAAAATATTTATTATTTGTTTCTAAGTTTCAGGTAAAATATTATAAGTAATACGTGAGTAAAGCGTTGTACAGGATTCGTAAGCTGTTTCAAGCCTCGCTAACGCTCGGCATGAAACTACATATACTCGTATACTCATCCTGTAAATGAACGCTTTCCTGAGTTTTTACGTAAATAACTATTTGCGGGGTCAGTCATATTTATTTATTAAGTCATATAGAACATTTATGGGGTAGATGGCTCAGTGGTATCGAGTCGGCCTGTGGATCTTGAGAACCCTGGTTCGATCCCCACAGCCGACAAACAATTTCACCAATTTAAAAAAATCTACCCCTGTGGCTCCCTCTCCACTAATATCTTTGAGGGCCGTGATTTGACGGCTGGTAACCGCACTTCACGCGACAAAATATATCACTTACCGAGATCTGCTTAGGCAGAGTGCCACACCCAGTAATGGGTAAAAGGCGTGATGATATATTTATTTTATTTTATTTATATATAGAACATTCTAAATTATATAACATTAGACTAAAATATATATGTGTAGGTACTAAAAAAAGTAATTTTTTTTATTATAGTTCTTCATATAATTTTACTTGCCTTTCTTTCCAAACCAATATTTAATGAAAATTGTGTATTTTACATTTTCACTATTTTATAGACACATGCAATTTTAAAATTAATAGTATTTATGTAAGCAGTTTTGAAGCTCAGCGTATCTACAATGTGTTCGTGTGTAAATATATAGATAGATAGATATTCATTATTGTACTTGCGAAAATACTAATAAATACTTACAATTTCGGGTTCGGTGTTGTTTATGAAAACGCTAACAAAATATTTATTTAATACGAAAATAATGTAGTACAACTACTAAGACATATTATATTTATTTACAACACGTATTTATATTCACATTAAAGTATTTAGCAACGACTTGCACTGTTCACACTTCAAATACAGAATGAATCTTGCCGGCCCCAACTCTCCCTTATATACTGAAACAAGATCTTCTACAATATTCCAAAACTTCTGGAACACTATAGAAGCATGACGCAGAGACATCAGCTTCGAACTCGTCTCTGTATTGCGTATGAACAGGGCCGTACTCGCTACAATATTTATAATTTAAGCTATTATTGTTAAAATTGTGTAAGTGTTTTATAAAATCTTTGCTAATTTATAGTTATTTAAAATATATAAATATATTAGGTATTGTGAGAAGTGTGCCTGGGTCCGTCTAAATGACGCCAAATGTGAGATTATGTTGGAATGGTTGAGGGCTAAAGAGACGTATGTGAATGGTTAAGGGTGCTTATGACTTTGTAGATAATTATAACAAATAGTTTGCATCCGGCGAAGAACGAGGAATGTTCAGAATAATTAATTGTAATTGTATTATAAAATAAAGCTGATGTACATGTACATGTCTTTCGCCGATTATTTATATCACATGTAGTTTACTTTGTGACGAAGTGGGCTCGTCACTATGTTTTTTTACTATATGGATCACGATCGCGAAAACGCCCATATCTCGCGAACGCAACAACCGAGAGATGCGAAAACTAGATTACGAGTAACAAACTCATAAGAAAAACGCAGAATAAACTAGAGCGCGAGCCGGGTAGTCTAGTTTCCGTTTTTAACAAAGCCGCCCCATATGCTAACATGGGACGGACAAACTATGACACCCTAGAACCCGTTTAATTAGTAAAACAGTATATAAACCAAGCTGACAAGACAGCAGAGACAGTCAGATTTAGTCTCTCGACTTCATCGACATCTCCGCTACCGTCTTCACCCAGCAAATCTCCAGTCACCAGGCAACACCGACTTCTAGGTAAGAAAAGCACCCCTGTTAATTTTCCGTACCTTACCGTGTTTCCTTGAGGTCTCGTGTTACCGTCCGTTTTTGGAACTCTAGCGAGTTGTCCGAGACGTTACTGTGGGGCATTTTGCGTTTACAGCCGGAGTTCACCACGCCGAAATCCGCGAGACGCGTCGCGGAATGGTTTTCAACACACCAGTCGTCGTCCAGAGAACCCCACCGTCGCGACGCCCAGCGTCGATCTTCCAAAAAAGTTAAAAACCATTCCTCGCGATCGTTACGAGTTGACCAGCCGCTATTACGGGAACCCCACCGCCACGACGCCCGGCGTCGATTTTTGACAAAATCGCGAATTCATCCTTTTCGAACCTGCAGACCTACACCGTGGGTCCCGACCGTCGCTTAAAATACCGCCGATTCACGTCACATACCCTTTACAACCCCCTCAGTATCCCCGACCGTCATTTCCGACATTTCAGGCGTCCCGACGCCGGGCGTCGTTTTTCCAAAAACGTCGCCTCCGTATTCCCCGGCCCCACTCCGGTATATCCTACGCCTCCTGACAATCGACAACATTCCAACAATTTTTCAACAACTTTGTGATTCATTCTGACAAACCCTATTATCTCCGACACCGCTATCCGACCGTTGGCGCCCGAGCAACCTCACGCCAACATTTTGTCAACGAGTCAGCCATATTTCATCGCAAAATTACAAATATCAGAAATGGGTATGTTATATGATTACAACAATACTTGTTGTTTAAATAGTTACATACATACATACATACATAACATCACGCTATATCCCATTAAATGGGGTTGCACGAACCCGTCAACATTCTCATCCTGACACACGATACTCGATTCGACCACAGTAACACTTTCTTTTCTCACAACCAAAATCCATCAACACACAACAAACATTCATCCATTCGCTCCTGTACACTGCGCTTGTTTCTGAAGATGGTCTCCACACAATTGCAGGTAAACACTCGAAACATCTAACCAATGAATCTAAAATCAAGAATCATACGCTTGTCTTCATTCATCATATTTATCCCGCAATTAATTTTCTCCAAACATTCCTATCCTGACACACCACTGTTGCTTCAACCACATTCATAATTCGTTTCATACAAGCTCGTTTATTCTTCACGCTCAGAATCTTTCGCTCACGCAACAACCCTTCAATCATATACATCCCCTTGTTCCTAGGCCGTCCACGCAAACTTTCACCCTCAATTTCACCAACATACACCTGTTTCACCAATCTGTCATTCGACATACGTTTTACATGACCAAACCATCTCAACTGACTTATTCCCACTCTTCCTACAACATTCTTCCCAAACTCACATTCATCATACACCAATGTATTCCGGACACGATCTCTTCTAGTATATCCACACACACCCCGCAAATACCTCATTTCCACAGCAGTTATACGCCGTTCATGTTTCTGCATCCATACCCAACATTCACTACCATACATCAACGTAGGCACTAACACACCATTATAAACACTCAATCGAGCATCTCTGGATACATTCACGTTCCGAGTAAAGGTTCCCAGAGCACCCAATATCTTACATCCAGCAGATACTCTTCTTTCAATCTCTCGATCAATACGTCCATCCCTCGAAAACACACTCCCCAAGTATACAAACTCATTTACTTGACCCAATCTCACACCATTCACCGAAACATTGCAATCAGTCACCAAATCACTCTTCTCAAACACTAACACTTTACATTTATCAACATTCAGTAATAGATTTAAACCTTTTCCTACTTCATTTACAACTACATCATCCGCATAAGCTAACGCAGGCACTACACTGCCACCAATACGTATACCATCCGCCCCATTCAGCGACTTTCGTAACAACACATCCATATATAAATTAAACAACCACGGAGACATCCCACAACCTTGTTTCACGCCAACATCTATAGAAAACCAACTCAATCTACCATCAACTCTCACCGCAGCCTCGCTATCTTCGTATAATGCACGAATCGCTCCCAACAAATTACCATTTATACCGTACTCTAGAAGTACATCCCACAGAATATCTCGATGAACACTATCATATGCTTTTTTAAGATCGAGAAAGCCACAGAAAACCTTCTTGTTCTTGGCAAGTGATTTCTGAACAATCATACGAAGAGAAAACAATTGATCTACACATCCTCTCTCAGGCAAAAATCCACCTTGCATATTACTCAACTTGGAGATTGTTAAGGTTCGTACCTACCTTGTGAATAAGAATCTTCCCGTACAAATTCCCTACCACACTCAACAAACTTATCGCACGGAAATTAGTACAATCACTCGAACTACCTTTGCCCTTAAATAAAGGACAAATGATAGCACGTTTCCAATCATCAGGAGCTACACACCGTTTCAAACAAAATCTAAATAAATAAACTAACCAATCAAATAATCTCTCACCACCATACTTCAACATCTCATTCGATATACTATCCAAACTAGGAACTTTACCATTCTTCAAACGTAACAATGCAAAACAAACATCACTTTCATCTATATCCCATTCATCACTTCTAACATTTTCTCTTGCATTTTCACTACAACAATTCGATACATTTACGCTACCATATAAACCTCTAAAATACTCACACCATCTATTTCTAAAGTCTAATTCATTCCACAATAACTCACCATTCGCACTCTTAATCGCTTTTACCGCCCTTACATTACCACCTCTCAATCTCTTCACACTCAACCAAAACATTCTTTTATTCATACTAAAATCATTCGTCATTCTTTCACTCATCAAATCATCAAAACGCGCCTTACTTTCTCTCACTACTCTCTTAACATGTTTATTTAACCTTTTATATTCTAGCAAACATTCATCACGTAAACTTCCAGGCACATCTTTTACATGTAGAAATCGCAAATACACTCTCTTTTTCTCTTCAATTGCTTCTTTCACTTCATCATTCCACCATGCAATCCTTGGACAAGAGCCTAATCTGGATTCACCACAAACTTCTTTTGCACATTTAAGAACTGTATCCTTAAATTTCATCCAAACATCATTTATGCTGCATTCAAAATTAGACTCACATACAGGCAAAGATTCATTTATTTTCTCAACAAACATATCTCTAATATCTTCACTCTGTAGTACACTAGATTTCACACGAAACATTTTTTCGGTGCCTTTTACCCTCATTCGCCAACATTTATCCAGACGTATACGCGACACCACCAAATAATGGTCATTCGTACCCAATTCAGCCCCACGCTTCACACGCGTATCCACAACTAAACTTCTTAGTCGTTCATCATACAAATTAAAATCAATCACACTCCGCCTATTCTCCCTCACATTCTCCCATGTATACAAGTGAGCTAATTTATGTTTAAAGACAGAGTTGGAAACGAAAAGATCACGCTCTAAGCAGAAGGATACTATTTTCCTACCGTTTTCATTCACTCTCACATCACCATATTTACCCAATACATTCCCAGACATGCTTCTCTTTACTCCCGCCCAACCATTCAAATCACCACATACGATAACTTTTTCACCTGGATCCCACGAATCAATCACACTATCTAACAAATTCCAAAATTGATCTTTCTCAAGATCACTTTCGAATTCAGTTGGGCCATAAACTGACACAACGAAGATTCTATGAAAGCCTACCTTAAGTCTCAGCCAAAGAATTCGCGATGAAATACAACTATAATCTCTTACAAACGGTTTCATCCTTTCACTAACAAGCACTCCTACACCATGTTTTGCCCGTTCATTTATTTATTTATTTATTTAAATCTCTACCCAACAGGTAAAACCTAATAATAGGGTTGAAAATATAACGTTACACAGAAAATGAAGCGAATATAAAAGTTAATACAAGTTATACAGAAAAGTACAATTAATTGTGAGACATATAATTTATAATATTCTTATAGAAACACCCGACCACAAGCAAAACAATCCATCTACCTCTTCTTCATTACAGCCTTTCCCTTTTGTCTCGCTCACACACAAAACATCTACATTATACACACGCATTATATTCACCAATTCATTTTCTTTTCCATTTATACCCCTAACATTCCACGTACCAAATTTACATTCATCAAATTTCGCCCATTTATTCCTCATTAGAACAAAAGATAAAAGAAATAGGGTTCTCTCGGTAAAAGAAGAAAAGTTAAAGGTAGCTTACCAGGCTTATCCTTAACTATAAAAGAAAGGAAATAAATTACATTCACACACCTGTCAAATATCAAACACACCTAAAAACAAATCATAATTCACCGTATCTAAGCGTAACTAAAATAAACAACTAACGATATGAAATACTATATACAAGACAAAAATATTAAACTATTTTGAAAATCAAAGATAATACTTATCTTAGTAAAAGGATATGCACAAATTCTGGTGACAATCAATAAATATTAATCCAACTCAAAATAACCAGTCAAAAACAGAATTAAATCCTTATTTGACGGACGAGTGTTGTTTATGTGTTGTCTTGGATATAATTAGTGGAATCACACTTAATGAGCGGAACACTACCGGGAATTTATCGAAATTTGTAAGAAAATATTTGAAGAATGGAATATTAGCAGTAAATACTATAGTAAGTCACAATGCGCCAATATTGTTGCAGCACTTCATATTTTTTGTTGGAAATATTAGGAATATACTGCATATTCTCTTAAATTAATATGTATCGCGAAAACAAAATTGTTCAACATTTTATACTCTTGCAAAGTTACATGAAGTGTTCGTACCTGATCGATCACAAACTTCGAAATGTTAAACCCCATATTAAAACTAAAATGGGAAAAGAACATAAGGTATTATCTAAATTAGCATCTGATTTAAATATTTTAACTTCCTCCAATTGAAGAATAATAAAAAGAGGTGTAAAAAATAACAACATTGCTACTGCAAAAATAAGTTTCGAACAAACTGTTTCAATTGCAAAATTAATAATAATTGTACAATTATTAATTGGATAAAGTTGCTATGGCCACTACATTATTCTTTTGACCATAAATTTGGGTAAATGTGGTATAATTTGTAGGTATAGCTTTGAAAAATCTAGTAACGATCGATTATATATCATGTTTTATATTTTTATTAAATATCTGTGCTTGAAAGCTTTAATATGATACTAAATTCGGTCTAATTCCACCAAATTCTTATAAAACTATTAACAATTACTTAAATATCATTTTGACATTGAACTATGAATCATGAATGATTATAATGTTATGTTACAATTTTAAAATTTTTTGTCACCTCCTTTTTATGTTGTCGCAAAAAAGTGAATCTACAACACTCCGTGTTCAGCTCCCGTTTTAGAAGAAATGTGAGTATTTTTAGCTGTTAACTTGCCATACAACGGATAAGGTCTCTATAAAGAGAAAATAACTGCTGGTTTTGTTGTAAAAATTATCAAAAACTTTCTAGGGTTCCTGTTTTTTATTCGAAATACAATAACCTCTTATATGTCTGCATCTTAACAAAATGGTAAATTATCTATAGATAGCCTGTGATGGCCCCTCTACATACAAACCTAAACTTAAATTCGAGAGATTTTATATCTTTTATAGTTTCTGCGATTTAAATGGTGGTTTTACAAGTATTTATTAATTAATTTCTAGCAGCTCCTTAAATTTTTAACAGAATTTAAAATTTTCTTGGAGGTATATAACAAGGACACATAACATGACTGCTTATTTATTTTTAAAATTACAATAGACCAGCAACATAAAAAAGAGGAACAGGGCAATGGTAAAATAGAAAATGGCGTAAAAAAAGCACATCACACAAAAATAAGGGGAGAACACGCAGATGTCGATTTTTTGTAAGAATTAAAGTACACATTAGTGCCAGAAATACCAGTTAATTAAAAAATAATAACAAGCAGTGAACACAATATAGTCGCAATTTTTTTACGGCTTGTGTAATGTAATGATATATTTACTCTACTGGTGGTAGAAAAAATATGTTTCTAGTTTTATTGCGCTGCATAGGAGAGTGAAAGAATATGTCGTTACTACGTACAGAAAATGTAGTTATCACTCATAGTTTTTTTTTACACTTTGTAAACCATCCTTTTAAATCTTTCAGGGGTCATATACTTATGTAATTTAATATCTTTATAATAATATTAAAGATTATCCAAAATTCTCTCACAAAAATGTTTTGATGTACCTGTCAGAAATTATGTATTATTGGTTTTATAAAAGATAATAATACTACTGCATAAATCACATAAATTTCGTTTTAATACAATTGCATATTCCAATAAATTTCATAACTGTGGCAATGATTACATTTAGCGGTACAGAAGATTCACTGCTATTGCTGAAACTTTGACACATATCTTTATACAAGTTAGAAAGAGACCGAGACAAGACAGAGAATAGTATATTATCTCTACTTAATAAAAGTGCATCGGAAATAGGAAGGAAATGGACTAGGTTGCCTGCTGTGAAAAGAGTGTAGAGGTTTAAAGCCTGCTGCTTATGCGTACACACAGCCAAGTCACTGTGTATTGCACGATTTTATACCAAGAAACATTTGTGCATTAATAATATAATTTGAAATAAATAAAGAAACTTCATAGTATTCATTCTTGCCAGCCTCACTACACTCAAACAAACTTTGTCATCTAATTAACATAGTTATCCCAAAACGTAGTTAATTTGAAAATGGCGTCCATTGTAAATGTAAAATATTAAAATAAAGCTATAAAATTGTAAACTCACTCATTCAATATATCAATCTTTTTTAGAAAACATTAGCAAATTATATATGTGATATGTATGTTTAATAATAACACATGATAAAATTGTTAAAAAAACATAGATGTCAATATTTTAAAATATTCTAGCCATTTTTAGAACTTTTGTCAATGAATAAACTTTTTCACAGAAATTCTCTGTATGTGTTAAAATTCTAGAAAACACAAAAATTCTTAAAAATCGCTAGAGAAATATGTCAGTACAACATTCTATATAACAATCTGATATATAAATTTAATAGACAATTTTTTTTTAAATTTTAACAATAAAATAAAAATATTTAAGTAGACTTTCAATACAAAATACGAGTACATTAATAGATTGTTTTTCAAGTGTTTTCAATTATCGGCCAAATTTTATTGGCACCATTTTAGACGTAGATATTTTTTTCTAATTAAGATAAAAGATAGCACAGTAAAGTATCAAAATAAACAAGTGTTAAATTTTGTTTATATAATTTTCGAAAAAATTAAATCGTTCAATATGATTTCAATTACGTAGTGCTGAAAGATCTTGTTGTTTGTTATCTTTAAGATGTAGTTTGGTTTTGTAAGCTGGCTTTAGCGCAGTGATAATGTTTTGAATTTGTTAATGTTAATTTTTCGATACTGCAGCTTCATACTTTGTCTTTATAAATAAAATGATCAATCAAGAAAAATCAAACCTTGACATAAGACGTTTTTACCCATACACCTCCCTTATCGGTTTCGATATGATTGTGTCAATTCGTGTTTACATTTCAAATCCAGAAACGCAGTGCCATCTTCTATAAGTGAAAAGGAAAAGTGACACAAGAGCTTGCTAACGTAAACTATTTAAAAAGCTAAGAAGTGACGCTGTTTTTAAAGATAGATTGACTTGCTTGTTCTAAAACTGACATAAATCAAAAACAAAAATGAGTTATGTCATTTCTGAAGCGGCTATGCGATATATAGTTATTATATATTTATTTAGATTTTATCCTTATTTTTTTAACTCAATTATTCCTAATTCAAAAAAAAATAATTCAAATAGGGGATGTACGATTTAAAGAAACAAATAGATAAAGATGAACACTCTGGTAAAAAGAGTTTAAATATTAATCACAGAAAATTATTAATGAAATACATGCTGTATCTAAAAAATTAAAAGATATAAAGGTTCGGTTACGAGGTTAACGAAATTTAAAATATTTGTTATGCCTTACTAATTGTTATATAAACACATTTTTCAATCTTTTCAATATGGGGTTTCATTATCCAATAAATGAAAATAATGATGTTTTAAACACAAAATTCTCTGCAACGGAATCCGACAATAGTTACATCATCTTGTATAAATTGGCCTTGAGATAACGACTAAATTTATCCAAATCAATTAAAATTACACTTATACCTCAACACAGGAGTCGTACTCGGATCACAGATATTTAACCGGTTCACGCGAATAGGGTACTAGTGAGAGAGAGAGAGAGCTTTATTTATTTTTAGGGAAGATAGATGACGTCCCACAAAACATGGGATAAAGACAGCTAATATTGAAAAGGGTAGAATCACAAACGATTTGTAGGTACCAATTTAGATTTTACTGAGAAAAATGAAACGTAGGTAATTAATGAACAACATTAATTTAATAAAAGGGAGCTTTTGCCGGATAGTATTTACATGCACGGTTTACTATTTAATATTACATCCGTTAGTAGTCATTCCCAATTAACTTTTATTTCCATAACATGCGTGTTTAGGTTGAAAGTCCGTAACTCAAATATAATATATTTGATTTGCTGTAAACTAAACTAAAGAGTATGTAGTCTATTTGCGGTCTTCTAAAACCAAGTACAAGAATAGAACTATTAACTCTAAGGCTTGTGTTTTGGGCTATGTTATAATGTTCTTGAACAATTGAACACTGCAAAAGTTTGTATTTTTATTGTAGTCGTTTTCAAGTTTGAAATAATAAACATGTTGAAACTGCTGCTATTAACAAGTTTGTACAAAATGCCACGCTTATTGGCGGATCTTTAATTCTGTGGCCTTTCCACAAACTGTGCCAGCAGAGAATAAGATCTTTAACAACAGGTAAGATGACATGAGAAGTTCTGTGGAACAGGTCATGCCATCTACCGAAAAAAAGAAAAGCTACGCAATAGCAATTTAAATAACAACAAAGACAAAATTAATTGTCATCCAACACTTGGTGAAACTAGGTTTATAAAAAGTACAAAGTAAACACTTGGCTAGGTTTCACCAGCTTCTCCACGTGAACTTTGTTCTAGGTGGAGAAGTGAGTTATACCATACTGATGAGCTCTAATAAGAGCGAAACGCGTCTATGGTTACTAACTGTGCTGGCCAGCCTCTGACGATGCTCTCATAAGGTGACTTGGAGGCTGAATTTTGTGAAACCTAGCCAAGTGTTTATTTTATACTTTTTATTAATATTTTTATAATGACGTTACAAAAAGGTGTGAAGAACTGTAAATAGCAACATATATATAAATATATATAAATCTTTCAACTTGCTCAAAATTATGTTCACCTATTCTGATTTCTTTATTTCCCTCTCTTTCTCCCAGTGTCATTATTTTCGTCTTTTTCATTTTGATTTCTAAACCTAGTTTGGCTTCTTCTTTTATTATTTCTTCTGGTGTTTCTCTCATTAATTTTCTATTCTTTGTTATTATCGCAATATCGTCGGCATATGCTATAACTTACCTTCCTTTCGTTCTTATCGTGCCTTTTTTTATATTTCTCAAAACATATTCTAGCGCTATGTTAAACAAAGTCGCAGACAATACGTCACCCTGTTTAACTCCTTTGTCTATTTCAAACTCCTCCGTCTCTCCTCTTTGCGTTTTTATACTTATTCTTGTTTTTCTCATGGTCATATTTACTAGTCTCCTTATTTTTCCAGGTATTTGTAGCTCTTTTAAGATGGATATAAGCTTCACTCTTTTGATAGAGTCAAAAGCCTGCCTAAAATCTACGAACAGTATGTCTATGTTAATTTTGTAGTCAATTGATTTTTCTATAATTTGCTTTATTGTATGTATAGCATCTGTCGTTGATTTTCCTTTTTTGAAACCACATTGATAATGCCCAATAATAGTTCTTGTTGCTTCTGCTAATCTTCTCTGAATTATTGTAGACAATATTTTATATGCAGTGTTTAGTAGTGTAATGCCTCTGTAATTTTGACATACTTGTTGATCGCCTTTCTTGTGAATTGTCACGATTTGTCCTACTTCCCAGTCCTTTGGCATTTTTTCCTCTATCCATATCTTTAATATAAGATTGTGCATATTTTGCCTGAAAGTCTCGCCTCCTTGCTTCAATAACTCTATGTTTATGCCATCCTTTCCTGGTGATTTCCCGTTACGGCTATTCCTAATTGCCTCGTTCACTTCTTCTAATGAAGGTTCTCCCACCTGGTTCGCTTCATTTTCCTCCTGTACTTCGGCTTCTGTGTCCTGCTCTGCTTCCGTTAGTAAATCCATGAAATAATCTTTCCAGGCGTTTTTGTACTGTTGCTCATTCTCAGTTTGGCGTCCATTTTTATCTTTAATACTATATGTTTTCAGTTTGTGTGTTCGGTTGTACTCCTTTATTTCTTGATAGAATCTTTTTGTGTTCCTATTTAGTCTTTGTTCTTCGAGTTTGATTCTTATTGTTGCAGTGATCATGTAATGGTCTGAGTCAACGCATGCTCCTCTATGCGTTCTTACGTCTGTTATTGATGATAGTTTTCTTCTTGTGATCAATATGTGGTCGATTTGCGTTTGTGTTTTGCAGTCTGGAGAGGTCCATGTTATTTTGTGCATTTTCGGGTGCTTGAAAGTCGTGGACCTTATTACCATATTTGTTCTTGTTGCTAGGCTACATAATTTTTACCCGTGTTGAATGTGGTCTTCCTTCCCTATCTGCGCATTAAAATCTCCCATTACTATAACGATATCTTCCTTAGGAATTTTTTCTATTTCATCCTCGATCTTTTCATAGAATGCTTCTTTGTCCTCATCTGTTGCTGTTTCAGTTAGTGCATATGCATTTATTACTGACATATTGAACGGTGTTGTCTCGAGCCTTATGTATCACTTAATCCTTTAACTTATTCAAGATTATAAAAGCTACTCCGTCCCTCCCTTGTTTTTTATCTCCTGAGTATAGCGTGGTATAATATTTCTTGTTTATTGCTACTTCGCCGCTCCATCTTGTTTCCTGGATTGCTGCCAGACTTATTTTGTATCTGTTTAGTTCTGTTGCAATTTCTTCCATCTTTTCCTGCTTTTAAGATCGTTCTTACATTCCATGAACTTATTCTTAATTTATTCCTCTTATTTCTATTATTTTTCCTATGTTGTTTTGTTTTGTTTTGCATTTTATTTTCTTCGCTATTTTTGGTATCCGGCTTTCCGTCCTTCTCTGCGCTTTCCATAGCTTTTCTTGTTAATCGTTTTTTGGCGGTATGTTTGCTAGTACTTTCTTCACTAGCCCATTTTTGTCTGTTTTCCAGTCGTACCAGTTTTCATTTATTTGCAACTTTTGATACCCAACTTTTACATGATTTCCCTTTATTTTTTCCTCTTTCGCCTGCGTTGCTATGATCTTCTGTATCTGTTGCTCTTTGAAAGTTAGCTCGTTATCGATATATATTCTTGTACCTGTTAGCTTATATTTATTTTTCATCACCTTCATTTTGTCGACCCAATTTTCCATTTCCGCGATAACTACCTGTTTATCTTCATCCTTTAGTTTTTTGTATGTATCTTTTACTTTAATTTGCACTCCCAGTTTTTTCATTCAGGAGTTCCTCAACTGCTTCCTTGGTGATGCTTACTTGGGCTCCTTTAATAATTATGTTATTACGTTTTTCTTCTTTGATTCGTTTTTCCTCTGCTTGTTCCATTCTTACGACTCTTTGCTCAAGTATTTCTCCCTCCATTTTCTTCTCTTTTATTTTAGTTTACCCTCTTGTGTTTCCTTCCTATGTTCTTTGTTTTCTTCTTTCATTGCTTGTAGCTCTTCACTTATCGATGCTAGCAGAAGTAGTACCTCATTATCTGCTTCAGATTCATTTGCCATCCTCTCGGGTGCCGGCGATCTTACTGTTTTTCTGCTCTTATTGAAACCAGTACTTCCTCCTTCGCTGTTGACGCTCTTACTTCTGCTTCTGCTCTCATCACTCTCAATTATATTTCCTTCTGCCCTCTGCTCGCCTGCATGTATCGCTGCTTCTTTTCCCGCGGGCATTATTTGTATCGGTATTTAAAGTATAGTTTATGCTGTAATTATTTACTAACTAGATTACTTAATTATTATTTACTAACTAGATTACTTAATATTTATCTTATTACTACTTAATCTATTTATAACCACTATTAGTCTTTATCTGTATACGATGTGTCAATTTATTTCTTCCTTAGTTTCAAAAACTTTATCTTTGCTTTTTATTGCCCTCTTGATTGGGTGACACGACTGTCTTCCAAGCGTTGCGGGTTGCGTGTTGAAAGATAGTTAGATTAGCCAAAAGGATACTTTTGTTACAGTAGGTAAAGTGCTCTTGAAATTTGCGGTTTTTTCCTGTTGCTCGCCTAATTCCAATATCCAATTCCAACAGGTCGTTTCGCGGGAAGTGCGTAGAGAGAGAATAATGCGGATCCGGCTCGAAGGACCAAATGTTCGACCGATAGGTCGTTTCGCGGGGAATGCGGAGAGAGAGAATTGCGGAATGCGAGCAGAGAGAACTGCAGAAAGTATGGCAGAGTGATGCAATGCTGGAAGGAGAAGGTACGGACGTTCTTCACTTCCAGGAGCTGCTCTGGAAGACTTAACACAAGGATGGTAGCTCTTTGCTGAAGGAGAGACAGGAAGTGACAAAGCTAACTGTAGTCACGTGGTCTAATCAACAAAGAGAAGGAAAGATAAGCTATTGCAACAATTTAAATAAAAGAGAGCCAAAGGAGTAAGTGAATTTACAAATAACGCAAACGAAGGTGCCTGAAGGGCTGAACAACCTGAGGCAAGTATGGGAATCAAGAGGTAAATTTGCAGACACACACTAGGATCTATTTTAATAACCAAAGATATCGAAATACTGTACAATAGCAAACATGAATGAATAACTTTCCCTATACCAAAATTACAAAATTGACTTAACTTATAACCAAAAAACGAGATGAATTGATGTTGTGCGATAATACAAATAAATAAAGCATACTTACGATACAGTAGCAAATACAAATTATTCATACAAAATACTTAGTGACAGAGTTTTGCTGGTAGCAATACAAAATCTTTCCCAAGTGGAATAACAGTAAAGCGTATGCGGAAAGCTGAAATAATGTTTAATATTAGCACTAAACACTTGATCGTAATTATTTGAGCGTAAAAGCGAATTGTGTAAAAACACGTGGCCGTAAGAGGCGTACAGGTTAGTAGAAAAAACGTGCAACTGGTGCACTGCGAAAGCGAGTTACAAGACCAGTGAAGTTGGTAAAATTACAATAATTAACAGCGAGAAAAAATAACTAAACTAAAGTTAGGTGGTGGCGCTCAATAGATAGCGCTGGGTGTTGGTGATAAACTAGAGAGCTGCTGAGGAAGTAGTGGCGTCTCAACATCCTGCCGGCCAAAACCAAGTTTTCAGGGTTGCGGAAGAGGGCACAGCTTCACCACGAGCTTGGAGGGAATGCCCGAAGCAGTCCTCACATCAGCGACTCGTTCCACGCCATCACGACCTGGATGCACGTTGAGGATGCGGCCCAATTTCCACTGCAGTCGTGGTAGCAACTCATTTTTAATGAGCACGAGCTGGTTGGGTTACAGGTTTGGTGCAGAGCGCGTCCACTTCATGCGCTGTTGCAGAGTGTTTAGGTACTCGTTGTGCCAACGTTTCCAGAACTCCTGCTGGGTTCTCTGCAGCAGCTGCCAGCGATTGAGGCGATGCTCAGGTTCACTGAGGTAGTCCCTGTCAGGAAGACATACAGCAGCTTCTAAAATGATAAAATGGTTAGGAGTTAACGCATGTAGATCATTTGGATCAGCAGAAAGTGGGCTCAGTGGCCTAGAGTTCAAAATAGACTCTATCTGGCACAACAAAGTGTTGAATTCTTCGAATATGAGTATCTGAGAGCCTATAACACGTGAAAGGTGGAATTTGACGGATTTGATACCGGCCTCCCAGAGTCCACCGAAGTGCGGAGCAGAAGGCGGATTTAAATGCGAGTTGATTGGCTAGATATTCATTATAACCGCTGGAGGCGACGAATTTTTGTAAGTCAGTGAAATAACTTTTAGCACCAACGAAATTAGTGCCTGAGTCGCTGTAGATATGAGAGCATCTACCGCGTCTAGCGAGGAAGCGACGGAAAGCGAGAATGAAGGCGTCGGTAGACAGATCTGATGCGAGTTCTAGATGCAGCGCTTTAGTTGAAAAGCATACGAAGAGGCAGAGGTATGCTTTAATTGATTTAAACCCTTTCTTCTTGTACGGAGTTACGTGAAGTGGACCACCGTAGTCTACGCCTCCCACATCGAAAAAGGTTTTAGCTGTATAACTCTGTTTGTGGGTAGGTCACCCATTTGTGGGTATGGTGCAGCGGGATTGCATCGAAAATATTTGATGCATTTGCCTGAGTATCTACGAATGACGCGGCGAGCAGCCAGGATTCAGAACTGACAATTTAAGATCGCTTGAAGGGTTCGGGGCGACGGATGCTGGTATTTTATATGGAAGTGTTGAATCACAAGATGTGTGAATCGATGATGTGATGGTAGAAGTAGTGGATGTTTTTGATTGTAGTTTAATACGTAAGTCTGTGATGAAGAATTTAGGTCAAAACTCCATAGAATCTGTTGATAGATTCGATTATCCTCAGATATGAGAATCTGGCGGTACATTTGTCTGATGTCTGCCATGAATAGAATTTTGTGAAAGCGTGACTTAATAATAATTGAAGTTAGATCTGCCTGGAGAGCAGGACCGGTCGATAGATTTTCATTAAGTGAAGTATTTAGGGGAGTTTTCTTCGAACCATTGAAAACAACTCTGAGTTTGGTTGTAGAATTAGTGTCGCGAAGAACACCATGATGAGGAAGATAAAATCCTTCATTTTGGTTATCTAGTTCTGAAAGAAGAAGCGACATGTGATTCTGTGTTAGATAATCCCTCATGAATTGTTGATATTCATGGTTAAGCGTTTTGTTAGATGCCAGACGCCGTTGTAGTGTTTGAAAACAGCGTAGAGCATTAGTGTACGAGTTTCCTAAATTAATGGGATGCTGTTTGAGAAGGAGTGGGACGACATACCGACCAGAGTTCAGACGGATTTGTTGCTTGATGAATATGTCTTCAGCTAGACGATCTTCATTGCATAAGGCGTGATTGTTGGGAATCTCCTCCAACTCCCAAAATTTAGTAAGAGTTTCAGAGATAGATTCTTGGACAGTCAATAATGTGTTGACTTGCGGACTGGTTGGAATGGCGACTGGGCCGGAAACGATCCAACCGAGGGTGGTTTCAAGAGCGATAGGCCCAATAGAACTGTTAGTTTTACGACCTGTAATAATATTAAAGTAAAGATCTGCTCCTAGTAATAGTTCAATGGGTGCTGGCGTTATAAAGTCGGGATCGGCCAATTGTAAATGTTTGAACTGATTTGGAATGTCTGTGTTTAGCTGTGCTTTACGAAGATTCCTGATAATATACGAGACTACAATTGTTGAAAGATTGTAAATGGTAGACTCTTGATGCATAGAACGCAAACGAAGTGTCGTAGTACCTCGGATAATACTAGATGAAGTAGTATTACCGAATCCTGTTACAGTGATGTTAGCAGGAAGACTTGCCAATTTTAAGCGATTTGTACACTCTAGAATTTCATGCTTTTTAATTAGTTTAATAATATTTACAATGCCAATGGTAGAATTTTGGATGTAGTCTTAGCTAATTTTAACTGTACAGTTACCCATGACCTTTTTCCTTTTGTACATGAAGATCAATACTATCCTGCACTGTGCATAGAAACAAATATTCAGTATCATAATAGTATATTATAAGCCAAGGTTGAGAAGATGATCATTATTGACCTTTTTTTTTTTTTTTAAACGGGTAGGAGAGAATGCTCAAAGCACACCTAACATGTTGCCGAAGCAGCGCATGCCCCCCGAAGGGTAAAGGTAGTGTGGGACTCTAGACATCCACTTTCGTTTCATTTGCCTAGCCTACCCACTAAACTCTCCCGTCCCTTACCGCCTGGAGATGACGTGGAACCGCGTACGCATTACTTCGCCGTCATTCCTTTGTCTATGTTAAGTACTATTTCCTTTTATTCCCTTTCCCTGTCCCTCTCATTCCTCTCCTTTTCACTCATTATTTTAATTATGCAGTTTTCTATTATTTCCCAGTTTTCCTCTGTTTCGAGCATTATCTCTACAATGTTGTTCTTTGTAATATTTGTAGATATATCTTCAATTGTCTCCACCCTTTCTCTACTCCATCTATGGCATTCGAATATAGTGTGTTCCACTGTATCCACTGCCTCGCAGTACATGCACATGTTATTCACAGCCTTTCCTATTCTGTGAAGGAAGTGTTGGAAGCAGCCATGTCCGCTCAACACTTGCGCCGTGTGGAACTTTATTTCCCCGTGCTCCCTTGTTACCCACTTAATTAGGTTGGGAATTAGTTCATGCAGCCATATACTCTTACCTTCTTCCTTATCTCGTTGCCACTTCTCTTGCCATTTTTCGGTTCTTAATTTCTTAATTGCCACCCTGTTCTCTTTGTTCACTCCGTAGCAGAGGATCCGCTCTTCTGCTAATAGGTTCAGGGGGGCCATCCGCCCAAGTACCTCCGCTGCCTCTGTTGCCATTGTACGATATCCCCTGCAGACACCTATAGCCATTTTTCTATTAACCGAGCTAAGCAGTTGATTACATTGCTTAAATTGCAGTGCGTCCCCCCATATTGGTGCTCCATACAATATTATGCTCTGGGCTACCATGGCCAGCAACCTTCTTTTTGCTTCTTTGGGTCCGTTTAATCTCGGGTACATCCTCCTCTGGGCCATGATTGTTTTATCAGTTTTTAAAATGCACGCTTTAATGTGCACCAAGAAGGACAAATCCTTATCGAAGATAATACCTAGGTACTTAATGCTAGGTTTGGGCCGTACTATGGTGGGGCCTATACGAAATTCTATTATTCTTCTGTGCTTCTTTCTCCCGGACAGGATTACAGCCTCTGTTTTACTTGGCACAATATCCATTCCCTTTCCCTGCACCCACGCGACTATTGTGTGTAGAGTAGTGTCAACTTTAAACATTAGCTGCTCCTCCTCCTTGTCTACAGACAGCACTGCCAGATCATCGGCATAAGCTATGAGCTGCGTGTCTCTCGGTACTGGTGCCGTTAGTATTCCATCATAGACAATATTCCACAGTAAAGGGCCCAGAACTGAGCCTTGTGGTACCCCACACGTCATCTCGTACTGTCTGCCCTTGTACACTATCTTTCTGTCTTCGAGGTATGACCCTACGATTTTAACTATATATTTTGGCATATTTTTTCCTTCAAGTGCTTGTATAATATGCGGCCATGGTACCGAATTGAACGCATTTTTAATGTCTATCGTGACAAGGGCACAGTGTCCCCTTGACTTATTTGACTTCGCCTTCTCTTCTTTTGCTCTATCTTTAATTACTTTCATAGCGTCTAGTGTGGATCTTCCCTGTCGGAATCCGAACTGGTTGTCCGACAGTTTCATGCCAGCTTGGAGGTAGGCATTTATCCTGCAGCTAATTATTTGCTCTAAGAGTTTTCCGTTAGTGTCAAGCATGCAGAGAGGTCTGTATGCCGCTGCCTGTGTCATATCCGATTTTCCTGGTTTTGGAATCAGGACCAGGTCGGCTGTCTTCCAGGGTTCTGGGAAAACCCCCGTTGTAATTATCTGGTTCATAGTCGTGGCGAACCATTCTGGCCTGTTGGACGCTATCAGCTTGACTATCTCAGGTGGAATTCCGTCTGGTCCCGGTGCCTTTTTTGGTTTCATTTTTATAGCTGCACTTATTACTTCGTCCTCCTCGATTGGTGGGGGTTGACTGTTGACTTGAATATCCCATTTTATGGTGTCCTTTTTAGGGAACAATTCGTCTATTATTCTATCCGTTGTTTCCGGGTCCGGTGTTATTGGGTGCACCTGTCCTGTTCTTTTCATTATGATTTGGTTATCCACTGCGTTAATTAATTCTTGCCACCTTTTTTGTTTTTCTTTCTTAATTTCAAGGCTTAGCACCTTCTTCGCCTCTTTGTATTGTTCTTTAGATGTGCCCACTTCCCTCCCAGCTCTTCTGCTTCTGAGGTATGTTCTTCTAGTTTTAATACAGTTTTTCCGGAGCTCAGCAATTTTATCCGTCCACCAGTACACAGTCTTTCGCTTGCCTTTCAGGTCTAGAAATCTTTTCATGGTGTTGTCAAAGAGCAGCTTTTGTTCATGTACAAGGCCCTCAGCCGTGCTTACTGCGGGTAGCTTTGCGATGTTTTTGATGGCTTCTTGGACGTCTAGAGTATTGATGTTCCATCTATGCTTTGTTATATTGTTTCTCAAGTTCGGTAATCGCTGCGTTATGTCATAACTTATCAGCCTGTGTGGGCTATAAATCTCCTCCACCTCATCCGTATGCCAGTTCTGCACTCTGCTTATTAATTGCTCTGAGCAGGCAGTCACATCTATGTATGAGCTGCCATTCGCGTTCATGAACGTTGGGATGTCTCCCATGTTACATATCCATAACTCGTGAAAGATGAATAGCTCCATTAGCAGCACTCCCCTGCGGTCTGTTGTAGTTCCCCCCAAGCTTCGTTCTTCGCGTTGAAGTCTCCTGCTAGCAGTGTAGGTTTTGTGGCGTGTCTGATTATATCGGATAGTTGTTGTAGTAGCTCCTCATATTCCCTAATACTTATATTAGGGCTGAAGTAGCATACTATCAGCGTTACCTCTTCAGTTTCTACCATAGTTATGCTTTGAGACACGAAACTTCTGACTATTGGTGTGTTCATTGGGCTTGAAACGTATATGCCTGTGTCACACTTGTTCCTTTCGGTGTTGCAGATCCAGCCTCTTTGATTGTGCGATACATTAGTGTTTATTTCGGATGCGAGCACTACGTCTATGTTCCTCTGGTTGTTAATCAGTGTTATTACACTGTGAGCATCTTTGCTCCTATTGAGGTTGACTTGTAAGCATTTCAGTACCATCTTCAGATAGATTAGATGCAGCAGAAGGCCTCCGACTATCTGCTTTATAGTCTCTTTTCTCTCTAACTTTGTCTCTAAAGATTGGGCAAGCCATGGTTCCCGTTCTGTGTTCCTTATTTCCTACGCACGTAAAACATGTCACTTTACCCTTGCAACTGTGACTTGTTCCCTTTTCCTCACCACAGGTGCTACATAGGTGCCTGTTGTCGCTCTTTGTACAGTTTCTTTCCATGTGTCCAATATCATGGCATCTGTAACATCTGGGGATATTTATTCTTTCCCTGAAGTAACATGTGCTGTAGGCTATCTGTACTTTTTTTATTTGAAGTAAGATTCTTACTATGTCCCGGGGTGCTCTAAGGGTCATGCTTCTCTTATTTCCGAAGGTATCTTTGAGCTCTCCAAGGGCTACTTCTCCCATTTGTTTCACATCAAGGACTTTCTTCAGTACTTCTTTGACTTCCTCCATTGTCGTTACAGGGTCCATACCCGACAGGAATAAAGGTATTTTATCCCTGCCAAGTCTTGTGTTTATTTCTCCCCCTATTTTCCCTTTAAGAATTGTTTTGAGTTCTTCTATTTTATTATTGCCTTTTCTAAGAACTACTACCGTGTCTCCTTGTCTTGTTGGTCTTATTGAGCCTATTTATATATTTTACACATTTTCTTCAGGAGATCTGCATAAGATGACCCCTTAGTTTGGGGTATGATAACCGCGTCTGTTTGGGTATTCCTTCTTTTCACTTCTTGTATCGAAGTTTTCCTTTCTCTAATTTGCTTTTCATTATACTTAATCCCCTGGGACACAGTCTGGCTTTCCTTACTCCATTTAATTTTTCTGGTGTGCATGTCTACAGTCAGGGGTTTTTTCCCCATACTACATATGATCATTTTGCTTATCCGTTTCTCATGGTCAGGATTGCTGACCATAACTGCGATTTCATTATTATCCGTCGTCAGTTCGTTAAGTACTGTTTTCAAGTTATTGTATAGACTTTCCCATCTGTCCTCGGTCATAGTCTCTGCATTGATCTTTATGCTTGTTATTCGTTTTCCATTCGTCTCAGCTGTTTCCCCATCGATGTTGATGTTGCATGCATAACTGCATCTTGCAACATTTATCCCCTCCACTGTCCTATGTGCTAGCTTGGAACCCCCTGGGATATTGCCTGTAACTTGGCGTATTACCTCTATATCTTCCTTTCCTTCCCAATGGATTAGGAGGATTACGTCTTTCCCTTCTCTATATGGGTTGCCCCTGGTCTTTTTAATGCTCTTTAATGCTTTTTGCGGCCATTTTTCTTCTACCAGCGCCCAGGTTTCCTGCCATGTCCTATCCGGGTTTTCTATTCTATCTATGTTTTCTTCAATCCATTGCGTATCTTTGTCCATTTTTGCTTTCGCCACATAGCTGTCTTTGTTCTGTTGGTTGTCCACCTTCCATTTATTACGGAGTTCTCTAATTAGTTTTTCGTTATCTAGTTCAAGTTTAATTTGTTACGTTTTCCTTAAATAATTACGGGATTTATTCGCCGAATATTAGGCAACCCTTAGAGCCGGGATGCACAGGTGGTCCTTGACATAGCTCGGTTGGATTTATTTTTGCAAAGGTTAAACTATTGGTTGAAGTACATTTAATTAATCCTTCAATTAAGGAATCTTGCGATTTGACAGGAAGTAACGTTTTTTTTTTGCAATTTCTACTGTGGGTGAGATCGCACGCATATAATCTTTTGTCGTATAGAATACTTTATTGTGAAGAAATATACCACTTGTGGGATTTGAAGATTAGTGCTTTATCGAATATTGTTATATTTGTCGGCTGTGCCGGATTTGGAGGATCCACCCCAGTTAAAATACTTTCACTTAAAGCCTGCTCAACACCTCAAGGTAATGAATCTGTATTATTTGCTGGTTTACAATTAAAATCTTGAACTGAAGGAGTAGCTTAATTTTACAATCAGTGATTCACAATTAACTTGATTTCGTTCTTGCGCACGAATTATTTGGCTTAGCAATGGCGTACTTGACCTTTGTAAAAAATATCCTAACCGATGCATGTTCTTTTAGGCTTTAATTTTCCCCGTTTGGGAATAATAGATCGAAATCGATCCACGTGGTTTCGCTCGATAGCCCGTGGGCGACATTTTGTTTGGCTGTACGAAATTCATCATCTGCGCTGCTGTTCGGTCAGATCTAGACGTCTGACACATCAAACTTCGGAACGCTCCGGCCACAACCGAATTCAACCGAGTGACTGCCGCTAACGCCCTCCAGCGATAGCCTCGCTACCAGTCAACGCGCAGGACGTCGCTACAGCTAAGACAAAATTATTTGTTTATTCCTAGTTTTGTTCACGTATTCTGTAATTTTAGTTGTACTTACTATTAGTTTACTTTTAACGTTCGGCAAACATTTACTATCCGTCAACCTTAACGCTTGTTTGTATAATCGCATCAATTTATGTCATTTCTATTACTTAGTGCTTTTCGCTCGCGGTACCATAGTTGGTACGTACGTCGTTAGGTGGGTAGGACTTACGCTGTTAGGATTGTCACGCTTACACATTCACGAACAACGTTGATCGATCATCGGTGCCCCCCGTGTTCTTGTGGAATTAATTTTTCTATCTATCCTCGGTAGTCCTCGACGCTTAGTGCGAACGACCTGCTATAGGGCCCCGATTATATTTATTACTGTGCATTATAAAACAACAACAACAATTGATTCGATTCTTGAACGATTCTGTATGATTGCGGATTTTTTAAATGCTAGTCGCCGATACTTTTGTATTACTTTACTTCTTAAATATAGTTACTTAAGTCATGCCAAGTTGCGGGTTTTAATTTCGCTTCACGACCTTGTTACCGGGAGGTTAGTAGATCACTTTTAGGTTGAACGTAGGCTTAGATCTACTGGCGCCCACTCACATCCTTCTGTTCCGACTGCGACCCACAGTCTCACGAGCTTGCCGTGGTTCAACCGGATTGCCCGGGATCCTGTCACCAGGATCGTAGCAAATTAATTGGCGCCCGAAACGTTGGGCCCCGCGTGGAGTAACTTGGCATAGTTTCTAGATTGATTATAAATTAGCTGTTTAATTTTTCTGTAAGTCTTCGTATTAAATTTTTAAATTTTTTTTCTCACACTATAGTGTTGCTATTAGGTATTTTTCTCATCGTTGTTAGTATCGAGTTATTATCGGTTGTGTGGGAATAGTTCACTGGTTATTTTTCTATTCAGATCTTAGTCGTATTCAGTTAGATTTTGTTCTTTACATTACCTTACGTTGTTTAAATCATTTATTCGAATTATTGGTCACTCGCAATGGATGTCAAACTGGATATTGGTCGTTTAAACCGAGATGAACTGATTTATGAATTGAAAATTCGCGGTATTGAAGAGTTTGGTAGAGTCGATTCGATGCGTCTCTCGCTTCGGTCATTGAGGAAGCTTGCGAAATGCTCCTCATCATTTGTAATGCCATCGTATCCTTACACATTTGTTCAAGACTATACGGCACTGTTGGCTCAAATTAAAGAGATAGCCGAACTTATTGAGGAATTTGCCGATGTAAAAACTTCTAATAATTTTAGAAAAATAGAGACAAAAATATCGCATTGTGTTGGTAGGATAAATCGGTCTGTAGCGACGAACGACGACCAACGGAAACAACGCTCTCAAGTCTTGCTTAAATTGGTCACCTTGGAATCGGATTTAAAATCAAAAGCTAAGAGCTCTAAGCTATCGTCGACGATATTAAATGAAATAATAAACCAATCTGCGACCGCAGCTAGATTTTCTGATGTAGAATCTTTACCCTCGGACAGCGAATCTGAAGTAGAGCTTGCGCGATATATGCCAACCCATAAATCGGTACCAGTTGCGAAGTGGGGGCTTAAATTTACGGGTGATCTTAAGTTGATGTCCCTAAATTCATTTCTAGATCGCGTTGATGAGCTTCGACTGGCCAGGTATGTCACCAAGCCAGAGCTTTTAGCATCAGCAATCGATTTATTTGAAGGCAATGCGTTAATTTGGTATAGAGCTAATAGAAACCTTTTTAATTCGTGGGAAGATTTAGTGAGCGGATTGCGCGCCGAATTTTTACCAACTAACTACGAAGAAAAGCTTTTTGAGGAGATCAAGCGTCGCACACAGGGCCCAAATGAGTCCATCGGTATTTATATTGCTGTAATGTCAACAATGTTCTCTAGACTAGGTACGAAATTATCGGAAGAACTTAAAATCTCAATTCTTATGAAAAATATTTTACCGTTTTACCAAACACAGCTCGCATTAATTGATGTTCGTTCGGTTACTGAATTGTTAAAATTATGTCGCAGAATGGATGAACGTAAAGAATCAGTTGAATGTTTTGTTCCGCCGCCGCGTCGTCATTCAGCTCTCGAACCGGACTTAGCTTACGTGCACTGTAACCAGTCCTCTTCGTCCGCGTCTGCGTCACACTTTTTGCGTTCTCGCGCAACACCCCCTACTGATACCGTCAGTCATGTACGACAGGAGAGTCGGCCTTGTTGGAATTGTGGAAAGTCTGGCCACCTTGCTGCGAACTGTCACGCACCACATAAACGTCACTGCTACCGTTGCGGAAAACCGAATGTGACGGTAAAAACTTGCCCGACGTGTAACTCGAGTTCGGGAAACGGTCGTTAGGTGTCGTAGGAGGCCGTATGCGACATCATAATTCTTTATCGGTCGTTAATAATTTATTTTAGCACACGCGGAAAATGATGAACGTCCTTATTTGAGAGTATCAATTTTGGGAAAACAGTTTCTGGGCTTATTAGATTCAGGTGCGTCATGTACCATAATTGGACAACAGGGTTGGGATATGTTAAAGGGGATTAAGTTGCGCCTTAATAAAACAATTTCTTGTTGTACTGTCGCAAATGGGCAAAGATGCGCTTGTCTCGGTAGCATTTCGGTTCCGGTTAGGCTGCGCGATGAAGTTAAAATCGTAGATATTTTGGTTGTTCCGGAGTTGCCGCATATGTTAATCTTGGGAACAAATTTTTGGCGGACTATGGGAATTGTTTCAGATCTCCGTCGCGGAGAGTGGACATTCTCACGTTCACCCGTGGTTGCGTCGGTTGCAGTTGATTCAATTAACGCTCGCGGTAGCTTAACAGCGAAACAAGAACAACAGTTGACAACGGTAATTGATAACATATTTAAAAACATGAATAAAGATGAAATCGGATGCACTGATAAAGCAGAACTAAAAATTCATACAGATAACGAACCAATTAAGCAGCGCTACTACCCAATATCGCCGGCAATGCAAAAACATGTTAATGCGGAATTATATCACATGCTTGAAAACGGTATTGTCGAAAAATCAGATAGTCCGTGGTCCTCGCCCATTTTATTAGTACCGAAGAAAGACGGATCGTACAGGTTCTGTGTAGACTTCCGAAAGTTAAACAAAGTAACTCGTCGCGATGCTTATCCGATTCCTTACATCTCTGACACTCTCGACAAACTACGTGACGCTAAATATCTGACGTCACTAGACATAAAATCTGCATATTGGCAAATACCAGTCGCTGCGGACTCAAAACAATACACGGCATTTACAATTCCGAATCGTGGACTTTTCCAGTTCCGACGTATGCCCTTTGGGCTACATAACGCACCAGCCACCTGGCAACGCTTTATTGAACAAGTAATCGGGTCAGATTTAGAGCCGCACGTCTTTGTATATCTAGACGATATTATCATAGTCACCAATAACTTTGACAAACACATGGAAATCTTGTCAGAGGTTGCTCGCCGTCTAACAGAAGCAGGGTTAACATTGGGTAGGGATAAGTGTCAATTTTGTCGGGAAGAGTTGCGTTACCTAGGTTACGTGGTAAATGAACGCGGATTACATGTCGACCCAGAGAAAGTGCGTGCTATTTTAGATATTCCTGTCCCGAAATCGGTATCGGAAGTGCGTAGACCCGTGGGCATGGCATCTTGGTACCGTCGGTTTGTACCACATTTTTCTACCGAAATTGCTCCACTTACTGGCTTATTACGCAAAAATGCAATTTTTCGTTGGAATGCAGAGTGCGATAACGCGTGGTCAAGAATTAAAAATTATTTAGTTAGCGCACCTATTTTAACTTGCCCGGATTTTAATAGAGAATTTAGTTTACAAACGGATGCCTCAAATTTTGGACTCGGTGCGGTACTTAGTCAGCAATTTGATGACGGCGAAAAGGTAATATGTTACTTGTCTCGATCCTTGACTCGTCAGGAAAAAAATTATTCCACTACGGAAAAAGAGTTGTTGGCTTTACTGTGGGCGATCGAACGCCTTCGTCCGTACCTGGAAGGAACACAATTCACAGCTGTAACCGATCACTACTCGTTACTGTGGCTGCATAAGTTAGAAAACCCATCTGGTAGATTAGCGCGATGGGCAATACGGCTACAACAATACAATTTTAAAATAGTTCACCGGAAAGGCAAGGAACATGTCGTTCCTGATGCGCTTTCTAGATCAGTACCGGTATTAAACTCTCTCGAGCTTTCGGAATGCAAAGACAAATGGTATCGTAATTTAATTAGTAGTGTGTTGTCTAATCCGGAGAAATATCCAGACTTTAGAATCACTGATGGCAAGCTATATAAATACGCTAAGGCTGAATACGTTGATCTTCCGGGTGACGACGCCCAGTGGAAAATAGTTGTACCAAAAAGTCAAAGGACAGAGCTTATCTCGGAATGTCATGATCTCCCGACTAGTGGTCATTTAGGCATTTACAAGACATTTCACCGGTTAGCAAATACATATTATTGGCCAAAAATGCGAACTGATGTTGCGGCTTACGTTCGGAAATGCATAGTGTGTTTAAAATCAAAACCAGAGCAAAAAGCGCCTACCGGTAGAATGGGTGGTCACTCACAAATTACCAAGCCTTGGGAAGTCATTTGTTTAGATGTTGTTGGTCCTTTACCCCGATCGTCGAAAGGATTTAATTATATTTTAGTTGTTTCCGACTGTTTTAGTAAATTCTCGTTGTGTTTTCCCATGCGTCGGCAGACGGTTAGTAATATTGTTCGACATCTCGAAAATGATATTTTTCTCTTGTTCGGCGCACCCCGTAGAGTCATTTCGGATAATGCGAAACAATTTAAGTCTAAAGAGTACCGCAACTTACTTTCATCTTACGGTGTTAAACCCTCATACACTTCCCTGTATCATCCCCAAGCTAACCCTACGGAACGAGTTAATCGCGTTATCAAAACAATGCTGATTTCTTTCGTCGCGGAAAATCAACGGTTGTGGGATGTATATTTGCCTAAGGTGGCGTGTGCTCTCCGAACGGCCCAACATGAGGTAACGGGACTGACGCCGTATTTTATTAATTTCGGACGCGAGGCTAGAATGATGGGAAATGGGATAGATGAAGAAAATTCGGATCGTGAGGAAATACAATGCGTGAGGGACAAAGACAAGATTGTTGAGAGGGCTTGTAATTTCAATAAATTATATAAAGACGTTCGAGTGCGGTTGCAAAAAGCGTACGAGAAATCAAAAGCTCGATACGATTTACGACATCGTGAGATAACGTATTTCCCTGGTCAGATGGTGTGGAGGAAAAACTTTGTGCTGTCCGATGCCGCTAAATACTATTCAGCTAATCTTGCGGCGAAATTTGTGGGACCTTTCTTAATTCAGAAACAGCTTTCCTTGGACAACTACCAGTTGAAAACACTAGGCGGTGATATCCTGGAAGGGACTTGGAGTAGCCACCACTTAAAAGATCAGCCTAATGACGACTCCGATTAACAAATACTGGTTTTGAGAATTATTATGTTTAGTTTCTACTTTTATTTTTCTTTCTTTCCCCTTATGTGTGGAGTTATAGCGGTATTTTTCTTTCATTATTCGGTTATGTTTCTATTCGATTCGAATCGGAAATTTTGGGAAAATTTCCTGTTGTGGTAGGGGAAGAATTTGTTACGTTTTCCTTAAATAATTACGGGATTTATTCGCCGAATATTAGGCAACCCTTAGAGCCAAGATGCACAGGTGGTCCTTGACATAGCTCGGTTGGATTTATTTTTGCAAAGGTTAAACTATTGGTTGAAGTACATTTAATTAATCCTTCAATTAAGGAATCTTGCGATTTGACAGGAAGTAACGTTTTTTTTTTGCAATTTCTACTGTGGGTGAGATCGCACGCATATAATCTTTTGTCGTATAGAATACTTTATTGTGAAGAAATATACCACTTGTGGGATTTGAAGATTAGTGCTTTTTTGAATATTGTTATATTTGTCGGCTGTGCCGGATTTGGAGGATCCACCCCAGTTAAAATACTTTCACTTAAAGCCTGCTCAACACCTCAAGGTAATGAATCTGTATTATTTGCTGGTTTACAATTAAAATCTTGAACTGAAGGAGTAGCTTAATTTTACAATCAGTGATTCACAATTAACTTGATTTCGTTCTTGCGCACGAATTATTTGGCTTAGCAATGGCGTACTTGACCTTTGTAAAAATATTCTAACCGATGCATGATCTTTTAGGCTTTAATTTTCCCCGTTTGGGAATAATAGATCGAAATCGATCCACGTGGTTTCGCTCGATAGCCCGTGGGCGACATTTTGTTTGGCTGTACGAAATTCATCATCTGCGCTGCTGTTCGGTCAGATCTAGACGTCTGACACATCAAACTTCGGAACGCTCCGGCCACAACCGAATTCAACCGAGTGACTGCCGCTAACGCCCTCCAGCGATAGCCTCGCTACCAGTTAACGCGCAGGACGTCGCTACAGCTAAGACAAAATTATTTGTTTATTCCTAGTTTTGTTCACGTATTCTGTAATTTTAGTTGTACTTACTATTAGTTTACTTTTAACGTTCGGCAAACATTTACTATCCGTCAACCTTAACGCTTGTTTGTATAATCGCATCAATTTATGTCATTTCTATTACTTAGTGCTTTTCGCTCGCGGTACCATAGTTGGTACGTACGTCGTTAGGTGGGTAGGACTTACGCTGTTAGGATTGTCACGCTTACACATTCACGAACAACGTTGATCGATCATCGGTGCCCTCCGTGTTCTTGTGGAATTAATTTTTCTATCTATCCTCGGTAGTCCTCGACGCTTAGTGCGAACGACCTGCTATAGGGCCCCGATTATATTTATTACTGTGCATTATAAAACAACAACAACAATTGATTCGATTCTTGAACGATTCTGTATGATTGCGGATTTTTTAAATGCTAGTCGCCGATACTTTTGTATTACTTTACTTCTTAAATATAGTTACTTAAGTCATGCCAAGTTGCGGGTTTTAATTTCGCTTCACGACCTTGTTACCGGGAGGTTAGTAGATCACTTTTAGGTTGAACGTAGGCTTAGATCTACTGGCGCCCACTCACATCCTTCTGTTCCGACTGCGACCCACAGTCTCACGAGCTTGCCGTGGTTCAACCGGATTGCCCGGGATCCTGTCACCAGGATCGTAGCACCTTTTCATGCTCTCGATGCTCTCTTGGCATTTCCTATCGAGTTCTTCTTTGAACTTGGCACATTCTTCTTCTTTCCTCTTTTCAAATTCTTTCCTCATGACTTCAATTCTGTCATCTTCTGTTTCCTTCCTTTTGTCCTGTCTGTAGTTTAATAGTTTTATGAAGGCTATATTCATTTTGGAGACCATGACTTTGATCTCCCTGGCCGTATTTATATATCTGCAGTGTGCTAGTTTATCCATTTCTATCATGAGTTTTGACATATTTTTCTCTAGCTCTTCTTCTTCCCTCTTTGCTTTTTTGTTTTCTTGGCCAATTGAATTTTCCGAGCTTAAGTACGACCTTGCTCTTTTATTTCTAGGTGCTTCCTCTTCTTCTGCGGTCTCGCTGTTGATTGTAATTATCGATGCGTTCTCTATTTGCTTATCACCAGTTCTGCCTATTGGGCTTGACTGCGCAGGGAGTATGTTATCTAATACTCCTTCATGGTGCGTTCCGTCTCAATATGTTTCAAGCTTTATTAGTTTGTCCAGTATAGTGTTGTTCGGTGACGTGTGTGCTGCACTATCTTCATAGGTACTGTCCTCGCTTGGACTGTTTCTATGCTCCTTCGTAGTTCTAGTATTGATATTCCTCCTTCTATCTAGGAATACCTTAAAATCCGTTATGTCAGCTATTTCAGGTGTTGACATTGCTCGCTGTCGTGGTGGGGTGCGTAGCAGTTGTCTGCCCCTTGGGATGTATCCCTCGTTTTCCTCCTTTCCTTCGTCGGACTTCGGAGATATACTACCTATGCTATGTTCACTATCATCGTTTCCTTTATCTTTTGCCGTGTCCGTCGTCGTTGCATCTGTCCTGTTCTCCATCTCGCGTCCATGTCCATTGCCAGCGTCCGTCACCGTATCGTCCGTCCTTCCCTCCAGACCTCGATTTATAGTGTCTCCACTTCCTAGACCCGTTAAAACTCCAACTGGAGAGTCCATGATATGTTTACCAGCGCATCGTGTGGCGAGGGGCGGGCTGGCTAGCTCAGGAACGGGTATACCCTCGGACATCTGCCCTACCCCAGTTCCCCGGGGCCCAAGTTGCGCCATTTAAACAATCCCGGACACGGACGGATTGTACTCGCCCGGAGCAGTAGGGGCTCCGACTCCCCTACCCACGCCATACTTCCTGCCAAGGTCCCGAAGGGGCTGGCTCCTGGCAAGACATGCCCCCCCCCCACGTTCGGCAGTGCTAGGCACACATCTGCCCTTTCCCAGCGCTCGCACGGGTAGACACGAGTCTGAGTCCGGACATTCCCCCGCAGAAAGACATGTCAGCCGGCTTCATAGTCCGTATACATAGCAGAGGTCGTCTTCGTGGTTTGATTTCGGAGTGGCCTTCTCCTAGGTAGGTTGCCTTCACCCCGGCTAACGGGGCCTGCCTCCCCGGGTTTGAAATCAGAGTGTCCATCTCCTAGGCACAGGCCGCCCACTCTGGGTCAGACGCCGTGCCTGCTATGCTGCCTCAGCCGTGTTCGCCCCTTACTGGTGAGTTCCAGCCTAGGGGTTCCCACGACCGGCAGCCGTTGAAGGTGCATTTAGTCTTCCGGCTACCAGGGAGTTCTGGCCTGCCGTACTAAGCCCCCCCACCACGACAAGGTAGCACCACTCGGCGCATGGTCAATAATGATCTTCTCAACCGTGGTTTATATACTATTTTTTCCACTACTAGCTCATAAATCCTGTTTAACGAATTTTATATAAATCATAACATAAGCATTTTGATATAAATACTTGTTAATATCTACAAAAACTGAGCAGGCAGAAATAACATTCTTTTGTTTTGAACATTGTTTTTATTATCTGACATATCATTTTGGTAACAATAAGCAACAATATTTAAAGAAAGTGATATGGAAAATTATACTCCTCCGGAAATTATTGAAGCGACACGAAATGTGCAGTTTGATACATTGCTGCCCGAAAAATCGAAACCGATATATATGAAAGTATATACAAACTTTAAAGAATGGTGTATAACAAAAAAAGTGACGAAAATCTCGGAAAATGTTCTCCTAGTATATTTCCAGGAGCAAGCAATTAATAAGAAGGCATCAAGTTTATGGGCCACATTTTCAATGCTGAAATCAACTATTTCATTAAAAGAAAATATAGATATTTCAAAATATTTTAAGTTACTTGCATTTTTAAAGCGGCAAAATGCTTCATATAAGCCAAAAAGGCATCTGTATTCTCTAAAGAAGAAATTATTAAATTTCTAATAGAAGCACCAGATGAAGTCTTCCTGTCAACGAAGGTAATTTTTTCTATTGTGGCAATAAAATTCTATAAAACTTACTAATTCATACTATTTTAGGCTATTTTTGTCATTGGCGTGGCTGGCGCTTGTAGAACCGATGAACTTTGCAATATGCACATGAGAGATGTCGACGTTCGAAATGACATAATTATCATAAATATAACAAAAAGCAAAAATGGATCCTCGAGAAAATTTGTCATAGTAGAATCTTTTTGGGTCGAAATAGTAAAAAAATATTTCAGTAAGAGGCCCACTCCTGACATGGAAAAAGTATTTATTTGTTTCCGACTTGGCAAACCTACAAAACAAAACATAGGACATAATACAATTAGCAAGGTGCCAAAAGTAGTTGCAACATTTTTAAATTTACCCAATTCAGAAAGTTACACCGGGCATTCATTGCGACGTACTTCCGCAACAATTTTGGCATAAAATGGGGGTGACATATTATCTCTAAAACGCCATGGAGGCTGGAAATCTGCCACAGTAGCAGAAGGCTATATTGAAGAATCCCTCGCTGATAAGAAAAGGATTGCTGAAATGGTACAAGGAGCATCACTTCCAGCAATTGTTCCTATAGTCAGTGAATGTGAGCCTCTTATCCCTTCAACATCTTCTTGTCCAAGCCCCATACCTCAACCGAAGCCGTCAGACATTCAAAATGCTACTATAAATATGCCCGTGGGTCATTTTGCTGCAAGTTCATTAAATATAGGAAGCACTCAAACTTCATTAAACACAGGTTCTGCAGCAATAAATATGACTTGCCACAATTGTACACTCAATTTCTACTGTAAATAAATAATACTATTCATGTTTTGTGTTTTTTTTTATATAGATACCTAATTATACCCTAAAAAATACAATGTAATATAATTAAATAATATTATAATAAACATTTACCTTTTCGAGAATTTAATAATAAATACTACAATAAATAAATGCAAAGTACATATTTCATAAAGTAACAGTATAAAGTACACTCTCATTTAAATGTGACAGGTACAAATATACTGTATATTTGTACATGTTACATTTTATAAACTGTAATTTAACTGGAATTGCCAACTTGAAATTAGGCGGCAATTTTAAATTCAGAATTAATACCTTCCTTACATTTAATGAGTTAAATAAATTCAGAAGCTTGAATTTCTTTGAAAAGTGACAGTTCTCATTATTTACCTAGGTTAATAATAATCTATTATTGACCGTTGTTAAGGACGCGGTAGAGAAAAACAATTTCACGACTCAAACCGAAGTCAATAATGGCATGTTGCTAGGCTAGTAGTGAAAAAAAAAATATTGCGCATGTCGGACAAGCCAACCTATAATTTTAACAAAAGCGATTTCTTGTATAATTTATTAAATGCTGTCGACTGGAGCGTATTATATTATTTTAAAGATGTTGATGCTGCCTTTCAGTGTTTTTATGAAAATGTCACAAGTATCTTCGACAAATGTATACCAAGAAAGAAAAAAAACTTACGTAAATATTCACCATGGTTTACGACAGACATTATTGCAAATCTAAAAGCAAAGGAGCGAAATCGTCAGCTTTATAAAAGATTGGGACTGGAATCGAGCAAACGTGATTATATTTATCTTCGATCAAAAATAAAAAAAGACATACGAATAGCATATAAAAATTATATAATTAATGTAGAAAATAATATTAACACTGATCCCAGTCAAATTTGGAAACATTTAAAAATTAAAAATAAGAAGAATTCATCTCGCATACCATGTAGTATGTATCTAAATGATAATACATATGAGAATGGTCCTGAAATAGCTGACGGTTTTGCATAATTTTTTTCTAGTGTGTATACTACGCAAAATAATACTATAAATGATATAGGTACATATTCAACAAATCGTACTATAGTTAAAATAACTGATATCACCAGAGAAGATATTTCTGAAGCAATTAATAAACTAAAATCTAAACCAACTGCTTTCTAATATCTCAAAAGTATACGAAAGTATTATTTATAAATACGTATATAATACGGTGTACAAATATATCTCACCCCATCGACATGGATTTCTTAGAAATAAATCAACCATAACGAATCTAGTTAACTTTATCGACTCTGTGGCTACTTCTATGTCTAAAAATGTTCAGGTAGATGTTATCTACACGGATTTTGCAAAAGCTTTTGACAAAGTCAATCATAGTATATTAATTCAAAAACTGTATACGGACTTTCATTTTTCTTTTGAACTTTGTCAACTTCTAACATCTTATTTATATGTTCGTCAACTTTGTTTACGTGAATGGTTTTGTTTCTAATAAATTCACAGCATATTCTGGTGTACCACAAGGTTCAAATTTAGGCCCATTACTTTTTCTTTTATTCATAAATGATATTGCAGAATCAGTTGAATTTTCAAATATTCTTATGTATGCTGATGACATCAAAATATTCAGAAATATTAATTCAGTAAATGATTGTGAAAATCTGCAAAAAGATATTGATAACTTAATTAGTTGTTCTCAAACTTTTGAACTAAATTTTAACAGAAATAAATGTAAAATAATGACATATTCTAGAAGACATCAAAGCATAGACTATAATTATAATATGTGTAAACAAACATTGCAAAGAGTTACTGAGACTACTGACTTGGGAATAACATTTGAAGACAAATTATTATTCAACAAGCATGTGTATACGATTATAAAGTCATCATACAGAAATTTAAATTTTGAAATTAGGTGTACACAAGATTTTCAAAAAATTTCTTCCATTATGTCTTTGTACAACTGCTCCGTGCGATCAAAACTTGAATATTGTTGTCAAATATGGAGTCCATATTATACAAGATACAAAGATATAATTGAGAAAGTGCAAAAAAAATCACCCGATATTGTTGGTTCAAAATAAACAGAGAATATATACGAAATTTAAATTATAATACTGCTTTAGCTACTTTTAACTTGACGTCTCTTGAAAATCCAAGAAATATTTTGTGTGCTATTTTATTTACAAACAACTGAATAACATGATAGATGAATATATTAGCACGTCTGAATTTCTGTACACCAAGAATATCCTCTAGATGTAATTAAATATTCTTCATTCAACGTTTTCAAACAAATTATGAACTTAATTCACCGACCGTGCGCATGTGCAAAACAATAAATGACTTAAATATAGAATTTGATTTATTTTTTAATACACTCAATGGCTGGTAGCACAAGCTCTGTTTTTGGGTGTTCAAAGAGCACGGTTTTAACATGTAAGAGATAGCTAAAACACCCAAATATACTGCTCTTAAAACAGGCAAAAACAGAGCTTGTGCTACCAGCCAATGTATTTAAATATAAACTGGTTACGAATTTTGTGCCTTATTAGAACATTTGTAATTTATTGAGGACCTATGTATATTTTTCAAACTTTTAGTTGTATTGTGAATTACTTGATACTATGTATTTTTTCTATTTTGTTTTTTTTTTTTTGTATTTCTACTCTATTTTGAATTAATATTTTATGTATTTTTTATACACTCTCTGTAATTGGGATTATATATCTTATAGAGTGGTTAATAACACTAAAGCACAACATTTCCATCCAAATCAAAAGATACATCAATTTGTTCCTTCATTTGATTTTTTCCACCGCAGGGACTAATTTGGAACAAATTATGAGTAAATATCCAAAAGAATGTATTTTTTAAAATATATTTATAATATCTGATAAGTGCAGATTTATATATGACTAGAATTAAATTCGAATTCTTACATGGATCATAGTCACAATATAAAAATACTTTATTTGGATCAGTTGTATGTCATATTAAAAATTATATTTAGTGTTTTATTTTTAATACAATGTAATTATAATTGTACACATATTTTATTTCTCATATCCGGGTCATTTATTATTAATGAAATAAACTTTTATAGTTTATTCTCGATTACATTTCAAATAAATAATTTAATATAAATATAGATAATTCTTATTTTCGTTACCAAACTTACAAGAGGTCAACATTTTATCAATAAGAATAAATATTCATATTTTGTTATTAAAATATATCTGAAAAATAAGACGTATTATGGAAATATCAGATCTTACTTTCTCTTATATTGAAATGTTGCAATTTGATTATATCCTTGTTCTCAATGGATGGGTTGGTGATTCTCAATATGAAAACAACATTACTGATGGATTCTGGAAAGGTAATACCCTTTACATGGATTTTAGCTCTTCAATCACCTATTTGGGCGTATATTCCAATGTTAACTAAGTCCACAGCTGCCTAGGGTACAAAATGATGGTATTAATTCAAACAATATTAATGAGAAAAATTTAATATATGCGGTTCTTGATAATCCTACACTCAGCACTAGACGCATTATTGTTTAATACTCGAATGCTCTAAAGCTCTGTTTGGTGGATATTAAATCATACAGAACTACATCGTTAACACTATCAGTGAGTGCAAACACACTACAACGTGGGTATTATGGTCCAAGCTTAGAAATCTTTCGCCTAATATTGTCAAATTGTAAATGATCCTAACTTTATTTTCAAAGTATTATGGTTTGGAAAAGCACAGTTTGTAAGTTATGACGCAACTAATTTTTATATAATATTAAAAATCCATATGATATTACTCATTACCGTTACCAACAACTATTCAGTGCATATATTTGGGTAGGAATTTTCAAAAATCGGTTATTGGAAATTCAATGCCTAAAAGACAAATTGGTAGTCTATCAGACGGTAAGGCATTGTATACATATGGGCAGTTAACACGGATAAAAAAAAATTCCTTGTCCATGGCTCTCCAAATTATCTTAGAGGAAATTGTATTAAGGTGGGGTTTCGAAACGAAGCTTATGATTACATCCGCTGTATGCTCTCTGTCGGCGCCACCCGTACTTTGCAAAGCGCGGCATCGCGTACATGTGTACTGTGAGTCAAATAAATAGAGCCATAGCCTCCTTACCAATATTTGACATTAACGCTTGTAATGACGTCACACGGTCTACGTAATCTATCAACTATCAAGTTGCATGCAGTTATGAAGCGATATATGTATGTTAGGTATCATTTATAATAATGCCCAGGTTTCGAATGAATGAATATTGAGCGTAGTACAGTTTATATTATATTTATTGTTACACAACTGTTACAAACACATTATTATAAACATAAGTAGGTATAAAATCACAAAATTTACTTAAATATCGTTGAAATATCAATTGTTTATCTTAAATGTCACACAATCTTAATTACATTAATTCTTCTCTCCGACAAACACCGAAAACACCAACAATTAGAGATACCTACAGAATGAATAATTATTTTTAAATGAATTTTATGAATTTAGTGCTGTGCTTACCTTCATCATTATAAATTGATCAATATTTGCTTCTTTAATAAATGTAAATTATGTATCTTGAACATGTTGTTTCATTACATTAGTCATAACATCATCTAGCATAGGTTGCACATTTAGAAGATAAGATAAATATAAATTATGTATCTTGAACCTGTTGTTTCAAGACATTAGTCATAACATCATCTAGCATAGGTTGCATATTTAGAAGATAAGAGAAATGTATAAATAGGCTAGTTTAGTGAATAAGCACGCTCTTTGTATCGTAGACTCTGCACAGTCAAGTACTGTGACTCATATGTAACCATATACAAATTATAATAAAGTTATAATATTAATAAAGATTTTAGTATTCTTTTTAAAAACATAAAATCGAATACTCAAAATTTAATTGGCGCAGCTCGGTAGGATTAATAGCTTCGAAACACAATAAAAAAAATTGTGTGGTGGATTTTTATCCTTTACCAAGCAAAACCTACAAAAATCTACGAAAACCGGTCGAACAGGATCCATCAGGCCGCAAAGGCACAACGTTCGTCTACAAGATTCACGTACTCCAGAGTGCTGTTCCGAGATCACGTCGACCAATCCACTAGGAAGACTTGCTGTTCCGAAACACGTCACTCATCAGAAGCACTTGCTGTCTCTACTAGACAACACGAAAACTACGAAAAAGAAGCCGCAACAGAAGATGATGTTCACAAGAATCATCATAATCACAATCACGATACAAATGTAAGAATATCTTTATAAGTTTGTAAAACATTTATATTATAATACACAGGGGTATTTCTAGCTACGACTAGTAATAAAAATACCGAGACCCGGCACAGGTCAATCACACACATAATACAACTTATGTCAGAAAGCGATAGCTCTGAATCAATAGAATCAGACGATTCCTTAACACCGTTACCAACAACTAAATATATCAAAATTAAATTAAAACCTAGTAGATTAAATCGCATAACAATGGCTACCACAACTGTACAAGAAATAGAAATGTATCTCAAAACAATCCCATGTTATAATGGAAATATTAAAACATTAAATAATTTTATAAAACAAGCCACAAAGATTATGGACATTTTTAATACACTAGAACTCACTGCAAATCAGCGAATGTTTGCATTCAGCATGATAAAATTAAAACTCACTGAACAAGCAATAGAAATTACAAGTAATAACGAATTTGCAGAATGGGAAGATTTAAAATTATATCTGACCACAAACTTTGTAGACAAGAGTACATCAGAAACACTGATGATAGAACTCATGGATACGAAATTTTCGAAATCAATAGAACAAACTTTGAAAATAATGCTTGAAAAATTTTCACTTTACAAATCAAAAATACACTTAACTAATTATTCACAAGATCAGAAGAACGCAATAATTCATGAAAATCAAAAATTTATAGTAAAAAGATTTATATCTCTACTACCAAATCATGTTAGAGGATCATTCCTTATTAAAAACCCTACAACTTTGGAACAAATAGAATTAATGATTAAAAATTAATTTAACTTTATTAATACGTATAATCAATCACCTATGTTGAGAAACAATGTAGAAAGACCAAAATTTGGCAATGGGCAACCTCCACAAAAGTTCCCATCACAAACATTCCCATCAACATCATTTAATCCCAAACAACCACCTCAATACCAGAGAACTAACCCAAATTTTGCACCTAGACAAAATATAAAAAATTATTATGAGACGAAACGATTTAACCCAAAACCTATGACACAACAAACACGAATCACACAACCAATGTCTACACAAACAATCAGACAAAATAATAACATAGAAGAAGTAGACTTAGACGAAATAGATTTCGATATGGACCAAGAATTTCATAAACAAATAGACGAAGAGTTAAACAACGAAAGATTAGAGAAAGAAAAACAAAAGAAAATCTATGAAGATTCTTTTTTAGATTTAGAGACACAGATAGAAGCGATACAGTAGTAATGTCTTCTATAACAACGAACTTACCAGCATTAAAAATTAATCCATATGTCATACTGTTCGATACAGGCTCTTCAATAAACTTTATACACCCGGATTTAGTAAAACAATTTAAAGTAAAAACATATAACGAAAAATTAACTTTTAAAACAGTAAACGGAAAATCTAATTGCGATAAATATACAATAATAAAAATTCATAAAAAACCTTTAAAATGTTATGTTTATAAATTTCATAAAACATATAATATATTACTCGGAATAGAAGCATTTAAAATATTAAATATACAACTAAACTTTAAAGACAATAAAGTAAAATTAGACGATAAAATATATAAATTAGAAGAATTAACAAATTTAAAAGCAGAAACAAATAATATACAAATTAGAAATAGTCACTTAGATAATATAGAAAAAAGAGAGTTAGATAAACTAATAAACACATACACAGATCTGTTTCCAAACGAAAACGAAAACCTAACCTGCACTACCACCATAGAACACAAAATTCACGTAACAAATGAAACGCCGGTATACACAAAAAATTACCGACTTCCACAAATTTACGAAAAAGACATCGAAGAACATGTAAAAAAATTATTAGATAATAAAATAATACAAAAATCATTTTCACCCTGGTCATCCCCTATTTGGATCGTACCAAAAAAATTAGACGCTTCAGGAAAACAAAAAACTAGAATGGTAATAGATTTCAGAAAACTAAATTCAGTAACGAAAGATGATAAATACCCAATACCTAACATTGACACGATATTCGATCACATCGGACCCTCCGAATACTTTACAACCCTAGACCTACATTCAGGATTCCACCAGATAAAAATGAATAAAAATGATAGAGAAAAAACAGCTTTTTCCACAAGTTCTGGACACTACGAATACATTAGAATGCCTTTTGGACTTAAAAACGCACCTGCCACATTTCAACGAATGATTAATGAAGCATTAGGCGAATTAATTAATAAAATCTGTTTAGTATATATGGACGACATTATAATATTTGGCAAAAACTTAGAAGAACATTTAAAAAATATAAGACTAGTATTCGAAAAACTACGTCAAGCAAATTTAAAAATACAAATAGACAAGTCAGAATTTTTACAACAAGAAGTTAAATTTTTAGGATATAAAATTAATCAAACCGGACTAACAACAGATGAAAAGAAAATAGAGAAAATAAAAAAATTTAAATTTACCAAAAACACAAAAAGAAACAAAACAATTCTTAGGAACTTTAGGATGGTATAGACGATTCATACCTAATTACGCAAACTTGACAAAACCTTTTACACAATGTCTAAGAAAAAATGTTAAAATAGATATAGATGATGAAAATTATAAGAACGCATTTGAACAATGTAAAAACACATTAATAAAATCCCCAATATTACAAAACCCAGACTTTAACAAAGAATTTATATTAACTACAGACGCAAGCGACTTTGCAATAGGCGCTATATTAGCACGAAAAACAGACGATAAAGAATTACCTATATGTTATGCCTCTAAAACTTTAAATAAAGCGGAACAGAATTACAGTACAATAGAAAAAGAACTAAAAGCAATAGTATGGGCAGTTAGAAATTTTAGACCATATATTTACGGACGGAAGTTCACCATAAAAACAGATCATAAACCTTTAATCTGGTTATTCAACATGAAAAACCCGAATCAAAAACTAATTAGATGGAAAATAGAATTGAGTGAATATAACTTTGAGATAAATTATTTACAAGGTAAAGAGAATGTTGTTGCAGACCTACTATCCAGACAGAAACCCAAATTTAAATTAAATAATTTAATAGGAGACGTATTAGAACAAAATCCCATCGCACACTGTATATCAAAAAACTGCGAAATGTCACGAGGTCTGGCGGAACAAATAAATTTAAAATATGATTGCAAAGACTTTTGCAAAGAACGAAATAATAAAAATATCATTATTCAAAAAATAAATAATAAAATAATATTTCACCTAATTACAAAAATAAATCATTTTGATAAACCATTATTAAAAAATTTGGACAAACCTTTAAAAGAATTAAGAGATTACATGATTATAAATGAACTACCTATAATAAACATCCCAAAATTAGGATGCGGTTTAGACAAATTAGTATGGGAAAAAGTAAGAGAAAAGATAAATAAAATATTTGAAGATACTAATATAGAAATAAACGTTTTCACATTACCCGACGTTAACCATAACGAAACAGAAAACAGTAGCGAACAAAATAATATAGATCAAGAAGAAGATAACCAAACGGTACACAGCGCAAATGAGAATCCCATAGCAGGAATAAAATATTTAGATGAGAGAATTAATATAGCGGATAATCAAATAATAATTTATAAAGTAGACAGGGATACTGAAATAAAAATAGAAAAATATTTTGATAATAAAAAACAAAGACTTATTTGTAAATTTAATAAAGTAACTTTTAAACAAGATGTTATAGATTTTATAAAAACTTATCTAACCCCAAAAATTAGATATTTAGCCTTATTTCAAAAAGATTTAGATAAAGAAGTTTCAAAAATATTACAAGAAAATTTCCAACCAAATTCTATAAATATCATAGCGTGTACAAAATTAGTAAACAACGTAGAAAATAACGAGGAACAATTAGAAATTATACATGACTTTCACACAGGCCTTACAAATCATAGAGGAATTTTAGCCACCATAAGAGAATTAAAAGAAAAATATTATTGGCCAAACATGAATAAAGACATTCAAGAATATATAAACAACTGTGAAACGTGCCGATGTAATAAATATGAAAGAAAACCTATAAAAATAACCGACAATCTTACAATAACACCAAGCACACCATTTGAAATGATAAACATAGACTTGTTATCACTAAATAAAGAACCTTACTTGACGATATTAGATCAGTTCTCCAAGCACGCACAGATTATCAAGGTCGAAAATAAGAGCGCAAAATAAATAACAGATAAATTAAGAATATACTTTGAAACATATAAAATACCTAAGGAAATAATAATGGACAATGGTACAGAATTTAATAACACATTAATGAAAGATCTCTTAAGTAAAAAGAAAATTAAATTACATATAACTTGTGTTAATAACCCTAAAAGTAATGCAGTGGAAAGACTTCACTCAACATTAATAGAACAATTGAGAATATTACACTCAAGACCAGACACTAAAAACATAGCAATGTCAGAAAAAATACGAATGGCTACATTAGCGTATAATAATACAAAACATAGTACAACACAACTCAGTCCAGTTGAAATACTTTTCGGAATATCAAATGAAAACATTTTTATAAAAACAGACCAATCCAAATTAAGAGAAAATTATGAAGAACAACAAAGGAAAATTAAGCATATTATAAAAGATAGAATAGAAAGAGAAAAATTAAAACGAAATACAGAAAATGACAATCCTTTAGAATTAACAGATAAAGTATATGTTAAACAGAATCCTAGAATTATTCATAAAATAAAGAAACCAATATACAGAAAATATTCAGTTAAAAAGTATAACCCTTTATTAGGAAAAATTAAAATATTAGATAAAAAGAACAGAAGTAAAAATATAAAAATAAATCAACTAAAAATTAAATAAAAATTTCAGATGTCAAGGACAAATTCAAGATATCTCGAACAACAATGGATTCCACCTTGCCGAATTAGGTGAATGCAAAATTAAGACTGGTGAACAACTAATATACTATAACTACAACATAAATCCCATCTATGAAGAATTCCTAAAATTAAGAACAAATAGAGATAATTTATTAAAGAATATAAAACCCTATAATGAAACATTCCAAACATACATTAATATTTTAAATTATAATTATTTAGACTTAAATAATCAAATTCAAAAACTATTTAATAAAAGACAAAAACGCGGACTTATAAACGGATTAGGCTCCATTGTTAAATCAATAACAGGAAATTTAGATTCTACAGATAGTCAAAGATATGAAGAAATGTTTAATAAATTAAAAACAAATCAGGAAATACTACAAGGACAGAATGATGAAGTCATTAAACATAATAAAGATATGACAAATAAATTTAATACACAACTAGAAAATGTTAGACACAATGAAAAAGAATTAACACATCAAATTGAGAACATAATTCAGGCTTTAAAAGGAAATTTAGATTGGAAATTACAAATAGATATGGAAAGTAAATTTCAGAAATTAATATTAATAATAATGAATTTAAATGAATTAACAAAACAAATAGAAACAAGTTTAACCTTTTGCTCATTACACAAACTAGACGTTAGTATAATATCTTATGAAAATTTAAAACAAACTACACAAAATAACGACATTTGGAATTTAAACGAACTAATAGAAACCCATTGTAAATACTATAACGGAGAAATATACTTTATAATATCAATACCAACCTTCTCCCAAGAATCCTTCAAATTAAACCAGTTTACCCCATTACCAATGATTCAGAATGATAGATTCATAATAATGAGTGAACCTCAACAATTATATTTCACACAAGATAAGACTTATAAAATAAGCGAATGTAGTTATATTAAGAATAAATACTTGTGTATTACACAATTTATAGAAATAAGTAAATGTATGGGAAATATACTAGATAAGCAGAAGGATGATGATTGCAAATACCATAATATTGAGAAAAAGAATACTTTTGAATTAATTCAAAATACAAATGAACTAATTATGATTAGTCCAAATAAGCAAGAAATTCAAATGAACTGTAACGAAATAAAAATAAAAAGAAATATTCAAGGAATCTATAAGATAAAAATTAACCAAGAATGTCAAATAAATAATTTCACATTTAAAAGAATTCTACAAAAATATAAAGAAATTGAATTTAAAACATTTGAGAAGGAATTAATAAGTTCAAAATTTAATGATACTAAATTACAGAATATCTCCGATATTATATTAAATGAACCGAAAATTATAAAAATAAAAGAAATCAAAATTGAAAATAGCAGTCATCACTCTTATATAATATATGTTATAATATTTATATTAATAAGTTGTTATATTTTAAGAAAATATGTATTACCTAAAATAAAATTATATAGAAATGAAAGAAAATTAAGAAAGGTAAAAACAGTAAGAAAAAAGCTAAGTGAACTAGCTATGCAAGAACAAATATAATGAAAAAACTAAAAGGGGAGGAATTATGTATCTTGAACATGTTGTTTCATTACATTAGTCATAACATCATCTAGCATAGGTTGCACATTTAGAAGATAAGATAAATGTAAATTATGTATCTTGAACCTGTTGTTTCAAGACATTAGTCATAACATCATCTAGCATAGGTTGCATATTTAGAAGATAAGAGAAATGTATAAATAGGCTAGTTTAGTGAATAAGCACGCTCTTTGTATCGTAGACTCTGCACAGTCAAGTACTGTGACTCATATGTAACCATATACAAATTATAATAAAGTTATAATATTAATAAAGATTTTAGTATTCTTTTTAAAAACATAAAATCGAATACTCAAAATTTAATTTGTATGTATTCGTATCGTAATGTATTAATACGAAACGTAATGGGTTTTCCCATCCCGTTTTGTAATATAATATTACGATACTTACATCCGTACTTACATATTTACGAATAATAACATTTTGTTAGCCGTGTATAATCATTTAAACTTTTTACAATAATATTTTTAATTTCCGTTTTTTAATATATTTAGAATTTGACATTTTATAATCTCTAGCTGTAGTATAATTATTAAGCAATATAATTGAGGTTGTTGAAATTATAATGTTTAAAATTTTAGAGAGATTATTTTCACAAGATAAGCAATTTTCTTGTATTATATAATTCACTGTAAAATATGAAAATACACCTTTTTCGAAATACGCGATTTACCCATAGAAAATGGATAGATAAAAGAAACAGATAGCTATAGTTACCTAGGAGTAAAACTTACTTCGGATGGAAGAGACGACACAGACATCAGAAATAAAATAAATAAAGGACGAATAGCTACAGCAAAACTACACTCTCTTCTATGGACTAATACCATAACAAAACATACGAAACAACAATAATTTTTGTTATATTTAAATTAATTTGTGAATATACGTTCAACAGTTGCACAAGAGTGTGGTAAAGTACATAAATTTAACATTAAATCAGACAAAAGAGGACATGTAAAATAATTGTCCCCCAATTTTAATTATAAAATTTTTGTCCAAAATTCCTGAACATCTAAATTATTAAATTCGGTTAAATTAGGGAGCATTATTGTAGTAACAATACAAACTTACAAACTTTTATCTTCATTGTAAACAATTTTTGAAATGTATTTTTTACTTTTATATTTATTGTAAATAATTTTTGAAAACGCCCAAGATTTATATAATTTTTTATTAAATTCCCTTTCTCCCTAGATGAACCTTAATATCCCTAGATCTAGACCATTTTCCCTAGGTCTGGCAACACTGATGCTTAGTACAAATGAGATGGAATAAAATTCACACTATATCGTTCTAACTAATGTAACGACGTATAAAGCTTTCTTTGTGTATTTTAGAATACCATCAGCGCCATCTGTTACAAAAGCGTTGAACTATTTCGTGTGAAAAATCAAAGCAAATCGTCTGAATTCTTCAAAACTTCACAGTTTTAAGAAAATATAAACAAAGGATTTAGCTCACACTTGAAAATAATCAAACTATAAGCAATTCGCTAGGTTTTCATGAAAAGTTTGGAGTAAATAAGGGCTTCAAATTTAAAATATTAGCATTTTAAATAACACATTTTTGCATCATTTTATGTTTTGGCTCACATATTTTTTTCCCAACAAAGTTACAGTGAATTCAATTACATGAAAACAATCAGCAAATTTTTAGCTATCTTTTGGTATATTACTTAATAATATGAAGTATGTAGTTTCTTTTTAAACTGTGAAGTTCTTCAAAAGCTCTTTCGTAGACTATCGAAACGCCACCTTAAAAAACTGTTGTAGAGTATCGAAGTCTGCATTTAAATTAATAATGTTGCATGAATTATGACTGTAGAAATTACATTTGAAATATTATAAGCTTACAGTTTATTAGTACTGCCCATGAAATTCAAACAAAAGACAAATAAATGTATGACGTTTGACATATGTCATTTATTTATTTTGTAATTAATCAAAATGTATTAAGTTTATTCTAACGAAGAAGAATTTTTCATAGTGGAAATTGTTTGCGAAGAATTCGATAATAGGCCAATTCCAAGCGTTTCAATAATACGCTGGTGTGTTAAAAAATTTGAATCCACGCAATTTTTGTGGCGCAAAACAGTGACGGTAAATTAAATTTTGAATGAGTTTGAAGGTATTTATAAACAAATCATATCTTTATTGTAGTAATTCAAAATTGTCACATTAATTTAGAAACCGAAAAACCAGTTCTGGGAATTGAATCTTTTAATTCCAAATTAAGTTTAAGAACGAAAGCGACAAAGTTAAAAACTTTTACGCACAGACTGTAACGCAGAATTTGTGTTACAATAATCAATCTTACGCTCCCTGGGGGATGAGCCCGGGTGGGACGGTTGAACCGCGGCTAAACTCAGTGAAGATAGGAGTGAGTCGGAGAAGGGGTGATAAATCACAAAATTGATGGGCGCCAGCCGGCCTGAGCCGCGATCGGTCCAACAAAAGTACTACGGCCGACAAAATTCGGGATACTTCCCAGGACGGGACTACGAGAGGTGTCACAATTTCAATAACGAGAGGGAAATGCGGGAAATTAATAAATATATTAAAGTAATTAACGAGACAATTATACAGGATACAGTAGTTGATATTGCAAGACAGTTGGATCGTAAATCCACCTAAGGTCAAAACGAATAATGACAGAAACGGAGGCAGGGCGCTGTGTCTAACCGTAGCGATTAGGACTGCGGTACAGTCAACACCTAAATGGCGCTAAAGTGAACTGACGTATCCCGACGTATGACGGTCCGTTGGCCAACGAATGCGTTTTACGCGGCGCGTCTGACTGAACGTGACTACTGAGTCGTAGACCCTAATGGCTATTGCGTCGTACGAGCGGCACACCTCGTAAGTGACAACAACGTCACTACTAATGACTTTACAACAACGTTCTTAACTAGATTTTCACAAATAATCTGTATCTACTATGGATAAACTCGATAATCACTAACTCAATTAATCTCGTGAGCCAAAGTATAACAATCATGTAATTAAACAAAAATAATAAATAAAGAAATAAATAATTGTGGCTTAGCTGTAGTGGCGCTTAGGCGCTAACGGAGTGTGGCAGCAGTGGAACAACTCGATCTGCCGACCGGATGTCCGAGTCGTCACTTCCCAAGATGGCGGACAATCACGTGGAATTGGAATGTCACGCAACGTCACTTCCGCTACACGTGGTTCTTCTCCAACTGCTTTAATTCCTTGGTGACGAGTATCAGGAACTCCAACCAGCGAGCGAGTGCGCTCACCACCACTTCTATGCCAGGAACACGGCACACAGAACGAACCAGAATGGCACGAACAGGCTAACCAGCCACAGAAATACGTAAACACGTAAGACGTACAACAGAACGTACAACCAAAAAGACGAAAAGGAAAGAAAATAAAAATAAAAAGCCTAAAACAAAAGATTGGAATTAGGATCATGTAAACTACTGATCGGACTAACTTAACTTGACAAAAAAGTAGATTCAATAACGAACGAACAGAAATCTTTACCTGAGTTCTTGTGCGGCTTTCAAGTGGTAGAAAAGGTGTGACTTCCTATCAGAAACTTAATCCGGAACAATTCCGCTGAGTAATGCAATATCCACCAATGCACTACTCACTCAATGGCACTATCTCTAAAATCCCCACACGGGTATTTCGCAAATAAAACTGGTTTGCCGAAATATAAATGAAATAGCCCAATTTCCAATATTACAATCTCACACTTTTTTCACAACGTCGTTCGAAATGACAAAAAGACAAAAGAATTCGTTCGAAATCGAACCTGTAAAATTCTGCGAAGAAAAGAGAGCGATGCACGAAGACAAGGATAGCCTCAATCTAACTTCGGAGAGGTGCCGGTAAAGAAACAAAACTAGGAATCAGTATTATCGACCGAGACATGATGATTGTTATTGATTAGTAAGGAAAATGATAAATTTGAAATAAAATAAATAAGTGTAAAATAAATATTAAACTGGGAATAAAATTAAGCTAAAGATGAAAACACATAAATTATTTATTTAGTGAACTCGCACTTGAACCAGAGCTAACTTCGCTGCGCACGACCACTAATTGGTTGACAGCTAAACAAAACAATGTGACTAACCAACAAAATAAAGCAACAAAGACAAGAGAATTGAATTTAAGTTTTACTAATAAATGGAATACTACGATGAGGAAATCTAAATGATGCTAAGTATCAGAAGGATCTACTCGGTCAATATCTAATCGATAATTAAATTTCAGGTACTGATACATAATAAACAACAACAGAAAGCAAGAAAATAAAACAGAACTGGAGAATACAAAAAAACCGTAACAAGACGACGAAAGTAGACGAGTTTTTTGTAAAGCTATGTAAGAAAGATCAAATCAAGAATGTAATTTTCTTGCATCTATTTGCTTTGCTGACGAGTTTACTGTTACACTAAACAATGAATCAAAAGTTCAGAATGGTAGACACTGGGTTCAAAAAAATCCAAGGTTAAATGTTACCATCAGAATGCAATATCTTTAATAAATTGATATTTTGGCAGGTATTTTCAACAACAATATAATTGATTAATATGAGATCATTCAATTCTAATAATAATATTATTTTATTTTACGCATACTACGAGTTCGTAGCTACATGTACACAAATGTAATAAGCCTTAAGTTAATGAATAAAATAAAAAATTAACATAGGAAATTATTTAAATAGAATAATATAACAAAATATGATATAAAATAACAAAATATGGAATAAAAAATTTATAATTAACAAAAGCCGGTTGTACGGCAATATTTTCCTACGCATTGCTCTCCAAATAATTTTAGAAAATTTTTTCAAATAAATGCGGTGCGTAAAATTCTGCCTTTAACTCAATAGACATGTGAATAACTAATAATATTAATATAAAATTAGTATCTTTATGAATTATGACTTGCAATTGAGTATTCAAAATGATACTTTAGCGTTGTACAATACTTTTTTCAAAAGTTATTTAAAATGTGCCGAGTTCAGTTGCACAAACGATCAATAGTTCGGTAAGTCGTTGTTCAGTTTGAGTGTGTTATACTAAAAAGATAAAATCTAGCCAATTTTCGTGGTTTCTCTTTTAACACATGTCATTCAGAACAGATAAAATTGCCCCTTTCTGATACTGCATCGCTCTGTATTTCTTTTCACGTTTATTGTCTACTAGGAATGATTTATTCAAGAGTGGAAATACAGAATATTGTTCCATTCACTTATTTTCTCTCATTCCTTCTTCTTTATCTCTGTTTACCTGCTGTGTTTTCCGAGCATTCATCTGATATCTCAGCGAAAACAATATTTATTGCTGTAATATAAAGAACAATGTATACTTAGAAGGATGAAATGCAACGTACATTATTTACTTCAATTTATTTATGCCGGTCTTTTTAATAATACAATTTTGTCTTTGTGTCATAAATTGGTGCTGGCTATTATCTTTAAAAGCCAGCATCATACACTTAGACTATAACAATTAGTGACCTAAGATTAATTCACTATTTCAAATAAATCATGAAACATGTGATCTGATTATATATATATATATATTATGTTAGGCAGGAGAAGTATTCTTTGTATTATTGTTATTTTGATTTCCGCTTGTATTATTAATTGTGTTTTATTTTCATTTTTTGACAAGTTAGTATGGCAATATTACCGTACAGAATACAGTTATTACTTCCTCACAAGCCTACTTTTGTGCATGTATCCTTGTATGTCCATTTGATAATTTTTTGCGTTTTTTTTTTAAATTTCTGTCTGTGTAGCATCTCTAGGGTAAATCTCTTGTTCAAGTTCTTTTCTACATCCATAATCTAGACATTGTCGAAATCAAAATAGTGTTTTTTCAGGCTGATGGTGGATGTACCAAGGCACATATTCCCGAGTTTCAGGTTTTTGTGCAATGTCTTCGATGTTCTGAAAGCCAAATTCTCAAGTATCTTTTAGTCTGACCTTTGTATTCTTTTGAACATTCTTGACAGGGAATCATTTAAGTCATATTCGACCTCTGCTTCTTTTCAACCGGTTATTTTGTGTAGCTAAATAGTTGTTCTACTGATTTCATTTATTTGGACATAATGATAATTGGCAAATATTCTGAATCACTTCTACACAAAGGAATAAAAGTTCAGCTATGTTTTTCTAGATCAGTGTGGAATAAATATTAAATATTTATCTTGAAATAATGAAAATATGAAAGTCTTTAATTTAAATCGAAAGAAAGAAGTAAACTCTAACAAACAATATTTAACTTATATTGATAATAATTTGACAATCATACACACTACTTTTTTAATCAAGGTCAGTGATAATTCAATTAATAAGTTGCTGAAATGCTCAAATTTATCTATCGGCAAATATTAATACATTAATAATTTTACGGCAAAATAAACATCTGCGCTAAGTTCAGCACAAAATTCAGAAAAAGCTCGGTACAAAGCAGCACCATCAGTAATACTCAACAATATTCATCATAATTCATTAATTTCAAATGTATCACATGATCATTTTATTTCTGTCGTAAACAGAATAAATCAAAGTAACAAAATCATAAACTGGATCTAATCAAGTAAATTTATCTGCAGTATCGAAGATACTTTCGAATTTTTTTTTGTGTCACGTTTTCCCCACATGCTGATAAATAATCTCAACTACATGTGACACTAATTGTAGTTCAAATCAAGAACAAAAATCAAAATTCGAATTTCGCAAGCAATCCATTGTATAATAAGACAAGTAATAACATATATATATATATATAATATATATATATATATATATATATATATATATATATATATATATATATATATATATATATATATATTGCAATTAAACATACAACGAATAAAAATAAAATTCTTAATTTAGAATTATTGTTGAACGTTGAATTAGATTATTAGTTTATATGAACACTGGCGTAAAAGTGTTAGAAATTAATTTATATTCTCCCGCAAATTTTGTACTGTCCAGATATTTCGGTAGGAAAGACATGAACAATGGTGGAACATTGATATATGTAATAATAATAATAATAATATATTTTTCATTCTACTAGTAGCCTCAGCGCGCGTCGGACGTGTTTATATACGACTCCGAGTTTACTGGTATCGAAATATTCTATTGTGAATTTAAATCTTTCAAATATCGTTTAAATACTATTTAAACTGGGTGAATGTGCTATATTATCTATATTCAGTTACGAGTTTGTGGTGTTTGAACAACAATATCGTCCAGATACATCTAACGGTCTGTGTTTATCAACTTATCAAACTATATGAAAGTTTAAAACATTTCTATTGACTTGTTCCTTACTATACGGCATTGTTGGTTATTTTAATAGTGTAACAAAGCCCATAAATAGTGGTTTTTCGTAAATTTCATTGTTGTAGCGGCCGGCAAGGCCGGCCGGCTGTTCGAGCAAGTCTGAGTTGGTCGCGTGACGTCAGCTTCAACGTCACACATCCTTTTTTTTGCCATTTTGGTCCTGGCAAAATGCCATGCGACCACTGTATTTATAGTGATTTTGTTATACATATATATACATATACATATACACACACGCACATACATATACATACATATATACATACACATACATATACATATACATATATTATATTATTATTTTACATTCTTTTATAAATGTTGTTATTTGTGTGTAATATTTTTGTGGGTTTTTCAGGGTTTCTTTGATTGATGTTTTCGTTTTTCGCTCCAGTGTGCTTCTTTGTGTGGAGTATTTTCTGCAAGTTGAAACGATGTGTTCCATTGTTTCGGGAGTGTAGCATGTTGAGCAGTTTGGGGATTCTGTTAGTTTCATTATATGTTTATGATAATTTGTTTGTCCGTGTCCGATTCGTAGGCGAATGATATTTTGTATCTCTCTTCTATTCAGTTTCACGTTTTTGTACCATGGGCTGTTTCTTAGCGTGGGTTCCAATTGGTGATACCATTGTCCTTTCTTTTGAGCTTCGTTGTTGAATATTTCTTGCCACTGGTTGCGTGTGTTTGCTTTAATTGTTGTGATAATGTCTGTACTTGGGAGTTTGATTTGTGTGATTGGTTGTTCTACGTTTTTAGCCGCTCTGTCTGCCTTTTCGTTGCCTTCTATATTTACATGTGCAGGTATCCATTGGAATATTATTTGTTTTCCTTTTCTCATTTCTTCTGTTGCTTGTCAGCCAGGTGATTCTTCCGTTATAGGGTGTTTGTGGTTTTTAATATTTGTAGTGCGGCCCTTGAGTCGGATAGAATGACAAATTCCTTGTCTTCTTCATTTTCACGTATATATTGCATTGCTAGTTCTATTCCCTTTAGTTCGGCTGTGGGTATTGTGGCTTCTGTGGGGAGCTTTATTTCTGCTGTTGTATTATATTTTTTGTTATAGCATGCTGTTGCGGCGTATTCTTCGGTTTTTGATCCGTCTGTATATAGCTGTACATAGTTTACATAATTAGTGGTAATAAATTCCTGTGTTTGATGTTTGAGGATGCTATGAAGGCTGATTTTTTTTGGGTGTTGATCAGGTATGTTAGGATTTATTTTTAGTTCAGTTCTTAGTGGTAGGTATTCAGTATTGATAAACATGGTTTCTGATTTTAGGAAATTGTTTAAGTAATTTATTAATTTGCCTATTAGGTCAATATCTATTGGTATTTCTTTATGGTTCCAGTAAGATGAGGTTTCAACTAGATGTGTTAGTTTATTTAGTTTCGTTCTTAATACATTTTTGTTTAGAGCTTCTATCTTTATAAGATGTTTGGATATAAGGAATTCTCGGCGTATTTCTATTGGTAATTCGTTTGCTTCGCTGAATAGTGTGTGTATTGGGGATGATTTGTATGCCCCTAGACATATACGTATAGCTGCGTTTTGGATTGTTTTTAATTTTTGTAAATTTTTTTTATTCAATTGTGATCCATACGTAACTATTCCATATTCCATTTTAGATCTAATCAGTGTTCTATAGATTTGCAGTCGAGTATTTTGCCTGGTTCCTAAGCTACGCGCAGTTAGTGCTTTAATGATATTGAGGTCTTTGTTACATCTGTTTTTTAATTCTTGTATATGTTTGTTGAAATTAAGGTTAGAGTCTAACCATATTCCCAAGAATTTGTGGTTTGTTTTGGTTGCTATATTATTGTTTAAAATTTTTACGCTGTTATTCTGGTTGTTTTTGTGTTTTCTTGAATAATGAACTGTTATACATTTTTCTGGATTTACTTCTAAATTAATTTTGTTTAGATATTTATTTATTGAATTAACTGTTATTGTTAGGTTGTTTATGTTTTTGTCAATGTCTTTACTTGTGGTGTATATCACGATGTCGTCTGCGTATTGTAGTATAGATGTTACTTTTGGGTTTGGTATATATTTAATTATGTTATGCATGTATAATGAAAATAGAAGAGGGGATAGGATTGACCCTTGTGGTAGGCCAATACTAGAGTTTCTGCTGATGGTTTTACCGTTAGAAGTTATTATGTAAGTTCGTTGATTTAAAATATTTTTAATCCATTTGATGTATATTTCTGGTACGTTTGTGTCTCTCAAGAATTGTACTAATGTTGGTATATGTACGTTATCATACGCCTTTGCAATATCTATATATAAGGCACTTAATGTTTTCGTCTCACTGAATGCGATTTTAATGTCCGTAATGAGTGTGTGTATGCTATCTATTGTGCTCTTTGTTTTCCTAAATCCGGTAGAAGAAGGTGTGTTTCCACATGATGTTCTAGTCTATTTTTAATCATTGTGTTAATTATTTTTATTATGCACGGTATTAATGCTATAGGTCTGTATGAGTTTGGGTCATTGGGATTTTTGCCTGATTTTAGTATGGGAATTATTTTTATTTTCTTCATTTCACCTGGTATGTCTTGAGTCCTCCACCAAATGTTATAGTTGTCGAGTAGACTTTCTTTAGTTGGTAAATTCTTTATTATGTCATAATTAATTTCATCATGGCCAGGTGCTGTTGACTTTTTATTTTTTAATGCGAGGTTTAGTTCATGAGTCGTAAATGGAGTTATGTCTTCTAAATTGTTTTTTTCTGTTCCTTTGTTTGTATTTTCGAGTGTTTCTTCTTCGTTATTAACATATGTAGGTGTCACAGCATCTAGGAATATTTCTGCTTTTTCACTGTTATTGTATATAATATTAATATCTGAGTGTTTCCCTTTGAACTTTTTGATTTTATTCCACATGGTGTTTGTATTTTCGTTTTCCAAGTTTTCACAGAGGTTTTCCCATCCTTTTTATTTGTGTTGTTGGATTGTTTTTGATGCATCTATTGATGTTTGTTTGTAGTTATCATAATTTTCCCTGTTCATATGTCTTTTATATTTTTTAAGTGCCAGTCTCCTTTTGGCTATCGCTTCATTGCATTCCTTCGTCCACCATGGTTGTGGTTTATGATTTCTGCTGCTGTGTCCTGTTTTTATTTTTGGTATAGCTACATTTGCACCTTCTTGCATAATTTCTATTAATTCTGTGTATGAAATGATGCTTTCGCGATTTTCTAATAGTTTTCCAATGTGTTCTTCGTATTTGTTCCAGTTTGCTAGTTTCGTTTATTTTGTTGAATATCCTGGTGTGTTCTTATTGTATTGTTGTTATATGTGGTTGTGATAAGATGATGATCGCTGCCTAATGTATCCGTTTCTACGTTCCAGGTACAGTTCATAACTAAATTTGGGGATAGTATTGTGAGGTCCGTGCAGGATGGGTTTGATCCAGGTGGAGTGATTCTGGGTGCTCTTCCATCGTTTATTATAATTAGATTTTCTTCATTTGCCAGTTCTTCTATTATTTTGCCTCTATTATTTATTTTATTGTATCCCCAGGTTGGGTTATGACCGTTGAAATCACCAACGATAATTGTGTTGTTTCTATTTTTTGTGAATATAAATTTTATTTTATTTTTATCTACATGGATATTGGGTGGTATGTATGTGTTTTTTATTTGTAGATTTGGTATTTGTATTACCTGAAGTTGTATATTTTGTGGATTGTGGGAATTATAGGAAAGTATGGGAATATTGTTTTTTATTATTATTGCCGTACCGCCGTATTCATCGTCTCTGTCGTTTCGTATTATATTATAGTTTCTGCATTTATACAGTAGATTTTTTTAAACCATGTTTCTGTGATTGTTATGATGTCTATATTATTTGTGTGTATGTAATTTACAAGTTCATTCCATTTGTTATGTGCGCTGTGGGCGTTCCATTGTAGTATTTTGTAGTTATACATTATTATTGTAATAGGTTGTTGTATCGTGTGTGTTTTGTGTATGGTTTTCAGTTATTTCTAATATGGTTGTAATTATCATTGTTAACAGTTCTTCGGTTGCTTGTTTCAATGTGTTTTGATTTATTATAGTTTTTTGTGTCATTTGTAGGAAATTTTTAATCCATAATAGGGTGATATTATGTAGGTTTGGTTCTTGTATCGCTTCTCGAATTATGTCTTTATTATAGTAGTTTATCCCCTTTGAAAATGTATTTGTTAAAGTTTGTGTTACTGGCGGGGATGCTCTTGTTATATTTTCAGGTTGTGTGTAGGTGGCTGGTAATGTCGGGAATTGTTTTTGATTTATTTCGAATATAGGGTTTTTATTTGCGTTGATTTTTTTACTGCTTCTGTGTATGTGATCTTATCGTTTGTCATGGTTCTTTTAATTTGGACAGTTTCTAAAAATCGATGTATGTGTCCCCATGCATTGTATGCATCTGGGTGTAGTTTTATTGGGGCATTGTTCTGGTGGGTGTTGTTCTGTACATATTATACATCTTACTGTTGATCTACATTGATTTTTCCTATGTCCGTATCGCAGGCACTTGGTGCATTGTAATACGTTTTCTCGATATTGTTCTATTGGGATTCTGCATCCTTTGTATTTTACATGCGAGGGAAGTTCGGTGCCTTCGAATGTTATACAGATTAGTGGTAGTGAGATTGTTGTGTTTTCACGTTCTGGGTCTTTTTTTGTGAATCTTCTTGCTTCTAAAATTAATTGTTGGTTGTCTGTGGTTGCTGATTCGATTAATGATTCTGTTGTGATGTCTGTGTGAATTCTTACAACTCCCTTTATTTCTGTTTTATTTGCTGGTATTAATGCTTCATATTCCTGTTTTAATATTTTATCGTTATTTATTAAATTGTTTGCAGCCTCTGCCGTTTCGCAAGTTACGCGTAGTCTTGTTTTGCCGCTAATTTCGATGTCCTTGATTCCGGTGCATTTTTCGAATAACATTTCTCCAAGTTTTAGTGGATGAGTTGCTGTGATTGATGTCTGTTGTGTTTGTATTATTACTAAGAATGGTCCAGTGTAATCTTCTCTGTATCTTCGTATTCGTTTGGTTATAGTGTTTGTCTGTTTGTTTGGTTGATTGTGCATGGTTTTGTCTTGTTTTGATTTGTTTACGTTTTGACTGTCGTGGTTAGCTGTATTGTTAGTTGATTTACTATTGTTTGGTTTTTACTTCCTTGTACGAAGTAAAGGAAGTATTGTAATCGCGAAAATTTTCGGTTCTCAGATTTCAACGGAAATAGGTGTTTTGGCCCTCCCTGAATCCATTTTGATTAATTTCGTCATGCCGTCTGTACGTACGTACGTACGTATCTCGCATAACTCAAAAACGGTAAGCCGTAGAAAATTGAAACTTTATATTTAGGACTGTTATAACATCTAGTTGTGCACCTCCCTTTTTGGTCATTATACAACTACCGGAAGTGGTACTTTACTTGAAGCCTATAATAGATTTTCATGAAAAACTATATTCAAATATAATTTAAAACTTTCCAAATTTGGTATATAAGACTACTATATCAATGGAAATAACATAATAGATTTTAGTTAAAATGGACTAACCGGAAGTGACACATTACATGAAGCTGCTAACAGTTTTCCTTGAAAAAAATGGTATTATTTTAATTTTAGAAAGGAATGCTGCAAATATAAGTTTTAGAGAATTAAATTCTGTGTCTAGCACATTAAGAATTTTTAAATTAGCTTTTTGCATAAACGAGATATCTAAATTTAAATATTATATATTTTTTGATTTTTTTTTAAATTAAGTTTACTATGGATATTAGAACAAAAAATAAAAGATTCAATGTCAAATATGTGCAATTAAAAAAATATCTATAGTTTAATACGTGTACAAGGAAGTCATGTGGTGTCCACATCAGATATTTTATTTATTGTTGTTGATATTTCTGCTTGTCTTGCTCGTCTTTTTATAGTCATTTTACCGTTTTTGGAGTTTTGCGAGTGCCACTCCCTTTCCGTCTCATCTTCACCGTCACTTTCTGATGCCATAATTAGAAGATTTTATTCACTTCACTCTTTTAAATTCACTCACTCACTAAACACGTCTGTACACTGTGAGGGGTAATTTGGAACTGCACACATCCTTGAGTTCGAATTAATAAACACTTGTTTGTTTTTCAAAGTTATTTAATTTAATTTAAATTTATATCTAGAGCATTTAAACATCATTAAATAAATTTGGTGAAAATTTCAACCTAATTTGACAGCCTGGGCGTGCTCTAGCCATGGGCCCGCGTGGCCGTCAGAAGCGCTCCCGTTTTCGGGTTGCTAGTGATGATTCTGACACATCTCCATTCCCGGCTCTTGGTGAGGTTAATTCTTTCCCATTCGCCACCAACAATAATGACAACAATAGCAAATTTGTGCTAGTCAAATGCTTAAATGAGAATGAAAACTTTAATACTATAAATCCAATTACTATAACTTACAAATTGAAAGATGCTATAGGTGATGTTAATGAAATTAAACAAATTAGATCGGGACTTTTAATTAAAACTAAAAACGAGAAACAAACAAATAAACTCCTCGAATTTAAAAAATTAGTTGACATTGACATTGTGTGTTCGTTTCATGCAACATTAAATAGTGTAAAAGGAATAGGTTTCTGTTATGACTTAATTCATGCCACCGACGATGAAATTTTAACCGAAACAAAATCACATGGTGTTACGGAAGTTCGTCGTATCGAACCATTACGTAATGGTAAGAAAACCCCGAACGGCTTATTTATATTCACATTCAACAAGCAACAATTGCCGCATGATATAAAAATTGCCATGTATGCCATACCATTAAAATTATACATTCCAAATCCGTTGCGCTGCATAAAATGTCAGAAATTTGGCCACTCAAGTGCAGTCTGCACCAGTAAAAGTAAAATATGTATTTGCTGTCAGTCACCCCACAAGGGTGAACCTTGTAACAAGGACACACTAAAATGCCCTAACTGTGATGCTGCCCACCCCGCCACTTCTAAAACTTGCCCCATATTCATTTATGAGAAATCCATAAATGAATACAAAACCATAAACAAGTGCACATATTTACAAGCGAGGCGAGTTATGGTTCAACTCAACCCGCAACCTATCCCAACATCTTTCTCGAAAGTTGCAGCCGCTTCAGCGCCAGCTGTTTGACCGCTGAACGACCGTAATACTTTGGCCGAATTCAATAAAATGCAGAAACAAAATAATGACACACTAGCTGAACTTTCTATGACTTTTGTAGCTGCATTCGAGGATTTGCGTAAATCTCTGCTAGACATGCTAGAAAAAATAAAACAGACTCCACTTTAAACGAAACTCGGTTAAGCAACAATATTATTTCTAAAATATCTCCCATTCTAAAAGTCATGGTACTCGTAGAAAAAGCCATAACTAGTCACCATAAAATTCCTCAACATATTACCGCATCGACGTCAACTGCTTCTTCACACGGATCTCCCAATGTAAAAACAAACAAAACTCCTACCACACCGACCTCGACCCCCACTCCTAAAAATATACCCAGCTCTGACACTGACAACTCGATGGAAACTCTGACATGCCCTTCATCTTCTGACAATACTCACAAAAATAAATCAAAACTTGCCGGACCCAAATCTCAGCGAGATAACAAGTCCAAATTACGTCTGTCCAAACTACGTAATAAAAACTAAATTACATTTATAAAATAAATCCAAATTCAAATTCAAATCAACTAGCTCATTTAACTAATTCATCTATAAATAATGAATTCTTTTAGATAAAAATTTAAAAATTTTCTTCAATGAATAATTACATCCTTCAGTGGAATATTAATGGTTTGTCATATCACCTGAATGAGCTAAAATTACTTTTGCAACAATATAACAACAATTGTGACATCATGTGCTTACAAGAAACTCATCTCAAAAGAGATGATAGTTTCACTCTTCGTAATTACACATGCTACAGACATGACGGCACACCCACCCTACGTGTAAAAGGGGGTGTTGCCATTCTTATCAAAAATAATCTAGCTCACACTCAGATAACACTCAACACCAGCTTTAATGCTGTTGCAGAAAAATTCTATAAACCATTAAACTTTGTCGTCTGCTCCATATACATCCAACCTAACGCTAAATGGTCATTGAATGAGTTCAGAAATTTGGTCAGTCAACTCGGTCGTATTTTCATAATATGTGGTGATTTCAATGCAATTAGCGACACGTGAGGCACCACTGGTGTCTTACGTAACCGTAGCGGTAAACTGATCGACGATTACCTACTATCGAGTAATACCAACATACTCAACACACCTGGTGCACCCACATATAATAACATCCGAGCCAGAACTTTTTCATCGATCGACTTGTCACTATGCTCTCCCACTCTCACACCCAGGTTAGTCTGGACTACATGCAAGGACGACTCATATTTCAGTGACCATTTCCCCATTTTAATCCAAGGCATAACTACTTCAACCTTTGCCCAAAGATCCCCCATGTGGCTTCACGACAGAGCCGACTGGTCGCAGTTTCGTCAAAATCTCGGCGATATCGAGACATTCAATTGTAACGCTTACGGTGGCGATTGTAACCAGATTCTCTCCAATTTTAATTCATTAATTATGAACTCAGCCCTGTTGTCGATCCCTTATACAAGTAGCATGCACATTAATCCGGATGCATCATGCAATAATTGCGTAAATAGGTCAAGCAATAAAAAACATTATGTTCCATGGTGGAACGATCGCATTAAGGATGCTATCCGGGCTAAAAGACGTGCATTTAGGGTTATGAGAGCTCATCCGACCGACACAAATGTAAATGAATTTAAAAGATCTAGAGCAAAAGCTAGATATATCATAAAGAAATCCAAAACCGAGAGTTGGCGTAACTACACCAACACAATTGGGGAATACACGACTGCGAAGGAAACATGGCGGCAAATTAATAATATAAGGGGCGTAAAAGTTTACAATTCCATTAATAAACTTGAAAAAGGTGGAAAATTTTTAACAGACCAAGCACACATAACAAATAAATTTTGCGAACATTTTAGCAGCGTCAGCTCTGACGAGAACTATAATTTAAAATTTAGAACAAGTAAAACTTCCAATTTACAACATCAGTTACTGACAGACGAGACTTCTGCCACCGATCACTCGTATAACAATGAATTTCATTACCATGAAATTGAAAACATAATATTTAAACACTGACTCTATCTCTTATTTGATTATAAAAAATCTACCTCCAGCTTACTTAGATTATTTAACAAAATTTTATAATTTTATTTGGGCCAATAAACTCTATCCAGACGCATGGCGCAAAGCAATTGTAGTGCCATTGTTAAAGAATAATAAGAACAACTGCGATGTCAATAATTACCGGCCAATTTCACTCACTTGCCACTTATCCAAGATATACGAGAAGGTAATTAACAATCGTCTGACCTGGTTTTTAGCCAAAAACAACCACATTGACTCGCAACAATTCGGCTCAATGCGTAAGCGCTCGACACAAGATATCATATACTCATTCGCCAACAACATCCAGAATGCCATCATGCGACGACAACACCTGATCGCTGTGTCTTTCGACTTAACAAAGGCGTTTGACATGACCTATAGGTATGGCATTATGCAGAAACTCTTTGACTGGGGTGTACGTGGCAATATGCTTCATTTCGTGTGTAATTTCTTGACCGATCGGACAATCCAAGTTCGCATCGGATCCACTTACTCTAACACTTTATCTGTTGACAATGGCATTCCACAAGGATCTTCCATATCGGTCTGTCTCTTCCTGGTGGCAATGAACACTCTTCTGGAAGCCATCACAGACATTGGTGACACGAATATCAAGCACTATTGTTTCGTGGACGATCTCATGATCTGTGCAAGTGGTGAAAACCTTCTAACAATTCAACGCCAACTGCAGAGATGCATAAACAATGTTGAGACAGTTGCAACAAATGTTGGCTTTGAATTTTCACCAGACAAATGTGTATCCATCGACTTCTGTAGACTGCGCAGAAAACATTCTTGCTCTAATCTCTACTTGTACGGAAAATTAATTTCTAAACCCAACGAAATTCGTTTTCTGGGAATATTATTTGACAGTAAATTAACCTGGTTGAAACACATCAACGAGCTTACTGCAAAATGCAGTAATTTACTGAATATAATCAAAACTCTGGCTCACAGTACATGGGGTGCAAACCGTTCACTGTTGAGAACCATGTTCATCGCTCTGATATCCTCGCGAATAGAGTACGGGCTGGCCGCGTACGGCTCGGCCAGAAAAAGTAATCTCCTCAGACTCAAGGCAGTGTTTAACCACGGGCTGCTCCTGGTCACTGGCGCATTTCGTACCAGCCCAATAGAGCCCATGCACATCGAGGCCGAAATACTTCCGATTACCTTGAAACGCGACAAGATAATCCTGAAATATGTTGCTAAAATATACTTCAATCAAACCCATCCCAACTAAGGAGATATTTTACAACACGCCCAACAGACAATTCCACACCATGAAACCCCCATCAGCGACATGTCCAATATTTATAGAATTCTTTAATAAATTTTCTGCCATCGATAAATTAGCTACAGGCAACAATGATAATGCAAACGTTGGGAAGTTAATCCCAATTCATATGGGCACCATAGACACTCCTCCATGGGAATTCTATGGGAAATTCAAAATAAACTAGGTATCAATTTTCAATAAAATTCAAAAATAAATCAGACTGTCCATGCGCATTAATACTTTCCGAATTTCATTTAATCACCGAGCCATTACATATGTCAAACTCGACAATAACAATTTACACTGATGGCGCAAAGAAGGTAGACGGGGGTTGCAGTTCTGCATTTTTTATTCCGACCTGGAATCTCAAGTCCGGCTTCAAGATATCCAATAATTGTAGTATTTTCACGGCCGAGGTGTCAGCCATCTTAGCCGCACTTGATGAGGTCTATTCACGCCTCATCAATCAGCGGCAACAACAACAACAATACACCAATAATTTCTCACGTGTAATCATTTTTACCGATTCGCTCAGCAGTCTGGCATACTTTGAAAATGTGTACGAAAACTTTGCCAACAATACTTATCAGGCCTTCGCCGAGAGGGTGAATAAACTTGATGCCCTTAATATCACTGTGTTACTATACTGGGTTCCGAGTCACGTCGGAATCCCAGGAAATGAGATCGCTGATGGTCACGCTGGTGACGTCATGAACTCTACCTCAACGGCCGTCAACAATAAGACATCTCTCGATGACCTCATAAGAGAGGGCAACAGGTGCGCTTGCTCATCAAGCAACCTGGCAAGCATCTTCAGCTGTCGCTCATTTCAGAGCAATAAAACCCACGGTTTTGGGCTGGGGTGACGGACGATACTCACGCCTCAAGAGGCGGGAGCAAGTCATAGTCACCAGGCTGACCATCGGCCACACAAACATCACACACAACTACATCTTGCAAAACACACCGAAACCCACATGCAACCAATGCCATACAAATTTGACAATCAAGCATATACTAGATGAATGCCTTAATTTCGAAGTTCCTCGACGGAGACTCCAGATTTCAACCGACTGCCTGCTGGATAGAGTAATAGCTGATGCTACAGGAACGGACTGCATTCGAAACCTACTTTCTTTTCTAAATGAGATTAATCTATACAAGTTTATTTAATAGTAACAGCACTTACTTGTAACTTTCCTCTCTCTCTCTCTCTCTCTCTCTCTCACATTTACACCAACTCTAATTGAATTCTCTTCCTAATTTTGTTTAACTACATACTACAAATCATGCAGCAACCATAAGTCATCCACTTTAAATCGGACGCAATGACCATTGTTGTTAAGCGTCCTTAATTTAAGGTAAAAAAAATATATATATATATATTTTATTTTTGAGATGTAGGTACATATAAAAAGCGTCGTAGATAAGTAATAAAATTAAGAACGGTACAAAAATTCGTCAATAGTATAAAAACAGTTTTTCACAAGAAATTCTTTTAGTTTCTTCTTGTAATTGCAGATATTTTTACACATTGTAATATCGTGTGGAATACTGTTAAAGATATCCACGCCCATGACATCAGGAGAGTTACGGGTGCAATTATATTTCACTAAGGGTTTTCTCAATTTCCCCTTGTTTCTGGTATTTTTATCATGAATGTTATTTTGTGAAATGAATTTTCCTTTATTTTTGTACATATATATTCCAATATCAAGTATATATAGCCATGTAAGTGTTAAGATATTAAGTTTTTGGAAATGAGTCCTACAAGATTCAAGATGCGATATACCAGCAATGATTCTAACAATCCTCTTCTGACAGGTAAACACAGCTTTAATATGCGGCGAAGAGCCCCAGAAGCGTATGCCTTAACGTAGTCTCGATTCGACCACAGCATGGTAAAACATTAACAGTTGATGATGGTTTAATTTAGTTTTAAGAAATCTTGTTTGATAACAAACAGCACTGATCCTGGATATTACATATTCGCAATGCGGTTTCGCGTTTAGATTTTTATTTAATATCATACCTAAGAGTTTCGTGTCATCCGTTCGTTGTATTAAGTTACTATCTACATTAAAGTCAATATTTTGAGAGTTTTTATTTTGAAAACGGACAAAATTAGTTTTAGAATGATTCAGTATAAGTTGGTTTTTCCCACACCATCTAGTGATGGTAGAAATAGTATTGTTAAATAGATTAGTTAAGATATCGTTATTTTTATCTGATATAAGTATAGACACGTCATCTGCAAACATTGTTGCCAGGCCAGTACTACCCAGCTCATCAAACAAGTCGTTGATATAGATGCAAAAGAGAACTGGAGCTAGGATTGTACCTTGCGGCGCTCCCATTCCCGTTGGCACTCTATTGGAATTTAATTTCCCCCCCCAAGGGATTACTCAGACTGACATATTGTTCTCTGCCGGTAAGGAAGGTTTCAAGCCATCTGAGGGGTACCCCTCTAACACCAATTGTTTCAAGTTTTTTAATTAAAGTATCATGGTTGATGTAGTCAAAGGCTTTACTCAAGCCGCAAAAAATACCTATTGGGCATTCATTACTTTCAAGTTTTACAGTAATTTCGTTCATTATGGTTTGCAGGGCGTCAAGAGTTGACATATTTCTTCTAAAGTCGAAACGGTTATTGTTAATTATTTTGTTATGATCTAAATATTTTTGGAATCTTTGTAAAAAAACAATATTCAAAAATCTTAGAAAATATTGAAGTGATCGAAATTGGCCTGTAGTTATTTGCAATAAGTTTATCTTTTCTTTTGTGAATTGGTATGACTTTCGATAATTTTAACTTAGTAGGAAAACATCCAGATATGAAGTTAACGGTTTTACAAGATATTCGATTGCATTTTTATCCAAAAAACAAGGAATCTCATCTGGCCCAGAGGATTTCTTGCTTTTTAATTTAATTTTTAACAACTGAAGTAATTCATCTTCACTGAAAGGGAACAAGAACATATTACTTACATTATTACAAACGTTACTACCAGAATTCTGAGCGATTTCATTCGTATATATTGAATCGATTAGCATAAGAGCATCCCTAAAGAATTCATTAAAAATATTGGCTACTTTTGTTTGGTCATCTACCAAACCATCACCAACCCTCAACTTGATGCCAGGCTGGGTTGTCTTTTCTCCATTAATGACATTCCAGACACTTTTAGAAATGTTGTCAGATGTGAGTATTTTATTTTGATAATATAATTTCTCAGTTTCCCTTACAAGATTAAAATGTTTTTTCTTTTTATGTCTATATATTTCTTTGAGGTTGGAATAGCGTTGCATGAGAATAAATAATTATTTTAGATCTGCGCTAGATTGCTTTACTTCATCATTGATCCAATCACACTTATGCTTGTCTGTTATGATTCTCTTGATAGGAAAATTAATTTCAAAATAGTACTGAAAAATATCATGAAAGTTATTAAATGCCTCATTTATATTAGTGCAGTCATAAACCTTATTCCAGTTTTCGATACTAATATCATTATTGAATTTAATAATACTAATACGATCGAAAATTCTACCAAATCTCATGAACGTGGTCCTCTCAATACTTCTCAATCCACTATTTACAAAAATAGTGCTGTGGTCTGAGATTATGTTATCTGAAACATTACATTTTACTTTATTCACATTTGTGTATACATGATCTAAACTGTAGAACAAAACAAAGTTTTCAGTTCTGTACTATTTTAATAATTTAACTATTAAAAAACGTAGTGAAATTGTTATTATCGAAGTAGACAATTGGAACAATTTAATGTTTACTCTCCATATATTTCATAATTTATTTTGATACATTGAAAAAAAAATCATATGTGGGGCTTTAAATATAAATGTCTTGGAATATAATGATAATTTACGTAATTTTATGGATTTAATCAAAAATTATAATTTCAATATAATCATCATATCATAATAAAGGTACTGCTCAGGAATTTTTTCAAACTATTAAGTAATTCGTTTGTTCATTATTATCTCACAATGACTCACTTTTTTGTGAATGTAAAATCCCCTTACCCTTAAATAAAAAATATACACAAGGATGATATTATACATAAAAAGCATTTGTTATATGCTGAAATCAAATTCAATTCTCGAGAACGATATCCCCTCATCAAAATTACCACAAGTTCTCATGTTTCGTTTGTAAATTCGTATTTCTAATGTATACCTATGTAATTTATAATAATAATAATATTTATTTACTATAAAGCAATAATACATGCACAGTACGTCACATAATATAATAATATAAGTACAAATTTACATATGCTATATATTTTTCGTAGAGCTTATAAGCATTTTGATATTTTTTTACACAGTAAATTTATATGGCATTTCCAATTTAAATTACATGTTACTAACATACCTAAGTATTTAACTGAAAAGTCGCTGATTACATTACTACTAATCAAATCTAATATGTTTGTTTAATGGTTATTTAAAACTAACTTATTAGATGCAAACCAGTTCACGGCTTGTTTAATATAGTATCGGAACCATCCTCTAAGATTTTCGGATCTGTATGGTTTTACAATTCATGTTAATAGATAGGTCATTAACTTAGATCGTAAACAACAATGGCCCTAAAATACTGAATTGGACGACGCCTTTATTAATTTTTGTATAATTACTTAGTGTGTTATTAACCGAAACCCGTTGTTCTCTATCTGTGAGATAAAATTCAAATAATTTCACTGCTAAACCTCGTATGCCATAATATTCTAAATTGCCTAGTAATATGTCGTGCGGTATGGTATCAAAAACTTCACTTAAATCTATAAAAGTAGCTCTACAAATTTCTTTATTTTCCCAAGCTTTTGTGACAGTTTGAATTAGGTTTAGTATAGCGTCAGTGGTTGCTCTTCCTCCCCGAAAACAAAATTGTTCATTTGAGATAATATTATAACAATTTATGAATTTGAGGACGTGATTAAAATTGACTTTTTCAAAAAAAATTGAAAACACCGGCAATATTGCTATAGGTCTATAGTTTTCGGTTTCATCGCGAGATCCATTCTTGTGTAGCGGAATAATTTTGGCTGTTTTTGAAATATGTGGGAAAAACTCCGAACTCTAAGCAACTGTTTAATAAATCATTAAGTGGGTGTATGATGCAATCGGCAATAGTTTTAATTAATTTAGTGTTTATTCCGTATAAATCAGTCGATTCTTTAGATTTCATATTTCTAATTATAGTAGAGATGGGCGAATATCATCTGCGAATATTGACATTATTCGATATTCGAGATTTTCGAATATTAACGTCAGTATAGCGAACATTCGAATACGTCGAATATCGCGCTATATGTTGACCTCAATTTTTTAGTATGTTTTCCTTTATCATTTTTACATAAACTTAAAGCTATTACAATATTTTGAAGTTGTTAATAACAAAGATATTATGTTTCAAAACCATGAAGACGTACCATATTTCAAATTTGTTTCTTGCCAACATCAGCCCGTACGTTTCACCTTAAATTTGAAGATTTCGTCTTTTTCTTTTCTTTTTTGTTTGTACTTTTTGTTTTAATTTTATTTTATCTTAACAATTTCATACAAATAATGAAAAGGACATAATTAAATTATTATTAATAATAAATAAATTAACTTTAGGAATATTCGAGATCTGATTAATATTCTCTTATTCGATATTCGAATTCGAGAAATTTGATATTCGCCCATCTCTAAATTATAGTAATTATTTCGTAAGGAGTAGTTGGCTCCAAATATATTGTATCTTTACTGCTACCAAGTTTCGAAAGGAAATCTGTATAATCATTTTTAGAGGGTTTAATATCTCTAGTTATATTAGCTGCGATAGATGAGAAATAGTCATTAAACTGATTCGCGTTGATTGAGCATTCCCGTCTATCTGATGTTCTACCCCAGTCTCATTATTTATTATGGATTAGGTGGTTTTCATTTTATTAGATGATTCGGAAAGGCACCTAAGATTATATGATTTTCTAGCTGAGCTTACCTTAGTCCCATACTCTTTTTTAAGGTTAATATAGTTAGTTTTCAAATATTGGTTTTTGTATAATTTTACAATTTCCCACATAAATTGTATACGCTCGCGAAGTTCTATTAACTTCTACTTACGCTTTAACATTTTGTTCTTTTTGCTGTATACAATCGGAAAGGCCATGTTAAAATGATAGTTAAATATATCGAAAAATATACTGCATTTTTTATTGGGACAAAGTTTACTATATAATTCATCCCATGATTCATCTTTAAGACTATAATAGATATTGCGGACATTTGTAACGCTGTTTAAATTTCTAAAAAGTTTTCTTACTGTATTAGGACTATTAATATTATATATATATATATATATATATATATATATATATATATTTCAGAATGAAATAAGAGCGACGAGTGGTCGGACAAATCAAAGTCTTGAACTGAAATATTAAAATCGGTCAAGTTAGTAAACAGATTATCTATACAAGTGCTACTATTATTAGTTACTCGTGTTTATTGTTTAACAATAATTTTTAAGCCGTAGCTTAACATGAGATCAATAATAACATTTTTATTTACATTTGTAATCATAATATCAACATTAAAATCACCTACAATAACAAAGTGCATATTCTTATATTTATTTAAAGTATTTAAGGTTTGTGTCAGATTATTGATAAATATATTATATATTAAAAAATTTGGGAAAACGATTAGAGAAGTGTATAGAGCTAAAAGGAGATTATGTAGAAAAATAAAAAAAAATCTACCCAAAAAAAGTGTTTTTTCTACTTTTTTCTAAGGACTTATTGAACGACCCTCGTAAAATTACCATTTAGTGATCTATAAAGAGTAAAAACTATACAATTATATTCTTTTACAGAGATGGCAATTATTTTACAATCTAGCTCCGTGGCTAGAGATCTTACATTGACAATTTCAGTACAATTAAAGATATTACGGGTACGGGCAAATATAATCACACCACCATGGGCGTGCTGCGTTCTATTGTAGCAGGCTGCTTTATAATAACCATTTAAATTATATATATATATATATATATATATATATATATATATATATATATATATATATATATATATATATATATATCATGTTGTTCATATTTTAATCAATGTTCGCTGAAACAAATAATGAATATTTTTATTTATTATTTCTAAATCTTCACATTTATTTGTAAGTGAGCAAATGTTATTAAAAAATATAGTTAGTTTATGTGCAGGGCGCCGCCTGTAACATTTGTTCATAATTATGTTCTTGTAACTTTAAAATTTTCCTGCAGTTTGTCTACGAAAAGAGAACCTTTTAACAAGTATATTTTTTGGTAAAAAACTAGGATCATGGAGAGTATCATGAAGATCAAAGTTCGCGCCGATCTTGAAGGAGTTGTTTGGACCACTGGATTGAAGTTGTTCGCAGATGAAGTATTCATTTGGACACTTCGAATTTAAATAGTTTAAAAGATCGTCCGAAGTAGTTGCTTTACACACTCGTCCTACGTAAAATTTTGCTGTATTAGTTCTATTATTTACCGACTCTATTTCTTGAGAAGAGAGTTTGGTTTTCTTATTTTCGTTATTAAAGATATTAGCATAAGATATTTTATTATTTACGTCAGATATGTTTTCTGCGCTTGAAATAATATTATTTTGTAATAATTGTTGATTTTTTGTTTCCTCTATTTCAAGTAATAAATTTGAGTTTAGTGACTTTAGTTGAATGTTATCGGATCTAAATTTTTCAATTTCAGTTTTTAAATTTAAATTTGATGCCCTTAAACTTTTTAATTCGGATTGAAGTGCAGCAGCGACCGCTTTATTTATCATGTTTGTTGATTTTAAAAAAATCTGTTACTGTTTTTATAACATTCACATTGTCCATTATATCTTCAGTATTTACTATTGTACCGGATCGTGTTGACCTTGGAGATCGCGTTGTTATTGGCAAAGTTAATATATAAACAAATAATTTTTAACAGCCGCACCAAACGATTAATTAGCAATCGCTAGAAATTGAGATTTTTTGTTTTAATTCTCACCCGTGCTCTTCATAAATTTCAGAATAAAGAAAGTTAATAGTTGAATTTTACCAATATGTTTTACTTGTTGTTGGATAGTAGTTATACACACTTCGTGGTTAAGTCAAATATATCAAAATTTGTGATTTCACTATAAAAAGGAAAAAATTCACAGAGCACAAAACAGCATAAAACACGATTACTTAGAAATATTAAGCGAGAATGAGTAAAAATTTATTTAAAAACATTGTTGTGTAAGAGCACAATACTGGATTTCTCTCCAGTAGTACAAATGACAACATTTATAAATTCAAAACAACTTTAATCCGTGATAGCAACAAACAATTCATTTATTTCTTCCAGAGATTCTTTACGGCTTATTTTTAAAGCAACTGTTTCTTACACTTGACTCCTAAAAGATTATTCTCGTGTTCCGTCTTGTAATTCTTGATTGTGGCGCGTTCCCTCCGGGGAAATTATATGAATAAGAGACAAGACCCGAGCAATTTGCACGCGACAAGAATGTTTGCAAACATTACACGTTCGTCGCATTTTATTATCAAAGCGTTCCTCATCAACAATTTATTCAGATAATTTTAGAACCGCAACTCGCGAGTTCAAATTGCGATGAAGAAGGTCACTCCCTATTCCTTGTGAAATGGAAATATTTTTTTACAAAAGTTACTTTTGTAGGAATAAGGACATCTACTTATCTATATACATAATGTCCAATGAAATTGTTTATGCATTCGTTCAAAAGTGTCTGCATAATGTGCAAGTTAAATATCGAATGGATCCAAACAATGGGTTATAAGTAAATATCGAAATTAACAAAACTTACATATCGTGTACTCATTCATTTTTGTGGGAAATCAAAAACATGTCTACTCGTATATTAGCCACTAGTGAGTCAACTTATGTTTGATTTAACCTACTTCGTATCTCTTATAGTTTTCCAGATCTATATGTTAAAACAGTTTCAATGAACAAACTATATATTAAAATTCAATTGAGAGACCATTTTATGTATTCGAAAATTTTATCTATGAATATTTCAATTTAAATTAAGTGTAATGCCTATATAAATAACTTTGGAAAAAATATAACCTACTATAAGAAAAATTATATTGTGCTATAATCTACAATTTATTTCTATAACGTAATACGCAGTAATTTTTTGTACAACATGCACACAAATTTTACGATAATATAAAATTACTTTTAATGCTAAAGAGAGACCATTTCTATTTATATGACACATTTATAACTTCATGAACATATACGTGAAATTTATTATACTAAACGTATTTTGTTGCTCACCAGTTCAAAATTTAATTATACGAACGAGAATATACTAATAGATAAAAATTACTTGATCGGTTTTCTAAACTTTGGTTTCAAGTATCATATATGTTAGCATTTTAAAATCAATTTAAAATATGCGTATTAATTATTGAATGATATATTTCCAAGAGAAACTTGATATCTTTTATTCGTTCTTTTATTTATCTGTGAAGAAAATATTAAAGTAACCAGTTAAAAACAAGTCATATTCGTAGGATATCATTTGTCAGTTATCAAGTTAACTTACTTAAATCAATAAAATTAACGACAGATAAACTGAACTGTACAAACTAATTCATCCAAGAAGAAAACTTTTTACTTTAACATAAATTCGTGTCTACAAGAAATTGTTTTCGTTAAGTAACCTGAGCAAAATCAGTCAATCAAATGAAGAAAATTTTGTGTAAGTTATTTAAATTAGTCGCAAATGAAAGTCTCTAATTTCTGATATTGTTATTTTATTTCTATTCATAATTACTTTTTTTTACTAAAACTGAAGTATGATTACAAAAGTATGCTTATTTTTGTAGTTGTAGTTTTTTTATTAGAGATCTAAGAAGGTAAACGAATTTTTCGTGGCTTTGTTAGAAAATAATCCACAGGACTGTATTTTCAAAACTAGAAAATGTAGATAGGTAAAAGTTTAAACCAATTAAAAAAAAATATCTTGATAATAATTAATATATGATAATTTGATGTATAGATGAACGACATTACTTAGTTATCGTTAACTAATGATATACTTTTCTCGGGCAGCGTAATGTGATGGAATACTTAACAAATCTTGATTCCTTAAGTTTCTATCATATAAGGTACATCAAAATAATTTTTTTTCAAAAATATATGATGGTGTTTTCGTGTGGATTGTACGATAGATTAAACATGATAATTTGTGCTTTCTTCTATTATACATATTGATATAATTTAGCTCACGTAGTCGAGATGTTACGGAGTATAATTTTTTAAGTCCTAATGCAAATCGCATACAACAATTTTGTATCTATTCATGGATCTTGACTTGAATATGAACTATTTAAATCAAATCTCCCATTTTCTTCCCTCCTTAATTATGACTTTATTATATCATTAAAATTCACACAAACAATTTTGTATTTTCTGCATCCGGTACGTATGCATAACTGTATTAACTAAATGTGTTAATTGAGGCAGTAAAGTTGGTATCATAAGTTTTAACATTTATTCTATCTACGGCCATTGCTTCTAAACGGATGAAAACTGTTGTAGAATGATATAATCTCCGCTTACTTAATTTTAATAAAAATTTATAATTGAATAGCGTATCAAGGGAGAGATGAGTAATATTACAAAAACTAACAAAATAATTATTTAACAACTTCATATCAAAAATGGTATCACGCATGTTTATTTGCGGTTTTACGTTTATGTTGAATTGTTTCAGTGGTTCTCATAAGTTAGATTTAGTTTGTTTTATTTTATAATTTAGATAAGCTTGTTTTATAAGTCTTATTGGTTTAGGGACAAGATTTCGAAAAACTTGTAATATATTCAGGAACTTTCAGATTTCGTCTTTTTATAATTAGCAAAGATGATCTCGTAACTTTATCATTGTTTTTATTACTTCTGTAAATCATGCGAAGGCGGTTTAAGAATTCCTTTAACTAGTACATATGTATCAAACAAATCTAATACAAATTTAAATAGTTTTGTTGATTGGATTTCAGGTTTTTGTAAATAGAAAAACTTTCAAAAACCTGATATTTTCATTATAAGCTATGTTTCCACCATTGATTTCGGCCATTATCAAGCAAAAAGATACAAAAAGTTAGTTATACTCGTATGTTAATTATAAATACAATTTATAAAGTCGAAACAGAAGTAGAATTAATACAATTTACTAAAGATATATCACTTCTCATTTATATCACTGCTACAGTAAAACTTGGTTCAGCTTATTTGATTAAGGATTTCATAAAACTTAATATAATCAGCATATTTGTAATTCCTAACCTGAATTATCCTGAGCTAACGAATATTGCAGTTCACAATTATTTGAAAAGAAATAAACAAATAATCAGATACATTGCTTGTATCACTGGTACAGACCTCAAAACAAATACTTTCATCAGAGGTTAGTACGACATCAATTAAGGTTTCTGAAATATTAGTTATATGCGTAGGCTCAGTAACAATTTGTTTTAAGTCGAATTGGTGCATTAAATTTGAGAAAGATTGAATTATATTATTATTAATGTTTATGTCACGTTACTTAACAAAAATAAATGACCTGCAATTAAAAAAATAACTTAAACTATTCCCAAAGTAATCAATAAATTTACTGCAATTGTTCATAGGTGGGCGAGAAATAGTTACAATTACAACAACGTTTTTATTAATACTAAGATTTAACGGAAAATTGTTCAAGATATGAACCTACACCATTGAAGTTATTCTTTAAATAAACTGCGAATTTTAGCAGACTAGTTTTAATATACATTCCAATACCTTCACCTCAACCTACAACGCCGCTTCTTAGCAATATATAATTAAGAATATAATATAAATTGAAAATTGTACTGCAAAGTGGTTTTAGTTATTCCAATAGAATCAAAATCATGGTTAAACACTGCAAAATTCGACGACACTGATCTCACATTTAAATTTCCAAGTTTTAACATATATATTCGAAATTAATATATAATTTTTTTAAATTGCATTGCATATGAAAATTAATTAAACATGGACAGACAAATTGCAAGGGCAAAATCGTACATGAAATGTAAGATCAGGGAGCTACCATCTGTCGATATATTATCATTTAATATATGTATAATATTTTCGTAATGAAGGACTCCATATCAGTTTGTGATAATTTAGGTTAGTTGAAAAGTTGAGTGTAAATAAACAAACTGAATTTTATAAAATATGAATTATATACTTTGTGCGATCGATTTCGAAACTATGTTCATCATCTGAAAAATATAATAAATAAGTATACATACAAAATATAAATAAATTAATAAATATATAAAATGAGAGTATTTAACTTGTCAAATAAATAAAATGTCAATATAACAAAAAAGAAAATAATAAAGGTTAAGCTACTCTTACATTATATTTATCCCCTAATTTAGTAACTGCTTCACTTTCAAGTTTTTTTATATCGTCATCCTTGTTGCACTGTACTGCAATTCCAGCTTCTTTGACATTTTTCACAGTTGTGACACCCACTGATATCTTTGAGTGTTTCATACTTTCACAAATATCATTTCTCGTTTGCTCACAATTTTGCTTTTCTTTTGGTGTAATTATAAGCGCTGGTTTACTACTGTTCGGTCTCCCACGACTTATGTTCGGTCTCCCACTACTTGGTTTTCATCCCTTCACGCTTAGTGGTAACAGCCAATCAGGGACGGCTTTGAGACGTACCAAGATTTCTTGTTAAGTAGTTTAAGTTTTTAAAAAGAGTGTGTTACTCAAATCAGTACAAACAACATACTGTCAAATCATAACCATATTTCAATGTACATAGTGTAAATAAACAGTTTAAAGAAAATCTCCTGTTATTTACTGTCTAAAGGGACTCTTTAGACTTGAGATTTATGTTCCCAACACGGCGAGACATAAATTTTGGTCCTTCGAGCCGGATTCGCGATCAGTGTCACATATTGCTGATCACACCACGTCACATATCGTGGGCACCATCACCAGCGGCGCAGTCAATCCAACCGCATATTCCAGTCCAAGGTACAACGTACAACAGTATCACAACGAAGTTACCGACATCCAAGTTAACTTCGCATTCCATGGGGATTTAGAACGACAGACTCATCAAGTAAAGGTTAGTGCACTAAATCTTTATCCTTTATCCTCCAGTCATCCACATTGCATTGTTAAAAGTGTATACATTCAATCTTTCAATCATGACAGACGTAGCTGAAAAGATTAAACTTCTCAAAGCTCAACGCCAACAAATAAGAGCACGGGTTACTAGATTTACTAAATTTTTTAATAATAACAAGGATAAATTGCATGAACTCGCGAATCGCTTAGCAACTGTAGAAGAATGTAGAACTGAATTTGAAAATGTACAAATGCAGCTTGAACTTTTGAATGCAACCGAAGTTACCGAGCAAGAACTCGACGAGTTCGAAAACAATTTTTATGAAATTACCAGTGCTGCAAAAGCATTTCTTAAACGCACACAAGTACAATCAATTACTAATGCAAGAAATTCTACTAATTCAATTGATTCGGTACATCAAGTAAAACTTCCAAACATTAATTTACCCTGCTTCACAGGAGCATTTACAGAGTGGGTAACATTTCGCGACACATTTAATTCGCTTATTGACGGAAACGAAAATTTGACCAATATTCAGAAATTTCATTATTTAAAGAGTAGTTTACAAACCGTACCACTCCAAACTATTGAACATTTAACACTATCAGACAATAATTACCATACGGCATGGGACTTGTTAAAATCAAGGTACGAAAATAAACGACTGATCACACAACATCACATTCGCGCACTATTTTCATTACCTAGCATTAATAAGGAGGCAAAGTCTTTACGTCAGCTATTACACGGTTTTACTTCAAATGTAAAATCCCTGGAGGCAATTGAACGTCCAGTTCAACACTGGGACGATATCTTGGTGCACTTAATCACAACAAAGTTCGATTACCATACAACAATGGCGTGGGAAACTACGTTACTAAATATTCCACCCACAGTTAAAGAATTGACAAAATTTTTAACACAAAGATGTCAGATGTTAGAATCAATTGAAATTAATACAACACATAACAAAGGATCAGAAAAACAAACTAATCAGAAATTTATTAAAGCGCACAAAACACCACATAATTACACTACTTCGCACGTTACCACAAATCAACAGATTTTTAAATGTATAATATGCAATCAACAACATAAGATTTATCATTGTAAAAATTTTCTATCCTTGTCAATTAATCAACGTTTAACGCAAGTTAAGAAACATAATCTTTGTCAGAATTGTTTACGCGCCGGCCATACGGCAGAGAAATGTAATTCAGGTAGTTGTAGATCATGCAACAGTAAACATAATTCGTTGTTACATCCAATCGAAACGGTAGAAACAGAGATTGTTGAGAAGGCTCCAGTAAATGCTTTTTGTGATAATTCCGTGACAAACAATGTTATATTGTCCACAGCATTAATAAATATTGTTGACATAAACAATAAGACACACACATGTCGCGCATTGCTAGACAGCGGCTCGCAAAGTAACTTCATTACCAGTGCGCTTTGCAATAAATTAAAATTGAATTTACAATCTATTAATCTTGCAGTAACGGGTATTAGTCAATCAGTAAATAAAATCATTCATAAAACCAAGATTAATATTCAATCGCGAATCAATTCATGTTCTTTTACTTTAGACTGTCTAGTACTAGAGAAAATTACGTCGCAATTGCCACTTAGTAAATTTTCTTCATTTGCGCTAAACATTCCATCTACCATTCAGTTAGCCGATCCACAATTTAACATACCAGGCGAGATAGATATCTTATTAGGGGCTGAAGTATTTTGGGAATTGCTTTGCAACAAAAAATTGAAAACGACCATAAACCATTTATATTTACAAGAAACTCAACTAGGTTTTATTGTAGGCTGCAAGTTCGGTCGGGGTGATGAAAGAAATAATACTGTTTGTAATGTAGCTGTAGACTGTCTTGATAAACAGATGGCGAAATTTTGGGAAATCGATGGTTTTAACTATCCCAAGCCATTAACAAGAGACGAACAGGCCTGTGAAGAGCACTTCAAAACCCATGTTACTCGAGAACCCAGCGGGCGGTTTTGTGTTAAATTACCTTTTCGTCGAACTCCTCCAGATTTAGATTTAAGTAAACAAACTGCTATGAAACGGTTAATATCCTTAGAACACAAATTTAAGAAAGATCAAGATTTAGAAACAGATTATAAAACTTTTATTAACGAATACAAAGCATTAGGTCATTTAGAACATATGCCATCAGAAGAGCTACAAAACCTATCAAATTATCATTCTTATTACTTAGCACATCACGCGGTATTTAAAGACAGCACTACTACAAAACTGCGTGTTGTTTTTGACGGTTCTTGTCAAACCAGTAACGGTAAAAGTTTAAATGATAATCTATTAGTTGGCCCTGCCTTGCAACAAAATCTATTTTACATACTAACTCGTTTCCGCATGCATCAGTATGTCATTAGTGGCATTGCAAAAATGTACCGACAGATAATGATTCATTCTAACGATCAAAACTATCAATTACTTTTATGGCGTGACCAACCACATAGTCCAATTGAAACGTATCGTTTAAAAACGGTCACGTATGGTCTAACTTCATCACCCTATCTCGCCATTAAATGTTTACATGAACTGGCATTGTTCAATGCAGATCGTTTTCCGGATACACATAAAATTATTTTACGCGATTTCTACGTCGATGATGTGATTACTGGCGCTGATTCAATCGATTCCGCACTAAAAATCCGCGAAGAGCTTACGACAATACTCGACGAAGGAGGATTTGAATTACGCAAATTTGCATCTAATAGTACACAATTATTACCACATAATGAAGATAAATTACAAGAACCCATTTCATTAGATATGCAACATCAAAATAAAACATTAGGTGTCATTTGGGATCAATTATCAGATTGCATTAGATATTCAGTGAATGACAAAGATTTTTCGAATAAACAGTCCAAAAGAGGTATTTTAAGTGTCATAGCTTGCTTATTTGATCCACTTGGACTGGTAAGTCCAATTACAATTGTAGCCAAAATTATTTTGCAGGAAGTTTGGGCCCAGAAAGTAAATTGGGACGATGATTTATCGTTAAAAATAAAATTAAAATGGAGAGAGTTTTTATCTAATTTCATTTATTTAAATCAATTAATAATTCCACGAAAGACTATATCTCATGCAGCATACAAGAAAATCGAACTTCACGGTTTTTGCGATAGTAGTCAAAATTCATATGGTGCGTGCGTATACCTGCGTACGGTTTACAACAATGAGCAAATTACATCTCATTTATTATGTGCAAAGGGTCGAGTGGCTCCGCTAAAAACAATTACTATACCTCGATTGGAGTTATTGGCGGCAGTGTTATTAGCTCAATTAATTAATAAATTAAAGCAAAATTTACATCTAACAATTAATCAATTTATTTATTGGACGGATTCCACAATTGTTTTATCTTGGCTTAACATGCAATCAAACAATTTAAAAACCTTCGTCGCACATCGCGTCGCAGAAATTCAGTCATTGACATTACCGAACGAATGGCGACACATTAGTAGCGATCAAAATCCTGCCGATGTTCTATCTCGTGGTACTACCCCGCAACAGCTCAGTGACAACAAATTGTGGTGGCACGGACCAGAAATATTAATGAGCAATAACGCTCAATTAGCTACACATATCCCACCTTGTGAACACCCGTCTGAATTACCGGAAGTAAAATCAACTTGTTTAACAACCTCGAACATAGATACGAGAGAGTTTCAACCATTGACAAAATACTCATCATGGTCACGAACGCTCAGAATAACTGCATACATATTACGTTTTATTCACAACATACGTAGAGGTAATATTAACAACAAATATATAGGAGAATTATCAGTTGACGAAATTAAAAATTCGCATGATACCATTATCAAACTAACGCAATCACAATCATTCGCTGAAGATATTCATTCCATTAAAAAACACGGTAACATTACAAACACAAGTAAAATCAGAACACTACATCCTTTTTTAGACAAACATAGTTTATTACGGGTAGGTGGTCGTCTTCGATATGCATCAATGAGTGCAGATCAAAAGCGTCAACTACTCTTGCCAAAAGATCATCACATAACACATTTACTCATACATTATTATCACCTCCAGCAACTTCACGCTGGATGTCAAGCTACCATAGCAGTTTTACGACAAAAATATTGGATCATTGCATGCCGTAGTATTGTTAGACATATACTTTTTAAATGTGTTAATTGTTTTAAATTAAAGCCGACATCACTTACACAATTAATGGGAGAATTACCTGATGTACGAATTAAGCCGTCACGACCTTTTACCTATACCGCAGTAGTTTACGCGGGGCCAATTTTAATTAAAAACGGTCATGGGCGTACTACAAAACGGTTAAAGAGTTATATTGCGGTGTTTGTATGCTTTGCAACTAAGGCAGTGCATTTAGAACTAGTCTGTGATTGTACATCTTCAACATTTTTAAATGCACTTAAAAGATTCATGGCACGCCGTGGTCAAGTATCAATGTTATATTCAGATAACGGAACGAATCTTGTTGGGGCAAATCGCGAGCTTAATAATTTATTTCAATCCCAACAATTTCAATCGGATGTAGTAAATGTGTTAACACGTGATCAAATTAAGTGGAAATTTATCCCACCTAGAGCACCACATATGAATGGGCTGGCAGAAGCAGCCGTAAAGTCAACTAAAAGACATTTAAAGACAATTTTGAGCAACAGTCTTCTCAATTATGAGGAAATGTATACAGTTTTAACAATGATTGAAGCCTGTTTAAATTCCAGACCCCTAAGTCCTTTGTCCAATGACCCTAAAGATTTCAGTGCATTAACACCAGGGCATTTCCTCATTGGATATGCTCTAAGCGCACCACCTGAACCCAACTTGATGCAAACTGCAGAAAATCGACTGTCTAGGTATCAACTATTAGAAAGGCTTAGACAGCATTTCTGGGCAAGATGGTCAAAGGAATATCTCCAAGAACTTCAGACTCGAACGAAATGGAACAAGGTCACTCAACAACCAATTCCAGATACACTGGTACTTCTTAGAGAAGACAACGTTCCGCCACAGAATTGGATTCTTGGACGAATCCAAACATGCCACCCAGGTGCAGACGGACTGACAAGAACGGTGTCGGTTAAAACAGTGCGCGGAGTGATAAAACGTGCTATTACCAAAATATGTCCGTTACCAGTGCTGTAAAGGTCGGGACAAGTGCATTGTAGAGCTTGAAACATTTACAGGTCTTTATTGCAGTTTAGATATTTAAGAATTTGCATGTTATTTTTGTTTTATTTTGTTTGCATGTAGCTTTGTCTGTATTGTTCATCTATATTGTGTTCAATGTATTCGGTCGTAAATTATGTTTTACATTTAATTAGTTTATTGTTTTTGAAAGTAAGTTCTTTCAATGGGGGGAGTATGTTCGGTCTCCAACTACTTATGTTCGGTCTCCCACTACTTGGTTTTCATCCATTCACGCTTAGTGGTAACAGCCAATCAGGGACGGCTTTGAGACGTACCAAGATTTCTTGTTAAGTAGTTTAAGTTTTTAAAAAGAGTGTGTTACTCAAATCAGTACAAACAACATACTGTCAAATCATAACCATATTTCAATGTACATAGTGTAAATAAACAGTTTAAAGAAAATCTCCTGTTATTTACTGTCTAAAGGAACTCTTTAGACTTGAGATTTATGTTCCCAACACGGCGAGACAACTACATATATACGCATAGTTTACTTTCTTCCCTTCACTAACTGTGTTACCTTCTGAACTAATATTATTCACATTTTTTTTATTTCAATAATCTCACTGTAGAACTTACTTCTTGCCTCATCAACTAAATTTTTTATGTCCTTTATAGATATATTTCCTTGCCGACAATTTATACAATACCACTTAATACCTTGGCATTCTTGTTTTACTTTATACTGTTTATCTTTTACTCCGGCACATTTTAAATGGAACCAACTTTTGCACTGTCCATCGCACCCTAATACATTATCTCCATCGAATTCTATAGAGCATTTACTGCAGATTTTAGCTTCATCGGTTTCTGCCTCATTCATTATCCCACCGTTTTGAGTTCACTGGTTTTTGCTGACCCTCGCCAGTGTGTGCACCTGACTTAAACACGTTAACGATGCATAAATTAAGAATGCGCACAACAGTTTACTTATTTGATTACATTTATTTTTACAATTTCTATTTATTAATAGTACTATTTAATCAATATTAAAATGTCAACTAACTATCCCAACTTAACCATCACAGTTTTTAGAGTAACAGCATTATCATTAATAGCACTATTTACATACATACATAACATAACGCTATATCCCATTAAATGGGGTAGCACGAACCCATCAACATTCTCATCCTGACACACGATACTCGATTCGAACACATTAACACTTCCTCCATACAAACTCTTTCTTTTCTCACAACCAGAATCCACCAACACACAACAAACATTCATCCATTCGCTCCTGTACACTGCGCTTGTTTCTGAAGGTGATCTCCACACAATTGCAGGTAAACACTCGAAACATCTAACCAATGAATCTAAAATCAAGAATCATACGCTTGTCTCCATTCATCATATTTATCCCGCAATTAATTTTCTCCAAACATTCCTATCCTGACACATCACTTTTGCTTCAACCACATTCATAATTCTTTTCATACAAGCTCGTTTATTCTTCACGCTCAGAATCTTTCGCTCACGCAACAACCCTTCAATCATATTCATCCACTTGAACCCAGGCCATCCACGCAAACTTTCACCCTCAATTTCACCAACATACACCTGTTTCACCAATCTGTCATTCGACATACGTTCTACATGACCAAACTATCTCAACTGACTTATTTCCACTCTTCCTACAACTTTTTTCCGAAACTCACATTCATCATACACCAATTATACGTCGTTCATGTGTCTTCATCCATACCCAACATTCACTACCATACATCAACGTAGGCACTAACACACCATTATAAACACTCAATCGAGCATCTCTGGATACATTCACGTTCCGAGTAAAGGATCCCAGAGCACCCAATATCTTACATCCAGCAGATACTCTTCTTTCAATCTCTCGATCAATACGTCCATTACTCGAAAACACACTCCCCAAATATACAAACTCATTTACTTGACCCAATCTCACACCATTCACCGAAACATTGCAATCAGTCACCAAATCACTCTTTTCAAACACTAACACTTTACATTTATCAACATTCAGTAATAGATTTAAACCTTTTCCTACTTCATTTATACTTAGAATCATTCTTCTCAATTGTTCTTCAGATTCACCCATTACAACTACATCATCCGCATAAGCTAACGCAGGCACTACACTACCGCCAATACGTACACCATCCACCCCATTCAGCGACTTTCGTAACAACACATCCATATATAAATTAAACAACCACGGGGACATCCCACAACCTTGTTTCACGCCAACATCTATAGAAAACCAATCACTCAATCTACCATCAACTCTCACCGCAGCCTCGCTATCTTCGTATAATGCACGAATCGCTCCCAACAAATTACCATTTATGCCGTACTCTAGAAGTACATCCCACAGAATATCTCGATGAACACTATCATATGCTTTTTTAAGATCGAGAAAGCCACAGAAAACCTTCTTGTTCTTGGCAAGTGATTTCTGAACAATCATACGAAGAGAAAACAATTGATCTACACATCCTCTCTCAGGCAAAAATCCACCTTGCATATTACTCAACTTGGAGATTGTTAAGGTTCGTACCTTGTGAATAAGAATCTTCCCGTACAAATTCCCTACCACACTCAACAAACTTATCGCACGGAAATTAGTACAATCACTCGAACTACCTTTGCCCTTAAATAAAGGACAAATGATAGCACGTTTCCAATCATCAGGAGCTACACACCGTTTCAAACAAAATCTAAATAAATAAACTAAACAATCAAATAATCTCTCACCACCATACTTCAACATCTCATTCGATATAACATCCAAACTAGGAACTTTACCATTCTTCAAACGTAACAATGCAAAACAAACATCACTTTCATCTATATCCCATTCATCACTTCTAACATTTTCTCTTGCATTTTCACTACAACAATTCGATACATTTACGCTACCATATAAACCTCTAAAATACTCACACCATCTATTTCTAAAGTCTAATTCATTCCACAATAACTCACCATTCGCACTCTTAATCGCTTTTACCGCCCTTACATTACCACCTCTCAATCTCTTCACACTCAACCAAAACATTCTTTTATTCATACTAAAATCATTCGTCATTCTTTCACTCATCAAATCATCAAAACGCGCCTTACTTTCTTTCACTACTCTCTTAACATGTTTATTTAACATTTTATATTCTAGCAAACATTCATCACGTAAACTTCCAGGCACATCTTTACATGTAGAAATCGCAAATGCGCTCTCCTTTTCTCTTCAATTTCTTCTTTCACCATCATTCCACCATGCATTCCTTGGACAAGAGCCTAATCTGGATTCACCACAAACTTCTTTTGCACATTTAAGAACTGTATCCTTAAATTTCATCCAAACATCATTTATGCTGCATTCAAAATTAGGCTCACATACAGGCAAAGATTCATTTATTTTCTCAACAAACATATCTCTAATATCCTCACTCTGTAGTACACTAGATTTCACACGAAACATTTTTTCGGTGCCTTTTACCCTCATTCGCCAACATTTATCCAGACGTATACGCGACCCCACCAAATAATGGTCATTCGTACCCAATTCAGCCCCACGCTTCACACGCGTATCCACAACTAAACTTCTTAGTCGTTCATCATACAAGTTAAAATCAATCACACTCCGCCTATTCTCCCTCACATTCTCCCATGTATACAAGTGAGCTAATTTATGTTTAAAGACAGAGTTGGAAACGAAAAGATCACGCTCTAAGCAGAAGGATACTATTTTCCTACCGTTTTCATTCACTCTCACATCACCATATTTACCCAATACATTCCCAGACATACTTCTCTTTACTCCCACCCAACCATTCAAATCACCACATACGATAACTTTTTCACCTGGATCACACGAATCAATCACACTATCTAACAAATTCCAAAATTGATCTTTTTCGAGATCACTTTCGGATTCAGTTGGGCCATAAACTGACACAACGGAGATTCTACGAAAGCCTACCTTAAGTCTCAGCCAAAGAATTCGCGATGAAATACAACTATAATCTCTTACAAACGGTTTCATTCTTTCACTAACAATCACTCCTACGCCATGTTTTGCCCGTTCATTCTCTGCAACACCTGACCACAATCCATCTACTTCTTCTTCATTACAGCCTTTCCCCTTTGTCTCGCTCACACACAAAACATCTACATTATACACACGCATTATATTCACCAATTCATTTTCTTTTCCATTTATACCCCTAACAATCCACGTACCAAACTTACATTCATCAAATTTCGCCCACTTATTCCTCATTAGAACAAAAGATAAAAGAAATAGGGTTCTCTCGGTAAAAGAAGAAGAAGTTAAGGTAGCTTACCAGGCTTATCCTTAACTATAAAAGAAAGGAAATTACATTCACACACCTGTCAAATGTCAATCACACCTAAAAACAAATCATAATTCACCGTATCTAAGCGTAGCGTAACTAATATAAACAACTAACGATATGAAATACTATATACAAGACAAAAACATTAAACTATTTTGAAAATCAAAGATAACACTTATCTTAGTAAAAGGATATGCACAAATTCTGGTGACAATCAATAAATATTAATCCAATTCAAAATAACTAGTCGAAAACCAAAATTAAATCCTTATTTGACGGACGAGTGTTGTTTATTGTGTTGTCTTGAATATTTTATATATTATATATTATATATATATATATATATATATATATATATATATATATATATATATATATATATATATATATATATATATATATATACCTGAAAAGTTAGTTAAGAATATGTAGACAGTATTTTAAGTTACTCTTCGACGTATCTGTAATTGGTTAGAATATTAGTTTTATCTTCTTTGATTTGATAAATTTAAATATTATAGATTAATTTGTATTTAAAATATCATACATTAAGTTCCTAGATCAATCCAAAAGTATTTAACCTGGAAAAAAGATCAGAATAATTAGTTTTGTATTTAAAATATGTAATTCGTGTTAGCTGTCAAACTGTCAAATAACTGTCAGAATTACCGAGAGTTCTGTGCGAAGAATTCATTTTTAAGAACCAATCAGATGTATAGTTGACTACCACGGTGGCACGATTCAACCAATGAAGAACCTTGTTTAAATCAATTGTTGTCACAGTATTAACCAATTACGATATAGACAATTGAAAACATTTTTTGTCATTTGTCTGCATCTGTCGGATATAAAAGCCTGGTTTAGAGCTTCGGAACGGCACTCTTTCACGAGTCTCTGATGTGTGCGGATCTATCTGAGAATCTACTGCCAGCTATCAGAATTTCTTTTTCAATGTAGTGTTCCTTCAGAAAATTTCCTTGTACAGAAAACTAAATGACTGTATAAAACAAGCAGTGGGCGATGGTGGTTGTGTTTGCTCTGCGTGTTCTGTTTAAAGTGATTTGGTGTCCGTAGAACGTTTTATTTTAAACTATTTTTAGTGTATGAAGTCTGGGGTTTGTATGGTTTTCACCCCATGTCCCCCCCCCCCCGCTCGTTACTCCAATATTCACCCACTTTAGGGTGATTTTTAGTGCCGTGTAACATCCATCGATATTGTTTTATTTTCTGTACAAACAAACTCTACTCTGCTGTTATAGTTTTGAAGTGACGGAAAGGTGTCTTACGTAGGTAGGTTGTGTCAAAGTTTAAGCGTTATAGTTTATCTGGTTCGTGAGTTACACTTTTGTGACTTAGTCGCTCTATGCTATTTTCGCATGACCAGGAGGCTTATTTCCAAACAATCTCAGGATTATTCTGGACTATTCCTCATGGATTCAGCTTAGATGAGTTTGATTTTTTTGCAGGACTAACCCTCATAACCTCTAGGCATCTAGCCGTCCCATCGGTTTATCCTACTGTGTTTTTATTTTTCCCCTTTTAAATATCCTCTCACTTTGGATGCCCGATTTCAGAATTTGCATACTGGTTAATTAGTTTTGAAACGACTAATTTCCTGTCTCGATCTGTAAATAATCTAAATGAAACTATATGGTTTTAATCTTTTATGTCAAAATTAAATTTATATATTGTAATTCTTTACTTTTGGCAAGCTAAACTATTTTAGGTATCCTCAGGGCGGATTACCCCGCATCATTTCAACCGAGTTGCATATTTTACTTTGTCTGTTGTCAGTTATTTTTTGATTTGTTATTAAATATTATGCTACAATGGCCGATTTTGCTAAGTGTAGATTTAAAAGGAAGGATCAAAGTTTAGTACTTTGCAAAGGATCGTGCAATCGACGGTTTCATTTGTCGTGCATTAATATTAGTGAAGATGTTTTTAATGTTTTTGAGAAAAGTATTTTTTTCTATTTGTGTGAAACCTGTAATAAGACCTGTGAAGTTGTTGATAAGATTAAATCTCTCGATATTTCTTCTAAAATAAATGAACTTCATGATAATTATACGAAATCAATGCAAATCTCATATGATGATAATTGTCGTAAACTTTTCGAATTGTTGCAATCTTCATTAGTGAGCAAAATGGAGACTATGTTTGAATCGTTTAAAAATGAATTGCTTAAAGACAATGAGAGCAAAATGTCTAATATTAAAAAATCTATCTCGGATATTCCCATTCCTAGTTCTGAAACACTATCTTTTGCTTCTGTAATCAAAAACAGAAATGTGGAGCCTCAAATCATAGTGAAGCCCAAATCAGGAACTCAAGATACAAGTATTACAAAGTCTGACATGTTCCGATCCCTCAATCCTGTTGAAAATGATATCCAACTTACCAATATTAAACATGCTAGTAACGGAAGTATTGTAATAAGCTGTGATAGTACAGCCAGCTCTTCGAAATTTAAACAAATTCTTTCTGATAAACTGAGTGATAAATATGATGTCAAGCAATTTTCGGTAATAAACCCTAGAATTAAAATTGTCGGTATATCTGAAAAATTGGATTCTGGTGTTTTAGTTAATTATTTGAAAATGCAAAATAAATCGTGTTTTCTAACGATTGTGTATGCGAGATTATTTCTTTTAAACCATTGCGTAAAAATAATATATATATATATATATATATATATATGTAATTCAAGTTGACCGTAAAACTTATTATAATATAATGGATTCTGGCAAGTTATTTATAAATTATGATTTTTGTTCCGTTTACGATGCAATTGATCTACGGCGCTGTTATAATTGTTGCGGCTTTCATCACTTTTCCTCTCAATGCACAAAAAAATCTCCAACGTGTCCTAAATGTGCTGAATCTCACCATCTTGACGCCTGCACAGAAACTCATCTGAAATGTGTAAATTGTTCTCAATTCAAAATTGCAAATAATGTCGATATTCCAACTGATCACGCTGTTTGGGATAATGAATGTCGTTTATATAAAGGAGTACTCGGTAAATTAAAAAAAAAACTGTGCTTGGGGACAAGTAGCAATTACCGATTTTAGAAAATTGTTCTCTCGATAAAAAGTTTGATTCTGTTAGTTCATCATCATCCCAGCTAAATAATTCACGCAATAATGATTATAAGTATAGGTTAAACTGTTTTTATCAGAATGTTACGGGCCTGAATTCCAAATGTAGTATAAATTTTCCTTAACTGCAAGTCAATATCAATTATTTTCTTTAACTGAAACCTGGTGTCATGATGGTATTCATAGTTCTGAGCTTTTTGATTCCAAACAATGCAGTGTTTTCCGGAGCGATCGTAATCTACCTGTTACAAATAAATCTCGGTGTGGGGGAGTCCTTCTGGCAGTCTCAAACAATCTTCAAGTTTTTGAAATTAACCTTGCTTCATATTGTAATAGACTTAATCTTATTCTCCACATCGACATTGTTTTAATTAAAGTATTGGTTAATCATTCAACTATTTATGCAATGAACATCTATATTCCTCCCTCTTGCCTTATTAAAGACTATGATATTTTATTCGAATCAATCGTAAGTTTACAATTTCTTCATAATACGGAAATAATCATATTTGGTGATTTCAACATACCCCTTTATCTGAATTGCTATAACAATATAATTCGAATCCGGAGATCCCGAGTTCGAATCTCACTCAAGCTAAAAATTATATGAACTACCACACTGCGGCTCGGTGAGTGCGGACCCTGTACTGTAATTGGGATTAAAGTCCTGTTGTACAGAGTAACATAAATAAATAAATAAATATCTCATCTTGCCCACATTTCACCTCTCTCAATATTTTTTTAAGCTTTTTGAACTTACGGCAATTTAATTTCACAGTGAATGACTACGGCAGACTTTTAGACCTTGTCATTAGTGATAATGCGTGCATAGTTTCCAAGTCTGTTGATCTTCTGTGTCGCGAGTACTCACATCATCCTCCTTTAATGGTGGAGTTTTCCTAAAAATCTCAACTTAAAAAATTTCAATCTGTTAGTAACTTTGACTTTAATTTTAAGAAAGCAAATTTTCTCTCACTTTATAATGATTTTTCTAACATAAACTGGAATTTCTTAGACTATATAGATGATGTAAATTGCGCTCTTGATACTTTTTATTCCGTTGTAAATGATGCTTTGTATAAGAATGTTCCCCTGCAACGTAAATGCACTGGTTCGTATCCTCAATGGTTTACAGGTGCTATAATACACAAATTGAAAGTTAAACATAAAGCCTGGAATAGATACAGGAAATTCAACAATTACAATGATAAACAAGAATTCATAAAATTAAGGGCCGAAGTCAAAAGAGAGGTTGATGAGGAATACAAGAATTATTGCCTGAAGATTCACAATGACATCATTGAGGAGCCTAAAAAATTCTGGACATTTGTAAATAATAAACGGAACAATTCTCACATTCCTTCTGTTATGAGTCACAATAACACTTCTTTTGAAAATCCACAATCGATAGTTTATTGTGTCGCAAATTTCTTCTCAAGCTCATTTAACGATGATTCTACTAATGACAACATGAATGATTGTTTTATACCTTACAACTCTTCTACTGTGTCCATAAATTCTATAACTGAAGATGAAGGTATGTTAGTCATTCGAAAACTCAAATCCAACATGACAACTGGACCTGACCTAATTCCCTCTTTTCTTATAAATGATTGTGCTTCTGTATTTGTAAAACCTCTTACCGAGATCTTCAATCTGATTTTAAAAAGTTCAACATATCCTGATAAGTGGAAGATATCGAGGGTGAAACCTATTTTTAAAAAAGTTGATAAGACTGATATTAGCAATTATAGACCTGTTGCAATGTTGTCTAATTTCAGTAAAATCCTCGAATCTATTTTACATGCAAGAATATATAATCAGGTATGTGGTATAATTTCCTGTAATCAACACGGTTTTATGAAACGCAGGTCGACAGTCACGAATCTTATGTGTAAGACACAGTTAATTTGTGAAGAATTGGATCGACAAGGACAAGTGGATGTCGTGTACACGGATTTTTCGAAAGCCTTTGATAAATTAGATCATTCCCTTTTTCTACAGAAACTTAAACTCTTCGGCTTCTCTGACTCTCTTTTACAGCTTGTCTCATCATATCTCCACAACAGATATCAATTTGTTAATATACAGGGATTTCAGTCTGACTATTTTCTGCTAAAATCTGGTGTACCCCAAGGATCAGTTTTAGGGCCCCTATTTTTTTACATTTCTTTTTTTAAGACTGGGGTTGCCATGTTTAATATAGGTTGTCTTAGTATAATTTAAGGATTATTTAAGGTATTTGGATTTAAATTAAGATCGTCAAGATCTGAGTCAGATTCAGAATTTGAGCTTTTGCTTGAATTTATTATTACGTTTAGACCTCTAAATGACATGTGGTACTTACAGTAGCAGTATCAGTGACGGTTTCCTATTCGTTGAAATCGCTTGATGATTTCCTGGAACTTTAGTCTTGTCAGGTTGGGTGCAGGTGCCTCTGGAATCGGAGATGCCGTCCAGCTGATCGACGCTGCAAGGTTGACGTTCTCGTTGACTGATTTGCACTCAGCACAGTGAGGACGCTCAGGAACTTTAGTTAATTTGTTTTATGTTTATCTTTTAAGATGCGTGTTAGTTAGTTATATACGTTAAATCACTACGCGCACGAAGTGTTATTTTCGTTAACACAAAAGGACTGTTCGTTGGCCAACTAAATCACAAAGGTGAACCAAATTATTTTCACTAATTTGTTAAGGCCAATCCTACCGACTGCGGTAATTATAACGTTAAACAAATTAACTTTGTTTTTAAAAAGTATTTATTTTACTTTAGACGTTCCTACTTGTACAAATTCTGAGCTAAGACTAACTTAAAACATACAATAATATTTCATGGCTAAACTACAACTACGTATAATGTAATATGATAATTCTACATAAAGTCACGTTCTTAAATATTAACTGTCTATGTCAGCACTATTCCACCCTATAACTTATATATAAATATATATTGTAACAGTCATATTTTACTAACTGCTACTTTTTTTTAAGAATTACGATTTAATTAATGTAATACATTTTTCAAACTTCCGCCACAATTTGACTTGGGAAATTAGGTGCCGGTATAGAATTCTCAGAAGGTTGAGATTACTGGAAGCTTTCACGCATGACAGCTTCAAGATTACCTTTAAACATAGATCACAGAAAGATGGTACTTTCGGGCGCCAGTAAATTTTTACATATTTATATATATATATATATATATATATATATATATATATATATATATATATTTTCCTTCGTCGTCAAATACCTGAAACCTAATTATCGATTAAATATTAACCGATTAGATCCTTCTGATACTTAGCTTTATTTAGATTTCGCTCTCTTTGTAGGATTCCATTTAATAGTAAAACTTAGATTCAGTTTATCTTGTTTTCGTTGTTTAATTTTGTTGGTTAATCACATTGTTTGTTTAGCTTTCAACGCTCTGTCGATAATACGATCTGCTAGGTATGTTGTTTACCGGCATCGTTCAAATTTAGGCGAAGGCTATCTTTGTCTACGCGCATCGCTCTCATTTCTTGGCAGCATTTAACAGGTTCGATTTCGAACGAATTCCTTCTTTTTTTGTCTTTTCGAACGACGTTTGTTGCGGAGGTGTGAGATTTTGATATTGGAAGTTGGGCTATTTCAATTATATTTCGGCAAACCAGTTTTGTTTGCGAAATACCCTTGTGGGGATTACAGAGATAGTGCCATTTAGTGAATATTGCATTAGTGGTGATTGCATTATTCAGCGGAGTTGTTCCGGATTAAGTTTCCAATAGGAAAAGTCACATATTTTCTGCCACTTGAAAGCCGCCCAAGAACTCAGGTTAAGTTTTCTATTCGTTTGTTATTGAATCTGCCTTTGTCAAGGAAAGTTAGCCTGTTAGTAGCTTTTCCCTCGCACCTGGTCCTAATTGCAGTCTTTTGTTTTAGGCTTTTTACGTCCGTTTCACTTTTACGTTCGTTTTTATTGTACGTTTTACTTTACGTTGTACGTTACGTTTACGTGTTTACGTGTTTACGTATTTTTGTGGCTGGTCAGCCTGTTCGTTCCATTTTTGGTTCGTCCTGTGTGCCTGAGATCCTGGCATAGACGTTGCTGTTGGCGTGCTTGCTCGCTGGCGTTGCATTGGAGTTCCTGATAGTCACTACCGAGAGATTAAGCCCAGCAGTTTGGGAAAGACCATGTGTAGCGGAAGTGACGCTACACGACGTCCCGATTTCACGTGCTCGCCGCTATATTGGAACTGACGACTTCGACATCCGGTGGGCAGATCGAGTTGCTCCACTGCTGCCACCTCTTCCGTTAGCGCCTGGATGCCATTACAGCTAAGCCAGAATACCTTGTTCATTGTCTTTTTTTTGTTTGAAATTAACTATATATTGTCACATTTTCAATTTATGTACCGTATGTTCACGAGATATTTGAGATAATGATTATCGAGATCACTAATAGTAGATACAGAATTATTTGTGAAAATCCAGTTAAGAGCATTTTGCCTAGAGTCATTTGTAGTGACGTTGGGGTCACCTACGAGGTGTGTCGCTTGAGCGACGTGATAGTTATTAGGGTCTGCGATTCAGTAGTCACGTACGTTCGGTCGCGCCGCGTAAACGCATCATTGGCCAGTGAAACGTCATACGTCGGTATACGCCAAGTCACTTTAGCACCATTTTAGGTGTCGACGTTACCGCAGTCCTAGTCGCTACTGTGAGACACAGCGACCCGCCTTCGTTCATGTCAGTATTCGTTTCTAGCTTAAGTGGATTTACGATCCAGTCATCTTGTAGTATCAACTATTGTATCCCGGATAACTTTCTCGTTAGTTGTTTCAATATATTATTAATTTCCCGTATTCCCCTCTTGTTATTAAAATATTTGACACCTGTCGTAGTCCCGTCCTGGGAAGTAACCCGAATTTTGTCGGCCGTCATACTTTCGTTGAACCGGTCGCGGCTCAGGCCGGCTGGCGCCCTTTTTATCTACCGATCACTTATTCCGACTCACCCCCTTCTTCACTGAGTCTACCAGCAGTTGAACCGTTCCATCCGGGTTCATCATCCAGGGAGCGTATGGTTGACTTGTTTATAATAAATAATTATTTATAATAATATATTTTTATTATTATACGTAAGTATATACAGGGTGTTTCAGACCACCCGTACCCCCCGACCATTTGGTGTCATTTAATAGAACATTTAAAAATATTTTGGACGTATTTTTTTGTTTCTCAATCCGTTTTGTTGTTCGCGAAATAATCGGGGGTACGGGTGGTCTGAAACACCCTGTATATATATTAATATATATATATATATATATATATATATATATATATATATATATATATATATATATATATATATATATTTATTTATTTATTTACAGGCTGATATATTTTAATAGCAAAAGGTCCAGTTGATCAGTTGCTTTGAAAAGTGGAAATGGTACTAAATTTATTCAGGCATTCTTTATACACTTTTTATGAATATTTTTTTATTACTATGTTCATTTACAAACACATTAGATACATCTTTATGTGATTGAAAAGCGTTCATGTTTTTTTCAAGCTGTGTGTTTGTTGCCTGTGTAATTAGGTTCCTTTTTGCACCTTTTATTGTTATATAAAACTTTACATTTGCTGAAAAAAAAATAGAATTAGAAAAAAGTAATTTCATTTACATTACACTTCGGTATTTAGTCTGGTATAGGCTTAATATGAAATTTGGATTTGCCATCCAATATAACTTGAATAATTTTTCCTTGGTTTTTGAAATTTTGTAATTAGGTTTTTACAACACTTAAAACTTATAAAATTGTACTTATATAACTTATAACATGTAGATAGTAAATATAAATATGCACCCAAATTGTATTCTATTGTACTATAAATGAAACAAGATGTAACTTACAATTTGGAATGCGCTTTACAATACTACGCAGAATTACATCGGTCATTTAACAATGACATAAACACGCAATAGCGCAATGGCTGAATCGCACCTTTGTGACAACTAGTTTTCAAATTTTTCCAGGTATCGACTAGCTGTCGAGCAAATAACAGTAGATAATATTAATAAAGTTAGAATACAAAAAAAAAACGAAATATGTAATTTTGATAAAAACTTGCAACTATATGAAAATATTTACAATTAAAAAATATATTTTGTTAGTATAAAATCCATCAAATCTCAAAAATTCCTTATTCCCTCGCAATAATAAGATGTGCACAAAAAAGAGAAACTCCTTCAAGCTGGCAACACTAATTCCACACCCAGTAACCTTAGATGTTATGTACATATTAAATATTAAACTCCGGTATCAATCTCCTGGTACATTATCCTTACAACTATTCAATGAGCAAAGTTGTCGAAAATTCAAAATTACAGTATATCACGGGCTTTATAAAATGTCATTTTATTATATAAAGGTAAATTTATATTAGTCTCATTAATGTAGAAAATGAAAATAAATAAAACAAACGTCAAAAATTAATCAAGTTATGACATTTATTTCAATCTTTCCATTGAACATTTATTACCAGTGATGAAATTAGAAGATAATATTTTATGACAGAAGATCAGTTTTTGTTGAATTTAATATGCAAACAAAACTAACAATTTTATATAAATTAAAAAACGTATCCTTTGAAAAAATAATTCAAGTTATACAGATGAGATACTTGTAACATAATTCAGTGTCTACAAAATAGGATTAAATTTCTTATACTGTTATAAAACCTATCAATTATTAAGCTTTTAAAATTATTATTGTATAAATATATATTGTCTGAATAATATATTCATTTTATATTTTAATTACCATAATTGAAAATATTATTATTTGCCTTCGTTCTAAATATACCGGGTGTAACACGAAAAGTGAAACATAGGCGTTTAACATGGCAAATCAGTTTTTCCGTGCGCATTGCTTCCCTAATTATTTTAGGAAAAAAATTTTCAAATAAATGTTGTAAAGCATAAAATTCTACATCCGAATCAATAAACAAAATTCATTTTGACTACTTCATAACTGCAGAAATTAAATTTGAAAATTCACGTAATTTCAATTTAATAGTAATAGCCATGGAATTAAAAACAAGAGATGAACAAATGCGTAACGTTTTATACGTCAATGTCAGAATAAATTGTCAAAATCATTTTTACGTACTAAATATTTATTTTCTAAATAAAAATTTAATAATAATAAGACAAAATATTTTTTAGATTTATTATTTAAGAATAATAAAATAATAAACTCTATAAAATATTTAAAGTAGGTTGTTATTAAATATTTAACAAATTAATGTAACATAAATTAAATTCAATAAAAACGTCAACAAACTAAATATTATTAAAATTGTTAAATTAGATGTTCAAATAGTCCACAATAACCTAAGAAGCTTTCTCGAGCATTCCTTAATTGTCGATTATTTATTTTCTGGCATTCTTGTAATATAGCATTTTTAAGTTCTTCTAAATTCTGGTATCTTTTTTTATAAACATAAGATTTTAAACGGCCCCATAAAAAAATAATTATGACAGTTTGGTTCGCCATTCTTGGTAAATGTGCATTCATCTGTGAATAAAATACTACTTAATTCAATTCCATTTCTCCATCATTATTTCACAGAATGAGGCACGCAGTTCAAAATCTCGTTCCAAAATATTTTGGTGGTTTTGAAATTTAAATGGAATGTATTTATGTTTTTTTGAGAATTCTATGCACTGTCATAAAATTTATATTTAGTTCTCTGGAAATTTCCCGCACACTCATTGTTGGCTCCAGTTCTATTAAAGCAAGATTATTTTCTTCATTGTTATAAATTCTTTCATTTATTTCTTTCTTGAAATTTAGTGTTCCTGTCTTTTCAAACTTTACTATAAACCTCTGAATAGTTGCCGTACTAGGAATATCATGATGCTGCCAAATAGCGCTAATATACCTATAGTCACGAATTAGTCGTCAACTATGGCCAGAATAATGCCATTTAATTATTTGCAACTTTTTTTCATCTGAATAATTAATCATTTTTGATAATAATAAACTCTAATATTGATATAATATCACAGTTTGTCAAAATAAATACTAATAATTTGACGTATAAAACGTTACGCATTTGTTCATCTCTTGTTTTTAATTCCATGGCTATTACTATTAAATTGAAATTATGTGAATTTTCAAATTTAATTTCTGCAGTTATGAAGTAGTCAAAATGAATTTTGTTTATTGATTCGGATGTAGAATTTTATGCTTTACAACATTTATTTGAAATTTTTTTTCCTAAAATAATTAGGGAAGCAATGCGCACGGAAAAACTGATTTGCCATGTTAAACGCCTATGTTTCACTTTTCGTGTTACACCCGGTATAAAAAATGTTAGAGCTCAAATATATAAACACTTAACCTAAACTATAGTAATTATCATAATTAGGAAGGTATTAAGCTTTGATTGAATAATATTTATTTATTAGTAGATATTTATAGGTTTCAAATACTAATAAAATAACATTCTTTTTTTGAATATAATTAAATTTATAATAACTTATATTATTACATTTTCTCAAAAATTTTGTAGATACTTCAAGAACCTTTCAGCTCATAATGAATATATAAGGCACCTAATAATTTGTTTAAACATTGAACTACACATAACTGTGGTTGTTAGATAAATAAAAGTTATTAGGTACCTACTTTATTAAAAGATTGAAATACCGACCATTAGATGCGTTGTTACAATTATATGAGTTTGTTGACTTTAATTGCATTTAATAGAAACTTTCCCTCTCTATAGAATACCTAACTAAATAAAACAACTTTTATATCGGAAATCAATTTTATATCAACATACACTCTGACCAATTTAAATTTTAATGAAAATAAAAGACTTAAATGTTCAGCTCTTCTATTTTATTGTTTTCCGAAGCAAGTGTTAATAATAAATAATGGCTTGACACCCCTTCTGGGGTTGCGCCGCTTCAGTGAAGCTCTCTAGATCCTTTTCTACTGGGTGGATCAGTCCCTCTTTCTTTCTTCATATCTTCATAATTAAGTTTCTCCATAGCTTCCTATCGATTGATTTCTCTTTCCAATTTGTAATTCCCGCCGTATGTAAGTCCTCTTTAACTTCTTTGAGCTATGTCGACCTTGGCCTACCTCTTTTTTTATTTCCAGGGTCCCACTCCAAAATGGAGTGTATCATCTCATTTTCACCTGCCCTCCACACATGTCCTAGCCATTTTGCTCTCTGCTGTTTTATTTTTTTAACTATATCTTCCCCATCCATTTCTTTTAATATTTCGCTGTTCATTCTTGTTCTGTATTTATTTATATTTACTTTAATCGTGCCTAGTATGTCTCTTAATATTTTCCTGTCCATTATTCTCAATTGCTCCTCTTCTTTTTTTGTTATTGTCAATGTCTCAGCGTCATACATCAATATTGGTCTTATCATCGATTTGTAAATCTTCATTTTTGTTGTTTTTGTTAGTATTTTACTTTTTAATAATTTTCTATGCATATAATACGCTTTGTTTGTTGCAAAATTTTTTTCTTTTATTTCCGTTGCTCTGTCTCCGTTACTCGCTATCATAACTCCTAAGTATTTATATTTATCCACCTCGAACTCTTTCTCTCCTATTTCTACCTTTATGTCTTGTTTTATCTTTCCATATCTCATTATTTTTGTTTTATTTTCATTTAGTTGTAGCCCCATGTTGTCTCCTATCATTATTTCCCTTAGTATTTCTTCCATTATTTCCCTTCTCTTCGAAATTATTACTACATCATCAGCATCTGCTATAATTTGCCCTCCATTCCTTCTTATTGTTTTCCTATTTATTCTCCTCGTTACATATTCCAGAGTCAAATTAAACAGCGTTGCTGATAAAGAATCTCCTTGCCTTACTCCCTTGTTTATTGTAAATTCGTTTGTATCCCCTTTCCTCGTCCTTACATATATTTTAGAGTTCTTCAGCGTCATCATTATTAACCTTCTTAGTTTGGCATCTATTTCTAATTCTTTTAACACTTCCCACATTTTCTTTCTTTTCACCGAATCGAATGCTTGCTTGAAGTCTATAAAAAGTAGCTCAATATTTATCTTTGCTTTATGCGCCTTTTCCATAATGTGTTTTTACGTATGAATTGCGTCTATTGTTGATCTACCTTGTAGGAACCCGCATTGATATTGCCCTATTTTGTTCTTGGTTGTTGCTGCTAATCTCTTTTGTATTAATGCTGCTAATATTTTATAGGCATTATTAAGTAGTGTTATCTCTCTATAGTTTCTACAATCCTTTGGGTCGCCTTTTTTATGTATTGTTATAATTCTCCCTACTTTCCACTCCTCAGGCATCTTTTCCTCCTTCCAGATTTGTATTATTAGTTTATGCATTTGTTCATATAATTCTTCACCTCCGTATTTTAAAAGTTCCATGCATATCCCATCCGCTCCTGGGGCCTTTCCATTTTTGCTATTTCTCATTATATTACATATTTCATCTAGTGTAGGTTCACTTAAAATATCTTCTTCCTCTGTCCTTTCTTCCTTTCTTTCCGTTTCTTCAGTTCTAGTTTCTTCCTCTTCTGCCACTACTAATAGATCTTTAAAATAATATTTCCATACTTTTTTCATTTCCACTGCATTTTCTGTTATCTTTCCATTTTTATCTCTCATATTAATTGCATCCGCTTTACTACTTTGCTTTTGTTGCTTGATTTTTTGATAGAAACGTCTTGTGTTTATATTTTTCCTTTCGTTCTCTATTCTTTCTATTTTTTCTCCTATCCATTTTCTTTTATTTTTCCTTATCTTTTTTTTACACTCCTTCCTTATTCTTTCATATTCTTCTTTATCTTCTGGTTTGTTTGTTTGCATCCATTTTATTCTTGCTTTTGTCTTCGCCTCTGTTATTTGCTTACATTCTTCACTAAACCAACCTTTTATTTTTTCTTTCTCTTGATATCCTATTTTTTGTTCAGCTGCTGTTATTATGCTTACTTTTAGCTTTTTCCATTTTGTGTTTACATTTTCTTCATCTTCATTATAATTTCTTCCACCTTTTCCGTGTATTTTGCCCTTTCCTCTTCCCTGTCTAATTTATTTCTATTCCATGACATTGTTTTACTCTTACTCTTCGTTTTTCTTCTAACTTTCTGCCTTGTTGTCGTCATTACCATGTAATGATCGGTATCTGCACATGGGCCTCTGTATGATCTTACATCTCTTATTGACGTTTGTTTTCTTTTGTTTATAAGTACATGATCGATTTGTGAGCATTTACTTTGGTCCGCTGATACCCATGTTATTTTATGTTGTCTTTTATGTTCATATTTAGTGCTGCTTATTATCATATTATTCTTTATCGCAAAATTACATAATCTCTGCCCATTGTTATTTGTATTGTTATGTATTGTATGTTTACCAGCTATTTCACGAATATAATCTTCTTTCCCGATTTTTGCATTCATATCTCCTATTACCATTATTAAATCTTCTTTTTCTATGCTTTTAATTATATTTTCCAATACTTCGTAAAAATCTTTTTTTTCTTCTTTCTTTGCATTCTCCGTAGGGGGCGTATACATTTATCAGCGATATATTAAAAGGTTTTGCAGCTACTCTTAGGTAACCTAGACGCTCATTTATAGGCCTAAAATCCATTATATCATCTTTCATTTTACTCATTATCATGAAGGCTACTCCGTATTTTCCTTGCTTGTTATCTCCCGAGTATAATAATGTGATTTTTTTATTATCTATCTGTCCTTGTCCTTTCCATCTAGTTTCTTGCAATGCAGCTATTTGTACTCCATATTTCTCTAATTCAATACTAACTTCCATCATTTTTCCTGCTATTAACATTGTTCTTATATTCCATGTGCTAATTCTAATATTTGTATTACTTTTCCTTTGTTTTTGTTTACCTTTTATTTTTACTTTTGTACCTTTCTTCTTTTCTTCATCTTCATCTAATCGTTTTTTGACCCCTTAGCTTTATTTAGTTTCTTCGTATCTGTGCACCACTCGTACCAGAAATCATCTATTTTTATTTTTTTTTATCCTACATATATTTCTAGCAGTTCTTTTTGTATTCTTATTTCTTCTTTGGTAAGGTCATTTTCTATGTAAATTTGTGTTCCTCTTAGTTTATTTTTGTTTTACATGATCTCCATTTTCTTTTCCCACGTCTCAATTGTAGCGATAGTGTATTGTCCTTTCTCTATTTTTTCTACTTTGTAAGTGTAAGTTATTTTTACTTCAATCCCTAATTTGTCCTTTAAAAATTTTTCCACTATCTCGCCCTCGTTCAATAGATCCATCCCTTTTATAATGATATTATTCTTTTTCTTATTTCTCTCTCTTCTTTTTTCTGCTTTTTCCAGATCTGCTATGATGTCGTTATTCCTTCTTTTTTCATTTTCTAATTGCCCTGTTTTATTTTCCATTTCTTTCATCTTCTCATTTATGTTTGACGCTTTTTCATCTCTTGGAATGTTCTGCTGTTCCTTTTTCTCTATCTTATCTAGACGCTGACCTATGTTCATATTTTCTATTTGTCTTTTCTTATCTTTTTCCTTCAGCATTTGTATGTCTTCATTTATTTTGTCCATATTTGCACGTATTTCTGTAAAAAAATCTCCCATTTCTTTTCTCATTTCTATGTTTCTTTTTTTTACTTCCTCTTTACCTTCTTCAACCTCTTTTTTTATATCATCCACATTTTCAGATAGTTTCACCAGTGCCTCTTGTATTCCTCTTAATATTTCCTCCATATTGGGTTCGTCCGTATTTCGTTTTACGTTTGTGGGCGATCTTCTTACTATGTTACTTCTTTTAAATGCTCTTTCCTCTTCTGTTTCTTCTTCCTCCAATCTTTTCCTAGTTTTGCTAGTACTTCTATAATGTTCGTTTTTCATTAATTTTATATTTCCTCTTCTTATCTTATTCTACCCTTATTCAATATTTTTACATATTATTTGTTATGCCTCTTATAGTCTATATTAACCTTAACCTTATCTTACTTCTTACAGCTAATAATTAAATTGATTTACTATTACTCTATCTATGTCTTTAGTTCATATGATTTATGCCCTTATCTTCATCAATCGTTATTTTTCACTTTTGCACTTTATTGCCCCCGATCTGCCGCCTCCTTCTTTTCATTTACGTTCGTATGGTTGCCTGCTCCTTTTTTCTTTTTTCTTACGCTGGGGCGTGACCTCCGACTGCTCTACTTGTCACTTATTTTGCTGGACCTTCAGCATTTAAAGGATATCGTTTGCTCGTCCAACTGCGATTTCCTCTTTTTTCTTTTTTTTTCACTTCTTCTCTCTCATATCATGCCAGCGTTTTAGCATGTAACAGAACAATATTCTAGGTTAATACCTGAAAGATGAGATATACATTTTTCCTACCGGATTTTAGCCCAGTTTTTTTTTTAGTTTCTGGGTATTTGAGCTTTATCTACTTCCTCGGTCCTTCGTTATTGTTGTTTCTTTTTAATATTCCTTTTCTGTCATCGAAATTGCCACACAATATTCACTTCCAATCCGAAGCAAGTGTTTTACAATAATAAAACCCAGGGGATCTAGCATCACGATGTAAAAGTGTACTACATTTTAACTGTTCTTTTTCGCTCGTTTGTTTACGGACGTAGTTAGGGGGATGATTTTGTAATTTATTCATGGATTTCTAGGTGGAACAAAATTATGAAACTTATATCAGGTACAAAATTTCAACTCCACAAAGTCATTTCGCTACTGGGAAATACGATGGGTTGCTTTTTTATAAAGTACTCTTCAATAATTTACGAAGCTGTAGAATTGGATAGAATACAACTCACGTTTTATACAGAATATATTTTACCTACTGATGAACGCCCTAATAAACTAGAACCATAGTCTTTTGTACAGTATTATTTTTTATTTTGATCGATCAGCTTAAGAACTTTATTTACGCATTAAATTAACATAAAAATGTTCTAGTTGTTTGGTAGACCATCTATTTATTTGCATTACTTGGAATATAAAAAAAATGTCTAGTTTATATAAATTATTTTTAAAAATGTTGGCTCGTAGCACAATATCTTTTTGCCGGTTTTAATAGCAGTGTATTTGGGTGTTTTAGCTATCTCTAACATGTTAAAACCGTGCTCTTCGAACACCCAAATACAGAGCTTGTGCTACTAGCCATTGATTTTAAAATAGCAGCCAACATTCCATTCGCAGGTGGGTTAATTGAGTTTATTTTGGAGAATCAGTACACCATCCAATATGCAATGCCTGACAGACGTACAGCACTCACAAAACATATGTATTTATGTTATGTTCTTTTTAACATTTCACGAAATATTTGCTGCCGTTGAGCGACATGTTTTCAGCGTGTGACAATTCTATCACAGTAGTAGCGTGAAATACAAAAAAATATACTTTGTAGGAAAATAGAAAACTTTTAACGAATAACTTGTAATGTACTTGGGTGACGGGTGATGTTACAAAAGAAATGTTGTGAGTAACATATATTCATATGAATAAAATTTATCGTATAAATATCCAAAATTTATTTCAAACATAATCTTCACATTATAGGTAGGTACCTATAGTCATATAGTTTTTATTCATTGTCTTCTAGAGGAACCTAGTAAGCAATTTTTACTGTCGAACATTTTTAACGAATTAGGTGGGTTGTTGTTCGACATTATGAATTAAAAAAGAGAAGCCATAAAATAGAAGAATATAAATTAAAATACATATATCAACACACTTTTCGTCCATTATTAAGTGTTGAATGACAGTCGACCGTAACAGATCTCGATAAGTGAAGAAGTGTGTGAAATGGTGTTATTAGCCGTCAAATTACGGCCCCGAAAAATGTTAGAAGAGGGAGAACAACAGGGATATACTTTTTTAATGTGGTAATAGTTATTTACGATATAAGTATCGTAATAATACATTACGATACGAATATCGTACAACGTTTTATCTACTAAAATATAATAAAAATCAATATTTTGACGTTTCAAAAATAAAAACATTAATGAAATTACAAAGAAAAAAGCTAAGTTACCATGAATTCTGATTCTTATGTTTGTATTGTTTATTGTTCTGTCAATTTTTTGTTTATGAAAATGAGCAAAAATGAGTCGAAGTGATAGTGAAAGTATTTCGTCTGATGTGGAAATTCCACTATAATACCTGCGAAATCTGAACAAAAGTACAATCAGGAATATGTGAGATTTGAAGAATGGTGCAATACGAAGAAAGTCAAATATGCAATTTCTGAAAAGAAGTTGTTTGCCTATTTTGCGGTTAAGGCGGAAAAGAATAAGCCATCTACATTATGGACGCACTATTCTATGTTAAGAACAATGATTTCATTAAGAAGAAAGGTCGACATAAGTAAATATACACAATTATTGGCGTTTTTGAAACGAAATAATGATGGCTATAAAACTAAAAAGTCAAACGTATTTTCAAAAAATGATGTACATAGATTTTTACAAGAAGCTAACGACGACTGCTATTTAATGTTAAAGGTAGTAATTATATTGTGTCAATTTATATTAAAATTGATTTATGAATATCTTGTTCATTTTTAGGTATCTTTGGAGCTTGTCGTAGAGAAGAGCTAACTTATTTAAAGCTAGCAGATATTGAAGATAAAGAAACTTTTATTAAGATTACGATACCAAAAACTAAAACCAAAATTATTAGAGAATTTGTAATTACTAAGGGAAATATTACAGGGTGTGACTGCTTGAATATTTTCAGACAATATTTTCACCTTCGCCCAAAAACTGTACACCTCGATCGTTTTTTCCTATTCTATAAAAATGGGAAGTGCACTTCTCAAGCCGTAGGAATAAATACTTTTGGGCGCATACAAAAGAAATAGCTAAGTTTTTAGGTTAAATAATGCGAAAAAATTAAATATTAAATATTTAAAACTCTAATACTAATATTAATTGTGTTGTTTCAACTTCGGCTGGAATTAATATTTCTGACTGTAAAAAATGTATAATTAATGTTTATAACAAATAAATAAATTCCTATTGTCTATTTTCACTTTACCGCACTAGTGCGGTAAAATAGCTCATTACGATTTCAGAACAAATATCATAAAGTTTGACATTATTAAACGATAGTAGATAAAATTAGTTTGTAGGCTTTGAAAATCGAATTAGATTCCTCAAAATCATAGTTCGATGCGTTGCCACTGAGTTGTCAAGCCCACAAAAATTAGGTTCAGAAACATGAGTTCATATTGTTACCTGTATGAAAACTATAATATAATATGTACTATGTCTAAATATGGCATATTCGTAAAATTTAAATAAACATATTGTAAAACTTAATTTATATATTTGCTCATTTTACACATTATTCTTCTTTTTTTTTTAATTTATATATCGGACCAACTACTAAAGTCATATGCCGATATGACCTTTGCATGGTCGCCACGGGCGGGACCCGAACCCACGACCTTATGGTCGTCAGCCAAGCCCTCAACAGGGATATACTTTTTTAATGTGGTAAAATTAGTTTGTAGGCTTTGAAAATCGAATTAGATTCCTCAAAATCATAGTTCGATGCGTTGCCACTGAGTTGTCAAGCCCACAAAAATTATATTTAGAAACATTATGAGTACATTTTTCTATCTGTATAAAAACTATAATATAATATGTAGTATGACTAAATATGGCATATTCGTAAAATTTAAATAAACATATTATAAAACTTAATTTATATATTTGCTCATTTTACACAATATTCTTATATAAGTGTGTGTAACCAGGGCACGACACGTGTATGACTTTGAAAGTCTTTCACAACTTTCCAAAACCCCAGAGTACAAAGGCCCTGCGGATGCTCTAACCTCGGGAGTAGGGATGATATCGTATAAAAAACCCTAGCTTTTGACTAGAGAAGGTAGAAGTAGTGTTTGTCACTTGAACGTGAAGACTACCTCGATCCTTGCTGTTGCCTGTGCGAGACGCTGACACCATGATTGTTCGACTTGACTTGTCAAATATGTAAGTAGTTTTTAAGAATATTATTAACTTAGAGTTTTGTTAGACGTTGTACTAACTAGTATGTCTTATTCAATATAAACTAATATACTTTGAAAATTATTGTGTATGCTTATTTATGTTGACCCGCATGTTGGACGCAGTTCAGCAGTAGCATACATGTAAAGTTCTCTCAACCGGCCTACGTTCGCAGCCTTAAGTCACGTCGAGTAGATTCTATCAGAATATAGCTATGACTTCCCCCCAATTTATCGTAACTTCAACGAAACAAGTGTTGATTATTTCCAAATTAAGTAAAGATCGCTAATGTTTAGCGGCTATGTCTTTTGTAAACGTGACAATATTACTGTTGATTTACTATATTCGTATATTTAACATTTAATAAATATGTTAATAATTTGTGCAAGTACGATATTAATATGTTTGTTATTCACCACAGTTGACTTGCTGATTATTCGCTGTGATATAATTTGATAATTGATGTATTTGCATTTTAAATATATTATTAATTTTGATAAATATTTCATATATTTTAGATTCATATCATCACAACATTTTATCATTCAAATTTAAATATATAATAGTATTAAAGATGGTTGTAGTTCAGGCAAAGAACCAGAGAAATGAATCTTTCGCTTTTGTAGCAATAATACCGAGTAACGTGGAAATACAACAAATATGTAAAACAAATACCTCTCAATTGACTGAGCAAAAATTAAGTTGTAAAATTCATAACAATTGTAGATCAAATAAGCTAGTTATTAGACAAAAATGGAATGTTATTTTTTAAAAGTAACTATATTGATAGTCAATTGTTTTTAATTATACGCTATTATATTTGTAGAATAAAATGGCACTACTTTTCTTATTCAGCTGTCTCTATCTCTTCAACCAACAAAGTTTGCAATCGTGGAATTCTTATGGTATAAATTTGTATCATAATCTTTAAAGGAATTGTGCAATTATTCTTTCAAAATTTTAAATCCCTCGAAATTTCTTGCAAAGCTACTGCAATTTTTATCCTAAGCTAAAGCAAAATGCTTGATTGAAATGAGTTATTTGCCAAAACAACTTATAAATTTGTATTGCTTCGATATTATTATCTATTTATGACATCATTGAAAACGTCAAGTGTATCATTTGATTTCTTGATTGTATGTCTATAACTACGGAAATAATTTTTATTGTAACAGCAAATCTCGGTAAGTGGTATATTTCTTCGCTTGAAGTGCGGTTACCAGTCGTCAAATCACTGCCCCCAAAGATGTTAGTGGAGGGGAAGCCATAGGGGTAGATTTAAATTGGTGAAAATTGTTCGTTGGCTGTGGGGATCGAACCAGGGTTCATCGATGTCATTTTCAATTTTGTCAACGACTCTAGGTATTTGCTGAATAGTGTAGTGTTCGATTTTAAAGCCACACTGATGCGCTAGGATTAAGTTTCTATCCTCTATTATGGGTTTCATCCTTTTTAGTATAAATGTTGCAAGAAATTTGCATAATTGTGGGAAGTAGTGAGATTGGTCTATATGACGTTACTTTGTGTGCAGGGTTATCTGGTTTCTGTATTATAGTTATTTGGGCAAGTTTCCACTGTATAGGAAAATATTGGATTGTAATTATTCCATTGTATATTTGTGTTAGAGCTACAATTGTTTTCTTTGAAAAGTGTTTCAAAGTTATAACATTTATCATGTGGTGACCAGCTGATTTGTTATTTTTCGAATGCTTAATTTACGTTTTATTTTTTTCAGGCGTAAAGTGCTATATTGGAAGTGAGAGTTGGCAGCGATATTCGTTAAATTCTTGGATTTTCTTCAGTTGTTCGCTACTAACTGAAATTGGATTTGGTTGGAAAACATTTGACAGGTGTTCTGCAAAAGTTTATACTTTCCTTTTTTATTTTCTTTTTTCCATATTCTATCTGATTTCTGGATAGATAGCTTGTTTTGGTCTTTTGAATTTTTTGTAGCTTCCATAAAGTGTGGTCATTGTAAGCACTTTGCAATAGAATGTTCAAATAGTTTAAAAAAACTTTCTTTTTTTATGTTCTGCAAGAATTATTTTAATTGTCGGGAAGTCGGTTAAAAATAATTTTGTCATTTGACTGTCTGCTGTTTTGCCATTTGCATCTGGCAATTCTTTTTTCTTTAATTTGACTTAACTTTTAGGAATTGCGTGCCAGGCTGCTTCTTATATAATGTTAGTGATGTTTCCTACTGCCTTTTCTATATCTTCTTCAGTTTTAAGAGGCATACTTAGCTGTATGTTGTATCCAAGTATTTTTCAAACTTCTCCCAGTCTGTGTTTTTGTTAGACACGGATGTTATGCTTTTTTATGTATGAAGCTAGAGCTTATTGTTGCAATTAAAGAATAATGATCAGATAATAGATCAACGCTGGATATGATTTCTATGTTGTTCGAGGAGATTCCTCTTGTTACGTAGAAGTCCAAAAAGTCATATAGGTTATTTGGATCAGTTGACCAGTATGTGGGCTTCCTGGTGTAAATGATTGTACCATTGGATTCGTATAGTTCTTTAATAATACGCGGAGTGTTTTTTTTATATGCGCGGAATGGAATAAAACGAGAAGCATTTTTGTTAATATTATATTTTTACTCTTCACTATAATCTCTTTGAACATTCATACATTTCTTGATTAAATTTTGTAAACCTAAGATCATGACGTGACCTATTGTGGCCAGATTAAAGTCACGGCTCGCGCCTAACTCCAGTATACGGCATTTGATCCTGATTATCTTGTATACAGGGTGAGTCTGGGAAGACGCCCCCCCCCCTTTAACTTTTTTATTATGAGTAATAGAAAAAAATGGTTCATATGAAAGTTTTATTATTTTAAATATACTATTTGATGGCAGATGTAGATATTTTTTATAAAGTCAGGTTTACAAGATACGACTATCAACTTTTATTTTTTAAATAGCAACCTATAATTATTTTACTAAAATAAAAACCGCCATTTTTTTCTCTTTTCAACGGTGTATTAGTTTTTATTAATGTATCTGAAAAAATTCGAGAAAAATAAGAAAATTGAGAAATACTAGAAATAATTTTTATACAAATATTATAGGTGGCTATGTGAAAATAAACAAAATGTAACAGTGTTAAATTAATGTCAAAAAAGTATACATTTGCTGGTTACTTTATTTAACTTATTTTGCAAACAATAAAAAAAAACGTTTTCAAATGTTTACGAAAGAAGAATTAATAGATATGATTCTAATAATTGGTGAATCGACTGGAATCATGAGAAGGGCAAAAAGAATTTACCGGGAGCGGTTTCCTAGACGTCGGCAACCGAGTTTAAGGTCACTGAGGAGGATTTTTACCCGATTTCGAGAAACAGGTTCAGTAGAAAAACCAAAACGAAATACATCTAATATTATAGTAAATGAAGAAACCGAAATTATGGTTTTGGCTTCTGTTTACGAAAATCCTCATGTCAGTACGAGGAATTTATCAAATTTAATTGACATTAGCCAAAGTTCTGCGTCTAGAATTTTAAGAAAACATAAATTTCATCCTTACCATATTAACCTTACACAAGAATTGCACGGTGAAGATTTTAATAATAGAATTCGATTTTGCAATTGGGCGATGGAAAATATTAGACGAAATCCGCTGCTATTATCTAATATTTTATTTACGGATGAGGCTACTTTTAAAAGTAATGGTTGCGTAAATAGGCATAATATGCATTATTATGCAACTGAAAATCCTCACTGGATGCGGAACGTCGACAGCCAGAGGGTATGGTCCTTGAATGTTTGGGGTGTCATAATAGGAGATTTTGTTGTTGGTCCACATTTTTTTGAAGGTCCATTGAATGGAGACGGTTATTTAAATTTTTTAATAATGATCCTCCCGGAATTATTGGAAGATATTCCATTAAATGTCCGCCAAAATTTGATATTCCAACATGACGGAGCGCCACCACATTATGCCGGTAATGTTCGGAATTATTTAAATAATCACTGGAGGGGACAATGGATAGGACGAGGTGGACATATTTCATGGCCAGCAAGATCTCCTGACCTTACGCCTATGGACTTTTTTCTTTGGGGATACGTCAAGGATCTTGTCTACCAGAAGATACCTACAGATGCAGAAGACATGAAAGAGCGTATTCGAAATGCTTTCCAAAATATTTCGCGAAACATGCTGGCAGATGTTCGAACACATCACGTTCAACGCTTAAATTTTTGTATTACAGAACATGGTCGTAATTTTGAACATTTGTTTTAAGTTGTTTTTGTTACTGAATTTGTTGCTTTAGTTTGTTAAGTTGTATAACACTGTTACATTTTGGTTATTTTCACATAGCCACCTATAATATTTCTAGTATTTCTCAATTTTCTTATTTTTCTCGAATTTTTTCAGATACATTAATAAAAACTAATACACCGTTGAAAAGAGAAAAAAATGGCGGTTTTTATTTTAGTAAAATAATTATAGGTTGCTATTTAAAAAATAAAAGTTGATAGTCGTATCTTGTAAACCTGACTTTATAAAAAATATCTACATCTGCCATCAAATAGTATATTTAAAATAATAAAACTTTCATATAAACAATTTTTTTCTGTTACTCATAATAAAAAAGTTAAAGGGGGGGGGGGCGTCTTCCCAGACTCACCCTGTATAAAAGGACACTAGACATGAAGAAAAATACAATAAATTATGGTTAATATTGAATATCAACTTACTGGAGCTTGCAAATAGATGATGATCTAGGAGTAACTCTGCGTAAGATAACATAAATATTTTTATAGCTATGAGTTCTGAAAGAATTTTAACTATATTAGTTATAAAAACCAAAGGCAATAATTATTTTTATGTTTTTATAAATATAAGGTGTTATAACTTTCTTTGAATTAACTTCATCTTTCATTATCTGCGAAATCATTTTTTATAAATTATTAATCCTCTGAATAAAATACTTATATTATGAAACTAAACTATTTTATGTAATATCAGATGGACCTACTCTAATCGTTGGTATATAGGTATACTTTACAACTACTTCATTATATTATACTTTATAAAAACTTATAATTAATATATTTCCATTACTTTATATTTTATTGTATATTGTGTCCTTTTTTATAGCTATCGAAATAGTTTTTGGTTTAGTTCTAAACCTAAAACTGTTTTATTGAAAATGAGTTTTGAAACACGTGTTCTTTATATCTGATTTTTGACTTTTAATTTTCTCTTATCTTAGCCATGTACGACTTTCGTCCATTTCCTCTTGTTTTTAATAGTAATTTAGCTGTCGGCCATGTTCCTTTTTTCAGTATTTTCCTTATCTAGCTGTCCCACGTTCACTTCGGCCTTTTTGTTGTACTTCAGTTTGTGGTGAGGGTATCTCATATATATTTTTTATTTATCATACGTTCGTCATGCAAATAAGGTGCCCTAACCAGCTGCATTTCTTTAACGCTGTTAGTCGTTTTATGTGTTTTCTTAAGACTTGGTTCGATTACTTATTTTGTCTATCCTGGTAGCCCCTCCTAGACTTCTTAGGTATTTTATTTCTGTGGCTTGCAACTAACTTTCTTGTTTTTTCGTAAGTAGGTAGGCCTTGCTGACAAATATCATTGTAGAAAATTACAAGTTTTTTAGATCGTAATTTTAGTTTTTGCGAAAATTTCGTGGTTGTTAAGCAAGGTATTCGCTATGGACCTGATACAGCTTTTTCATTTTATCTATTCTCTTATTTTTATTTGCTTCCTGGTTTTCTGTGCTGTTTAACGTGACTCCCAGATATACGATATTTTTCACTTGCTATATTTGTTGTTCCTCTATTTTTCTGTCTATGACTATCTTTGATTTGATTACTGCCATAAATTTTATTTTGTTTAAATTGATTTTAATATTAAATGTATTTAGTGTATCTCTCCATATCTTTAAGTTTACTTGTAAGATTTTTGCGGTTGGTGCAAATATCACGACGTCGTCGTCGGCGAATTCACACTCTGTGATGTGTGTTCTTTTCAGATGTCTGTGTCGTAAGTATAGTTTAAATTTTGCCTTGCACTGTTTACTTATGTCATCCATCATTGTAATTAATAACACTAGACTTAGAACTCCAGGCTGCCTTAATCCTTCATGTGTACAGAATTCCTCCAACTGCACCTGTTTAGATCTTATATAATTTTTGTTGTTTATATTTATGCTTTTAATCGCTTTTATTAATTGGTACAGATCATATCTCTGGGAACCCTTTCAAATGCTTTTCCCAGATCTGTAAAAGCCATATATGTCTCCTTATTTTGTTTTATTTATTATTTCTTTTAATGTAAATATATGATCCTGTATGCTTTGTCCTCTTCAAAAAAACTTTTTAAATTTTCAAGCTGTGATTCTATTGTTAATTTTAATTTCTATACTAATATTTATACTGACGAGTGTTTTATCTGTAGTGTTGATAAATTAGTATGTTTTTGTTTGTAAATTGATAGAACAATTTTCTATATTCCAATCTCTTGGTGTTTCTGCCTCCCATGTTTTTTATAATTTCGCCATCAATTTCATCCTAATTTGCTGGTTTCCCTTTTTTTGTTAGTTCAATTACTTGGTATACTTCCTTCACGGATATTATTACTTCAGACATATCTCTTGTTATTCCTTTCTTTGTATTTTATTATTGATGACTAATTTAACTTGGTTTTACTATATAGGTTCTTTACAAACATTCTATCAAATCGAGGTTTATCTTAAAAGTTTTAAATAAATTTGAAATAAATTGTTATAGTTCTAATCATGTATGCACATTTCTCTAATACAAGGGTCATTTGAAAAATTATCGGAATTACCCACAGATAGCAGCACTAGTTCCGATTCGAGTATCGTCATCTATATCTATTATTTCGATCAGTGAAAAATAGCAGAAGATATAGCAAATTGTTGTATTGTAGACGACTGTGTGTTAGAAAATGGCAAAAATCCAACATCGTGCGGTAATTAAATATTTGATGGAGAAGAATATGACGGCAACAGAAATTCATATCGATATAAACAATACGCTAGGGGACTTTGCTCCGTCATTTTCAACTGTTTACAAGTGGACTACTGAGTTTAACGTGGAAGTGAAAGCTTAGAACATGACCCGCGTAGTGGACGACCAAAATCTATCACCACACCAGAAATTATTGGGAAAGTGCACGACATGGTGTTAGAGGATCGCCGATTAAAGTTATCTGAAATTGCTCAAGCCTTAGACATATCAGAAGAACGAGTATTCCACATTTTAATTGAGGAAATATGCATAAATAAATTTTCTACAAGATGGGTGCCCGCGACTGTTGACACCTGATCAAAACCGAATTAGAATGCAAATGTCTGAGCCTGGTTTAGTTCGTTTCCAGAGAAATTCAACTGATATTATGCGTCGATACGTCACCAATGATGAAACATGGATACACATCGAATACAAAACAACAATATAAATAATGGAAACATCACAATTCTCCACCTCCAAAGAAAGCCATGTCTGTGAAATCGACTGGAAAGATCATGGCGTCTGTTTTCTGAGATGCTAAAGGTATCCTGTTGATTGACTATCTTCCAATGGGTACAACTATTACGGTAGGATACTATGCTAACTTTTTGGACCAACTGATGGAAAATATACATGAGAAAAGGCCGGGATTATATAAAAAAAAAATCTTTCACTAATACAATGCTTGTCTTCACAAGTGTGTCGTTGCAATGGCGAAAATCAATAAATTGGGGTAGGATTTGCTGCCTCATCCGGCTTATTCACATGATTTGGCTCTATCCGACTTCCATCTCTTCCCAAAGCTGAAAAAACTTTGGTGGACAGCGATTTACATCAAATGAAGCAGTTAAAGTATCAGTTGAGGCGTATTTTGCATGTCTGGAAAAATTCTGACTTTCGCGATGGCATAAAGGCTTTGGAATATCGTTGGACAAAATGCGTTAGTGTCAAGGGAGACTATGTTGAAAAATAAAAACAATTTTAAAGAGTTGAACTCTTATTTTGTACTTCATTCCGAGAACTTTTCAAATGACCCTCGTATCTAAATCAATTTCCAAAGTTTGTTTCATTTAAATAAAAGCGTAGACTTCCACGGTCTGAGTCATTAAAATTAAACGAATTCCGGGTTTGGATCGTGTCAAAATTCGAGTGAGGACTCGACGTTTCGCTCGCCATCGTAGGCAGCTTCTTCAGGAGGAAAGGAAGAAAGATCAAGGTTACCCGACGTGTAAACCACGCTAGAGGCCAACGGCGATCTTGCCATCCATGTTGAAACAATAGAGTATTAAGCTGAATAGTATAAGTGATGCTTCCCTTATTTGCAGCAAATTGCAGAATAATTATGAAATATTAAATTTTCAAGATACGAGTCTTCAATTTTCGGTACAAGTTTAGATATATCGTAGCTCATTTGGTAAAAGATTTGATGGGTAAATCCGATGTTTACCTTTATTTGATTTTTTCTATCAACATATATTTTACGTTATAATTAGAGTTGATAATTCTATACACCAAAATTATGCAAAATTTGCATTATATGCAGTATATTTTTATCAACATATGCAAAGATGCCAAATAAAACAAAATATAAATTTTTATGCTTTATTAAAAAATTCAAATCCAATCATACTCGTAGTTTATAATAATTATTACAAGAGAATAATAAACAAATCAATACTTATTATTTTCACTTATCTACACCTGCTTTATACTTATGTAATATACCAAGTTTACAGGTTAATTTAGAGACCCATAAAATTAGGGGCTAACAACAAATTCTATAAATATTTTTAAAACATTAACTTTCACATTTATTAAAATAATATTTTAAATGCAAAACCCAAAACACACTACACAAAAAAAAAAATATATGGTTAGTATATTATAGAATGCGTTTGGTAATATCTATTTGTAATTAAAATTCAATTTTAGTTATCGAGTCGTCTTTACAAGTTAAAGTGAGTAGATGTCACTGAATGTACTTTAATAACTTAATTTTTGGTAAATATCTGATTTACGTTAGGCACTCATCGCACGCCAAATTCGATCTAGTTGTCTGAGTGTTTCTTCTCACAAGTCGATCTTAATGAACTTTCAACGTAAGCGAAAGTCGCATTTCATTCGCTTTTTTGGCCCTCAGAGAACATAGAGAGAAGTAAGAAGCTGCTAACTAGGGTTATCGCTAGATTTTATAGCCTGCTTGGCTTTCAAAATTTGTTACCTTTACTTAATTTAGTTTTAATTTAATAAAATGTATGTAGACAGACATGGGAATGGAAATGAATGCATTTTTATAATTGATATTAATCACAATTGACAAAACTTGTATAAACAATCTGCAGAGATATAAGTGAAATATTCACGATTGTTATACGTTAGATTTTGTACTCGTTTACCAACATCGTTACATTTCTTTCTCTGTTAGAAAACTAATTACAAAACAATCTAATTTTCCTATCTCATTTATTGCCTCCATTTCTTAACATATTCTCTTCTTGATTGCTTTCTAATGAAGACTTCGTTTGTTAGGTATAAGAAATAGACTTAATTAAAGACGAATTCAAATCTAGCAAGCTTTGACCTTTTTGGGTTGCGCGGGGAGTATGCAAGCAGAATGTTTGGAAGCTAAGCGGAGAACATTCAATTGTCTTGCGCATAAATCAGTAGAAATTAATCCTCTCGGGATTAGGGCGGAGTACACAAAGCATCGTGCAAATGTTCCTTGGGTTAAGATTGGAAGGAGGTAGACGTATGAACTAAATAGTTGAAAATAAGAATTCATTGTTTTTGTGCTTACCAAAAGTGTAATGGATGAATGAAAGTTTATATATTTGTTAAATATATGCCTATATGTAATGTAGTACAAAAGCAAAGATGTTTCAAACCATGCTTAACAAATGATGTAAAAGACGGCATGAAATTACGATATAATGCCTTTAAAAAATAATTAATTACATATAATCTAAAGCTGACTGGGACAGATACAAATTCTTTCTGAATTAAATTTATATCTAAAAAAAATAGTAGTATGAAACTAATATTGATCTATATAGATTTAATAGTCAATTAATATGGAAAACTTTTAAAACTATTGTTAGTAATAAGAAAAAATTTGTTCTTTTTCTTTTTTAAGAAGAAGAAAAAATTTAATTATGAGAATTATATGTCACAAAGAAATAGTATCAGAGACAAAGGAGATCGCGTACAACTTGAACAAGTTTACATTGATATCATACAAAATGTATTTTAAAAAGATTGTGATAGACGTTAGACCAAAGTACATTTATACTAAAATTTTAGGTTAATATATAGAGAGAAATTACACAATACTACATTTAACTACCTGGGGTGTAATTTTTTTTTAAGATATGGTATTAAAGATAATAAATACAGCATTAGACTCAGGTATTGTGCCCAATAAGTTGCTACAATAACACCTATTCGGATATTTTGTAATACGTACTATTATAGGCGAGAAATATGTAAATATGCTGCCAATTTTGGATAATATATTTCAAAAGTTGTGTATCTATAACTTATTTAAAACCACCGCCAGTGGTATAGAGTTTGCCTGTGGATTTAAGAACCTGGGTTCGATTCTCACAGCCGACAAACAATTTTAACTACTCCTGTGGCTCCCCCTCCACTAACATCTTTGGTGAGTATGATTTGACGGCTGGTAATCGTACTTAACGCGAAAAAATAAATAACTTATAAAATCTACTACGGCCGAGTAGTACACCCAGTAATACTCGTAGATAAAAGGCGTGAAGATATATTAATTAATTTTATTTATTAAAAACCAATCTGGTTGTAGAGAGAAAATTTGTTGTGAAAAAGCATTGCAATATATTATTAAAGATTGATAAGAGGTAATACATAATGATATGTCAGTTATAGTTACATTCCTAGATTAAAAACGAATTTTTGAGACCTTTCATCGCTAAATATTGTGCATCAAGTTAGAGAGAAATAAAATTACGGAAACTTGCTTGAAATGAGATTATGTAACAAATATTATGAAATTAAAAACATTGATGTAGGGGTGCCACAGAGTGACGTATTAGGCCCGTTGTTTTTCATTCTGTACATCAATGATATTAGTCATAGTTTTAAGTTTTCTAATTTACATCTTTTCGCTGATTATACTATTGTAAAACAATTAAATAAAGAACGATGTCAATTAAATGAATGGTTGAAATATAATAAATTAAAGTTCAATATATATCAAAGGAAAGTTATTGTACTGGGAAATTGAGTTAAAAATACTTGTGAACAAAACATTTTCTAACTAGAGTCGGTAGTTGTCTAACAGTATATACTAGAATCTTTATTTACGGCACAATAGTGCTGCCATATTTCATCTACGTATCAAGAATATTTTTTATGTGTAAACAAATAATATAAGTAGAATACAGATACAATAAAATAAAATAATGCGAATTATATTGCGATGTAATAAAAACACTAGTATCAATTTTTATTTAAAGTTTAGGGTGGTTGAACGTTTTAAAAATACTACTGTATAATATTTCTACATAAAATTACACTAGATTTTATAGTGGCTTATATTTGCGATAGCGTGCAATATATGGGTAATATACACACTTATGAAAAAGTGGTCAGGGCAACATTTATAGATAAATAAATCTAAATCATAAACTGCTTTATTTCATAATGAATCATAAACCTAATATGTTGCCAGCAGGTTTAAATCAAGAACCGTTAAAAACAATTAAAATAAATTTAAGAAATAAATTGTTAAATATTAATTAATTTATCTGTTTAGTTTTCTAAATTTATTTACAAATACATTTGTAAATTATGTATTATAAAGAAAATTGCATTATTCATAGTTCTGAGCTAGATATTATTACTATTATTAATGTTATTTATTATTGATTTAAAACTGATCGAGAGGAGAATCTGTTAATGTTGAATTTCCTTACCTCAAGTAAATACTTAGCAATTGATGAAATCAAATTGAATTAGAAAGAAAAATTGGTAAAACACTAGGATAATATATCAATTGTTTTCTTTATAATTCTATTTTATTTTATAAAGTATATACTTAAAAAAATCAATGTTTACTAATAAATCTTGTATCATCTCTCCAAATATTTCATTCTAAATTAATATTAAAAAGTAAATAAAATCTACAGTTTTATTGCAAAAGTCCGCTCTTTTGGAATCTTGAAGAATAGTAATCAAATCATTTTAAAATACTTGCGTGTTTCATTACCAATATACTAAACGTCGTTTGCAATTTAAAACGATATACTTTTATAATAAAATAACAATGACAATCATATTAACGACATAAGTCTTTCTATAATATTTTATCTGTCCGACTATACGTAAAATGAATGAATAAAAAAACGCCGGGATATGTAAACATTGCTCAAATGAAATAAATAAGCGTAAGTTGTATTCAAATATGGATAATGACATAAACGAGGGAAAAAAGTATAATTATATTTATAAAGATTTAAATACACACCCGTTAGCCCTTGTTCTAATTTTATAAATTTTCTGCAGAAATAATATTACAAATTTATAAATATCTATAATTTGATTAATTAATTATGACGGCAAGTTTATAAAATACTTTTAAATTGGACGGTTAGCACCTTTCATCTTTTAAATTACATGCCTGTGGTCAGAACTTAGAGTTGATGAATTATAATTAATCTGATTGGCAGAGATTAATGAACTCACGGTTTAATAATGGGTTGCTTGAAAATGGTCAAAGAGGAAGTTTTTATTGAATCATGCAAATGATGAGGTTGGCGTTGGAATGAGTCCAAGTTTCTAGATTTTCCGGTGTTATCGTCCGGAATGCCGGAATCGTCGGAAAATTTCCAAGATTTATCTCGCAATCTATTATGCTATCTAGTTTGATATTTTTCTTGTACATATCTTAGCCGAAAATAGATGTTATGCCGATACAAATAATGTTATTATTATTATAAACAATATACATGTACGTGAGTATTAAACAAATTTAAATTTATAGTGAAATAAATAATAAAAGAAAAATTATTATTTGATATTATCATCCAAGTGTAAAGAAATATTACTTTAAAGATGAAGAAAAAAGGTCCTAGGTGTCTTTTTCACATTGATTCTTTATTAAAATAAACAACTGGTTGCGGTCACTTAATGAGCATCATCAGGTTACCAGTGGAGACAACAATTAGTTTACCTAACAATAAAGAATCTGTTTGAAAAAGACGCCTAAGACTTTTTCTCTTCACGTTTAAAGTAATAAAAATATAAACTAGCATATTATTTTCGGAAAATTTATTTAAAAGGATCGAGCTAATTTAAAACAACATAATCCACAAATACAAAGATAAAATGACATCGGCAGAAAGTAAAAAATTGCAGGCGATAATTAAAATAAGATATGGCTATGACTGGGCCACAAGTATATAATTACACTTTTCATATAATTTTAGATTGTATGATAGATTAGGTACTAAAGTAATATTTATGTTCACTAATTTATCCAAATAATGACCTAATTTTGTATTATATCCATTTTTATAATTATTCGATTTTAAATTATTTGAATTACTCTGCATATAATGATTGTAGACTGACACCAATTTTCTAATAATTATTTCATTCGAATTTGAATTCACGTTTTGATTAAGCAACTGCGCAAACCAATCACAAATCAATAATACAATCTAATTCTGCGTTTGTGGACAGCAAGGTTATAGCCGCAAATATACGAGCAGGAGAGACTGAAATGTGTTTATTCAAAGCACAATACACTCACAAATATTTAAATGCAAAAAAAACCTTTTTAAGTGACTATATTTCAAGGTAATTTTAACTTTACTGGAAATAATCAGAACAGACTTAATATCAAATGTCAATAGTAAAACAAATATTAATTTTAAAAATTTAACACAAAAATTAAAATTAATATTAACGCTATCAGGCTGTAATCATCATAAAAAATAATTATAATAAAATAGATCATAATGTCCTTTTAGCTCGTCGATAGACAATAATTAATTTTTTATATAGAAATCCTGGATACCTAGATGACTAAGCCGAGGTACTCAAAATATTTTTACTACTCGTATAATTTCACCAAAACATGACGAAATTTGTATTACGAGTATATGAACAATAATCGCAAGATGATTCACATAGTAATACTAAAAATGTTTGATATATTTATTTATGCTACTATCTACATATATTGTAGATAAATTCTGCACATTAGATCATAAATTACTATTATATACAAGGACTGTTCGAGTCCATAAAAGCGGTCAACCCCACTTAACGCACTAGAACAATAGTACATCAGAAGCAATACCATTCATTGAGGTGCTTTGGAACTGTTTTTGTGGTCAGTACACGAAATTTCATTTTAAATTTAATTTGGTTATCTGCTGTGTTCAACAGTATAGTTGATTACGGTCGCTGCAAGAATTACATTGTTTTTGTTGCAGTTGGTCGAAAGTTTGTTGGTTCTCTGGTTCGGAAACTTAGTTACATCGACATTTTCTTTTCGATTTTTTTTTATACAGGGTGTAACTTACATTGTAAAACAAAACTTAAAGATATATGGTATTGGACGCACTGATTATGAATCAAAAAGTATTATGTTAAAACTCGTAAATTGAAAATGGATCTTAACAAATGAGCAGTTTTGGGCCATAAGATTGATTACTTTACTGGGTGTGGTACTCTGCCTAAGCAGATCTCGATAAGTGATATATTTCTTCGCGTGATGTGCGGATGCCAGCCGTCAAATCACGGCCCCCAAAGATGTTAGTGGAGGGGGAGCCACAGGGGTAGATTTAAATTGCTGAAATTTGTTTGATCGGACCAGGGTTCTCAAGATCCACAGATCGACTCGATACCACTGAGCCACCTACCCCACAAGAATTACACAAATATATTCAATAGTTAAAATTAAATAACATTGTACTTTTAAATCTTAAATTAACAAAATTGATTATGGTGTACACTACCAGAATCAAAGATTGACTTCTACTTATATATATTATACAGCAAGTAGATAAATTAATACAGCAAAATTATCATATAATATACATATATGCACATAATACTAAACATGTCCTTGCCGTTTCATAATAATTTTAACATTTCAGAAATAACATATTGTAATAATTATGTAATGATATTATCATTACACTTTATAACAACGTCAAATGAAGTAACTGACAAAGCTAAGACTTTTTAAATGAAAATTCTATATAATACATACTACTCGTTTTTTAAACACAACATTTATTTTCCAACTAAAATTTCAAAAAGTAAGCTAAAAAAGTAACTAACTTGAAACAATCGGATAAATAAAATACTCAATTAAGTAAAATTTTAAAATAAGTAGTGAAGTTATTCTAATTATTTTATAATTAATGTCCGCATATTTCCTTTTATCTAATGAGGATTTTAGTCTTCAAACAAGATAGGTATAATACGTGATATTAACTACTTATAAATTCGAAATATCTCTCTGTTCTAACCAATCTAATATTACAATTTGACTTTTGATGTTTACACTCGTACGTGGCCCAGTTAACAAACTCGAGAACGTAGTGCGAAAAAGAATGTCATATTAAGAGTCCATATCTTCTCGACGATGGGTCTCGCTGGCTTTATATCAACTATTATTTATAACCGCGGTCATATTTCTCGGCGTAATATATTTATGGGTTTTTAGGGAGTACCGAAATTATAAAGTTTTTGAGAGCGTGTGCGGTGTACGTGATTTCCCAAAGCCGCGAAGGTGGAAGCGACTATAGTGCTAGAACTGCAAAACTGCTTTCTCATTGAAGATGTAGTTTATTTTAGATTAAGATGTCAAATAAACTATCTACAAAAATGTTGAAATAAACTGGCTATATATATATGGTAGTTACTATTAAAATAGAAGTAACGATGCAGTGTTTTACTATAAATGAATTATTAAAAAAAAATACTGATATATATATATATATATATATATATATATATATATATATATATATATATATATATATATATATATACCGGGTGGAACATCATACCTGTGTACATAGGCGATTAACATGAAAAAACAGTTTTTCCGTGCGCATTGCTCCCCAAATTATTTTAGCCAAAAATGCTTCAAATAAATGTTGTAGAGCATAAAATTCTGCATCTAAATCAATAAACAGAATTACATTTACATGTGTTATAACGACAGAAATTAAAAAAAATAAATTAATAATTACGTTCAAAATATCAAATAGCCATGGAAGTGAAACAAAAATAGATAAATGCTTGACGTTTTTCTGTCTATTTGATATTTTACCCCCGACAAATTAATCATTCAATAAAATTCATACAAAAAACTCCATACCTATGATTACAATTTAATAATAAATAAACAATTGTACATTTTAATGAAACGTTTATTTCTTATAGGGTTGGTCATGTAAAAATTATAACCTATCTTTTATAATTCAAATATCAAACAATAATTCTCTAAATAAAATAATCACTACAATTTATTATTACAATAAATATTCAAATAAACCTCCATTTTCAGCCAAGCAATAACCAAGTCTATTGTAGAAGGAATGTCGTACATAAGCGAGCTGCCTATTTGTGATTAAGGCGCACTTATCCACGATAGCTTCTCTCAAAGAATTAATATTTAAGATGACCCCATAAAAAATCGCTAGGTGTTAAATCAGGAGATCTGTCAAACGCCAAGCATCTATCTATTTTTGTTTCACTTCCATGGCTATTTGATATTTTGAACGTAATTTTTAATATTTTATATTGAATTTTTGTCGTTATAACGCATGTAAATGTAATTCTGTTTATTGATTTAGATGTAGAATTTTATGCTCTACAACATTTATTTAAAGCATTTTTGGCTAAAATAATTTGGGGAGCAATGCGCACAGAAAAACTGTTTTTTCATGTTAATCGCCTATGTACACAGGTATGATGTTCCACCCGGTATATATATATATATATATATATTAGCTCCAAGGTTAAATTTGAATTCACCTGTTGATTTCCCCAATTTAGAACTACAACTTTTATACAAATCATATTTTTGATAGGTGACTTCCTGGCTATATATATATATATATATATATATATATGTGCAGGAAGTCATCTATCAAAAAAATTGTTTGTATAAAAGTTGTAGTTCTAAATTGGGGAAATTGAACCTTGGAGCTATATTTAACGTCATTTCAAGGTCCAATATTTTTTTTAGATAATCGTATTCTACGGGATGAAACATGAAACTTTTTCTTGAAAAATTTTATCCCTCGTTGAATGAAAACAAAAATTATCTTGACATGACTTTGAATATTAGTTCCAAGGTAAAATTTGGGTTCACCTGTCGATTTACCCGAATGAGATCTTTTAAAGAAGGCATTTTTTTGATAGGAGGCTTCCCTGATGAGATTTTTGAGCAGTCTGTTTAAAATGAGATACCTGTATATATATATATATATATATAAAACATTTCATGCATATTAAATAGCTATAAATAATTTGTAACAAAACTTCCACAACAGTCTATATATACATACTTATTTGAATAAATAGAATGATATTTATGCTACAAATATTTTCGTATTTTGTTGTTCACCCCGTACAAATTATCTCTTAATTCCATAATCCTACAAGAAAATTAATTCCCACCGGTTCTTTGAAGGAAACCAGAGTAAAGATAATGTATTATACACATTACAAATTATAGATCTTTTGCATAACGTCAGAACTTGAACCAAATCTATATATTAAATGTCGTTGGTGTAAATGCGTTACTTGCTCAATTCTCAGACAAATTTGTATTAATTACAAGAAATACGAAGCTACAGATAAACTTATGTTGTCTGTGGATACATACGAATATAAGTAACGACATTCGAAATCATTATTGTTGTTGTTCTACAATTTTGATATTAGATAAGCACCCAGTGTTCGTGCTTTAATAGCAGCTTTCAATATTAAGTTAAGTAAACAAAATACAAATAAATGTAGTAATAATAATAATACTGTTTACATCATAAAATATAATTTAGTGAAAGTGCGTTAAAAAAAATCTATAATTTTTTGCATCATTATCGTCCCTGCAACGTCCAAATTCGTTGTTGTGACTTAAACGCGAACAACCGAGTGTGAGAGTGATAGAGATGTACATACTTGAGTAACAAGCAAGCGCCATGTTTTAACAAAAAATAAACGCGATATAATAATAATAATGTGGCGGCCTCAGCCAATCACATGACCGTCCCTCACCAGTCGCACACCTCAGCCAATCACATGAACGTCCTCCACCAGTCGCACATCTCAGCCAATCACATGAACGTACCTCACCAGTCGCAACAACCAGAGTTCAGCCAATCACATGAACGTCCCCCACCAGTCGTAACAATCAGAGTTCGGCCAATCACGTAAGCGACCCCCACCAGTCGCGTCAGTGATCGGGTATAAAAGAGCGTACCTTGAACAAATCAGTCAGAGTCTTTGGCACTCTCATCCTCTGCTCAATATTTGAGTACGGTTATGGTATGTCGTTGCCGTGCAGTTATGTGCTCCAGTGATAAATTCCAGAATCTCGAGAACTACTGTGAATCTAAACATAAAAACTTGTAAAGTGATATAAGAAAAAGGGACGAATAAGGTTAGTGATATTAAATCAACAGTGACAATTTGGCTAGAGCAGTAAGAACGATTTTTATTACTTATTGCATAGTGACCTTGACAACTGTTGAGCTAATACAGGAATCGGGCGGTGACACGGCGGCTCGCGCCAGTGGCGTAGCAGACGGGAATGACGTCTACTGAGCGAGACGATATTGTGGCACTCACGACGGGTAAAACATCCAGTAAAAATGAGTGATCATTTGAAAAAAATACAGGAACGTCTAAATACAGTTACGCAAGTAACAGGTATAGTGAAAGAGGATCAAGATGTAAAGCAACTCAAAATTCTTAATGAAGAATTAAAGAAAGCAGAAGAAGTAATAATCTTCCTAAGAAAACAAATAGCGGAAAAAAAACAAGATGAGGCAAAACAATCCTACAGTCCGGCAAACTCGGATGAAGAAGAGGAACTAGTCAACCGCGAAACTGCATGGTTACTACCAAGAAATAAGAAGCGCAAAGCCGAATATTCACCTGAGCAAGCTAAGGCAAGCTCACCAGGAAATAAAAACAATGCTCCCAGAGAGATAAAACCACCCCCAGTCATAGTAGGCAACGTGCAGGACTACCAGAATATTAAGCAAAGGCTGAAAACAAAGCAAATAAATTATAATGCTACCCTGATGAATAATAATCAACTAAAAATCAATGTCAACACAGGAGATGAATACAGAGAACTAACCAAAATAATGTGTGAACTTAAACAAGAATGGCACTCCTATGAAAACAAACAGGACAGGCCAATCAGAGTAGTAATAAGAAACTTACACCCATCTTGTAACACTGCAGAAATGGAGGAAGAGCTGAGACAAAAAGGATATAAAATCAGTAAAATAGAAAACAAACTCAAAAGAATAAACAAAGGACAAGAAGTAGAATATGTCAAATTACCGCTATTCGTAGCAACATTTGAGAAAACAGAAGATATCAAAAAAATATTTGAGCTACAATACCTAGCCCAAATGAAAATTAAAGTGGAAGCATGGAAAGCAAGCAAAATGATCCCGCAATGTAAAAAATGCCAAAGATATGGTCACACACAGAAGTTCTGCAATAGAACACCAGTATGCGTAAAATGTGCAGGAAACCACCTCACCGCAACATGCAGTATAACAAGAAACACTCCACCAAAGTGTTCTAACTGCATGGAAGCGCATCCTGCCAACTACCGAGGCTGCATTGTAGCGAAAGAGCTACAAAAAATAAGGCAGCAACAAATACGAAAGAAACAAATACCTGAACAAAAAGCAAGAACCTTCACATCAAAAATAGCGACAGAAGAAGTCGCTTATGCAAATGTTACCAGGGGAAATAATAAACCACAAAATAGAACAGAAGAAGATATAACTATGCAACAAATGATGCAACAGATGATGGCCACGCTAAATAAATTTGGAGAAAGGCTGGATAGACTGGAAGACAGAGTGATGGGAGCAATCCCAAAAGCGAAACAATGAACTATCAAGACTTAAGAATAGCAACCTGGAATGCTAATGGCATCCAAAACAAAAAATCAGAGCTGGAAGTATTCCTACATCAACAACATATAGACATATGTCTAGTATCTGAAACGCATTTGACAAAACAAATGTATATTAAAATTAGAGGCTATAAAATCTACCATACCACCCATCCTGACAACCAAGCGAGAGGAGGTAGTGCGATCATAATCAAGAAATCTATTGACCATTATGAAGAACACCCCTTGCAAAGCGAAGAATATCAACTTACCACTATAGTGATTAGATCTACAAAACAAAACGTTAAAATAGGTGCAGTGTACTGCCCTCCCAGACATAACCTAAAAAATGAAGAATACAAAAGATTGCTACAACATATGGGAGAAAGATTTATAATTGGCGGAGATTTCAACGCCAAGCATACAGACTGGGGAGCAAGACTAGTCACCACTAAAGGACGAGAATTGAGAAAAGCAATAAGAGAAATAGGAGGAAATTTTCATTCAACAGGTAAACCAACTTATTGGCCCACTGACAAAAATAAAATCCCGGATATACTTGATTTCTTTATATCAAGAAAAATCTCACCAAATTTTATGGACACCGAAGAAAACTATGATCTAGATTCAGACCATTCAGCGGTTATCTTAACACTGAGCGAAAAAATAATAAAAAAAGAAGCCAAACCAACTCTTATAAACAAAACCACAGATTGGGCAAGCTTTAGGATAAACATACAAGAAGAAATCAACTTAAACGTTAACCTAAAAACAAAAGAACAATTAGACATTGAAGCAGAAAATTTTACCCGGATAATACAAACAGCTGCATTCAACAATACTAGAGAAATAAAGCACTTGACAAAAGGAGTGAACTACCCGCTTGAAATCCGAAACCTAGTCAGAGAGAAGAGGGCAGCGAGAAGACGGTGGCAGCAGACAAGGCACCCGGATGATAAGAATAACCTTAATAATAAAACGCAAAAACTGAAACGCCAAATCTGCAAATTAAAAGAGGAATCTATGAAAACATTCTTAACAAAATTAACAGCAAATGAGGAAACTGATTATTCTATATGGAAGGCTACAAAAAAAATCAAAAAACCAATAACAATCCCTCCGATCAGAAATGAACAAGGAGTTTGGGCAAGGGAAAATAAAGAAAAGGCAGAGATGTTTGCTAAACATCTTGCAGATGTTTTTACACCAAATGAAGAAAACAATGAGGAGAAACTCGATGAAATTAATAATAACGTATCTAAAGAAATATCGCTTGTAACCCCCAAGGAAGTAGCAGAGGAAATTAAAAAAAATCTAAGTTCGAGAAAGGCACCGGGCTTCGATTTAATTACTGGAGAAATTCTAAAACAGCTCCCAAGAAAAGGCATTGTCATGCTGACGTACCTATTCAATGCAGCTTTCAGAATGAAGTACACACCAGCTAGCTGGAATGTAGCTGAAGTTGTCATGCTCCCGAAACCTGGAAAGTCACCACACGAAGTAAAATCCTATAGACCGATCTCATTATTACCAGTAATCTCAAAAATGTTTGAGAAACTCCTACTTAAAAGATTAAAAACGATTATACAAGAAACAAATATAATTCCAGATCACCAATTTGGATTTAGACAAAGACATTCAACAATTGAACAAGTACATAGAATAACAGATGTAATAGAGAAAGCTCTAGAAGAGAAAAAGATCTGTTCAGCACTATTCTTAGATGTCGCACAAGCCTTCGATAAGGTATGGCATGAAGGACTAATCTACAAACTGAATAAAATGCTGCCCAAACAATTTGTTGAAATACTAACCTCATACATATCCAATAGACTCTTTCGGATCAAGCAAGAAGATGCATACTCGGAACTAAAAGACATAAAGGCAGGCGTACCACAGGGAAGTGTACTTGGACCTGTTCTGTATGTACTATACACTAGCGACATCCCAAAACTAAAAAATACGACACTAGCGACTTTCGCTGACGACACAGCGATATTAGCAACGGGGCAGGACCCGATAACATCTACCCAACTACTACAAACAGCTAGTTGTATCATCCACAAATGGACCAGGAGATGGAAAATCAGGCGTAATGAATTAAAATCCATTCATGTTAATTACACAAACAAAAGAATAAATAACCCCCCATCAATTGAAATAAATGGAACCATAGTTCCATATGAAAACAAAGCAAAATACCTTGGCATGACGCTAGATACTAAATTAAAGTGGAAAGAGCACATAAAAAAGAAAAAGGAAGAACTTAACATAAAATTCAGACAATACAGATGGCTTATCGGAAGACACTCCAATATGTCCTTATATAACAAGACACTGATATACAATCAAATTATTAAACCCACATGGTTGTATGGGATACAACTCTGGGGATGTGCGAAAGATAGCAATATCAAAATGATACAGACCTTTCAAAATAAGGTCCTGCGAGCCATGGTAAACGCACCGTGGTACGTTAGAAATGCAGATATTCACAGAGACCTTCGAATACAAACTGTTAAAGAAGAAATAAAAACGGTTGCTGGTAAATATAAAGCCAGGCTACAAAACCACGAAAACGCGGAAGTTCTCCAGCTTCTGGATAACCAACACAGCATCAGAAGATTGAAAAGGACCAAACCACTCGAACTTGTGTAGTGTAGTGTGTAGTGTTGTGAAAAAGCAGAGCATGTGCGCGAGTATAGAAATTAGAAATAAGCTAAGGACATTGTTGAATGGACTCTAGCAAAATAAGAAACTAGTAATAAGAATTATGAGAAAAAAATTAATGGTTGGTCCTATGGACCAGTTTTAATAAGTATGTATCTTATCTAATACTAAAATACGATACAGATAATAAAGAAAAAAAAAAAAAAATCCTCTGCTCAGCCGCAAGGCCAGAGGATTCACACCTAAGGCGTATCTGTTCTGATTACAAATATAAAAGCTACACGCAACTCCATAGTAATAATAATAATAATGTATTGCTACGTATATATATATATACAAAAAATCAGATGTATTATTTCATATTAATCAATTTAAAATTATTTTACTTAAGCATTATACTTTTGCGTAAGTTTTCGTTTTAGATTTGTATTAACTATCATACAAAATATTTCTCTCTGTGTTATTATATGTTGCAATTACAAAACATAATAGATAATTTGAACATATTAAAATGTATAATATTGTTTTTTATATATATATTTGCAGTCAGATACATACACATTTGATGGAGTGCTCAAATTCAAAATCAATATTGTAACCTGTAAGTATATAAACTTTCAGAGACGCTATACGTAGGATCACAAGTTTAAAAGTTTACAAAATTTTCACATGTGAATTTTCTTCTGAAAGTTATGGAAAAAAATGTATTTTACTTGCAACACGTTAAAGTGATGGAACGTTTAAGAAAGTGCTACCCTCTTCTGCTCCGGCTTTACCGCGGCTAGCTTGAACAGTGGAGACGGCGTGCGGTTCACGTTGCCAAGTGTCCAATGTACAAAAAAAGTAAGAGGGGCGCCAGTTGGCCTGGCGGTTGGTGTACAATACCCAAGAGTCGGCCAACAGACTCCAAGGAGGCCGGAGCAAGGTTTCAAGGCGTACTCGAATCAAACAGCAATAACAACAGGTAACAACGTATATTGCAAACTCCAAATAAACAATACAAAAAAAACCGTAACCGGTGCCTTCGACACTATCGCCGGATTCACCAGCCTGATCCCGTGAATCAGCAGGTTGAAATAAAACTATCGCGTAGTGCGCGGACGCGGAGGCAATTAGGACTCGCGTTAAACAAACAGTTACGCGCTCAACGGAATCACGGGGCATTCGATGGTCGACCACGGAACTCGTGACGCGCTATCCAAACTAAGACGCAAGGCCCTAACCACTACCCGACGTGCGGCTAACTACGGCGACTTGTGCCAACAGTGCACACACGAAAGAAGTAAATCACGCAGACCAGTCTGAAGAAAACAGACGATAATCTCAAGTACGGAGAAAAATAACAAAGTTCAAATGGTGAATTTACAACACAAGAAATATATAACGCAACAACGTAAGTACGCTTACAAATACACATATACAAATAAGCTAAATAGAATATAAGTTGAGACTTAACCTCAACCAAAATAATAAAATAAATAAAATATATTTCGCTTAGCTGCAGGGGGTGAAGGGGTGATGTTGGTTCCTCTGTCAGCCAGCGACTGTCGAGTCGGTCCCCACCACGGAAGACTACGCAGCGCAGGCGCGTTGCTGATGTGTCTGCCACGCAGCGTTTTGATATCCAGTGGCGTAAATCGCCGAACTCGCCGAACTCGCCTTAGCCTTCAGTGTTCTCTAGGACTTTTATCCAGCACGAACACAACAGGAATATAGGAGAAACTCCTTTAATGTTCGATCCAAAAGGACAACCCAAAATTCAACAATAAAAAGCCTGAAAGAGATAGGGAATTAGAATATTCGAATGTGGACAGTACGCTACTAACTTCATACTAAATTGACTTAACTGAAAAACTGACGCTACGTTACTTAAATGAAACCGAATTGACTTTGTACAACATTAAGACTTGAATGCTAAATTGAATGCAGAATAAATGGTTGGATTTAGAATTTTCATTACCTGAGTTGTTGGGCGGCTTCAGTAACAAAATAAATAGGTGGGTCTCCGTAATCCGACAAAGTCGCAGAATATTAAATTCTCAAACGGTTGCGCTACTTTCTTTAAAATCCAGACTACTCTGTTTGTAAAACTCATCCAAAAAAAAAAACCACGTTTTACCTCCCAAAAAAATAGTAGCACGACCCAGACTCACGATATCTACTTATCTACTGACTTAACTTGAAAATACTTTTAAAGTCATGAAAAATCCTGATGGTACTTAACAGTAAGAGAAAGAGACGCAGAATTCAACACGCGATGGCTGTCCACAATTCAAAGTTCGCAATTCCTATCTCTCCGACGACAGTATTACTCCCCCGCTTCGACGGTTGCGGCACCGAGGCGCCATACCAGAACGAAGGAACAAGAAAACGTAACAAACTCTCCCCCTACTTATCCAGGAAATTTTCTTGAAAATTTCCGACAAGAAAACTCTACAGAAGAAGAAAGTGAAGAAGAAAAAAAAGATGTAAGTACTGCGCAAAAGAAAATAAAACTAAATCAAGACGAGTCTTGTTCAGCCTCAGGATGAGCCTTGAGGTCCTTGATATTCCAATTCCCAGGGAGTACGGTGCCCTTCACGTCCTTCAATACGTAAGTATCAGCTGCTATATGTACCATAAATGGACCTAAATACTTTGCAGCCAACTTCGACGCGTCCGATAGAACATAGTTCCTACGCCACACCAGCTGGTTGTCATACAGGATGACGTTACGATGTCGTAGGTCGTAGCGGGCTTTCGACTTTACGTAAGAAGCTTGCAGTCTCTTCCGTACGTCCTGATACAGTTTCGCGTAACAATACGAACGTTTTAACTGTCTCTCTTCATTCACAGGCTCCACAGTGTCCTCCTCAGCGGGTTGGTGCCATTCGCCTGATAGCTGCATATGCCGTCCAAAATTTATGAAGTAAGGGCTCACTCCAGTGACTTCGTGCACAGCCGTCCTTACGGCACAGCCAATCTGCGGCAGATAATCATACCACGTGCGGTGATTATCGGACACGTACGACACCAACATGGTCTTTAATACCCTGTTGACGCGCTCCACCGGGTTTGCCTGCGGATGATAGAACGAGGTGTACCTACTTTTTACCTGATATTTCGTCAGAAGGCGCTGGTACTCGTGCGAACGGAATTGTGTCCCATTGTCGGAGATGACAGCTCTAGGAACCCCAAAGACTAAAAATACATGTTCCTCCAATGCCTTCACGATCGAGGTTGCCTTAGCTTGACGCAGCGGAAAGAACATGGCAAACTTACTAAAAACGTCGTAGACGGACAGAATAAACGTAAAACCCTTCGACGGCGGCAGTGGACCAACCAAATCAATGCTGATCACCTCCCATGGTTTGGTAATGGTGGAATGACCTCCCATGCGCCCAGGTGCAGCTCTTTGTACCGGCTTTGACTTGATGCAGATCACGCAGCCCTGGACATACCGAGCGACGTCTGCCTTCATCTTCGGCCAGTAATAGCGTTCCGCCAACCGATGGAACGTTTTAAACGCTCCCAAATGTCCACTTGTCGGTACGTCGTGACATTCCCTAATTACATCCTTCCGCCTTTCCTTCGGCACAATTTCCTTCCACTGTTCCCTATCCTCAACTAACCCTGAATAAGTATTTTTAATGAACTTATATAATTTACTATCCCTAATGCAATAATCTGGATAGTGAAGCGAATCCTCCCTAACCAGTTTTGCCATTTTTAAAAACCATGCATCTTTCACACCATCAACATTCACACTAATATCATCCACGATCGGTACAGCACGAGATAACGCATCCGGAACAACATGCTCTTTTCCTTTGCGGTGCACAATTTTAAAATTATACTGCTGCAATCGCACCGACCATCTAGCTAAACGACCTGAAGGGTTTTCTAGCTTATGTAACCATAACAAGGAGTAATGGTCTGTAATCGCAGTGAACTCCGTGCCCTCCAAATACGGACGTAACTTCTCTATCGCCCACAGAAGTGCCAACAGTTCTTTTTCTGTCGTCGAGTAGTTCCGTTCCTGCCGCGTCAATGAGCGAGACAGATAACAAATGACTTTCTCACCATCGTCATGTTGTTGACTCAGCACAGCACCAAGTCCAAAATTCGATGCGTCAGTCTGCAGAACGAACTCTCTGTTAAAGTCGGGACATGTCAGAATTGGAGCAGACACCAGGTGAGTTTTAATGTCCTGCCAAGCCTGATCACAACGGTTGTCCCACTTAAATGTAGAATTTTTCTTTAGAAGACTAGTGAGCGGAGCGATGACCGATGAAAAATGTGGCACAAAACGACGGTACCACGACGCCATTCCAACCAACCGACGAACCTCAGATACCGATTTCGGCACTGGAATGTTTAAAATGGCACGAACCTTGTCTGGGTCAACGTAAAGACCGCGCTTGTTCACCACGTATCCCAAATACTTCAACTCATCTCTACAAAAATGACACTTATCGCGCCCTAACGTCAGTCCTGCGTCACGAAGTCGATTGGAGACTTCCTCCAGTATTTCCAAGTGTTTATCAAAGGTAGACGTAACTATGACGATGTCGTCTAGGTAAACGAATACGTGTGGATCCAAGTCTGTACCAATAACGGAGTTAATAAAGCGTTGCCATGTTGCAGGTGCACTGTGCAGGCCAAAAGGCATGCGTCTGAATTGGAATAAACCACGATTTGGTACGGTGAAAGCTGTGTATTGCTTTGCATCTTCCGCAACAGGTATTTGCCAATAGGCGGACTTAATATCCAACGACGTGAGATACTTTGCATCACGTAACTTGTCAAGCGTATCGGAAACATACGGAATCGGGTAGGCATCGCGACGACTAACTTTGTTTAATTTCCTAAAATCCACGCAGAATCTATACGTACCATCCTTTTTAGGTACTAGCAGAATTGGAGACGACCATGGGCTCTGCGATTTCTCCACAATCCCATTTGCCAACATAAAATCTAGCTCGCTGTTGACATGCTTCTGCATCGCAGGAGAGATTGGATAGTAGCGTTGCTTGATCGGCTCGCTATCCGTATAAATTTTAAGCTCAATCCTGTTCGTACATCCTATCCGATCCTTATCCATTCCCATAAACATTTTATCCACGACCTCCGATAATCTACCTTCCTGCTCCACTGACAAATGGCTACGAGGATAAATCGCGTCAACTGAAACTGCCGGTAAGTGAGAAAATGACCATTCCCCGCGACGAAGATCTGGCACAATGCCCATAATTTTCCAAAAATTTGCCCCTAAAATCAACAGATGCGGTAGTTCCGGCACGACGAGAATGTCAATGACTCTCACACAGTCACGTAACCGAACTGGGACCGAGATACTTCCGATGCTAGCGCAACGTTGTCCATTCGCGACGGTGCAATGCATGAATGATTTCTGTAATGGTAAGTGAAAGCTACTTAAAATTTCCCAACCCATTTTCCCGACGATTGTGCATGATGCACCCGAATCTAATAATCCTTTAAATGAGTTCTCGAATATAAAAACTTCTAAATATGGGCGTTCGTCACCCTGAACATGAGCTAAAATAAATTCCAACCGTGCATCGTTTATAGAGGTCGCTGTGTTTGATTGTCGGTGCCGTTCACGACCACCTACGGCATCCGTCTGGCGTTTCCCGGACGACAATTCGGACAAGAATTGCTGGTAACGTCAGGTTTACCACAATTATAGCAATAAAGCTTGCGTGGAGCATTGCATTTTATAGCGAGATGCCCTGCTTTGCCGCAATTCCAACAGCGGCGAGAACTGATATTGCTGACGGTAGTCACGCGAGCTGAAGAAGCTGAAGAAGTGGATATATGCGAGGGTGAGGCAGCGTCAACATAAGCTAAATCTGGCTCTAATGATTGGATTTTTCTAGGTGGTGGCGTAAAACATTGAATGGACTCTTTCCTCTGATCGAGTCTCCTACAAAGCCGTTGCAATTCGGTGGCTGATTTCACTTCGACCAGCGCTAGTTGGTTCTGGTAAAACGGTAGAATATTACGAAGTAGTATGCTGACCTTGTACTCGTCTGACAGCCTAGATTTTAACCTGGCGAATAACAATGTCATACTCGCAAGATATTCCCCTATCGATTCATCTGGACCTTGAGTCCGACGCTTGATTTCCTCGAAAAGTTTTTCTTCGTAATTGACTGGCAAGAATTCTTCCCGCAGTCCCTCCACAAGCTCATCCCAAGTTCGATACAAGTGTCGATTTGCCCTAAACCATACCAAGGCACTACCTTCGAATAAATCTATCGCCGAAACAATTAATTGCGACTTAGTGACATTACGCGCCCTACGCAATTCCTCCACACGCTCAAGAAATGCGTTAATTGACATTTGTCTCCGATCAGCACTAAATTTAATTCCCCATTTCTCTACTGGAACAGATTTACCGCCTAACCTAGCCCTCTCACTCACCGTTTCGCCCTCTGACGAATCTGAGTCTGACCCGGACAATTTCAGCTCGGCAAAGGATGCGTCTACTAACGGATTAACTAAGGTGGATGAGTGCTTCACCAGTTTTGCTTTCGCCAAGAGATTTGATTCTAATGTGACAATTTTCAGTTGGATCTGCGCCCGCTTTTTGACTTCGTCATTGTTGGCTGGCATGCAACGAGAAGCTCGACCTACTGCTTGTGCTATCTTAGTTTCGATCTTCTTGTATGCTGACGAATTTTTCACATCCGTAAATGCGCTAATTAAATCAGAAATTTGTTGTATTTGTCCTTCCAAAGCTGCGTGATCCTCTGCGAAGGCAAACGGATAATCAGGAAAAACAAAACTAGAGCTTTTCTCCAATTTGAGCAACGCACGGAGCGATTGTCTCATGAACTCAACCGTACCGACCTCATCAACACCTCTGAGCTTTAGCTCATAAACTAACTCATCCTTGCCTAGCCTATTTATCTCCATTTTAACCTCCATCGTACGAGAATTCAATGATAACCAAATGTAAAATAAAACTAAAGTTAATTTCGAAACTAGTTGTAGAATAATTTCCACACCAAAAATTTAATTCCCTAAATAAGAGCCAAGTTCCAAGTACGAGCAAAAAAAAAAATCACAAAAACGAGCCAAACATGAAAACGACAAAAACAAAATGGGGCCCCACGTTGGGCGCCAAACTCTTTTCCTACCCTCTTCTGCTCCAGCTTTACCGCGGCTAGCTTGAACAGTGGAGACGGCGTGCGGTTCACGTTGCCAAGTGTCCAATGTACAAAAAAAGTAAGAGGGGCGCCAGTTGGCCTGGCGGTTGGTGTACAATACCCAAGAGTCGGCCAACAGACTCCAAGGAGGCCGGAGCAAGGTTTCAAGGCGTACTCGAATCAAACAGCAATAACAACAGGTAACAACGTATATTGCAAACTCCAAATAAACAATACAAAAAAAACCGTAACCGGTGCCTTCGACACTATCGCCGGATTCACCAGCCTGATCCCGTGAATCAGCAGGTTGAAATAAAACTATCGCGTAGTGCGCGGACGCGGAGGCAATTAGGACTCGCGTTAAACAAACAGTTACGCGCTCAACGGAATCACGGGGCATTCGATGGTCGACCACGGAACTCGTGACGCGCTATCCAAACTAAGACGCAAGGCCCTAACCACTACCCGACGTGCGGCTAACTACGGCGACTTGTGCCAACAGTGCACACACGAAAGAAGTAAATCACGCAAACCAGTCTGAAGAAAACAGACGATAATCTCAAGTACGGAGAAAAATAACAAAGTTCAAATGGTGAATTTACAACACAAGAAATATATAACGCAACAACGTAAGTACGCTTACAAATACACATATACAAATAAGCTAAATAGAATATAAGTTGAGACTTAACCTCAACCAAAATAATAAAATAAATAAAATATATTTCGCTTAGCTGCAGGGGGTGAAGGGGTGATGTTGGTTCCTCTGTCAGCCAGCGACTGTCGAGTCGGTCCCCACCACGGAAGACTACGCAGCGCAGGCGCGTTGCTGATGTGTCTGCCACGCAGCGTTTTGATATCCAGTGGCGTAAATCGCCGAACTCGCCGAACTCGCCTTAGCCTTCAGTGTTCTCTAGGACTTTTATCCAGCACGAACACAACAGGAATATAGGAGAAACTCCTTTAATGTTCGATCCAAAAGGACAACCCAAAATTCAACAATAAAAAGCCTGAAAGAGATAGGGAATTAGAATATTCGAATGTGGACAGTACGCTACTAACTTCATACTAAATTGACTTAACTGAAAAACTGACGCTACGTTACTTAAATGAAACCGAATTGACTTTGTACAACATTAAGACTTGAATGCTAAATTGAATGCAGAATAAATGGTTGGATTTAGAATTTTCATTACCTGAGTTGTTGGGCGGCTTCAGTAACAAAATAAATAGGTGGGTCTCCGTAATCCGACAAAGTCGCAGAATATTAAATTCTCAAACGGTTGCGCTACTTTCTTTAAAATCCAGACTACTCTGTTTGTAAAACTCATCCAAAAAAAAAAACCACGTTTTACCTCCCAAAAAAATAGTAGCACGACCCAGACTCACGATATCTACTTATCTACTGACTTAACTTGAAAATACTTTTAAAGTCATGAAAAATCCTGATGGTACTTAACAGTAAGAGAAAGAGACGCAGAATTCAACACGCGATGGCTGTCCACAATTCAAAGTTCGCAATTCCTATCTCTCCGACGACAGTATTACTCCCCCGCTTCGACGGTTGCGGCACCGAGGCGCCATACCAGAACGAAGGAACAAGAAAACGTAACAAAAGATCCGGATTAAAAAAATGTATAAAATGTGCGTTGATCAATTTATTCATATTTTAAAATAGTTGACTAGATCAGTTACTTGGGTTATAGACAGAGATATATGTATTTTAGTTTTTTTTTACTTTTATCATTACTTATAAAAATTTCCCAAAATTAACGCAAGATTTGAATTTGTCGCCAATTGTGAAGTAAATTATTGGCAACACTGAAAAGATATATTTGATAGCTGAGAGTTTAGCGTTAGAAAAAATGAAGCGTTACACGATACAACAACGTATTTTCATTAGTGAACAATATCTCAAAAATAATGAAAGTTTGGCTGCCACAGTTTGAAAATTTCATTCAAAATATAGTCGGATTTATGTTTTAACTAGATCGTGTGATTTAACACCATTTTTTTTATGGGGATATTTGATGTCAAAGGTCTTTGTCAATAAGCCCACAACCGCCCCTACATTACAGGAGAAAATTAAACGCTGCATCAACGAAAATCAGCCACATTTATGTAGACTGGTCATGGTAAATTTCGACAAAAGAGTGGGTATGTGCCAGCGAAGCCATGGAGGCCATTTTCCCCGATGTGTTATTCCGTAAGTAACCCTATCATATATGTTTTATGATAAATAAATAAATCATAATCTAAAGACTAAAAACAGTGTTTTCTATTTAATTCAAATCTTGTGTTAATTTTGAGATATTCTATGATCTGTACTTTATTGACGTTATTAGCTGTATCCAATTTTCCAGTTCAATATCCTATTTTGAAATAATTATCTAAATTCTAAATTAATAATCACTTAAAAAGCTTCATCTCTGAGATTGTTTTCCATTTTGCTGCAAAGCAATGAATAATGCAAGTTCTTCGCCCCGAAGAACAAAAATGTAGGAAGTTTCTACGAATGCAATTTCTACATTAAATCTTTCAGGTATGTAAAGCTTTAGGCAACTCAAACATTGTTCAGAAGAGCGACAATTTGTTTTTAGATCATTGCGGATATTATTTAGTGTTTTTTTAACCTTCGTACTACCGAGTACCCCAACTCAGATTTTTTTCACATTTTTCCCTTTAACTTTTTTATTCGTGTAAATTAGTTCAATTCAAGTATGTAAAATTTAGGGACACTGGAATATATTGTTGAAAGTTTTAGTTAAAGAAAAAAATTATAATCGTTTTTACACAACAAAATATAGCTGGGGTACAAAAGAACCCCACATGGTATTTCGTGTCATTCAAATTTGTAACTTGATTTTTCTTGTTTGGTTCCGTATTTTGGCTCGTGTTTCGGTGACTTCTCTTGAAAAAATAAAAGTAAGTAAATTTTGTATATGTTGGGGGATTATTTGAGATGTTTTATATGATTTTATTTATTTATTTTCCAGAAATATGGAAGTTTCACGGCAACCTAAAGATCCCGCGAACCTTACTGTTGAAAAAATGGAAATGTATTTATATGGTGATGCAGACATTGGGGAACATCTATTTCAGATGCAGGAGGAAAGTGATATTGAAGATGATCATGTTGAAGAGATAATTGATGAACTTGATGCGATTGAAATACCGGATGAATTTGAGAATATTGCTTATAACGAAACATCAGCATCTGAACCGCAAAGGATGGCACGATTTGGCGCAAACGACCTTTCAGGCAATTTCAGGAAACCCACTAGGCCTTACACAGAAACGTGAAAATTTTCAAAATAGGTCTGAGACATTCTCTCTTTTTATTTATGATGATATAAAGAACTAATACTTTTATTATTATTATTGCCTGATAGGTCGTTTGCGCCAAATCGTGCCATCCTTTGCGGTTCAGATGCTGATGTTTCGTTATAAGCAATATTCTCAAATATTATTCGAAGATACAACGAAGATCCGAATATACAAAGACATATAAAACAATATATGATAACTGTTGTTCCAGATTTGCAAAATAATCCGCGGCCACAATCGGCAAGCATTTCGGGGCATTGTGTTCCTTGTCTTCGACGAAATTACAGGAAGACACGTAATAAATGTGAAAAATGTGGTTTATTTATATGTTTAGACCATAGTAAAAAGTATACCATCTGCAATGCCTGCGGAGAATAAATGTAACAACGTTTTATAATTAATATGACAAAAACTGTATTTACTCTATATTTGTAAATTCTTTTTCCTGTAATTATTGTTATATTTTATCAATACAGTTAATTATTGTTATATGGGCTTATTTGATGATAAGTAACAACACTGTCATGTTTTTTCCCCAAAAAGTTAAATAAAAAGCTGGGGTACAAAATTACCCCACATGGTATGTCGAGGTTGTCGAAACACTCGGTAGTAGGAAGGTGAAATAAGTAAGTGTGTCTCGACGCATAAACAATTAAACATGCCGGTACACACAATTTATTTCATCTTCGCCGCTTGGTGCGTCGCAAATGGGCTAAATAGTTTTATTATTTAAGGGTAGTATAAAACCCAAGATTTCGTACCTAGCTAAGTGCTAAGATGAACCGCTGGGTACTTTCCCAGGCCCACGCTTTCATCCCCAGCTAGCTTTCACCCCTCCCCCCACCTAGGGGGTATTCGCCGCGACACTTCTAGTTCGTAAGAATAAAAACAGTTCTCTATGTTCCATGTTATCTAATTACCTAATTATCTCTACATATTTTTTGTTTGTTATTTTGTGTTAAATATTTTTGTGTGTTGCTTTATGAAATATATTATTGTACAAAACCAGCAAGTGTATTTAATTCAAAGATACGCAGCACGAACCTCAACATATGGTCCTTCGAGCTGAATCTGTGCTAGTGCAACTACAGCATAGTCCATCACATCATCTACAAGAGCAGCCTGTCCTGTGAACATCCACATCGCAAGGAGTGCCGCTACAACCACGGTCCACGACTTCAGCGAAGCTAGTTCAGGTTAGACTCCAATCGTTCACTTCGCCATTGACCTTTTAAATTCCTCAAACCCCTTAATTATTTCACCTCAAAAATGGCGGAACAAGCCAAAACACAATTCAAACGAGGCGTTATCAAAGGTACAGTTACGCGATTTGAAACCTATCTCAAGACACTAGATTCAACAAACATAGATATTCTCGAATTACAAGATCGAAGATCAAACTTCCAACAAATTTTGTCTCAATTCAACGAGATTCAAAAAGATATAGAGTTGCTCGAAATTTGCGAAACACCAGAAACATCATTAGAAGAGCGTGTGATATTTGAATCACAGTACTACTCGCTGAACAGCAAAGTCGGGAAATTATGCTCGGAAAACGCCACCAGTAGGTCATCATTGACATCGGGATCTTCAAATACAGCACGACGGCAACAGTTACGTTTACTTGAAATTAACCTACCTATTTTTTCCGGCAAGTATGAGGACTGGTATAATTTTTATAACACGTTCGATTCGGTTATTAATTCCAATGCAAACTTATCAAAACTTCAAAAACTGCACTATTTGAAATCGCTTCTTCGTGGCGAAGCTTCGGAAGTTCTGTCGCCATTAGAAATATCTGCAGATAATTATGATTGCGTATGGGATCTACTCAAGTCTAGATACGACAATAAGCGGATTATAATGAACAAGCATATTCAAGCTATTCTTAATCTACCTGCAATGGCAAAGGAAAATTGTGTAGCTCTTCGAAAAATTTTCGACGGTGTCATAAACCACATTCGCATCTTAAAATCTCTTGGCCGGTTGACACTTGGGATGACATTATAATTTACACCATTCCAATGAAACTAGATTCAAACACTGTTAAGGAATGGGATTCGTCATTAGATCAAAGCGTACTTCCGTCATTGGAATGCCTTACATCATTCCTATCTAAAAAATGTAATATATTAGAAGCAGTCAGCGGAGCGCCGCAAGTCACAAACAGCGGAAATAAATTTCAAGGATCACGCAGATTTTGCTCGCTACAGTTATCATAGACGTCCGGGACGCCAGTAGTCATAATCATAGTTATCGAGCGCTACTGGACTCGGGATCACAATCATGCTTTATCACCGAATCATTTGCAAGTCAACTAAAACTTCCACTGATCCCCGTAAATATACCGGTCACAGGCATAAGCAAAATGCGCTCAGAGATCTTATCAAAAATCAATATCACTTTTAAATCTCGTTATAACTCGTTCAAGAAAAATATTGATTGTCTGATTCTAAAGCGTATTACCGGGATCTTACCATCAAATACAAAATAAAAAATAAATAAATAAATATATCATCACGCCTTTTACCCATTACTGAGTGTGGCACTCTGCTGTAAGCAGATCTCGGTAAGTGATATATTTTTTCGCGTGAAGTGCAGTTACCAGCCGTCAAATCACGGCCTCCAAAGATATTAGGGGTAGATTTTTTACATTGGTGAAAATACGGTCGATATAAGTAAGGTAAATATCCCACACAATATTCAATTAGCAGATCCGCAATTCCATGAAGCTCAGTTGATCTGTTAATCGGTGCCGAAGTATTCTGGTATCTTCTGTTTGCGTCACAAATCAAACTAAGAAAAGCTCAACCTACCTTCCAGAAAACGCAATTAGGCTGGATTATCTCCGGACCGGTATCTAGAAAAATATCTACAGTCGCAACTGCCTGTAATTTGGCCGTCGATGCGCAGATAAATGCAAGATTGACTAAGGTTTAGTATATCGAGGAATACTCAGTAAGGCCACAATTCTTACTTGACGAAAAGCTCTGTGAAAAACACTTCTTAAGTACAGTCAGTAGGAATGATGAAGGTTGCTTCATCGTACAAATTCCACTCAAAGAAAATGCACTTCAGTCGCTAGAAAATTCCAGGACATCAGCGGAAAAACGTTTATTCTCACTTGAACGTGAATTTAACAAGGATCCTGATTTTAAGAAAAAATATACCCCATTCATTCATGAGTTCCTTTCCTTTAACCACATGAGACCTGCTCCTCCGGAAGCCAATAAAATTCCCATATTTCCTACATATTATTTGCTTCATCACGCGGTAACGAAACAAACAAGCTTAACTACAAAGCTTCGAGTCGTTTTTGATGGCTCTGCTCAATCATCTAGCGGAATTTTATTAAACGATATTCAAATGACTGGCCCGCCACTACCACAAGACTTGCTTTCCATAGTCATGCGTTTTCGCATACGAAAGTTTGTCATGACCGCCGACATCGAAAAAACATTTCGGCAGATCCTTATTGACCCGCCGCAGCACCGTTTGCAACGTATTTTATGACGTGATGATCCAAGTGAGGAAATAAAGACATATGAACTTGTAACGGTAACATACGGAACGGCGTCGGCTTCATTTATAGCTATTTGATCACTACGTCAATTAGCTGTCGAAGAACAAACAAATTTTCCGGTTGGATCAGAAATAGCGTTACGCGATTTTTATGTAGACGACCTCATAACCGGTGCTAACAACATAAAAGATGCTCTACAAATTCAATCAGAACTTTGTGACATGCTCATCAAAGGTGGATTTCATCTACGAAAATGGATATCCAATTGTTCGACGTTTACAAAAAACTTAACTAATGAATTTGAATTCAACACCGTTAACTTAGACAAGGAGCAAAGTGTCAGCACCCTCGGACTTCAATGGAATGCTCAGCATGATGTCCTAACATTCTCACTACCTGAGCTCTGCAAAATTAAGAAGGTTACTAAGCGAATAATCTTGTCAAACATAGCCCAAATCTTTGATCCTTTTGGCATAATCGGACCAATGATTGTAAATGCGAAACTTATTTTGCAACAATTATGGCAAATCCAAATAACCTGGGACGAGTCAATTCCTGCATCGCTGTACACTAGATGTATTAAGCTTGAAGGCCATTTGAACGAACTAAAAAATCCTTGTTGTGTGATGCAATTGGAGAACATTACGCAAATTGAACTACATGGATTCTCAGATGCTAGTGAACAAGCATACGGCGCCTGCATTTATATAAGAATATCTAATCAACACGGTCAACATTCTCCCTCATTATTATATTCAAAATCTAGAGTAGCTCACTTAAAACACATTTATATGCCAAAGCTGGAACTTTGCGGCGCACTACTCTTAGCAAGATTAATGAACAAGACAGCTACCGCGATAAACATATTTAGCAGTCGCATGTGCTTCTGGACAGACTCCACGATAACGCTAGCGTTGATAAAATCTCCATCACGTAAATGGAAAACCTTCGTCGCTAATCGTATCGGCGAAATTCAAGGATTATCGAATCCATACGACTGGCATCATGTATGAACCTCTGAAAATTCTGCGGACATCATCTCCAGAGGTTCTGAATTAGAGACGCTAATTAAAACGGATCTTTGGTGGCATCGTCCAGCCTGGTTGTCGCAAGATTACACAGATCAAATTAATAATTCAAATACTCTGGCATGTGGTTACGAAATACCGGAGCAGCGATGCGTGTCCATTCATCACACCGCTCAAATGGAAAAGATCAAAAAATTTTAATATTCCAATTTTACCAGGCTAACTCGAATAACCACGTATTGTCTGCGTTTCATCAAAAACTTAATAACTAGTATTTCACCATTCGTTGAAAGAGCCACGGGTCCGTTATCGTTGACGAGCTTAAAGCAGCTACCAACAACCTAATTAAGAACTTACAAACTACGTGTTTCCCTGAAGAACTACGCAATCTACAACAGAATGGTTACATAAAGATAAATAGCAAGTTATTATCATTAGATCCATTCTTAGATGATAATGGAATAATAAGAGTGGGTGGACGATTAAAGAATGCCTCAATTCCAATATCGCAAAGGCATTCCATTGTCATTCCAAGACACATGCTTTCACCAAATCGAGCATGAACATTTGCGTCATCAGCATGCGGGCTCGCAGGTAGTTCTGTTTGCAATTAGGGAACAATACTGGCCATTAGGCGGTAGAAGCTTAGTGCGGCAGATTATCCGGAAATGTGTCATCTGCTTTAAGAACAAACCACGAAGTGTTCAGCCGTTTATGGCAACCTTCCACGACAGCGAGTCACATCCTCACATCCATTCACATCATATGGTGTTGATTATTTCGGCCCTCTCAGCATTCGCGAGGACTAAAAAAGAAATTACAAAACCTTCAAGGGATATGGTGCAATATTTGTATGCTTCGCAACGAAGGCGGTGCACTTGGAACTCGCCACCGATTTATCAACGGAAACATTATTGAGCGCAATAAAGAGATTAATAGCTCGCAGAGGAAAACCACGTCACATATACTCAGACAACGGGACAAATTTCATGGGCGCGAACCACGAACTCCGAAGCCTTCAGGACATGTTTAGCAGAGATGCCAGTAAAAACAAGATCATCTCAACCATGGCTGAGAACAATATTAACTGGCACATCATATCTCCAAGTGCGCCACATTTCGGCGGTCTTTAGGAAGCAGTCGTAAAATCCACCAAGCACCACATACGCCGTGTCGTAGGTAACGCTTTATTAACATACGAAGAAATGTATACCTTCCTTGTTTTTGTTTTTTTTAGAGATGCATTAACATCAAATACCGAGCCTGACATTTCCGGTATTGGTAATAATCGCTTGTCACGCTGGCAACATGTCGAACTTCTACGCCAGCATTTTTGGTCTCGCTGGTCAAAGGCGTACTTAACGCAGCTGCAGGTACGTGGTAAGTGGAAGTCCAAGAAGGAGGTGGATCTTCAACCAGGCCAAGTGGTCATCATTCGCGAGGACAACCTTCCTCCGCTTCAGTGACACATGGGCCGCATTAAGCAGATCTACACAGGAAGTGATGGTATCACGAGAACAGCCACCATCCGCACGGCCTCGGGCTCTTTCAAAAGACCAGCGACAAGGCTGTGTCCCCTCCCCCTAGACAATTAGTGATAGTGTTCAGTGTTTTTGTGTCGTTCTGTGTATTGAAATTGAAGCCTTTCAAGGCGGGCGGTATGTCTCGACGCATAAACAATTAAACATGCCGGTACAAACAATCTATTTCATCTTCGCCGCTTAGTGCGTCGCAACTGGGCTAAATAGTGTAGCGAGTACGGCCCTGTTCCGTCTGGAACAGTCGACATGTCTGCTGCACGATTCACCGCTGTCTCAGACGCAATAGACAGGTCCGTACCTGTTCGCTCTGCGTCATGCTTTTACCGTGTGCCAGAAACTCTCGAATATTCTCGAATACATTGTTGCAGTATATAAAGGAGAGTTTCGGCCGGGAAGAGGCATTCTGTATTCGAAGTGTGAACAGTGCAAGTCTTAGTAGTTGTACTACATTAGTTTCGTTTTAAATAAATATTTTGTTAGTGTTTTCATTACTCGTGTTTTATTTCACCGAACCCGAAATTGTAATAAACGTTACAATTGATGTCAGGTGTGGGGTTGTGTTTTGTGAATTAAAAGTGAAGTTTAAGTGCAAATAAATAAAAATGGGTTCGAGAAAAGTAAATCTAAGTGATTTAAAAGTGACTGATCTCAAGAGAGAATTAGAAGAACGTGATCTGGATACTACAGGCAAGAAAAGTATACTGCAAGAACGACTTCGACAATTTTTGGTTGAAGCTGGTGAAATAGCGGATAATTATGAATTCGAAATTCCGGGCGATTTGGACTCCATTTCCAAAAATCTGAAAGAACTTATGGAAAATTCCAAAACTCTGAAGGAGGAACTGCAGGAAAATTCCAGAAGTTTGGAAAATAAATTTGAAGAAAATTCTAGAAGTTTGGAAGCCAAATTGGAAGTGAGTTCCAGAAATACCGAAGAAAATTCCAAAAATCTGAAGGAACTTATGGAAAATTCCAAAACTCTGAAGGAGGAACTGCAGAAAAATTCCAGAAGTTTGGAAAATAAATTTGAAGAAAATTCTTGAAGCTTGGAAGCCAAATTGGAAGTGAGTTCCAGAAATACCGAAGAAAATTCCAAAAATCTGAAGGAACTTATGGAAAATTCCAAAACTCTGAAGGAAGAATTGCAGGAAAATTCCAGAAGTTTGGAAGCCAAATTAGAAGAAAATTCAAAAAGCTTGGAAACTAAATTAGAAGAAAATTCCAGAAGCTTGGAAGCTAAATTTGAAGAAAGTTCCAGAAGCTTGGAAACGAATTTAGAAACAAAATTTGAACAGAAGTTTGAAAAAATTGATGAACATTCGAGAAATTTTGAAGAAAAATTTAAAGAAAAAATTGAAGAAATCGAAGCAAGATTGGCAACATTGAATCACGAACAGCCAAATGTTCAACAAATTCACGACTTGATTCAGAAAACTCCATCTAGTGCCCAGCCATTAAATAACGAGAAAGTTGAATATTTAGTGACAGACGAGAAAGAATCACTGCGTAGATTCCACATGAAACCACCAGAATTTGATGGCAAGGTATCTTGGCCTAATTATTACGCCCAATTCGAAGCTGCTGCAGTATCTAATGGGTGGTCATCATCTGAGAAGGCAACGGCCTTGATAATTGCGCTGCGTGGTGACGCAGTGGATATTTTGCAAACAATCCTTCCAGAAGAACGGCAGAACTATCATCAACTAGTGAAGCGCTTGGAAATGCGTTATGGACATGCACATATGCAGCAAGTGTATCACTTGCAGCTGAGAAATAGATGTCAGAAATCAAACGAGACTACAAGAATTTGAATCTGATATCGCTCGTCTAGTTCGCCCCAGATAGTGTGTGTGTGTGTTGGAACGACTGGCTGTGCAAGGCTTCATTGATGGTCTCCGAGATAAAGAAACCAAGCGGGCCCTGATTCTGGCTCGTTCAAGTAACCTGTCCATTGCCTTGGCCAGCGCATTGGAATTCGAGGCGGCAGAACACGCTTCAAGACGACAAGGAAATATTCGCACAATAGAGGGCGTGGAGGAGAATCATAATGAGTCTATGGAGGAAACAGCACGGCGTGTCATGACTGAGATGTTGCCAAAGAAGAGACAACTTCGATGCTGGAACTGCGGTGAGCTAGGGCATGTGCGAAGCCGCTGCGGGGAACAAATAAAGAACAAGGCAGCGGAAAACTAAAGCGGGTCGACGCAAGGGGGCGAACGCCGATCCATCATAAAGATGCCCTGGAGCTAACTAGACATGTCGCATCCCTACAACCTAGACTAAATAGCATCTTTGTGGATGGGTTGATCGACGGGAAACCACATACCTTGCTGATTGATACAGGTGCGACAAAAACCATCATTAGACCTGATACTCTCAAGAAACCGATGACGATTTAATCAACAAAATGGCGACTGCGCACAGCAACAGGAGCCGCGGCTACCATCCATGGCGAAGCAGACATTACCGTTACCATCGGAAATACACGAATTAAACACCGTACCCTGGTAGCTGACATTGAAGACGAATGTATTCTCGGGATGGACATCATGAACGCAAATGGCGTCGAACTAAATTTAAAACGCGGAATACTAAAGATCAATGATAAAGACATCGTTTTACATCCCCGAGGAGAAGACACAGTACGTCTGATCTTAGCTGAAGATACGGTCGTGTTAAATCGAAGTGAAATGATTGTGGATGCCCACCTGGAACATGAACTTCCAGCCGGATGTACCATGATGTTAGAAGTTGGAAATCATAATGAAACGACTACTCGAGGAATACTGGTTGGAAAATCTCTCATACATACTGTAAAGGTAGTACCAGTTCGAGTAATGAATGTGAATTATTATCCAGTTACACTAAAGAAGGGTACTATCTTAGGACATTGTTCATCGGTAACTTCGATTAGCAGACGATCATCCGTTACACAAAATCCACCAAAGAAGCTTCCTGCAGAACTGACAAATCTACTGTCAACATCTTGCAAAGAATTAAACCAGGACCAGAATATCAGAATGAGAAATTTAATAACAGAATATCAAGACGTTTTCGACACCAGCTGTGGGACCAAGGGTAGAACCAACATAGTCCAGCATCAAATAAACACCGGCGATGCACGCCCCATTCGCCAAGTACCAAGACGATTACCACTGGCCGAGAGAGAGGAAACCGAGAAAATTATTCAAGACATGAATAAAGAAGGTGTCATCGAATCCTCAAGCAGTCCGTGGGCTTCACCAGTGGTGTTGGTAAAGAAAAAAGATGGGTCAACACGATTCTGTGTGGACTATCGTCAACTCAACAACGTGACGAAGAAGGATAGCTACCCGTTGCCCCGAATAGATGACACATTGGATACGCTGGCTGGGTCGAAAATATTCTCAACATTAGACTTGAAAAGTGGGTACTGGCAGATTGGCATGGCACCAACGGATAAAGAGAAAACTGCGTTTTCTGTCGGTGCCGGACTGTGGCAATTTACAGTAATGCCGTTCGGGCTCTGCAATGCCCCCGCCACGTTTGAAAGACTCATGGAAACGGTACTGCAAGGACTATCTTGGAAAACCTGTTTGGTGTACCTTGACGATATTATTGTGGTCGGAAGAACATTCGATGATCACATGAGGAATTTGGAGGAGGTATTCCTGAGACTACGAAGTTCTGGTTTGAAGCTTAGTCCAAAGAAATGTCATCTCTTCCGCAAAGAAGTGCAGTACCTGGGACATATTGTGTCCGGATACGGAATAACCGTTGACAATCAGAAGATCCGATCAGTAAAAGAATGGCCAGTACCAACTGACAAACATCAATTGCGAAGCTTTCTTGGTCTTTGCACGTACTACCGGCGATACGTCTCTGGATTCGCCAACATTGCCAAGCCACTGACACGACTCACGGAGGAAGGACGGAAATTTGTGTGGGAAGACGACTGCCAAGACGCTTTCGACAACCTCAAGCGAGCCCTAACAACAGCACCAGTCCTGAGTTATCCTCTACCCAACGGGGACTTCATATTGGATACAGATGCCAGCAATGTCGGAGTCGGCGCCGTCCTATCGCAAATTCAAGATGGACAAGAGAAGGTCATTGGCTACTTCAGCAAAACTCTGTCGAAGCCGGAGCGTAACTACTGCGTCACCAGGCGAAAATTATTGGCAGTAGTTAAAGCCGTTGAACACTTCTACAAATACCTGTATGGAAGTAAATTCCTGGTGAGGACTGATCATGCTGCGTTGAAGTCTCTGTTACAATTCAAGAATCCGGAAGGGCAGGTTGCAAGGTGGATCGAACGGCTACAGGAATATGACTTCGTCATCGAGCATAGGGCCGGAATTAGTCATTGTAACGCCGACACATTATCAAGACGACCATGCTCAGAAGACTGCAAACACTGTACCCGTGTGGAAGAGAAGTCCGCTCCAATCTTATAGACCACAGTGATAGACGACCAATGGCTGACTGGAGAAGTTGTGGAAGACCAAGAAGGCGATCCAGAATTGAAATACCTACTGGAATGGAAGAAAGAAGGCCGCAAACCAACTTGGCAAGAAGTTGCACGACACTCAAAAACCGTAAAATCGTACTGGGCGCAGTGGGACTCTATTGTTATAGAGAATGAACTACTGAAACGTATCCTGGAAAGTCCTGAGGCTACAGAGCAAACGATGCAGATCATAATCCCTAGGAAAAGAGTACCGGAGGTACTGAAGAAGATTCATGATGGAACTGCTGGAGGACACTTAGGAGTAACGAGGACAGTTCAGAAGCTGCGTGAGCGATTTTACTGGGTTAATTGTCGAGAGGACGTAAAGGAGTGGTGCAAGAAGTGCGTAGTTTGCGCCGCAAGCAACGGACCGCAGAGACGTCGGAGAGCCCCAATGCGTCAATACAATGTTGGGAGCCCGTTTGAAAGAATCGCAATTGAAGTGGCCGGTCCATTTCCAGAATCCGACAAGGGAAATAAATACATCATAGTGGTCATGGACTACTTCAGCAAGTGGGTTGAAGCTTATGCCTTGCCAAATCAAGAAGCCGCTACGGTAGCAGAAGAACTTGTCAACCAGTGGATCTGCCGATTCGGGGTACCGTTGGAACTACACTCCGACTAAGGTAGAAATTTCGAGTCGTCTCTGTTCCAAGCAATCTGCGAGCTATTGAACATTCGCAAAACAAGAACAACTGCTCTACACCCACAGTCAGATGGCATGGTCGAACGCATGAACAGAACCATCAATAGACACCTCTCCAAGGTTGTCTCCGGCCACCAAAGAGACTGGGATTGTCATCTACCAATGTTCCTGTTAGCTTATCGATCATCCGTCCATGAAACAACAGGACAGACTCCGGCTAGCATTGTATTTGGTCATGAACTGCGATTGCCCTGCGACTTGAAGTTCGGCAGCAAGCCAGGTGAAAATTTGGCTGGCGAAGATTTCGTCACCGAACTTCGGAAGAAGATGAACGACATCCATGAGCAAGTACGCTCCAACATCCAAAGCGCTAGTGACAGGATGAAAGACCAATATGATGTCAAGGCTGAGAATGGTGGATATCAAGCTGGGGATCTGGTTTGGCTATACAACCCACAGCGTCGCCGTGGTATGTCTCCAAAGCTACAAAACTCTTGGAAGGTCCCTACGAGGTACTGAAGCGAATAAATGACGTCATCTATCGAATCCGGAAAAGGACTGGAGGAAAACCAAGAGTGATTCATTTCAATCGGTTGGCTCCTTTCGCCGGTGACAACAACGATGGCAACGGCAATGAATCTCGAGCTCGACGAATTAATGTACAAGATCCGGAAACCACCTTTGACAAGTTCATGGCTTCCTATTCTACGGGCCATAAAGTACGAAATGGTGTGACCAAGGAACATCAGGGTGACCTATTTAAAATGCCTACAGAATACTCATTAGCGCATTGTGTGGCCCAAGATCTACAGATGTCTCGAGGAATCGCCGTGGTTTTTAAGAAAAAGTTCGGCCAACTTGAAAAATTACGGCAACAACACCCATGTGTCGGCACAATGCTACATATAGCCGACAAACAGTCGAGCCAAAACAGAAGCATTTTTTACCTAGTGACTAAACATCTGTCCCACGAGAAACCAACTTATCGCGCCGTCTGGGACGCCCTGTGTGATCTACGAGGTGTGCTGCTCGATCAGGATATTTTAAAACGAGCTGTACCAAAGCTAGGCTGTGGCCTTGATGAATTGAGCTGGAGAATTATAAGAAACATGCTGGAAACTATTTTCCAATATACCGGAATTGAGATCCTGGTGTGCAGCTATAATCCCTGTGGTTCAACAGTAGTGAAAAGAACTGTGGACTGTTATTTCCACCAAACGTCACAGTGCTCGCGGGGATCAACGTGCAGTTATCGACATGGCGCAGACAAGTTTCGGGACGAAACATCCTTAAGGAGGGGGCAGTGTAGCGAGTACGGCCCTGTTCCGTCTGGAACAGTCGACATGTCTGCTGCACGATTCACCGCTGTCTCAGACGCAATAGACAGGTCCGTACCTGTTCGTTCTGCGTCATGCTTCTACCGTGTGCCAGAAACTCTCGAATATTCTCGAATACATTGTTGCAGTATATAAAGGAGAGTTTCGGCCGGGAAGAGGCATTCTATATTCGAAGTGTGAACAGTGCAAGTCGTTGCTAAATACTTGTTGTGAATATAAATACGTGTTGAATATAAATATATGTCTTAGTAGTTGTACTACATTAGTTTCGTTTAAAATAAATATTTTGTTAGTGTTTTCATTACTCGTGTTTTATTTAATAATAAACTTCACCGAACCCGAAATTGTAATAAACGTTACAATAGCTTTATTATTTTAGGGTAGTATAAAACACAAGATTTCGTACCTATCTAAGTGCTAAGATGAACCGCTGGGTACTTTCCCAGGCCCACGCTTTCATCCCCAGCTAGCCGTCACTCCCCCACCTAGGCGGTATTCGCCGCGACACTTCTAGTTCGTAAGAATAAAAACAGTTCTCTATGTTCCATGTTGTGAAAAACACCTAGTTATCATTACATATTTTTTGTTTGTTATTTTGTGTTAAATATTTTTGTGTGTTGCTTTATGAATATATTATTGTACAAAACCAGCAAGTGTATTTCATTCAAAGATACACAGCACGCACCTCAACAATGTGTTACCCACTATATAAATATATTGTAAATGTCCGAGTATCTTAGAGACTTAGAGGTATTTGATGTTGAAAGTAATCAACATATTGAAATTGCTTGTACATATTCGGATATTGACATTTAATATGAGTGATATTTGAAAATGTATTGTTTAATTTTCGACATAAATTATTTATAAAAATTTATAAATCTATTATTTTTAAAATTATCACCAGTGATCTTCGCCATCAAGAAAATTTTATCATCCAAAGGACAATAAGTTGTACTAACTGCCTGTTGCCCTCTATTTTACTCCATGTTATACGAATTCTAGTTTGGTGCAATACAATATCATGAAAATCTCCACAACATAACACCCAAAAAATCGAGCCGTACGAGCTAATGCAAATGACTACTCATTGTAAACTAAATTTTTACAATTAGGAGTCATGTCATTATTTTCATCAATCAGATATTCTTATATGTATTACACGACAACAATAATATAATAGAGTTAAAATAGCGATATGCGATATAAATGACGAGATTTAGAGCTCTAAACCATTAAACATTATAAAATGTACTTAAATCTTTTATAAACAATAATAGATATAAAAATATGTAAAAGCAGTACAAAGATTTCGAATTTCTCAAATTTAATAAAGGATATATATTATTATTATTGTGAATAACGATAATTTATACACCAAGGCAGTTAAGTAGATAACAATAAACAGAAGGCGACGGTATCCAGCTTGACGCTCTTCCAAAGAATGGATTTCGTCCGAAGTCATTAGCAGCTAAAAATGTTAGTATAGTAATGCATATTTAGTTTTTCTTTTTAATAACTATTATTATAGTATGGCATACAAAAGTGTTAATCAACTATGATATTGCGTTGCCAAGATATTGTTTCTTTATTTTGTTTATTCTTTTTATCTGTCGGTTGCGTTGCGTTCTTTATTTTTGGAGATATTGGACGAAGAATTCGATATTTCAATGAGAGCGAAAAAGATAATATTTACATTTCTCATTTTAATTATTTCGTGCTATTTAAAAATGAATCAAAATGATAAAATTCAAAGAAAGTTTTGACATATATGATTAAGTCAATGTTTTTTACTTCCTTGTACGAAGTAAAGGAAGTATTGTAATCGCGAAAATTTTCGTTTTTGAGATTTCAGCGGAAATATCCATTTTGACCATTCGTGAATCAATTTTGACTAATTTCGTCGTGACGTCTGTACGACGTACATACGTACGTACATATGTATCTCACATAACTCAAAAACGGTAAGCCTTAGAGAGTTGAGATTTTGTATTTAGGACTGATATAACATCTAGTTGTGCACCTCCGTTGGTCAGTATATAACTTCCGGAAGTGCTACTTTACTTGAAGCCTATAATAGATTTTCATTAAAAACTATATTAAAATATAATCCAAAACTTTTCAAATTTGGTATAGAAGACTACTATATCAATGGAAACAACACAATAGCACATTAAGAATTATTAAATTAGTCTTTTGTATAAGCGAGATATCTAATTTTAAAAATTATATATTTCTTGTCTTTTGTAATTAAGTTTGCTATGGATTAGAACAAAAAGTAGGAAAAAAATTAAAAAATTAATGTCTATGTCAAATTACGTGAAATATGTGCAATAAATAAAATATAGGTATAGTATAATACGCGTACAAGGAAGTCATCTCATGTGGTGTCCACATCAGATTTTTTATTATTATTATGGTATTTAAAGGAACTACAGCACATGCCCACTAATACTTTGGTACATTGGTTATTTTACATAATGGTTACATCACTTTTAGATTTTGGTTACATTATAGGTACAATTATATTGGTTATATGTTGTTGCAAATGATTGTTAGTTTTAGGAAGTTTATTACATTTGTGGTGTTGTTTGCTAGAGCATCTTTTAGTGTTTCTGGTATGTTGCATTGTTGTCTTTAAATTGTGTATTTGCCACATTCGGTTATTAGCTGAGGAGTGGTAATTCAAAAAGGGATATGTCCACCGAAACTAGTTTTTCAAAAATCGTAAAAAAACTGATGGTAAATATGTTCTGCAAGTTAATATTTTTAAAAGAAAAGTAAAAAATACAGCTAAATGAGACAATTATAATGGTATGACTAATTTTTGAATTAAACTGATAAGTCCGGCACAATTACAGAAAACTTTTGGATATGTATGCTTTTGCATGAACATTTCAAACGTTTAGTTTGAACATATGGCAGACATGTCTACTTTTGTTTGGATATATTCATCAGTGTAGACTTGTAGATAATTCAAATAAATTTATTTAAACTAAAGTACACATTTGTTATGAAAAAAAAAGAACAAAAATAAGTTATATATACAAAAATAAAATCAGATATGTAAAGCAAAATCATTTTCTGAACAGTCACAGACCACTTCTCCATCGTTTTCTATTGCTTCTCCGACTTACTCTTCTCCAGGACTTTTTTTTCAATTCCGCACAATATGCTTTTGTAAAAGTTTAATTTTGGCATGTTTTGTCAAGTAGCCTATTCATGGTTAAATTGTATTTCCAGTAAAATTCTAAGATCAGTTTCTTTTTGCATCTGACATAGAATTTCCAACAGGCAATTTACTAAGTTAATACTTTTCATCGCTGTGTCTTCTTTTAAGCAAATCTGTATAATGAGGTGTATCTACTTCTAAACCAAACCGGAAAAATGGGTGTCAACAGTATTTTATTTTTGCGGTTCTTCTGTGGATGTATTTTTTTTAAATTCCTGTATTCCATCTATGTTCTTATATATTTCTAAAAGTCCTTTGACATTATATTGTTCCCAGTCTTTTCCCAACTCACTGACTGTAACTAATTTCGGCATAAAATTTGTTGCATTCTTCAGGGTTGACAATGATGTTATGCTTCTTCAATATCTTCTCGATGCGACCTCTTACTGGGAAATGGCTAATTATTTCATTCATCTGGGCAGGAACCTCATGTTTAAGCCAAAACGCTAGACTCTGAATTATGTGAGAATTCTTGTTTTGGCCGCCACATTCGTCTTCTTTCTTGAGCCAGTATTAATAGCCCCTACAGTTGAGCAAACATTAATGTGACATAAAAAAATAGCAAACAAATTTCACACATCTTTTCTTTCAATGACAATCATATTTTGAGGTTAAGAACATAAAGAGTAATCCTATAATACCATTACAATTTAATAAGCAAGATATTGATGTCTAATTTTGTATTAGAAAATATGTATCTAATGGTAAAGTTATTGGATATGTCTAATTTTTCAAAATTAGGAAATATGTTTGGACATGTCTGGTTTTGTGTGAACACCTCACTTGACCGTTTAAATTTCTATAGGATATATCTGGTGTTTACTGGTTCTGAGAGCGCGAAATGATGTAAACCAAGAAAATGATACCGAAACAATGTAAAACTCATATTACATGAAAAATGGATTTGCCCATTTTTGAATAAACACTCCTCAGTTGTTGTACTGTTGTTGGTCTGTTGCATACTTCACAGATTGTGGGTTGTGTTATTTGTAGCAAGTGGTTAGGTATGAGACGTGTGCGTACTATTCGTTGTCTTGTTATTACGTTTTATGTTTATCTTTCTTCCGGTACTGTCCATGGTTGCACATCTTTATGTTTTTCTTGTCACTTTTCTCGTACTTTGTGTTTCACTACAGCTTTTAGGTCTTGTATTGGGAAGGAATGTTCTGTAGTTCTCCAGTTGTGGTTGCTTCTTTTGCGGCTTGGTCTGCTTTTTAGTTTCCATCTATCCCTGAGTGTAATGGGATCCATATAAATGTTATTTCTGTGCTTTTGTTATGTTGTCCTGGTTTTTTTTTTTTCGTATTTTATGTGTAGGGTTCTGCTGGACTTTGTATTGCACTTATTGAATCGGTGAAAATTACACTTTTGTTCAGGCTGTACATTTCAACAGTGCGTACACTACATGTAGTTGGTAGTTGGAATTTGTGTGTGCGATTTTCAGTGACTTGACTGGCGCAGGTCCCGTTGTTGTGTCTGAATCCATTTGTATTTATGAAGTGATGCTGATGGTTTTGGTAGAGCTCTCGTGGGATTTCGGATTTGGGATATTTTATGAGGGATATATCGTTAATGGGTAGTTTTATTTTCCAAGGGGGATGACCGTGGTGTGATACTTGTTCTGTCTCGGGTGGAGATTTTTGAGTTTGATGCAGGTAAGAGTATATGTTTTGTTGTAGTGGAGTGTTCTGTTTCATTTCTGTTTTATTTTTGAATATTTTATTGAATGCTGGGTTCCTGGGTTTGATAATTTAAATGTGTAATTTAAGATTAGTTGTTGTCATCGATTTTATACGGGTGGTTTTCCTACTTCTGTCAGTTCCATTGGGCTTATCCTGAATGCTTTTGGGGTTATCATGTGAGCGATATTGTGTATTGGATCTAGCATTTTTAATTTGAATGGCCTTCCTGTTGAGTAAACTGCGCATGCATAGTCTTGTTGGTAATTGTATGACCTATGGTTTCTATAATATTACATTTTTGTTTACACTCCTTATTTAATTTCATTGTATCCTGTACCCAGATGAGTTTGGTGTCTAGTGTTACTCCTATCATTTCACTGTATATATGAAATTTATGTTCCTATTGTTTATTGTTCACATATTTATGTTTGTACATAATTTAATTTTTCAATTAGCATTATCAGAACATGCACACAGTGCCAACACTATTATTATGTAATAATAATAATAATAATATACTGCTAATATTAACCTTATAAATATCAAAAATATCATTTGATAGTTTATAAGATAGAATTTCGAATCAGCAAATAAGATCGAGTACGGTTTACCGAATCTCCTATGTGTCCGTATTTGTCACTAGTTATTGCGACAACTAAATAATTATTTGTGAACATTATGTTTGTATGTTGACATAAAAAACACTAAATTCGATTAGAGGATAAATCTGACTAATTTTCGATTACCTATCTACAAATGAAGTAAATGATGAGTAAGCATTATGAATCATAATGCCTGCTCATTGTGCTCCATTCGTTATGGTGTTGTTGATATACTTCGTCTCATAGCAACAAACAAATAATAGTCAAGTGAAAAATAGAGAATCTTTACATAATTATTAATAGTGTAACTAGATACAAAAAGGAAAATATTAAAAGCTTCAAGAATAGTAGTATCATAGTTTTAAAATTTAAGTTATTCTAACAAATATTCTTAAATTTTATTTTACAATATTTCAATAAATTCCTAAAGTTGTAAACAGAGATTAAAATATATTTGGCAATATGGCAGAACAGAACAAAATATAATCCTAAACAGAAAATACTGCTAATATTTAAATTAAATGTTCATATAAATCATCGTTAACAGTTAAGCAATAACCTAATCTATTATAAAATCCATGACTTTTCATTCTTCCCTAATTTTATTTTTTTTAAATTGAAGATTGCAGTAAGAATGTTGATATTTTTTCTTTCATATATAGCCACAAAAAATAATTACAGGGTGCCAAATATTATGAACTTCACTTCCTGATTTGAATATGCAGGGCACCCAGTGTCCTGATTGTTAACTATACTTATTTCATTGGCATATTCTAACCATGTCAACTCGATTTGCAATATAATAAATTAAAATATTTTCTGAATTTAATGACGACGCATCCATAAAAAATAGTCGTCCTATAATAAAAGCGCCAAAAATCCCAGCCCAAACGCTTACTTTTTGGGATTTTTTATAAGAATAGAACTATTTCTTTTTTAATATTCTATGAATGTTAAATGGATGTAAATTTAAATTATTTACTATTTGGCGCACACTACTATTAGGATTTTCTGTTGCAGAAAACATTTACTTAATTACCAGTTTGCGTGTTTGTTTTAACAATATTTCTTATTTTATTAAATATCTTTGATTGATTTAAGAAATTTCTACAAAAATGTCATTTTCAATATTGAACCCTTTCTTTTACAGTACATTGCTGCATAACGAAATTAAAGGATAATATGTTAGAATTTTTTTTTGAAAAATCATGAGCATTCGCCGGGATTTGAACCCAGAACCTTTCACTCGCTAGGTGACTGCTCTACCACTTGAGCTACAAATACTCGGCGAATATTCATGATTTTTCGTGCATTATAATTTAGTTGTTAAGTAATTTGTAAAGTGACATCACTATGTCAATTCGTTACAAATCAACAACTGTAGTATGCAGCAGCCAACAGCCAAGGAAGAAATAGTTTAAGAATTATATATTCGACATCTCTGTCTGTCCAGTAAATATGTTAGAATTTTTTTTTTGAAAAATCATGAGCATTCGCCGGGATTTGAACCCAGAACCTTTCACTCGCTAGGTGGCTGCTCCTGTTCCAGCCTTCCGCGGGGCTGGGGGGGAGAAGTCGACGGCATCAGATGTCCTCCTCATAACCATTAACTTTTTATGTGGAACACTTTTTGTTTCAACGCACTGTTTCAGAATTATCGCTACTGGCGGATTAAAATGGGACACCCTGTATATATATATATATATATATAAATTATAACGTTAAACAAATTAACTTTGTTTTTAAAAAGTATTTATTTTACTTTAGACGTTCCTACTTGTACAAATTCTGAGCTAAGACTAACTTAAAACATACAATAATATTTCATAGCTAAACTACAACTACGTATAATGTAATTATGATAATTCTACATAAAGTCACGTTCTTAAATATTAACTATCTATGTCAGCACTATTCCACCCTATAACTCCTCCCTTATCAGAAAGGAGCACCTCCTGGTAGCTCAATTTGTTCTTCTTCCGGTTTTGTGTTGATGATTGGTTTCCTTAGTTTCCTGGTTTTTATCCATTTTATTAGAAAGTACAGTCCAATTATTATTATTAACAAATATAACAAAACAGTCCATACACTTGGCACATGGATGTTGATGGCTTCTTCTTGAATAGTTACTACAGGATTTAATGAAATGTCTTCTAATTTCACAGGGTTTAGGTTTATTGAAAAATTTGTTAATGTCGAAGTTTTAAGTGCGAAATTTAATTTTGGTAAAATTATTGGTTGTCCTGGTTCTTTATTCAAAAATATTAATTTTTGTTGGTTGTATATTATTTAACAATTTTTATCATTTTTTATTAAATAGATTCCGCGCAAAGTTTTGATATTTACTTCGTCTAAACACTTAAGCGTTATTTTATCTTCGTGAAGGAATATTAACAAATATTTATTGATTTCCGGAATTACTTCGATATGGTTTTCTTTTATGTTAATTTTAGAATAGTGACACTGGTTAGCGGACTGTTGTTGTAAGATTTCTTGTTCACATGATGACTGATGGTGGTTGTAGAATTTATTGGGGCACTGATAAACCTTGGTTGCAGTACATATGTCATTTAGAGTCATTATTTCAGTATTAGAGTTTAGAAAATATCTTGCACTAGGGATAATCGTTACAAATTCTGAATCGTATATTGTTGGTATAGGGTACAAGTAAAACAGTTCAAAGTCCTTTTCAAAGTTAATGGAAATTGATATTAAGTAAATTATTTGGGATAGTTCAACTTTACAGTTTACTTTTAGTAGTGATTCAAATTCTAAAATATTATCGGAGTTTGGTTCAAAAGGTAATTGGGATTTATAATGTTTAGAGATTTTTTGTAATTCAGATAATAATTCATTTGGATGTATTATACAGGGGTGCAATGTTCTCAATTTAAAAAAGGTGATGGAATTTTCGATATCTTGTAAAATATCTAGGATCGAGTTGTATAGGATTATTAATTGATCGTAAATAGTTTTTGCAAAAAGAATATCTTGAATATGCATGTTATTTATTATTTCACTGAGTTGTAGTATTTTGGATTTCAGAATAGATTCATTATGTTGTATGTCATAATAATAATAATAATAATAATAATATTTATTTGTTAAAAGAAAAACTTTTTACAAATGAATTGGTAACATGATGTAAATATTTGAATTAATATATGAACAGAGTTTATTATAAATTTTATACATTTAACGCAAACGCTCTTAGCTTTAAGGCTGTTTTAAAATAGTTAAAAATATCCATCTTCTTATCCTTGACTGGGACGGCGAGAAGTTCCCTATTGGCGGACTCTGGCTCTGGAAGGCTGTTGGCGATGTGTTTCTTGATGTATTTGTCTCGTAGGGGGTTGTAGATGGGACAGTTATAAAGGAAATGATTTAAGGTATTTTCTTCATGAAGGTTGCATATAGTACAATTTTCACTTTCTTCAAATCTATGGCAGAAACCATCCTGGTACAGATAGAAATATTTCGGATTAAAAGTTCTCAGTTGGCCAAACAAGACGAGGACTCTGAATGGAATATTTTGGAAAGTAAAATAGTTTTGGGATGTTATGTATGTGCGGAAGTAGGGATTATAAGATGAGTACAGGATTCTTCTGCTGTCTTCTTCATAAGCTAGTTCATTGTATGCTTTAATTATATCGGTCAGCTCTGATTTTAAAGTCAAGCAGCTTTGCTCCTCCCACACCCAACTAAAATTACTTTTTGTAAGTATATTCTCTATTTTTCTCGTCCAGTTGTGCTTGTTTTGTTTGTCGTTTGAGATAACATGTGCTGGCGTTTTATTTAAGGTCAGAAGTTTGTTATAACAAATTTTGACATACCTAGAGTCTGGCATAAGTAGTATTTTGTACAGAAAATTTAACGCTAACTCAACAATTGTGATTTCTAAATTTTGAAATTATGTTGTATGTCCAAAATGGTATTATTAAAATTTGTTATAATTTGGTGGTTTACCGAGTATGCTAGTTTTAATTGGTTTTCTAAATTGTGTTCATTCTTTTGCATGTGATTTAATATTTTGTCATATTTCTTACCGTCTTCTGCATCTAAGTTGCCAGTAACGGCTTTGAAAACTGATCCCAATCCATCTATTAAGCCTCTTTTGTTTCAATTTTAATTTGTATGAAATTTTATATTATCAATTTTGTTATTAATGTTCGTACGAATAAATTTTATGATTTTCACATAATTGTCAAGTTCATGTAAATTTTAAAGTTAAATTTTTATGAAAGAAAAATTCGGATGACGCCTGGATTCGAATTTAAAAAAAAAATTCGTTCGTGGAATGATTCCCTATAAATCAGAACTGTGTCGCTGTAGACGAAACCCGTTGTCAATGCCTATCATAGATATAGGAGTCTTTGGGATCGATGCTACGTTAGACACTATGAAAGAAGAATTCGGTTGAAGCCATACGTCGGACACAGATGGCGTGGTGTAGCGGTTAGCATCTCTGCCCGGCAAGCGGAGGGTCCCTGGTTCGAATCCAGGCGTCATCCGAATTTTTCTTTCATAAAAATTTAACTTTAAAATTATCTTCATTACTGTACGTTCAGTCGAAGTCATATGTTAAAAATTAGTTCGTGGAATGATTCCCTATAAATCAGAACTGTGTCGCTGTAGACGAAACCCGTTGTCAATGCCTATCATAGATATAGGAGTCTTTGGGATCGATGCTACGTTAGACACTATGAAAGAAGAATTCGGTTGAAGCCATACGTCGGACACAGGTGACGTGGTGTAGCGGTTAGCATCTCTGCCCGGCAAGCGGAGGGTCCCTGGTTCGAATCCAGGCGTCATCCGAGTTTTTCTTTCATAAAAATTTAACTTTAAAATTATCTTCATTACTGTACGTTCAGTCGAAGTCATATGTTAAAAATTCATGTAAATATTTAGAGTTATTAGATATCGTGGTCTTTAGGTCATTATATTGGTTGTTTAGGTTGTCATATTGTTCGAAAAGGGGTTTGAGGTTGTAGTAGTGGATGAGTGTGTGTGTTGTTTTTTCTAATTTAGCCGGGCCCAGTCTAATAGGTAGTAATCCAATATTTTCGGTTATGATTTTGATGATCGATCCTTGTCCAAATGTGAACAGCCTGGAAGAGTATTAAATTTATAAGTCTTTTGTCTAGGACGTTTTATATTAGAGAGATGGATTTTTTCCATTGTATTCCCGTGTTTAGTTTCTAATTTGGCAGTTTTTAAATTTTTTTTAATTGATTTTAATTTTTCGGATTTAAATTTATTTTTTGTTTTCTGTTGTTTTTGTTTATTTTTTATGAAAATTTCTTTAGGAATTTTTGGTAATTCTTCTCTGGTTTCATTACGTTTACTAATTATTTTTTCTTTATTTTGCAAAATTTTGTTATTAATAGTTTGATATAAAATTTTTGTTTTATTTCTATGATTTTCCATGTAGTTATTAACAAGCTGTTTATCAATATCTATATTGAAGGGGGAATTTATTTCCAGATGACCGAATATGATTTCTGATGGTTTTATTTTCGTAACAGAGTGAATTGTATTATTGTATGCTAAAAGAGCATAGTTTACTTTAGCTTCAATTGTTTCTTTCGAAAATTCTGCCCGATTTTTGAACAATCTAATGTGTTCTATGAGTGTCGAGTGGAAACGTTCTATTATTCCGTTAGATTGAGGATTTTGTGAACTAATGAAGTGGGTGTGAATTTTGTGTATGTCTAAAAGTTCTTTAACTACTGAGTTTCTAAATTCTAGTCCGTTATCAGAAATTATTTGCTCCGGTATTCCATGGTGCGTGAAATGTTTTATTAAGTTATTAGCTACTTCGATACCTTGTCCGGAATTAAGTTTATATGCTTGTGCGAATTTGGAAAATGAGTCAACTACTGTTAAAAATTTAGAGTTTTCTAGTGTTATCGTATCTACATGCACAATTTCAAAGGGTTTTGTTGCTGTCGGTGTTATATTAAATTTTAAATTTAGGGGTTTTCTGTCATATTTCGTAAGTTGACATGTTTCACAGTTATTAATATACGTTTGAACCGTTTTTCTTAATTTTGGCCAGTAATACCTCTGTTTAATGCGTGCCTCTGTATCGTCAATACCTCTGTGGTTTGTTTTTCCCGTGTGGTAGTTATTTATGATTTCTAGTATTTCTTCTTCGTTAGTGACGTCTGTAAGATATTGTGTGCATTTAACCATGTGTATTTGTGAATGTGTGAAATATTTTTGGAGAACTAGAGATAATTTTTCATATAATTCGTCTTCAAAATATAAATCATATTTAACTTTTGGTACTATATACTCTTTAAGGAATTGAATCATTTCTTTTTCGTAAGTTGATTTTGAAAATTGTACCAGCATTTTTTGTTTTGTGTTCTCGAAAAGTTTCAGAATTTTTGGTGGATTAGGGTTGAACTCTACTTCAGATATGATTATCTGATTTTTTCCGAAATTAAGAGGGTATTCAGCAATAGGTATGTCGATTACTGGGTTCTCTGGATTAGAATGAACTGTGACGTCACTATCGTTATCATTGTGTTATTCGTTGTTTGCATCTACAGTTTGAATATCATCCCCCACTTCGACAACTAAAGATTGATTATCATCTTGATTATTAGAATTTTTATTACTTAATTCTTTATTAAAATTATCCATGAATTTTTGGAAATGGTTAATGTTTTCGTCTGAATCGTTTGTATTAATTTCTATGCGTGGGAGTGTACTATCTGGTAAGGTAAAGATTGTAATTAGTATGTTCGTTTTGTCGAAAATATATTCGAGCATTGATTTAACATCGTTCCAGTTTAATTGGTCGCATCCGCAAGCAATTTTGGGTAAACTTAGGTTTTGTATCTTATTTTTTAAGCAAAAGTTTCTTAATTGTAGTAGTGTAAAAAAACGTCTTGTTTTGTTGGTTTATTATAGTAATTTTCTTTTGTTATTAGATATATTACAAAACGATTCTTTTCTTTAAGATGAATTAAATTATGAAGTTGAGGGTTCTGAGTTTTTAGTTTCTCAATATATTGAAATTTGTTTTTAAATTGTTTAGCAATTCCTTTTGACATTTGTAAGTCCTTGCTGACGCAATGTGCGAGACTGTTGTCTGATGGTGCATTAAATAAGTTCCCAACTACTTCAATGATATTTGTGTGGGTCGGTTTGTCTGTTTGTTCTTTCGTTAGGTAGTCTTGGTATTGTGCTAGGACAGATTCGCTTTCGTACTGTTTTAATAAATTTTGAATTTTGTCATCGGGTTCTCGCGGAATTCGGCTTAGGGCGTCTGCATTTGCATTTAATTTTCCTTTTTTGTAAATAATATCGTAATCATATTCTTCGAGTTTCAATCTCCAATGTATTAATGTAATGGCCTGTGATCAGTGCAAATTGAAAACTTTCTTTCAAAAAGATACGGCCGAAAATATTTTATTGCCCAGTGTATTGCTAAAAGTTCCTTCTCGATCGTGGAATAATTAATTTCTGTTTCGTTAAGCGTTCTGATAGCGTAAGCGATTGGAAGGTCACTGCCTATCTTACCTTGTAATAAGACGGCACCGAGTGCTACATTGCTCGCATCGCATGTCAGGATAAATTCTTTGTCAAAGTCTGGGTATTGTAATATCGGTTCGTTAGTTAGTAATAGTTTACATGTCTCAAAGCATTATTTATATTCTGAATTATTAATGTCAATGATCGTGTCTTTTTTTAGAAATTTTGTCATGGGTTTGGTAATTTTTGCGAAGTCTTTTATGAACTTCCTATAATATCCAATAAGTCCTAAAAATCCCTTAATTTGTTTTGTCGTGGTAGGTAATGGGTAATTTAGAATAGCTGAAATTTTGTCTGGGTTTGGTTTAACGCCATGAGGTGTTACAATGTGTCCGAGATACGCAACTTCTTTTTTCAAAAATTCCGACTTGTCTAATTGAATTTTTAAGTTGGCTTCTTTTAATCGGTCGAATACTAGTTTTAAATTAATTATATGTTCGTCTAGGCTTGTGCTAAAAATAATTATATCGTCGAGATATACTAAGCAAATTTTGTTAGTTAACCCTCTCAAAACATTGTCCATGACACGTTGAAAAGTCGCGGGTGCGTTCTTTAGCCCGAAAGGCATTCGTAAGAACTCGTAATGTCCGTCTTCCGTGCAGAAAGCTGTCTTAGGTATGTCATTCTTGTCCATTTCAATTTGGTGGTAACCCGAAGCGAGGTCCAGGGTAGTAAAATATAGACATCGTCCGAGTTTGTCCAGCAAGTCAGTAATGTTAGATATGGGATATTTATCTCCGATGGTATTTTCATTTAGTTTGCGATAGTCAATGACTACTCGCCATTTTTGTTTGCCCGATGCGTCTAGCTTTTTGCGGACAACCCAAATCGGGGAAGACCATGGTGAATTAGAAGGTCGTATTATTTTTTGGTTAAGCATTTTATTTACTTGGGACCTAACTTCCTCTCTGTGAATATGGGGGTATCGGTATGATTTCGTATAAATGGGTACTTCATCTTTTGTTCTGATTTTATGTTTTACTTGATTACTGAAAGATAGATTTAGATTTTCTAAGTAAAAAATATTCGAGTATTGTTTAATTAATTTTGAAATTGCAATTTCTTCTTCTTTATTCAAATGATCAGTACTAATTTTTGATTCATCGAATTTTATTTTTTCTGTTTGTGTGAGGTTTAAATTTGATTCTGCATTCGTTGTATAAATTTCGTAATTGTCTAACGCTTCTACTATAATTGGAATTTTAAATTGATATTTAACTTCGCTCTCTGACAAGTTAATAATTGTACACATAGCTTCATAGTTTTTTGCTACAGTAGCACATTCAAGAATTAATAAATTTTTTGTTCTGATATTTGGAACTAGAATATTACCTTTTTCTTTGTTAACTTTTATTTTAATGATTCTTTCAGATATTGGTTCTATTATGCCATTATTACGATATTTTTTATTTACTGTTAAATTATTTGTGTCTGGGGTAGCTTTAAAATTATGGTAATGAATTTTTATTTTACTATGTGGAGTAATTATCATGTCGTTTACTGTGTCGATTGAAATTTTTAATTTTTTCATATTTTCCATGCCAAGTAGTAAATCAAATTGATTATGAAATTTAAAAAGATAATATTTTAACGCTGGTTTTGGATTGTCTTTGAGATTAAACACGATTGAAATAGGAATTTGTGTACTGTATTTCTCGGTAGATGAACCGTGTGCAGTTGTAATTTGAAACGGGTCTGCACTGATAGCGTGTTTGTAGTGTTTGAATGCGATGTCGGAATTTACAAATGATTTTGTGCTTCCAGTGTCTATTAAAATTTTTAAATTATTTTCTGGAATTACAATGAATGGTAGCTTGCTTTGGTTATTTGTTAAATTCATTAATTGGAATTATGAAGTATTTGATCCGAGGCCATTTCGTCTAAAAAAGAATGTTCGTTTTGATCTGATATGTTTGTTTCATTAGTAGTTTCTGGGTTATCATCGAGTGGGTATTCATTCATCGTATAATCTTGTGTCTCTGGTTGATCTATAATATTGTGTTCGTCTGTGTAATTTATTATTTCTGATTGATACATACATATATACATAACATCACGCTATATCCCATTAAATGGGGTAGCACGAACCCGTCAACATTCTCATCCTGACACACGATACTCGATTCGACCACATTAACACTTCCTCCATACAAACTCTTTCTTTTCTCACAACCAAAATCCATCAACACACAACAAACATTCATCCATTCGCTAGTGTACACTGCGCTTGTTTCTGAAGATGGTCTCCACGCAATTGCAGGTAAACACTCGAAACATCTAACCAATTAATCTAAAATCAAGAATCATACGCTTGTCTTCATTCATCATATTTATCCCGCAATTAATTCTGATTGATATATGTTATAAAGTTCTTCCGCGATATTTTTTGGAAAGAATTGTCTGTTTGACTTATGAAATTTGGTCTTTGAGTGGAAGGTCCGGGTCTTGGAGCATTGAATTGTGTGTTTCGTGTGGATATGCTCATTGGTGTAGGTCTGGGGAGTGGTTGTATGTATTTCTAATCATTGTAGGAAAGTTAGTTCTACGCTGCGCTGTTTGTTGGTTATTAAAATATGTCGGCGGTTTATTAAACGTGTAGTTAGTGTTCTGTGGTACACTTGATAGTTGGAAAGGCCTGTTATTTCTAAAATTTTGATTATTTTGTTTTTGAAATGGTTTTTGAATAGGCGTTACATTTTTAGATGGTTTGGAATGATTTTCGAATTGAAAGTCATTAGTAAGCATACCCAGAGCAGCGTTTAGGTCAGCAGGTTTCTTTGCTTTCATGAGTTGCCCTATTGGCTCTTTTAAACCTTTTCATAAAATTCTGAGGGCGTAATTTCTAAAGAAATCGGTCATTATTGCTGCAGTAGCCGGGTGGTTTGTTACTACATACGATACTTGTAAGTTTAAAATATGTTGTATTTTATTGTAAAATTTAAATACCGTATCGTTCGCGCCTTGTTTTAGTTCGGTCATTTCTATTGGTAATGTGAAACAATCTCTTTTGTCCGCATACGTATCTATTAGTGAAGTTTTTAAGTTTTCCCATGTTTTGACGGAACAACTAGAAATATTTATCGCTGCTTCGCCTTTTATTTTAGCTAATATTGTACTCATTAAATATTCATTTTGGAAATCTTGTGGATCTGCTTGATTATAAAATCGTTTTACTAATTTTTCACAGATTTCGATAAATCTTGGTAAAAGTTCTCTTTCACCGAAGAATTCTGGCACCATATCCAGATATTCTTTTTTTAAGACTGGAGTTGCCATGTTTAATATAGGTTGTCTTAGTATAATTGAAGGATTATTTAAGGTATTTGGATTTAAATTAAGATCGTCAAGATCTGAGTCAGATTCAGAATTTGAGCTTTCGCTTGAATTTATTATTACGTTTAGACCTCTAAATAACATGTGGTACTTACAGTAGCAGTATCAGTGACGGTTTCATATTCGTTGAAATCGCTTAAAGAGTTCCTGGAACTGTAGTCTTGTCTAGGTCGGGTGCAGGTGCCTCTGGAATCGGAGATGCCGTCCAGCTGATCGACGCTGCAAGGTTGACGTTCTCGTTGACTGATTTTCACTCAGCACAGTGAGGACGCTCAGGAACTTTAGTTAATTTGTTTTATGTTAGTCTTTTAAGATGCGTGTTAGTTAGTTATATACCTTAACTCACTACGCGCACGAAGTATTATTTTCGTTAACACAAAAAGATTGTTCGTTGGCCAAATAAATCACAAAGGTGAACCAAATTATTTTCACTAATTTGTTAAGGCCAATCATACCGACTGCGCCAATTATAACGTTAAACAAATTAAGTTTGTTTTTAAAAAGTATTTATTTTACTTTAGACGTTCCTACTTGTACAAATTCTGAGCTAAGACTAACTTAAAACATACAATAATATTTCATGGCTAAACTACAACTACGTATAATGTAATATGATAATTCTACATAAAGTCACGTTCTTAAATATTAACTGTCTATGTCAGCACTATTCCACCCTATAACTCGCGGAAATTTAAAATTCAACATATATATATACAAGGAGTTTGGCGTGGATTGCTCGAGCGCCAAACGGTAATGGATAGCGGTGTTGGGGTTATGTCCCGGATACAGAAATAAAACAGCGGATGGCTTCAGAGTTCGAATTTATTTCGTGGATTTTGATATACACTGACTTTCTCGTGTCGGTCGTGGTAGCAGCCACTGGCTTGGTCTCCGGAACGCCTCTTGAGGGCGTCCTGACATAAAACGGTGGGTTTCGGAAAACCGACGCCTGGCGTGTGTCGGACGGGACTTTGGCGGGTCGCTGAGTCGACCCTGCGAAGCGCGGCGCGTTCTGGTGACTCGTGCTGAAACGACGCTTGGCGTTGCAATGTTACTAGGTCTCTCGGTCTTCCCGGAGCCGATTCCCGCGTAGTAGAAATTAAAAACGGCCGTAACTCGGAAACGACGCTCGGCGTTGGTCTCTATCCACTGCTGACAGTGTTTAGGTTGGGTTCCTGGTGCTACGACGAGGATGCTCTCCACTCTTGCGAGTCGAGGATTCTCTCCAGCCCGGGGGCTCGAGGATGATGGCGCTCTCGGAGGGTACCTCTAGTTCTCAAAGCAGACGGTATCGTGTTCCCAACTGTGGAGCTGCGGATGCTGAAGGCGCAAGGTGAAGTAGCCGACGTTGTGACTTGGGACCCCCTGAACAGGGTGACTCTCCACTCTTGCGAGTCGAGGATACTCTCCACTCTTGCGAGTCGAGGATGCTCTCCAGCCCGTGGGCTCGAGAATGACGGCGTTTTCAGTCAGGGACTCCAAGTCGCAATGTTGGTTTTAAGCTAGGTAGCCCTAAGGGCTTGGAACGGACGAGGAACAGTAAAAACGGTAAACTAGACTGTACCTCTTGCCCTGGTGAATCTCACTGGACGGCTTCTTCTCGGATTGTCACGGTGGCACTCTCTCATCAAGATGAGAATAAAACTGTGTCTTTCGCTTCGCGGATCCCGGCTTATATACAACAAAATTAATGAATCGGGTTCGGGCGGGTTGTCAGTGGTCGCTACCATGTATTTACATAGGGGTTACTTACAGTGCTGTGGTTGAAGGGCTTCTCGTGCCCTTACGAAGTTCATACTAGCGTCAATCGCTAGCCCTGTAATTATGCTGCTAGGAAAGTATAACTTTATTTCAATCGAATGTTTACAGCCGGAGTTATTAACAGAAAACCGGGGTTGCTCTTATTTCCGGAGGAACGACAGCAGTTTACGAGTCTAAACTGCGAGTGACGAAATACATTTCGTCACATTTCCCCCATACATACATAAATTAAGGTGTTATCGTACAGTCTTACTATTGAAATTTTCCCAATGTGACTATATATATTACTAAGAGAACAACTTATGAACTAATACCAACTTAATTAATTATGGTTTACTTACTACAACCTAACTTAACAAACTTATTACTAAAAACTTTCACAAACCACTTACAAACTAACACAGAACTGAATTAAAAATATTGTCTATTGTGGGGGGCCGGAAGGGAGATCTCGTCCGGAAAGGTTCGGCACCTCGCTCACGATGCCGGGGTTGTCCGGGGATGGTGATCCACCTGCCGTTCGGCAGCTGGTACCGGCACCTCCGGGTCCTTGACGCCTTCTTGGGCCGCAGCAGTTGGAGGAATGGGCCGGTGACGGATTTTCCGGCGTCCAGCCTGGCTTGCGGACAATACCTCCCTGGGAGGTGTACCGGGGCTGCTGGAGGTGATGGGCGGGGCTCCTCACGGACCGGTTGGCCGTCGTGGGGCAGATTTGGTATCCGTCGGAGGAGAGGCCGCTCAGCAGCTCCTCTAACTCGCGGCGAGCTTCCTCCAGATCTGTCCACTTGTCGGGGGCCGGTGGAGTCGGGATTGGAGCGGCTGCTTCCTTCCTGTCCTCATCGTCTGACGGGATGGGGGAAGTCGTCAGGTCGATGATGTCCTCTGCCGGCCCGGGTGCCCAATAGAGGCCGAAGCGGTCGGTGAGGGCCTGACGGAGGACCTCATCTCCTTAGCCCGGTGCCCATTTCCGTGGGGGCTGTTGGGGGACGAATTGTCGGAGTCGTTCCGGTGCTGGGGTCGCTGTCGGTCCGCTACTCCAGGGCCGGATCCGGAGTCGTCGCCGTTGCGGGGCTGATGGAGTTGAGGCCGAGCTGGTATCCGTTGCCGGCCGCACCCTGGGCGGGAGAACCACCTCCCGCCCCCCTTGCCCAACCACCCACTCGACTAGGTTGAGTGCGGTGGCGCATCCATGATGCTGGTTCCGTGTGTTTCGTCGGTGGCATCTTCTGGTGGGATGTAAGGTTTTAGATCCTTGATGTGGATACGTTTGAGGTTTTGTCCCCGAGTGCCGCGCAGGTCTTATACGTTCGGGGTCAGTTTCCTGTAGACCCTACATGTGCCGGAGTAACGTGGCGCGAGTTTTGCGGCGAACCCGTGCGCCGCTACCGATAGCGGGTGTTTTCGGCACATGACTTGATCGCCCACTTGGCATTGCCAGGGCCGGTGCCGTAGGTTGTAGTAGCGGCATTGTGTTTGGGACGCGGTTGTTAGCTTAACGCGGGCGAGTTGTTGGAACTCCCGTTGTCTTTCGAGGCGCTTCTGTAGCCTTTTCGGTACTTTATTTTCGGTTTGCGGATCGGTGATGCCTCGTCCGACTTGTTGAAATAACCCCGGTAGTACGGGTTCCCGACGGTAGTTCAGCCAGGCTGGCGTAAAGCTGGTGGACTTGTGTCGGCTGGTATTTATTGCCATGGTGAGTTCGGCTAGGTGTTCGTCCCAGTCTCGCTGGGTCGTCTGGCTGTACTGGGCGATCATAGTCTTGAGGACTCGGTTGACTCGTTCGACAGGGTTGGCTTGGGGCGTGTACGGTGGTGTCTGTAAGTGGCGGATATTCAACGCCGCCAACGTCCCCTTGAAGAGCCGATTGTTAAATTCGGTTCCATTGTCGGTTATGATGTTTTTTGGGCATCCGAACCGGAATATGATGATCTCGTCCAAGGCCTGAGTGATGGTTTTGGCAGTGGATTGACGCAGAGGTTTGCACTCCACCCACTTAGTCATTCAGTCTTGGAAGACTAGGAGGTAACTGTGTCCTTTCTTTGAGCGTGGCAGAGCTCCCACGACGTCTATGGCGACCGTATCCCAGGGCTCGTGTATCTGTGGTGGGTGCATGTGTCCCGCTTGACCCTGTTGGCTGAACTTGTACCGCTGGCACGTCGTGCAGCGCTTGACGTAGTCCCGGACGTCCCGGAACATGCCGGGCCAGTAATATCTGGTCGCCGTACGGGCTGCCGTTTTAGCGGTGCCGTTGTGTCCAGCTGAGGTGTTGCCTCTACCGGTTCGGTAGCATTGAGCAGTTGTCGGGATAGAGTGTCGGCGATGCGATTCAAACTACCCTTGCGGTACTGGATCGTGAAGTTGAATTGCTGCAGGAACATTGCCCAGCGGCCGAGTCGCCCTGGGGGATTTTCGAGAAAGGTTAGCCAGCGGAGAGCCTGGTGATCGGTTACTACCGTGAAGCTGTATCTTTCTAAGTAGTTGAGCATTTTTTTTATTGCCCATACAATAGCTAGGCATTCCTTTTCGGTTGTGGAATACCGTAGTTCGGGTCCTTAGAGCGTGGCGCTAGCATAGGCGATGACTTGTTCGCCTTGGTCCGTGTATTGCACGAGTGCCGCCCACACGCCGGTGTCGGATGCGTCGGTCTGCAGGAAGAACCGTTTATTGAAGTCGGGGCAGGTCAATACCGGTGCTGTGGTGAGTGCGTCGCGTAGTTGGGCAAACGCATTGGTTTGAGCTGGCCCCCACTCCCATTTTATGTTCTTCCGGCACAAGTGGTGTAACGGTTCGGCGATTTTGGAGAAGTATGAATCGGCGATACCAGGACGCAGCTCCCATGAATTGCCGGACCTTCCTCGGCGTGGTTGGAGGTGGTATGGCCCTAATCGCCTCGACTTTATCGGGGTCTGTCTGAATTCCGGCGCTAATGACCAGATGACCCAAGTAGCGGATTTCTGTCTTGCCCCACTCGCATTTGTCTGGATTTATGCGTAGGTTGGCCTCACGTAGTCTCTTGAAGACTTCTTTCAGGTGTTCAATGTGTTCATCGAGTGTACGGCTGGCGACGATAATGTCGTCTAGGTAGGCGATGGCGAACGGGTCGAGTTCCGGGCCGATGACTTGGTCCAGCAAGCGTTGGAAAGTAGCTGGGGCGAAGTGTAGTCCAAACGGCGTCACCGTGAACTAAAACAGACCCCTGCCGGGTACGGTGAATGCCGTCTGTCAGCGGGTGACGTCACGGTGGGCGGCTCTATGTTATACGACCTGGTGCTCTCGAGTTCACTACCTCGAGGATGGTGGCAGAGATACGGAAAGGATGGAGACGGGTTGTGATCTCCAGTCGTCAGACTCGAGGAGGAAAGGTGTGGAGTGCGGGGAGGTTGGGGACCTGGTGCTGGTGTTTTACTGCGGACCCGCGTTGTGACCTGGATTAACCCTGCCGAGGTTACTCTCCACTCTTGCGAGTCGATGATGCTCTCCACTCTTGCGAGTCGAGGATTTTCTCCAGCCTGGGGGCTCGAGGATGACGGCGCTCTCGGAGAGTACCTCTAGGTCTCAAAGCAGACGGTATCGTGCTCCCAACTGTGGAGCCGCGGATGCTGAAGGCGCACGGTGAAGTAGACGACGTTGTGACTTGGGATCTCCTGAACAGGGTGACTCTCCACTCTTGCGAGTCGAAGATGCTCTTCAGCCCGTGTGCTCTAGGATGACGGCGTTCTCAGTTAGGGACTCCAAGTCGCAATGTTGGTTTTAAGCTAGATAGCCCTAAGGGCTTGGAACGGACGGGGAACGGTAAAAACGGTAAACTAGACTGTATCTCTTACCCTGGTGAATCTCACTGGACGACTTCTTCTCGGATTGTCACGGTGGCACTCTCTCATCAAGATGAGGATATAACTGTGTCTTTCGCTTCGCGGATCCCGGCTTATATACAAAAAATTAATGAATCGGGTTCGGGCGGGTTGTCAGTGGTCGCTACCATTTATTTACATAGGGGTAACTTACAGTGCTGTGGTTGAAGGGCTTTTCGTGCGCTTACGAAGTTCATACTAGCGCCAATCGCTAGCCCTGTAATTATGCTGCTAGGAAAGTATAACTTTATTTCAATCGGATGCTTACAGCCGGAGTTATTAACAGAAAACCGGGGTTGCTCTTATTTCCGGAGAAACGAGAGCAGTTTACGAGGCACCGATGTTTCGGACGTCTCCGGACATCGGTGAGTCTAAACTGCGAGTGACGAAAAACATTTCGTCACAATATATATATATATATATGTAAGACATACATTTTAAAAATACAATCCACTGATTTGGAAGCGCTGGTGGTCATATATCTGTCAACAAAAAATATGACGATGCAGCCTGAGGCGGCTGCCAGCGCTGAGACGCTCAGTCTATGCTTCACGGGTGTGACGAACAATTCGGGGTGGCAGTGAATGCGTGAAGTGAAGGACTAATACATTCATTATTACCTGGACATTGTATTGGATTAGCAGTAATTAAAGGTGTGTTATCTCACTGTCTTTCTAGGTCTAGATTCAACGTATGCGGAGAACTGCAGTGATTTAACATATGTCTGTTGTTTATTAAATGCCACCTTAATTGATGATATATTGATATATTGATTAGAGATCTATACTGACTTGATACGTGTCTGTTATTTATTGAATGACACGTAAATTGATGGTATAATGAGTGCATTATGTTTATGTATTGGTGTGGTATTTGTTTGGGGATATATGTGACTGATCAGATGTTATATTCTATGTTATTGAGAACTGCAATGATCTATGATCAGATGTTATATTCTATCTTATTGAGAATTGCAATGATTTATGATCAGATGTTATATTCTATTTTATTGAGAACTGCAATGATTTAACATATATCTGTTGTTTATTAAATGCCACATTAATTGATGATATATTGATTGGAGATCTGAACTGACTTGATACGTGTCTGTTGTTTATTGAATGACATGTAAATTGATGTTATAATGAGTACATTATGTTTATGTTTTGGTGTGGTATTTGTTTGGGGATATATGTGTTTGATCAAATGTTACATTATATATTATTATGTGCTATTCTGTGTATTCACACTTTGCCTTCCTTAAGAACTCAGTACTGAAGTCCCTCCGCCAGGTTACGGCATTTAAGAGCATACTACAATTGCTAATCAGGTGGTGGTGACATACAGGGCCGTATTGAGGGCTCTCCGCGCTGGGTCTGCGAATCCAGCTGCGCATCCGTCAATGGCTACATAATGACCGCAGAGTGAAATTTACCTGTGTCTGTAATTGGAGTCCCTCCTCTTTTGTGTTTAGCGGTCTTCAGCGCATACGACAGTACTGATCCTTGATCAGGTTGGGAAGGACCTGCTACTACCGGGTCTAAATACCCGCCACGATCGGGTCTAAATACCCGCACCGATGAGGTCTGGGACCTCGTGTGGATTGGATCCACACGGATGTCTGGGACATCCTAATTCGTACCTGTAACCTTAATCCAATAGCACTACCTAAAATGTAAATCTCAGTGACCGCTGATTGAGACTGGAATGACATGTTATATTTTGTCATGCAGGTGTGACCGGTACGAGGTGGTCCAGTTGCGGAACCATTCAACGGGGCCGTGTGACCGATGACGTCACCCGTTTGCTCATATATATTATCCTGAACTCTGTATGTAAAATGTATATTATATTCCCGTTAATACATGCAATGAGTTAACAAGGTTTGAAATCAATTTTATATTACATTTTCCTTGTTACTAAGTCTTTTAGTATGCCTTTTATCTATATATATATATATATATATATATATATATATATATATATATATATATATATATATATATATATATATATATATATATTGTAACGTTTATTACAATTTCGGGTTCGGTGAAGTTTATTATTAAATAAAACAAGAGTAATGAAAACACTAACAAAATATTTATTTAAAACGAAACTAATGTAGTACAACTACTAAGACATATATTTATATTCAACACGTATTTATATTTACAATAAAGTATTTAGCAACGACTTGCACTGTTCACACTTCGAATACAGAATGCCTCTTCCCGGCCGAAACTCTCCTTTATATACTGCAACAATGTATTCGAGAATATTCGAGAGCTTCTGGCACACGGTAGAAGCATGACGCTGGGCGAACAGGTACGGACTTGTCTTTTGCGTCTGAGACAGCAGTGGACGCGCTGCACACTTTGACGCGTCGACTGTTCCAGACGGAACAGGACTGTACTCGCTACAATATATATATAAAACCTTTGTCTTATAGTTTCAATGTTCAATATTTTAGTCAAGCAAATTTAAATTAAAAATTTCGCGAACTTTTATGTGATTACTTGTTTTAAGTATACTTTTGACGGTGACTTGCAGTGAGTATTCTTGTCGGGAAGTTGGACCACCTTAGGCTTTTGTGTTCTGAGATATATTTAGAAAATTGCTGCAATTTAAAATTGTCAACTTAGGATCATATTTATGTAGGCACCTATACAATGTAGCGTAATTTTTATTGCTCATAAATATTGTTTATTTATGTGATATTTTTTCTTTGTTTGGCTTTAGTTACTATTTGTAGGTCACAACAAACCAGCTAACGTGCTAGATAATAAGTAAACATGATATCAATATTTAACATAAAAGTTATGTTATATGTTTAAAAGAACTTTAGCAAAAATATAGCATTTTCTAAAAAGAAACAGAGGAAGAACAAAAGACACCTGGGGAAATATCATCACAATAAACAACACTCGTCCGTCAAATAAGGATTTAATTTTGGTTTTTGACTGGTTATTTTGAGTTGGATTAATATTTATTGATTGTCACCAGAATTCCTGCATATCCTTTTACTAAAATAAGTGTTATCTTTGATTTTCAAAATAGTTTTTTTTTGTCTTGTATATAGTATTTCATATCGTTAGTTGTTTATATTGGTTGCGTGCTTAGAATGTTAGGGGTATAAATGGAAAAGAAAATGAATTGGTGAATTTAATGCGTGTGTGTAATGAAGATGTTTTGTGTGTGAGCGAGTCAAAGAAGAAAGGCTGTAATGAAGAAGAGGTAGATGGATTATTTTGCTTGTGGTCGGGTGTTGCAGAGAATGAACGGGCAAAACATGGTGTAGGAAAGCTTGTTAGTGAAAGGATGAAACCGTTTGTAAGGGATTATAGTTGTATTTCATCGCGAATTCTTTGGCTGAGACTTAAGAGAGTAATGTAGTTAGGTTGCGCGCAGCATAAACTTTGTTTTGAATTACAGATAAAATTTGAACTAAATGTGGTCGAAACAACGTTATTTTTTTTAATTGAAGATAAAGATTGAATCTATGTTTATTATGTGTTGAAATTTAAAATTATTTTTAATTTTTAATTTTACAATGACACAAACTTATGTTAGTTCACAACAACGTTACTCAACAAATGAATAAAAATTGCAAATTTCAACACATACATAACGTAGATTGTACTTTTATCTTTAAAATAAACCTTTGTTTGTGAATATTTATTTATATTTAGTACCAATTTGATCTCCACAACGAATCACTATTTACATGAAAAATCGGCTGTGATAGACAACGCAAGCTAGCGCTACTAGTGGTATAAACGGGGACTAATATTAAACTCCGCCCTAGACTTCTCCTTCCCAGTGTAGATATTTATATACAATACAGAAATTTGTTTCCTACGTATTTTCTTGCATTTGTCTTACTATTAAGTTATTTTAATGTACCTATTAAAATGGGTAACCGGAAAGGAAATAAGTCAAGATTATACTTGCATGCCGCTAAATATAACAGGTAGGTAACTAATTATTCTAGTAGTACTATTCAACTAATTAACTCTATATTACAACAATTACAATAATTTAACAGAGATGTGTTGCTGATATCTGTCTATTCGTTTAAATTTATAAATACAAATATAATTGTAGTAATCAAAGTTGACTAGTTGATTAGTACCTACTTTTAGTGTTGTTATGTATTTGGTTGGTATTATGGGGTAGATGGCTCAGTGGTACCGAGTCGGCCTGTGGATCTTGAGAACCCTGGTTCGATCCCCACAGCCGACAAACAATTTTCACCAATTTAAATCTACACCTGTGGCTCCCCCTCCACTAACATCTTTGGGGGCCGTGATTTGACGACTGGTAAACGCATTTCACGCGCAAAAATATATCACTTACCGAGATCTGCTTAGGCAGAGTGCCACACCCAATAATGGGTAAAAGGCGTGATGATATATTTATTTATTTATTCATTTATGTATAGGTATTATAAAAACATCTCTTGCATGAAATGCATATTTGACTAGAAAATATTTGCGGTAGAAAGAAATAAGTATTTTTTACCTAACCTGTATAATTAAAATATTTATTTATAATTGCAATTATATATTTTTTTAAATATAGGTGTAAACAATATAATCTTCCCTTTCCAACCAAACATGAAAACATAAATATGATCATCCCTATTACAAGTAACGATTCAACTTCTGTGTAAGTTTAATAAAATTTTATAAATATTACAGTAATATATAGAGTACTTTAATAATTGTTTTTGTTCAATGTTAGACATCAGGAAGAAAATTGTATTCAGTATCCCGTTGAATTTAAAAATTCCTATGATGAATTACCAAAAAATGTGTAAGTTTGCTATTATAATTTAAAACCATATTACATACATTTTCGTATGTTTGTTATATTATTTAGGTTTAGGTTTGTAGGATATTTTCATATTATTATTTTCTAAAACAGTGAGGACAATGATAACGAGCCATTATTGCATCATTAGTTATGTTCTAATGATGAATCTGGGTCAGATACCTTTGAATCTGAACCAGATGTGTTACGTCCAGAAAGGTTAGCAAAATATATCTATAGTGCTATATATATAATCTCAATGAGATGAATGTCACAGATAATTATTGTTCTTATTTATTTCAATTTTTCAAAGTAAAAACATCGATTTCCAACTTACTGGAAACCGCATTATAAATGTTCATACATTTTTTGAAGAACTACAAAACTTTGAACACTGTGGCATATTTTCATGTGGTGTAAAAGATCTTTCAATTGTCAACGAGCAGATAAAAGGCTTCCAGAGCATATTTTTCTTGAAGTGTAAAGTCTGTTTAAAAATTGGTATAGTACACACACATAATGAAAATGATGATGAAATGGATATAAATCAGGCCCTTACACTTGGAACTATTTCTGCAGGAAGTGGTTATGCTCAACTGCAGGAAATATTTTCATTTTCAAATGAATCCTGCATGAATGAGCACACTTTTTCCAAATGTCAGGAAAAAGTTGCCCCCTACGTTAGACAAGCTGCATACCAACTTATGGAAGAAGCACGAAAAGAAGAAAGAGAGCTGGCAATCGAAGCAGGAGATATAGATACCGACGGAATTCCTTACATTACTGTTGTGGCAGATGGAGCATAGAGCAAACGTTCATATAAAGTGAACTATAATGCGTCATCGGGAGTGGTAAGTTCATGTGGTCTTGGTTTTTTTTGGTTGTAATATTTCTTTTTTGGTTTCATGTTATGGTGTTATTATAGGCCAAAGAACTGGCAAAATACTATTTCTAGGGATTAGAAATAAGTATTGTTATGTGTGTACTCGTGCAGCAAATAAAAATCAAGATCCCCAAGAACACGTTTGTTTTAAAAATTGGAATAAAGCATCAACGGCTATGGAATCGGATATTATTTTGGAGGGCTTTGAACAGAGTATTTCTGCACATGGTTTAAAATATTTATTTTTAATTGGCGATGGAGACAGCAGTATAACTAAAAAACTTTTAGAATGTAGGCCATATAAACATAAAATTGTGAACAAAATAGAATGTAGAAATCATTTGCTACGAAATTATTGTGCGAAACTTCGAGAACTCACAAAGAGGTGTGTTAGTTCTGCAAGAAATACTGTACAATTAAAACAAAGGAATCACCTTAACATTAACATTAGGAGACTTCGATGTGCTATAACTTGCGCAGTTCACTATAGAAAAAGTAATCCTACCGAAAATCACCAAGAAGATGTAAAAAATTTGCAATGGGATATTGGTAATAGTATAAATCACGTATTTGGTGATCATAACGCCTGCGATATATATTATTGCAAAACTGAAAAACAAAGTGATTTTAACTGAGTACCTGAAATAAAGGAGAGTGGACTATATCAAGACATCAACGTACACTTAGGCCGTTTAGCTCGAAATGCCGGAAGTTTAATTTTAAACATGGATAACAACGCAGCGGAGAGATATAATTCAATTGTAGCGAAATTCACGGGTGGGAAACGGATCAATTTCGCTAGTCGTGGATCTAATGAAATGAGATGTCAAGCAGCCTCAGTTTCGTATAATTGTGATAATGGACAGTACTCAAATTGTTTATATAAAAAAATTACAAACATAAGCCCTGGAAAATATTCAAAGAAATATATAAATAAAAGGAAAGTAAGACGAGAGTGACAAAAGAAGAATATTGTAGAAAGTTCTGGAAAAAGTAAAAAATGAAAAAATTACTCTGTTGCACCAGCGGATGCTGATTATGGATCTGCAACTGTCGATGAGCCTATGCATAAGGAGCAATATGAAAAGAATGCCCGTGAATATGTAGAAAATTTGCATCGTACGTCGGAACAAATTGATAATGTTCAGGTACAAATACAGTTGCAGTCGGATGATCTCACCTGCAAATGGAAGGAAGAAAGAAGCAAGCGACTAACAGCATCATATTTTGGGAAAGTGTGTAAGATGAAGTCTACTACCCACTGTACAAATATGATAAAAATATGTTGTATAAAGAATTTTCCGGGAATACTCATACCCGGTGGGGAAAAGATAATGAAAGTGTGGCTTTTGAAGAAATTTAAACTAAATTGAAAATCAAAGTATCGAAATGTGGACTATTTATTGATAAAACAGAACCCTATCTAGCTGCTTCTCCAGATGGTCTGTTACAAGACAATGGTATTTTGGAAATTAAATGTCCATAGAACAGCCGAGATCTGACACCATTTGAAGGAATCTCTAACAAGAAAATAAAATTTGCAGATATCGTAGAGAACACTTTACATCTTAAAAGAAATAACGACTACTACTTTCAGGTTCAGGGTCAGCTTCATATTACTATGAGGGAATACTGTTTGTTTGTAGTATGGACTTGGAAAGGAATGGAGGTTAAAAAAATATATAGGGACAATGTATTTTGGAAAAATGTAATGGAGCAGAAACTGAAAATGTTTTATTTTAATTGTTTACTGCCGGAAATAATAGAGCCGCAACATCCGAAAGGGTTGCCAATTAAAGATTTACGAAGCAGCGGTTCACAAGAAACAACAGAATGAAGAGAAGATTGATAGTTTTGACATATTTTTTAAATAAAATTTAATTTTTGTTTACTATTTTTGTTTTTATTTACTAACTGTGTAATTGTAGGCCATTTTTCGGTCAATATATTTTATAAATTTAACACATAAATACATTTAATAAAGTAACGAAAAATATAAAGAAATTATTTTAACAGTTTTGACGAAAGACGTGAAGCATATATATATTTTTTATTTTTAACGTAATTTTCATATTTAATTTTTATGGTTACAAAACACATAGAAGAAATTTTGTTAATAGATTTAGATGCAGAATTTTATTCTCTAAATCTTTTATTTATTTTTTTTGCATAAAATAATCAGGGAAGCAGAAAATTCCGAAAAACTGATTTACCTTGTTAATTTACTATGTTCAGCAGGCCCGGTTAACACATGTATTTGGGTATTTTAAACATTATCAAAATTTACATACAAATATAATATTTTGAAAAATAATGATACATACTTATAAGATTTCTGAATTAAATATAAATTTAAAATTTCAAAATGTGTATATAGAACTCTAAAATCTGAAACTATAATAAACATAAAGTATACAGATAATTCAATAATCCTAAATATAAATAAATAAATATATCATCACACCTTTTACCCATTACTGGGTGTGGCACTCTGCTGTAGCAGACCTCGGTAAGTGATATATTCCTACGCGTGAAGTGCGGTTACCAGCCGTAAAGTCACGGCCCCCAAAGATGTTAGTGGAGGGGAAGCCACAGGGGTAGATTTAATTTGGTTAAAATTGTTTGTCGACTGTGGGGATCGAACCAGGGTTCTCAAGATCCACAAGCTGACTCAATACTACTGAGCCTCCTACCCCATTTTAATAATCCTAAAAATATAATATTATGAAAATGAAAATTTTTGTTACCAATTTCTCATAATAATTATATTTAATGAATTTCAATTATAATCATTTTTTCAGTTACTATTTGTGCGCACGATTGAAATACATTTATATTCTTTGCATTCGCATCTAACGGAGTGAGTAGAGGGAGAGTGAGATGGAGCTACGCGCTTGTAGAGATGGAAGATATCGCTGCTTGGGTGGGGACGCAGTGTGCTGAATTGAGCCAGCCTCCAGGGTCCTCGCCACCACACACCGCTGGGAACGATTGATATTTTAGTTTGATACATTACCATGCCCCTCCAACTCTTATATATGACCTTGAACACTAAAAAATGCCTATTACATCCGCATGTCGGCGCTGCTGTACTAGCCGCGCATGCGCTTTCATCTATTACAGATGTCATTTTGAATTTGAATTGTTTGGTCTGGTCTCTTGAATTTCAACCGCTCGTGTATTCAGACGTTGTCATTTGCTTTCTCATTTTTTGGTGTGTGAATTAGTTGTTTGTTAATTTTTGTTAGTGTGGCTTTATTGTTATTTTGTTGTTTGTTAAATTGGGTTATTATTTCTTGACCGGTTATTATTACTTGGTTGTTTTTTATTATTGTTTCTTGGTTAATTTGTTGTTCGTTCTGGTTGTTTTATTTATTCATTTCTCGAGTGATTTCTGAATTAACGACATGGTTGTTATAAAATGTTGTGTGGAAAACTGCAGTTACGAAGGTAAGTCCCAAATGCTTTTATTTATAGTCGTAACGTTAAACTTTTAACAAAATTCTACATAATTTTGAACCAAGTGTTCCTTTTATAGGTTTATAATATTTAATATCGATTAATATTCATATTTCTTTTATTTTTCTGTAGGTACAATTCGTCATAGATATCCTAATCCGAAATCTGATATGGGTCGATATTTACAGTGGTTGGAAATATTGAACGTACCATTACTTCTTTTACAAGAACCCTTACATGTTTATAAAACGAAGCGAGTTTGCCCTATTCATTTTGGACCTGTATTTATGAATCCGGGAACTGCACGACTGAGTTGGAATGCAATTCCAACATTAAATTTACCAGGTATATATTATTGTTAATTATATCCGGTTTCGCTAACAACTATAATTGTTCAACAAATTGAATATATCATAAATTATAATTCTTTATAAGTAAACACTTATAACGTGTTGAGCATTCAAATAATATTTCATATATTTATAATATTTTATTTTTCTTTTCTAGTTCAAGTCGACATTTTGGAGGATGTGCAGATTGTTTCTGATTTCGAAGAACCAGAACCAGCAACACCTAAAGCTCTTGCTGAAAAAACTTTTGGTATGTATCAATAATAATAATATTTTTTTATTTGATTAAGTCTATGAACTCAACTGGAATTCAATGAAATATGAAACAACAGGGTATTCATGGACATATTTGTAATATTTCTTTTTTTTGTTGTTGTAGTTGATTCAGCCGTTTCTGAACCTTCGTGTTCAAGTGCTGCACCACGTACACCCACTACTCCAACTGCTACACCAACTACACTTCTTCGCACAGCAGGAGTAACACGGCATACCTATTTAACACCGAAGGCACGGAAACTCTACTCAGCTGCTGTAAATTTAAAAAGAAGACAAGCCAAAACTACAAGAAGGCTGTTGAGTTTTAAAGAACGCCTAGCTGAGGCTGAAAAATATTCAGTGACGAAGGAATTTGAAATGAAAAAGATGCAGCATCTTAAACCAATTGCTGCAAAATTCATAAAGTTCCAGCTACGGGAAAGCGGAAAGAAACCTCGTGGAAGAAGATTTACAATGAAGGAGAAGGTTCTGTCGTTGTCATTGTACAAATTAAGTCCAAAGGGGTATTCCTTATTACACAAGATGTTCACTCTGCCATCGAAAAAAACTTTGAATGCCGTTTTGAGTAAACTAAAACTGCAAGCAGGGATAAACAAAACATTAATTTCAACATTGGAGAAAAATGTAAAAAAGCTTAAACCTATGGACCGATATTGTTCATTATTATTTGATGAGATAAGTTTATCTCCGTAATTGCAGTATAATGAAACCGAGGACAGAGTTGATGGTTGGGTAGACAACGGAGCAACACGGACGCAAGAGTTTGCTGACCACGCTCTGGTGTTTATGGCACGAGGGCTTAGGAAAAAATGGAAACAGCCCATAGCTTTCACATTTTGTAAAGCAACCACAAAAAGTATTCAACTGAAAGTACAAATAAAAAAAGTTCTAGAAGCATTGCAATCTGTAGGACTCAAAGTTGTTTGTACAATTTGTGACCAGGCAAAGGTGAACGAAAGTGCCATAAATTCATTGCTGGCAGAAACGAAGGAAAAGTACATTAAAAATAACAAGGAGTGGACAGGTGAATATGTTGAAGTGAACACACAAACAGTAGTTCCTTTGTTTGACACACCACACTTATTAAAAGGAATGCGAAACAATTTTATCGTGAAAAATATAAAAATTTTAATTGGAAAAGTAGAGATGACAGCAAACTGAGAGCATATAAGAAGTGTCTATCAAATAGATTCGTACGAAAACAAAGAACTTAGATTATTGCCCAAATTGACGGACGCACATATAGAACTGAACCACAAAGAAAAAATGAAGGTGAAACTCTGCACGCAGGTATCTTGCCAAGGCGTGTAAGTAATTAATATCTCCACAATATTAAAACATTTAATTAATATTATTCTTTTTTTTCAGTTGTTCTGGAACCTGAAGCGCATTATACAGCACAATTACTGCTGTTTTTCGACAAACTCTTTGACAGCGTAAACACTTTCCAAGTTCCAGAAGGAAAACCCCTCAAAGGACCACTCACAGAGAAGTCTAACCATCTAGAGTTTTGGAATGAGGCAATTCAAATTCTGAGTACGATGGAGTTCATTGATCCAGTTACTGGGAAGTCGTGTGCGAAAGTTCCGTCTCTCAGAAACTGGATCACTACACTTCGTGGTTTGCGAATGATCTGGAGTAAATTGAAAGATTCCGGGTTTAAATTTCTCTTGTTGAGAAATTTAAATCAAGACCCGCTGGAAAATTTCTTCGGATCAATTCGCAGCCACGGAGTGAGAAACATCAATCCATCTTGCTCAGGATTTATTGCCGCCTTCAAAACTCTAGTGGTTAACAACTTCATGGGGTGCCACTCTGGTAATGCGAATTGCGAAGAGGACGAGTCGGAAGGAGCTCTGTCGACGTTGAAGGAGCTCTTCTCAGTGGCAGAGGTGAATGGAGAATCGACGAACTATCAAGAATTAATGAAAATGTCACAGACAACAATTTGTCAAATTTTTGTGGCGGATACATTTTAAAAAAACTTGACATTTTTACAAGGAAATGCGAAATATGTAAAGCTGAACTTCAAGCTGTTAAAATAGGGCCACAACATAACTTAATAAGAGACAGAGAGTATAGGAATGTACATAAATTATTTTATCCCTCTTTTTCCGCTGTGTCATGTTTTACTCACATAAAGAAAGTAACGAAGGAGATAATCAGGACACAATGTGAGAGGGAAAGTATTTTAAAGTATGTAGAAAAGATGGTGTATTACAATGTAGATTTTTCATTTTTAACATGCGACGAACATAAAAAAATTGTACAAACCATTTTTGTAAAAAAAACTATTAGAATAATTTTTTTCCAATATATAACTGAAATCAACAGAATATTAAGTGGTAGAAGAGTGGACATTGGCAATAACACCGACATATTAATAATGAAAGGTAAGAAAAGCTACAAAAATAAAGTTCATAATTTATAATAATAAATTTGTTTTAATTAGATACTGATTCCTTTTTTACTGTAGACAAAGTGATTTAAAAATCTTCCAATTAAATTATAATAATATATGTATATATATTATTTTAATTCATTACTTGATTTTAAAAGTAGATATAATTTTACATTAGTCTACGATTAGAAAGTTTTACTTAATAATGGTTTAAAATTATATTTTAACTAATATCTACTTTTAAAATCAGGTAAATAATTCAAATATCATAATTTTTATTGAATTACTATCAAGCGGGTTGCGCCGCTTTACATTAGTATGTGCGCAACCCGCTTTACATTAGTATGTGCGCAACCCGCTTTACATTAGCATATATTACAACCGCTAGTGGCCACTGGCGCTCATGTCGCGAATAGTGTTCCAGAGAAATATTAGAGAGTAGGCGGTCTACTATATGTCTGGTCTATGTACATTACGCTCTTCAGGTAGGCTTTCATAGAATCTTCGTTGTGTCAGTTTATGGCCCAACTGAATCCGAAAGTGATCATAAAATAGATCGATTTTGGAATTTGTTAGATAGTGTGATTGATTCGTGTGATCCAGGTGAAAAAGTTATCGTATGTGGTGATTTGAATGGTTGGGTGGGAGTAAAGAGAAGCGTGTCTGGGAATGTATTGGGTAAATGTGGTGGTGTGAGAGTGAATGAAAACGGTAGGAAAATAGTATCCTTCTGCTTAGAACGTGATCTTTTCGTTTACAACTCTGTCTTTAAGCATAAATTAGCTCATTTGTATACATGGGAGAATGTGAGGGAGAATAGGCGGAGTGTGATTGATTTTATTTTGTATGATGAACGATTAAGAGGTTTAGCTGTGGATACGCGTGTGAAGCGTGGGGCTGAATTGGGTACGAATGACCATTATTTGGTGGTGTCGTGTATACGTCTGGATAAATGTTGGCGATTGAGGATAAAAGGCACCGAAAAAATGTTTCTTGTCAAATCTAGTGTACTACTGAATGAGGATATTAGAGATATCTTTGTTGAGAAAATAAATGAATCTTTGCCTGTATGTGAGCCTAATTTTGAATGCAGCATAAATGATGTTTGGATGAAATTTAAGGATACAGTTCTTAAATGTGCAAAAGAAGTTTGTGGTGAATCCAGATTAGGCTCTTGTCCAAGGAATGCATGGTGGAATGACGAAGTGAAAGAAGCAATTGAAGAGAAAAAGAGAGCGTATTTGCAATTTATACATGTAAAAGATGTGCCTGGAAGTTTATGTGATGAATGTTTGCTGGAATCTAAAAAGTTAAATAAACATGTTACGAGAGTAGTGAGAGAAAGTAAGACGCGTTTTGATGATTTGGTGAGTGAAAGAATGACGAATGATTTTAGTATGAATAAATGAATGTTTAGGTTGAGTGGGAACAGATTGAGAGGTGGTAATGTAAGGGCCGTGAAATCGATAAAGAGTGCAAATGGTGAGTTATTGTGGAATGAATTAGACTTTAGAAATAGATGGTGTGAGTATTTTAGAGGTTTATATGGTAGCGTAAATGTATCGAATTGTTGTAGTGAAAATGCAAGAGAAAATGTTAGAAGTGATGAATGGGATATAGATGAAAGTGATGTTAGTTTTGCATTATTACGGTGGAAGAATGGTAGTTAGGATGGTATATCGAATGAGATGTTGAAGTATGGTGGTGAGAGATTATTTGATTGGTTAGTTTATTTATTTAGATTTTGATTGAAACGGTGTGTGTCTCCTGATGATTGGAACGTGCTATCATTTGTTCTTTAGTTAAGAGCAAAGGTAGTTCGAGTGATTGTACTAATTTCCGTGCGATAAGTTTATTGAGTGTGGTAGGGAAGTTGTACGGGAAGATTCTTATTCACAAGGTACGAACCTTAAGAATCTCCAAGTTGAGTAATATGCAAGGTGGATTTTTGCCTGAGAGAGGGTGTGTAGATCAATTGTATTCTCTTCGTATGATTATTGAGAAATCACTTGCTAAGAACAAGAAGGTGTTCTGTGGCTTTCTCGATCTTAAACAAGCATATGATAGTGTTCATCAAGATATTCTGTGGGATATACTTCTACAGTACGGTATAAATGGTAATTTGTTGGGAGCGATTCGTGCATTATACGAAGATAGCGAGGCTGCGGTGAGAGTTGATGGTAGATTGAGTGATTGGTTCTCTGTAGATGTTGGCGTGAAACAAGGTTATGGGATGTCTCCGTGGTTGTTTAATTTGTATATGGATGTGTTGTTACGAAAATCGCTGAATGGGGTGGATTGTGTACGTATTGGTGGTAGTGTAGTGCCGGCGTTAGCTTATGCGGATGATGTAGTTGTAATGGGTGAATCTGAGGAACAATTGAGAAGAATGATTCTAAGTATAAATGAAGTAGGAAAAGGTTTAAATCTATTACTGAATGTTGATAAATGTAAAGTGTTAGTGTTTTAGAAGAGTTATTTGGTGACTGATTGCAATGTTTCGGTGAAAGGTGTAAGATTGGGTCAAGTAAATAAGTTTGTATACTTGGGGAGTGTGTTTTCGAGGGATGGACTTATTGATCGAGAGATTGAAAGAAGAGTTTCTGCTGGATGTAAGATATGGGTGCTCTGGGAACCTTTACTAGGAATGTGAATGTATCCAGAGATGCTCGATTGAGTGCTTATAATGGTATGTTAGTGCCTACGTTGATGTATGGTAGTGAATGTTGGGTATGAATAAAGAAACATGAACGGCGTATATCTGCTGTGGAAGAGATCGTGTTCGAAATACATTGGTGTATGATGAATGTGAGATTGGGAAGAAAGTTGTAAGAAGAGTGGGAATAAGTCAGTTGAGATGGTTTGGTCATGTAGAACGTATGTCGAATGACAGATTGGTGAAACAGGTGTATGCTGGTGAAATTGAGGGTGATAGTTTGCGTGCACGACCTAGGAACAAATGGATAAATATGATTGAAGGGTTGTTGCGTGAGCGAAAGATTCCGAGCGTGAAGAATAAACGAGCTTGTATGAAAAGAACTATGAATGTGGTTGAAGCAAAAGTGGTGTGCCAGGATAGGAATGTTTGGCGAAAATGAATTGTGGAATAAATATGATGAATAAGGACAAGCTTATGATTCTTGATTTTAGATTCAATGGTTAGATTTTTCGAGTGTTTACCTGCAATTGTTGGGAGTTCACCTTCAAAAACATGCGCAGGGAGATATATAGGGTGTAGAACTGAAATGTGGCGTATAGGATTTTCAATGTTATTTTTTAAATATTGCTGTATCTCTTTACATATTCTTCAAAAACTTGTTCAACAAATATTACAACACTGTAACAAACAAATGTCAAACTCTTTTACAATATGTCAAATATTCAGTTCATTTGTTTAATTTTCTAACACAATCTACAAAAAATTTGAATAAATTTTGAATTTCATTTAATTAAAATCTCGTGAACTATTATGTAATGAAATTTGCTTTATAGGAAACGTTTTTAAATTTGAATAATTTTTGTATTTACGTATTTGCAATATTTAAAAAATAACAATGAAATCCCTATACGCCACATTTCAATTCTACATCCTGTATATATATATATATATATATATATATATATATATATATATATATATATATATATATATATATATATATATATATATATATATATATATATATACAGGATGTAGAATTGAAATGTGGCGTATAGGCGCGGTGGCCGAGCGTGTTAAGGCACATCTTTTAACATACTGTGACGTCACCCGAACCAAGGTTCGTCAGTTCGAATCCGCCTGTCGACAATGTGTGATTTGCCGTAAAATATAAAATACAGTTACATGTATTTATCACACTCGGGCGCTATAAGCTAGTCACTTATACGCCTTAAATAATGTAGCACTCGACTACGAAAACCGGCAGTACGGCAGTGTAAAAACTGCGGCTCGGTGTGTCCGGTAGGCCCAGGCCCGATCTCGGGCTGTAGCGCCACAGATGATGATGATGATATATATATATATATATATATATATATATATATATATATATATATATATATATATATATATATATATATATATTGTGACGAAATGTTTTTCGTCACTCGCAGTTTAGACTCACCGATGTCCGGAGACGTCCGAAACATCGGTGACTCGTAAACTGCTCTCGTTTCTCCGGAAATAAGAGCAACCCCGGTTTTCTGTTAATAACTCCGGCTGTAAGCATCCGATTGAAATAAAGTTATACTTTCCTAGCAGCATAATTACAGGGCTAGCGATTGGCGCTAGTATGAACTTCGTAAGCGCACGAGAAGCCCTTCAACCACAGCACTGTAAGTTACCCCTATGTAAATACATGGTGTACACAATTTTGCATAATTCAAATTCAGATCCATAAAAATAATCATGTATCATCGCTGTATATCACCTGTTACGAGAGATGTTCTATAATGCAATAAAAATATACGCGCCATTTTCGATTCCTCAAACTACTCCCAAACACGTATATATACAGTCGAACCCCGATAACTCGAACTCCGATAACTCGAATTTTTGATTATTCGAACAAAATGTATTGGCAACAGCGCCAAGAGTGAAAATTGCATGTAAATTTGTCTTCATAAATCGAACTTTTATTACTCGAATTTCTCGATAACTCGAACAGAAAACGACGCGCGCATATTCGATAAGTCGAAGTTTCGGGAATCCCGCGCTTACGATGAAACGACGCATCTCTTGATTCAGCCACAGTTTACATTCCGTGGTTATTTTAAGTTAGTATTTCACTCGTATACTGCTTCATTGTTAGGCGTTAGGCATCATGTCACCGAAGCGTATTTTAAAGACCTTAACAATAGAAGATAAGTATAAACTGATAAATGAAGTTAAAAATGGTTCAAAGAAAAAGGATGTGGCTAGCAAGTATGTTGTACCTCCAAATACAGTGTCGACAATTTAATAAAATAAGGAATCGATTATCACAGCAGTGGAATATGGTATTGCATCTGGTAGTAGCCTGAAACAATTGCTAATTGTTTTAATAATGCCGGGTTTGGTCAGCGTACTGTGTGGGAGGAAGAGGATGATATTCCTTTAGTTTTCATCAAAGAACAATTAAATCATATTAATAAAGAGAATACAGCAGTACTTCAAACTGAATACGAGTCTTGGGTACATTTAAATAATTCACAGGACACTGGCACTCTTGATGATTATATGCAGGTGGATGACGATCTTGTTACATCTGAGTTTCCCACTGATGTGGATATTGTCAAGTCTTACAGTTCCAAACTTATAAACCTTGATATGGATGACAGCGAAAGTGATGATGAATCATTGATACAGGAAGATTTTCAGCCACCTTCGAATGATATGGTTGCAAATTCTATACGAATTTTGAATTTATATTTACAGACAAATGAAGATACAATCGATATTATTTATAGAGATTTAAATAGAATTCAAACTTTTTTTGAAAATAAGAATAAAAACACGGTACATCAGTCACAAATTACTGAATATTTTACGCCAAAATGAAATACAACGTTACCTGCCCATAGAAAAATATACTATGTATGGATTTTATGTAATTATATGTTTATTGTGCATATTATGTTGTCTTTATTTGAAATAAATATGTATTTTTTTTACTTCAATAAATACATACGTACATACTATTTTTTTTTTTTTGTAAAATTCGCTTACTCGAAGTCTTAATAACTCGAACTTTTTTTGTGGCAAGTCATGGTTCGAGTTATCGAGGTTCGACTGTATATATATATTTATATATATATATATATATATATGTATATATATATATATATATATCTGGTGTTAGGTCTTGAACTGACGTTCGTTGGTGATGCAGCAGGCTTATATTTAGTGGTCATATACAGGCTGTTATATTTTAATAGACCCAGCAAATATCTCGCTTATTTATCAAGTTAGCAATTTCTTTCATATGACATGATTTATACAGCAACATGTAAGTTAGTTAATGACGGATGTAAATTCATGATATAATTTCCGGTTTATTAGTAATTAATGTCAACTTTGAAATGTCAAATGGAACATACTATATTTTGTACAAATTTGAAAAGTGCTTTGCTTTACAATCATGTAAAATAATCCATATGTTACATTATTAAAAAGTAAAATGGCGGGCACTTTCATATACATCAAATCGAAAAGAGAATAGTGAGCCATAACTGTGACTTGAAATAAAACAGTTAACTAAAACAATTGTATTTATTATTATTAAACGAAATAATATTTTTTTGTCATAATAATAAATAGAATAAGAATAAGGAACACTTAATAACAACAAAATGATTTTATAACAAATATTCAAAATGACTCCCAGCTTCTTCAATACATTTTTTACAACGTTTTAAAACAGAATAGGTTGCCCTTTATATTTCGTTAGCAGATAAAGATTCAATTGCTGCTTCACCTAGATGTAAGCTCAAAATGTTTTTCATTCTCTATACATTCGGTATAAGTTGTGTGTGAAATTCCTAACATGGCATAAAATAAATACACATTATATAGAGGTTTTTAATTGGGAATATAAATTTATTTAAAATTAGTAATATAAAGAACTATACATAAATATATAAAACAATATTAAATACTAAAAAAAAATTGAAGAGAGTTTGTCAAGCGGACAGGTGTGTTTGATTTGTGACAAAAGATAGAGTCTTATTCGATTGAAATGAACATCAAAATTTAATTCGAACAGTAACACTATAAAAACAGATACTAACCGTCACAGGAAAGATAAAGTCCAGGCCGAGTAAAATAGAGAACGCATCAAAAATATCCTTTTTTATAGATTATAAATAAGTTAGTTTAACCACGTTTGTTTGACAATCTCAACTCGATTCATCAGCTGGGCAGTAGCGCCATCTATTTATGGATAGCCATAAATAACAAAAGAAGTCTGTGGAACCTACAAAACAGATGTAGAACCTTACCGTCTGCCCACCAGCACCATCTGCCGAAGTATATAATAAATATTAAAATTAAAAGGTGATAACAGACAGTTCAACCTGCAGGATTTGCGGGTAACGCTCCATTAGGTGCAAGTAATATTATCAAATGAGCAACACGGAACGAAACCCAGACAAACGAAAACGAGAGAGTATCGAAACCAGATTATACTAAGCCCAGAATACATATTCAAACCAAGTAAAATAACAAACCGATCACCAATAGGGAATCCGAATATAAAGAAACTCAAGTAAGAATAAAGTAGAAAACATGGACCAGGTAATGGAATGACTCCAATAAATGAGAACAGAGAACAACGCCAATAAAGAGGAAATGTTGAAAGAAATTCGAAATAATAATAATATGATAAAGAAACTCGAAGAGGATATGAAAAACAAAGAACAAAAGTGGTCAGACAAAAAACAACATAATAATTAAAGGCAATAAGTTAGAGAACCCCGAATTAAGCGTGGCGGTAACAGAATGGTGTCAAACAGATATAAATATAAATATAAAAACTACAAGCGCAAACAAAATGGGATCTGGGAAAAGGTATCAGTTATAGTAAGCCTACAAAATTGGGAAGGAAAACAAAAGATATTGAAAAACAAATATAAACTACGCGGAAAGATGATTTACATAGATCATGATCTGACCATAAAAGAAAGGGCAATACAAGCAAAACTAAGACACATAGCAAAGGAAGAAAGAAGTAAAGGCAAATAGGCAACAGTAGCATACAAGAAAGTGAGAATTCAAGAAAAATGGTACGAATGGAATGACATAACGAACCAAATCCAAGAAACGATACAGCCAAAAAACGACAGCACGGTAGGGAAATAAATGTTAAACCACCAACAGTACATAGTATTAATTTAGGGTTCTGGAATATTGCGAGAATAAAAGGTAAAGATATAGAATTTTGGGATTACATTATAGAATACGATTTCATAGGATTTACAGAAACATGGGTTAAAGAAAAAGACTGGGTTCAAACTAAAAATAAGTTACCAAAAAATTACAAATGGAAATGCAAATTCGCAAAAAGAACACATAAAAAAGGAAGAGCAATGGGGGGCATTATAACAGGAGGTAAAGATAATATTACTGAGCCTAGCACAAATTACACTTACAAAGAAAACATACAAGAAAGAATAATACAACTAGACAAAGAAGAATGGCGCGTACTAACTATTTACAATAATAACAGAATTAATGAAATAATCCAAGAAATACAAGAAAATATACAGGAAATAGAAGAAAGTAATTTAGTTCTTGGGGGCGATTTTAATGCAAGAACAGGTGAAGACGGAGAATCATTTAATAGTAATACAAATACAGTTGAAAAACGTAAGTCAAAAGACAAAGTTAAAAACAAGGAAGGTTCCACATTAATAAATTGGATAGAATATAAAGGCTGCAATATATTGAATGGTAACACAGTCGGCGACGAAACTGGAGAACATACATATATCAACAGCAGAAACGAATCGTCAGTGATCGATTACGGCATAGTTAATCAAGAAGCTACATACAAAATAAAAAGATTTGACCAACCGATTGCAATAACGCTAACAAACTACGCAAATTCTTTAACAGACACTAATGAAGGAAAAAATGTAATTGTATGGAACGAAAAAACAATAAAAACATACAGAGAAAAGGTTAACAAGATAGTCCTTACAGAATGTGACAACGACATTAATGACGAAATGGATAAATTAATAAGATTAATTAACGAAGCTATAACACGAGTAACGAAAAAAGGGCAACATGCCACCTATTATAAAAACGACAGGTGGGATAAAGAATGCAGAGAGAAGAAGAAAGAAGTAAGAAAACTGTTGAGACAATTTAAGAAGGGAGCGATATCAATCGAAGAGTATAACCAGAAACACAAAGATGACAAGAAACTACGGATAGAGAAGCAAGGCACACAAAATGAAAAAATTAAATGGGAATTACATAACATTACATCAGAAGCAGACGCATGGAAATATATTAACAAAGAACGCAAAAAATCAAAGAGAGGAACGAAAATATAAGCCACGCAGAATGAAAGCAACATTTCCTAAGTTTACTAAATGGTGAAGACAAAAGACCGAATAAATCATTGAACACAACCAACAGCAGTCAAACATCTGAATTCAACGATATCACAGAGGATGAAGTTGCCAGTCAATTAATAAAATTAAAGAAAAATAAAGTCTGTGGAGATGATGGTATCCCAAACGAAGCACTAATTTACGGCGATGAAGCAATTTTAAAGACGGTCCCAAGCATAATAAATAAAGTATGGAACGGAGGAGGCTTTCCCAAACAGTGGCGCAAAGGTATAATTATACCTATACACAAAAAGGGAGATTCACAACTAACTGCCAGCTATAGGAGTATAACACTTTTAAATACTACCTACAAATTATACGCAATGATCTTAGATAACCGCATAAAAGAGGAGTTAGAGATGAACCAAATCCTACCGGACACACAAGCTGTATTCAGAAAAGGCCGAAGTACAATGGACAACATTTACATACTGAATTATATAATCGAACAAGAACTAATAAAAGAAAAAGGTAAACTTTATGCATTTTTCATCGACTTAAAAGCTGCGTTTGACAAGGTGGACAGAGACATACTGCGGGATATTATGGTGAAGAAAAACATAGACCTACATTTGATTAAAAAATAGATGAAATATATGTAGAAACGTCAAATACAGTACGATCAGAAAATGCTTACTCAGAAGAATTTTGGACAGTAACAGGGCTAAGACAAGGATGCCCTCTAAGTTCCACTCTCTTCGCAATTTATCTAGCCGACATAGAAGAATACCACAGCAGAGGTAAAACGGGTGGCGTAGTAATTGGTAAGAAAAAAATCTGGACCTTAGCCTATGCCGACGACTGAGTGATAGTAGCTAAAAACGATGAAATGAAATCAGTCATGAAAAGACTAGAAAAATATCTTCTAAGAAAGAAAATGTCCCTCAATGTTGACAAATCAAAAATAATGAAATTTAAGAAAGGTGGCGGAAGAGAAAGTCACACTGACTGGATGTGGCAGGGCCACAGAATAGAACGAGTTAAAAAGTTTAAATACTTAGGATACACGTTCAGTCAAAGTATCAACCAAAATAAGCATATAGAACAGCAGGTGAAAAAGGCAAACATAGCGATGAGAGAAATATGGAGTATAGCGGAAAGAAAATTCACTAACAATTACAAGATAAGATTAATGCTGTTCGACTCAATTGTTAAAAGTATTTTGATGTACGGTGCTGAAATAAGGGGATGGTCGGAGATTAATAAAATAGAAAACATCCATAATAAATATCTAAAATGGACTTTAGGCCTAGAAAACAATACACCACAATACATAATTAACGAAGAAACCAATAGGGATAAGTTAAGAATATCTGCTGGACTTCGAGCCGTGAAATATGAGGAGAAAATAAGAACTTGTAACCCAGACAGAATCTTGTATCAGTGCTGGTTAGAAATGAATAAAAAAGTGGAGAGAAAAGTAAAAGAGAATAATTGGGGAACTAAGCGAAGGAAATATTGCGAAGGAAATATTACGAACGAAATGGTTACTCAATAATTGAAGTAGAAAGATATAGAAACAATAACATCGATATTAAACAACAACTAAAAGCCAGAGATCAAGAACTACAAAAACAAGACCAAGACAAGAAAATTAGGAAATCTAGATATAATAATATATACAAGAATATACGCCCAATAACTACACCTACATACTTAATAATGAAAAATAAGCGATTCATAAAATCAATAGCAAGATTGAGATGTGGAAACGAAGAAAACAACAATAAATATTGGAAAAGCAAAGAAGAACGGTAATGTCGCATATACAATGAAGGTCAAGAAACTATACAACATCTAATGTATAATTGCAGGGAATTACCAAGAGAAGAGTCAAGCATTTACCACATATTGGACGAACTCGGGAGCGGAGAACCCTGGATAAGAAGAGTTCACAAAAAAGAGAAAAATCAAATTCATAAAAATGGCCATAATCTTGCTCTATTTATTGATACTTATACATTAACCTCCATCAATTAAATTTTTTGTACTAACATGTAGAATTCCAAGCCGAAAAGCAAGAATTTAAAATAAATCTAATCTAATCAACTAAAAAATAAACTTACAACTTAGTACATTGCTTCAAAAAATTAAAATATAAGTTATTAAATGCGCATTTCAATATTGTAATACAATTATATATTCATTACACTAATTGCATTCTTCTATGTGGATTGCGTTTGATAAACTCGTTCACTACTATTTCCATGCTTATTGATCTTGCTATATATTTTTCAATATTTATAATTGCCAGATCTACAAGTCTGTCATTAGTCATTTTATTTCATAAATATGTTTTCAGTCTTCTAAGACATGAAAAGAATGTCTCATACTTGGAATCGGAATTGTTATGTATATTATTAAAAGTTTGTGTATCACCGAAAATGCTATTTTATATTCTTTTTCGTAATTTGAGATTGTGTTTGGTAAAATATTTAATTCTGATCTTAGTAAATTTAAATCACATGAATAATATTTTTCAAGTGGAATTATAGTATCCTAGTTTTAAATAAATTCTAGTATTTCAGGATTCAAACTACAAACACTCATTAAAATATTTTCATTAGCAAGAACTCTGTTGTCTAGTTCAACTAAAATTATGTTTATTTTAAATATTTTTGTGTTTAAATGTTCTTTTATTTCTTGCTCAAGAGAATTTGCTCAAGAGAATTTGCTCTGTAACTTTCGACAATCGTTTCCTTTGAGAAATTTGCAGTTTAATATTATTTTCGTCGGCAATAACTATTGCTTCTTTGTAAACAATTTCAAACCGAATTTTTCTTAAAAGTGTAAAAAGTGTCTCTTTGGTTGCTAAATACATTTTTAATTCCTTCTATTAACAATAAACCATGAGATACATCTGAATTAACTTCTTGTAAATAATAACTTATTCCCTTGAACCTAATTAAAATATGAAAAAACATAAATAAATATAAATATATCATCACGCATTTTACCCATTACTGGATGTGGCTCTCTGCCATAGCAGGTCTCCCAAAGATGTTAGTGGAGTAAGACTACTTCAAATGCCTTCTTTAAAGCTATGCATGCGAATACTTGACTTGTTCTGCGTGTAAAACATATTCGCTTTAATTCCACAGGTTTGCGGTATTTATATAATTCTCGTTCTACATTTATAAATCTACTATGAATTGCAGAACTAGAAAAAAATATATTTTTTCTAATATAGTAAAAAAGGCATGGGTTTCGGCAAGACATTTTACATGCAAATTAAATTTTGAGTATTCGATTTTATGTTTTTAAAAAGAATACTAAAATCTTTATTAATATTATAACTTTATTATAATTTGTATATGGTTACATATGAGTCACAGTACTTGACTGTGCAGAGTCTACGATACAAAGAGCATGCTTATTCACTAAACTAGCCTATTTATACATTTCTCTTATCTTCTAAATATGCAACCTATGCTAGATGATATTATGACTAATGTAATGAAACAACAAGTTCAAGATACATAATTTACATTTATCTTATCTTCTAAATGTGCAACCTATGCTAGATGATGTTATGACTAATGTAATGAAACAACAGGTTCAAGATACATAATTCCTCCCCTTTTAGTTTTTTCATTATATTTGTTCTTGCATAGCTAGTTCACTTAGCTTTTTTCTTACTGTTTTTACCTTTCTTAATTTTCTTTCATTTCTATATAATTTTATTTTAGGTAATACATATTTTCTTAAAATATAACAACTTATTAATATAAATATTATAACATATATTATATAAGAGTGATGACTGCTATTTTCAATTTTGATTTCTTTTATTTTTATAATTTTCGGTTCATTTAATATAATATCGGAGATATTCTGTAATTTAGTATCATTAAATTTTGAACTTATTAATTCCTTCTCAAATGTTTTAAATTCAATTTCTTTATATTTTTGTAGAATTCTTTTAAATGTGAAATTATTTATTTGACATTCTTGGTTAATTTTTATCTTATAGATTCCTTGAATATTTCTTTTTATTTTTATTTCGTTACAGTTCATTTGAATTTCTTGCTTATTTGGACTAATCATAATTAGTTCATTTGTATTTTGAATTAATTCAAAAGTATTCTTTTTCTCAATATTATGGTATTTGCAATCATCATCCTTCTGCTTATCTAGTATATTTCCCATACATTTACTTATTTCTATAAATTGTGTAATACACAATTATTTATTCTTAATATAACTACATTCGCTTATTTTATAAGTCTTATCTTGTGTGAAATATAATTGTTGAGGTTCACTCATTATTATGAATCTATCATTCTGAATCATTGGTAATGGGGTAAACTGGTTTAATTTGAAGGATTCGTGGGAGAAGGTTGGTATTGATATTATAAAGTATATTTCTCCGTTATAGTATTTACAATGGGTTTCTATTAGTTCGTTTAAATTCCAAATGTCGTTATTTTGTGTAGTTTGTTTTAAATTTTCATAAGATATTATACTAACGTCTAGTTTGTGTAATGAGCAAAAGGTTAAACTTGTTTCTATTTGTTTTGTTAATTCATTTAAATTCATTATTATTAATATTAATTTCTGAAATTTACTTTCCATATCTATTTGTAATTTCCAATCTAAATTTCCTTTTAAAGCCTGAATTATGTTCTCAATTTGATGTGTTAATTCTTTTTCATTGTGTCTAACATTTTCTAGTTGTGTATTAAATTTATTTGTCATATCTTTATTATGTTTAATGACTTCATCATTCTGTCCTTGTAGTATTTCCTGATTTGTTTTTAATTTATTAAACATTTCTTCATATCTTTGACTATCCGTAGAATCTAAATTTCCTGTTATTGATTTAACAATGGAGCCTAATCCGTTTATAAGTCCGCGTTTTTGTCTTTTATTAAATAGTTTTTGAATTTGATTATTTAAGTCTAAATAATTATAATTTAAAATATTAATGTATGTTTGGAATGTTTCATTATAGGGTTTTATATTCTTTAATAAATTATCTCTATTTGTTCTTAATTTTAGGAATTCTTCATAGATGGGATTTATGTTGTAGTTATAGTATATTAGTTGTTCACCAGTCTTGATTTTGCATTCACCTAATTCGGCAAGGTGGAATCCATTATTGTTCGAGATATCTTGAATTTGTCCTTGACATCTGAAATTTTTATTTAATTTTTAGTTGATTTATTTTTATATTTTTACTTCTGTTCTTTTTATCTAATATTTTAATTTTTCCTAATAGAGGGTTATAATTTTTAACTGAATATTTTCTGTATATTGGTTTCTTTATTTTATGAATAATTCTAGGATTCTGTTTAACATATACTTTATCTGTTAATTCTAAAGGATTGTCATTTTCTGTATTTCGTTTTAATTTTTCTCTTTCTATTCTATCTTTAATAATATGCTTAATTTTCCTTTGTTGTTCTTCATAATTTTCTCTTAATTTGGATTGGTCTGTTTTTATAAAAATGTTTTCATTTGATATTCCGAAAAGTATTTCAACTGGACTGAGTTGTGTTGTACTATGTTTTGTATTATTATACGCTAATGTAGCCATTCGTATTTTTTCTGACATTGCTATGTTTTTAGTGTCTGGTCTTGAGTGTAATATTCTCAATTGTTCTATTAATGTTGAGTGAAGTCTTTCCACTGCATTACTTTTAGGGTTATTAACACAAGTTATATGTAATTTAATTTTCTTTTTACTTAAGAGATCTTTCATTAATGTGTTATTAAATTCTGTACCATTGTCCATTATTATTTCCTTAGGTATTTTGTATGTTTCAAAGTATATTCTTAATTTATCTGTTATTTGTTTTGCGCTCTTATTTTCGACCTTGATAATCTGTGCGTGAATTATGATATCTGTATTTTAATTATGATATCTGTATTTTGATTATGATATCTGTATTTTGATGACGAAGTGTTTTATTATATTAGACAATGGTTCCATTGTCTGACTCATACTTCTTTGAACTATGTTATGATAAGAGAATGATATATAAGCTTGAAAAAACTAGATTAGAACACTCTTGTACTGTTGCTGAACGTATTCACGTCAGTTGTAATTAGATTCTAAATAAATAAAATATAATTTTCAAAACGAAAGAATTTGTATTTTTTTTCCTTAAATACAAATCGAAAATTATAATTGGCGCAGTCGGTAGGATGCCAAAAGAGTTTTAAGCAAAATAAATAAATCTCTTTCGATCTCCATCGATTTATTTGGCATCCGAACAAGAATCTATGAGCGAAACACCAGCTCAGGCCTAAACAGTGGCCCATCAGAGGTTGAACAACCCATCTCTAACCATCATCCAGGCAAGCAGTCAAGGAGGACCAGGACAACACACATTCGCTGACTCCACCTCTCCGGGAAACCAGGACAACACAACTTCGCTGATCCCGATTACCAGAGAAAACCAGAAGAAAATCTCTAGCTGATTCTCAACAAACATGATTATCTTGTTAATCATCCTTTTACTTCAACTGTAAGTAAAATATATGTAACAAAATACACTAAAGGGTTTTGAGGAAAGGCTAACGCTTTTAAGAATCAAAACGAGCCCCAGCACAAGGCATAACACAAATTATAAACCTAAATATATTACACAAAAGGGGTGTCTCTAGTAATAACTAGTAATAAAGACACCGAGACACCGGCACAGTTCCATACACAATTACAAATCATATGTACAATAGCGATAGTGAACCAGAATCAAACCCATCAGATTCTGATTCAGAAACAAACCAAACACCTAGTGTTATAAGAAATTTAATATTAACGCCCAGTAAATTACAACTCAACTCAAAAATGGCCACAACCACAAACAACGAAATTCAAATGCTCTCTAAAGGTATCCCTGAATACGACGGTAATATTAAAGATCTACCATATTTTATAAATACTGTAGACGAATTTATATTATGTTTTACAGGAATTGTATTGACAAACGTTCAAAGAATATTTTTATTTCAATTAATAAAAAATAAATTAAAGGGACCTGCAAAAACATATCTCTCAGAGAATTCATTTGCTGATTGGCCAACATTAAAATCATTCTTACAACTAAATTTCGAAGATAAAACAACAGCCGAAACTTTATTATTAAAAATCATATACAATACCAAAAATAACAATTCCGATTTGTTTCTCAAAGACATCACTAATAATTTTAATAAATATAAGAACAAAATCATGCTAACACAACATCAATTAGTAACAAAAAACGCAATTATCGCGGAAAATCAGAAAATCGTAGTATCTCACTTCATAAATTGTTTACCTCATCTCATTCGAGGATCCTTCACGGTCAAAAATCCTAAATCTCTTGAAGAATGTGAGCAGCTATTAGTAAACGATTTTAATTACGCCCAACATCAATCTCCCCTAAGGAGATTTGAAAACCAAGTAAAAACAACACATAATAACATACAGAAGAATACACCACCACAGAAATTCCCGGCACAAATGTTTCCTTCAAAACCAGTCACGATTCAAAGACACTTTCAACCACACGGTAGGAATAACTTCGGCAGACAAAACATAGTAAATGACATAAACACAAGAAGGACATTTACACCTCAACCAATGTCCACACAAACTAGACAGACCGGCCCAATGTCAACACAGACAATCATACCAAGACAGAATTACCAAACAGACATCGAAAACGACGTAACAACCACTAATGAACCAAATAACGAATATAATGAACAACAAGAAGACGAAACAGAATTCGCCTTCGAGGATTTTCAAGACACATTGGTCGAAAACGAAGATACGTAATGGCTAATTATCAAAATTCGATCCCGATATTACACGATCACGACTCCATTATTCTAATTGACTCTGGATCAAACATAAATTTCATATCACCCGATTACGCAAAATCAAGAAATCTGAAAATTAACAATCAAGATAAAATTACCTTTCACACAGCAAATGGAAAGAAAACACTTACAAATTCAGTTAATCTAAAAATAAATAAAAAATTATTTAAGTTTTATATTACAGACTTTCATTATTTATGTAACCTATTATTCGGTATGGATATATTAAAAGAACTAAATATAACACTAAATTTTAAAACAAATGAAATCTATTTTGAAAACAGAAAGATGAAATTTACAACACAAAATAAACTCAATAATAAACTAAACTATATACAATTTAGAGATCAAAATCTAGATATTAATAAAAAACTAAAAATTGCTAAATTACTAAAACAATACGAGGATTTGTTCCCCAAAGAAGGAGAACAACTCTCCGCCACTAACGTCACCACACACAAAATTCACACCACAGACGAAACACCCATATATACAAAAAACTACAGACTACCCCAATGTTATGACGAAGATATAGAAGAACACATTAAAAACTTATTAAAAGCACAGATCATTCAAAAATCTAAATCACCATACAACTCACCTATTTGGATAGTACCAAAAAAAATAGATGCGTCAGGGAAACGGAAAACTAGATTGGTAATAGACTTCCGAAAATTAAACCAAAAAACCAGAGAAGATAAATTCCCTCTTCCTAATATAGACGACTTATTGGATAGAATAGGAAAACCAAAATACTTCACGACTTTAGATCTCCACTCAGGTTTTCACCAAATACCCTTGGAAAGATCGGACAGGGAAAAAACGGCTTTCTCCACACCATCTGGACATTATGAATACACTAGGATGCCTTTCGGCTTAGTAAATGCACCGGCATCATTCCAACGAATGATGAACGAAATATTAAAAGAATATATAAATAAAATATGTCTCGTCTACATGGACGACATAATCATTTTCGGATATACTGAACAAGAACATATAGAAAATATCACAAAAATATTCGAAGCACTTAGAAAAGCAAACCTTAAAGTCCAAATTGATAAATCTGAATTTTTTCAAAACGAAGTTGAATACTTAGGATTCGTAATATCATCAGAAGGTTTAAAACCTAATCAAAAGAAAATAGAAGCAATAAATCAAATCACCATCCCAAAAACTTGTAAAGAAATTAAAAGTTTCCTAGGAAAACTTTCTTGGTACCGAAGATTTATTCCAAATCTCGCGAAAATAATAAAACCTTTCACAAATAGCTTAAAAAAGGGTTCACACATAGAAATAGAAAATGAAGAATATCAGAAAGCCTTTAAACACGTGAAACAATTAATATCAAACCCACCTATATTGATATCACCAGATTTCTCTAAACCATTTATACTAACTACAGACGCCTCAGACTTCGCCATGGGAGCCGTTTTGTCACAAGTACAAGAAAACCAAGAAAAACCTATAGCATACGCCTCAAAAACATTTAACTCCGCCGAACAAAACTACTCTACTATAGAGAAAGAATTAAAAAGTATCGTCTGGTCAATAAACAACTTTAAACCTTACCTTTACGGACAAAAATTCAGAATAAAAACCGACCATAGACCTTTAGTATGGTTATTTAATATGAAAAACGGTAATCAAAAATTAATGCGTTGGAAGATCGAACTCGGAGAGTACAATTTCGAAATTGAACATATCATGGGAAAAACTAATAAAATTGCAGACTTTCTTAGTAGACAAAGAAATCCATTTAAAATCGTAGAAAAAATAGGAGACGTAACTGAAACAACAATATTTTCACACTGCATATCACGAGATTATGCTATGAGTCAAGGACTCGCACTCCAAGTAAACCAAACATATAATAGTAAAAAATATTGTCAAAATTATATAGATCAAAATTCTCAACTAATACCACAAATTATAAACGGCAAAACTATATTACACTTAGTTACTAAGCAGAAATGCAACGACTTACCATCTGTAAAAAACTTTAAAAAGGCATTAATGGAACTTCGAGATTACTGCATCAAAAATGAATTGTATGAAATTAATATCCCAAAACTTGCCTGCGGCTTAGACCAAATGGACTATAAAGACTTAATAAAATATTTAAAATTAACCTTCACGGAAACTAATATCCTCGTGAATATCTATTCATTACCACAAAACTTCCTTACCAGCGATGACACAAACGCAACAATACATAGTTCCCCAGAAAACATCGTAAACGGTATAAAATATAAAGAAGATAGACTGAATATTGCAGATAACCAAATTATATTCAAATTAGGAGAATATTCAAAATTAAAAATAGAAAAACTACCTTTCGAAACAGTACAACCTAAACAAAGAATTCATATAACCTTCTCAAAGAATAATCTAAAAAACGAAATAAATAATTTTCTGAAAGACTATTTAGTACCTAAAGTTAGATATCTGGCTATATTTAATGACGAACTGGATAAAGTAATATCTCAAGAACTACAGAAAAATTTCGAACCAAATTCTTTAAAATTAATCGGAGTAAATAAATTTGTACAAGATATCTTTACAATAGATGAACAAAAACAAATTGTAGCTGACGATCATAACGGATTTAGAAACCACAGGGGAATATTGGAAACAATCAGATACCTGAAGAAGAAATACTACTGGCCAAAAATGGTACAAACTATCCAAAATTTTATTAATAATTGTAAAATATGTAATGAAAATAAATACGATAGAAAACCTATAAAAATTCATGAAAATTTAACTATAACTCCGACAAGACCTTTCGAGACAATTAACATAGACATACTATCATTAAATACTCAAAAATACCTCACAATATTTGACCAATTTTCCAAATTCGGACAAATAAAAGCAATAAATGTTGATTCAGTAAACGTATTAAAAGCATTAAAAGAATATTTCGAGACATATACCCTACCAAAATTAATCATTATGGATAATGGACTAGCATTTAACAACGAATTACTAAAAGATTATTTAAAAACATTAAATGTAAAACCCCATTATATTTGTATTAACAATCCAAAGAGTAACGCGGTCGAAAGATTTCATTCGACATTAATAGAACACCTTAGATTAATTCAAAATAACGAAGAATTCAAACATCTTAATCAAAATGAAAAAATAAAGAAATGCATACTTAGTTACAATAACTCAAAACACACCATAACCGAAAAAACTCCAACAGAAATAATATTTGGAGAGACACATGAGTATAAATACCCCAAAGAAATACGAACTAACTCTGAAATGATACAACAACATCTGAAAGAACAAAAAGAATTATACAAAATAATAAATAATAAGATACAACAAGAAAAAGAGAAACGTCACCAAGAGAACATAAACCCGTTAGCATTACCAAAGGACGTATACGTAAAAGAAGAAGTAAGGAGAATACAAAAATTTAAAAAACCAATGTATATAAAAAGCAAAGTCTTAGCATATAACCCAAAATTAGGTATTGTAAAAGTCGAGAAACCATATAAACAACGTAGTAAAACCTTAAAGAAAATTAGAAACATACGTATCAACAGAATAAAATTATAACTTTATCTCTGTTCCCAGTGCGCAGGGTCAACAATTGACAGACATAACACACGGCAACGGATATCATCTGACAAACCTAGGATCGACACACATTGAACAGGAAAAATTACATACATACTTTTACTATAACGTAACACCTTTATACGAAAACTTTAATAGAATAGAAACTATAATTAACGAACTCCTAACCGAAATACACACAGTTCAACACATAAACCCAAATTATATACAATTACTAAATTCCACCTTTGAAAATACACAAGAACAATTAAACAAATTAAAACTTAACAAAAGAAGGAAAAGAGGCTTAATAAACGGTTTAGGAAGTGATATAAAATCAATTTCCGGTAACTTGGACAGTTCAGATGGTGAACGATATGATAAATTATTTGAGACTATAAAAAAGAACGAAAAAATTTTAAGTAATAATGAGAATAAATTATTTAAAAACTTAAAAGAAGTAACGGAACAATTTAATATACAATTAGAAAATATTAAAATAAACGAAAAAGAAATGAAAAAGGAACTAACCTTTATAAAAGAAATTTTGAAGAAAAATAAACTTTGGGAAACAAAAATAGAATCTGAAGGAAAAATCCAGTTAATAATAAATATTCTGAACAATATCCAAAATTTTGCTATACAAATTGAAACTAGTCTTACGTTCTGTTCCTTAAATAAATTACATTCAACTATAATTTCCATGAATAGACTCCAGAACTTTATCAAAAATCAAAATATCTTTGAAATTATGTCACTTATAACAACTCACTGTCAATACGATGGACAAATGATCTACTATATTATCGAGATCCCTATTATGAGCACCACCGTATACCCTTTATATCAATTTACGTCAATACCTTTTATGAATAACACAAAAATGTATATCCTTGATGAACCCAATATATTGTATATTAATAAAATGAATAAGAATATTATTGTCAATAACTGTGTTAGAAATAAGAATTATTATTGTAAAACTGATAATGTAGAAATAAAGAAATGTATTAATGATTTAACAATAAGATATAAAAATGATGATTGTTCTTACTTGTTAATGGATAATGAAAATAATATCGAACAAATACCAAATACAAATGAAATCATTATAATAAGCCCAATTCTACAAAATTTCATAATTTATTGTAAAAGTAATGAAATTCACAAAAAGATAATAGGAATTTACAAATTTAATAACGATCAACAATGCACATTAAATAATTATCATTTTGAAAAGATAGAACAAAATTATAAAGAATTAATCTATGAAGGAAAAATTGATAAAATAAATGGGTTAAACGTTAAAAGCAGACAATTAATCGAATTGCATAAAGTAAATAATACTGAATATCATTTGGAAGAAATACAAAATTTAAATTTAAAGAATAACGATCATCATCTTTTTATTATATATTCCTTTATAAGTATAATGATAATTAGTTATATATGTTTTAAGATTTATAAGTATATAAAAGAAAGAAAACTGAAATTAATTGCTTTAAAAGATTTAGAATTAATAAAGACTCACCCTCTCGAGTAATATAATAAAAAACTTGAAGGGGAGGAATTATGATATCTGTATTTTAATTATGATATCTGTATTTTGATTATGATATCTGTATTTTGATGACGAAGTGTTTTATTATATTAGACAATGGTTCCATTGTCTGACTCATACTTCTTTGAACTATGTTATGATAAGAGAATGATATATAAGCTTGAAAAAACTAGATTAGAACACTCTTGTACTGTTGCTGAACGTATTCACGTCAGTTGTAATTAGATTCTAAATAAATAAAATATAATTTTCAAAACGAAAGAATTTGTATTTTTTTTCCTTAAATACAAATCGAAAATTATAATTCGTGCTTGGAGAACTGATCTAATATCGTCAAGTAAGGTTCTTTATTTAGTGATAACAAGTCTATGTTTATCATTTCAAATGGTGTGCTTGGTGTTATTGTAAGATTGTCGGTTATTTTTATAGGTTTTCTTTCATATTTATTACATCGGCACGTTTCACAGTTGTTTATATATTCTTGAATGTCTTTATTCATGTTTGGCCAATAATATTTTTCTTTTAATTCTCTTATGGTGGCTAAAATTCCTCTATGATTTGTAAGGCCTGTGTGAAAGTCATGTATAATTTCTAATTGTTCCTCGTTATTTTCTACGTTGTTTACTAATTTTGTACACGCTATGATATTTATAGAATTTGGTTGGAAATTTTCTTGTAATATTTTTGAAACTTCTTTATCTAAATCTTTTTGAAATAAGGCTAAATATCTAATTTTTGGGGTTAGATAAGTTTTTATAAAATCTATAACATCTTGTTTAAAAGTTACTTTATTAAATTTACAAATAAGTCTTTGTTTTTTATTGTCAAAATATTTTTCTATTTTTATTTCAGTATCCCTGTCTACTTTATAAATTATTATTTGATTATCCGCTATATTAATTCTCTCATCTAAATATTTTATTCCTGCTATGGGATTCTCATTTGCGCTGTGTACCGTTTGGTTATCTTCTTCTTGATCTATATTATTTTGTTCGCTACTGTTTTCTGTTTCGTTATGGTTAACGTCGGGTAATGTGAAAACGTTTATTTCTATATTATCTAAGTGACTATTTCTAATTTGTATATTATTTGTTTCTGCTTTTAAATTTGTTGATTCTTCAAATTTATATATTTTATCGTCTAATTTTACTTTATTGTCTTTAAAGTTTAGTTGTATATTTAATATTTTAAATGCTTCTATTCCGAGTAATATATTATATGTTTTATGAAATTTATAAACATAACATTTTAAAGGTTTTTTATGAATTTTTATTATTATATATTTATCGCAATTAGATTTTCCGTTTACTGTTTTAAAAGTTAATTTTTCGTTATATGTTTTTACTTTAAATTGTTTTACTAAATCCGGGTGTATAAAGTTTATTGAAGAGCCTGTATCGAACAGTATGACATATGGATTAATTTTTAATGCTGGTAAGTTCGTTGTTATAGAAGACATTACTACTGTATCGCTTCTATCTGTGTCTCTAAATCTAAAAAAAGAATCTTCATAGATTGTCTTTTGTTTTTCTTTCTCTAATCTTTCGTTGTTTAACTCTTCGTCTATTTGTTTATGAAATTCTTGGTCCATATCGAAATCTATTTCGTCTAAGTCTACTTCTTCTATGTTATTATTTTGTCTGATTGTTTGTGTAGACATTGGTTGTGTGATTCGTGTTTGTTGTGTCATAGGTTTTGGGTTAAATCGTTTCGTCTCATAATAATTTTTTATATTTTGTCTAGGTGCAAAATTTGGGTTAGTTCTCTGGTATTGAGGTGGTTGTTTGGGATTAAATGATGTTGATGGGAATGTTTGTGATGGGAACTTTTGTGGAGGTTGCCCATTGCCAAATTTTGGTCTTTCTACATTGTTTCTCAACATAGGTGATTGATTATACGTATTAATAAAGTTAAATTCATTTTTAATCATTAATTCTATTTGTTCCAAAGTTGTAGGGTTTTTAATAAGGAATGATCCTCTAACATGATTTGGTAGTAGAGATATAAATCTTTTTACTATAAATTTTTGGTTTTCATGAATTATTGCGTTCTTCTGATCTTGTGAATAATTAGTTAAGTGTATTTTTGATTTGTAAAGTGAAAATTTTTCAAGCATTATTTTCAAAGTTTGTTCTATTGATTTTGAAAATTTCGTATCCATGAGTTCTATCATCAGTGTTTCTGATGTACTCTTGTCTACAAAGTTTGTGGTCAGATATAGTTTTAAATCTTCCCATTCTGCAAATTCGTTATTACTTGTAATTTCTATTGCTTGTTCAGTGAGTTTTAATTTTATCATGCTGAATGCAAACATTCGCTGATTTGCAGTGAGTTCTAGTGTATTAAAAATGTCCATAATCTTTGTGGCTTGTTTTATAAAATTATTTAATGTTTTAATATTTCCATTATAACATGGGATTGTTTTGAGATACATTTCTATTTCTTGTACAGTTGTGGTAGCCATTGTTATGCGATTTAATCTACTAGGTTTTAATTTAATTTTGATATATTTAGTTGTTGGTAACGGTGTTAAGGAATCGTCTGATTCTATTGATTCAGAGCTATCGCTTGCTGACATAAGTTGTATTATGTGTGTGATTGACCTGTGCCGGGTCTCGGTATTTTTATTACTAGTCGTAGCTAGAAATACCCCTGTGTATTATAATATAAATGTTTTACAAACTTATAAAGAAATTCTTACATTTGTATCGTGATTGTGATTATGATGATTCTTGTGAACATCATCTTCTGTTGCGGCTTCTTTTTCGTAGTTTTCGTGTTGTCTAGTAGAGACAGCAAGTGCTTCTGATGAGTGACGTGTTTCGGAACAGCAAGTCTTCCTAGTGGATTGGTCGACGTGATCTCGGAACAGCACTCTGGAGTACGTGAATCTTGTAGACGAACGTTGTGCCTTTGCGGCCTGATGGGTCCTGTTCGACCGGTTTTCGTAGATTTTTGTAGGTTTTGCTTGGTAAAAGATAAAAATCCACCACACAATTTTTTTTATTGTGTTTCGAAGCTATTAATCCTACCGAGCTGCGCCAATTAAATTTTGAGTATTCGATTTTATGTTTTTAAAAAGAATACTAAAATCTTTATTAATATTATAACTTTATTATAATTTGTATATGGTTACATATGAGTCACAGTACTTGACCGTGCAGAGTCTACGATACAAAGAGCATGCTTATTCACTAAACTAGCCTATTTATACATTTCTCTTATCTTCTAAATATGCAACCTATGCTAGATGATATTATGACTAATGTAATGAAACAACAAGTTCAAGATACATAATTTACATTTATCTTATCTTCTAAATGTGCAACCTATGCTAGATGATGTTATGACTAATGTAATGAAACAACAGGTTCAAGATACATAATTTGCATCTAATAATGAGTCCCATCACTCCGTTTCGGAACATAGTGCTACGCCCTCGAAGGACAAGGCCTGTTGAACCACGGCGAGCTTCAGTGGAGATAGGGGGGGGGGGGTTCGTGAATGGTACAGCTCTGAATTTATTTTAAAGGCGCCAGTTGATCGACACCGTAAAGTTCAACCTGAAAGGTTGATCAACAAACCTAGATAGAGGAAAAATTAGGGTGACGGGCGTTTTAGAGCAAACGTGAACCACTTCTAAACGAAAAACGTATATTTGAACGGACACGTATTACAGTTCACAGACAAAAAAAGCTAAAATATGATGCTACAGAGGCAGTCAATCTGATAGATAGGAAGAGATAAGGCAAAACAAGAACTAAAACAAAATCGCGTAGCGAGCGGCCGCGGCGGCGCAATCAGGGCTACGAGGCGATGAAAATATGAGCAGCGCGCAACAGTTTCACGAGAGGCACCGATGGTCGACCAACGTTGATTCGTGACGCGCATTAAAAGTAGATCGCAAAACTGGCGATAACCCTAACTACTTTCACGACGTACGGCGAGCTACGGAATCGCGTGCCAAACTGCACAATAATGAAAATTCAAATAAACAAACCGTACCGATTTGATTTTCGGTGGTTTCGCAAATCCGGCCAATGCCGATAATTATAATAGAAAAATATAATTGTCCCAACTGTACTTTCGATCCAAACTTCGTTTGATATTTTTTGCCAAATCGCAAATTTTCACAACAAAAAAATACAGCTGCCCACGCATAAATCTTATAAACGACTGCCTATTTTTTCTTCTTTAGAAATTACTTGTCCCCAGTTACCACCGGAAAAATCGCGTTTCCGCTAATTAAAACCTGCATAAATTTACTTAACTGCAGCGACTTAACCTTGACCCTCAAAACCATTTTAACTGTGATATTCTGAAGAAATTCGTTCGTGAAGATAGTCAGATTATTTAAGGCATATAAGTGACTAGCTTATAGCGCCCGAGCGTGATAAATACATGTAACTGTATTTTTTATATTTTTACGACAAATCACACATTGTCGGCAGGCGGATTCGAATTGACGAACCTTGGTTCGGATGACGTCACAGTATGCTAAGAGATGTGCCTTAACACGCTCGGCCACCGCGCCTACATGCATCTACTACAACTAAATTCAGCTTGTGATTGAAGCAATGTACATCGATAGTTTGTGGCACTTCCTAACGGAATAACGCCTGTACACCATTCAGTCTGCCACTCATGACACTAGCTCCGTCGTAAGTTGGTGCTACACATTTGTTTATATCGATGTTACATTTAGCCAGATTTTTTTATTTAAATGAATAGGTATTGAGCAGTTAATGACTCTGCTGCCATATAACCCAAAAATCTTTCATACAGAGTATCATTTAAATAATATTTTATAACAGAAGATATTTATTCTGTTTTCGAAATATCTTTCGTCTCGTCCACCACTATTGAAAATATTCGCATCTTTTTATATCATTGCTAATTTCATTTTGTATTAAATTTGAAATAATATTCAATAATTCATTTTGTATACTTCGATGTAAATATTTTGCATTTTTCGGAGCACTTAAAATCGAGATTGCAAAAATGAATTATGCTTAAAAAAATTGCAATAATTCAATGAAATTACCTCTATTTACACGTTCATTATCACCTCTCAATGGAAATCCCTGCACAGCAGCAAATAACAAACCTTCTGCTATCAGTTGTAAATATCTCGGTTTTCTTGCACCTGTTTCTGATGCATCTTGTTAATTTTGTGAAATACAGACTCGTTATGTTTGCACCTTATTAAAAAGTCATTCCATGCCATTTCGCTACGTTTATGTTGATACGTGTTTTAAGACGCCTGAATCTTTTTCCATTGATCGTTTCCAGTTTTTGAATCCGACTGTCATAAATGGTATATTTGATTCATATGCTGCATTGGATAAGAACCGACAAGGAAAACAAAACGAAGAATTGTCTAACATACTTTATTCCAATCACTTATGATGATGGAACCAAGACATTTTAATCCTCGCCACTTGTTGCCAAATATTTTTGTCGGCACATCTTCTGGCGCCGTCTCTGCATGTAAGGTAATATTTTTGAACGCTTATCTAAATGTAATTTATCAAAAAAATTATATCTTTAGGCTAAGGAAATGATATTGTTGATAATGAAGCAAATGAAAATGAGATTGTAATGGGCAAAATAAAAACAGATTAATATGGACAAAAGAACATGCAAATTGGAATTTTGAACAAAGGAACAGTGTAGGTACATTCTCAGTGATGAGTCTCCGTTTGAAGTTTGTGAGAGTGTTAGTAGAAGCATAATTAATTGTCAGAAAAATTAAGTATATATTCCAGATTGTGAAATAAAGTGAAATTTCTAGCATCTATCATAGTATGGAGTTCAATGTCTGCAAGAGATGTAGGAACACTGCATTTTATTGATAATTATTGATAACACAGAAAAATCTTTAAACATATTAGAGGAGTCTCTACTGCCTATGATGGAAGAAGATTTGGTCTATGAAAACACTATTCCTCTTTTAAAATGAGTTTCGAATACCCCTGACTTGTCTGCGATTGAGATACTTTGGCACAAAATGAAGAAATAGTTGCGTGTATCTACCGCTAGATCAATTAAAAAATTAAGACAAGACCTTGGAATATGGGATAAATTTAGTGCAGACGACTGACAAAATCTAGTAAATACTATGACTCAAAGAATTATGGCTGTTGTAAAATATAAAGGTGATGTTTCTGAATGGTATCTTTTGCAACACGTTTCATATTCAGGTTCATCTGCTTACATATTTTTCGTTTAGTTTTGTGTGATTTACTATGTAAATAGCAATAATTATCTTCGTAAGTCTCAAGTTGAGTAAAAGTAAACTCTAAAATGTTTGGTGAAAAATTAAAAATACCCATATTAAATTTTGTTTAAATATCTCTTATGTAGAGTGCCAATTATGTTTGTAAGTGGACCAACTGCAGTGGGACCCGGCTCGTATATACAACTGTTTTTGATATGAAACATCTATAGGCTCACTTGTAAACCGAATTGTTGGCGTGGCGACGCTTGCCGTGGCGACGGGTCGCCACGCTATAACAATCAAATATATTCTTTAGAGCCTAGTTGTTTAAGCCTAGAATGGCATGAAATCGGTCTTTAGCTATTAATTGAAATTATGTTCTAACTTGTTACGTACATGCCTAGCGACTTTAATCGTCAGTCTACGAACGAATTTTGTTTAAAATGTCGTGTTTTATTTGTGTCTCAAGTAAAAATATTGTAAAATCAGTGATTTTTTAGTGAAATATAAGGGCAATATAGTGTAAGTGTTAGTGTATACTGGATGTGAAGTGAATTTATAGTGGTACGAGCCTGGAACTTTTCAGAGAGGAATGGATAGGACTTAGTACACGCCAGCCAAAAGGTAGATGCATTATTTGTTTGTATTAGAATATAGTTTTTATTAAAAGAAATTAGTATGAATGTTTGGCGAAGATTTACTACCAAATATTTAATTTATTTATTTTTAAGATGTTCACGCAATCAATCATTTCGAAGAATGCCAGTTTCGTAAAGAGGCCTTTAAAATTATTTTCTTCCCGAAAAGTTCCACAAATCATTTATAAGACTTATCTTTCCAAAAATCTTCCCAATCATTTATAAAACTATAATCTTCCCAAAAAAATCTTTTTCTACGATTGCTATGAAAAGATGACAATTACGCTCTCATTTGTCATCGTAAAGTTGAAGTTTTGATGTGAAACATCTATAGGCTCACTTGTAAACCGAATTGTTGGCGTGGCGACGCTTGCCGTGGCGACGGGTCGCCACGCTATACTAAGGTATACATATATATATATATTTTATGTGTAGTAGAGTGTACGGTGTGGCGACAGGTCGCCACGCTATACTGAGGTATACATATATATATATATATATATATATATATATATATATATATATATATATATATATATATATATATATATTATGTAACCCTATTAGATGACGACATAACAAATATGTGATGAATGTCGAACGGAATCTCTCACGCTGTAATAAGAACCTTTCTGATAAGACACACTATAAATACGTGTGAAACAAAGACATGTTATCCTTTTTACTGTGAAAACTCTAAGTTACAACTGCTAAATAAAGTCTGTGTTGAAATCAAAATATTGTTTTTTTTATTATATATCGACCACGATCATATAATTGGCGCAGTCCGGGTAGAATCACAAATAAAGAAGTCAGTGTGCTCGAAAAATTCGCCGTAAATCTGTACAACGCTTTATTCAACAATTTCAATTGTTGCTCAGTGTGATCGAACCAAATAACTAATAGTGCGAAGAAACTCGAAGCCTAACAAGCAAGAAGCCTTCGTAAAAGCAAAGCTATACCAATAAGCCTTCGCTTTAACCAGCAATCAACCTAAACAGTGGTTGCACCAGAGGTCTATTCATACGACCGAGTTCACCAGGCGAAGCAGTTCGCAGAAAGAGGCATCCGTCAACTGAACGTCATCAGCCCCTCGCAACAACAGAGATGTCAACAATACAGATACTCACAATAAGTCTGTAAGTCTCATTGTTTCTTTATAATTTACCAATCACATGTCAGATAACGAATCACAGTCATCTGATACAAATCAAGAACTTGAATTACTAAGTATCTTATTAAATAATATTACTTTACAACCAAACAGGTTGAATAATTCTGAAATTCATAGTATAACTAATACAAATAATTCAGAAATCAAAATGACTACTTACACTGATATCAAAAATCTCGCTAGTGTCATTCCTCAATATAATGGTGATGTAAATAGATTACCAAATTTTATAATACAAGTAGATTTGTTCTACGAAATTTTACAATCAACAATTATAAATGCATTGCAAACAAAATACGCATTTTCATTAGTTTTAAGTAAATTAACAGATAAAGCTGTAAATCTAATTAACGAAAATATTTTTAAAGACTGGACAGATTTAAAAAGATATTTATCCGAAAATTTCGAAGATAAACTCACTAAAGAAACTATTTTATTAAAAATTTTGAATACTAAAAATACGAATAAAATATATGACACTTTAATACAATTTAAAAATGATTTTGCAAAATATAAATCAAAAGTTCACTTATTACCTTATAATACAGCTCAGAAAACTATATTAATAAATGAAATACAAGAATTAGTCGTAAAACATTTCATTACATTATTACCAATTCACGTCCGAGGATCTTTTATTACTAACAACCCCACTACATTAGAAATGTGTGAAAATTTATTAACAAATGATTATAATTATGCACTTCAAACTTTTAAAAGTCCATTGTTAAGATCAGACAATCCTCAACAATCACAAAAAACATTCCACAATAATATACCTCCACAAAAATTCCCAGGGCAACATTTCCCTTCCAAACCCATAAATGTTCAACAGAATTCTAATAAACCAAGCACGTCTTTTGCTCCTAGACAAAACGCTTATAATGTTGTTAGAACTAGACAACAATTTAAACCTCAACCTATGTCCGGAATAACAAAAACCACAATTCCTATGAGTACACAAACAATAAAACAAAACTATTTACAAGAAAATATCGAATACGAACCCGAAAATTTTGAAACATATTCTCAAGAAAATCAAAATCTTGACGAAAATCCAGATTCTGAAAATTACTCAAACGATAATAATTTTTTAGAGTTCATAGAGCCTCTAAGCCAAGTAACATAGTTATGACTTCAATCACAAATAATGTTCCTGTTATTAAATTATCAAATTATAAAGTATTAATAGATTCAGGATCAGATGTAAATCTTATTAGCGAAAATATGTCAAAATTGTATAAATCAAAAATTGTAAGTGATAATTTGACCTTTAAAACAGCCAATTCAAAAGTACATTGCAATAAGTCCATAACTTTAAAAAAATTTAATCAACCTCATAAATTTTTTATTCATAATTTTAATAAAAATTGCGATTTATTATTTGGTATAAATATATTAAAAGACTTGAAATGCGAAATAAATTTTGCTTATGAAAAAATTAAAATAAAAAATATAGAATTTCCATTTATTCCAATGTCAGAATCAAATTTTTGTAAATTAAATTTTCGATCAGAACATTTAAATAACACCCAAAAACAAAAAATTAACAAATTACTAGAACAATATCCTAAACTCTTCCCAAAAGATGGCGAAAATTTATCATGTACTACTCACACTAAACACAAAATTCTGACTAAAGACAATACTCCTATACATACGAAAAACTACCGACTTCCACAGATATATGAGAATGACATTGAAGATCACGTAAAAAATTTATTAAAAACCGGTGTATTCAGGAAAGGGAAAAACACGCCTCGTAATAGATTTTAGAAAATTAAATGCAAATACCAGAGAACATAAATATCCCCTCCCTAATATTGATACACTATTAGACAAAATTGGCAAACCAAAATTTTTCACAGCCCTTGATTTACATTCGGGATTTCACCAAATTTCGGTAGAAAAAGACGACATAGAAAATCAGGCCATTACGAATTCATCAGAATGCCGTTTGGACTTATCAATGCACCAGCGACGTTCCAGAGAATGATGAACGAAGTTTTAGGTGATTTAATTAACAAAATTTGTCTTGTTTATATGGACGATATCATAATTTTTAGCAAAACGGAAGAAGAACATTTACAAAATTTAAAACTTGTTTTCTAAAAATTAAAAAATGCAAATTTACAAATACAAATTGATAAGAGTGAATTCATGAAAACAGATATAGAATATTTAGGATTTGTCATATCAGAACAAGGTCTTAAACCTAATATAAAAAAAATAGAAGCAATTAATAAAATTACAATTCCGAAAACACAAAAAGATATCAAATCATTCTTGGGAAAATTATCATGGTATAGACGTTTCATACCTAACTTTTCAAAATTAACGAAACCTTTTACCGAATGTTTAAAGAAAAATAAAACAATTGATATAACAAATAAAGACTATCAAGAAGCATTTCAAAAATCTAAAGAACTAATTAGTAACCCCCCTATACTAAGCTTCCCCGACTTCTCTAAACCTTTTATCTTAACAACTGACGCATCAAATTACGCCATGGGTTCAGTACTCTCGCAAGTACAAGATAACGTAGAGAAACCTTTAGCATACGCTTCGAAAACTTTTAATAATCATGAACAAAATTACTCTACAGTAGAAAAAGAGTTAAAATCTATAGTATGGTCAGTGCAAAACTTTAGACCCTACTTATCTTCTTCTTCAGGTGTCTTGTCTGCTGGTCAGACGTTGACTGCTATGGAACGCCATGTGTCTCTGTCGTGGGTGAGTTTCGTTAGGTCGCTGAAGGTGGAGCTGGCAGTTGTCTTCATTATGGTACTGATTAGGCTGTCTCTTCTGCGGCCCCTTCCTCTTCGTCCTGGTATGTGCCCACTGCACACTAACCATTCGATTTGGTTTTGTCTTGCTAAGTGACCGAAAAATTTTAGTTGTATCGATTTAATGTAGTTTAATAATTGTCTGGTGGTATTTGCGTTTAGTAACACTTCTTCGTTCGATGTTTTACTAGTCCACGTTATTTTAAACATTTTGCGGAGGAACCACATTTCCGCAGCTTGAATGTATTTTATGTTTTTATTGTTTAGAGTCCAGCATTCACTTCCATATGTTAAGGTATTCCATATGTAACACCTAATTATTCTTAGTTTAGTTTTATTAGATATGTTGTTATTTTTAAAAATATTTATCATTTTGTGAAATTTACCTTTTGCGAGACCTATTCTTCGTCTGACGTCTGTATCACATCTACCATCTTCGGTAATAACGCTTCCTAGATATATGTGTTGCTTGGAGCTTTTTATAGTTGTATTGTTTATTTTGATATTGTTTGAACGAATGTCGTGTGCTCTGTTTTTCTTTATTTCCATATATACAGTTTTGCTTGTGTTTATGGACAAGCCCCACTTATCGCACTCTTTATATATTATATTAATTAACTTTTCTAAATCTTCTTTGTTTGTTGCTAGTAGAACGGTATCGTCAGCGTATCTTAGGTTATTAATCCGTTTACCTCCGATGGATATGCCTCCTACATTGTCTATTACTTTAAAGATTTGTTCGCTATATAAATTAAACAAGATTGGCGACAAGACACAGCCTTGTCTGACTCCTCTTTTGATGTCACTGTATTGTGATTTGCTTCCTTCGATTTGGATTGTGGCTTCTTGTAGCCAATATAAGTTCCTAATAAGTCTAATATCTTTACCATCGATCTGTGTTTGATCTATTAGTTTCATTAATTTTATATGTTGAACCTTATCAAAGGCCTTGTTAATGTCAATGAAGCATAGGTGTAATGGTATGCTGTATTCCAAACTTCTTTCGAGTATCATGCGTAGTGTGAAGATTGAGTTTCTTGTGCCCTTCCCTTTAGTGAAGCCGCTTTGAAGTTCTGATATGTCCTCCTTTATTTTTGGTTTTGCTCGTTCGAGGATTACCCTTAACAATATTTTTAATGTATGACTCATTAGGCTTATTAAGCGGTAGTTGTCGCATTCGCTTACGTTTGATTTCTTTGGTATTGGAATGAAGGTAGATTTTAGTAATTCTTTTGGGATAGTGCCTGTGTCATATATCTGGTTCGCTAATCTTGTTATAATATTGTATCCTTCTTCACCTAGGGCTTCGATCATTTCTCTTGTGATACCGTCTGGTCCTGTTGATTTGTTTTTCCCTGACATTTTGACTGCTTTTTCGACTTCGGATTTTAGGATACTGGGACCTGTAAGTTCCTTTGTAGTATTATAAGTCGCATCCCTATCGTCGTCTCTGAATAATTCTTCTATGTAATTATGCCAGACGTTTAATTTGTCTTCTTTTTCCAATACTATGTTACCATCTTTATTTTTTATATACCCAGAGCTTGACTTTTTTGTACCTGTAAGCTCATTAATTTTGGTGTGTACTTTTTCCGAATGTATTTCATGTAAATTTTCAATTTCTTCGCACTTTTCGTTGATCCATTTTTCTTTTGCTTTATTGCATTTCTTTTTTATATCCTTATTAATATCCTTATACTTTTCTGTATTATATTTGTACTTCCTTCTTGTCTCCATTAATGCAAGAATTTCATCTGTAATCCATTCTTTATTTTTGTCTAGTTGTCCGGGTGTTACCTTTAATGATCTTAGCGAGTTTATAATTGTGTTTTTTAATATTTCCCACGTGTTTTCCACATCTTTCATTTGTTCCAATTTTTCTTTGATTTGACTGCACGCTGTTTCTTTATATATATTTCTAGTTTCTTCGTTTCCTAATATTTTGCTTACTGCGACTTTCTCTGCTATGGCTGGGTTCCTTGTTTTCATTATGCGGAGTTTTACTCTTATATCGCATACTACTAAGTTGTGATCACTGTCGCAGTCTGCCCCTGGGTATACTTTGGCGTTGGTGACACCATTTTTAAATCTCTCATTTATAGTTATGTAGTCGATTTGATTTTTATTTTTTCCATTTGGGCTAACCCATGTCCATATTCTTCGTTCTGGTTGTTTGAAGAAGGTGTTCATTATAATTTGTTTTTTATTTGTACACCAGTTTATCCATCTTTCCCCTCTCTCATTTCTTAATCCTGTGCCCCAATTTCCTGTGACTTCAGATACGGGTTCTCTGCCGACTTTTGCGTTTAGATCCCCCATGATTATTCTGATTTCTTGTGATTTGCATTGTTTAGTAGCAGCATCAAGTTGTTCGTAGAATTCATCTATGGTGTCCTCGTCGCTGTCTGTAGTTGGAGCATATACTTGTATGATATTTAGGTTAAAAGGGTTTGCTTTGATTTTGACTAACAAAACCCGGTCTGATATGGGCCAATAGCCAATGATATTATCTTTAAAATCGTCTAGAATTATTATGGCGACTCCTCTTTCATGTAAGTTTCCTCCAGAGTAAATTATTCTTCCTCCTCTTATTTCCATATTTCCCTGGTCTGTCCATCTGGTTTCGCTTATTCCGCAAATTTTTATGTTTAATCTTTTCATTTCTGTTAATACATTCTGAAGTTTGCCTTTTTGGTATAGCGTTCTTACATTCCATGTACCAATTTTCCATTTGTTTTTATCATTTTTTGTTGTTGGAGTTCCGTTTTTGGTTTTATTTTTCCTTACTTGATTATTCTTTATAGTTTCACTGGTTTGTGTGTAATTACTTTGTTTTTCTCTTTCCATAGCTTCCTGGGCAGTATTTAGCAGTGGGTTGCCATAACCTTCTGCTTTACCCTACTTATACGGTAGAAAATTCATTATTCGAACGGACCATAGACCCTTAATTTGGCTATTTAAAATGAAAAATGGAAATCAAAAATAGATGAGATGGAAAATTGAGCTAAGTGAATACAACTTCGAAGTAGAGTATTTACCAGGTAGAATAAACAAAATTGCTGATTACCTATCACGAATAAGAGAACCTTTCAAAATTAATTATGTAACCGGAGATGTAACTGAAACAGATATATTTTGTCATTGCGTTTCTAAAGATAATCGTTTTGGTAAAGGATTAGCCTTACAAATAGATGAACAATTTGCTAGTAAAAAGTATTGCGAAAATAACTTCAAAAACCAAAATATAATTATTCAAAATTTTGAAAATAAAGTTATCTTACATTTGTATACAAAAGACACCTATAAAGAAAACGTTAACTTAAAACAATTAGAATCTTGTCTTATCTCTCTAAGAGATTATTTAATCAAAAATGATTTATTTGAAATCAACATGCCATATTTATCATGTGAATTAGACAACTTAGAAGAATCTAAATTAATTCAATTATTAAATAACATTTTTAAAGATACAAATATCCAAATTAATATTTATGAATTACCTCATAATCTTGCAAATTCACAAGAAATCGAGAATTTCTTAAAAAATCATTCAAACGAATCGGTAGACAGTTTATTAAATAACGTCGAAGATATAGAGAGAGAACTAGAAAGTTTATCAACCAACACTGTTCATTCCTCACCAGAAGAACCTATAAATGGTTTAAAATTTTTAGAAAACCGAATTAACGTTGCTAACAATCAAATAATAATACAGGAAGATTCAAAAAATAAGGTAGAAACAAAAAGATTATTTAATCATAAAAAATTAAAAATTATATTTTCATTAAAACCAGAGAATAAAGAAACACAACTATTTGAATTTATTCAAAATTACATAGTACCTAAAATACGATATTATTGTATTTGCACGGACGAAATCGCTAACACTTTAAATAAAATAATACAGAGTAAGTTTGAATTCGGAACAGTAAATTTAATAAGAGTTAACCAACAAGTTGAAGACGTAGAAAACGACAATGAACAGGACGAAATAATATTTAACTACCATCACGGAAAGACAAACCACCGTGGTATACTAGAAACTTATAATAAATTAAAAACAAAGTACTATTGGCCAAAAATGTCAGAAACTATAACAACATTCATAAATAAATGCGAAACTTGTAAGAAATGTAAATATGATAGACAACCCCCAAAATTAGAAGATCAACTTACATCAACCCCCGAACGACCTTTCGAAATTATAAATCTAGATATATTAACCCTCGATTCAAAATACTATTTAACAATATTTGACCAGTTTTCAAAATATGCTCAAATCTATTTTATAAAAAATAAAACTTGTAACAACGTCATAAATATAGTTTCAAATTTCATTAGAGAAAGATTACAACCACAAACAATCATTTGCGACTCAGGGAAAGAATTCGATAATTTAGCTTTCAAAACTTTCTGTCACAATAATCAAATAAATTTACATATTACATCAGTTGGTAACCCAAAATCAAACGCAATAGAAAGACTACATTCTACCCTTATTTATTATTCCAAAAATATCCAAATAAAAATTTAGACGAAATTTTGACGATAACTATACTAGCCTACAATGACATCATACATTCTGTCACGAAATTATCACCGAATGAAATACTATACGGTAGAGATTACTCACACATCCGACCAAGAACGACCTTAACAGACGAACAACAAATAGAATCATTTCAAAAAAATAAACAAATTGAACATGATAAATTACGAAATAAAATCGTGAACGAAAAATTAAAACGCTTTAAACCAAATAACACCCACACAAAATTCCAAAACACCTCTCAAGCTTTCCTTACACAAAATCCTAGACTGATAATAAAATTCAAAAAACCACTTTTCGAAAAAGTAAAAATTTATAATTATAATGATAAAAACCATACTATTGAAGTAAAAGGGAAAATTCATAAAAGAAAAGTAAAAATCGACAAGTTAAAATTATAATTTGTTACAGATAATATCCTTATCTCAAATAAACGAAAGTATAAATTTTTGTTCTCTGCACACTTTCGATGTAAGTTTAATATCTTTTGAAAATTTAAAACAAATGCTACCCAAGTATGATAGAGTTGAAATCTCAAAATTATTAACTGTTAATTGTAATCATGATAAAAATAAAATATACTTTATAATAACCATTCCTCTTATGTCAGAGAAGACTCACGATTTGTACCAAATGACAATGATTCCCTTTAAACAAAACGACATGTACTATTTATATGACCAAGATATAACAATGTATATTGACAATAATGTTAAGGTTGATGATTGTTTTATTAGTAATAAGCAATATTATTGTAAAACTAACAATATAAAAATAAGTAAATGTACTAACCAATTATTGTACAGCAATAATAGTAAATGTGAAATTAAACAAATAACATCCCATAATAATACAATTCGTATTCCAAATTCGAATGAATTAATTATATTTAGTCCTGATAAACAGAACGTTGAAATTGATTGCAAAAATATTAAAGAAATAAAAAGCATACAAGGAATATTTCAGATTTCCAGTACAAGTCAATGTAAAATTAATGACTATGTTTTCAAACCTTTTGTAAATAAATATAAAGAAATAAAACTTCAGTTTCCACAACCATTGATATTAGAAATAAAACCAAACCAAAATGAAATTTTGCAAAATATAGAAGAATTTACAAAAGCTATTCCTACTATAAGACCACTGAAAGAGTTGGACACTAAACATGAAACACATTTTACTATATTGTATGTATTACTAACTATTATTATTTTAACCCTCATATGTTATAAATTAATCAATAAATATAAGAATAAAATATGTAAAGGAAAGACATCTGATAAAATAAAAATCATTCAATTACCACTTTCAACTAATAAAGTAGAAAATCAGATTTCTTTTCCATCCACTATTTCTTAGCCATCATCTAGAAGGGGAGGTATTATGTAACCCTATTAGATGACGACATAACAAATATGTGATGAATGTCTAACGGAATCTCTCACGCTGTAATAAGAACCTTTCTGATAAGACACACTATAAATACGTGTGGAACAAAGACATGTTATCCTTTTTACTGTGAAAACTCTAAGTTACAACTGCTAAATAAAGTCTGTGTTGAAATCAAAATATTGTTTTTTTTATTATATATCGACCACGATCATATAATTTATATATATATATATATTTTATATGTAGTAGAGTGTACGGTGTGGCTTCTCACTCAGTTCGACGTTGTTGTTTACTACGGTACACATAACCTGCGTTTTATTTAATTTTTTATTAATATATATTATATATATATATATAATATAATATTATTAATATATATTTTATTTTATATATATATATTTTATATGTAGTAGAGTGTACGGTGTGGCTTCTCACTCAGTTCGACGTTGTTGTTTACTACGGTACACATAACCTGCGTTTTATTTAATTTTTTATTTTAATTTTTGACAATAAAATATGTGTGATAGTGATAACTCAGAAGATCAAAGTGATCAACCTTGTGCAAAGAAAGTGAAACTACACTATGGCATACTACCAAGTCATCAGTAAGTAGAATTTTCTGTAAGAAATTCGTAATACTTCATTTTTTCATTAGGCTATATTTAATTCCTGTAATAATATTATCTTTTATGCATATTACTTGTACACACACGATGTTTCACATCTGCCAGGCGTCCCATGACGGCTCACATTTTTTTTTTACTTATTTAAATATCGTATTGTAATTAAAGTTTGAGATCCAAATAGATATCATAATTCCAGTGAACTGCATCTAAAAGTAATTAAATTGAGATTTATTAATTTGATTTATTTTATATGATTATTTTCTTTGAAGTTCTAAATTTTTTGAACATGTGTTATCTTATTAAGTATTTTATCTTATATAGATTAGAGATCGACCGATACCGATATCGGTATCGGTATATCGGCCATATCGGTCTTCTTGGCTGATATCGGTATCGGCCGATATGTAAACCACGATATCGGCCTATATTGGTATCGGCCTAAAAAAATTAAAATTGCTTAATATTTCAGTTGCTAAGGATTTTTTAAGGAAATTAAAACAGAAATACTAGATAAAAAACAAATCAAGTTTATTCTTATTCAAAATTTAGCAAAAAAATCATTAAAAATGTAGAAGTAAAGTGACACACTAAGTTAAACAAACTAATATTTAAAGTTAAGTTTTGGCAAGTTGTAATGTAACAAAATTAAGCTTTCTGCTCTTTCCGGAGTAGACGATTCTTGCGCTTTTATAAACATGTCCAGCTGAAGAAAATAACTGTTCACTAGCAACACTACTTGGCGGCGGTGCTAAATATATTATTGCAACTTTGTACATCAATGGAAAAATGTCATCATCAATTTTATTCATCATATCATCATTACTTTTCTTATATGAAACTGATTTACTTGTCGTCATACCATTAAGTTCATCAAAAATATTCCAGTATATCATTATAAATCATTTTTACCTCATTTATACAGCAAAAAATTTACGACAAAATTTTATGGTCGATATATCGGTATCGGCCGATATCGGATATGAGTATATTGGTATCGGCCACCAAAAATCATATCGGTCGATCCCTAATATAGATATGACTATGTAATCTGTCAGCTAGTAATAATTGCAATAACAAACTCATTCATTTGAATTCAAGAAGAAAATTAAATACATTTTAATAAATATTCAAATGTAATATTATAAGTAGTCAAAGTTATGTCGTTTATTTTTTACGGTGTATTACGAATGTCTCTTGTGCTTTAGTATTAATATTACGAGTGTGCAGCACGAGTGATATTCATAAGAACAAGAGACATAAGTAATACACCGTTAAAAAATTATCTACTTAACATTGACTATGAATTGTATTCGACGGGCTATTCAATGAACCGAATCTATTTTTAAATGTCATAGTTATTTATTATACAAGATGATAAAAAGATTTTTGTCGACAAGTAAAATATGTTAGTTCATGAGCGACGAAGGAGCGAATGAACTATCTTTCACAAGTCGATTAAGACTCTTTATGGTCGTGTATACTATATTATTTTATTTTGTACCAGCTGTTAAAAAATAATTAATAATTAATTTCTATATATAAATGTCAAGCTGTACGAACGTTTTAAAATATCATAGTAATTGTGATCGCGTTACCAATGACCGTTGTTTTGTTATTTTGTTTACTTGTAAGAATACTGAAAAATTATCACGAAAATTTTGCTTGTGGTAAGAATAATAATAAAATAAAATAGTGGAGGTGACTTATTAACTGCAAAGAAAATGTGTAGCTGGAAATTATCATCTGTTGCCGAATGGTATGTCGAACAATCTCAAGCTAAAAAAAATACTGTCTCGAAAAAGATCTTGATTGGTATGCAAGGAAATGATGAAAATATAAGCAATTCTTGTTCAAAATCTATGGCTCCGGGTAGTCGAAATATTAACCACATTGAAAATTGCACTACCAATATGTGTACAGATAATTTACCAATAATGTAAATAATTAGAAATTATATGTGTTGTTATTATGAAAAAGACACTCGATGTTCAAGTGTTTCTTTATCTACTGTAAATTAATGCATATAGTCTACTTTTAACATTAGGTACAAAATCAAATAATTAAAAATAGCATTACTAATGTTTTTATAACTATATCAACCAGAAAAACAATTACTTGCAAACATTTTGCAAATTTTCAGTGTCAAAAATGTTTTTTTGTACGTATTTTTCATAATAAATATCAAAGTATATTCAATTTATAATGGATAGTGTGTCAAATAGATTTGGAGAACAATCAAAGGCAGAAATTGAGAGCGACATTAAAAGGAATGTGCCTATAAATACACAAAAATCCCGAAAATTAGGTACCAAATTCTTAATTTTATATTAAAAACATATTATAAACTTGAAGACTCCACTTCACCAATGGAGTTAAAGATTATATTAAAAAATTGGGCCTGTGGCGGCCTCAGCCAATCACATTACCGTCCCACACCAGTCGCACACCTCAGCCAATCACATGAACGTCCCCCACCAGTCGCACACCTCAGCCAATCACATGAACGTATCCCACCAGTCGCAACAACCAGAATTCAGCCAATCACATGAACGTCCCCCACCAGTCGCAACAATCAGAGTTCGGTTAATCACGTGAGCGACCCCCACCAGTCGCGTCAGTGATCGGGTATAAAAGAGCGTACCTTGAACAAATCAGTCAGAGTCTTTGGCACCCTCAACCACTCTCATTCGCTGCTCAGCCGCAAGGCCAGAACCCTAAGGCACTCTGCTTAGCCGCAAGGCCAGAGTTTTCAGCTTTCCGTCATTATCAATGCGGCAAACACCGCGGAAGTCAACTTCCCAGCGAAGACGCTTGGTGACCCCGACGTGATCAGACAGATACGCCATGCCGGACAACGCGTCCGCCAACGTCATCAGCACAACCGGCTCAAACCAGCCTATCAAGCATCAGAACTACCGTATTCTGGGCAGCAGCAGGAAAGCCCAGCTCCAACCCCAGCAAAAACAAGGATAACGCGAAGCGGCAGACCATCGCGCCCGCCTGTTCGTTTTTCATCGTAATCGATGACTCGATCACTGGCAGGGGGGTACTGTGGCGGCCTCAGCCAATCACATGACCGTCTCACACCAGTCGCACACCTCAGCCAATCACATGAACGTCCCCCACTAGTCGCACACCTCAGCCAAACACATGAACGTATCCCACCAGTCGCAACAACCAGAGTTCAGCCAATCACAGGAACGTCCCCCACCAGTCGCAACAATCAGAGTTCAGCCAATCACGTGAGCGACTCCCACCAGTCGCGTCAGTGATCGGGTATAAAAGAGCGTACCTTGAACAAATCAGTCAGAGTCTTTGACACTCTCATCCTCTGCTCACCCGCAAGGCCAGAGGATTCACACCTAAGGCACTCTGCTTAGCCGCAAGGCCAGATAATTCATACTTAGGCACGCACTCTGCTCAGCCGCAAGGCCGGAGGATTCACACCGAAGGCACTCTGCTTAGCCGCAAGGCCAGAGTAATCATACTTAGGCACGCACTCTGCTCAGCCGCAAGGCCAGAGTTTTCAGCTGTCCATCGCTATCGTGCGGCAACCACCGCCCTCGAGGACAGCGCAAAAATCAGACGCTCACTAGCCCGGACCTATCTACGGGAGAACCTCCGCCAACTGTCCACGCCAGTGCAGCCCGTCTCATCGCTACCATCCGACGCTGTACAGCACCCCAGACCCGCAGTACCACGACGTCAACCGCAGCCGAGTCCATCCAGCGGACCCCCGCCTATCCGTAGTTCCGAGAGCGTACGCGGAGACATTCGGCAATGTTAATATACATGTAACACTTGTTAAATAAATGTTTATGAAAGTTACCAAGGCGTATCTGTTCTGATTACAAATATAAAAGCTACACGCAACCCCATAGGCCGTTAATATGAAAACACAGGATGGAACAGATCATAAGGAATATGTCGTGCAGCATATGTAGAACGTCACAGCCAAAATGATCAAGAATTGTATTTCAATACTTGGAATATAATGATAGATCCCTTCAACGATGTAACTTTTAAAACAGGAAGCCAGGCTAGATATGCTGCAAGAAAGCTACTGCAAATTCGCCCAGAAAACAACCAATAGCACATAAGCTGTAACTGATGAGGAATATACAAATATCCTTCAAGTAATGTCAATTTTTCAAATTGTACATATAATTTTAATTCAAAAAAATGTAATTCTATGTATTTTTAATAAAAATTTTCATTTATTTAAAATATTAACTTAAAAGTACTAGTGCTGAATAGTCGACACATAACGTTACTACAAAATATGCATTAAAATTTGATTTGATAGGCTGTGAAATTCAAAATCCAGCATTCGTATTGGACTACTTTTGACAGATGATATGTGAATTGAATAGTCTGATAAATTTCTTTTTTCTGCCTCTTTAAAATTCATCTGATCACAGGCTATTCATCTTTTTACTGGGCTGTTCTGTGCGATGAAATATGTTGTACATTTATTTTTGAATAGTGGAAACTGCAAACTGAATGTAAATTTAGGAAAAATAAGCGGAGAATGACCAACGGCAATGGTGTAATTAATTGGGAATAAAGACGTAAATTATCCGATTTAACTAATTATATTTCTCATGATCTGTTGAGTAAGAGAGAAGAAAATGAATGTAAGTTACATGTTCTTAGAGAGTTTCTAATTTTATTAACCATTTGAGGTTCCTGGTAGAGCAGCTGAGTGCAATAAGGTTATTTCTCATTTATCCATCACGGCACGGTGCAGTATAGTTCAGTATGCACCGACAGACATATCGTACCCCAGTTCAGTGTTGCCAGAAATTCAGCGTTTGCTAGATTTGTCTATTTTCTATTTTTTTAAATCCAGCTTTCTAGCATTTTTAATTTTCTCCAGCATTCTGCTGTAAATTTACATTTTATAGTAATACTTGCTTCATATAATGAAATCAAAAGAAAATATTTATAAATTACAAGATTAAATTTAATTTAGTGAAATTTTTATCACAGTTGGTAATTTGTAACATATTTGTTTTTATCATGTTGTTAACATGTAATATGGAGTGCTTGCTTGACAATAGCTCTGCAAACAGTGTTAGTAGAAACTCAGTTTTTGCTGGATTTCTCCACAAAATTTCAGTTTTCTAGCAAATTTAAATTTTCCGTAGCATGCTGTCATAAATATAAATTTTACTTTAATATCATCTTCATAGAATAAAATATGCACAAAATTCAAAACGCTTTTCTCGAATATTGAAAATACATATATTTGCAAGCCTACAATTTTTAAAACATCAGGCAATTTTGTGCTATATAATGATATTTCCAGCTCTTTCTCTAATAGTACCCAGACCACTTATCGGTAAGCACCGGCCTGGAGTATATGGCGAATATTTTTAGATTATGAGGCACAGAGCACGTCAGCAGTATGGAAGACAGTTCCGAAGATTTGTTTTACTATCTATATTAAAAGAAAAGGAATTTTGTTTATTAAATAAATATTAATTGAACGGAAAAACAGATATTGATGTCTTATTTCTATATATTTATGACATTGCCTAAAGAAATATAAGATTCATTATTAAACCACCTATCTCCCACCACATTCTTATTTCAAAAGTATCTGAGTTTGATTAGAAAATAATATGGCTTAACTACACATAAAAATGACAGATCTGCATTAAAATAAAATTAAAAGAAAAAAGATAAACATTAATTTAATATAATATGCAACTGAAAAATAGATAGCTCAATGGTATCATATCGGACTGTGGATTTGGGAATCCGAGTTCGAATTCCACAATTTGATAACGTTGCTCCACGCTCAGCTCCACATAAAAATTTCCTACTAACATCTTTGGGAGCCGAACATTGGAATTTCAATGTTAAAATTTTGATTTAACGATATCTCTTTACCTATTAATTTTAGAACAAATTTGTACTGAAGAAAAATGTTCAGAATGAAAAACTGCATCCATAGAGTATAAGTTTGTTGTTCAATTGTTATTATGTCCGAGTTAAAAACAAAAGAAAATACACGCTTTAAAGCAATTATCAGAGTGCCATGAGAAATAAAACAATAATTTGTTTGATATGTCTGACATTATTTGACATATTGGATAAGAATTGTCAGCTTACTCTAATTTATTTATTTATTTATTTATTCCAGCATTTAATTTAATAATAAAATTAATTATAGCAACTTATTTTCTTTTTTCTACACAATCTAGATAAATAAATACTTATTACTAAGTTATCTAATTAGTTTTATTTCTCATGGCACTCTGATAAATGCTTTAAAGCGTGTATTTTCTTTTGCTTTTAACGCGGATATAAGAAACAATTGAACAACAAACTTATACTCTATGTATGCAGTTTTTCATTTTGAACAATTTTTCTTCAGTACACTTTTGTTCTTAAATTAATAGGTAAAGAGATATCGCTAAATCAAAATTTTAACATTGAATTTCCTATGTTCGGGAAAAAAGTAGACATCCGGTATATATATATATATATATATATATATATATATATATATATATATATATATATATATGTATGTATTTATTTATTTTTTAAAAATGTGAAAATATATACAAATTTCACCTTCGTAATTAAGCTTTTATCTAACCATAGACGGCATTCGTCCTGTCTACTAATTAACACATATCTACTTTTACCCCTTTGAATATAAAAACTCCAAACAGGAATATTAAGTTAATTTAGACTAATTATGCGCTTTGATGTTACCGAATTAAATACATAACGTAACACGTTAACTCTCCACATATCTGCTGCAGGTTTACACTGAAAAGTTGGTCATGATAGGATTCATGATTTTCATGTTTATTAGCTGAATTATAACTAATGGCCACTTAGCAGATAAAGCAGATTCTGATTTTAATTTTATTGGTTGTTAACTTTTAAACTGGTACCAGATTATTCATTTCAACTTTTATTTAAACACGAATAAGTTGTGGTATTTTCGAATGAAGTATATAGTTTAAACATATATTCGTAATATTTTCTTAAGTATTATATAATTTGCATATCATTATAAGAATGGAAATTTTGCGTTTTCAAAATGTGATTCGTCCCTCTTAGGAAGATTGCGAAAACCTTGAAGGAGGGACGTCGAATACTACTTAAATTAAAAAGAAAACATTTATTCAACATTATTTATTTAAAGTATTTATTACAAGTAAAGTGAACTATAAACTACTATACCAGCAAATCAAAGTTCTATACTATAAAACTTTATTAACGTTTTTAATAAAATGTTTTACCTTTAAAAATTTATAAAATCGTGGTTCTATTTAGTGACGCATATTATTGAGTCAACCTTTTAGATGCTTCAATTTGGATCATACAAAAGTAGAGACCTCACGATAGAATTTATTTATGATTCATGCCTTTAAGAAGGTCATGGCTCTACCAAGTTGGAAATCTACTAACGTAGAGGAATAAATGGTTTTTACATTAATTGAATGTAACAAGATGTTTCCATTGATTTGAAACTCAATTCATAACTGAAAACAAACAATCACCGAAATTTCCCAGGAGCTTAGTGGATGCTTTGGGGCTCCTATAACAATTTTTGTGTCCATTGACATAGAAATCATTGTTGATACTCTACCTACAATTGTAATTGATATATTCAATAAATTTGATTATGATGCTCAATTGTCGTATGAACAGTTTGCAGTTTATTAATTGTAATAGGATTTCAAACTCTAGAACTTTGAAAGTATAACAGAATATCCAAATACACTAACTTAGCAGCTAGCATTAACCTAAATGGAATGTAATGATTTTCTTCACCACCACCCGCCCTGCTTGCCTGCAACTCAGGTAGCAGATCTACGATTCAATTTTTTTGCTGGATTATTTCTGTAGTTCATTTTTTTGTCACGAGAGGAGATGAGTTTTTTTTTTGGCTGGCTGTCAAACGGATTCTGCTTCGAGATATCATCGAAGACGGTCGATCAAGGTTTCTGCCTTCAGACTTCGTCGTGATCGGTTGATTTTGTGGATGCTGTCCGAGATCTTATTTTGTTGTCGGCCATGTTGGCTTGAGTTTTTTGATTTTGTGAAGATAACGACGATATCCATGAACATCACCGTGAAGACTGCATCTTGAGAGTAAGTGTTCAAGCTAAGATTTTACTGATTTGAAGTTGAAACGGTTTATTTTTGATATTTGATTTCATTAATTTTGTTTTGTGGAGCACATGTTCGTGTCTCATTTTTAGGTTAAATTTAACGTAGCGTCAATCATTTTAGTAAAATTTTAGACTCAGAAGCTTAGGATCAATTGTAGTAATTTAGATCGATTGAAATCTGACAGAATCGCTTTTTGTTTAACTTAGCTAGATTACCAGTTCGTGTATGAAGTCATGTTCTGTCCACATGCACTTGTCATTTTTGGTAGCATATCATTTTAGTAATTCTGTATAAACATTTTGGGGGGTTTGGCTTTTGTTGGGATTTAAATTTTGTTTTGTGAAATACATGCTTCACGTGTATTAGAACCACGTGTTGGTTGGTTCATTTTGTTTCTGAATTTCATTTCCGGCCACCATCTTTGTATCCCCTTTCCCTTCATATCATGTCCGTTCATCATCATTCATTGAGAACATGTGTGTGAGAATGTGTTGAGACCCGACTGTTTTTTTGGACAATTTAGGAGTTTACAGGCATTTTTGTTTTTGAGAACTTTTCTGCTCAGTTAGAAAAGCTGCCTCATCTTTTTTTTTGGAACATACTTGGCGGGCTTTGTGCTATTTGATTAGATATTATATTTGTGATATTTAGTTTCAGTTTTGTTTGGTCTGGTTTGACTTTTTGGTTGCTGATTAGCATATTTGTGATTTTGGATATTTTGAGTCAAAACCAACCACCACAAAGCCGCGAAGCCTGTTTATTGTGTAAGTAGACACTTAGATCCTGTCCAACGTCCCTGTCTCAACAACCCCATCCTTCATTCTCATTATTTTCATCGTTATTTTCTATATGTGCTTGCGTAACGTAAAGTTAATTCTGAAACATTTTGTACCTTTTGAAAATTTTGATTCTGATACTTTTGTAATACCTTTGCGTGATTTTGTAATTAAGTTTTGCTTTGTAACCGTAGCTTGTTATGTAACTTGAGCTTTGTTAACGATATAGAGTTGGAATCATTTGCTTTGGCATTTTTGCTTTATACGCTTTGCTTTTTGTATGTCATTTGTGGTATGGCTTGCTGCTGGTTTAACCCCTGTTTTAGGTGCAACCTGTAAGGGATTTTAGTCTGAGCTACCTAAGAGAGGAGAGGCTTGGAGAAGTGACCTACATTAACCTTCTGAAGACGATTATCGAGACAAGCGGTGTATTGAGTGGTCTCACGCACTTTACCAAGGACCAACACATCTTTTTACGTCCGGAAGCTCACCATACTTGATCTCCAGTCGAGAGGATCGGTCTACTTCAACTCTTCGTCTCCGTCCTCCTCTCCAGGAGTCTCAGAAGAAGAGGATTAGATAGTCCAACCTACCATTTTTTGCAGCGTACGTTTGACGCTGTCTTAGTTGAATAGCAGATTCCACCGCTCAGTTAAGATACATCTTAGTCTCTGTTTTTTGATTTAGTTTGTTGTTTCGGTTACAAAGATTAGATTAAAGTTTAACTTGTATTTTAGTTGTGATGTTATGCGTATCATACCTTTTGTGTCACTAGTTCCTAGCTCACTAGAGTGTCCCTTCTTTTTTTCGAGCTAGGTGGCGCCTCCAGAACCTACGCCCAGCACCGCTGAACATAGTTAGCCAGGTATTGTATATGTGGTGCTTCCTTTGATTTTGTTGTGTAAGCCGAAAAGTAGAAGAAGCATTACAGAAAAATGTGTTAAAGTAAAGAAGATATTAGCAATGGATAATGGTTTACCATCTGTCGTTTGCACCGTTTCTCGTTTCCAAAATGAGATTTACAGAACCTAGAGAACTTTTGTTTTTATATTTATTGCTGTAAATTCGACCGCCGTCGCACTATTGTTTAGGAATCTATAACGTGACCGCACCGTGCTGCCGTCATCAATTTCAACATAAATAAATTGTACATTTTTTTAAAAGAAACGACCATTATATAAATTGGATATTGCACTAATTCAGACATAGCATTAATGACTAATAAAATTTATGTTTATGTATTTACGATTATTATTATTAGTAGGTTTCATAAACAAACATTATTGATTGGTAACATTGTGTTGATAGCGAAAAGTTGGTTAGAAATTTCGTGTGCTTGAAAATTAGAAATAGACTTATATTAGTAACTAAAATAAGTAAACATTAGTGCTACATAAATATCAAGTGCAAGCTTTCTACGCTGACTAGAAATATAAATCAAAACGTGTAACCTTGTGCTTCATAACAGGTAAGTTAGACGTGCGCGCACCTCAAGGTCGCCTCGTGAATCGTCTGAGCGCTAGCTGACTCAGCCAAAACCCGCAAACTTAGCAGTGTTCCCAACCACAGCAAAAAAAAAAATAAAATAATGGCCACTATAAACGAAATAAAGGATCTCCTGGCACCAATTATAGAACAAAACAACGCTCTACATGTAAAAATGGAAACACTGCAAGTATCATTTAATAAATACAACGAAAATGCAAGCGACATATAAATCAAATTCGAAGAACTCCAGCAAGACCTTAAGGCAAAATATATCCAAATGGAACTCATGGAAAGGAAAATCAGAGAAAAAAATATTATAGGATACGGAGTAAAAGAAAATAAAGGCGAAAACCTTAAAAATATAATGTTATCAATATTTAGAGAAAATTTGCAAATAAACAATGCTACAGCCAGCAACATTGAAGAAGTGAGAAGAATTGGCAAATATAGAGAAGGTAACAACAGACCAAGACCTATCTTAATCGAATTAAACGCAAAGAAAGCCAAAAAATAAATTCTAGCCAAGGCTAAATTACTAAAAGGATCACAGATATTTATAGACGAAGATTACTCCAACAAAACTATAGAAGACAGAAAAACGCTAAAACCTCACCTGCTTAAAGCACGAGATGTTGGGTATAAAGTACACCTGAAACACAATGTACTGTACGTCAACGGAACTGCTTACAAAAGCTCTGATTTAGCAGATCTCGAAGAAATACAACCAGCAAACGTGGCAAATAAGAAGCAGCAAAGAAGAAAATCAGTTTCCCTACTAGACCTACGGACTGAATTAAATGATGAAGACAAAGAAAATACACAGGAACCAGTCACAGAAAACGTAATTCCAAGTATGAATTACATCCCAACTCCAATCACACTCCAGAACATGAAAAAAGATGGCAACAAATCTAGAATCGCCAAACACAGCAAACAAAAAGAAAAAAGTCACCGCTGTAGTACATGGTCCCATGGACAAACTTATTCAAACAAGATCACGGCAGCAAGCCACTCCAAAAAACTTATAAGAAACCAAAAACTAAAAACTGCAGAAGAAGAAAGCAAAATCATGATTTGGAACATTCAAGACTATTAATATCTACAAACTCAGCAATAACGAACAGAACATACTCACCAAGCACGAAATAATATGTATATGCGAAACATGGCTAAACCACAAAATAGAAGATTGCCCTTCATTTCTAAAAAATTACAAATTATATGAACAAATTGCTACAAAGCAAGCAAGTACAGGCCGAGCTATAGGCGGTGAATGAAAGATCATATAGACAATGTCAAAGTCATCGAACAGGAACTGCACTGGATATTTTTAAACATAAAAAGTAAAAAATGTACCACCATTTTAGGGTTAGTATACTTTTCACACTCATTTGACTACACAACTTTATTGGATATGTTCGCTGAGAATGTAGAAAACATAATAAATACATATCCGAGTCACACCATAGTTATAGGCGGGTTTTTAACGCACGAATAGGGGACTTAAACACAGCAGAGGACATACTCATGGCGAACACCAACCTTCATCCCTTGCGAAAAGCCAACGACGCCACCATAAACAAAAAAAGAAAAAGCCTGATCAAAGTTATGGAAGCACAAAACTTAATTGTACTCAACGGAAGAACAATTAGCGACATGCCGGCGAAATACACATTCATAGCAAAAAGTGGAAAAAGCACAAATGATCTTGTCTGGATTGACACACTCTCAGTGCACAAAGTAACAGACCTACAAATCTTTGAGGACATTCTTCTCTCCGATCACATGATATGTTCCCTAAAGGCATCAAACATATTAGGTTACAAAGCCAAACATACAAAGAAACTATTAACAATAAACACAAAAATCATATGGGACAATTTAAAAACTGAAAATTATAAAGAAGAACTAAAAGAGCCGATGGAAGAAATAATTCAACAAGCAAGCACAGAAAGAAAGTATGAACACCTGAAACAACAAATTGTGAAAGCCTCCAACGCTATAGGAATTATAAAAGAAACTCAAATCTTTGACATCAAGCCTTCTCAAACCAAAAATCCGTGGCATGACAAAACATGCACTGAACTAAAGAGAGCCCCCAGGCAACAACTGCAAATATGTAAAGCAAATAATTTTAACAAACAGTCCACTGCCAATTACTTAGAAGCAAAAAAAAATGCAAGAAACATATCACGGAACGGAAGCACACTATCAAACTTGAAATAAAAAAATAAACTAGAAGCAGTTAATAATCAGACAGAGTTTTGGAGCATGATAAAAGCACAAAATGTTTCTAAATAGAAAGAAAATCCAATAAACATTACCGCATGGACACAATACTTTAAAAACTGGTACGGAAACAGATTTCCAAACGAAATACAATACTTCGACGCAATACACCCATACCTTGACATCGCAATAACAACTGAAGAAATAAAATATGCGCTTAATAATCTTAAATCAAGTAAAAGCCCTGGGAATGACGGAATCATAAACGAACAGCTCAAAAATTTGCCAAAAAAATGGGTCGACTACCTAACAACATTATTAAACGAATTTCTATCTGCTGAAAACTTACCAAAAAACCTTAAAACAATTAAAATAAAGTTAATACACAAAAAAGGAGATCAGCTAGATATGGACAACTATAGAGCCTTAGCATTAATAAACACACTAACAAAACTGTTCACATTTATAATAAATAACAGAATGCAAATGTGGGTGGAAAGCTTTAATATATTACCAGAAGCCCAATCGGGCTTCAGGAAAAAAAGATCCTGTGCGGATAATATCTTCGTATTGAACACGATTATGCAGTCCACTTTGCTGAAGAACAAGAAAGGAATATATGGCATATTCGTGGATTTTCGCAAAGCCTTTGACTTAGTGCCGCACAAGCAACTGTGGAACAAACTTCAACAAGTAGGCATCAGCGGCAAAACAATCAGACTACTAAAAAACATCTACAATGAGGCTACATTACGTATAGGAACCGGAAATGACATCTCCGAAGATATCCCCATAAACAAGGGAGTCTTACAGGGCGAGTGCACCAGTCCACTACTCTTCGCTCTGTACATCGCTGATCTAGAATGCTTTTTCAGAAACAGAAACTTAGAAGGGCATTTTATCAACCAAAATGTCGATATCTTAACTCTACAATATGCAGACGACATCGTAATAGTCGCTAACTCACCAGTGGACTTACAGCACAAAATCTCAACGTTAGAAAGCTATTGCGAACTGCAAGAACTAACTATCAACGTGAGTAAGACCAAAATCGTACACTTCCATCGTGGAAGACCTCCACAAAGAAAAGGAAAATATATGTGTCAGGGAGAAGAGGTGAACTTTGCTAAGAAATACATCTACTTGGAAACAACATTCAGGGCATCTGGCTCTTTCAATGAGAACTCCTTTCGACTTTTAAACAAAGCTAACAGAACATCAGGAGCAATCAAAAACATGCTATATAAAACAAATGTACACTCATGGGACACAATTGAAAAACTGTACTCGAATCTACTTGTACCAGTACTACTCTATGGTGCCGAAACTTGGGGCTCTCATCAATGTGCAGGAATTGAGAAAGGACAAACGCAATTCTATAAAAATATCCTATCCTTGCCATAGTCAACTCCGAACTACTGGGTACGTAGGGAAACAGGGCAATCAAACTTGGAACTACGCATCCTCTGTAGCATGATGAAATGGTGGTACAAAATCCTGCTCATGCCTGATACAAGATACGTGAAAGCATGCTACAACAAATTACTTCAGATAAATAATGCTCCCAACATACCCGAAAAAGAACAAGAGAAATTTAACTGGGCCAGAAACCTTGAATTAATGCTCCAAAAGGCTAACTTCCACTGGGTATAGAAAAACAAAACTTTCTAACTTTAAAAGAAGAAATGGACAACATCTCGCTAGCCTACAACGAAACATTATACCAGAACGACACGCAACATATTCAAAATTCTAGCTACCAACCCGATTTTCATAATTATAATACAAACAAAAATTACCTCGCTCTAGAAATTCCTTTTTCCATTCTCCACACGTACATCAAAATACGTAGCTCGAACCACAAGATATGCCACATTTATCAAAATGGAGTCTGCCACAAATTTAACAGTGACGATATATGCGATGTCTGCAACATGCAAGAACCTAATGACATATCCCACTTCCTATTTCGTTGTCCCCTTTACTCTCCTGTCAGGTCAGCCACCATCTGCAAGAACCCGAGCACGACAGTACAAAGAACAACGGATCTGATGGCAACCCCAAACAATTAGAAAATATTTGCGACCCACAAGTATGTCCGTAATGCTCTAAAAATTCGAGCCTTTACTCAAAATTTATAAACCACATATCCACATTAAATTTTAACCCCCACACATTGATCAATAACATAGTGTGTCTAATAACCACTTAAACGCTAAGCAACCAAACCAAACCACATAATATATGAATATGTAACAACAATTTCCAATCTTTTTGTACAGAGATGTAACCCTTATACAAAATAAATTATTATTATTATTAAACAAACACTATTTTCAATAGAAAGCTTTCATTTCAGCCCACATTATTTTGCCTAGTATACTTAACTTTGCCGTAGCAGATCTTAGTAAGTGATAGGCGCATTCAGTACAGTTATCAGTCGTACAATTACGGCTCCCAAAGATGTTTATGGAGGAAAGGCCACAGGTGTAATTTTAATGGTTGTCAACTGTGGGAATCGAACCCGTATAAACTCTCAAAATTGTTCGAGTAAAATATGAGAAGGCATGTTTTCTAAATTAAATGAATACTGATTTGTGACCTTCCCTTACTTTTAAAGTTATCAAAAATACTGAAAAACTTCATACAAAAGTAGTGCAGGATTACTACACAATTAATTCATAAAAATATAAAATAACAAATAAATTTTTTTAAATTCTAGAATTTAAAGAACGCTATAAAAGATATGTATTATTGTAGAGGACACCAATTGCAACAGTTTATAACTTTTGTTTATTTTGCATTTAAAAAAAATATCACATCGATCCATTTAAATTTTATAAAGAGCTTTAAGAGAACTTACAACTTTTGTTGCTTTCTATCATCTTATATCTGCCGTAGAGAAAATACAAATTCAGACATTGTCTAAAATGCGTAGCAATTTTACAAAAAAGCGATAGAATATACCCTTCAGAGGTTTCTTGCATTTTGATTATATAATAATGCAGTACGGTGATGTGGTTAACGTTATGGTACTCGAATTCAAAGAACCCGACTTTAAATCCGTCTCAAGCTAAAATTAAATTAATTCCGGCCCCTGTATTGTAATGGGGATTTAGTTCCGATTACACAGAATAGCATAAATAGAGAATTGTAGTTAGATTTGACAAACCGCCCGCAAAACATTAGTTGTAGTATGCCGATATTATTTATACCTGGTTATTGTCATTCCTTTTATTTATTTATATAAATATAACGGATGCACCATATAAGTTTTGCATTTTGATTTTGCTATAAATAACAAACTTTTTTTTTAGAGGATGCATCACTTTGAATATATGTTTTTAATATTTCCAAACGCTGCTCAAACGTAAATCGACTCATTTCGTAAACCGCATATATTATACTGACTTCTTGTCATACCACAGCTGACATTGGTGTTATATATATATATATATATATATATATAAATGTAGGAAATTCATGCTACGTTCCTAGTAAGAACAGCGCGCAGCGGCCCGAGGACGGTGGCGAGGAGAAAAAAAGACAAGCGTCTGTCAGTGGAGAAAAAGTCGTAGATTTTGAATTTTGTAAATTGAAATATTACTTTTGTTGAGACGCCACTGCTTCCGCAGCCGCTCTCCGGTTTATCACCAACACCCAGCGCTATCTGTTGAGCGCCATCAACTAACTTTAGTTTTAGTTATATTTCTCGCTGTTAAATTATTGTAAAACGCACTTGTTTTGTAACTCGCTTTCGCTGTGCACCAAGTCGCACGTTGGTTCTATTAACCTGTACGCCTCTTACGGCCACGTGTTTTTACACAATTCGCTTTTTACGCTAAATTAATTACGCTCAAGTGTTTAGTGCTAATATTAAACATTCTTTCAGCTTTCCGCATACGCATTTATTGTTATTTCAATTGGGACAGATTTTGTACTGCTACCAGCAACATTTTGTCACTAAGTATAAGTTTGAATAATTTGTATTTGCTACTGTTTCGTAAGTACGCTTTATTTATATGTATCATCGCACAACATCAATTCATATCGTTTGTTGGTTATAAGTTATTCAGTTTTGTAATTCTGGTTTATTTTGAAGTTATTCATTCCTGTGTGCTATTGTACAATATTTAGATATTTCTGGGTATTAAAATAGTTCCTAGTTTGTTTACTGCAAATTTACCTATTGATTCCCACACTCGCCTCAGCTGTTCAGCCCTCCAGGCACCTTCATTTGCGATTTGGGAATTCAATCCCTCCTGTGGCTCTCTTTCATTTACATTGTTGCACTAGCTTATCTTTCTTTCTCTTTGTTGATTAGACCACGTGACTACAGTTAGCTTTGTCACTTCCTGACGCATTATTTGTGGGCCTGCCCCCTATTATCCTGTCTCTCCTTCAGCAAAGAGCTACCATCCTTGTGTTAAGTCTTCCAGAGCAGCTCCTGGAAGTGAAGAACGTCCGTACCTTCTCCTTCCAGCATTGCATCACTCTGCTTTACTTTCTGCTCTCATTTGCCTTTCAACGCAATCCCCTCGGTCGAACATTTGGTCCTTCGAACCGGATCCGCATCATTCTCTCTCATCGCATTCCCCGCAAAACGACCTCTCGGTCGAACATTTGGTCCTTCGAGCCGGATCGTAGCGGGCCTTTGGAACTCTTCACGCTTTTCGCATCTACATCGGTTTTTCGTTTTGTACTTTACTGCAAATCCGTCGTGAAATCGATTTCGTTTATTCTAATTTTTTTAAGTCCCATCGGTGAGTGCTACGCTCTTGTCTATTCGCATCACTTACTTGTTCGCACCTGTCCAATATGACGGATTTACTATACGCTACCATCAAACACGATTTTTGCACACGTTTCATTGAATCTTTAGAGTCTTTAATAAAACAATCTGCCACCGACCCTGACGCAATTGCTGAAGCTTGCACTCAATACGAGCAACTATCAGAACGTGTTCAGGAATATGAAACCCATCATGTTCAAATCATGATGCACAAAGACAACGCTACCAAACGAGATGACCTCCTTATTGAATACGATGATTTTCAAACCGCTGTTCGTAAAATAAAAACAATATTTAAAAAACCACCATTCTGTATTTCGGGAGATTCGTCCCAATCAGATGTTCTGAACACTGGTTTCACATCACAAGTATCTTCGCTATCACAATGCTTCGCTAGACTCCCTAAACTAGACATACCTAGTTTCGCTGGTGAAATTGCAAACTGGAATTCATTTTATGATCTATTTAACAGTTCTATTCATAATAATGACACCTTACAATCCGCCCAAAAATTTCAGTATTTGAAATCACTCTTGAAAGGAGAACCCCTGGCACTTGTGAAAAACCTGTCACTGACTGATGACAACTACGCGATTGCTCGAAAACTCCTAGAAGGTCGCTACGCTTATAAAAGACTGATATCGTCACATCATCTTCAAACGCTGATAGATTTGCCCAAACCAATCCCGCTAAACTATAAAACCGCAACTACATTCGTTTCTTCCATTCATGAGCACACCGAAGCTTTAAAATCTAATAACGAACCTGTAGATGCATGGAGTTCACTGATCGCATTTATTTTAGCCTCAAAACTAGATACAGAAACTCGAAATGACTTTGAACGTACTCTAGGCAAAGACAACTTGCCAACTCTTGATGAACTATTATCGTTTTTAAACAGTTTTGCACAATCCCAGCAATGGCAAAGTGTCCACAATACTCGCGCTGTTCCACATGGACACAAAAATGTGATCTCCAGTCCCAGATCACCTAAACATTAAACGCAAAGATACATGAGAACCTCAGCATTTGTCTCAACAACCAATGCAACCAAATGCGCTATTTGTTCACAACCACATTCGTTATTTAGATGGTCTGAATTTCACCGCATGGAGCCATCAGCTCGTCTTAACATTGTACGCACAAGCAATTCTTGCCGAAATTGCTTATCTCCGATTCACAATACAAACCAATGTCAGTCCAAGGTAAATTGTAAAATTTGCAACAAACGACATCACACGATGTTGCATTTGAATCAGACTCAATCTTCAAAAGCAGAAACTGTCAATCGTCCTTCATCTATCGAAAATCTCAACCATCAGACCGTCGCAATCAATTCCAGTCCCTCTCAAGCTGTTGAGACTGAAATCTCATTATTTTCACAGAGTCATTCGACTCCCTTTGTTTTATTAGGAACAGCAATAGTCCTAATAACTGATTCTGCAGGCACTTGGCACCCTGTCCGAGCATTACTCGACAGTGGCAGTGAATCATCATTCATCACGTCTGAGTGTACAAATCGCTTAAATTTAGCAAGTCTTCCTGCTAACATCACTGTCACAGGATTCGGTAATACTACTTCATCTAGTATTATCCGAGGTACTACTACACTTCGTTTGCGTTCTATGCATCAAGAGTCTCCTATTTACAATCTTTCAACAATTGTAGTCTCGCATATTATCAGGAATCTTCCTAAAGCACAGCTAAACACTGACATTCTAAATCAGTTCAAACAGTTACAATTGGCCGATCCCGACTTTATAACGCCCGCACCCATTGAACTATTACTAGGAGCCGATCTTTACTTTAATATTATTACAGGTCGCAAAACTAACAGTTCTATTGGGCCTATCACTCTTGAAACCACCCTCGGTTGGATCGTTTCCGGCCAAGTCGCCATTCCAACCAGTCCGCAAGTCAACACATTATTGACTATCCAAGAATCCATCTCTGAAACTCTCACTAAATTCAGGGAGTTGGAGGAGACTCCCAACAATCACGCCTTCTGTGATGACGATCGCCTAGCTGAAGACATATTCACGAAGCAAAACATCCGCCTGAACTCCGGTCGGTATGTCGTCCCACTTCGTCTCAAACAGCATCCTATTGATTTAGGAAACTCTTACACTAATGCTCTACGCTGTTTACAAACACTACAACGGCGTCTGGCATCTAACTTTAATCCTGCAGGATGGTTATCACCAATAATCATGCTCGCGAAACGGATCATGCAAGAGCTCTGGATCTCAGGCTCTGATTGGGACACTCTAGTTCCTGAACACTTGCGATTAAAATGGAACTCTTTCCGTTCTCAACTTACAACCTCATCTGCTCTCAATATACCCCGTCATATTGACGTAAATGGTACACTAACTCTGGCTGGCTTCTGTGACGCATCTGAAGCAGGTTACGCTGCTGTAGTATACATTCACTCTGACTATCTTGGATCCAAACCCACACAGACATTCCTTCTCACTGCCAAGACTAAAGTGGCTCCTACCAAACGCATTTCGCTTCCGCGCCTAGAACTCTGCGCTGCACTTCTATTATCCCGCTTAATCTCGCACCTAACGAAAACTCTAAAACTTGAATTTTCAGAAATTTATCCCTGGTCTGATTCAACAATCGCTCTGTCATGGATACGTGCTCCACCATACAAATGGAAAACTTTCGTCAGCAACAGAGTCGCAGAAATTCAAAACAATCTACCTCGAAATCACTGGCATCATATCCGTCCGCCAGAAAACCCCGCTGACTGCGCTTCACGAGGTATTTCAGCAGACGAGCTCCTGTTACATCCACTCTGGTGGATAGGCCCTTCTTGGCTGCGAGACCATCGCCACAACTGGCCGCTAACTCAGCCAACTGATCGCTCATTACCGAATCATTTGTCACTGGAGGAAGCCAAGACAACTTTAGTTGTTGAAGATGATCAGCCGAACAATCTTCTTCTTAAATATTCAAATCTTAATACATTGCTTAGAATAACTGCTCGATGCTTTTGCATCAAATGTTTTCGATGCAATCCCGCTGCACCACACCCACAAATGGGTGACCTGCCCGCAAACACAGTTATGCAGCTAAAACCTTTCGATGTGGCAGGCGTCGACTACGGTGGTCCATTTCACGTAACTCCGTACAAGAAGAAAGGGTTTAAATCAATTAAAGCATACCTCTGCCTCTTCGTATGCTTTTCAACAAAAGCGCTGCATCTAGAACTCGCATCAGATCTGTCTACCGACGCCTTCATTCTCGCTTTCCGTCGCTTCCTCGCTAGACGCGGTAGATGCTCTCATATCTACAGCGACTCAGGCACTAATTTTGTTGGTGCTAAAAGTTATTTCACTGACTTACAAAAATTCGTAGCCTCCAGTGGTTACAATGAACATCTAGTCAATCAACTCGCTTCCAACGGTACTCAATGGCATTTGAATCCGCCTTCTGCTCCGCACTTCGGTGGACTCTGGGAGGCCGGTATCAAGTCCGTGAAATTCCACCTTTCACGTGTTATAGGCTCTCAGATACTCACGCTCGAAGAATTCAACACTCTGTTGTGCCAGATAGAGTCTATTTTGAACTCTAGGCCACTGAGCCCACTTTCTGCTGATCCAAATGATCTACATGCGTTAACCCCTAACCATTTTATCATTTTAGAAGCTGCTGTATGTCTTCCTGACAGGGACTACCTCAGTGGACCTGAGCATCGCCTCCATCGTTGGCAGCTGCTGCAGAGAACCCAGCAGGAGTTCTGGAAACGTTGGCACAATGAGTACCTAAACACCCTGCAACAGCGCATGAAGTGGACGCGCTCTGCACCGAACCTGGAACCCAACCAGCTCGTGCTCATCAAAAATGAGTTGCTACCACCACTGCAGTGGAAATTGGGCCGCATCCTCAACGTGCATCCAGGTCGTGATGGCGTAGTCCGAGTCGCTGATGTGAGGACTGCTTCGGGCATTCTATCCAGGCCCGTGGTGAAGCTGTGTCCTCTTCCGCAACCCTGAAAACTTGGTTTTGGCCGGCAGGATGTTGAGACGCCACTGCTTCCGCAGCCGCTCTCCGGTTTATCACCAACACCCAGCGCTATCTGTTGAGCGCCATCAACTAACTTTAGTTTTAGTTATATTTCTCGCTGTTAAATTATTGTAAAACGCACTTGTTTTGTAACTCGCTTTCGCTGTGCACCAAGTCGCACGTTGGTTCTATTAACCTGTACGCCTCTTACGGCCACGTGTTTTTACACAATTCGCTTTTTACGCTAAATTAATTACGCTCAAGTGTTTAGTGCTAATATTAAACATTCTTTCAGCTTTCCGCATACGCATTTATTGTTATTTCAATTGGGACAGATTTTGTACTGCTACCAGCAACATTTTGTCACTAAGTATAAGTTTGAATAATTTGTATTTGCTACTGTTTCGTAAGTACGCTTTATTTATATGTATCATCGCACAACATCAATTCATATCGTTTGTTGGTTATAAGTTATTCAGTTTTGTAATTCTGGTTTATTTTGAAGTTATTCATTCCTGTGTGCTATTGTACAATATTTAGATATTTCTGGGTATTAAAATAGTTCCTAGTTTGTTTACTGCAAATTTACCTATTGATTCCCACACTCGCCTCAGCTGTTCAGCCCTCCAGGCACCTTCATTTGCGATTTGGGAATTCAATCCCTCCTGTGGCTCTCTTTCATTTACATTGTTGCACTAGCTTATCTTTCTTTCTCTTTGTTGATTAGACCACGTGACTACAGTTAGCTTTGTCACTTCCTGACGCATTATTTGTGGGCCTGCCCCCTATTATCCTGTCTCTCCTTCAGCAAAGAGCTACCATCCTTGTGTTAAGTCTTCCAGAGCAGCTCCTGGAAGTGAAGAACGTCCGTACCTTCTCCTTCCAGCATTGCATCACTCTGCTTTACTTTCTGCTCTCATTTGCCTTTCAACGCAATCCCCTCGGTCGAACATTTGGTCCTTCGAACCGGATCCGCATCATTCTCTCTCATCGCATTCCCCGCAAAACGACCTCACGGTCGAACAACTTTGTTTGATATTATATGTCTTTCTTATTGGTTAATATAGTGGTTGTGTTTACTTTATTCGCTCTAATTATTCTGATTTCCCACAATTGGGGGCTCAACCGGGATTGAGGAGTCAAGTTAGCGCGGTAAAGTCGAAATGTGGTTATACGTTGATTTAAAGTAGATAACATTGCAAAGTGTAGTGAAAAGAAATTATTGACACTATATTAATAAAAGTCGATACAAATAAAGTGGTAAAAATTAGTTAAGAAGCTGATAAACAAAGTGATAAAAAATTGATAACAAACAATCAATTGAAAGTAAAACGAAAGTTAATTTATATTAGACAGAAAAATTCTGATGACGCCTGGATTCGAACCAGGGACCCTCCGCATACCGGGCAGAGATGCTAACCGCTACACCACGTCACCTGTGTTCGAAATATGGCATCAACTGAATTTTTCTGTCACAGTGTCAATTTTTCTGTCATAATATAAATTAACTTTAGTCAAAAACTACAGGTATGATTACCTTTAATAATCACACAACTTAATAATATTAGCTGAAAGTAAAACGTTACTGTAAGTAGAGAAACATTGAACATTATAAAGCTAAAATAAAAGATAAATCAGTATAAACAATTCAAAACAAGAAGTAAAGTTTAAATTGTGTAAATATTCACGACTGTGGTCAGTGGCGTACGCAATAACCTTTTGTTTACGGTTTATTCATGGCGAAAAAAGAACGCGAATTGCTTTATAAAGAAATAGACTTATTAAAAGGTGAAAATGCACTTTTATTACTCGAACGTCAACACGAAGCGAAAAATGACATTTGTTTACGCGATGTTAGTATAATGTAGATTGAGCGACCCCCCTCCACAACCACATGAAGTGTCACCTCTCTCTCCCACTCTCTCCCCTCTCTCCCCCCTTTCTCACCACTCTCTCTCTCTTTCCCCTCTCTCTCTCTTTCTCTCACCTCTCTCACCTCTCTCTCTCCCTCTCTCACCTCTCTCTCTCTCTCTATCCCTCTCTCGCCCCTCTCTATTTATCCCTCTCTCACCCCTCTCTATTAATCCCTCTCTCACCTCCTCTCTACCCCCTCGCCCCCCTCTCCCCCCTTACCACGTTGTCTTTGCCCGCGTCCCGCCTCCGCCAACGCCCCCGCCGCGCATTTAACGATGCTGTTTTATGTTATATTTAAATTTGAATGCGCGGTGTAATGCTCGTTAGCCACCGCCTATGCTGTTTGTTGTGAAAGTGTCACTGGTGGCTGCATTTGACCTTGGCTGTTTTTTAATCAAGTTACACATGTATGGGGTCAAGGTCGTAATATGCGTCAGGTAATACGTCAGATAATGGTTTTATTAATTACTTTCGAAAGTTGTTTTGTTTAACGTTGCGAAATATATCATTTAACCTGACCAAACAATATTATTTTCTATTTTGAATATTTCATTATTTGATAGCTCATACTTGTGCTTATTATTGAAGCATGATGTTATTGAAAGAAATTGTTTATTATTAACCAATAAGAATTAACGTTATTTTAACCAATCACAATGCACCATGAAAATGAATAAATACACGACGAAGATTAAAATGTGAACATAGTATTGAACTGTTTTCTGTGTGTGTTATACCACGTTCGCCGACGACGCCCAACATAGCTATATAGATACTGATACCACACTGTAAGTATGCGTGTATATATTTTATATGTAATTATATATTTATTATTTTTATTTATTTGTTTTAGATGAACATGTCACGAAAACACAACTTACGAAACAATGTTGTTGTTGAAGTGCCAACAGACCTGGTGCCAGCTACACTCGACATTGGTGCGTTCACTGAACAAGATTTTAAATTTGATTTTATTGATAAGCGTACAGAATCAGCTTATAAAGAAGATTTTCTTTTATTATCCACTAATTACAGTTTAAATAAAAAAAATACTAAGTGGATTTCTATTGGTTTAAGTGTAATTAGAAACATTACACCTGTAATGAAATTTACCAGTAGTAAACCAGACATCGCTGGCATTCAGTTTGATATGCTGCAGTTGGAAGAATTTTTGACGTATAAAGATGTAATTTTAAATTATCTACAAAATAGTTCTGAAATGATGTATCAAAATTTACCGTACGATATTGGTATAGTGCTGAATAATGTAAATGTAATTTGTTATGGACGCTTTATCTGCACAAACAATGTTTAACATATTCGATGTATTTATTCACAAACTGCATATGCTAAAAAATGTAAATTTTAAAGAATATTATGAAAAAATTCTATCTTTAGCTCATGATTATGCCACATTAAATCCAAATATTGATGACTATAAATGTATTGAATTTGGATATGAATATGAATGTTTTAGCATTTAAGGAGTTGTTGTATATATATAAAGGAAAGAAAATCTATAATGATATGAACAATAAAAAACAGATTAATTATATACAGAGCTGGGCAGTAGTTAACTACTAAGTATTTAAATTACTAACTTAACTACTTTTTTTCAAAAGTAATTGTATTTAAATTACTTTCTTTAAAAAAGTATTTGTAGTTGTATTCGCTGGAATTTTGTGAAAATATTCAATAATTACTTTTATAAATAAATAAATAAATAAATATAAATATATCATCACGCCTTTTACCCATCACTGGGTGTGGCACTCTGCCTAAGCAGATCTCGGTAAGTGATATATTTTTTCGCGTGAAGTGCGGTTACCAGCTGTCAAATCACGGCCTCCAAAGATATTAGTGGTGGAGGAGCCACAGGGGTAGATTTTTTAAATTGGTGAAAATTGTTTGTCGGCTGTGGGGATCGAACCAGGGTTCTCAAGATCCACAGGCCGACTCGATACCACTGAGCCACCTACCCCATATTACTTTTATCTAGTATTTAAATAATTTTTCCAATTACTCAGAGTAATTTAACTACATTTCTAGACTATAAACTACTTTAGGTAATGTTAGACGAAATTCAAATTAAATATAAATTAGACAACACTAAAATTATAGCAACTGCAACAGATAACGCAAGTAATTTTATTAAAACATTTAAGGAGTATGGTGTAAAACTAAAAAAATTAGAAGTAGAAGAGGAAGAGGAAACATTAGATTCTGAAGGAGAATCTAATTCTATTACCTTTGAAGATTTCAACGATTCACAATCACAATTTAAACATTTACCCCTTCCAAAACACTACAGATGTGCCAGCCACACTATAAATTTAATCGTTACTACCGATGCAAATAACGCTATAAACTCAAATGCATTGCTGAGGAGTAGACATGAAAAAGTTTTACAAAAATGCTCAGTACTATAGAATAAAGCAGGGAGGTCCAAAAGTGCTGAAATTATACAAAAAGTTTTAGGTCATACGTTAAGTTACCCATCAATAACTAGGTGGAATTCATTTTATAATTCCATTTCACAAATTTTGGCTGAAAAAGAAAAGTTGCAAGAATTGTTTAAAACCTTAGAAATCAAAGATGGTTTTAACACAATAAAAACAATATTACAAGAAGCAATCGATAGATTAGAGGACTGGACAAGAGAAACAGGTTTTACATTCTCAGAGACAAAAACAAATGCCATACACTTTTGTAAAACCAGGAAACACCACCCCCACCCCATATTAAAAATTAACAACCACAGCATAACATACAAAGACAAAATAAAATTCCTAAGAGTAATGTTTGACAACAAACTGAACTGGACGGCACACATACAAAATCTCAAAAAAGAATGCTCTCAAAGACTGAATATAATAAAAACCATCAGTCATACCAAATGGGGAGCACATAAAGATACAATCCTGAAAGTCTACTACGCACTAATAAGGTCCAAATTAGATTACGCCTGTTTCATATATTCCACCGCTAGACATACAAAATTAAAAACATTAGAGACTATACAAAACACAGCTCTAAGATTAGCTACTGGAGCCTTCAGAACGTGCCCTATTAAAAGCATACTCATCGAAGCTGCAGAGCATCCACTCTCATACAGAAGAAAACTCTTAACACTAAACTATATAACCACACTGGCCAAAAACCCAAGTAATCCAACTTATGATAATATCTTCCAACCCCAAGCCACTATAAAAAAGACACTCCATTCCAACAGCAAATAGGTCTCTATTTAAACAATATCCAAATCAATATCCCCACCCTACAACAAAAAACAACCCATAAACACCCTCCATGGCTCAACACACAACCCACCTACATACAAGACTTCACAAAATACCCCAAACATGAAACCCCAGCCGAGCTCTACCAAAATTTATTTAAAGCCAAGCAAGAAACATACCCACAAGCACACTATATCTACACTGATGGCTCAAGACATAACGACAAAGCTGGAGCAAGTATTATCACCGAAAACACAAAACAAACACTCAGACTACCAGACCAATGCAATATATACACAACCGAAATGTATGCAATTAAAAAAGCCACTGAATACATACTACAAGACAACACCAACAAAAAACTTTTCATCATATGCTCAGACTCAATCAGCACTATTCAAAGTGTAAAAAACATCTACGCCAAAAACACCTGTATTCAACAAATTCAAGACAACATACATAGAGCCATAAAAGACCAAAACAAAGAAATATCCTTTTTCTGGACCCCATCACACAAGGGTATCAAGGGCAACGAAGAAGCCGATGAAGCCGCAAAAAGCGCTACAACATTGGAAATAACAACAAACATTCCAGTACCGACAGAAGATCTAAAAACAATTATTAAATCAAAAATCAAAGAAGAATGGGAAATGGAGTGGAACAACACGACCAACAACAAACTACGCCACATCAGGAACAATATCCAACCATGGGCCGTTCCAGAACGCAGAAAGGACCAAGTCACATTATGTAGACTCCGAACCGGACACACACTCCCCACACATGCATATCTACTCCAAAGAACCGACCCACCCAAGTGCGATACGTGTGGTGTACTAGTGACAGTGGAACATATCATCACACAGTGCCAAAAATTCAACCACCAAAGACAATTACACAAAATACCACAAAATCTAAAAAATGCATTGTCTAACAACACTGATACACAAAGAAATGTAATTAAATATCTCACAGATATCAATATTATCATGTAAATATACACAATTATCAAATACTATTATGATGTAAATAATGTACCGAGGTATTAGTGACCTAGTAGTCGAAATACCTCCAAATATATCTAATAAAAAAAAAGATGGTTTTAAAGAATCAGAAATCCAGTATTTAGAAGAGTATTGCAAAATTTTAAAACCTCTGGCGGAAACGTTATACTTTTTACAAGGCCAGGACAACACATATTATGGATATTTATTACCCAGTATAATTTCGTTGAAAGTAAAATTAGAAAAACTTCGGAGTGATCTACATTTAAAAGTAACAACAATAATTTTGGAAAAAGTGATTCTATTTGTATAAAAATTATTTCTAGTATTTCTCAATTTTCTTATTTTTCTCGAATTTTTTCAGATACATTAATAAAAACTAATACACCGTTGAAAAGAGAAAAAAATGGCGGTTTTTATTTTAGTAAAATAATTATAGGTTGCTATTTAAAAAATAAAAGTTGATAGTCGTATCTTGTAAACCTGACTTTATAAAAAATATCTACATCTGCCATCAAATAGTATATTTAAAATAATAAAACTTTCATATGAACCATTTTTTTCTATTACTCATAATAAAAAAGTTAAAGGGGGGGGCGTCTTCCCAGACTCACCCTGTATATATATATATATATATATATATATATATATATATATATATATATATATATATATATATATATATATATATATATATATATATATATATATATATATATATATATATATATATATATGTATATATATATATATATATATATATATAGATTTAGAGCAATAAGCAAACTCGACAAATAATATGTTATTCACCTTAGCGTAGAATAATAGAACATTGTTTGTCTAGAAAAATAACTATTTTTTAAATAAATATTTTATTATATAGTTTCTCATAAAATTAAATAAAAATACAAAAAAAAAACAAAAAGAAATTAGTTCACTACATAGGTACATTCTAATATACCTAAACCTAATTAAAACTATATAGTTTACATTTTACAATTGCACATAATAGCACAAACAATTATACAAATAACAAAATAACATATCAATACATGTAAATTAAATTTACAATAAAAATACTTAGATACTCATAACTATACCGCGCGTTCCACGTAAAGGTTGGCATAGGGAAATAACTTGGGAAAAAAGGTTTTTGTAAACAAAATGTGTCCGGTAAAAAATTATGGTATAATATTGCACATGACCATACTTGACCTATCCACACACATTATTTCATACAGATTACTTCATTTTAATGCCACAAATTAGAGAAATTAATGAAAATACTTCGAGAAAATCGTCTACTAATTATGATTTTTTGTGACAGCTTTGTCATAGAAACAGAAGCTGTCACTATAACCGTCAAGATTTGTTGTGAATATTAAGAAATCTTGACAGTTAACTTTATATTTCAAACATTAATCACATTACTTCGCGATTTTTTGTAATTAAAGGCTTTAGTACGACAGTAGGTACCTACATTTGGGATTCATTTAATTACTTTATTTATTTTACAAATAATATTAAGACGCAGTATTTGTTTTCTTTTAATATACTCATATTTATTTTAACTTTTTGCCGTCTGCCGCCCTTTTATGATGGCGCCCGGGTTCTGGGAGCCCCAAGAACCCTGGGTTGGAATGCCCCTGCTCAAACGAACACCTAAACATAGCGGAAGAATATACAGACAATTCTAGAGAACTATTAAATATGTTGAATGATCTATACCCACTACTAACAAACAGCAACATAAAGAGAAGATTTACAAGAATCCAAAGTAAAATAAAAACCCAACTAACAATCAAACAACGATTAATAAACCAAAAACAAAAACAAAGCAAATCTTTAGAAAATATCCATGACGCTGATACAATGGAACATTAGCAGCTTCTATACGCATATAGAAGACATCCAAATTATAATAACAGAACAGCACCCCGACTATATATGTTTACAAGAAACGAACTTCAAACAAGACAAAAACGCCAAGCTTAGAAACTACACATTCTACAGAAAGGACAGACAACATAGACATGCAAGCGGCGGAGTAGCTATCCTCGTGAAGAATAACATACAAACTAGCGAAATAACACTCAACACAACATTAGAAGCAATCGCAGTGAAAACAATTTATCCAGAAGAGCTCACAATATGCTGTATCTATATTCAACCGAGAGAAAACCCGGATGTAGCAAGTATAGAAGCATTAATGCAACAACTCCCGCAGCCATTTATAATACTCGGAGATTTTAATGCCCACAATACTAACTGGGGATCAAGCCATGATAACAACAAAGGAAAAACTATCGAAAAAGCCATGGAAAACCTAACACTACTAAATGACGACAGTTACACATATTTCTGTACAAGTACAGGAACATCATCTATTATTTCTTTCTGAAAACCCTATTGTCTCCGAAACCGCTATCCGACCGTTGGCGCCGGAGCAACCTCACGCCAACATTTTGTCGACGAGTCCGCCATATATATATATATATATATATATATATATATATATATATATATATATATATATATATATATATATATATATAAAAGGCATACTAACAGACTTGGTAACAAGGAAAATGTAATATAAAATTGATTTCAAACCTTGTTAACTCATTGCATGTATTAACGGGAATATAATATACATTTTACATACAGAGTTCAGGATAATATATATGAGCAAACGGGTGGTGTTCATGACGTCATCGGTCACACGGCCCCGTTGAATGGTTCCGCAACTGGACCACCTCGTACCGGTCACACCTGCATGACAAAATATAACATGTCATTCCAGTCTCAATCAGCGGTCACTGAGATTTACATTTTAGGTAGTGCTATAGGATTAAGGTTACAGGTACGAATTAGGATGTCCCAGACATCCGTGTGGATCCAATCCACACGAGGTCCCAGACCTCATCGGTGCGGGTATTTAGACCCGATCGTTGCAGGTATTTAGACCCGATTGATGCGGCCGTGGATGTCCCAGACATCCGTGTGGATCCAATCCACACGAGGTCCCAGACCTCATCGGTGCGGGTATTTAGACCCGATCGTGGCGGGTATTTAGACCCGATAGTAGCAGGTCCTTCCCAACCTGATCAAGGATCAGTACTGTCGTATGCGCTGAAGACCGCTAAACACAAAAGAGGAGGGACTCCAATTACAGACACAGGTAAATTTCACTCTGTGGTCATTATGTAGCCATTGACGGATGCGCAGCTGGATTCGCAGACCCAGCGCGGAGAGCCCTCAATACGGCCCTGTATGTCACCACCACCTGATTAGCAATTGTAGTATGCTCTTAAATGCCGCAACCTGGCGGAGGGACTTCAGTACTGAGTTCTTAAGGAAGGCAAAGTGTGAATACACAGAATAGCACATAATAATATATAATGTAACATTTGATCAAACACATATATCCCCAAACAAATACCACACCAAAACATAAACATAATGTACTCATTATAACATCAATTTACATGTCATTCAATAAACAACAGACACGTATCAAGTCAGTACAGATCTCCAATCAATACATCATCAATTAATGTGGCATTTAATAAACAACAGATATATGTTAAATCATTGCAGTTCTCAATAAAATAGGATATAACATCTGATCATAAATCATTGCAATTCTCAATAAGATAGAATATAACATCTGATCATAGATCATTGCAGTTCTCAATAAGATAGAATATAACATCTGATCAGTCACATATATCCCCAAACAAATACCACACCAATACATAAACATAATGCACTCATTATGTCATCAATTTACGTGTCATTCAATAAATAACAGACACGTATCAAGTCAGTATAGATCTCTAATCAATATATCAATATATCATCAATTAAGGTGGCATTTAATAAACAACAGACATATGTTAAATCACTGCAGTTCTCCGCATACGTTGAATCTAGACCTAGAAAGACAGTGAGATAACTCACCTTTAATTACTGATAATCCAATACAGTGTCCAGGTAACAATGAATGTATTAGTCCTTCACTTCACGTATTCACTTCCACCTCGAATTGTTCGTCACACCCGTGAAACATAGACTGAGCGTCTCAGCGCTGGCAGCCGCCTCAGGCTGCATCGTCATATTTTTCGTTGACAGATATATGACCACCAGCGCTTCCAAATCAGTGGATTGCATTATTAAAATGCATGTCTTACATTCGGCCAATTCTGACCTTTCCTCGTCCTCGAGGATGATTAATTATTTTTTTGTTTATTTATTATTAGTATCTTAATTAATATTATTACCTATATTTATCATTATTATTATTTTATTATTATTATCATCCTTTTTTTTTAATTATTTTCTTCTGATCTTGTTTCGGACTGCTGTCCCTCTGTCGCTAATTATTCTCGTAGGTATTCCGTATATTTCTATGATCTCGTCCAAATAACTGATGACTGGTTTTGTTTTAGTTGATTTTACTGGTTTTGCAAACATAAATTTGGTAAATGCTTCAACAATTATTATTAAGTGTGTATATCCGCGTAGCGATTTTTCAAATGGACCTAAATGGTCTATATGTACAGTATGAAATGGGGTAAGAATCTTCTCAATAGGATTCAGAAATCCTTCTTTCTTTCCAGCTTGTTTTTTGTTATAAATATATATAAATACATTGCATACAACATGAAATTTATTTCTCGGCGTAAGTTTTCATTTTCGGGAACCAATATGTTTCACAAAGCTTTTTAAGTGTTTTCTCTATTGAAAAATGTCCCATTTCATCGTGTGCTGTTCGTACAATTTGTGAACGCATTCCTTTCGGTACTACCCACTGTGTACCCCTCGGTGTAATTCTGAAAACTCGGCCGCTACGTAGCGCGTAATTCTCATAAATACTTTTTTCATAATCAGTTGTTGGTGGTTTTATTAATATATTATGAATTTCACTAATCTTTTCATCAGTTATTTGTGCCAATAGTATCCAGTCGGCTATTTCGATTTTAAATAATTGAAATTCTTCCGGTTCCTGTTCTGTTGTTTCCGCATTGCGACTCAAAGCATCCACGTGACTCATGCGTGCACCTGGCCTATATTCAACGGTAAACGTATATACCTGTAGATCTAGCCACCATCGAGCAATTCTAGGTATCAAATCTCGCTTTGAACATGCAGTTTTTTAAAGCATTACGAGTCACTACTTTAAAATTTATGCCAATTAAATAACGCGAAATTTTGTTTAGAACTATCAACAACGGCTAATGTTTCTAATTCGTAGGAATGAAAATTAATTTCGTATTTATTTGTCTGACGACTATAATAAGCAACGGGTTGTAAACGATTATTATCTTGTTTTTGAAGCAAGATTCCAGCAATACCTAATTTACTTGCGTCTGTACATACTTCTGTCTCACCAAATGGGTTATCAATGGCTAAAATGGGTCGATTAATAACATTTTGTTTTAATTTCTCAAAAGTTGTTTGTTGTGATTTTGTTCAATTCCATTTTTCAGATTTCTTCAACAATTTTGTAAGAGGTTGTGCAGTTTCAGCATAATTATTTACAAATTGCCGAAAATAATTAGTTAATCCGATAAATTGACGCACTTGATGAACATTTTCAGGAGTAGGAAAGTCTCGAACTTTAACCTCTCCGGGTCGCACACCGTCTTGACTAATTTCAAATCCTAAGTAATTTATTTTTGTAGCAAAAAATGTACATTTACATAGTTTTAACGTTAACCCTTCTTTACGTAATACTTGTAGAATTATTTCTAAATTTTGCATACCTTCTTCAATGCTCGTTGTTGGAATTAAAATGTCATCTATGTAAGCCATTGCAATTTTATTTTTAAGCGGTCCTAAAACTTTATCCATCATTCTTTGAAAAATACTGGGCGCATTTGTTAATCCGAATGGTAATCTATTGAATTCGTACTGTTCATCCGGTGTCACAAAGTAAGTTTTTGATTCAGATTCTTCAGTTACGGGGATTTGATAGTATCCAGATGTTAAATCAAGTGTCGTAAAATATTTACAATCCCGCAGTTGATCGAGCTGATCATCGATTATTGGCAAAGGATATCTATCTTTAATTGTAATATTATTCAATTTTCGGTAATCGATACATAGTCGCATTTCACCGGATTTCTTTTTAACTAGTAAAACAGGCGAGGAATAAGGCGAATTTGATTCTTGTATTATTTTATTATCCAACAAATCTTGAATCATTTCTTTAACTTTTTCACGTTCGTGATATGACATACGATAAGGACGATATGTTATCGGTTTATTATCGTCTAAATTAATTTCTACTTCGGTAGTTTTTGTACCCCCTATTTCTTCTAAATTTTGTGCAAAACAATCTCGGTATTGATTTAATAATTTTAACAAAGCTGATTGTTGCGTCTTAGTGAGAGTTCCGGAATTTACTTCGTGATTTTGGAATGGTTTTAGATCTTTAATATTGATTTTCATAAGTTGAAAATTACTTTCGGGTTCCGCAGCGCAGGGAAGTCCGCGAGCAATTGGATTATTTGTTTTTATAACCAGATCATTATTAGAGAGATTAGCGACAGCGATCATTCCGTCTATATCGGGCTTTATCGTTGTTACACATCTTGAAACGCAATACTCATATCCTTGAATTAATCTAATACTGTTTTCGATATATATGTCTCCGATGTAATTGTCATTTTTAGAATAGACTGCGATATGTTCTACGTACTCGTAATTAGCCGGTATGACAGTGCTTTCCCGTGGCCATAAAGTAATTTTATTTTGAATTATATTATCAGTGTTAATATTATCATGATGCATGAGCCGCAACGATTTATCGTCTTTAATTAATATAACACCGTGTCGTTCAATAAACGGTTCTCCAACAATTACGGAAATATCTTGTACGCTATCTGGTACGACATAAAATGTAACAGTGGCCGTAACTTCGTCAATTTTTAGTTCTGCTTCGGTTTCACCTAATGTTGTTACTGTATCGAATCTGTATCCTTTAATAATTTTTAATTTAGTTTCATCACATACTAAATTTAATTATTTTAATGTAGACTCTGTCATAGTGTTACATGTACTGCATAAATCTACGTATGATATTATTGTTTCAGATTAAGGCATATTTATGATATTATGGTTTCATACACGCAGGGCTAGCCTAAACATAAACAAACACACAAAAAAGGTCTGAATAGAAAAAATTAATGACAGCCATTAGTCGTCCATCGAGGAGAGCACGGCACTTGCACGTGCTCCTAGAGCAGTTTGACTGAAAAGAATGTTAATATAAACACAAACATATGAACTGTATGTAAAATGTTTATTCTAGATCTGAAGATAGATTCAGATCCCACTTCTGAGATAAAAGGCATACTAACAGACTTGGTAACAAGGAAAATGTAATATAAAATTGATTTCAAACCTTGTTAACTCATTGCATGTATTAACGGGAATATAATATACATTTTACATACAGAGTTCAGGATAATATATATGAGCAAACGGGTGGTGTTCATGACGTCATCGGTCACACGGCCCCGTTGAATGGTTCCGCAACTGGACCACCTCGTACCGGTCACACCTGCATGACAAAATATAACATGTCATTCCAGTCTCAATCAGGGGTCACTGAGATTTACATTTTAGGTAGTGCTATAGGATTAAGGTTACAGGTACGAATTAGGATGTCCCAGACATCCGTGTGGATCCAATCCACACGAGGTCCCAGACCTCATCGGTGCGGGTATTTAGACCCGATCGTTGCAGGTATTTAGACCCGATTGATGCGGCCGTGGATGTCCCAGACATCCGTGTGGATACAATCCACACGAGGTCCCAGACCTCATCGGTGCGGGTATTTAGACCCGATCGTGGCGGGTATTTAGACCCGATAGTAGCAGGTCCTTCCCAACCTGATCAAGGATCAGTACTGTCGTATGCGCTGAAGACCGCTAAACACAAAAGAGGAGGGACTCCAATTACAGACACAGGTAAATTTCACTCTGTGGTCATTATGTAGCCATTGACGGATGCGCAGCTGGATTCGCAGACCCAGCGCGGAGAGCCCTCAATACGGCCCTGTATGTCACCACCACCTGATTAGCAATTGTAGTATGCTCTTAAATGCCGCAACCTGGCGGAGGGACTTCAGTACTGAGTTCTTAAGGAAGGCAAAGTGTGAATACACAGAATAGCACATAATAATATATAATGTAACATTTGATCAAACACATATATCCCCAAACAAATACCACACCAAAACATAAACATAATGTACTCATTATAACATCAATTTACATGTCATTCAATAAACAACAGACACGTATCAAGTCAGTACAGATCTCCAATCAATACATCATCAATTAATGTGGCATTTAATAAACAACAGATATATGTTAAATCATTGCAGTTCTCAATAAAATAGGATATAACATCTGATCATAAATCATTGCAATTCTCAATAAGATAGAATATAACATCTGATCATAGATCATTGCAGTTCTCAATAAGATAGAATATAACATCTGATCAGTCACATATATCCCCAAACAAATACCACACCAATACATAAACATAATGCACTCATTATGTCATCAATTTACGTGTCATTCAATAAATAACAGACACGTATCAAGTCAGTATAGATCTCTAATCAATATATCAATATATCATCAATTAAGGTGGCATTTAATAAACAACAGACATATGTTAAATCACTGCAGTTCTCCGCATACGTTGAATCTAGACCTAGAAAGACAGTGAGATAACTCACCTTTAATTACTGATAATCCAATACAGTGTCCAGGTAACAATGAATGTATTAGTCCTTCACTTCACGTATTCACTTCCACCTCGAATTGTTCGTCACACCCGTGAAACATAGACTGAGCGTCTCAGCGCTGGCAGCCGCCTCAGGCTGCATCGTCATATTTTTCGTTGACAGATATATGACCACCAGCGCTTCCAAATCAGTGGATTGCATTATTAAAATGCATGTCTTACATATATATATATATATATATATATATATATCTAATATATAAAATTCTCGTGCCACAGTGTTTGTAACAAAACTACTCCGAAACTGCTTGACCGATTCTTATGAAATTTTGTGTGTATATTCAGTAGGTCTGAGAATAGGACGTAAACTATTTTTCATATTTCTAAGTGATAATGGTGGTCCACCCCAATAATTTTATTTTTTAGAATTTTTTTTTTATTTTTTTACGATTCGGCATTAAAAAATACATACAACCCTAAATTTTCACCTTTCTACTACCAACCCCTATTTTTTAAAAGCGATATTAGTACTTTAATAATTTTATACTCTCGGCGGTCGATTATCAGTTATTCTCGCCAGGCGTCTACCGGTAATAGGGATGAGAACTAAGCCGGTCTCCTGTCTTTCTCACACAATAAGCTTTCTCTCACTCACTAAAGTTTAGGGCCTAAACCGTTTTCGGCCATTATTATTGATTGTGCGTCGATCGTAGCAGGGACGCTTATACTTATCATTTTACTTTCTCATTGCAACCTCATATTAAGTATATTCTCATAGTAAATGTATCATCAATTTGCAGTGCTGTAATTATTTATTCCCATTTTGCTCAAGATAGTTCTCACGTTCAGTCAATTAAGTGATCTCCCGCCAACAACAACCATTGTGTTACCAGTATAAACCATTCCAGAATATTTTTTAGTTCTTATTTATTATTAAACGACAATTAATAATACTATCATACTAAGTGCGTGCAAAATTTTTGGGCATCATTTTCAATTAAAAGAGAAATATATACGTATTTTATAATTGTGAAAGGTAGGTGAAATAATAAAAGAACAAATACATTATCAGTATACTGTTTTCTAGCATTAAGTACTTCAATTTGATCTATTTGTCTGTTTTGTACAGTGAACAAAGCCAGCAAGACGCAAAGGGTCTGATTTGGGCCGTCGAATGATTAGATCAACCGACATGCGAAATAGAAGAGCCCAAAGAACAGACGAACAAATTCAACAGGATAATGAAGATGTGCGTGTGAACATGGCGCAATTGCGTGAATCACAATCACAAGAGGCACGAGCTAAACAAAGTCAACAAAGACGATTAGAACAAAGACAAGCGCGTCGATTCGTAGTTGACACACGGAGAGCAAATGACCAACAACGCCAAGTACATCGAGCATTTACATCCGATTCATTCCGTCGTCTAGCATTCAAGTACGAGTCCGATATTAAATATTACGCTCATTCGAAAGTGGGGATTGGTGCTATGGATAAGGAATATCCGCATTGTAATGCGCTTAAATTCAAAAATGAGGCTGCCGGGATGTGTTGCGCGTCAGGAAAAGTGCAACTACCGGAAATTGAAACACCACCTGAACTATTGAACGGTTTACTTTTCGGTATGGATGCAGATTCTAACCTGTTCCTGAAGTCAATTCGAACATTCAATTCATGTTTCCAAATGACATCATTCGGAGCAACAGAAATAGTTAAAAATAATGCTGCAAATGGTCAACAATTTAATTCAACATTTAAAATCAAAGGCCAATTTATCACAAGGCGAGCTCATTGCTGCCAATGCCAAACAACCACATAAATTTTTACAAATTTACTTTATGGGCGGTGAGGACTCCGAAAGCGCACGCGCCAATCGCGTAGATACACGTTGCAGCTACAATAACCTCAATTCACCTTTTGCCAGACGCATCGTCGGCGAACTGGACGCTTTATTAAATGAGCACAATGAATTGTTGAAATTATTCAAATCACACATGCACAAATTACAAAGTGACATTCACACTATTATCATCAATCCTGATAAAACACCAGCTGGAGAGCACATTCGTAGATTCAATGCGCCTGTTGTTGACGACGTTGCTGGTATCATAGTTGGCGACCGTACAGCCACGTGAGAAATCGTGATTCGAAGAAGAAATAATAATCTTGACTTCATTGCTGATACACACCGTTCATATGACGCTCTCCAATATCCGCTAATGTTCTGAAAGGGACAAGACGGATATTGCATAAACATTAAACAAAGGGATCTCGTAACAGGTACTTCATTCATTATGAAACTTAATTCATAATTTTGAACATCAATACTTAATTTGAATTAATATTTATGAATATATTATTACAGGAGCCGAAACAAACAAGAACGTTAGCACGAAGGATTATTATGCGTATCGTCTGATGATTAGACGCGGTCAGGACAACGTCATTCTACGGTGTCGTGAGCTTTGCCAACAATTCATGGTCGACATGTATGTAAAGATAGAGAGCGAACGACTACGATACTTACGATATAATCAACAGAAGCTGTGTGCTGAAGAATACATTCACTTGCGAGACGCTATTGTGAGCAACGCCGACATCGCCGAAATTGGTAGCTCTACCATTCTACCATCATCGTACATAGGCAGTCCACGTCACATGCAAGAATACATCCAGGATGCTTCACTTTCGTGCGCGAATACGGACGACCGTCTTTATTTATTACGTTTACATGTAATCCAAAATGGCCGGAGATTACACCTTTGCTATTGCCAGGACAAAATGCAATACATCGTCATGAAATTACAGCACGTGTGTTCAAACAAAAATTAAAGTCTTTAATGAGTTTCATTACAAAGTTACATGTATTCGGTCCCACACGTTTATATTCACTAGAAATAATTTATATGGCAAAACAACGTTTGCCGGGTCAGGTAGTATATATATATATATATATATATATATATATATATATATATATATATATATATATATATATATATATATATATGGAAGTGAAACAAAAATAGATAGATGCTTGACGTTTGACAGATCTCCTGATTTAACACTTTGCGATTTTTTAATGGGGTCATCTTAAATGTAAAATTTATAAGCAACGCTACCCAAATATTAATTCTTTGAGAGAAGCTATGGTGGAGAAGTGCGCCTTAATCACAAATAGACAGCTCGCTAATGTACGACATGCCTTCTACAATAGACTTGGTTATTTCTTGGCAGAAAATGGAGGTTTATTTGAATATTTATTGTAATAATAAATTGTAGTGATTATTTTATTGAGAGAATTATTATTTGGTTATAATTTTTACATGACCAACCCTATAAGAAATAAACGTTTCATTGAAATGTACAATTGTTTATTTATTATTAGATTGTAATCATAGGTATGGAGTTTTTTGTATGAATTTTATTGAATGATTAATTTGTCGGGGGTAAAATATCAAATAGACAGAAAACGTCAAGCATTTATCTATTTTTGTTTCACTTCCATGGCTATTCGATATTTTCAACGTAATTTTTTATATTTTTTTATTTAATTTCTGTTGTTACAACGCATGTAAATGTAATTCTGTTTATTGATTTTATGGAGTTGCGTGTAGCTTTTGTATTTGTAATCAGAACAGATACGCCTTGGTAACTTTCATAAACATTTATTTAACAAGTGTTACATGTACATTAATATTGCCGAATTTCTCCGCGTACGCCCTCTGAACCACGGCTAGGCGGGGGTCCGCTGGATGGACTCGTCTGCGGTTGACACCGTGGTACTGCGTGTCCGGGGCGCTGTACGGCGTCAGACGGTAACTCCGCGGCGCCTTCGTAGGTGACGTCCACTGCCTGGGCCGTGGCTTCCTCGGAGACACGGAGCTGGTTGGTTGCTGCGACGACGATGCCTGGAGGCGCTTCTGTGGAGATCCGGTGCGACGTGGCTTCTTCGCGGTCCTTAGCTTCGACGGCGTCGGTGGTAGCGGCGAGACGGGTTGCACCGGCGTGCACAATTGTCGAAGGCCCTTCTGCAGGCGGGTCCGGTCTAACAAGCGTCTTCGCTGGGAAGTTGACTTCCGCGGTGTTTGCTGCATTGATAATGACGGAAACCTGAAAACTCTGGCCTTGCGGCTGAGCAGAAGCGTGCCTAAGTGTGAATCCTCTGGCCTTGCGGCTGAGCAGAGAATGAGAGTGGTTGAGGGTGCCAAAGACTCTGACTGATTTGTTCAAGGTACCCTCTTTTATACCCGATCACTGACGCGACTGGTGGGGGTCGCACACGTGATTGGCTGAACTCTGGTTGTTGCGACTGGTGGGAGACGTTCATGTGATTGGCTGAACTCTGGTTGTTGCGACTGGTGGGATACGTTCATGTGATTGGCTGAGGTGTGCGACTGGTGGGGGACGTTCATGTGATTGGCTGAGGTGTGCGACTGGTGTGGGACGGTCATGTGATTGGCTGAGGCCGCCACAATTTAGATGCAGAATTTTATGCTCTACAACATTTATTTGAAGCATTTTTGCCTAAAATAATTTGGGGAGCAAAGCGCACGGAAAAACTATTTTTTCAAGTTAATCGCCTATGTACACAGGTATGATGTTCCACCCGCTATATATATATATATATATATATATATATATATATATATATATATATATATATATATACATATATATATATATAAGATAAAGATAAACGTAACACATCACAAAGATGACTGTAAACAGAATATTACAAAATATTATTAATGAAATTCATGCCGGCTAATAGTCTCCTCTTAATTAGTGGAGTAATAAAAATAAAATAGTTCGAGTATTTGTTTTCAATCCGATTAACATAGACTGAAAGATAGGAGACCAACAGACTAAAGCAAATTTCACTTGATTTCTTACGAGGGACTAAAAGTTAAAAGGTTTTGGGATTAAAAAAATGAGAACAACCATTTAACTTTCGTGCCAAATCTTCGATAAATTGTAACGCATGAATAATATGAATTTGGCAAAGGGCACTTATATCAGTTGGAAGACAGTTGTTGTTATTGCGGCGTCTTGTAAGATTATTTATTATTTTGTTAACAAACCTCTTTAGATAGTTTTTTCCCTTAATTCAGCACTTACAAGTTTTAATGACTCTGTTTTCTAAAATCACAGCGATGTTTTTTTAGTTCTTATTTCGTATGATTTAATGAAATATCTATACATTGCCGCATCTGCAAATTCGTATTAAGTTCAAATACCTGATTTTTATAATGTTTTCGTGCGACTAGTTTCGAGGAGTTATTTTTGTGTTTCCGGTTTTCGCAATTAATTTTGCCAACGATTGGTGTGTTCTTACGAGATACTGGCTGATAACACAATCCCGTGTTTTTGATGTGTTTTTTGAGAAACTGTATTTACGTTAAATTTTTATGGCTTTGACTTAATCTTTGATTATTATTTCGTTTTATTTGGTGGCACAATATCCGGATTCAAATATATTTGTATATTTTCACATAGGTTTGTTCAATGAAAAAAGCAGGCACTGTAGAGCAGAACAGAGCAATGAAATATATTATGCACTAGAGCAGTGGTTTCCAAACTGTGGTTCGCGCCCCCCTAAGGAGGATTATTTCGGGGTGGGGGGCGCAATATAAAAATATAATTGAGGCTTATGAACACATTCTCCATTTACATCATAGCACACAGTAAAATATCCCTAGTTTAACAAACAAAGAATTGCGAGTGGCGATATCTTCAATGACTCCCCGGTTCGAGAAACTGAAAAACAAGCGCCCATTCAGCACACTCATAACTTATGATTATATTGTATTAAATATGCCTAATTTAAATTAAATATAATTTCCAATCTTATTACAATTTTATGTTTATAACTGTTGTTACATTATTTTGTTCTATTATTATGTTGTAATAAACATGATTTTAGGGTAAGAAAAAGATTTGTAATAACAAATATCTTATATAATAATATTTGTTTATAGTACTATTTTTTTTTGTATTCTATAAAATAAATTATTTACGATTTTTGAAGTTAGGCTGTTATAAAAAATGAGGGGGGCGCGACAATTTTTTACGGAAAAAAGGGGCCGCTGAGAGAAAAAGTTTGGAAACCACTGCACTAGAGTAATCCAGTTTATGACAAATTTTATCAGCTGCTGCAAATAGAGGTTACGAAATAATAGCAGAAATAATTAACATCAAAAGTCTAATTTTGAAGCAAATATTAACTGCTACAGATGAAGAGGACTCATCATTTGATTCCTCAAGTGATACAGACACAGACGAATTGTTATTGTATGTGAACCAGAGAAAAATTAATTTGTATTAAAAAATACTTTCAAGAGGATATTCGATCATATACGAATACAATAAATATATTATCGCGCCTTTTACCCATTACTAAATGTGGCACTACCCCGTAGCAGCTCTTGGTAAGTGATACATTTCTTCGCGTGGAGTGCGGTTACCAGTCGTCAAATCACGGTCCCCAAAGATGTTAGTTGTGGGAGCCACAGGGGTAGATTTAATTAGATGAAAATTGTTTGTCGTCTGTGGGGATCGAACCAGGGTTTTCAAGATCCACAGGCCGATGTGATACCACTGAACTACCTACCCCATGAATGAAGAATTTATTAAACATTTTCTTATTCACCGTGAGTTATTTGAACAATTCAGTGAAAAATTAGACAGCAGTCAACTTGATCGTTCAAATAAACATATTTTGTAGTTCGCTGGCCACGAAGCATGTTATTATCGAGATATTATAAATCGTTTTAATATATTTTCACCAACCATCAGCTTAATTATTAAATATGTTATTGCAACGACACGGCAACTAGTTTAATAGTATGGTCAAATGGTAACAGAAAAGAAGAAATTGTTGTTCAATTTGAAAATACGAAAGGATTTCCAGGTGTGATAGGTACGCACAATAATAATAGCATATTATTAATTATTATATTATTTTATTTTTCAAGAGACGATCGACATTACCCACATTATTTCAGATCCTCCAAAATTAAATAAAGATAATTATTTAGACAGCAAATCATACTACAGTCTTTGTGTTCAAGCAATATGCGACAAACGGAAAAAATCATAGATATTTTCTTAGGATTTCCCGAGTCAGTTCATGACAACTGCATATTAGAAAATAGTAATATCTATCCCAATTTAGCAGTACTCTTCGATGGAATATTTCAATTACGTTAAATTATTTTCGTCATTGTTAAATTTACTTACACTTTTTTTTCAGGGCATTATATTTTGGGCGATTCTGCGTTTCCTCTCAGTCTCGTATTTACTTATTAACATAAATATTATAACAAAATACACAGTTCTTGTCGATTAGTAATAGAGCACACATTTGGAATCCTCAAACAGTGATTTAGACAACTGTACTTCTGAAAACTTAAAGGAATTTTAAAATTATGTAACTTCATCTGTTGCGTTTTGCACAATCTAGCAAATTTAAATGATGTGGATTTATTTAAAGAAACTGCATCTGTAATGATGATGTTAAAAACAATGAGGAACATCATCCTGTAAGCGACAATGCTGATGCTAAAGCTTTAAGAGATGAAATATACTATAAATATTAAATATAATAATAAATATTGTCTTAAATAAGGTTAATTAACAAAAATATGTCTTCTCATTTATATAAGTAACGGATAATAAACCACATTTTTAAAATATACACTAATGCAGTCATAAATTCTCAGTTCTACATACGTAGATACGATATTTTTATTGCTGCTTTTGAATGTCAAAAATGTCTTTTAATAATAATTTTTTTCCTGCAATTTCTTTTGTTCTTTACTTACAGGTAAGTATGAGTTTTTTCAACTGAAAATAATTTTTTTGAGTATACGAATTATATTCCCTTTTTTAATGCCGTAATGATGATATTTCTCTTATTATACATTTATATTGTAATACTTCTTTTACTTTTGGTGCGCTACATCATAAACTCAGTGCCTTTCGGCTTACACAAAACAAATAATAGCACCACATATACAGTTACCTGACTAGTGATGTTCAGCGGTGCTGCGCGTAGGTTACAGAGAGGCGCCACATAGTTCGAAAAGAAGAAAATCGAAGGATGGACAATGTAGTGAGCTAGGAACTGGAGACAAGGAGTATGAATTGCTAAAAGCTGAACCAAGTAGTGTAAAAATAGTTAAATTTTAATTTGAATTCTTGCAAAAACAATCTATTGTTACAGAAAGAATCAACATAAAACTATAACTCAACTTACAGATTTTGAAATCGTTGAAGATTCCAGAGTACGCTGCTCGATTGGTAGGTATAACTAGCTAATCATCTCTTCCTCTGAACCCCAAGAGAGGAGAAGGTAGACTGTAGAGTCGCTTAGGTCACGCGCTATGACTGGAGGGCAGGTGGAATAAAATTTCGTGCTTAGTCTTGTTTTGATCTCCTTAGTAGATGGGCGGAAAAACCAACAGTTTCGAGTATTGTAACCTTCCTCGACAGTTGTCAACTCGAGGCGTCTGGTGATGTTAAACTGGAGTATTCTACGTTCTCCTCCTCTCAAGTAACTCAGACTTGTATCCCTAAATAATGTAATCCTAAAACAAGGAATTGAATAGCAGCAAACCGTACCAACCCTAAAGAAAATATACGCAGAGCGTACAAAGCAATTCAAAATAAAAAGAAATCTAGTTTTACTAGTCATACAAAATTCATGAAAGTTATAACAAAACCTTATCTCAAACAATAAAAGCTAAAATACAAAAAGCAAATAATTAACAAATAGAGTTAAAAAATATTACAAAATCATTGACAAAAATATCTCAATATTACCAAAACTTAATATCCAATCAAATTTCACAAAACAAACAAAGAATGTTCCTAAAACATGAGGTAACTTTTCTGTCCTAACAAAAAAGGTCTCAAAAACAACAAAATGCCTGTAAACTCCTAAATTGTCCGAAACTGTCGGGTCTCCACTCTTTCTCACACACATTTGCTCAGTGAATGATAGTGAGAGGCGAAAGACATGAAGAGGGACGTGAATAAAAATGGTAGCCGGAAATGAGTATCAACAAACAAACAAAAACTATAACGAACCAACACGTGGTTTATACATGTAAAACATGTATTTTTTACAAATTTTTAAATTAAATCCTTCACAAAATTACAAGAAGGAAAAATTACCCTCCCAAAACTTTTTGATACTGTACAACTTTGTATAATAAATTACAAAATTGAGGAGCACATGTCTAAGCTAGCTAAATTAAAACCGAACAAAAAGGAATGGCTTGTTCAATGAGACTTGAAATAACCACTATTGAAGATAAGCTTCTATGCAAACTATGTTAGAAAAATGATAGACTCGACATACGTTAAGTTAACTTTAAAGGAGACACAAAATTTGCTCACTCACAATGAATGAAAATCTAAAATAAACTACTCAAGCAAAATAATTTCAAATTAGTAAAATCCTAGATGAAACACTTACGATCAAAATGCAGTCTTCATGGCGATATTTTTTAATCTCATTTCAATCTTCTAATAAACTCCTAAACTCAAGCCAATAAGATTTTGATCAATATTCAAGGACAGAACCGGTACCCATGAACTCTAGAGACCATCTCTCCGTGTTTGCCTGCCGGCAGTCACCCAAAATCTCTTGCTACCCTCGTGGTAAAAGAATGAACTAAGAATACTAAACCAGCTAGTACTTGAGTTTCAGGCCTGAATGGCGAGTGGTATTGAAGAAAATCATTACAATTTTCTTTTTTATGTTGCGACTGAAACGGTAATTTGATACACAAGTTGTCATGTCACCGTAAACTTATAATTATTCGCGTTCGTCTTCAATTTTAATTTCTTCTCGCAAATATATTTGGGGTTTCTCGCTTTCTAAGGTTCCCAAAACATATTGAGGGGAAATATAATCTCTTCCATTAAATATATTGTTAAGTTCTTTATAAAAATAAATAAATTAGTATTCAGTTTTAAGCACGATTACATAATGTTTTTATTATTATTATTACTTTTACTTGTTATGTTATAACTTATTTTTATAGCTTCTTTCAAGGATCAAGTCTTTATTTGTGAAGTACTATATTCATATATTTTATATAGTCTCATAATATCTTCATTGGCTTCCCACATTTTGCTTCCTTTGATTTAAGTTTCATAGATTTTTCCAAGCTTTGGATGATATTCTTCCACCAAAAACATGAGCAGTTTTATTACTGGTTCTAACCACACAGTTTTATCATGTGTGTTTACTGTATTTATATTACAAAGTTATTATTAAAATTACATATTAATAATTAAGTATTGGAGGCATTGCACACTCAGTTTAGTACGAAATACAATACTTACAAATGACATTAAATAAGTGTGGTAAAATATGAAACCACAATAACGTTCTAGTCTTAACTTATTTAAATATATCCAAAAGGGCATTTGCAGTAAACTTAGAGAAAAGTTTGAAGCTAAAATTATGGTAAATATAAATGAGCACGTCAATAAACATAATCAATTATAATGATAACATGTAGTTTCATCCATCTCATTTAAAATAATTATATTATAATTTAGTACCAGTGAATTGATATTATATACAAATTATATAATAATTTCATTTTGTCTAAAATGTTTGTAAAATATAAGGTTATGGCTTTGAATACTGTTCACTATGTCCAAATTTGACGTTTAACTCCAATGCTCATGCATCATCTTGCTCTAACTAAATTGACAGTTCAAATAAGGTTGTTGTAGTTCAGTAAATTTTCCAATGAACCCTATGCCCAAAATCAACTTATTTCTCATAGAACGCTTCAGTGTAAAACGTTAACACTAGTCCAATCTAGTTCATGTCGTCGAACAGAGCAATTATCATCTTTGGCTAAGTTACTGTAAGTTTTATGTTATTGTGTTTGAAATTTGTTAATATTGAATCATATAGATTTACGTTGTAATGTTGTTTTTATCAGTGTACTGATGGAGTTACATATGGCTACGACACATTGAATTTGAAATTATATACCATTTAACTACATTGTGAGACTGCATTCCTGTTTACACTATTTTGTCTTATTAGAAAAAAACAAGTATATATACCGGTTTCAAAATTAACATGGGTACAAAATAATAATTACTGGTCAATAGTGATGCCTAAATCTTTTACTCGTGCCGCTATTTGGAATGTGCTATTATTAATCATGTTGCGTGTGAAAGAGCTCTGCGTGCACTTTGTTATATTCATCAATAACATATAATGATCGAGATTATTTATTTCCTTCTGTATAGTCAGTGTATTGCCAAATGGTGTGAAATATTATAAGGTCATCAGCATATATTATAAAATTAGAGATATTAAAACATTTATGCATGTGGTTAATCAATATATTGAACAAAGCGGACCCAGATGACTACCTTGGGGCAATACAGCAGTTGCAGAGACCGTTTTAGATTTAAAATCATTAATAGCTCCAGTTTGAGTTTTATTAGTAAGATATGATATCATGCAAGTCATGAGATTACCGCCTACACTAGTTAATTAATCAATTAAAATACAGTGGTCAATTTTAACAAATGCTTTGATGAAATCGGTGAGGATGGGATCCTACCATCCATGGCTGTAGAAATGTAATCTATCTAAATTCATGTTATTGCGTATATATTTAGGCTTTTACCACAGCAAACAAGTCACTGTAGATTCTGGCTTCAAGAATCTTATTAAATATGCAGAGTTCGGAGATTGGCCGATAATTTTGTATTGTGTTTTAAATGATTTGTATCGTTTGTGTGTCATGCTTCTGTCTTTTATGAGGGAGAAGAGGTCACTCATAAACCAGACTGGATAGGATCGGTTACTAAAGGACTTATTAGGAACAAAATTATTTACATATTCCCATAGAATTCCCTAAAATGATTTAATCATGTCTACATTGTTATTTTGAAATACGACAGTCCAGAAATCAGTTGCTATATTCAGCTTATCTACAGATTTTTTTATTTTTTGTCTATGATTCTAACATCTGATAGATACCTAGAGATACATATAATATATCTACAGCCGGGTGATGCTAAATGTCCAATCTGTTCAGGGGGCAGTTACATATTATTAAATTTAACGATACCAATGTAACCATATATTAAGTACAAGATTCTAATATTTGAATTTCTGATCGCATCAAATTTATCGCTAATTTTATTAGCTATTGCATTATACGAATTAGAATATGTGATGAATGCTTCTTCATTACGCTTCAGTTTAAGTGTGGTATATTAAAATCCCCGCAGATTAGAAATTTAGCTTTATTTTCAACAAAAGATGATAATGTTGTTATAGAGGAGCTTAAAGTAATATTGTCAATGGGTGGAATACATACACAGTATACAGGATGTAGAATTGAAATGTGGCGTATAGGGATTTCAATGTTATTTTTTAAATATTGCTGTATCTCTTTACCTATTCACTTTAGAGCAAAAGCGTAAATACAAAAATTGTTCAGAAATTAAAAATGCTTCCTATAAAGTGAATTTCATTACATAAATGTGAATAGTTCACGAGATATTAATTAAATGAAATTCAAAATTTATTCAAATTTTTTGTAGATTGCGTTGGAAAATTAAACAAATGAACTGAATATTTGATATATTGTAAAAGAGTTTAACATTTGTTTGTTACAGTGTTGTAATATTTGTTGAACAAGTTATTGAAGAATATTGTAAAGAAATAATGAATAATCTTAGCACGCAAGAAAAAATTCAATGTATTGAGTGGTATTTTGCGGGAAATTCTGATGCGCAAGTGCGAGAACTTTTTAGCGCTTTGTATGTGGATCGGCTAATTCCATCCCTTACTACAATCCGTAGAATAATTCATAAATTTAGAATGACGGGAAGTGTTTATTATTATGTAGGAAATGTGAAGGGCGAAATCAACAACTTGTGAATAATGATGATTACAATGATAATAAACTTAATGTAATGTTAGCCGTAACCGAAAATCCAAATTGTAGCGTGCGTCAAATATCTTCTGAACTAAACATACATTTTTCAACAGTTCATAAAATATTAAAAACAGAAAATTACAAGTCTTATAAATACGCTACACTTCAAGAAATCTTTGAAGCTGATGAAATGGCAAGAACTGATTTTTGTGAAACAATGATGAACAAAGCGAATTTAGATAGACAATTCTTAAATAACATTTGTTTCTCGGATGAAACGTCTTTTACTTTGAACGGCGAGCCTAATGTGCAAAACCATCGATATTGGAGTAAAGATAATCCTCGTTTGGTTCTTCAAACTCATACCCAGTATCGCCAAAAAGTTAATGTGTGGGCAGGTATTTTTGGATCGCACATTATTGGACCGTTTTTTATTGATGGAGTTTTAGATGGAGTAAAGTATTTGAATCTTCTTCAAAACGATATTGGACCTGAATTGGAAGTAAGATCCAGGGAAAATCAAATTATTTGGTACCAGCACATTTTGCAAGAGATGTAAATGCATACTTAGATGAATGCTTTCCAGATTCGTGGATTGGCCTTGGGGGTACAATTAACTGGCCAGCACGTTCTCCGGATTTGGCGCCAAATGACTTTTTCTTATGGCCATATTTAAAAGAAAAAATTTATAAAACCAATATTGCAAACATTGATATTTTAAATAATACAATTATAAGAGAATGTGAAGCAATCACACAAAGACAATTAAGTAATGTGCGCCAAGCATTTTATGATCGGTTAGGGCATTGCTTAGCAGTAAATGAAAACTTATTCGAACATTTCTTGTAAATTTATAAATAAATAATTTGTTAAAATTATAGTAGCAATATAATGTATTTTTCTTATTTTATAATAAATACGTCAAACATTTTGTGCACTTTAAATTTATTCACTATTTCCTTACAATATTCTTCAAAAACTTGTTCAACAAATATTACAACACTGTAACAAACAAATGTCGAACTCTTTTACAATATGTCAAATATTCAGTTCATTTGTTTAATTTTCCAACGGAATCTACAATAAATTTGAATAAATTTTGAATTTCATTTAATTAATATCTCGTGAACTATTCATATTTATGTAATGAAATTTACTTTGTAGGAAGCGTTTTTCATTTCTGAACAATTTTTGTATTTACGCTTTTGCTCTAAAGCAGGCCTTCTTAAACTATGGGTCGCGACCCCAAATGGGGTCGCCTAGCATAATTCTGGGGTCGCGAGAGATTTTTAATGCCAAATATTTAAATACACGATTTTATAAAATCTAAAGTGCGTTCACGATAAGCTTATAGTGTTTATAGAATAGCAAGCAAAAATGAATATATTTGCATTCCGTATAGAAACGCGGACGTAGTGTTGTCCGAATTTATCTTATACCTTTACGGAAAGCAAAATATTCATCCTTGTTTGCTATTCTTTAAACACTGTAAGCTTATCGTGAACGCACTTTAGATGTGTATTTGTGACAGAATCACACCACACACCTACCTACAAACAAAGTTTGGAATGTGCGCGCACAGTGCAGCGAGACAATGATTCAAAAACACTGACTATAATGTGAACTAGTGTAGTATTGACGCTCTTCTAGTGTAGTCAATTGTCAGTGTTCCACCGTAACGAGATTTTAGTTTCATTTTGTTTATTCGGTAATTAATTAATCAATTATTATATGCAATATGTTATTTTTATATATTTATTGGATTTTAGAATCAAAATAATTTTTGGCCATGGATAAATGGCTGAACTTAAATAGTTTTAAGTTTGAGTCACTCGAAAGCTCAGCAAATTCCTCTTGTGCTTTAAGTGGCAGGTGATCAATCTCACTCAAGTCAGTCCAAAACGGTTTTTCTATCCAAGGTACCTTTTTGAAATCAATATTTAATATAAAATATGTGCGGAACTGTGTTTCTAGCGTTTTTAAGTGATCTACAATAATTATTGCGATAGAAGTTTTACAATGATTTTTCTCGATTATAAAATTGTCGACAATGGAAAACATTTTGAACGAATTCTTTTCTACCCTACTTTTCCAAATGTTGATCTTTTTAATAAAACTTTCAATTTTATCATTAGAAGTAAATATATCGCAATTTTTTCCTTGAAGAGACAAGTTGAGATCGTTTAATTTCTCAAAGATATCTGACAAATAACACAGCTTAATAGCCATAAGTCATTTTGAAAAAAAGCAGCAAGTTCACATTTTCGTCCGGTTAAAAATATTTCGATTTCATCCTTTTATAACAATAATCTTCTTAAACTTTGACCTCTTGTCAACCATCTTACTTCTGCATGTAATAATAAAGTTGTGTAGTTGGAATCCGTATCCTTGCAGAGATTTGAAAATAAGCGGCTGTTAAGGGCATGGCTCTTAATAAAATTTATAATCTTAACAGCATTCTGAAGCACATGGTTCAATTCTGGTGCTATTTTTTTTGCTGCAAGGGCCTCTTGGTGAATAAGACAGTGAGTAAAAGTTATATGATCATAAGGAGCAGCTTGAAAAAATGATTTAAAACCATATTTTTGCCCGTCATCGCTCTTGCACCATCTGTGCATATTCCACAGCAATTTTTCCATTCTAAACCTTCAGTTTTTAAAAATTCGTCAACTTTACAATATATGTCTTTCCCTGTAGTATGGTCTTTCATAGGACGACAAAATAACAATTCTTCCTCCACGTTTTCTTTATAAACGTACCTGACATATACTAACAACTGAGCCAATTTAGTAATATCCGTTGTTTCGTCCAACTGAATTGAAAATTTTGGGCTTTCTTTAATTCTTGCAATAAGTTGCACTAATTGGTCCTTGTTAATATCAGAAATTCTATTCGCGACAGTGTCGTTCGACAAAGGAATTTTTCGAATATCATCGCCATATTTACTTCCATGTAGTATTTCTACCATTTTAATAGCAGCAGGTAATATAAGATCTTCTCTATGGTCTTTCATAGGACGACAAAATAACAATTCTTCCTCCACGTTTTCTTTATAAACGTACCTGACATATACTAACAACTGAGCCAATTTAGTAATATCCGTTGTTTCGTCCAACTGAATTGAAAATTTTGGGCTTTCTTTAATTCTTGCAATAAGTTGCACTAATTGGTCCTTGTTAATATCAGAAATTCTATTCGCAACAGTGTCGTTCGACAAAGGAATTTTTCGAATATCATCGCCATATTTACTTCCATGTAGTATTTCTACCATTTTAATAGCAGCAGGTAATATAAGATCTTCTCCAATGGTGAACGGCTTTTTCTTTTTAGCAATACAGTATGAAACTTCATATGACGCTAATAAATATTTTTCATTAACGGTCATAAATTTTTGAAAGGATTTTTTTTCTTTATTTAAAGATTTATACAATCTTTCAAAATATTCTTTTGGTTTATTGACATACGAAACATGTTTTGATTCAAGATGTCTTTTTAATTTTGATGGTTTCATACTCTCCGCAGCCAATAATTCATTGCAGATCAAACAAAGAGGTAGTTCATTACCCTTACAAATTTGAAATGTAAAGCCAAATTGAAGAAAAGACTCATCATATTTTCTTTTTCACACATTAAATGCCTGTTTTTCAATACTTTGTCCTGCCTGAGGAGAGTTTGTAGCATTATCATCTGCGTCATTATCATTCTTATTTAAGTTCAGCCATTTATCCATGGCCAAAAATTATTTTGATTCTAAAATCCAATAAATATATAAAAATAACATATTGCATATAATAATTGATTAATTAATTACCGAATAAACAAAATGAAACTAAAATCTCGTTACGGTGGAACACTGACAATTGACTACACTAGAAGAGCGTCAATACTACACTAGTTCACATTATAGTCAGTGTTTTTGAATCATTGTCTCGCTGCACTGTGCGCGCACATTCCAAACTTTGTTTGTAGGTAGGTGTGTGGTGTGATTCTGTCACAAATACACATCTAAAGTGCGTTCACGATAAGCTTACAGTGTTTAAAGAATAGCAAACAAGGATGAATATTTTGCTTTCCGTAAAGGTATAAGATAAATTCGGACAACACTACGTCCGCGTTTCTATACGGAATGCAAATATATTCATTTTTGCTTGCTATTCTATAAACACTGTAAGCTTATCGTGAACGCACTTTAGATTTTATAAAATCGTGTATTTAAATATTTGGCATTAAAAATCTCTCGCGACCCCAGAATTATGCTAGGCGACCTCATTTGGGGTCGCGACCCATAGTTTAAGAAGGCCTGTTCTAACGTCTAGTATTGAAGACTGATTACGCTTTGCTACCAGCACATGGTCTATCTGTGTGCTTGTTTTATTATCTGGTGATGTCTCACTTTATGTAGTTTTTGATGTCTAAACTTCGTGCTGCTTAATATCATATTTGTCTTAGTTGCTAATTCGCATATCCTTTGCTCATTATCATTAGTTACGCCATGTATTGTTTCTACACCTGCTACCTGTCTTATATAGCTCTCCTTTCCTACTTTCGAGTTGAAATCACCTATTGCGATGCACAGGTCTTCTTTTGGCATTTTATCTATTTCTTGTTCTAATTTATCCCTTCCACTAAAAGTATTTATTATTTACTTGGCCATTTTATGTAACAGATACTAAATTTTAATTTAGTTCGTTTTAATTAGATTTTAATTAATAAACGTATAAAATTTAACATGCGTTTTTAAAGTACATATTTCACCCTACACTTCACTACAACACATTTGAACTTAAAGTTGCAAAAATTCAATTTTAGGTAAGCAGGGGATCAACCCAGAACCGAAAAACACGGCAAGTGGTCTACGAAAGAAAACAAAATTGGGGACCACTACTGTAATACATAAATTTTTCTCTATACAGGGTGAGTCTGGGAAGACGCCCCCCCCCCCTTTAACTTTTTTATTATGAGTAATAGAAAAAAATGGTTCATATGAAAGTTTTATTATTTTAAATATACTATTTGATGGCAGATGTAGATATTTTTTATAAAGTCAGGTTTGCAAGATACGACTATCAACTTTTATTTTTTAAATAGCAACCTATAATTATTTTACTAAAATAAAAACCGCCATTTTTTTCTCTTTTCAACGGTGTATTAGTTTTTATTAATGTATCTGAAAACATTCGAGAAAAATAAGAAAATTGAAAAATACTAGAAATAATTTTTATACAAATATTATAGGTGGCTATGTGAAAATAAACAAAATGTAACAGTGTTAAATTAATGTCAAAAAAGTATACATTTGCTGGTTACTTTATTTAACTTATTTTGCAAACAATAAAAAAAACGTTTTCAAATGACAATGTTAGTATTTGATTGTGTGAAGGTCAGAGCGCCAGCATGGCAGCCGATTTTTTCCGCTACAGTAAATTGGAAATAATTAGTCTAAAAGTACGATCTAAAATACAAGAAATTGACAGTGACTTAAAAATAATACTTTCAAGAACAAAAATATTCAAAAAGCGGCGCAAAACACGAAGAGGAAAGCGGGGAGGCAAAAAATGTAAAAATCAGCTGATGTCAAACAAGCTTCAATTATTTATATGGAACATTGAGGGCTATAAAAGCGTATGTAATATCTCACCAGAAATAAATGTCTTCCACAACAGCGATTTTATATTTTTAGCAGAAACAATGCTTCGTGAAGAAATAATTTTGACAGGTTATGTGACCTTTACTGTCAAAATAAAGGTAGACCAGCTGGCGGTCTTCTAACTGCAGTAAAACCTAATTTTACGCCAAAATTAATTAAAAAAGAAGAAAATTTTATAATAATAGACACAAATGTGGCAATTTTTGTGAACTGTTATTTTAACCCCACTTTTGATGTAAATGACATATGTGAATATCTGAGCGAAATTCTAGGTATGATAGAAGAAAACAAAGTAGCATTCATCGTAGGCGACTTTAATTGCAGAATTGACAACGATAGCAACAGAGGATTAACCTTAGTAAGCTTTATGGACAGCGAAAATTTCACTCTTTTAAATAAAAAATTAGAGTATACTTACATATCCAATAGTGGAAACAGCACAATAGACCTCATATTAACAAACTTAGCTAGCTGTGTAAAACAAATAAATGTAAATAAGGCAATATTACGAAAACATCAAACTATTACTGTCTGCGCTGAAGTACAACACCTAAAAGAATGCTCAAAAATAACATCATCTAGAAAGTTGAACCTAGAGAAGCTCCTGCACCTTAAAAATGACACACATATCTGGGAAACAGCATTTTCTGTAGATATAAACCAATTTGCCAAAAATATAAATGAAATTATAAAAGAAGCAACAGTTAAAAAGAGAAAACACTACCATAAACCGTGGTTTGATGACGAATGCAGAAAATTAAAAGCAGAAGTCATTGCTTTAAACCACTCTGACCTAAACTACCACAACAAAAGAAGAGAATACAAAACATTAATAAATAACAAAAAGACAATCCACGCAGAAAATAATTTAATAGAAAAAATTGACAATCGTTATTTACAATGGGATCTTTTTAAGAAAAAACGACCGCAATTTGCAACTGAAATAACATTAGACTCGCTACATACACACTTCAGTAATTTGTACAAATATGAGGAAACATTACAGTTTCACCACAACAGTAACAATTACGAAACCTGGTGCGACGATTTGTTTATTAGAGAAGATATAATGAAGATTATCAACGAAACCAAAAATGGCAAAGCCACTGGACCAGACCTAATATCGTATGAAGAAATAAAACAAAGCCTATGCATACTAGAGACAGAATGGGAACTTCTCTTCAACAGATGCCTACTAGAAGGAAAAATACCAACATCATGGAAAAACAGTAACATGCAAATACTTTACAAAGGCAAGGGAAGTGTGACTGACCCCAATAATTATAGAGGTTTAGCTCTCCAACAAACAGCATACAAATGCTTAGCTAAATTAATAAACAACCGTTTGATGACAAATCTCAGAGATAAATTACCTGACGAGCAACACGGATTTATCCCAATAAAATCTACTAGTACACCGATCGGTAAATTAATAAACGACATAAAATCAGAATTACCAAACAAGAAAGGGAAAATGTATGCCTGTTTTGTCGATTTTGAAAAGACTTTCGATAGCGTCGATCGAAATTTAGTAAATCAAAAGTTAATAAAAGAATTCAAACTAGGCGGCCGACTATTAACCCTCATTAACAACATATTGAGTAACAACAATATACTTTCAACTACTAATAATCAAACAGCGAAACAAATAACTCAAACAAAGGGCGTCGCGCAAGGAGATAGCCTTAGCCCTATTATCTTCCTGCTCTACATAGCGGACCTGCCTGTTAAAGTCAAAAAAGAAACAGACCAACTGAATATACTAATGTTTGCGGTTGACTTGGTAATGTACAGTAGATCAGCTAAAGATATTAACAAAGGACTTGACAACCTATCACAATACTGCGACGCCAGTAATCTAAAAGTAAACTTAGCAAAAACAAAGATGATGAAATTTAGGAAAGGAGGTAGACTAGCTAAAGTTGATCACTTTGAATACAAAAATGAAGAAGTCGAGATAGTAAATTCGTATACATACTTAGGAATGACATTACAAACTAAAATGACAACAACACAACATATCAAAAACAAGAAATTACAAGCTACGAGAGCTATGAATAGCTTAAAAAATTGAAACAGATTAACAATTGAAAATGCATATATCTTATTCCACCAGAAAATACAACCTATAGTAATCTACGCTCTTGAATATTATGCAACATTGTTAACTGTCAAGCACCTGCAAGAGCTAGATAAAATAAAAGCATATTTTATAAAAAGAGTCCTTGGGGTACACAAAAGCGCCTCAAGTACGCTATGTCACCATATCATCGGATGGTCAACTCTTATAGAAGACCTGAAACCCGAATACAATTTCAACAACGAAGAGCTCCAGAAATACAATCACGAGAGAGAAGAGAAAAACTGGCATTTTGTATTGCAGAATTTTACTATCGGCCCAGCCTTCAACTCCACCTCCTGGCGACAAGCGAACCAGAAAAATAGAAGTAAGATCTGCAGAATGACAGTACATGGTTTTCACTTTAAAATATGTTGTAATCAACAAGCTTTCCATGAAATTGATGACGATTGCGAATGTAGATACTGCCAACGAAGGAACATCGGTCGTTACCATGTTTTAGATTGTAATGCTGCACTGCAATCGGGTGATATAGAATGGTACAATGGTAATTAGTCAATGCTATATAAAAATATTATTATTTATTTACTATTTATAGTTTTAATATTCAACTTATTTAATTATAATTCTGACTACAACTATGAAACAGTTACCAACAATAACGACGTGCAATATTTTAAAGCCAAATAATATTCTATTTGATACTACTTATTAAATTTTATTGTATTTATATTTGCTGTGGTGATATTATTTATTATTAATTATTTGTAATGTGGATTACGTAAATAAAATTATTATTAATTTTAGTATTAAACTATTAATAACAATATTTGCATTTTTACAGCAACACTTTAAAATATTATAAAATTTATATATGGTTTCATAGCAAAAAAAAAACTAAATGTTCGTATTGCGCGAATGAATTTTGACTATATAAATAAATGAAATTCATTTCAATCAAATCAAATAATGAGGTGTTTTTGTTTCTTAATTACAATAATTTGAACTTATAGCGAATTTAATTCAGTGAACATTTCATATTTGTTTTTGTAGCAGTATTGCTTTTACTTCTTAATAACTTGTATTCATTTTTAATTCATTATCAATGGCTTACATAGCTGTGATTGTTAAAAGTGATGAAACAATGATTATCTTACGCTACTAATACTATATCATCATAATTTTGATCCCTAATTCATCTGTACTTCTTAAGTATAGAATACTTTATTAGCCGTATAGTCCTACTTCCTTAGAAAAAGGTTAGTTACAACTTCATAATCCGTATTGTTTCCATGTTCTTTTTCTACATATGTACATTTAATTGTATGTCAATAGAAACAATACCTATAATTAGTAACATGTTGTTCGGATTACAAGAAATTGAATTTTTGGTCAGATATACACAATTTTTCTGATAAATATACCAAGGAGGTTTAAATAAAAAACAACAAAGACAAAATTAATTGTCTTTGAATACTCACTTGGTGAAACTAGGTTTAATAATAAAATATCAAACTAAACACTTGTCTAAGTCTCACAAAATTCAGCCTCCAAGTCAATTTATGAGGTCCTCGTCAGAGGCTGGCCAGCACAGTTAGTAACCATAGACGCGTTTCGCTCTTATTTTATTACCAAGGAGGTTATTAATGGAATTGCTACTCAATGTTACAATAATGTCATCATGGTATCTTATTTATTAGTTGCTGCCCAATCCGTTAGAGGCGCTAGAGATGGCCATGTACAGTGATATAATTTAAATTTTATTATTTATTTTATTATCCTAATAGTAACCACGGTAAATTGCAAATATTATTTCAATTATATATTATTAATTGATAAAACACAATTAAAATATAACTTTAAGATAATTCATCCGCTTATTTAAATCATACATTTGATCTGACTTATCTCTTTCAAAAAATATAACTTTGTTATCATGAATGAACCTTACAGTGAATTGTACATAATTTTTAAGCTAAACCTTAAGGGGTACTGATAAACTATATGTTATTAAAATTTTGTTCACATAATTAGAAGATCACACCTCAAAATGTAACTAGAATATTTAAAAAATATCGGACACGATTTAATTTTAAAATTTTGTATATTTAAGAATATGGTCCTCTATATGACAAAATTTTTATTCGATTTGAACTTTTGAAAAAAAAAAATATATGCAAAAAATACGCTCAAAGCAAGGTTTTTCGGATATATTTGGTTTTTCTCATAAAAGTTATAAGTTCAAATTGGATACAAAATTTATGTATTATAGAAGATCATACTCCTAAATATACAGAATTTTTTAGTTAAAATCGTTTTGACTTTTATGAGAAATTCAGACTAGAAATTTTGATATCTTGATCTTCTGAATTTCATTTAAAATTTGTTTTATAATTATTTCACATTCTTTTTCATTTACGCATCAAGTAGTAGAATGTTCAGACATTATGCTGTACCACTTATTCCTTCATTTAATTGAAAACCAGTATATAATAGTTATTTATGTATTAAGGTGAAGCATCCGCTTAATTAAATCTTAAGTTAGCCGCAGAACATTTGATCTGACTTGATCTCTTTCAAATAATATATCTTTGTTTTTATGAATGAAACTTACGATGAATTGTACATAATTTTAAAGCCAATACTTCAAGGTGTAGTAATAATATACATATTATTAAATTTATGTACAATTAATTGATAGAAAACGGTTCAAAAATGGACTTGAATTTCTCAAAAATGCCGAGTACGATTTTCTTTAAATTTGTTTGTATATTTAAGAATATGGTCCTCTATAACAAATACAATTTTTATCCAATTTGAATTTGTAACTTTTGAGAGAAAAAAATAAATATGCGAAAAAACGCTCAAAAGCAGGTTTTTTCGGATATTTTTGTTTTTTTAACAAAAGTTACAAATTCAAATTGGATAAAAAAATTATGTGTTATAGAAAACTATGTTCTTAAATATACAGAATTTTTTAAACAAAATCGTACTCGGCATTTTTGAGAAATTCAGACTCGAAATTTTGATATCTTGGCCTGCTGCATATCAATTCAAATTTTTTTGTTTTATAGAAATTCCACATTCTTTATATTGTACATATCAAAAAGTAGAATGTTGTGAGATTATTCTGCACTACTTGTTCATTCATTTAGATGAGAATAAGTATATAAAATATATTTTTGAAATTTGAATTTGTTGCAGCAACTTGACGAAATACTCATTTTACACACTTGATGTGTGCTTTGTCGTACACTCAGCGCTAAAATGAACATCTAGATTGACAGCTGTCATTCATAATGATATATTTCACTATGTAGATATATACATGCTATGAATGACTATTTCAGAATTTGTGGTTTGACATATATCTATTTTATTTTTCGTATTATATTACACTAATATTCAAAGTTGTCAGTCTGATACAACTGGTTTTACTGCAAACATTTTACCAATTTTACCAGAGCAGATTAGTAGAACAGTATGGTTAGTAATATTGTAATGGATTATTTGTTTTAAAAACCGATATATTTAACAAAGTTTTTAATTTACTGTTTATAGACAATTCTTATTATAACCTTAAATATTTCACAAAAGGAAGTAGGAATTAATTTATATTGCTTACAGATTATAAGATGAATGATAATAAATATACGTCATCGATGCAAAATTTAAAATACGTACATAATTTTATAAACAAATGCTTGGGAATTATTTTCATATTTGGATATATATAAAAAGCATCTACAACTCTGATAGTGCATGTATTTTGTTAAATTGAAGCGTTTACATGTTTTCAATACATTTTAGGATTACACTACGTAAACATGATTAGAAAATACATGAGAGATGAGAACTGCGATTCTAAAGTCAGAATATTCAAGTTGCTGTAATGTCGTTTTTATGTCATAATATCAAATAAAATACTATATGTTATTACATTTTAGTATTTATTGTGTTAACATATCATTTAGAATTATTTTCTGTTGTTTGAAATAATTTTCTTGAAAATTTTCACGTTTGTATAATTTTAAACTACGTGCCAATACGCCTACCACTATTTAGCATAGACTCATACTTGGTTTTTTATGATTGGTCAAATCAACATTTTTGTTAAATCACAAGAAACCCTACTTACACGATATCAAATTGTTGGTTAACGAACTTCAGGCCGTATGCTTCACCTTAAGGGAATAAACTAAGGTTTTATTCGCGAGACTAACTTATTTTCAGTTGAGGGATTAACGAAGTTTATTCCAGAAGTGCATACAATTTTTCTTCCCGACGTCCCAATTTTTAAATTTAAATAACTTTATTTATTTATGTATATCAAGTTTTAAATGAAAAAATTCATAAAAATTTGTTCTCGAGGAGTTTATTTATATCGTGATAAAAGTTTCATGAATTAAAAACTTTAATTTGTTCATACGATTTATTTTCTATTTCGTAAAAATGGAAGTTGATAGTGGAGAGGAAATGGAGCAACAAATAGTTTGCTTCCAATAAAATCAAGAACATTCCGTAAGTTTTTTGGCAGATAGCGGGGTTGATATTCTTACTGTCAAAAGGCATGGTGGATAGAAATCGATTGCTGTTGCGGAGGGTTACATAGAAATTTCAAAGGGGAACAAAATTCAAATAGCACGAAAGATTTTACTGGGAAAGGGAAACGATCCTTCAACAAGCAATATTTCAAGGAATGAACAAATGAAGACATCAGATGAATGACATTAGATAAATATTGTAAATTCATCTAATGTGAATATTGTCATTATTAAATAAAATAATTATGATATCTGTCATTTACTTTATTTCCTCAATTTATTCCCTAGGGAATAAAATAGTCTATTATGTGTCAAATGTCAACTATTTAAAGTAACAGTTCATTCTTGGTCGGGAAAATATATTTTTTGGAAGCCTCGTACATGAAAATTAATTAGTATATCAGAATTTGTGGTTTAAGATGTCTATTTTGTTTTTCGTTTTATATTACACTAATATTCGAAGTCGTAAGTACGATACAACAGATTTTGTAACAAAACATTTTATCATTTTTAATAAAACAAACAGGATGGTTAATAATACTGAAACGTATTATTTATCTTTTAAGAAATGCTTGTGGAAACAATTATTTTCATATGAGGATATGTAATAAAAACTGCTACAACTTTGATATTACATGTGTTTTGATTAATTTATAGGGGCGTTTGCAAATTTGCAATACATTTTAACATTACAGTACTTAAACATGATTAGAAAATGCTTGAAAACTGCAATTCTAAAGTCAGAATATTCTGTTGTATTTGTACAAATTATGACAATTTAGTACGACTAGAGAGAGATCGATAAAACTTTACCGATCCCAAAAATTGCAACGAGATCGGAAAATTAATGTTTCTATAGTAATCAGTTTATTTATTTTGCGTAAATATTTTTCATTCATGTGTCAAATCATTAATAATTTGTTATTGTTTGTCACAAAAAAAAATTGTATGTAACATATAAAAGTGTCAACTGGGTTCTAAAGCCTCAAAAGCTCGCCTATAGCTCGTTCTGAAATATGCTTGGTTACCTAGTAAAAGATCACTTTCAGATCTTGTTACATAAATAGGTAACTATTATGGATGATCAAATAATATCACCTACCAATTAAACAAAGATTAGTTTTTTGTACATGTATCCTAACTAAAAAACGTGGCTTTTGTCACCAAATAAAATAAATTATTTAGTATTTATCTATAACTGAAATGAAAGTATAAGTATTTTTTTTTAATTTTTAAACCATATCAAATAAAATCAATTTTATTAAATTAGATTTTTTATTGTATATAAATATTATAAAGAAATATTGCCTGAGATTTTAAATAATTTTCTTGTTTTCTTGTTTGTATAGTTTTAAAACGCGCACCAATATCCCTACCAATCTTTGAATAGACTTTTAATCGATTTTTTGTGATTGCTCAGATCTACATTTTTCTCACGACCACAATAAACCCTACTTAATATGATAACAAATTGTTGGTTAACGAAAATCGGACCGCATGTCTCACCTTAACTAATATAAATTAAATAATATAGGAATATAATTTATCCATTAATATTAAAAGTTTTAATCTGCATGTAAGAATACGGTTCGTGTTGTCTGAAATACAAGCGAACATAAACAACGGAAAATCTTCAGGTAACAATATTGTTCATATTATTTAGAATGTAAATGAAGATCAATATCAGAAAGTCTTAAATAAAGTATAGTTCGTATTTTCTGGAATCCAATCACAGAAAGGTGTCTGATATAATTTGTATTCCATTATAAATTGAAAATCATGCTTATATTAAAATGCTTACTATTAACTTGCGCAACTTGATCTTTAAAGATTTTTTGTCACTCTATAAGATTTAAAATAGTGTGAGGATAGCTGTCTTGTCCAGTCAAGTATCTATTTATGAATTCGCGCAAAATGTAAATGTAAATTTGACAAGCGAGCGATGTCGTGGATCGCTCACGTCAGTCGTGTCAAGTATAGGGTCGTATTTACATATTGTAAAATAATCTTTTTCATGTCCTTCTGGTGGTCTATATTTGGTAAAAAGTAGTCGTGAATGTCGTTGTATAGTCTCTAGTAAAAATTTCCCTTATCCGTGCTTCAGTCTTTTGAAGGGCTTTCCTGACATATATAATTCATTCAACGCGAATTACAAGCAAATATTAGGTATACTTACAAATTTTTTAATACTACTTACCTTTTTCAATCTTAAACCAAATGTTCATTTGCAACAAGATCTTGATTCTTAAAAATTAAACAAAACCTTGAATGTTGGATTTGTTGTTAATATTATTTACATTATTTTGAATATCATTATTGTGAACTAAAAAAAATATCTAAAAACGGAATTTCATTATTTGTTTCTAATTCAAACGTAAACTGTAAATTTGTATTATAGTTGTTAAAATATTGTAAAATATTAATAGTTTCAGTAGATGGAACAAATTAAATTATCAACGTATTTTTAATGAATTGAATAGTGAAAAGTAGAGTAAAAATAATTGTTTTTAATATAAAAGTATGTTATGAATTTATAGAATTTATTAAAAATGCCACTATAGAACCGAACTATGTTTTAATTTCTCTTGATGTAAAATCCTTATATACAAATATACCTTTGAATTAAATATTTCAGCTGTTGACAATAATTGGGACATTATTAAACTACGTACTAGCATTTAAAAAGTAAACTTAATAAAATTAATAGAATATTGTTATAAAGAGGGTTATTCTTTTATTTAATATAATATTTTATGAACAAAAAATGGATGTAGTAATGGGATCTAGTTTCTCACCTGCTGTAGTAAATTTAGTAATAGATCAATAATTATAAAAAACAATTATTCCTACCTTACCTCTCAATATTCAATTCATTAAAAAATATATTGATGATATAATTTGTTCTATACCTTCTACTAAAACTAGTATTTTAATAATTATAATACAAATTTACAGTCTACGATTGAATTAGAAACAAATAATGATATTCCTTTTTTAGAATACTAGAACATCGTCGATATTCTATAAAAAAGTATCTTAATAATAATAGTAATTTTGCTTTAACACAACATTCTATTGTTATTGATCACATTTTTGAGTTTGAAAATGTTAAAATTCTTGATACAGAAGAAAATTGAAAAAAAACGTGTATTTTTGGAAATGCTATATATTCAAAATGTTATAAATAATATTAACAACAGATCCGATATTTAAGATTTAAATGCTCACATTTTAGAAATATTCAGATAATTATATAATAAAAATTTTTAGTTAAAAAATGATTAAATTCATAATCTTAGATCAAGCAATAGTCATTAAAAATTTATTTAAATTATTTATTTATTCTAAGCCATCTTTATTTATTTTTTAAATAACTGTTTAAAATATTGTATACGAAAAAAAGTTTTTTAAATATTTTTTTTCAAGGAATGTGATTTTATACTTAATTTTATTTGTAAGTATTTTATGTGTTCAAAATATTATTTATAATTTTTAGCTTTCTTGTTGATCCTGTGTTTTAATTTTGGAAAGGAATATGTTGGCTTTAGGATCCTTGATTTATTCATTATATTCTATGGACGTTTCGATGGTTAACCCATTATCTTCAGCATTTTATTATGTGGCTCGGGCTGTGCACGCAACGGATTACACGCGACAGCGTCGGAGTCCCAGATAATGCGGGTGGCACGAGACGGAACGTGGATTTACGATGGAGACTCTGACCTGGAATGCAAACGTCTCGAATTTCTCGCGACAGACGACGGAGTAATTCGTTCGGTGATCGCACAAGAGTCTCAGAAAAAGACGGTGACAAAAGGCCTCGAGAAAGCACGGTACGGTAGGGTTCTCGAGATGATGGCGTTTTACAAGACCGCGTCACAGAGTATTCACGGGACGTACGAGAGCCAATTCTGACAATTCGCAATTGAACCGTGAAAGTCCGTGATTAAATAATAGGATTGTAGCAGAATGTTCGACAGCTAATATTAACGATTTGCAACTGAATTGAGATAATCAATTGACGGCCAATTCTGACGATTCGCAACTGAACAGTAGCTGATCGCGGTTGGAACCAAGATGCTGTTCCTGGACAAAACTTCGTGTTTTATACAGATAACCACCGTCCCTTGATACTCGCTTTAACTGCGATCAGAGATGGTATTCTCGTAAACAACAAAAAACATAACATATTTCGGGGAATACAGTTGTTTGCTACTTTTATTCTTTAACATTGTCTTGGCGTAGTAGAGGACAAAAGATCAGATTTTTCATGTATCAAAGTGAGCTTACCGTTTCCTAGGCTCGTTTACTTCTATCTTATTTGTCGTATGCAGTTTCCAAATACTCGGAGTAATTTGGTGGAGTGAATTTCATGCAAGTTTATTCGATCGTTGGAATCTTGTAGAAACTCTCAGCCAAGGTGGTGGTGCGTCTGGTGCGTTTGTTTGTCTTCCAGTTCCAGTACTAATCACAATAATATGAACAGGTTAAATCAGCGCGAGATCATCTTAAAAAAAGATGTGATCGAACTTTTTACGTACGAGTATTGTCAGATATCATCTTTGCATCACATCTTCAAATAGGGTTTGTTTCTATTAATTTATGACAATTAGGCCCTGTGTTTTGTTTACATATTAAACTACACGATTAGTTTCGGAGTTGTGATGATTGTTTAAAAAAAAATTGATTGTTATTACATGCTTTGACGTCTTTTTTCCAAAAAGTTTAAATATGATTAGACTATTGTCAAACATGAAAAATAATTTTAAAACCCAAACCAATTTCTTACAAAAATATACTTTATAAATAAATTTTACTTTTAGCCGGTTCTATCTTCATATTTACTAATACTTTCACCCCAACCTATACAGTGTAATATTTCCAATATAGAAGGTTACATGGTCGGCAATGTTCGATATAGGTACTGTGGATAGTGGCTGTGAATGAACTCGAAGTTCTGCTTGCCGGTATATATTGTAGAACAAGGTAATATCGTAATATTTCGTATACCAGTGAATGCATTTGATTAGCGGTACAGTGTATTGTTAAGTTTTAATTATTGTGTTGCTACATTTAGTGAATTTGATATACTAAAGTTCTAAATAAATAATTATAAATAAATATAATAGAAATGTCTTCATAAAATAAAAAAGCAATCACCGCTTGCTTTGCTTACATGGAAAATACACTACTGGCCAAACTAATCAAAGTTCTTTTACAATGGTCTCTGAGCTTTAAATCAATGATTATCCCAATTGGTTTCTTCTGAAAGGATATTGTTTTTAACAAAGCGTTATGAATAAAGAGTTTTAATATATTTTTTTATATTATGAAATTTAATATTCCTTTTAGAAGTATTTAAAATGTCAACATGATTAAGTTACAATATTCTTTAATCCATTAATTTTTTTAATGATTTTTTAAAAAATAATTATATACTTTCGAATATATATCTTAAATCATACGATTCAACATAAATACAGTTATGCATGCAAAAATTGTCAACAATGAAAATATCATAACTGAATGATTAATTGTCATTAAAATAATGTTGCATGAAATTTATAAGTAATGCATTTTCCAATATGAAAACGCAGTGATGAAAGAAGATACCAGTTTAATTTTCTGATATTACATCCATTAATTGCTTGCGTGCGGCTTGTGTAATATCAACACTTGACAAAGTCGCAGGATACGGTCAGAATTGTCATCATCATCATCGGCTCAACTATCCAAGCAGGATATGCGCCTTTCTAATTAACTTCCTCCAACTATCTCTATTCAGTGCTAGTCGACTATAGTTGTTTATTCCTACTTCTTTGAGATCCCTTTCAACATCGTCTTTCCACTTCGTTCTCGGTCTACCTCGCGGTCTTTTCAGCGCTGGTCTACACCTGTAGATGGCTTGTGGCAGTCTATCCTCACCCATTCTTAATACATGTCCAAACCATCTAAACCTCTGTAATTTGATGAACGCTACTATGTCCGGTTCTCCATACATTTCCTTTAGCTCGAAGTTCATTCTAATCCTCCATAGATCTTCTTCCTTTACTGCTCCAAAAATCTTCCTCAGTATTTTTCTTTCCAAGCATTGGAGTGCGTTCATTTCGTTTTGATTGAGCGTCCAGGTTTCAGCTTTGTATGTTACTACTGGCCTTATTATTGTTTTGTAGATTCTCAGTTTGAATGACCTGGGCATGTTTTTGTTTGCAAGGATGCTTGCAACGCCATAGTATGCTTTATTCCCTCGCATAATCCTTCTACTGACTTCTTGCCTTATCTCGTTCTTACCGTTAAAGCTTGCCCCCAGGTATATGAATGTGTCTACCAACTCAATACTGTAGTTTTGTATATAGTACGTCTTCCCTAGGTTCATTGGGCTGCGAGCTATTTGCAGTATCTTCGTCTTGCTCTCATTTATAGTAAGCCCCATTCTCTTTGCTGCTTTTTCCAATTTTTGGAAGGCTTCTGTCATGTCCTTGAGATTTCTTCTTACTATTATAATGTCATCCGCAAATGCTAGGACTACGTGCGATTTGCTGAATACTGTTTCACTTAGGTTAACCATCGCTTTTCTGAACACTATTTCCAGGGCTATGCTGAAAAGCCAGGGTGCCAAGGTGTCTCCTTGTTTCAGGCCTATATTCGAGCTAAAAGTTGTGGAAATTTCGTTTCCCGCTTTGACTGCAATTTTCTGATTTGCAGTAGTTGCTTTAGCTAGTGCTATTAGCTTCTTCGGTATACCTAGTTGTTCCATTTCTTCCCATAGTTTTGTTCTATTTACTGTGTCGTACGCTGTTTGGAAATCTATAAAGACACAGAATAGTTTTGTGTCGTATTCCCAACATTTTTCGGCTGTTTTTCTCAGGTAGAATAGGTTGTCCGTCGTCGATCTCTGTTCTCTGAACCCATTCTGGTAGTCTGCTATTAGGGCATCACTTTGCTCTTTAAATTTCTTGCACAATAGCGTTGCAAAGATTTTGTATATAATGTTTAGCAGTACTATCCCTCTGTAGTTTGAGCATATTAGGGGATCACCTTTCTTGTGTACTGGACATATCAGTGAGGCTGTCCACTCTATAGGAAGCGACTCCGTTTCCCATATATCTTAGATGTTCTTGTGTACTCTCACCCGGATTTCTTCTATGTTTAGCGCCTTATATATTTCTGCGTTAATCCTGTCTGGTCCCGGAGATTTTCCATTATTTAGGTTCCTAATGGTTTCATCCAGCTCCTCCATTGTAGGGCATGGAATATTTATTTGAGGTTGCGGTTGTTGTATGGATTGACGCAGGTTCACAGAACTCTCGTCGTCACTCTCTTCTATTATATTTTGCGTCTTTGCGTTCAATAACTCGTTGAAGTGGTCCTTCCACCTCTCTAAGACCTCACTTCTATTACTCAGGATTTCTCCTGATCTGTTTCTGATTTTATTGCATGCTACTCTGGGCCCTTTTCTATGATAGTTTACATTTTTGTAGAATTCTCTAGTATTCTTTTGCTCATAGGATCCTTCTATTTCTTCCAGCAGCCGTTTCTGTTCCTGTCTCTTCTTAGTTCTTAGGAGTTTAAAGACTTCTTTTCTTCTTCAATTATATTCTCCTACATTTGACCTAGTACTACGACAGATTATTTTCTTCCTAGCATCATTTTTTTTCCTTATGGCTTCCTTACATTTGTCATCGAACCAGTGTTTTGTATTCTCTCTTCTGTTTCTTTCTAGGTGCGTTTTTGCGTTCTGGTATATTATGTTGCCCATGGCTTCTCAGTCATGCGGTTTAGTGCCCTCTGGATCTTGGAACTGCTGGACTATGGCGTGCTTAACGTTTTCCACAAAGTTACTTTGATACGTCAAGGTATTCCAGAGTTTCGTTTTTATTGTGTCTTTTTTCTCTCCATGACATTCTTATTCGCATTTTAACTTTTAGTAGATAGTGGTCCGAGTCGATGTTCGCTCCACGGTAGCTTCGTACATCAATTATATTGGAAGTATGATTGGCATCAATCAGAGCATGGTCTATTTGATTTTCTGTCCGTCCATCTGGGGAGATCCATGTTGCTTTGTGTATTTGCTTATGCGGAAATTGTGTGCTTCTTACTACCATATTTCTGGCTGCTGCAAAGTGTATTGCTCTTAATCCGTTATTATTGGCCTCTTCGTGTAGGCTATGCGTTCCAATTGTCGGGGTAAACATGGTTTCCCTACCAATTTTGGCATTAAAGTCACCAATGACTACTTTGATGTCGAATCTAGGTATTTGGTCGAGTACTTGATCCAGCTTGTCGTAAAATTGGTCTTTTGTAGTGTCTTCTTTATCTTCTGTCGGGGCGTGTATGTTGACGAGGGTTATATTCCTCCATTTTGTTCGTATTCTGAATAGTGCTATATTTTCGCTAATTGCTTTGAAGTCCGTTATGTTGTTTTCTGTTTTCTTGTTTACTAGGAACCCCATTCCAAAGTTGCCCAGTTTACTTTTTGTGTGGTAGAAGGTGCCATCCCGTTGACATAAGATTCCCTCGGATGGCCATCTCGTTTCTTGCACCGCCAGTATATCAACTTTGTTTTTTAAGATCTCTTCCTTTAACTCTTGTAGAGCACCTGGTCTGTACAGGGTTCTTACGTTCCATGATCCAAATGTAATGTCATTATTCCTTAGTCCTAGCCGTTGTTGTCTCCTTTTGTATCCATCCACATTCCGAGGCAGTTGATTGGGTTCTTGAATCTTCTGCTTTTTCCATGTTGGGGTGATTAACCCCAAGCACAACCCCCAACCTGGAGGACCAGTCCAGTTTTTGTTTCACGGTGAGTGTTTTCCCCACTACCCTCCAGATCTGCTGGCTTGCAGACCCGGCGAGCTTTCTCCAATTCCAATGGGGACGCACCCGATGGAGGTAACTGGCAAATCCCCACACGGGCGGTCAGAATTGTAAAAGAATGAAAAAAATATTAGGTCTAACTTATGGTAAGTAGATTGTATACATACTGAAACGTATACTTTTTTGGCTTAATATTTAGCAATACATAATGATTTTCTAACGGTATCTTGATTTGTTGATCTTTAACTCCTTATACATTTTTGAAAAATTAATAAAATATCAAATCATTGGTTAAATGTGATTCGGATCGCGTAAGAATCACTCTGATACTACTTTAAATATACTAGTAATCAAAGGCCGTAGCATAGAATAAAATTGGTCAACACTTGTGTCCTCGAGGCCTTACTGCTCTTAAGTTTGTCGTAGCGTTTATAATGATGGATAATTGATATAGATATCTAACATCGAGACAATAGCTATTAACATACCTAGGAATGTTATGAGTATCATTACAGCCGCAGATGTCAGTTTGAAATCCGAGCTCGTAGAGCAACGGATTTAAGATATCTAAGGCTTGTTATGACTCATAACATCCGTGGTTTGTTCAATAGTTTACCGGATTCAGAATATAAACACTTTAACGTCATTAATAAATATTATTTTTTGAAATTCTTTTATGAATAACGTCATTGTCATCATTTTAGAAGGTGATAAAGTAAGTCTGTGGTCTGTATGTTTTTATTTAACGCCATGGTTACAATTGTTTTGTAGCGTATTTATAAATATTTTTTTTATTTAAACGTCATAACGTGGTCATTTCTAATTTGAAAGACTGTACAATTAATATATATTTTGATAAGCAGGAGAAGTAATCTTTGTATTATTATTGTTTTGAGTTTCGTTTGTATTGATAGTGTTATTTATTTATTTATTTGTGTTACTCTGTACAACAGGAATTTAATCCCAATTACAGTACAGGGTCCGCACTCACCGAGCCGCAGTGTAGTAGTTTATATAATTTTTAGCTTGAGTGAGATTCGAACTCAGGATCTCCGGATTCGAATTCCATATTGCTATCCACACCACCGTACTGGCGGACTATATTATTATCATTGTGTTTTATTTTCATTTTCTTGACTGTTTTGACAAGTCAATATGGTAATATTACCGTACAGAATACAGTTATTACAACAAGATTGAATATGTATCTCCATATTTCGCATTTTATACCACGATAAGGGATGCTAAACAAAAGCTTTCTACGTAATAGATGTACACAAATACAAATTCAATCAAACACACATCAGTAAAGATTAAGATTTGTCCGTTTCTGTACGGTAACAAGTGCGCGACAAGTGTGGTACATAATTTCATCGTGGTTTCTTTCGGTTCGAAACTTCATGGGTGGTTAACAAACTCATAAACTTTATTTGAATACAAATTCGGTTCGGAGCATACAATGTACATACATATGAAGGTGTTCCGTTCTCTGTTATATTTAACAACGCTAACTCTGTCTATAGGACATAAATTTTTTTTTTTCAGTGTGTTATCCCAACCTGTTAGATGAGGCTTTGGACGTTATATTTACTTTTATTGACAACATCTTTGTTGATGTTTTGTATAATTTTTTACACGTTTGGAACTACTTACACCTGTTTTTAGCTGTAAGTTTTATTTATTTATTTTTTTGTATTCTCACGAAAAAAGGAATAACATCGTAATTAAAGGAGAACACAAGATAAACAATAACCAAGATGTCGAGAATTTTGCAAATGACAAGCTAGGAGTGCAGATTAGAGTTAAGGAAACATATAAGAAAGGGAAAGAAGGAAAACAAGTAACCATAGCAAAATTAGAGAGCTGGAATGATAAAATGAATGTAATGATGAATAAAAACAAGCTACTAAATACGAAGATATTCATTGACGATGAATTAACACAGAAAGAAATGCAAGTGCAAAATATAATTTTAAAAAGAAGGAAAGAAGAAAAAGCAAAGGGCTCCAGAGTGAAAATAGGATACCAAAATATTTAAATAAACGATTCAAGGTACTTGTGGAATACGAACAAGGACAAGCTGGAAAAAGGAGAACAAGAGAATTCAAAAAACGGGTAGAAGAACTACAACAAGGTGGGTATAAGGATAACGGAAAGCAATACAACAGGCATAATGATAAAGTAAGCAAATCAAGAAAATTAAATATAAAAAACAACAAGAAAATTAAAAGACTACACTTGGCAACATGGAACGTAAGAACAATGTTGAAGGCAGGTAAAATGGATGAAATAGCGCTAGAATTAAAAAGATACAAAATCAACATTGCTGCAATACAGGAAACGAGATGGGGCAAGGAAGGAATTACTCAGTTTTATATTCTGGTGGCAGTAAGCAGGGGCAATATGGGGTAGCTTTCATAGTATTGAATGAGCTTAAGGACAAAATTATTGAATTTAGAGCGATAAGCGAGAGATTGGCCTACATGCGGATAGAACATTCACCCTTAAATATATCGATAATAAATGTATACGCACCAACAGAGGGAGACAATGCTGATGAAAAAGATAAATTTTACGATAAATTAGAAGAAGAAATAGGGAAAATGCCAAAAGAGGACCTATGCATCGCAATGGGTGATTTCAACTCTAAGGTAGGAAAGGAGAGTGACAGGTGTAGAAACGATACATGACGTAACTAATGATAATGGGCAAAGGTTATGCGAATTAGCAACAAAGGCAAATATGATAATAAGCAGCACGAAGTTTAGGCATCAGAAACTACATAAAGTGACATGGACATTACCAGATAATAAAACAAACACTCAAATAGACCATGTGCTGGTAGCAAAGCGTAATCAGTCTTCAATACTAGACGTTAGAACATACAGAGGAGCCTGCGCCGACTCAGACCATTACCTGGTAGCAGTGAAGATGAGAAGTAAGATAAAAAGAAATAACGGAAATGAAGCGAAATCAATTAGATGGAACTTGGATGACATGGCTAACGAACACATAAGAATCAAATACATAGAAGAGCTAGAAAATAATCTAGAAGAAGCGGATATAAAAGAAGAAGATATAGAAAATAAATGGCAACAGATAAAGAGATGCCTAAATAGTGCAGCGCAAAAATTGATCGGAAAAATAGGGAAAGACAAGAAAGAAGGAAAGAAAGCTTGGTTTGATGAAGAAATAAGAAGACTGTTAGCGAGAAAAAATGAGGCGAGACTAAGGTATATAGGTAGAAAAAAGAATGTAGATAAAGATGATTATGAAAGTCTAAGAAAAACATGCAATAAAAAGATTAGAGAAAGTAAAAGATTATGGATAGAGAATAAAATTACAAATATTGAAGAGGAGAGATAAAAAGAAACACGAAAAAGTTTTACAAGCAAATAAACGAACAAAATAAACAATTCAGGTACAAAACAATTGGAATAAAGAACAAGAACGGGAAATTGGCAGAAAACGAACAACAGTACAAGCAAGTATGGGCAGAGTATTTTAAAGAGCTGTTAAATGGACCGGAATATGAGCGAATTAATGAAATAAACGTAATGAATGAAAGTGAAATGGTGGAACCAACCCTAGAAGAGATAAAGGAGATAATTAGAAACAGTAAAAACGGAAAGACACCGGGAAAGGACGATATATATTTGAAGCTAATAAAATATGGAGGAGAAATAATACAAGAACAAATATACAGCCTTATCCTGGAAATATGGAGAGCAGAAGAAATGCCAAAAGAGTGGGAAACATGAAGAATAATTACAATACACAAAAAAGGAGATCAGCAATCATGCCAAAACTACAGGGGTATATACTGTTGAATACAACTTATAAAATACTATCAACATTAATAAAAAGAAAAATAGTGGATGCAACGAGGGATAGAGTAGGGTAATATCAATGTGGTTTTGTGAAAGGGAAATCGACCACGGACGCTATTCACATAATAAAACAGATAATGGAGAAAGCAATAGAACACAAAATATACATTGAGATACTATTCATTGATTTCAGGCAGACTTTTGACTCAATTAAAAGAGGAAAACTAATGTCAGCATTAGAAAAGTTAGAGGTACCAAGAAAGCTTAGAAGAATGATAGACATAACTATGAGAAATACAAAGATAAGTATTAAAATCAAAAAGGGGAAACAGAAGAAATAAGAGTAAATAAAGGAGTACGACAAGGTGACGCCCTATCAGCAACCCTATTCAATTTAGCTTTAGAGTACGTAATGAGAAAAATAATAAAAAGAACAATTAGTACAAGGGGAGGGCAAGTGGTGGCATACGCGGATGACATTGCGATCATAGCAAAGAACAGGAGTGTACTGAAAGAGATGCTGGAGAAAATAATAAAGGAAGGAAGAGATATAGGACTGGAAATAAATCAGAATACGGCCAAAATAATGATACTAAATAAGGAAGTACAGATGAAAACAATTAAAATAAATGAAGAAAGCTACGAACAGGTGGATAAGTTTAAATATCTAGGAGTAATGCTGGCAAACAAAGGCGAGAGAGAGATGGAAATAAGAGAAAAAATTATAGCAACAAATAAATTTATAACAAAGACAACAAAGCTGAGAATATACAAGACCATAATAAGACCAATAACATTATACGCTGCCGAAACAATGTCAATGACAAAGAAAGATTAAAAGAAACTGAGAATAGCTGAAAGAAAGATAATAAGGAAAATACTAGGGCCAATAAAGGTAACAGAGACAGAATACAGGATAAGGACAAACCAGGAGATAGAAATAGAACTACAAGGAGTAGATATAGTAAAGAAAATAAAGCAGCAAAGAATAAAATGGCTAGGACATGTCTGGAGGGCTAGTGAGCAGGACCCAATTAAATAAATGTTAATGTGGTCCCCCAGCGGTAAAAGAAGAAGAGGAAGACCAAGATCAACGTGGTTACAAGAGGTAGAAGATGATTTGAAGGAAATTGGAAATTGGAGAAGAAGGACAGAAGACAGGAAACAATGGAACAACATAGCCAAGGACATCTAAGACAGAAATGGAGAGTGATCCCCTCCAAAAAAGGATCTAGAAAGCTTCGATTGAAGCGGTGCAACTCCACTGGGAGTGTTAAACCATTATTATTATTATTATTCTTACGAGCACTATATTCTTGTTATAACTTCCTGTTACTCCACATTTGCCCTGATGACGTTGCATTTGGCAACGAAACGTTGGCTTATATAAATACACGGATAATTTTGACTGTATTCCTGCTTATTCATATTTCCATTAAATAGGTACATTCATAAGGAAACCTTGCTTTAGATGTCGTAGTTTTTGGTTTATAGTTTTTCGATAAAGTGAAGTTGTTATAATTAAAATAAATATTTCATATATTACGTAATTCAGCATAGATTATATTTTATAAAGTGAAGTTGAAAAATTATAGTTCCCATAAGTTTTGTGAGAATGAGCATACATGGTGAATTTTCAACACTGAAAACATTCAATCGAACTTCATATTTTTTTAAATTTATATAATTGGCTCTAGATACAAGCAAGATATAATAAACTAAAACCTTTTCTTACAATATTCTAAAGAGAAAATATTAACCAAACAGTAACTGTAAAACCAGTTCAATGAACGATTATGGCTGAGTGGTTCAGATTCCATTATAAGTTGCAGGCTTCATTTTACAGCAATTGGGATTAAATTCCTGTTGTGTAAAGAACTAGCAAATAACTTTTTTTATTATTGTTTTAGCGATTTTAGCCACAAAACCTGATTTATACTGTGTTAACATCAAAAATCACAAATAAGATACAACATATAAAATTTACAGTGCTCGTTATCTTTGTTGGCTGTGTTTTTTTTTCTTATTAGATTACCAACAACAACACAAATACAATTTAAATATGTGTAGAAAGAGATAGCGGATATAAATCTTTAATAACACTTTAGATTTGCGAGTAATTATGAAAATTCGAATGAAATATATTATATTTTCACAAATTTGAAAAATACTTCAAATTTTCTTTACAATCATGTTATACAATCCATAAGTATGTTACATTATTAAAAAATAAAATAACAGGTTTTTGAAGCATGTCATATTTGATGTTAAAAAAATGGACAGTACAAAAACAATTGCTAAAATCATAGTAGCTGTCAACAATCAGTACATTACGTTTATTAGTGCCAAAAACTTGTCTTTGTTTTTGCAATGCCTATTGTTTAAGCTTACAGTCTGATATAATTAGAGAGCCCGCCATTTATTTTTTTTAATGTGACTTATTAATTATGAATTATTTAACATGACTGTACTTTTAAAATTTGTAACAGAAATTTAATATTCGCCAATTGAATTTTCAAAGTTGATATCATTTACTCTGAAACCGGAAGTGATATCAAGGATTTACATCTGCTTTCATTTATTATACATACTGCAGTATAAATAATGTTATATGACTAAAATCGTTAAATCAATGAATTAGTGAAATATGTACTGGTTCAAATAAAATGAGATAAAAATAAACGCTGTAACTACTAGTATCTATCTACGTTTAAGTGCGAGAGGTTTCTGCGTCTCGATCGGTAACTAAATGTCTCTGGAGAACTGATCGAACAGCAAAGGCACGTGAGCTATAATTGCTGCTGTTGCCTATATCTCAAGTTCTGTTGCATTGGATATACGCTGTGGCAGTTTTTCTTCAGAAAAAAAAAATTGTCATTTAGGCTATAAGGAATGTAAGCACATTATAACATTCGAGGAGGTACGAACTGAGACGGAGCTTGCGGAGCGGAAGTTCATGTTACCCTACGAGAATATTTGTAGTACTTACATTCCGAGTCGCTTATTATATTTTTCGCGCCATCGACAGCATTTAACGTCAAATAATGTTAATATATTTGTAAAATGTGGGCCACTTGACAGTTTAGATTTATTTATTTACAACTTTTTTATATTTAATTTTGCTCGTTACCAGGGCACGAGGATATCTATAAATGGATATTTATCTTGATATATATCAGGATACATATCAAGATATTTATACGTTGATATATATCAAGATATATACCCCCACTCCCACTAGCACGGGATCTAGGTTCGTGCCGTCTCGAGCCACTCTGTACTTGGGGGGAATTCCCGTGTTCACATCAAGTTAATTAGTCTTGCAAGGAATATCCTGGTTACAAACAACCTACTACATTTCAAAAATGGGGCACCATCTTGGAAAATGTAAACAAAAATTGCAAGGAGAATCAATGGCGTTGTCATTAGACGGGTGGTCAAATGTAAAAAATAAGCCCGTTGTGTGTTGCTCGATTGTTACACAAAATGGAGAATCAGTTTTAGTTGATACAATTGATTCTTCAAAAAACTCTCACACAGCAGCATATCTAAAAAAAGTTGCTGTTGAAGCTATAAACAAAATTGAAGAAAATTTCCGAGTCAAAGTAATGAGTTTTGTAACAGACAATACCCGTATTATACTAAAAATGCATAAGAACTTGCTAGGTGATAATGATCTGGATATAATACAGTATGGATGTTCAGCGGTCTCGTTTAGTCGTATGATTCATTAAATTAATTTTAATTATTAAATTTTTCCTATATTGTTGATTGTTTTTATTTAAAAAGATTAGTCATGTTTATATTATATTTATTTATGCATTTTCAACAAATTAAATTCTTTAATTAATTACTGTATTTTCATCAAAATAAAAAAGCATATAACCAAATTTAAATAAATATTAAAATTTTGATTTATATCTGATATGTATCATGATATTTTTGTGCCTTGCTCGTTACTAAAAGACAAAATAACTGACAAGTACAAATAAACACGCTGCTAAACAAAGCAATATTTTTTAAAATTTTTCATATTTCTATATAAAAAAATTTATGAAGACATTAATAATGACGTAAATGTGGCTTGTATGAATGTATTTCATAAAAATTCAAGAAAGAGGTATGAGGAAACATAATGTTTTAAATATTATACTTTTGTTCAAAATATGTGAATTTTTTTTTATTAAGTATCTTTAGGACACTTCAGCAACGGGGCTATTAGTGTCCTTGGTACAATGTATTTTACATTTATGAGATGTTTTTATCATGTAAATAATCTAGTATGTGTTTTATTGAGGATTGGTTGCCTGTGAGGATCTCTTTTAGTGTTTGCTGTATTTGATTGTTTTGTCTTTGATTTTGATATTTGTAACAATCTGTGATAATGTGTTTAGTTGTTAGTGTTGTCTGGCATGTGTCGCATTGTGTTGGGTCAGCCTTTTGTAGAATGTGTTGATGGGTCAATTTGGTACGGCCTATTCTCAGTCTTGCCATGATGATCTGGTCTCTTCTGTTGTTTGGGATGTTGTGCCACGGATTGGTATGCTCTTGGATCTGCCTAATTTTGATATCCATTTGGAGTTGCCAGGTTGTTTGCCAGTTTTCTCTCACACGTTTTTTTTTTACTTATAAGGTCAGTTGATGGGATTTTTATGTTTTTTATTTCTTCTGTTGTGGCTTCTTTTGCGAGATTGTCTGCAATTTCATTTCCTTGTATACCACAGTGTGATGGCACCCATATAATGTCTTTGTTGTGAGTTATGACTTCATGTATTTCTTCTTTGATATCTTGGATCATTTGGTCTGAGACATACAGTTTTTGTATGCTTGGTGGCCAGGCACCAGGGTGTTATATTTTTATAGACCCAGCAAATATCTCGCTTATTTATCAACTTAGCAATTTCTTTCATATAACATGATTTATACAGGAACATGTAAGCTAGTTGATGACGGATGTACATTCATGATATCATTTCCGGTTTATTAGTAATTAATATCAACTTTGAAATTTCAAATGGAACATACTATATTTTTTTACAAATTTGAAAAGTGCATCAAATTTGCTTTACAATATTCAAAACGGATCCCAGTCTCTTCAATGCATTTTCTCCCGATATGACCACTTGATTTTTGTATGGAGCTACGTGAATGATTTTGTTTGTAATGAACCAGTAAACACATTAAACGGACTGAAGAATAAAAATGAAGCGGCAATTGAATCTTTATCTGCTAACCAAATATAAAGGGCTACTTATTCTGTTTCAAAACGTTGTGAAAAATGCATTGAAGAGATTGAATATTTTTTATAAAATAATTTTGTTGTTATTAAGTGTTCCTTATTCTTATTTTCTGTATTATTATGACAAAAAAATATTATTTCGTTTAATAATAATAATTACAATTGTTTTAGTTAATTGTTTTATTTCAAGTCACATTCATGGCTCACTATTCTCTTTCCGATTTGGCGTATATTAAAGTGCCCGCCATTTAACTTTTTAATAATGTAACATATAGATTATTTTACATGATTGTAAAGTAAATTTGATGCACTTTTCAAATTTGTAAAAAAATATAGTATGTTCCATTTGAAATTTCAAAGTTGATATTAATTACTAATAAACCGGAAATGATATCATGAATGCACATCCGTCATCAACTAGCTTACATGTTCCTGTATAAATCATGTTATATGAAAGAAATTGCTAAGTTGATAAATAAGCGAGATATTTGCTGGGTCTATTAAAATATAACACCCTGTATAATTTGGGTTTGTTTGTGTAATTAGATTTTGGAGATCTCCTATATGGGACATGAGACCGTTACTGTTCCATTGTATTATTGACGTCATCTAGTTGTGTATTAAGTATTTGTTCCTCGCGTAATTGAATTTTTAGTTTATTCATTATTTTTGTTCCTTTTAGTTTTAATCCTCTCGGTATATACTTGTATAGGGATTGTAACATATATATTACTTCGTGTGGTTCGTCTGTGAAATCTCTAACAATGCTAAGTGGATCGTCCATGCCACATGCGCTTTCCAGGATTTCCATGAATTCGTTGTGGTCGAGAGGATATAGTTTTGGGTTTTTGCTTATAATTTTTTGTAGATTTTTCCGTTGAGTTTGACGGAGTATCTGAGCGTGGTTTTTTGTTTTTGGTATTGGATTTTTGTTGACTAGATGTGATGGTGTTTTTGGTTCTATTGGTGTTTCGTCGTTCTGTATCTCGGTTATTTCAAAGTCGGTACTAGCTGGATGTTTTGCAGTTTGACTGATTAAAATTGTTTCTGTAGAATTTGTTGCTAATAGGGTTGTTTCAGGTGATGGTTTTAACTTTTTTTTTCTTTGATTGTTAAGTTGGTTTAGATTTATCATTTTGTTTTCTGTCTTATTTTTATCTGGTAGATTTGAGGTTTGTTTTGGTTGCGGTGTTGGTTTATTTTCAGTGTTGCCACTGACTGTTGGTTTTAGAAGTGTATTTTTGTTTTTTTCTTGGTTCACATTGTTCTTGTTCTTGCACTTTTGTGCGGACTGTCCACGTACTTTACATGTTTGACATATTAAACTGTCATCTGTAAGGAAAATTCTGTAGTCTGTATCGTCAAAGTTTATTACTATAGTTTTAGGAATATATATTTCTTGGTCACTTTGTATAAATGTTTGTCGCCTAGAACTTAAAATATGTCAGAATTCGCCATCTAACATACCAGCACGTAAGGGTGTAATTGGTGATGCTGTTTTGATACCTAATTGTTGTAACGCATTTTCAATAATATTATGAGGAATTGAAGAACATACATTTGATATAACTAATCTTTTTTCGGTGAAATTTATGATTCTCAATTAATATATACGGTGTGTTTGTTGTGAATTCATCTACTATATTTTTTGAGCTGAAAAAAATGCATATTCTTTTGTTAGACATTCTAAATGCATGTGTTATGTTTCTTTGGTGGTACGGATTTTTAAATTTCATAGACGTACGATGAAATAGGGATTTCGTTAATGGCATTTATTATTATGGCTTGTTCCTTCGATGGGAATATGTCCTATTTTTGGGTTATGTTTTTGTTGTTTTGTGTCGTTTCTAAGTATGATTTGGTTATGTTTGACATTTTTGTTGTTGTTGGTAATTTGTCGGTAATGATATATTGTTTGTAGTGTTACGCAGTGACACTACTTATTGTTAGATATCTCCGCCTGTTTTGTTTATATCTGTAATGGTTTCGAAAAAATTATTTTAGGTTGATTTTGATAATATCCAATGTAACGTTGGAATATCATATGATTTGGAGGGGATGGGTAGGAGAGGTTGAATGGATAGGGATTTAGAATTTTTGGATCAGTTTTTGGTTTGGATTTGGAATTTATAGGCACACTAAGAAGTCACGCTGTCACTTACTGCTCAAGGCCAAATTCACTCAATATGTGAATTATAAATTAGTTAAATACAAATCACAGTATGTATATGAAATTATGATTTTCAAAATTACTCGATACTAGACGACTAACTAACTCAAAAAGTAAAAAAGTGACAAGCTGTCAAAAAGAGTAAATCTTATGAAAATTGTTCATATTTCTTTATAAAAAATTCGATGAAGACATTAACAATGTCGTAAATGTGACTTGCATTATTTTACTGAAAAATCAAGAAAGAGGTATAAGAAAAACAGATTTTTTTAAGCTTCGGTTAAGAACATGTAAATTATAAATAAAATAAATATATCATCACGCCTTTTACCCATTACTGGGCGTGGCACTCTGCCGAAGCAGATCTCGGTAAGTGATATATTTCTTCGTGTGAAGTGCGATTACCAGTCGTCAAATCACGGCTCCCATATAAGTTAGTAGAGGGGAAGCTACAGGGGTAAATTTAATTTGGTGAAAATTGTTTGTCGGTTTTGAGGATCGAACCAGGGTTCTCAAGATCCACAGGTCGACTCGATACCACTGAGCCACCTAAATTATAAATTAGTTAAATCCATAATTTAATATGTATATGAAATTATGAGTATCATAATAACTCTTCTAGTAGGACTGTTATTTTCCATAACAATGGCAGTGGTAACTAAACAATGACTCATAAGTCGCTTATGAATCATGGTGGAAAATATTATTATCAGTAACAAGAAAAAATTTATATTATATGAAAATTATCTTAAACTAATAATGGAGAAAACAGTAATTTCCTTACAACTTCATCAACATCATCATATCCATCAGCAATATTACATACGTTGCTATAAATTTTTTGCAGTGAATGTTTCTCTCGTGTACATTAATGCCACTAATCTATTTAAATCATTTTTCTTATCTTATCATCAGCAGTAACAAGAGCAATAACAATCAAAAATCTTGTTTAAATACTCATTAACTTCAGATTTTCAAAAATTAACACAAATATTTAACTCTACTAGTTACATTTCATATTATATTATTTACTTTATAATTATATTTAATGTGATAGTTTGGTCTAATAATTCTAAATTTCCTCTATTGTATAATGTTTAAACTCAAAAACATAATTTTCTTATACCACATTCATTTTGCTGGTCGAATGTTACTTGTCATGCAAATTACTTGGTAATGTAATGTAAATCTAACTTAATTTAAATTGAGTTTTCAAGATATAAACATTATTTTCCCCTGGTGATTCCGTTTATAGTAGTACGTTCAATAACATTTAAATGAAAGACTGAAACAATTATAACTTTTATAAATTTCTACGACTCAAGATTTTCTTTTTTGAATCGTAATACATACCTATTAATAAATTATAGCAAGGCACATGATTATCAATGCCAAAGTAAATATGTATTTTTGTTCCAATTTTGAATTGCGTCTAACAATTACAAGTAGGAAAGTTGAAGCAGATCAGAATTTAATTTAATTTTATATTTGGATAAAAATTTAAGCTCTAGATTAAAATTGATTTGCTTTAATGTTCACTGCATTTTAATTCGTTTCCTATAAGCATAAATAATTGTACAGAAATATTTTATATCTCAAACCTTCACATTCGTATCTATATCAAATACGAGCAGTATTTGAAAACTTTTCATGCAGAAAATATTGATGCGTATACAAAGATCTCCAACTGTGTGCTGCAAATAGCACATAAAGAGAATAAGAGACGACATGTGCAGAAATCTGAATCTTGAGAACCAATGATGCTTCAAAAGCCTGTGTGGAATGAATGAAAGATGAACCTTTCGATAAAAGTTGCTGTCGAGTTCTTACAGTACCTAGTTCTTAAATGGAAACTTAACCAAAAATCAATAATATTTTTAGACTTTTTTTCTGAATTTAAATATTTGTTTCCTCTTTTTTGAGAGGGATATTTTAGTTGATGCTATATTTTTACATAGATTATGGTTATATTTTAAATGTGAATAGATGCATAGCCGTCAATTCTAGTGGGCCAAGTACCTTCGGATCTCGCCAATAATTTAAAGGGAGATCTGGATCCCTCAAATTTTTAATAAATCTTATGCTTACAATACAAAATAGTTTAAATAATACTAACAATGATAAATCGAAATCTCACAGCTCAATAAATTTTGACGAGATTGTAAATCAAGTTATATCCCGAGTTTCCATGAGAAAACTAACATTAGCTATTAAATGTTAAAAATATTTCTTTTTTATTGTTTGTTATTCTAAAATAATTACCTTTTAGTTACTATTGCTATTGTTAAAAGAACATATTACAATTACTAGTCATAATTTAAATTTTAGAAGGTATATCTATAGTAAGAATACAATTAAATTTTTATTGACATTTTTATCGGCCGCAAAAATAAATCTTTTATGTTAGTAAATGTGAATAGTTGAGAAATGTTATTCTTTCGAGACTATGACTGCGTTTTAGGAATCATAACTACAGTGAGGATTTTTTTTTTGAATTGAATTTAAATTCACATCAGTTGTAATAAATTATTATAGATATTAATTAGATACAAAAATGTAAAGTAGGTATAGTTTATATAAAATTTCCTCAAAATTCGCATTATTGCACATTATCAATTAATTATGTACAAGTTAACTTAATTATTTGATAATTGATAACTGCATCTACATGCCAAAACATATTAGTTTAAATGGCATAATGATGCATTTACTTAATTTATAACACACATCTGCAGGCTATTGTGCATGCATTGCGTTGCAGCGTCTATGAACAAAAAAGGATAATAATAATAATAATAATTTTATTGGCGACCATGCAAAGGACATATCGGCATATAACCTTAGTAGTTGGTCCGATAATAAATTAAAAAAAAATAATAATTTTATTTAGCAAAAGTTCAGCCAAGGCTGTTCTTACACTTAACTTTTACAACTAATACAATAAACAAAAAGTACAGTGCAAACATACTTTCACATTAAGCACAAAAAATAGAAAAAAACGAAATATATACATCACATAAATACGTTATACAAAATGTCAGAAAATTTGTCATATAAGATTGAATATTTAGAGATTTGATAGTATTAAAGATTTTAATTTAATGGAGAATAACTTATTACTTAGTAATTTGAATTCATCAGGTATTGGGTTAAATATTGTTGGACAGTTATAACTAAACGAACGCTTAAAGAGCGTAATGTGTTGGGCAGCAATATGAATGTTAGATGCATTTCTCAGATGACGATAATGAAGTACAGTGCGATATGATATATTAGCAGATAAATATAAAGGTATTTTTGAGGACATAATACGATGTACTAGACAAGCAAAATTGCACTCTCGACGTTGACGCATATTGAGCCAACCTATATCAGAAATGGAATGAGATACAAACTCAGATCTTCGCAGGTCAAATGCAAACCTTACCCACTTGTTTTGTACTCTCTGTATTCTTCTAACATCATGTAATATCAAACAAGGGTCGTAAACTGTTTCACAGTAATTGAATATAGAGAGTACAAAGGAATCAGCTAATACCAACTTATTTATTGTAGATAGGACGAAACGGTTCATTTTCAAAGCTAAATATGCCTTCTTAATTTGAAGAGTGACATGTTGAGAAAATCATATTTCAGCATCCATAGTTAATCCCAAGTTTTTGTGAGAATCAGCGATATTTAGTTTAGTGCCATTCATACCAATATTAATAAAATCATTCACAATTAGATTTTGGCGAAATTGTTTGTTACCAAATTGCATGACTGCAGACTTGCTTTCATTCAAAGTTAAACAATTATTTTTAGCATAAATGGCTATATTATTGAAATCGTTATTAATAATTGTTAAAGCTTATAAATGATCACATGGAGCAAACAGCAAATACATTTGCGTATCGTCAGCATAGGTACGGATTTTACATTCAGAAACACATTTATAAATGTCAAACGTATTTAAAGAAAATAATACTGGTCCACAAATTGATCCTTGTGCTACGCCCCTCAAGATTTTCATGCAGTCAGATACACACTCCCCGCTCATAACTTTCTGTAAACGATTACTAAAATAACTTTTTATAAAAAGCAAACTAGTATCGTCAAAACCAATATATTTTAATTTGGCAATGAGAAGTTCATGAGAAACGGTGTCAAATGCACGACTTAAGTCTAGGAGAATCAAATATACCATTTTTTAATTATCTAGGTACTGCAGTTGTAGTGCTAAATTCTGATCTGAATTCGGAATCGGACAGTATTTTATTTGTACTAATGTATTCCGAAATCTGACTTTATACTATTTTTTCTAGGACTTTGGATAGAGTAGGAAGGATACTTATGAGTCTGAGGTCACTATAGAAAGTGGGATTATTGCATTTAGGAATAGGTTTGATGACCGCTATTTTCCATAAATCCGGAAAAGTGGAAGACAATATACATGACTTTATTAAATGCGTAAACTGTGGCAGAAGTGTAGGAATAAGTAATCGAAGCTTGCTTAGATTTACATTATCTGCACCTAAAGATTTTGAGCGTAATGAATTAAAAAATTTTAGAATGCAATTTTCATCTAATGTTCGATTTGAAAATTTTTCAGCATTATCATCAAATACATTGTTATTGTAAAAGGATAGGGTATCAGGGTCAGGTTGGAGGAAATTGGAGGTACCACGGAAATGAGCATTGACAGCATTGACGTCAGAAATTAGACTACTAATATTACTTAAAATAAATTTAAACACTTAATATCTTGACCACATTATTAAAGTGAGGGGAGAGATGTAACTAAGTATGTGATGATTGAATATATTTTATAACGATTTTTGTAAATAATACTCGTAATATAAACACAAAAGTTTTCACCGTTCTGCATTTCATTAGAAGAATAGTGATGGCATCTTCCGATATCTGCATTTGTGGATCTATCACAAGATTATTTAGAACAACCCTTACTAAAACTAACTACCTAACTAAAATAAAATAAATTATAATCGCGCCTTTTACCCATTACTGAATGTAGCACTCTGCCGAAACAGATCTCGGTAAGTGATGCGCGTGAAATTCGGTTACCGGTCGTCAAATCAATGTGATGAAAACTGTTTTTCGGCTGTGGGAATCGAACTCGAGTTCTCAAATTCACAAGCCGACTTGATACCACTGAGCTATCTACCCCATGTAAGTAATTATTAAAAGTTATTAATTATTACTTGAACAAAAGGTACTCAAATGAGGAATATATGTGCTTGAACGAAATGAATTATAAAAGTGGATTAAGGAATCCAAAATGATACCTATTTCAAAATAATAATGAAAGTAATGAAAGTTGATTATAGAATGAGTTTGACATTTGAGTGATTGATCAGTGAAAAATTTGTATTTCCCAGTTTTGTGAGATATAGCATGGTGATATTATGTACATATTGAAAATCATTATGTAAACACTGAAGTTTTCCAAACAAAATTCTCGATTTTAATTTCATTTAGATGCATTCGTAGCCTAACCGTGGTAAAACTCGTATCCTAATAAACAAGTAACAGGTCATACGGTTAAATCTCACTTCTACCTTTATAACAAAACAATAATAATTGTACAATAATTGGGATTAAATTCGTATTGTACAAAGTACTAAAATAAATAAAATCAAATTAAACCTTGAAGAAATGTATTTTATTTCATTGTATCTCTCAAATGTATGACCAGTGACTATATTTAATTTTTAAAAATAATTTAAAGAATATCTCCCCAAATGAGCAATTATTCCTTTCCTCATCGTTAGCGGTTAAATCGGATATGTTGTATTTACAAAAAATCATTTACGGTCACGTAACGTGCTTGAGTGTTCTGACTATTCCACTATTCGTGCTCGAGAAAAGAGCATTAGAAAAGAGCTATCAGAGACCCATCATCGGGGCCGCAGTCTCTGGTTGTCGTAATTAGCGTCCGGAAACATTTCCGGAAACTACGCTAAAGTAGGACGGGAGTAGTACGTTGTCTTACAAAAAATATTTTTCAGAGAAAGTTACACATAAAGGTATTTAATATACCATAAATGCTGCAGATAAATCCATAGGTAATCATGTCATAGTTAATTTATTTTTTACTATCAGAGAATATAATTTTCTTTTATCATCTGCCACAAGAAATTACACTTTTCGTCGTTAGGTCAGAAAGAATAACCATATGGTAACTGGAAAATAACTGTATGATTTGACATTAGTGACGTTTAGGTGACATATGCCAAGAGAATAATAAATTCAAAGTTAAATATATAACAGAATAGTATGGATGATGCCTGGATCAAACCAAGGACCTTCTGCTTGCCGGATAAAGGTTCTAACTGTAACACCAAGGCACCCATATTGATAAAAATTGATAAATAATACAGTTTCTTTAATTTTCATTATTCGAAGACAAACAAGTTTTTCTTCTTTGTGTCAATTATTTCAAAAATTTAATTTTCAATTCTTCTAGTGATAGTGGAACACTACCTTTAAAATTAATGATTATTATTCTTTATGGGATAGGTAGCTCAGTGGTATCGAGTCGGCCGCGGCCTGTGGATTTTGAGAACCCTGGTTCGATCCCCACAGTCGACAAACAATTTTCACCAAATGAAATCTACTCCTGTGGCTCCCCCTCCAATAACATATTTGATGGCCGTGAGTTGACGGCTGGTATAGCACTTACCGAGATCTGCTAAGGCAGAGTGCCACATCCAGTAATGGGTAAAAGGCGTGATGATATATTTATTTATTTTTTATCTTTCTCTCAACCATTTTCCAGAATTAAAATGTAATTTTAAAATTATTTCCATAAACATTACATTTTCAAATTTATTGCAATACTTACAAATAATAATATATTTCATTTATAATAACAATTAGGTGAATGTAATAAACATTATTAAATGTTTTATGGGCATTTGAATAGTAAAGAACTGTTTATCTAGCTCTGTCTCTAGGGGTTACGAGACATTTAACGGGCTAGCCCGTGTAAATTATACCGGGCTGTTGACATGGATGTCATGACAACATATCTTATTTGAAACGTCTGACATCTTTTGATTAAACATTTTAGTTATTGCGTTATACAATTGCAATTAATATATTAAATATAAATATATTGTTATACAAATGCCAATAAAACATTGCACAATGCTCGACTGTTACCTGAAATTTACAGGCACACAAAAATAACAGGATCGCGGGCGCTTGCCTGTTACCATTCTAGGTTCGTCTATAAATTTCTGTATAACGGTCTTGCAATATAAATAACTATTGCATTTGTCTTAAATTAGTGTTCAGTTTACATAATTTTTAATGATACATAACAATTTGCACCGTGCCCGCAGTTTTATAAAATTTTCTGAAATCAGTTCAGTATTACATAAAATGAAACTGAAAATAGAACTGGTGCAGCCCATTTTATTTTGCAAGTTATAAAACATTTGCTAATATTAATACCATAAAAATCATATTCCTTAAAAATTTAAAACTTTACATTCATAATTTTTGTACTAATGTTTCGCGATATTGATATTGTGAAGTCAAATAGTACGATCAACCTGATATTAATTAATTTACAATTAACGTACTGGAATCGTACATTTTGCGGACAACAAAAATTAAATCCTTTGTCTATAAAAATAAATACATCATCACACCTTTTACCAATTACACTCTGTCTTAGCAGTGATAAATTCATGCGCGAGAAGTGCAATTACCAATCATCTATATTATATATATACCGAAAAGTGAAACATAGGCGTTTAACATGGCAAATCAGTTTTCCGTGCGCATTGCTTCCCTAATTATTTTAGGAAAAAATGTTTCAAATAAATGTTGTAAAGCATAAAATTCTACATCCGAATCAATAAACAAAATTCATTTTGACTACTTCATAACTGCAGAAATTAAATTTGAAAATTCACGTAATTTCAATTTAATAGTAATAACCATGGAATTAAAAACAAGAGATGAACAAATGCGTAACGTTTTATACGTCAAATTATTAGTATTTATTTTGACAAACTGTGATATTATATCAATATTAGAGTTTATTATTATCAAAAATGATTAATTATTCAGATGAAGAAAAGTTGCAAATAATTAAATGGCATTATTCTGGCCATAGTTTACGACTAATTCGTGACTATATTAGCGCTATTTGGCAGCATCATGATATTCCTAGTACGGCAACTATTCAGAGGTTTATAGTACAGTTTGAAAAGACAGGAACACTAAATTTCAAGAAAGAAATAAATGAAAGAATTTATAACAATGAAGAAAATATTCTTGCTTTAATAGAACTGGAGCCAACAATGAGTGTGCGGGAAATTTCCAGAGAACTAAATATAAATTTTATGACAGTGCATATAATTCTTAAAAAACATAAACACAGTCCTTTTAAATTTCAAAACCACCAAAATATTTTGGAACGAGATTTTGAACTGCGTGCCTCATTCTGTGAAATAATGACGGAGATATCAAATTGTAATAGAGAATTTTTAAGTAGTATTTTATTCACAGATGAATGCACATTTACCATGAATGGCGAACCAAACTGTCATAATTATCGGTACTGGTCACAAAATAATCCACATAATATTGTAGAATCGAGGACACAATATCGTCATTCTGTCAATGTGTGGGCAGGAATTTTTGGTGATAAAATCATTGGCCCATTCTTCATCCAACGAATAAATTCAGCATCATATTTGAATTTATTAATTAATGCTGTTGGACCACAAATTGTTGAAACAAACAAAGAAAATGTGTGGTTCCAGCATGATGGCTGCCCTGCACATAGCACTAGAGAAGTTGTGGAATATCTAAACCATGTATTTCCTGAAAGCTGGATAGGACGAAATGGACCAGTTAACTGGCCAGCACGGTCGCCAGATTTAAATCCGTGCGATTTTTTTTTATGGGGCCATTTAAAATCTTATGTTTATAAAAAAAGATACCAGAATTTAGAAGAACTTAAAAATGCTATATTACAAGAATGCCAGAAAATAAATAATCGACAATGAAAGAATACTCGAGAAAGCTTCTACAACAGATTAGGTTATTGTTTAGCTCAAAACGGTGGACTATTTGAACATCTAATTTAACAATTTAAGAATATTTAGTAGAGATGGGCGAATATTAAATTTCTCGAATTCGAATATCGAATACGAATATTAATCAGATCTCGAATATTCGAGGTACTCGAATATTCGAATACTCCTAAAAGTTAATTTATCTATTATTAATAATTATTTAATTATATCCTTTTCATTATTTGAATGACATTGTTAAGATAAAATAAAATTAAAACAAAAAGTACAAACAAATAAGAAAAAGACGAAAACTTCAAATTTAAGGTGAAACGTACGGGCTGATGTTGGCGAAAATCAAATTTGAAATATGGTACGTCTTCATGGTTTTGAAACAAAATATCTGTGTTATTAATAACTTCAAAGTATTGTAATAGCTTTAAGTTTATGTACAAATGATAAAGGAAAACATAGTCAAAAATTGAGGTCAACATATGGCGCGATATTCGAGGTATTCGAATGTTCGCTATGCTGACGTTAATATTCGAAAATCTCGAATATCGAATTATGTCAATATTCGCGGCATTCGACTATTCGCGGATGATATTCGCCCATCTCTAATATTTAGTTTGTTGATGTTTTTATTGAATTAAATTTATGTTACATTAATTAATTTGTTAAATAACAACCTACCTTATACATTTTATCGAGTTTATTATTTTATTATTCTTAAATAATATATCTAAAAAATATTTTGCCTTATTATTATTAAATTTTTATTTAGAAAATAAATATTTAGTACGTAAAAATGATTTTGACAATTTATTCTGACATAAAACGTTACGCATTTGTTCATCTCTTGGTTTTAATTCCATGGCTATTACTATTAAATTGAAATTACGTGAATTTTCAAATTTAATTTCTGCAGTTATGAAGTAGTCAAAATGAATTTTGTTTATTGATTCGGATGTAGAATTTTTTGCTTTACAACATTTATTTGAAACATTTTTTCCTAAAATAATTAGGGAAGCAATGCGCACGGAAAAACTGATTTGCCATGTTAAACGCCTATGTTTCACTTTTCGTGTTACACCCGGTATATATATATTAAATAATTCAATTAATTATGTCTAGTGATATTTTGAAAAAAGAAAATATAAATTTATTATTATTGTAATAATTCTTTTCTTATTGTTTTATTTTAAGGAAAGTGCTCGCAAAGAGCGCCTTGCTTACGGCGCTATTTTTATATAGTTCGCCACTGTAATCGGGTCAAACATGAACCGTACAATATTTTATAATATATAAACTAAGCTAAATACATATGCAATATTTTCTCATGGAGCCATATATATATATATATATATATATATATATATATATATATAATTAATTCAATTAATTATGTCAAGTGATATTTTGAAAAAAGAAAATATAAATTTATTATTATTGTAATAATTCTTTTCTTATTGTTTTATTTTAAGGAAAGTGCTCGCAAAGAGCGCCTTGCTTACGGCGCTATTTTTATATAGTTCGCCACTGTAATCGGGTCAAACATGAACCGTACAACATTTTATAATATATAAACTAAGCTAAATACATATGCAATATTTTCTCATGGAGCCATATATATATATATATATATATATATATATATATATATATAAAATCTTTATTAATTTTTTGTTGCACTACAATGACATGTACGTGTGCATTCAAGAAGTTACAAGAGCAAGAGAACAACCTTATCTTATGAGACGTGCTATTTATCCTATTTCTAACATGATGGTAAACTACTGGGTGTTTGGCTGATGCAGCAAGTCACAACTTACAATGTTTGTGAAATACTTGGCAAGGCTTTACATAATTCCTCCCTTCTAAAATTTTACAATACTTGTAAGGTGTTATTCCATTGTCTCTAAATTACTTAATTTAGTATTTAATACATTCTTTTTTGATTTCAATAGGTTTTTACATTTATTCTTAAATTTGTAACATATCATAAACAATACAATAACTACAATAATACAATATAATATATAAGAATGATGGTTATTATTTATTTGTAATTCTTTTATTTGTGGAACATTTTCGGTTTTTATATCTACTGATTTTATTTCTTTCAATTTATTCTGATTAATTATTTTCAAATTGTTGAAGGAGTCGAAATTTTATAATTGTATTTCTTTGTAATTTTCTTGATTAATATTAAATTAAATGGAAAAACTACAACAAGCAAATATTTTATAATAAAGTTAAATAAAATTCCAGTAAAATGTTATGTCCACAATTTTCACAAAGAATATAACTTACTCCTAGGCATAGAAGCATTTAAAGATTTAAATATACAAATTGACTTTGTAAAAAATACAGGGAAAAGAAAGAAATTTACATAATTATCGAGAAATACTAAAACAAAATAATAATACTTAAATCAGAAATGAAAATTTAAATAATTTAGAAAAACAAAAATTAGAATTTGTTATATTAGCCCATAATAATATAAAAAAAAAACACTCTATTACAAAGTTAACCCTTAACGAAACATTGTTTGAAAAACATGACAAAATTACTCCCCTCATAAATGAAGAATTAATCCAACAATATAAAGACGAACGAACGAAGTTGTTTGAAATCACTAAAACAAAAATTGAAACAAAAAAGTAAAAACGTCATAAAGAAAACTATAACCCCTTACAGATACCAAGAGAAATGTCTGTTAAAAAGAATCCTAGATTATTAAAGAAATTTAGAAACCCATTGTATGAGAGAATAAAAATAAGAAAATACGACTCAACATTAGGAAAAGTAAAAATAAAAAATCAACTAGGTATGAAAAACATTCGAATAAATAGCCTAAAACAACAAAACGTTTCAGATGCGTAGCTCAATTGATAAATATCTCACAAGATAATGGATTCTATCTGGCCGATTTAGGACAATGTAAATTAAAACCCTCAGAATAAATTATATATTTCAATTATAATATTACCCCCATATATTGAGAATTCATAAAAGTATCGAAATTAAAATCTATTCTATTAGAACAAATCTCTAATCAAAAGACATTATTCCAAAACTATATAAATATAATAACTTATATTCATAATGAATTAGAAAATTAAATCCAAAAATTTTTAATAAACGAGGAAAACGCAGTTTAATAAACGGAATAGGTAGTATCATAAAATCTATTTCTGGCAACTTAGACGCCTCCGACGGAGAACGAAATGACAGACTTTTTGAACAAATAAATAAAAACGAACAGATACTACAGACACAAAATGACCAAAACATAAAAATAAACAGACATGATTGACAAATTTAATGAACAAATAAAGAATCTTGAAAGTAACGAAAATCAATTACAAATTCAACTAAATGACATACAAATTATTATAATAAAAAACGTTGATTGGCAAATCAAGATAGATATTGATAACAAATTCCAAAAATTAATATTTCTTTTACAAAATATGAACGATTTGTGCAAACAGAACGAAGTCAGCCTAACATTCTATAGCCCATTTTAGTTGAATAACGGAATACTTTTTCCTTTTCTCTCTCTCTCAACAGCGAATGCGAAAGAGAGATGACACGCGTTTCATATGTCTTGACCGGTTTTCGCGGGTAATGACAACGCGCTTGATTTCTTTGTTCTTTATATATAATATTTTTGATAGTGTAACATTTATTTGATTTTTAAAACATATTCAATTTTGAAAAAATATTCTTTCGTTTGATAAACAAAAAAGGAAGTAATAAATAAATATAATACCGAAGACAACGAAGGAGCAAAACCATCTTGATTATTTTCAATTTTACCTTGTCGCACGCTACAATTAGAAGGCATAGTTTTTATAAAAATAAGGTAAAAATTAATAAATTTTTAAGTATAAATAAAAACGAATTAAAAGAGAATGATAAAATGTAGTTAGGCAAAATAACATACAAAAATGTATTGTAAGAACTATAATTACACACACTGACTTTTTATTAAATTGCAATAAATACTGCTTAAGTTTTCCATTTCCGTCTGTGCATTAATGTTGTATTTTTATTCGGCTTTATATATAGCATCTCTATAGTTAAATCTTATATTTAAAAAAAAATTTCCCATTCTTTTTCAATATTTTTGTGTTGTCGAAACCGAACTGATGGTTGTTAGTTCTTGAGTGTTCCACTAAAGCACATTCTATAGTTTTTTTTATTTTGTTTTCACAATTTTTTTTTGTTCTGCTAATCTAATCTTTAAATATATTTTTGGTTGGCCTGTACACTGTTGTCGCATTATGACCACGGCATTTTATAAATTAAGTTAGAATTAAATTCTTTTTTAGTTTTATCTTTGATTTTACTATATACATCATTAATTGTTTTATATTATTTGTAAGCTATGGTTAGCTCACATTTTTCTTTAAATACTTTTATTTTAGGAGTTGAACGTTGAATATATGGCATAGATATGCATTTTATTTCACTTTTGTTATTTCTTATGTCAATGGACTCTCCTCTTGTATCATTTAGTGGAGATAGCGTTATCATTGTTGTAAGACGTCTAGAAACGAAATTTGATCGTTGATTCCTAATTCTGACGTAAATTGTATATATTTATGAAAACTATTGAAAACATTTTCTACTAATTTAATTTTATTAGCAGGTACAATTGTTGTACCAAATTTCTAAAAATTCAAAAAACTCTTTCTGAGATATATTGGTTTTTAAACTAATGATGTTCCACTTTAATTTTATAACTTCTAATATTAATTCTATTAGACATAAAAACTTTTGACTAAAGACCAACAACTCATTGTGATTGTATGAGCCATAATAGCTCTAAACATATGTCTACTAACATAACTATACCAATTTGTATCCCAATATAAATCTTAAATACTTATTCCTTATATCAATTTACCCCCATCCCAGTTTATAAAAATGATTCCCTCGTTATGCTTAATAAAAAAATTACCCAGATAATGAAAATAAGTATGTTACTCATAACTGTAAATAAATAATGTATATTATAGTAGTAGTCGATATATTAAAATAAATAAATGTATTATGAATATTGTAAGTAATCAAAAGAACGATGGTTGTTCATCTCATGATATAAAATTAGAAAATACTTGGGAACAGATAGAAATTACAAACGACTTAACAATTATACGTCCCACAGAACAACAAATTCATATTAATTGTCAAACAAATATTGTGAATAAAAATATACAAGGAGTATATAAATTTAAACTAACAGACGGATGTAGAATAAACTACATAAAATTTAATTATGAAATAATACTTCTTTTCGGAATTCAGTCAGTTTTTTATTTTTTATTATTACGTCAACGTTTCGGCCAACTCTTTAGCCTTCATCAGGACACTATTATAAAATTAATTAACAATTATAAAAATAATTAATATAAAATATAAATTACTTACAATAATAATATTTAAAAAATAACATTATCCAAAAAATTATAAATAATGATAGAAATAATTAAATATTTATAAATATATATATTTTTAAAAAGTCAAAAAATTATATTTGTTAAAATATTATAAAACAATATTTAAAAAAATGAAGAAGACTACTTTGAAAAAATAAATAATTTAATTTTGAAGAATAATAGCTTGATCAAAGAAAATTAATTAATTAATTTTGAAATAATTTTTTAATTAATTATTTAAAAAAAATTAAAATATGAGTATATGTAGAATTTAATTTTTCAATATCAGATCTATTGTTAACATGGTTTATATCATTTTTTATATACAGCATTTCCAAAAATAAACGTTTTTTTAAATTTTTTTCTGTATCAAGAATTTTAACATTTTCAAAATCAAAAATATGGTCATTAGATATAGAATGCTGTGCTAAAGCACAATTACTATTATTATTAATAGAAGTTTTTAAAGAATTTCGACGATGTTCTAACATTCTAGTTTTAACATAGCGTTTAGTTTGGCCAGTATAACAACTTGAACAATTTTTACACTTGACTTTATAAATTACATTTGATCTATACAAAATATCAATTTTATCTTTCAATTTGCTATATAATAAATTAATAGTTTTACCTTTTTTAAAAGCAACTTCTATTTTAATTTTAGATTGTAATAGTTTTTTTAAATTATTTGATAAACCTGGCATGTATGATAAACTAAAATATATTTGATTTTTATTTGGATTATTCAGTATTAATTTTATTTTTATAAGATTGGTTGTAAATGATTTTATTAATTATATGTTTAGGAAAATTATTTAAAAATAAAATATTTTTAACTTTATTTAATGATTCATTTAAATATTTTTTAGATGATAGTAAAATGGCTCTATTTTTTAAATTAATTGCAAAATTGATAAGTTGACATTTTGGGTGTTCTGATTTATAATTAATATATCTTGTTCTTGATGATGGCTTCCTAAACCATTTATAACTCAAAGTGTTATCATTATTGTGAACTAGAAGAACATCTAAAAAAGGAATTTCATTATTTGTTTCTAATTCGATCGTAAACTGTAAATTTTTATTGTAATTATTAAAATATTGTAAAATATTATTAGTTTCAGTGGAAGGAATGGAACAAATAATATCATCAACATATTTTTTTAAGAACTGTATATGAAAAGGTAAAGTAGGAATAATCGATCCATTACTAAATTTGCTACAGCAGGTGAAAAACTAGACCCCATTGCTACACCCATTTTTTAAAAAACAGTCGAAATAAAAATTTATATCTTTTTAAATTTAATATTATTCAAGAAAATTACAAAGATATACAATTATAAAATTTCGACTCCTTCAACAATTTGAAAATAATGAATCAGAATAAATTGAAAGAAATAAAATCAGTAGATATAAAAACCGAAAATGTTCCACAAATAAAAGAATTACAAATAAATAATAACCATCATTCTTATATATTATATTGTATTATTGTAATTATTGTATTGTTTATGATATGTTACAAATTTAAGAATAAATGTAAAAACCTATTGAAATCAAAAAAGAATGTATTAAATACTAAATTAAGTAATTTAGAGACAATGGAATAACACCTTACAAGTATTGTAAAATTTTAGAAGGGAGGAATTATGTAAAGCCTTGAAAGTATTTCACAAACATTGTAAGTTGTGACTTGCTGCATATATATATATATATATATATATATATATATATATATATATATATATATATATATATATATATATATATATATATATATGTAACGTGCCGTAGACGTAAAATAATACACACATATACCAACAATGTTCTTTATTCTAATCCCTTCTACAAGATCTATCAGTACACTACCAAAGCTAAACTCTAACTAGTTCATACGCGTCTATCCACTCCGCCAGTCCCATGACGTGTTGTCCCGCGCCCGCTTCTGCGCACTTAGCCTGGTCATCTGCGCACTCAGCGCGGTAGACGCGCTACATATATATATATATATATATATATATATATATATATATATATATATATATATATATATATATATATATATATTTATATATATGGCTCCATGAGAAAATATTGCATATGTATTTAGCTTAGTTTATATATTATAAAATGTTGTACGGTTCATGTTTGACCCGTTTTCTGCAGTTATGAAGTAGTCAAAATAAATTTTGTTTATTGATTCGGATGTAGAATTTTATGCTTTACAACATTTATTTGAAACATTTTTTCCTAAAATAATTAGGGAAGCAATGCGCACGGAAAAACTGATTTTGAGTCTTGTGCATGCTGCGATAGAGAACGGACGTGTTTTATTCGAGCTCTGTAGTTGCTATTTGACGGTTTTTTGTGATTTGGGGAGTACGCTCGCTGGGGCGAAGTCTCTGTGGGGCTTAGTGACTGTGTGAAAGAGACAAGAGTGAGTGCGTAGTTTTCCTGTGTGTTTTTTTAGGGTTTTCGGGCCGTAGCGGGCTTTTCCGGGACGGTAGTGGAAGGTGTTTTCACCGACCGGGAAATTCCCAGGGTTTTCGGTTGCACGGCGGTTTTGGGGCAAACCGGTGAGTAACGCTTGTGTGCCACGTTGGGAAAATTAGATTTTTGGAAGTGGATTTTTCCAGGGTTCTGCTCGGAAAATCGGGGATTTTTCGAGCGGCGGCGCCGATCTAGGGTGAGAGGCGTCGAGTAGGGGAATAAAAAGTTTGACCTCGGATTTTCCGGGTTTCTACCCGAATTTTTCGGGGTTTTTCCGGGGGGGTTAGGTACCGGGGAATCCGGAGAAGGGTTTCCCGAGGAGAAATTTTTGGGTGCCATTTTCTCGGCTCCCAGAGCTCCCATGAGAGAGGGATTTTCTCCGGGGCACCTTCCGAGGGTCCTTGGAGGTAGTGTGGGAGTGTGGGGTTGGTTTGGCTAGGTGCCCATCTTCAATGGGTACCAAGGAAGTGGGGGTGGCGTTAGAGGGGGTTAGGGCCCCTCAGGCCACAGTAGATACTCCTTCCGGTGTTGACAGCGACGTGGAGTCGGTGGTGGGAATGGAGCTAGGGCCGGAGCTTAGCTCAGCAGGGAAGAGGAAGAGGAGGGTAGTGTCCGTCGGGGAAAAAGAGGCGGATTACCTGAAGGAATACAGGAAACTAGGGACAAAGATGCTGGAGAGATTTGAAGGAAGTAAAACGTCGCGGAAGGACTTCGAGTTCCTGGCGGCGACGTTGAGGGAGATGGAGGCGGTGTTCCTCGAAGTGTTGGTGGAGGGAGAGAGGAACAAGGGTAGGCTCCAGGAGCAGGATAGGTTTATTGGCATTATAGAAGGATATGAGAGGGAGGCGAGGCAAAGCAGGGAGGAGGTGGCTAAAACCATCTCTCAGGTGACGTCGGTCAAGGGGGCTAAGCCTGCGGAGCAGGGTAAGCGGCAGCCGGCTGCCAGCTACGCGGTAGTGGTTAGGGCGGAGGGTGAGAAAATGACGGCGGATGCAGTTAAGGAAAAGGTGATGAGGGAATGCCGGAAGGAGGTGGGTAGTGTTAAAGTAAGCGCTGTGCGGAGGGTAAGGGATGGGGTAACCATAGTAACTACCAACGAGGAGGATCTTTGGAAGATAAAGGGGTGTAAAAAGTTCAAGGAGGTGGGACTTAAACTCGACGACCCAAAGAAGGTAGGACCGAAGGTCATGATATTCGACGTGCCCGAGTATCTGTGTGACGCGGAGGTAAGGGCGGAGCTTTATGGGAACAATTTGAGAGACGTACTCGGAGAGGCAGAGTTCAAGGAAAGGGTTAGGAGCATAAGCAGGAACAAGGGGATAATAATTATGGAGGTGCCTTTTAAGGCAAAGGAGGCGATGATTGAGCGGATGCTTGTTGGGCGACTCCAGCCCCTGTTGGACGGACTCAGTGGTCACCAGTACGGTTTCCGTCGAGGTAGGTCGACCGAAGACGCGTGGGCAGAGGTCAAGCGTGTAGTCGGAGAATCTGCATGTAAGTACGTATTAGGAGTTTTTGTAGATTTTAAGGGAGCTTTTGATAATTTGCTGTGGGGTAGAATACTAACGAGGTTGCATGATATCGGGTGTGAAGAGACTGGTCTCTGGGCTAGTTTCTTCGCGAACCGAAGGGTATGTGTTACGGGTAGAGTAGGGGTTGCATGGAGGGACGTAGAGCGGGGTTGCCCGCAGGGCTCCGTCAGTGGCCCAGTTTTCTGGAACCTCTGTATGGATGTCCTGTTGTGGCGCCTCGCTGGGGTAGGCGGCAAGTTCGTGGCCTATGCAGATGCCTTGTTCCTTCTTGTGGAGGGTGGAAGCCGGCTCGAGCTGGAGCGCCGCTGTCTGGAGCTCGTTTGCGAGTGGGGGCAGTGGGCAGGGGTTGCGGTTTCGGTCTCGATGTAGGTGACCATGCTCTTGAAGGGCAGGTTGTCTGCAAATAGGCCACCTGTGGTCAGAACTGCCGGAGTTAGTTTACGCCATGTGTCAAGGGTTAAGTATTTCGGGGTAGAAGTAGGGGAGAGGATGAACTTCAGGCTTCACCTGGAGGGAATGCATGCTAAACTCGGTCGAATCGTGGGGATGATTCGCCGAGTACTGCGGAAGGAGTGGGGACTGGGCCGGCGAGCATGTAGAATCATCTTCAAGGGGTTGTTTCAGGCGTGCGTGCTGTATGGGGCGAGTGTGTGGCACGAAGTTCTTCAGTTCCAGTACGGGAGGGATCTGATGAACAAGTGCGAGCGGGTGGCGCTATATGCATGTGTTAGGGTGTGTAGAACCGTTTCGACCGAAGCGATGCAAGTCATCATGGGGAAATTCCCTGGTGGCTGGAGGCGAAACGTAGAGCGGGGTACTATAAGTACAAGCGGGGCGAGAGAATGGGAAACCATGACCTTGTCACAGATGGGAATGTTGCTGGCCTGTCCCCTGGACAGACCAAGACATTGTTGGGGAACCGAGCGACTGAAGTTTGGCAAGACAGGTGGGACCGTTCGGAGAAGGGTAGGGTGACCTACTCCTTCATCCCGGACGTGACCTTTGCAGCAAGAACGAAGTGGTTCGACTCCAGTTTTAGACTGAACTTTCTGCTGACTGGACATGGTAGTATGAATGGTTTCTTACATCCGATGGGATTAGCGGAAGATGATGCATGCGCATGCACCGGAGGTCGGGAGACCTGGGAGCATGTTTTGGTGAGTGCCCGCTTTACGCGGACATTCGGGATCTGCATGCTTTGGGAGTAGTTAGGCAAGGGGGAGGGCAACACGTCGCGGGGATGTTGGGTAGCGAGGCGTGCTACAGGGAGGGAGAGGCTTTCGCGCGCGAATCCTTTGGGCGGCGGGCAACGGCGGCGGATATACGCGGGGTGAGAAGGGGTGTGAATGGTGACGGCTGAAGAAGTGGTGCTAATGCACAAGGCTGTGGCGCAGGTAGAGGACGCGGTGTGGGTTCGTGGCAACCTGCTCTGCTGAATCTCGGGCATGGCAACCCCGCGCCTTCCGAGCCACGGACGAGGGGTGGGTTGACCAGTCAGCCCACTCTTGGGAGAGTTGGCGCCTTCCACGTACTCGTAGCTGACGCAGGGGTAGTGGTTACGCTGTTGGGGAGTTGCAACCCCACGTCCCCAGCTACGCAGGGAGCAGTGAGACACCACTGTCGGGCGCTATGTGCGGCTGATTGTGGTGTCGAGCTGTTTGAGATGTGGCGGCCTCACGTTCCCGAGCTACGCACGAGGAGGGACACTAGGGGTGGGGACGCGCTCTATGCGGACCCGACCCAGGGAGAACTCTGGGCGTGGCAACCCCACGTCTCCAGCTACGCAGGGAGCAGGGAGACATCACTGTCAGGCGCTGTGTGCGGCTGCTGGTGGTGTCGAACTGTTTGAGATGTGGCGGTCTCACGTTCCCGAAGTAACGTAAGAGGCAGTCGGGTATCGTTTCGTCCCCGCGGACAGCATCAGGCTGTTACGGTATAGTGGCCATCCCCTAGCCACGCAGGGGATGAGGAACTCCTATCGCTTGCGGTAGGGAGGGATCTCATCAGGTGTAGCGAACCCGCGACCCCAAGCTAATAGGCCGGAGAGGCGGAGGTGCAAGACCTGCCGGCACCCGACCTGAGGTTATCTGGTAGCACGGTGATTGATTCCAGCCGCGGGGGTGAGTAATCGCCCTCGGATCAATCATGGGTTTGGAAACAAAGGTGCGGGTATGTGGTTGAATGCCTATGCAGGCTAGATGTCGGTAACGGCATCGACGGGTTAGCAGCGTACTGCTCGGGTACTGGCCCGCATAGTCAGTAGGGATTTAGATAGGTCCCCTCTCATCAGAGAGGCCGAGGGGCTTGCCCCCCAAAGCGTTCTGGTAGACATCGGCCGTATACCTGGTGTACGCTCAGATGTCGCGCTGATTGGGCGTATCCCAATCCCGAGCCCATGGGGGCCGTGGCGGATAGAGCCGCAAGGCAGGTGCCGCCACGTAAAAATATAAGACACACTCACTCCTTGAGGGTGGGGTGATTCTTATGTACATCGTCTACAGAGTCTTGTGCGAACTGTGATAGCAGACGGACGTGTTGTTATTTCTCTCGTTGTCATTCTGACAGTTTGTTTAGATTTGGGGCGTACGCTCGTGGTGGCAGAGCTCCTGTGGGGCGAAGCACCGTTGGGTTTTATTTTCATTTCGCGATTGTGGGTGTGTTTGTGGTTAGTTTTCCGCGGGGTTTTCGCGAGGATGGTGCTTAGGCCGACCTGGAGGTTTTCCGGTGGAAACCGGGAAAATTCGGAAAAGTCTTTGCTTGGTTTAGGGATTTCGGGTGCGCGGATACATTTCCCTAGCCCCTAGCAGTTGTCACGTGCGCCGGTGAGTGGAGGAGTGAGTGGAGGAGTGAGTGGAGGAGCAAGTTGTGGAGTGTTTGGGAGAACAGTCGGGGTAAGTGATGTTGGGCAGAGGAGTGGAAGGCAAGAGCAGCTGGTAGGGCGTAAGACGTATGCATTGGTGGTGAAGCCGATATCGGGGCAAATGGAAGCCAGGCTGTGAAAGACAAGGAGATGGAGGTGGTGCAGCCTGTGCTGAAGAATGTGAGGGTAAATGCAGTGAGAAAGATACGGGCGGGTGGTATCGCTATTGAGGCGGCAAGCTCAGCGGAGAGGGATGCCTTGAAAGCGTGTGCGGAGTTTGCAAAGGCAGGCTTGAGTGTAAATGAGCCCGCATCGGTCCAACGGCCATCATTTATGATGTGCCTAAGGACATGACGACGGTGGATCTTCTCGGGGAGCTGTTTGGAAAGAACCTGCGGAATGTCTGTTCGGAGGCTGAATTCAATGAGATAGTGAGGGTGGTGACCCGGGGCGGAAGGAGAGGAGCAAATGTAGACAATGTGGTAGTGGAAATGAGTGAGAGAATGCGAGCATACATGGTGAGGAGTGGGAGGATGTATGCCTATTTTCAGGCATACAAAATCCGGGAATTTGAGGCAGTGCAGCGGTGTTATGGCTGTGCTGGCTTCGGGCACCGGCTGAATGAGTGCCAAGTAGGGGGACGACTGTGCAGGAGGTGTGGTGCGAAAGGGAATTTGGCGGCGGCGTGTACGGCACCGGTTGAATGCAGGATCTGCAAACTGCGGGGGAAGGAGGCAGGGCACAGTATCATGAATGAGGCGTGTCCAGAGTACGTGAGAGCGTTGGAAAGAATGAGGGCAATCTTCAATGGATAGCCGCCAGTGTGTAAGGATGCTTCAGCTGAACTGTCAGAGAGCATATGGGGTCATGCTAGACGTCGGAGAATGCATGGTGACAGAACGGGTGACTGTAGCTATGCTGCAGGAGCCATATGTATGCATGGATTGGTGAGAGGAATTCCGGCAGGCATGAGAGTGATTGCGTGTGAAAGAGATGCGAATGCGTCTGTGGTTATAAATGGAGATGTAGAAGCAATGTTGGTAAGAGAGCATACGAATGAGCATGGAGTGTGTGCATGGGTGAAAGCAGCGTTTGGAGAAATGTATGTGGTGTCCTTGTATTGTCAGTTTGGATTGGATGTGGCTCCCTTTTTGGAGTATGTGGAGAGAGTGCTTGAGATGGCGAATGGAAAAACCGTGGTGCTTGGGATGGACGCGAATGCGGTGTCACCTTTGTGGCACAGTAAGATTGGAAACAGGTACAGAGAGAGTGAGGAGCGTGGAATGGTGTTTGAGGATTTTATCCTGCAAACAGGTATGGATGTGTTGAATGAGCCCAGCGAGTTCTACACTTTCCATACTGTGAATGGGGCTAGTGATATCGACGTAACGTGTGTAAAAGGAGGGAATCGGTTAGAATGGATGTGGGAGGTGAAGCCAGGGTGGAGTGTTAGCGATCACAATGCTATTAGCATAGCGGACTGGGTGGAATTTGTGAGATGTCTGCAGTACGAATGTAATCCCAGTGAGTTCGACGGGTTCAGGGTTAGGCAGGCAGATGAACAAGTTGAATGGCTGAATGAAAAAGTGTCTGGTGTGTGTAAGAAAGTCCTGCGAAGAGCGAGCGAGCGAGTGGCAAGGAATAGCTGGTGGACGGAGGACCTCAGTAGCAAGAGGAGAGAGGTACGACAGCTGAGACGTGGATACCAGAGGGCGAGCCGTAGGAACAGGGAGGAGGCGGAGGGACTGCGTGCTAGGTATCGAGCGTTGGAGGTCGAGTACACGAAGCTGCTGAGGGTGACGAAGTTGAATAATTGGAGAGAATTTGTGAGAGTGAAAGGAAACGAGAACCCATGGGGAGAGGTGTACAGAGCCTGTCGTGGTAGGAAAGGGTGGGGGGACGTCCTGACGATGATGAGAAGTTGCGAGCACTTGGCGTGAAAGCGTCGAGATGCTCATGGAGGAGTTCTTTCCGGCAGGGGAGGTGCCTGTACACAACGAGGTAGAACCCGTGATGAATGCTGATTAATTTAGTGAAGATGAGGTAGGGATGGCTGTGATGAGGATGAAGATGAAAAAGGCGGCGGGGTTGGACGGTTTCAACCCGGAGATGTTTGATGTGTGTGGTGGGCAATTCCGGAGTTTGTAACGGTGGTGTTCAACACGTGCATGAAAGAGAGGTATGTACCGGACGTATGGAAGAGAGCGCGTGTATGTGTATTGCTGAAGTCTGTGGAGAAGCCTAGATCTAGCCCTAGATCATACAGGCCTATCTGCTTACTTCCAGTGATGGGGAAACTGCTGGAGAGACTGTTGGTGAATCGGTTGAGTGAAAGGATCGAGGGAACGCAGAATGAAAGACAGTACGAATTTTGTCGTGGGAAATCTACAGAGGACGCATGGGTGGAAGCGAGGCGCGTGGTGAGGGAAGCAAGGAGTAAGTATCTGCTGGGTGTGTTTGTAGATTTCAAGGGGGCGTTCGACAATCTAAGCTGGGAGAGTATACTAAGAAAGCTTGAGAGTGTGAACTGTAGAGAGATTTGCGTGTGGCGTAGCTATTTTAACAACCGCAGAGTGTGTATCCAAGGGGCGTTTGATGAAGTATGGAAGAATGTTGAAAGAGGATGTCCGCAAGGATCTGTATGTGGGCCGGTTCTGTGGAATTTGGTGATGGATGATTTGCTGAATGAGTTACGTGATACAGCGAATGAATGTGTGGCGTATGCGGATGATCTGCTGTTGCTAGTCCACGGCAATAGTAGAGCGGAGATGAAGCGGAAGACGGTGAATGTGATGGAGAGAGTAGTTCGCTGGGGAATGAATGTAGGAGAAAACGTGTATGAAAGGAAGATTGTCTGGAAGAAGGGAGTCGAGTGTGAGGGTGAATGGAAACAGGGTGAGGTATGTCCAAAGTACCAAGTACTTGGGCATAACCGTGGGGGAGAGGATGGATGTGAAACCGTATCTGCGTGAGCTCCGTAAGAAAGTGGTTAGTGTGACTGGGTGTCTGAGGCGAGTGATGCGAAAGGAATGGGGCTTACGTAGAAGAGCGGTAAGAATGGTTTATAGAGGTGTGTTTGTTGCATGCGTGACATATGCAGCTGGAGCGTGGTATGATGTGATGAAGTATGCGTATGCGAGGGACGCCATTTTGCGGTGTCAGCGTGTGGTGTTGTATGCGTGTATATTTGTGTGCCGTACAGTCTCGACGGATGCGATATGTGTGTTGATGGGAGTACGTCCGTGGGAGCTTGAAGTGCTTGCGTGTGGTGTGAGGTACAAGCTGAGACGGGGCCTGCCGATGGATGAGGATATGGATGTGATCACGAATGAGGAAGTTGCTGGTGGGAGTATGAAAAGCTGTATGAAACTGTTGAATGAAGGATGATATCGGCGCACCAGCGTAGATGGGATGTAAGCACGAAAGGGAGAGTGACGTATGAGTTTGTGAGAAGTGTGACGTTTGCGTGTGAGAACGAATGGTTCGTGCCCGGATGGGGAATGAGCTTCCTCATCACAGGGCACGGAAGCCTGAATGCGTATCTGCACCAACGAGGATTGTCTGATAGAAGTGAATGTGTATGCGGACATGCAGAAGAGACGTGGAGGCATGTGTTGCTGGAATGTGAGTTGTACGAGAGTGTGAGAGAGTGGAATCTGTGGTCTGTAGAGAGGACATGAAAGCGAGGCGAATGGGACGTAAGCAGATTAGTTACTGAAAGAGGAAGCTTTGAATGTGTGAAAGAATGTGCTACCAGAATGTTTGAGGTGAGGAAGGATCTGCTACGTAGGGTGGATGAAGGGGGAGGGGATGAGTAGGGCATAGTAGGGCGCACGAAACTGGGGCGCAGGTGGAGGATGCAGACTTCTGCTGAATCTCGAGTATGGCGACCCCGCGTCATCCGAGCCACGGACGAGGGATGGACTGGGGTTGGGATGGCCTAGCCGGACCAATGTTAGTTCATTCTTGGGAAAACCGGCGCCTCCCACGTACTCGTAGCTAACGCAGGGGCAGTTGGTTCTGTCTGAGTCGTGCTTCGTGGAGACGCAGGTGGGACTTGCTGTTGAGTGTGGCGAACTCACGTCTCCAAGCTACGCAGGAGGAGGGACACCTGGGGAGGGGACGCGCTCTATGCGGACTCGGCCTGGGGCGAACTTTGGGTGTGGCAACCCCACGTCTCCAGCTACGTAGGGAGCAGTGAGACATCACTGTCAGGCGCTGTGTGCGGCTGCTGGGGGTGTCGAGCTGTTTGAGATGTGGCGGTCTCACGTTCCCAAACTACGCAGGAGAAGGGGCACTTGGAGAGGCGATGCGCTCTATGCGAATCCGATCCCTGGAGAACTCTGGGTATAGCAACCCCACGTTTCCAGCTACGTAGGGAGCAGTGAGACATCACTGTCAGGCGCTATGTGCGGCTGCTGGTGGTGTCGAGCTGTTTGAGATGTGGCGGTCTCACGTTCCCGAGCTACGCAGGAGGAGGGACACTTGGGGAGGAGACGCGCTCTATGCGAATCCGACCCGGGGAGAACTCTGGGTATAGCAACCCCACGTCTCCAGCTGCGTAGGGAGCAGTGAGACATCACTGTCAGGCGCTGTGTGCGGCTGCTGGGGGTGTCGAGCTGTTTGAGATGTGGCGGTCTCACGTTCCCGAGCTACGCAGGAGAAGGGGCACTTGGAGAGGGGACGCGCTCTATGCGGATCCGATACCTGGAGAACACTGGGTATACCAACCCCACGTTTCCAGCTACGTAGGGAGTAGTGAGACATCACTGTCAGGCGCTGTGTGCGGCTGCTGGTGGTGTCGAGCTGTTTGAGATGTGGAGGTCTCACGTTCCCGAGCTACGCAGGAGGAGGGACACTTGGGGAAGGGACGCGCTCTATGCGGATACGACCCGGGGAGAACTCTGGGTATGGTAACCCCACGTCTCCAGCTACGTAGGGAGCAGTGAGACATCACTGTCAGGCGCTGTGTGCGGCTGCTGGTGGTGTCGAGCTGTTTGAGATGTGGCGATCTCACGTTCCCGAGCTAACGTAAGGGGCAGTCGGGTGTCGTTTCGTCTAGGCGGACGGCATCAGGCTGTTACGGTATGGTGGCCGTACGTCTCCTAGCCACGCAGAGAATGAGGAACTCCTATCACCTGCGGTAGGGAGGGATCTCATCGGGTGTAGCGAACCCGCGTCCTCAAGCTAATAGGCCGGAGAGGAGGAGGTGCAAGACCTGCCGGCACCCGAGCAGAGGTTATCTGGTAGCACGGGGATTGACTCCGGCCCCGGGGGTGAGTAATCGCCCTCGGATCAATCATGGGTTTGGAAACAAAGGTGCGGGTATGTGGTTGAAAGCCTATGCAGGCTAGATGTCGGTAACGGCATCGACGGGTGAGCAGCGTACTGCTCGGGTACTGGCCCGGTCAGTAGGGATTTAGATAGGTCCCCTCCGACCAGAGAGGCCGAGGGGCTTGCCCCCCAAACATTCTGGTAGACATCGGTCGTATACTTGGTGTACGCTCAGATGTCGCGCTGATTGGGCGTATCCCAATCCCGAGCCCATGGGGGCCGTGGCGGATAGAGCCGCAAGGCAGGTGCCGCCACGTTAAACTATAAGACACACTCACTCCTTGAGGGTAGGGTGCATCTTATGTACATCGTCTACAGCGGATATAAAATTGTTAAGAATTTTAATATTTCTATCGTATGAAGGAATAATTTCTGATAGATTTTTAAGTTCTGATAACGTTGTAGTAGCCATTATTAAATTTGAATTATTTAATCTACTTATTTTTTATTTATTTTTATTTATTGAATTTGGCATACAAGTATACAAGTATATACATACGTTTAGCCGTGTCATATTACATATTTGAAATTTGTTTTTTTTTTAATAAGGAGAGGCCTTATTTATTTAATACAAATTTTTTTAGATGAAACATGGTACATAGTTATTAATAAAATTTCAATAAAAAAATAAGTTACACACAGACTATTTTACAAAAATAAAATCAATATCTAAGAAGGCGCCTCTTTAAAACATGCGAAAACCAAAAAAACATACATTATTACAAAAAATTAGAATCGGTTAGATCACAATCAAGAAATTCTTGAATAGTGTAGAAGCTACGACATATTAGAAAATTCTTTATAACTTCTCTGACAACAAATGATAGATTTTGAACAGCATTAGATAATTTATTATACAAAATAACACAATTATATAACGCACCAGATTTAAATTTTTCGAGCTTGTGCTGAGGTATAACACACATATTACAGTTTCTTGTATTGTATGAAAGATAATCATGAGAATAAACAAAACAATTTGTATTGTTTTGTTTATTCTCAGTTGGTCTCAACGAATTTATCTTTATATTATTGATTTGAGTATATTCGACTTCTGAATCTGAGTTTGAATTTAGATATTCTGATTCTGATGAACTACTACTATTCATTAATTTGTGTGTTGAGACTGTGCCGGTCTCTCGATACTTTTATTACTAGTCTTTGCTAGAAGTAGCCCTTTGTGTAATAATTTTATAAATTTGTTAGTTAATATAAATAACTTACAATGGTAGTAATAATACAATTGTGGATAGATGCGTTACGGACATCACCGGGTTCTTGTCTTCTTCTTGTCTTCTTGTGATTCTTCAGGAGGACAGCAGATGTTTTCGGACGACGTGGACCAGTTGCGGAACAGCAAGTTTTTCTCGTACGAGGAGGACGTGATCTCGTAATGGAACAGCAAGTTGTCGATCTGGTGTTTTCTCTTAAAGATGGGCCGTGGTTAGGCCTTGATGGGCTTAGGTTGAAGCCGGTTATTTATTGGTTTATTCAGAGTAAAGAATTAAAATTCACCACATAATAGATTTTTGTGTTTCTCTGAATTAAACCAGGACTGCGCCAATTAAATATTGTTTTATTTAATATTTAATAAAAAAAAAATCTTTATTAATTTTTTGTTGCACTACAATGACATGTACGTGTGCATTCAAGAAGTTACAAGAGCAAGTGAAGAACCTTATCTTATGAGACGTGCTATTTATCCTATTTCTAACATGATGGAAAACTACTGGGTGTTTGGCTGATGCAGCAAGTCACAACTTACAATGTTTGTGAAATACTTTCAAGGCCTTATATAATATATATATATATATATATATATATATATATATATATATATATATATATATATATATATATATAAATTAACTTTCAATTAGTAACAAGTCGCTTTTTAAAAAGTTAATTATTTCAATAAACAATTATTTATGTCTTTACAGTATGAGTTCTGAATCTAGACTAACTTAATCTTAACATTTCTATCTAAGCAAGACTATGCTACGTGACATTTAGTAGTCAGCAACTAGCGTGACAATATAATATAAATGTTTATGTCATCAAAATGTGGCACAATAACTCCTCCACCCTTAGAAGGAGGCACCCTCTGGAAGTTGGACCTCGGTGTCTTCGGTTTTCTTTGTTGAATTCCGGTTGATTATTTTTGTTCGTAGTCTTTGCAGTATTATATAGAATATAATAATTGCAACTGCGATATATAGAAGTATTGTCCAAATACTAGGGATGTAAATATCGGTATTGATCATTTGGGTCGGTATTATTTGGTTCACCCTGATTTTGTCGAATTTCAGAGACGATAAGTTTATTGAAAAGTTTGAAATTTTATTATTTTCAAGTTTAAACTTTAATTTAGGCAGCAGCAGAGGTAATCCATGTGTTTTATCGAGAAATATTAATTTTTTATTTTTAAATATCACTTCACAATTATTATCACCTTTTATTAAATAGATGCCGGCTAATGATTTTACGCTGGTTCCTTTGGGACAATTTGTGGAGATTTTTTCTTCTTTAGGAAGAATAGCCAGATACTGGTTTATTTCAGGCAGCAATTCGAAGTGGGTTTCTTTTATGTCTAGTTTCGTGTAGTGACACTGGCTTGTGTGTTGTTTATCCAATATTTCTTCTTCGCATGTAGGGTTGATGTGGGCATGGAACTTGTTGGGGCACTGATATATTCTACTCCGAATACACATGTCGCTTAGAGAAATAATATCTTTATTTGTTTTTAAAACGTACTTTGAATCTGGGATAATTGTAACAAATTCTGATCCGTATTTAGTTGGAGTTGAGATTAAATGATAAAGGTCGAAATTAATTTCAAAATTATTAGGAATGGAAATAAAGTAGATTATTTGTGAGGATCAATTTTACAATTAACTTTTAACAATTCCTCGTATTCTAAGATACTTTCTAATTGAGGTTCAAATGATAATTGCATTTTATAATGGTCTGATATTTTCTGAATTTCTAATAATAATTTATCTGGTTGGATTATACTTGGATGCAGAGTTCTAAGTTTACAAAACGTTACAGAATTTTCTATATCTTGTAATATGTTCAGAATAGAGGTGTAGAGTATGATTAATTGATCGAAAATACCCTTTGCGTATAGAAAGTCTTCAACAAGCAATTTATTTATAATTCCGAATAATTGCATCATTTTGTTTTTAACAGATTTTCATTATGTTGTATATCTTTCAGAGTACTATTAAAGTTTTCTATAACTTGATTATTTACGGAATGCGATAATTTTAGTTGGTTTTCTAGTTTATTTTGATTTTATTCCAAGTCTGATACAATTTGATTATATCGTGTATCATCTTCAGCATCTAAATTTCCAGAATTGAATTTGAAAACGCTTCCTAATCCGTCTATAAGGCCTCTTTTCTTTCTTTTTGTTAAGGCAGTTGAGTGAAACCCATTGTTTATGATTTTATTATTAATAGTATTTTTAGTAAAATCTATGATTTTTACATAATTCCGGGATTCGTTAACGTAATATGAATTGTTTGAAATAATTGTTTTAAGATGACTATATTTTTCGTTTAAATTATTATACTGCTGGAAGAGCGGCTTCAAGTTGTAATAATGGACGAAGGTGTGAGTTGTTTTCTCGAGTTTTGCTGGGCCCAATTTAATAGGGAGTATTCCCAAGTTTTCAGCTATATTTTGGATAGTTGATCCGTTGCCGATCGCGAGCAACCTGGAAGAATTTTGAATTAGTAAGTTTTTTTCCTAGGACGTTTTACATTGGTCAAATGATTTTTTTGTGTTGTATTACCGTGTATTGGTTTTAGTTTCGCGGTTTTTAAGTTTTAGTCTATTGTTTTTAATAATTCGGGTTTGTATTTGTTTCTTGTTTTAGCCTGTTTTTGTTTGTTTTTGACGTGAATTTTATGGGGAATTTCCGGTAATTCTTCTCTAATTTCATTAAACTTTCCGATAATTTTTTATTTATTTTGGTCGATTTTATCTTTTATTGACTCATATAACAATTTTGTTTTACTTTTGTGATTTTCAATGTAATTATTTATTCATTGTTTTTCAATGTCTATATTAAAAGGACATTTTGTATCAAGGTGTCCGGATATAATTTCGGAGGGTTTTAGTGTTGTCACGGAATGTATTGTGTTATTATATGCTAGAAGAGCATAGTTTACTTTTATTTTAATAGGTTCTTTTTTATAAATTTCTTGATTATTAAATAATCTGACATGCTCAATTAGCGTGGAATGGAATCGTTCAATCATTCCATTCGATTCGGGATGTTGTGAACTGATAAAATGTATATGAATTTTATGAAGAGCTAGCAATTCTGTGACGATTGAATTTTTAAATAGTAATCCATTATCGGATATAATTTGGTCGGGGATTCCGTGATGAGTGAAATATTGTACTAATTTATTAGCAATTTCAATACCTTGACTTCAATTTAGCTTATATGCCTGTGCATATTTTGAAAAGGAGTCGATTATAGTGAGGAATTTGAGATTTTCTAAAGTAATGGTGTCGACATGTAATATTTCAAAAGGTTTAGAGGCGGTTGGTGTAATATTTAATTTTAGTTTAAGTGGTTTTCTGTCGTATTTAGTTACTAGACATAATTCGCATGAATTAATAAACGTTTGTATTGACTTACGTAGTTTAGGCCAGTAATAATTTCTTTTAATACGTGCTTCCGTGTCGTCGGTACCGCGATGGTTTGTTTTGCCTTCATGATTGCTACGAATAATTTATATTATTTCATCCTCGTCTATTACGTCAGTGAGAAATTGTATACATTTTACTAAATTTATTTCTGAATTTTTAAAGTGATTTTGCAGAACTGAACTTTAAGTGGTTTTCTGTCGTATTTAGTTACTAGACATAATTCGCATGAATTAATAAACGTTTGTATTGACTTACGTAGTTTAGGCCAGTAATAATTTCTTTTAATACGTGCTTCCGTGTCGTCGGTACCGCGATGGTTTGTTTTGCCTTCATGATTGCTACGAATAATTTATATTATTTCATCCTCGTCTATTACGTCAGTGAGAAATTGTATACATTTTACTAAATTTATTTCTGAATTTTTAAAGTGATTTTGCAGAACTGAACTAAAATTTTCATATAAGTCACATTCAAAATAAACGTGATATTTTACTCTGGGTGCTATGTATTCTTTAATAAAATTAATTATTTCTTTTTCGGAATTATTTTTCGAGATCTCGATCACAAACCGTTGTTTTGTATTTTGATGTAATTTTAAAATTATGGGTGGTTTAGGACTATGTTCAGTTTCTTTTATAATTATTTGATTCTTGCCATAATTGACTGGACATTCTATTATCGAAATGCCTACTATGGGATTTTCTTTATTCGAAGGGATTGTGTTATCACTGTCGCTAGACGTTTCGTCGTTGATGTTACTTTTATCGCCTATTTGTACGATTAAGGACTAATTATCTGTTTGTTCAACTTTTTGGTATCAAATTCTTTATTAAACTATTTCATATATTTTATAAATGGTATTTCATTATCAGAGTCGTTACGTTTAGTTCGAGTTTTTGCAAACTGGGCAATTTAAACACTGTGATAAGAATGTCGGTGTTGTTAAAAATTTACTGAAGCATTGTCTTTACTTCTGTCCATTTCAATTCGTCTAATCCACAACTGATTTTTGGTATAGAGAGATTTTTCATTTTATTTTTAATACAGAATGATTTTAAATTCAAGAGAGTGTAAAATACATCTTGATTAGTGGGCTTGTTATAATAGTGTTCTTTAGTAATTAAGTAAATAATATATCTAGATTTAGTTTTGAGATAGGCTAAAGAATAAAGTTGTGGGTTTTGGTTTTTTAATTTTTCTACATTGCCAAATTTGATTTTAAATTTTAAATTGTTCTGCGATGTGTAAATCTCTACTCACGCAGTGAGCTAGATTGTTAGTCTGTGGGGCGTCAAATAAGTTACCTTCTATTTCTAGTATATTGTCATTTGTAGATGTATTAGTCAGTTTAGTTTCCAAGTATTGTTGATATTGTGCTAATGGAGATTGTGATTCTGATTGCTTTAATGAATTTTGAATTTCTTAATTTTTTTTGAAAGGGATGCGACCTAATGCACCTGCATTTGTATTTAATTTACCTTTCTTATATATAATTTCGTAATCAAATTCCTCTAATTTTAGTCGCCATCGTATAAGTATTTACCTGCATTGTTTTACGGAAAAAAGCCATTGTAACGGTCTGTGGTCCGTATAATTTTGAATTTACGGCCGAAAATGTATGGTCTGAAATACTGAGTTGCCCAAACAATTGCCAAAAGTTCCTTTTCTATTGTGGAGTAGTTTATGTCAGAATCGTTCAATGTTCTACTTTATTACCTATGTCGCCTTGAGATAACACAGCTCCGATTGCAACGTTGCTATCATCACATGTTAGATTAAACTCCATAGAAAAATCGGGGTATTGTAAAAGCGGTTGATTAATTAAAAAATTTTTACATGTGTTAAAGCACTGTATGTAGTCAGGGTTGTTGATGTCTATAGTCGCGTCTTTTTTCAAACATTTGGTCAGAGGTTTAGTTATTTTTGCAAAATCTTTGATACATTTTCTGTAATATCCCAAAAGTCCTAAAAATCCTTTAATCTGTTTAGTAGTTTTAGGTATAGGGTAATTTTGAATAGCAATTATTTTATCTGGGTTGGGACGAACACCGTCCGGAGTTACGATATGTCCGAGATAGCTAATTTATTTATTTTTTTAATTATGATTTATCTAACTGAATTTTGAAATTGGATTGTCTGAGTCTATCGAATACTAGTTTTAAATTATTGAGATGTTCTTGTAAACTTGTGCTAAATATTATAATATCGTCTAAATAAACTAAGCAGATTTTATGAGTTAAACCTCGTAAAATGTTATCCATGACTCTCTGAAATGTTGCGGGCGCGTTTTTTAGTCCAAATGGCATACGTAAAAATTCGTAATGTCCATCGTCAGTATTGAAGGCTGTTTTTTGTATGTCACTTTCGTTCATCTCGATCTGATGGAAACCAGATGCGAGGTCGAGTGTCGTAAAGTATTGACATCGTCCTAATTTGTCTAAAAGGTCTGTTATATTCGGTAATGGGTATTTGTCTCCTACTGTCTTATCATTCAGTTTCCGGTAGTCTATTACAATTCGCCATTTCTTTTTACCAGAAGCATCGAGCTTCTGGGGGACAACCCAGATGGGGCTTGACCACGGCGAGTTAGATGGATGAATAATGTTCTGATTTAACATTTTATTCTATTTGTGTACGTACTTCGTCTTTGTGTATTTGAGGGTATTTGTATGATTTGGTATATACTGGTACTTCGTCTGTTGTTTTTATGTGTTTGACTTGATTTGTAAAACTTAAATTTTGTTCATCGAAATGAAATATGTCCGAATATTTTTTTATTAAGTTTAAAATTTCAGTTTTTTCTTCCATGTTCATAATCAGTCAGTGCGAATTTTGGAAGAGTTAAATGTTTTGTTTTTATTTTATGTTTCAATACAATTAAGATTTGGACTACAAAATGTTATATAGTCTTCGATTTTTTGGACGTTAATTAATTCTGGAATTTTAATTTTGATTTTTGCATCACTTGAGTTTCTGATTGTACATAAACAGTGGTAGTGTTTTGCTTCAGTCACGCATTCGGGAATAGATAAATTTTGAAACTTGATATGTGGAACTAGTACAGTACCGTAATCAACATTTACTTTAATTTTTATCACTTGCTCTGATTGTGGTTCTATTGTTTCTTCTCTACCTTTTACGTAATTATTACTATTAAGTTCTTGTTTAATTTTGTTTTTGTTATTTATTTATTTATTTATTTATTTATTTATGTTACGCTGTACAACAGGAATTTAATCCCAATTACAGTACAGGGTCCGCACTCACCGAGCCGTAGTGTAGTAGTTCATATAATATCAAGATAATGTATTTTTATTTTTGAATTAGGAGAAATAATTAAATCATTTGAGATGTCAATCAAGATTTTTAGCTTTTTTAAATTATCCATGCCGAGTAACATGTCAAATTGGTCGTGAAAATTAAATAAATGATATTTTAATTTTCGGATAGTTTAGTTTTTCTGATTAAATATTTTTGAAATAGGAACATGTGTAATTTGGAATGAGTCTCGAGTGATAAAGTTTTTATAAAATTTGAATGCAATATTAGGTTTTATAAATGATTTAGTACTACCCGTATCTATTAGTACTTTGAAGTTATTTTCGGGGAATATAATAAACGGAAGTTTACTTTGGTTTATTGTGCAGTTCATTAATTCAAAGTGAGTTGTGAAATTTGATCTTGAACCGAGGCTTGTTCCTCTAAAAAATTACTTTCGTCAGATTGAATTTCGTCCGTGTTTCCATATTCTGATTGTTCAAATGATTGTTCGTAATTATCGATTATGTCGTTACCGGGATAAGCAAAATTTTCTGTGTGTATGCTTGATTCGGGGTCATCTATATTATATAGATCTTCAGAACTGAATTTCGGTCTTTGTTGATAATTTTGAGATCGCTTTTCGGATCCTATTCTTGGTCGTTTTTGCGCGATATTTCGAGAAGTGTTTTGAGTAGAAATACTCATTGGAGTAGGTTTATTGTGATTAAAAGTTTGATTCCTAAATTGGTTTCCGGAATTAAATCTTTGCATATTTGAATTAAAATTTGAGCTTCTATTAAATGGATAAGAGTTTTGTTGCATATTATACGGTCTACATGATTGAGGTAACATGTATCTGGGTGTTAAATTTTGTGGGTTAGATTTTTGATTGAATTTTTGCGCTTTATTCGCATTATTAAATGTTCTTGTATTTTTTAACGTATCATTAAATTGAAAATCGTTTGTAAGCATACACAATGCTTCGTTTCAATTCCTGGGATTTTTAGCACTCATTAATTGTCCTATTGGTTCTTTCAACCCCCTTAACAATATTCTTAAAGCGTAATTTTGAAAGTATGTAATTAAAACTTCTACTTCGCCAGCCGCAGAGTTTGTTTGAATGTATGATATTTGTAAGTTTAGGAAGTGTTGTAATTTATTATAATACGAGTATTCAAATACAGACTCTCTTTCGTTTTGCTTCAATTCAGTCATTGCAATACAAAGAGTGTAACTATCGCGTTTGTCCACGTATGTCCTTACTAAAGCTGTTTTTAAATCGTGCCAAGTTTTGATTACGCAACCGGATATGTTTACAGCTGCTTCACCTTTTATTTTTGCTCTAATAGTGCTCATAAGATACTCATTTTGAAAATCTGCAGGATTTGTTGCAATATAGAATTTAGTAACTAGTTTTTGGCAGATTTCAATGAATCTAGGTAAAAGTTCGCGTTCACCTCTAAATTATGGAATCATATCCAAGTATTCTTTTCTTAATTCGTTAGCCATTGTTATTTGGTTAATTGAAATTTTTAGAGCAGGTTGTTTTAATATAACTGGAGTTTTAATTTGTAAATTAGAAATTTGGTTACGATCTTCGAGATCGGAGTCGGATTCAAAATTTGTACTCGAATCTGAGTTAAAATGTGAAATTCCTCTAATAGACATAAATGGTACTCACAGTAGAAATAACAGCACACGCTTCATTTGCCCTGAAGTTGATGCTGACTGCGAATTTTCTTACGAAGAAGGCTGGATGGCTGATGTACGTTCAGCTGGGCTCCAGAAGACGACTTCGTTGGTGTACTTGTACGTTTTGTAGTTACGTTACGTTAACACTATAAACATACGGAATAGTTCACCAGATCTCACTGTAGATGTCTCTTTGTGTATATGTATATAAAAAGATATATTCTGCATCTTGTGCAGCCCATATGTGATAACTGTCAATGTTGCTTTGCAATTACGTGAATTATGATTAAGCTGATGGCGGAATCCAAATACTGTGAAACTTCGCCTGTCAGGCAGCGTAATCAAATAATAGTTATTTACGCAATAAGTGGGATATAGACAAAATTATCGCACGCATGTGAAAGTTGCACAACGAGGCCGCAGGCCGAGTTTGTGTAATCACATATGTGCGATAATTTTATAGTATCCCACGTATTGCGTACAAAATTTTATCTACGACTGATCGGTATTTAAATTGTTATTTTTATAATTAAATATAAATTTAATTAAATTTCAAATCAAAATAGCAACAAGCGCTGATTGTTTTCTAAATGATAGCAACGCGTTGCCAATCGCGACAACCAAATAAACAGAAAAATTTTGATTTTGTCTTTACGAGTTTGTAGAATAGTTCGATAATAGAAAATGAGCCTTTCAGATATAGATCTGCCTTCAGATATAGAAGAAGCAGCGTCAAACGTTATTTTGGATCTGGTTCCTCAAAAATCAAGAGTAAAATATCAACTGGCTTATGACAGGTATGAGAAATGGTGTGAAGAGAAAAAAATTAAAGATACAACAAATGAAAAGGCTTTGTTAGTGTACTTCGGAGAATTAAGCAAGATTCAAAAATCATCATCTCTTTGGTGCTATTATTTCATGTCAAAAACAGAATTTTTAATAAAAAAAAACGTTTTCATAAAAAGAAAACGGTTACCAAAATTTTGGGAGGAAAAGAAAATGGTCTCCAGTATCACACAATATAGAAATTACTAATTCTACGGTAACATCAAATCATCCAAATGTGTCAACATCTGGCAACAATTTATATAGCTGTAAAGACTGTGCTATAAATGTATACAATAAATAAGTTTTCTTGTGTAATTTTGTTTAGTTTTTTCATACATTTTGCATTATTGCTTGCGCGTGCGGTAAAATTTCAAAAAACGCACGTGTGCGGTAAAGTAAGTCATTACCTGTCTGGAATGAGTGGGATATTGAGGATATATCGCACGGTCGTAGATAAATAAAACTACTTGCAAACATATGTTTTCAATTTACACCATCAAATTTTTAAAATTATTTCTATACATATCTCACTTACAGGTTTTTGGCGAGGGCTTCAAGATAACTTATTTTTCTATAAATATGAATTAAAAAATAAAATAAATAAGTTAATCATTGAAATAGATGATTTATATTTAAGCAAAAAAAAAAATACAAAAAAGCAATAACATTGTCACACACTCGTTTATAATATGTTTGTTACATTAGCTACACATTTTTAAATGAAATAAAATACTAAAAATAATAAAACAATAAAATTTATATTAAATATTATATCATCACGCCTTTTACCCATTTCTGGGTGTGGCATTCTGCCTAAGCAGATCTCGGTAAGTGATATATTTTTTCGCTTGAAGTGCGGTTATATTAATACAGTCAACAAATGTAAAACAACACAAAAATTACTTATAACAATTGTACACAAAAGCTTTTATTTTTACCCAATTTTTGTCTCTGAATTTTTGTTTATGTTGATTCATCAACATCTCTACTTCGTAAAATAAATGTAAGAAATCTAGACTAAGAACTAACTAACAAAGAATTTAACCCCTAAGCCTTAATAAATGAATCAAATTAGATACGTATTTCGAGATATAATTTCTCATCCTCAGTAAAAAGGGAAAAAAATCAAGATTACACGACTTGTGAACCAAGTAAGTGGTCAAGATAGAATTCAATTTGCCCAAAAGTGATATACCTATTTATACTAAAAACGAAGCAAGAAATTAATAAGCATAACGCTTAAGTCAACTAAACCTAATTACCTAAGAAATCGAACAATTTACTTTAGGTATGGGACCCAGGTCAGAATTAATCAACTGATGTTTATTTTTAAATATGTTTATACTCTCAAACGCGTCTAACTGTTTAATACTATTTACCGCCTTTAGAAATTTTAAATTATCGGAGTTAATATAATGATTATTATGAAATATGTGTTCTGCTACACTCGATTTTTCCGGATTACCGTATTTAACGTAGTTTATATGGTCTTTAAATCTTGTTATTAATTGCCTTTGAGTTTGCCCGATGTAAACTTTATCACTATCATTACACGAAATTTGGTAAATTCCCGAATGTGATTTTTATATCGAAATCATTAAAAACTTTATTTAAACTTCGAGAGACTGAGTCATAGGGCAAAGAAATAATTTTATTATTTTTATTCCAACTAAATGTGCTATTTTTTTAAATTTCTTTTTTATGTTTGAATTTAGAGACACGTTTATCAATTAATTTATCCGAAAAACCGTTATAAATGGCAATTTGTTTAATATATTTTAATTCTTAGTTAAATCTTGTTTTATTTAAAGGAAAGTTTATTAACCAATTAACTAGAAAATTAAGTGCTGCTGTTTTATGTTGCCAGTGATGGTTAAAGTCAGGGCTGTCTTTACCCGGGAGTTCAAGGGGTGCGGTTGCACCCGGATGCAGAGTCCTAGGGGGCGCACACAGGCCGAGCGCTATAAATTTCGATATTTCATTAAACCCTAAGTCATTCAATAACAACGTCATTGCACCGTTTCGTACACTTTGTTAAGTCAAATGCATGCACAAAATAAAAATATAGGCACCAATAATAAATTATTTTATTAAACACACCTCATACCGCTTTCGGCACTTGTTATATCGCGCACAATGTACAAGTTAAAATAGCTCTTATTGCTACACATCTAACAATTACCGAAACTGCTCGTCCACGTCCCCGAAAAATACATTTTAATTACGAAGCTACTACAGATGAGCCCAATTTAGGCCCAATGAAAAAATTTAATATAATTTTTTTTTATTTACTTGGCACGGCTATGTCGAAATTAAATAAGAGATTCGAGTTGCTAATGGATCAGATTAATAATAATAATAATCTTTTAAATAAAGAAAAGGCTTCAGAATCCAATGTTTTTATAAAATATTTATTTGTGGACGTTTCGAGCAAAAATAAAGCATTAAAAATTACATTGCGTTTTTTTGGTTGACAAGAGCTGAGGCGCGAGCTGACCACCCGGCACTCCGGCGCAGAATATGCTTAAGACGGGCCTGGTTAGAGTCTGAAGTAATGAATCTATTGTTGTTAGTGCCTTTTCTGTAAACAGCAAATTCTAATTTATCTTTGTTTCTAACAATTAAAACGTCTAAAAATGGTAACCTATTATTATGCTCTTTTTAAATTGTAAACTTAATTGTAGGGAAAACGCTAATCAATTTAGTTAAAAAGTTATCTAGGTTACACTCTTTATTTAGTATTGACTATCGCGAAAATGTCATCTACATACCGAACTCAAAGTCTAGGAAAGTCTACGTTATTCTCTTTAAAATTAATTTCAAAATAGCTCATGAACAAGTTTGCCAAGATAGGAGATAAACTATTACCCATTGCTGCTCCCTATGTTTGTTGATAAAATTTATTATTAATTTGGAAATAATTTTGATCCATACAGATTTTAGTTAATTTTAAATATTCTTCTACTTTTACTGCTTCTACGTTATTGTTTCCATATGTAATTTCAAGTATTCTAAGGTTTGCGGTATAGGAACACTAGGGAATAAGGTACTAACGCCAAAAGATACTAATATTTCATCCTCATTTAGTTTAAGGTCTTTAATTTTATTAATAAACTGAATTGAATTATCTACCGCGAATGTTTTAGGTTGAACCGGTAAATTTTTATATTGGTTAAATAGCCATTTTGAAAGTAAATAAGTAGGTGAATTAATTTCCGAAATTATAGGTCGCATTGAATTACCGGGTTTATGAATTTTAGGGAGACAGTACATTTTAGGTATTACTGGATTATAAATTGTTATACTATAGTTTAGTTGTTTAGAAATTAAATTAAGACAATCTTTAATTAAATTTTTGAACGACGTGATCATTGTGTTTTTTTAATTTCTTTATAAGATCAGGTTTTAATTAAGTTATTACCCAGTTCAAAATAATGTAACTTATTTGTAATTACAATTTTATTTCTCTTATCCGGTTTTAAATAAAATACGTCGTGTTTTTTTAAATTTTTAATAATTTTATGTTCCGTGGTAATCGAAATTATATTTCCATATTTTATAATATTGTCTGAAATTTGTATTTTACACGCGTTTCTTATATATTCTTTAATGGAGTTATCAAACTTTTTAATATTAGATTCAATAGTGGCAATAAATTCTTCTAACGGTGTTTCTTTATTATTAAGCTCATATTTTAAACCTTTATTAAGTAAGTTAACTTCATTAATGTTAAACTGTTCATCCGATTGATTTTTTATTAATTCTTCGCGAATGTTACTATTATTAATGACAGCTTTAGGAATAAGATTTTGAAATTTATTGTTTATTTTAATAATTTTGTTATTGAGTTTATGATGAATGACTTTATGTAAATTATTGTCAAATGCCGTCCAGGATTGAAAGTCAATATTATTTAAATTTTTGGTTAATTTTAAATGTAGGTCGTAAACTTTTATTTCTAATTTATTGCGTTTAGCGTACAAAAATTTTATTTCATTGATTAACCATTTACGTTTAGCGTGTTGTATTATAGTTTCCGGTATTTTGCAGTTTTTTTAAAGATTTATTTTAATGAATTTAGGAAAGATTGAATTTAGTGTACATTTATTTAAGAAAATAATATCCGCGTTGATTAATTTTATTTTCTTTGAGTTTAAAATAGGTATTTAATTCAGTTTACCGGGAAGCCATAACTAAAATAAATGTAAGAAATCTAAGGCTAAGAACTAACTAACAAAGAATTTAACCCCTAAGACTAATAAATGTATCAAATTAGATACGTATTTCGAGAATTAAGTTCTCATCCTCAGTAGAAAAGGGAAAAAAATCAAGATTACACGACTTGTGAACCAAATCAGTGGTCAAGATAGCTTGCCCAAAAGGGGACATACCTATTTATACCAAAACGAAGCAATGAGCCGTATCCAAGAAAAATGTTTATACTCTCAATCGCGTCTAACTGTTTAATGCAATTTATAAACATATTTAAAAATAAACATTGGTTGATTAATTCTGACCTGGGTCCCATACCTAACAGTAAATTGTTTGATTTCTTAGGTAATTAGTTTTTAGTTGACTTACGCGTTATGCTTATTAATTTTTTGGACACGGATTGCTTCGTTTTAATATAAATAGGTCCTACCTTTTGGGCAAATTGGTTTCTATCTTGACCACTGATTTGGTTCACAAGTCGTGTAATCTTGATATTTTCCCTTTTCTACTGAGGGTGAAAGCTTAGTTCTCGAAATATGTTTATAGATTTGATTTTTTTATTAAGGTTTAGGGGTTAAATTCTTTGTTAGTTAAGTCTTAGCTTTAGATTTTTACATTTATTTTAACATGTAAATATACATAAAATAAAAACATAATATTACTATTTATATTTGTCTTAAAACAAAAAATCTACTTTTCTATACATACCTCTGCAAAAAAATAAATAAATATAATCATTACGCCTTTTATCTATCACTTTGAGTGGCATTCTGCTATAGCAGATCTCAGTTAGTGATATATTTTTTCGCGTAAAATGAGGTTACCAGCCGTCAACTCACCCCCAAAATTGGTAGTGGCGGAGGAGCTAATAAATAAGGCATTGCATTTTTATACTTTTAAATTTAATATCGTATTTGATTTCTATCATATGCTTAAAAATTAAATTTCCTTCTTCACACATGCAAACATGGACACAGATTTTAACATACGCATAAAAATTCTTGAATCATACTTCAATAACAAAGGTGATGCCGTATTTGGATAAAAACTGGCAACATCGTCGGGCTGAATAATGAACGTAAGATAGCGAATTCTATATAAACGGGCTTCGTAACGTACAAATAACATATTCGGGCTACACAAGTTATAGTTAACATATAAAATTCACAAATCAAGAAAAATGTTTCCCCTCGACAGGAATTACTACTAATTTTAAATATATGTACCCAAAATCACTGAGTATACTCCGTTATCAGAACTACAAAGAGTGGGTGGAACAACGCCCCAAGAATATCCCGGGCTTTTAATTTACTATTTATACGTATATATATATATATATATATATATATATATATATATATATATATATATATATATACGTATAAATATATATATATATATATATATAATTAGAATAATTAAGTTAGTCATAATATATATTTACATTTTATATACAATATATATATATATTAGGGTGGCCCTTATTTTGGTTATGTTCGAATTTTGTTGGTCTCCACCCGAAATCTGGTTTAAAATCACAAAAAAGTAATAAATTAATTTGTTGAGATTTTTAAAATAAGTTTAACCCGTCCCTCTGGGCCACTTTCACTTATACACATTTACAAATAAACACTACAAATGATAAAATATATGTGGCTAAAAATATGATAAAATAAATTAAAAAATGTTATAATCCATATGAATATTATTCAAAAACAGTCTAAAATAATCAAAACTAGTTTATAAAACAAAATTGTTGGAAAATAATCATTACTGTGAATCACTTTTTGCGTATTTAAAAAAAACTCAATTTTCGTTAGTTTTTGAGCACCCGTTTAGCAATAAACAATCATATAAAATTATTGTTTATTATAATTGATCGATTCGTTATCTCATCTGGTTTAATTCCCGCTTGGAATTGAAACAAACAAGTTATTGCATTTTGAATAGTCACTGCTCAGCAGTGATTTGGGAACTGAAGGCAAAAGTGAATGTGGTTAGACTTATTTGAAAAATCTCAAAAAATTAATTTATTACTTTTTTGTGATTTTAAACCAGATTTCGGGTGGAGACCGACAAAATTCGAACTTACCCAAAATAAGGGCCACCCTAATATATATATATATATTGTATATAAAATGTAAATATATATTATGACTAACTTAATTATTCAAATTTCAAAGATGTGGGATCTAAATTAGCAGAAAGAAAAGGAAGTGAATTATCCTTCAGAATAATTAAATCTGGGTGGTTTTCCCGTAACAGACTCTTTTTGGAAATTTCAAATGCGCCTCTGTCTGAATCAGAACTTTCAAACTCTAACAAGTCCTTGTACATAAATTACTTTTAAATCAAAGATGTGTATGGAATCGAACTTGATACCTCTAAGGCGATTCATGTCATCGCCTTTGCGGAATTTGCTATTCTTGTATGCAGAAATTTCATGATGTCTGTCCTTATTCCAGATTACCTATCACAAAGTTATCACTATCAGTAACAACCCCGAATTTATGCTATTACAACAGCAACAAAACGTTTTAACTGTGCTTATCCGACCATATAATTGTCTGCTTGTCCAAAAGGTATCGTAAACTAGCCATGATTATCTGATGCTGACGTTGTAATAGTTCGGGCGATGACCCTATGCTGAGATTCTTGATTCTTGTCACTTGTCTACTGTCAATTTTAGTATAACCTCTTTTATAAGATTTCTTTTTTTCTTTCTATACCTCATACTAATATTTAAAGGATTTTTATATAAGTTAAAAAAATCTAAATCAATATATTTTAAAATAATTAAAAAATTAATAATGAATCGTAAATCATTATACCTTTTACCCATTATTGGATGTGGCTCTCTGGTAATTTTAATGAGGGAGAAAACTATTTCAGATTCTCATATTCACAGGCCAACGCGATTCCCAGTTAATTAATGAGTATATTTAAAGGTTTAAAATTCAATATTTAAGTGAGTTATAACTACTATAACTTTTCTTTAAAATTAAACACATTGTAGAAAATAATACCATCTTTATTATTCTGAATTAAAATTACCATTGGTTCTTATGTAAATGTCTACTTTAAATATCTCAGCTAACATTAACTTTAGTAATTAATACCTATACAATGAATTTTTTTGTTAAACTTAGAAAAACTATTCTATTGTATTATTTTCAATATGGCGTTCCATAAAAACAAATGCTTGTTTGCTAACTTCACTCATCAAAGTGTAATGGAAATATAAATGGTACACCTGAAACGAAATTTACTTAATATATATATATATATATATATATATATATATATATATATATATATATATATATATATATATATATATATATATATATGATTAGTTTTGTTTTATATGTAGCTCTTATTATTTATTTTTTTAAATATCTTTTTTTTATTTTGCCTTGTAAATGGACCTCTGTTGGGCAATAAATATATTATTATTATTATTATTAAGCCACGAACAAAACATTTACAATTATAGACTAAGCAGAGTGTAACAATAATGTAAAATTATTAGTTTAAAGTGTTATCTTTTGAGGCGACGCACGAGACGCCGACTCCTGGCTCGCTCATGTACAGATAAGACGGCTAAGTGGAAATCTGTTAGCTATTAATTTTAGGCTTTAAATTAAAAAAGGGATGACATTAATAACAAAATTTCTTAGAAATGCAACAGATTTTCGTGTTCATCTTATCTGGGCCTCTGCGAGGTCAGGGGGTTAACTGATACGCCAACTGTTATAGCATCCTGATTTTATGCGTCCACACCCTGGGGGTGGATTTTCTGGATGCTGCAAGCAGCTTGCGTGGAAGTCAGTCTCGTTCGTCTCCTCAACAGTTCAACTTGTGTTTTCTTATATCCTTAGATCAGTTTTTCTTACTAATTAAATATAATTTTAAACATTCTACCAAACTTCAGCCTTTAGCTCTCAACCTCTTTTCATTTCATATCGCGGTAATAAAGAGTGCTAGTGCTACGTTCCACATCTCAAGGTAAGTGCAAATATTGAACTTAATATAATTATTAAATTAAGAATAAGTGACTAACTTATTCACCCAGCTCTTGCTCGTGTTACAATTGGCGCAGTCCGGTAAGATTGACAAAAAGATCTGATTAATTTATATAATAATTTAATTGTCTATTCGAGCGTCGCTAAAGTTAGATATATTTTTGGCCTAACTTTTAGACGTGAGTCAATCTTTTTCGAATCACTAGGGTGTGTAAGTTAAGACTTATCTTAATATAAATTTAATTTTTTATTTTTTTTTGATAATTTTATTCGCGAGTTATTAGTTTCACTGTTTTGTAAACATGTCAACCACTGTATCAGAAACTCCTGTGAGTAACACAATCACAACTGTGAGTACTACCATAAGTATCCCGACTTTACCTGTAATAACAACACAAGCAACAATACCGACCTCAATAACGTGTACAACAACCATGACAAGTGTAGCAAGTCCGACAATGACTCCCGCCGTGCATGCGCAACTGTATTATCAAATTCCTAACCCATACTCAATGAATACATGGTCGCAAAGATACCCGTACCCCTATCCTTATTCACATATGTTCCCACCTGCGAGCCCATCAGTTCAAACCCCCTTCAATAATTTTTCAAGTCCGGTCGCGCCGAATCCAGACGTGTTCACACCTACCGGCATTCCGACAAGTCAAACACCTGCAGATAACAATAATTTTCCAAATTTTTCCGATATTAGATCTATGGAAAGAAGTACGTTAGCCGACCCTAGTTTTTTATCCGCGGTAAATAATTTATCGAATTATTCCGGCGGGTCAGATTTAGAAATATTTGTGACACATATTCAAATGATCGCGGAATGTTATCAGCTGAATGACCAACAAATGTTACGAGCGGTAACTGTTAAATTAAGTGGTAATGCGCGCACTTGCTATTGTTCACTTCCGGTACATCAAAAACCGAAATGCATGTCGGAGATGTACATTTGGCTAAACACAATGTTTGGGAAGCGTCCATCACTAACGGGAGATGAAACAAGTTTAAAAAAAAATAATTAGACGAAAAGAGGAGACACTACGGGAATTCGCGTTAAGATTAGAAACAGAAGCCGAGAAAGTATATCCGAGCTGTGCAATATCGGGTGCACAAGGCGCTCGCATTCAGTTTAAACGAGATAATTTGATCATGACACAATTTTTAAACGGGATAAATACGCGCTTAGCTAATGAAATTAATAGAATTAAGCAGTTTGACACCTTGGACGAAGCGCTCCCAGTTGCGGAAAATTGTGAAGTTGTTCTCGCGCGATATATCAAATAGACGTACGCAGACTCAATTCGAAATCCAGTTCGCGCTGTTCAAAAAACAACATCTGGTTCAGAAATACGACAACAAAAGAACGCGAATTCAAAATTTAGAGGCTCGAGCATATTAGTGGAATTTCCTAAAATGCGCGGCAAATGTTTTAATTGTGGTGATTCGAATCATTTATCTAATGTGTGTCCATTAGAGAAGCAGCACTTTTGCTTCCGGTGTATGAAAGCAGGACATCTAGTTAAATCACTGGAATGTCCTTTAAACGGGCAAACTGCTTCAAAGACGACCTAGTGAGGAGCAGTATTAAAAAATCTCATGTGATTCCAAGGGTCGCTGAGTTTAAAAACGATAAAGCTAAATTTGTCACTTTTAAAATAAATAATATAAGAATTTTTTTAATTGATTCGGGTTCAGCCGTATCCATAATAAAATCTAGTGTAGCTTCAGATCACAATTTAAAAATTAATGAAACAAAAGACCAGTTGGTAGATGTCTCTGGAAATTCTCTAAATTGTGAAGGTATCGCAGCTGTAAATTTAAGTACGCCGAGTTTAGAATTGAATCAAATATTTTTTGTTTGTTCAGACAATTTATGTTTTGAAACTGATGGTTTAATTGGTATTGATTTTCTGGATAAACACGATGTTTTGATAAGTTTCAAAAATCAAAAATTAATAATTGACAATATCGATATACCTTTCGATAATAAATTTAAAGAAAATCAAAATTTAACAAAAAATATTTTACCGCGTTTTGTGTCAAATATAAATTCAGTAAATACTCCTGACACCGAATTTGAAACTAAGAAAAGTGAAAATATCGTTTTTGAACTCATAAAAAATAAAGACATGGCAACACAAACGGATAACGAATTTGAATCACCTAATAGTTTATTAATGACACAAATTAATGAACTCGGTGAAGTAGACGGAGACGATAACTCGAATAAAGTAGTATTAGCGAATGATTTTAGAATTGAACAAGTAAATGGTATTTGTGACAATTCAGCGGAAGATTATGAGTTAGTTCTTGATAAGGCTGTTACTAGAAACGCGAAAATGAGTGGACACAAAGCTTGTGTCAAATTAGCGGAGGAAGTAAAAATTCCTCCACGTTGTGTAGTTCGCTGCTTAGGTAAAGTAGCTAGCTCGGTACCCGCGGGTACATATGTTTTAGAACCATGTGATTTGGGAATCCATGGTGTACTTGTAGCTCGCGTAGTAACAGAAAAATGTAAGAATGCGCAATTTCCGTTGAATTTGATCAATGTCGGACCGCAAGAAGTAACAATTTCTACGCGTATACTTGTTGCAACTGCAATACCTGCCTACGAAGCGGAATCAGGTATTAAAACTGACGCAAAGGTAATAGCTCAGGTGTCTGTCCACACTCACTCTAGTATAGATCAATTGGATCTTAGTCACTTGGAAGACACTGAGCAAACTAAATTCAGAACTTTTCTAAACTCATTCGCAGATATTTTCGCGGAAAAGAATAAAAAATTGAGCGCTACGTCTTATGTAAAGCATCGCATTGAAACGGGTAATGCACATCCCGTTGCGCGCGCGCCTTATAGAATTCCTTTTGCCCGTCGCGATATTGTAAAACAACAAATTACAGATATGTTGAAAGATGATATAATTGCTCCCTTTTCTTCACCGTGGTCCGCACCTGTCGTACTTGTCGAAAAGAAGGCGGCAGAAGGCGAAAATAATCTTCGATTCTGCATTGATTACCGTGAATTAAATCTAGTGACAAAACGTGATTATTTCCACTTACCTAACTTGCAGGAGACATTAGCGCAATTAGGTAATGCGAAAAGATTTACGACACTGGATTTGACTAAGGGGTATTGGCAGGTAGAGGTAGACGAGAGCGGCCGAGAAAAACCGGCCTTTTCGGTCCCCTGGGGCCATTTTGAGTGTAAAAGAATGCCTTTCGGCTTGGCGAATAGCCCGAGTACCTGGCAACGGCTCATATATGCGGTTTTAGCTGGTTTGACGGATACCGACTGTTTTGTTTACTTAGATGACATTATTTGTTTTAGTTACGATGATTATAATGAACATGTGTCAAAATTAACAAACATTTTTCAAAGATTAAGATCAGCAAATTTAACTAACAACAAAGTGTAAATTTATGAAAAAGGAAACTAATTATTTAGGTCATATTGTCTCGTGTAATGGTATCAAACCAGATCCAGAAAAAATATCAGCGGTTCAAAATTATCCACTTCCTACCAATGTAACGGAAATAAAAGGGTTTCTGGGTTTATTAGGTTTTTATAGACGTTTTATTCCAAATTTTTCGAAAATAGCGGTTCCGTTAACAGCTTTAACAAAGAAAGATGTACCTTTCATCTAGAATAAAGAGCGTTTACAAGCATTTGACATTTTACGCAATGCACTATGCACTGAGCCTTTGTTAAAGTACCCGGACTTTTCCAAACCCTTTATTTTAAGTACAGACGCGTCAAACTTCGCAATTAGCGCGGTTTTAGCTCAAGAATACAATGGTCATGAAATGCCAGTCGCTTACGCTAGCCGACAACTTAATTCAGCTGAACAGCGGTACAGTGTCACCGACCGAGAAGGCCTAGCATTAGTGTGGGGTATAAAACATTTCCATTGTTATCTGTACGGTAGAAATTTTAAAGTTTTTGTGGATCATCAACCTTTAAAATGGCAATTAACGGCAACCGATCCCACAAATAGACGTGCAAGATGGTCTGTATTTCTATCACAATATGATTTTAAGATTAACTATAGACCCGGTAGTAAACATACTAACGCGGATACGCTCTCACGTATCAAACCGGTGCGTGTTCTAGGGAAACCTAATTATGAACCTATTTTTTGGGATAGAAATAGTATATTTAAAGCGCAGCGAAATGATCCAGATATTAGCGTAATAATAAATTCGATAATCGATGGCGAGTCAAATTCGGAATACTTTCTCGATGAAGACAATGTGTTGTATCGTGGTGATGATGACAACGGAGACGGTAAACTAGTTGTCCCGCGAGAACTAAATAATCGTTTCATCGAATTATACCATGATACGCCGATGTCCGATCATGCGGTATTGATAAAACGTATAATCGCGTTAAACTTCGTTGTTATTGGCCAAACATGTATAGTGACATAAAAAATTACGTTAATTCATGTATCTCTTGCGCGCAAAGAAAGACCTCCCCCCACCTAAAACCTGCCCCGCTGAAGAAATCGGTAGCGGTCACGCGACCTTTTGCTCGACTCGCTATGGACGTTGTAGGACCACTGGTTACTACTGACTCGGGAAATACTTACATACTGACAGTACAGGACTGTTTCACAAGATATTTGGAAGCATTTCCCATGCAAAATTCTACAGCTGCTACAGTTGCTAAACATTTTATTACCGGTATTGTTCTAAAACACGGCGTACCCAGACAAATACTGACGGACTTAGGAACTAACTTTGTCTCTCGTTTAATGCAAGAAATTTTTAAGGCTCTAGGCTGTGATCATTTGCGTACTACGGCGTTTAGACCGCAAACAAATGGCATGTTAGAGCGCACACTTTGGACTCTGAAAGACCTTCTGTCTCATTATATTAACACCAAACACCGTGATTGGGATGAATCGCTTCCGTATGCACTTTCAGCATACTGTTCAATGACACATTCTTCCACTAACGAAAGTCCGTATTTCCTGTTATTTGGCAGAGACATAGAGTTCCCATACGATGAGCTTTATAAACCTTTGCGTGTTCGCTATGACACAGACACTAATTACGCTAGTGAATTTATGCAAAGGATGAAAATCGCTCATCAAAGAGCTAGAGAGGTTATGGAGAGAGCCACTGAACGTATTCATAGAAATTTCAACAAAAATTCTTCTACTAAAAATTACAATCTAGGCGATAAAGTTTATTTATTTAATCCGGCAATTAAACCCGGGTTAAGCGCAAAACTGGCAAAAAAATGGACTGGTCCATATCGTATTACGGACATTAAAGACGTCAATGCCACGATTAAAGAAGTTTATGGAAAACGAGAACAAAAAGTCCATGTAAATCGTTTAAAGCCCTGTTATACACGCCACCCTATCGAAGTTGAAGAATTTGTTGAAATAGACGCGAATGAAGACGTGGTTTCTCCCATAATTACTACGGTGAGTGATACCGGCAATAAATTATTCATGTGACAGAACCAGGCGCGCAAGCGCACGACTTATCGCTCAGACTACAAAATACGACTGACAATCACAATAATACACCCGACATATCATCACTGACAATTACGCAACCAGACGCTCAAATAGTCCCACCTATATCACCCACACCGGAACTACTCACCCCCGCCTCACCTGTATCCATATCACCCACACCGGAACTACTCACCCCCGCCTCACCTGTACCCATATCACCCACACAAACAGCTGAAACTACCGCTACAAACGCTAACCGTACAACCTACCGTTATCAGACAAGGAGTCGTGGGCCCCCTCCTGACCACCCTTGGATAAGTCGTAGTAGATTGTAATTTCTGTTTTAGAAATAAGATGCAGTACCTGCTATGGCTGAGCCTGACGCTGAGCGTCGCATGCATCTACGTTACGAGCGAGATAATAGCGTATGATTGCAAAGATCGGGACACTGAACTAACTCGCCTTTCTCTCCTGAAAGTTAAGCCATGCCTCGATCCTCGCAATGCATCGGAGACAATAACGAAGAAAATCCAACTAATTCAAGAGCGGAGATACGCGGAAGTGCATGTGTCAACATGCTTGGTCACAGTGCAGCAGCTTATTACGCACTGTGGCATGCATTCGCACGCCAGTATCGTAGCGGGCGGACTCGGTAAGTTTATACATTACACTAAAACTAATGCTTGCCGTGATGCTCACAGATTTCGACGCTTGGACCTCGCCGGCCTTGGAGCTGGCATCATTTCCAACCTGGCGTTAAATGGCACGACCGAGGTATCTACGACCCTTGCTGGTAACCTGGACCCGAATGATAAATGTAATGGTGTTAAATTTAGTATTAACGAAGTCACGTATGAAGATGTGGTAGTCAGCGCTGCCATAACCATACGCCTATTTGATTACGGCGCCGTGGCAAACGTAGAGGAAAACCATATAAATCTGCGCACCGGCACTGTTTGCCCGTACAGCGCTGGCTACTGCATTGACGACCTTGCTGGCGAAGTTATCTGGGAATCCCAGACCAAGGAAGTCTGCACATCCACTGGTATCGATGTCTTGTACGAGGGCCCGGCAACAGTTCTCACACTTAAGCCAGACGGCTCCACCAACAAACAGCATTACATTGTGGTGGAGGCGTACGATACCGTGTTCGCACTGAAACTGATTACAAGGAAAATTTTATGCAATCAGCCGGCATGGCGAACAGAACAAAATCGCCTGCTTATTATTTTCGATACGTCCCTCGGTTTTTTCTTTCAAAAAACACAGAAATTAGTGCAGAACACGGATATGATGGCACAAGTGCTGTGTAAACTGCTGTTTTTGGAGATCGCGGTCAAGCGGCACATGGGTGAAGTCATTTATGATTCAATTTTGAAACGCTGCCGCTTACGCGAGAAGATCCTACAGAACCGTCTTGCCCTCGCCCTGCAGTCGCCAGATGTCGCGAGTGGTCTCGTGCGTGATGCACCAGGTCACGTCGGCCGTGTTGTGGGCGAAGTATTATATGTTGCTCGGTGTAGCGCAAAAGTGGTGGAGTATAGGCGTTCAGAATTTTGTTATCAAGAGCTTCCGATAACCTATAATAATGAATCGAGGTTTATGACGTCTATCACTCATATCATCAAAGACCACGGCACCCAGGTTGACTGCAGTGACAAGCTACCCGCTATGTATCATCTAGAGAATAAATGGCTAGAGTTACTTCCTGAAGTTCACCACGCTAGACCCGACCCTATCGAGCTGGATGCAAATGAGGAAGAACATGTGTTACATATGATGGGGATACCACATGGCGAAGGTTTTCAGCGCTACTGAATTTAAAGAAATGGCTATGTTATCAGCGGAGGAAGTCTGGGGCTTCTTGTCCAGGATGGGCAATTATTTTTCAGTATTCGCCTTGCTTTACACTGTGTTCTGTGTAATTAGTTACGTTGGCGGCGTAATACTGAATTATTTTGCTCTGAAGAAGGCCACCAAAGTTCATCAGCGACCGAAAACATTCCTGTGGGCTAGTCTGGGGCATGCGCTAGCCAACCGCTATCTCCATCACCTCCACCATCATCAACGGAAGACAGCCGAGACATGTGTCCAGCCAGTTTGTTGTATCCTTCACTATTTTCTTTCCACACATTCAGAGGAAACCTAAATTAACGAAGAAAATTAGAATCCAGCAATTTTGAGAAACATGGTACGCCCTGGAAATTTAGGAAATAGAACAACAAGAGTGGCAATGGAGACAAGAAACAATTTTGTTAATTATTTTAACGATGTTGGCGCTGTACATTGGCAAAATGATTATATAAACAGAATTTAAATATAACATTTTTTACTTTATATTTACCTCGAACACCTCATCTAAATATTCAATTGCCATTTCTTCTTCATTATCTGCCATCACCTCTACATTTTCTCCTCCTACGAAGGTACCCGCCCGAACTTTAAGAAAATCCCGAAGGAACAGCAGAACTTCGAAACATCAAAGTTTCGGAGTGTACAGGCTGCTCGTACCAGCTCCGCTCTTCTTTGAATCCGCCAGTTTCCTGCATTCAGCAAGAAACTGGCTTCGAAGACCCTGGTATTTTTTACTACTTAAAACTAAATAAAAAACAAACTAAAATTAAACCGCTAAATTTATACAAATTATATACTAAACAAAATAAAAACATAAATACTAAATGTAAAAAGGAAAATACAGAATAGAACTAATATATTGGTAAAAATAAAAAAATACGATAAAGTTCTATAACCGGTTAAAATAATAATAATATTTTATTAATTATTTGTTACAAAAAGTCAACCATACGCTCCCTGGATGATGAACCCGGATGGAACGGTTAAACCGCGGCTAGACTCAGTGAAGAAGGGGTGAGTCGAAATAAAGTGTTTGGTAGATAAAAAGGGCGCCAGCCGGTCTGAGCCGCAACCGGTTCAACGAAAGTATGACGGCCGACAAAATTCGGGATACTTCCCAGGACGGGACTACGAGAGGTGTCAAATATTTTAATAACAAGATGGGAATACGAAAAATTAATAATATATTAGAGCAATTAAAGAGAAAGTTACACGGGACACAATAGTTGATACTACAAGATAGCTGGGTCGTAAATCCACCTAAGAGAGATACGAATACTGACATCAACGGAGGCGGGTCGCTGTGTCTCACAGTAGCGACTAGAACTGCGGCAACGTCGGTTCCTAAAATGGTGCTAAAGTGACTTGGCGTATACCGACGTATGACGTTTCATTGGCCAATGATTCGTTTACGCGGCGCGACCGAACGTACGCGACTACTGAATCGCAGACCCTAATAACTATCACGTCGCACAAGCGACACACCTCGTAGGTGACCACAACGTCACTACAAATGACTCTATACTAAATGCTCTTAACTGGATTTTCACAAATAATTCTGTATCTACTATTAGTTATCTCGATAATCATTAACTCAAAGATCTCATGAACATACGGTACATAAATTGATAATATGGCAATATATAATTATTTAGCTTAGCTGTAATGGCGTCCAGGCACTAGCGGGATGGGTGGCAGTAGTGGAACAACTCGATCTGCCAACCGGATGTCCAAAATCGTCACTTCCAATATGGCGGACAATCACGTGGAATTGGAATATCACGCAGCGTCACTTCCGCTACGCGTGGTTCTTTTCCCAAACTGCTGGGCTTTCAATTCCTTGGTAACCCTTAACAGGAACTCCAATTCACAACCGGGCGGAATCTTCCAATGCAATGCCAGCGAGCAAGCAACGCAAACAGCAACGTGTATGCCAGTAACACGGACTACAGCATGGACCACAAGTAATACGCAAGACGTAGGACGTCAAAATAAAACGGAAGGATAAAATAAAACGTCGACGACGTCAAAAAAAGAAAACGTAAACTGACGTCAAAAAGAACATAAGAGTACAAGCCTGAAACAAGGACTGTAATTAAGGCCATGTGCGAGGGAAAAAACTACTAACCAGACTAACTTTACTTGACAAAAGGCAGATTCAATAACAAATGAATAGAAATCTTTACCTGAGTTCTTGGGCGGCTTTCAAGTGGTAGAAATGTGTAACTTTTCCCATTGGAAACTTAATCCGGAACAACTCCGCTGAATAATGCAATATCTACCAATGCAATATTCACTAAATGGCACTAAATCTGTAATCCCCACAAGGGTATTCGCAAACAAAACTGGTTTGCCGAAATATAACTGAAATAGCCCAACTTCCAATATTCAAATCTCGCACTTCCGCAACAAACGTCGTTCGAAAAAGACAAAAAAAGGAAGAATTCGTTCGAAATCGAATCTGTAAAATTATGCCTAGAAAAGAAAGCGATGCGCGAAGACGAAGATAGCCTTCGCCTAAATTTTGAACGGTAAAGGACGAACCTAGCAGATCGTATTATCGACAGAGCGTTGACAGCTAAACAAACAAATGTGATTAACCAACAAAAGGAAAGCAACGAAAACAAGAGAAACTAAATCTAAGTTTTACTATTGATTGGAATACTACAACGAGAGCGAAAATCTAAATAAAGCGAAGTATCATAAGGATCTAATCGGTCAATATCTAATCGATAATTAAGTATTTGACGAAGATGGATAATTAAACAACAACAAAAAAATACGGAAAGTATGGAAATAAAACAAAACTGAAGAATACAAAAAAACCGTGACAGTTGACAAACAGAAACCAAAATGGAAACCCACGCTAACGTGAAATGAGATACAAAAGATACGAGTGACATGAGATACGTTTGTTTCATCGATGAGCTCTTCGATGGAAATAAAGGAGCCCCTATTTTTCGTCGATGACGGGTGCGTTCTGATGTTTCATTGAAGAGATAACATTTTGTTATCCTACAGTAATTACCTTTACAGTATTGATACTCTAAGAATTACCGCATCATCATACAATCCTGAATTCATTAAATTCATGTATTCTTTCCTAACTATCGAACTTCCTTACAAAATCCTTCCTCTAATAGGACAGATCCGCACGGCAAACTCAACTAACACAATATTATAATATTATAATGGTTCCCTTTTCAGTCTCAACCAAGACGATATATGCACAAGACAACATTCATCATATGCTCTTCCAGTGATCGATATTTAGCGCACCAAGGAATAAATTTTCAAATAAGTTCCTGACAAATTTCAGCCCTGAGAATCTTTACCGGACCCTCTTATCTGATATAACTGTAGACAAAGCATTTAACTTAAATAAATTTATCAATACTCCTCTTAAGTTACGATCTTTTATACTTAATGAGTAAAATGTTCATTGTCATGAAACTATGCATCTAATATCTTCATTTGACATTATCTATTGTACGTACTAAACACAAATTAATGAGTTATGTATTCTTACCAATCTCGTTCTATAGGTTTTTCTAATGGAAATAAATATTGTTATTATTATTATTATTATTATATATATATACATATATATATATATATATATATATATATATATATATATATATACATACAAACATATATATATATTCAGAAGGAGGATTGAATCCCAGTACAATTAACTCTGACGATTTCCCAGCTCAAAAAGTACGATAAGTTAATATATAGATTTAATTTTGTTTATCCATCGCTGCAATCGTGAGTTTTCTGTGAATTTAGGCAGGAGTTTATAAATAAAATAAAAAAAATATATTTGTTTAATTAAACGACTGTATATACATTTATATTATTCTACTTGTTTTTCTTATTAATTTATTTTACTATTTGGTACAATAAAAATACATACATATTCAATTATTTATGTATTTTTCTTATGGATGAAATATAATTGTTTATAAATAACATATATCCAATTTTCTTTTCTTAACTATAATTGTTCTTCTTTTACACAGTGTTGAATTCAAGCCCCAGAATGTTCCCACTGATCGATTTTCCTACAAAATCGTCCTTTGCCGAAAAATGTCTGAATTCAACACATGGGACCCCAAATCCAAATTTGCCTAAAACCTCGTGAAAGTATAACGCGTCACTGGGTACTGAACAGTGCTGATCGCAAAAACGCTGATTATGGTAAATATCCGCTGACCAATACTAAATAATAAGAAATAGAGCCATACTAGAAATATTTAGTATATTTTTTTCCGGCATCGCGACGCTGACCTGCATTAATACACGCTGACCCCGCTAAAAAATGATAAATATTCGCTGACCAATTCTAAGTGATATCAAACAGAGACTTGCAAGTAATATTTAGAATATTTTATTCCGGCATCGCGACGCCGACCGACGCTGACCGGAATTAATACACGCTGGCCCTGATAAAAAATGATAAATATTCACTGACCAATACTAAATAATATCAAATAGAGACTTACAAGTATTATTTAGTATATTTTATTCCGGCATCGCGACGCCGACCGACGCTGACCGGCATTAGTACACGCTGAACCCGCTAAAAAATAATAAATATTTGCTGACCAATACTAAGTGATATCAAACAGAGACTGACAAGTAATATTTAGATTATTTTCTTCCGGCATCGCGACGCCGACCGACGCTGACCGGCATTAATACACGCTGACCCCGCTAAAAATGATAAATATCCGCTGACCAATACTAAATAATATTAAATAGAGACTTACAAGTATTATTTATTATATTTTATTCCGGCATCGCGACGCCGATCGACGCTGATCGACATTTAAACACGCAGAACTCGTTGACAAATGGTAAATATCTTTTTAATTTATGGAACATCGATTAACTCGAATACAAAAAATTGTTGTGATTTAGAGTGGGCTGCTACATATAATTTACCCGATAATGCATATGAAACTTTATATTATTCAAATCTAAAAAAACGCGGCTGGCTCGACAATTTTATAATTACAGATGTAAATATATTAATGAGAGTACATCAGTCTGAAGACCGAATTTTATTTATACCGGACACAATATACCAGCAAGTTTTCTTAAAGCAATACTCAAGAGGAACATCTTTCATGCATTACAATGAAGCATTAAATAGAGATATTTTAATTGCATTAATTCACCACCAAAATAATCATTGGATATTAGGTATAATAATATTTAATTTTCAAGAAATATATATATTAGATTCAAATACAACTAACAGCAATACAATATATACCGACCATTTCAAGACTTTATTAACTTTTGTACAAATGGCTTATTATAGTGCAAAATGCCAACAAAATGAAAATACAAAATGGCAATGTTTTTATAGTTCAGAGTATCCACAACAGAACAATACTTACGATTGCGGTTTGTTTTGTATTTTTTATATTTATGCAATTTTAAGAAAAACAACCACTAAAATTGTTCGAAGCAGTGTTGGTCGAAAATGGTTATATTTAATTTTAAATTCTGGGTTACAAGGAGTAGATCAAATGTACTTTTTTGATTACACTGAAGATTACCTATACTCATTCGTACCAGAGTTACCGATAAATATTTGCTATGTAAGTATAGAAATCGAAAAAAAATTATCGTCTTTTAATTCCGGTGCGGCGCGGTGGTCGAGCGTGTTAAGGCACATCTCTTAACATACTGTGACGTCACCTGAGCCAAGGTTCGTCAGTTCGAATCCGCCTGTTGACAATGTGTGATTTGTCGTAAAATATAAAATACAGTTACATGTATTTATCACACTCGGGCGCTATAAGCTAGTCACTTATACGCCTTAAATAATGTAGCATTTTGACTACGAAAACCGGTAGTACGGCAGTGTAAAAACTGCGGCTCGGTGTGTCCGGTAGGCCCAGGCCCGATTTGAGCTGTAGCGCCACAGATGATGAATTCCGGTTCCAATACTGATTGGAATTTATATAAAAATTTGCAAGGATATAACTCACCATTCATAAAGCAAGTGTTATGCGTTAAATGTAGAAAGTGGTACCATAGTCACGAATTAAATACATCTCAAATAACATATTATTTTTGTATACACTGCAAATAAAAGCATTGCTTATATATATATATATATATATATATATATATATATATAAATTAAATAATTTGATTTAATATATTTGAAAAAAAATGTTTTTATTATCAACTTGGTTACATGTGTTGAGATAGAAGAATACAGGAACAATGAACACCTTATCTTAGTTACAAGGGTTTTTATTACTTAGCTTATCATAATGGAAATATACTGGAAGAATATGCTGACATCGCATAATTATTGTAGAATAGGAATACAGCCATTACATAATTCATCCCTTCTAAGATTATACAATAATTATTAATTAATAGGACTTAATTCTATTTGGTCTTTATTACAACCAGGTCTTTTATTTCTTTTACACATTATCAATAACTTATTTCTAAGCTTATAAACTAAAGCAGAACATATTATTAAAATTTAAATCAATATAATATAAATAGTGTAATAATAATAATGATGATCTTCCAGTTTTGGCTCGTTTATTTGTGGTAATTCTTTAATTGTTACATCTACCTTTTTTACTGTCTCTAAATTTATTGTTGTCAATTGTTGTAATGTTTTATTAAAGTTAAATGGTTCAAATATTATTTCTTTATAACTTTCTTGGATTATATCAAATTAGAAATTGTTTATTTCACATTTATTAATAAGTTTTAATTTAAAAATATCCTTGATTTTTTTATTTAATGTAGTACTTTCACAATTAATTTGAATTTGTTGCTCATTAGGGCTGATTATAATGAATTCATTTGTGTTCTGAATTTTCTCCCAAGTATTTTTCAATTCAAGAGTTTGATATTTACAATCATCATTTGTTTGAGCCTTTAACATATTTACTATACATTTATTTAAAATTATATACTCTGTTTTACAGTAATACATATTATTAATAAAAATACAATTATTTATCTTAAAATTATCGTTATTGTTTATAAAATACATAGTTTGTTTCTCATTTAATTGTAAGACTTGATTATCTTTGATAAACGGTAGAGGAGTAAATTGATACAAGTCGTACGTGTGAGAAGAAAAGAGTGGGATGTTGATAAGGAAGTGTATCTGTTCGTTATCGTGTTGGCAGTAAGTTTCTATGATTTCGTTTAATTGCCAAATGTCTTTATTTTGTGTAATTTTTCTAATGTTAGTCGGGTCAATGATGCTTGTGTGCAGTTTTCTTAAAGTACAGAAGGTTAAACTGATTTCAATCTGTTTGGTGAGGTCATTTAAGTTTTGAATTATAAATATTAATTCTTGAAATTTGCTTTCTACGTCAATTCTTCCTTGCCAATTGAAGTTATTCTTTAAGATCTCTTTAATATTTTCTATTTGTATTTTCAACGTATTCTCATTACTTTTAATATTTTCAATTTGATCATTAAATTTATTTATCATTTCCTTACTGATTTTTAAATTTTGATTAGTTTGATCTTGTAATAATTTTTCATTATTTTTAAATTGTTTAAGAATTTTATCGTATCGCTCTCCGTCTGAAGCATCTAAGTTACCTGATATTGGCTTTAATAATACCTCCTAATCCATTAATTAAACCGCGTTTTGAGATTTTGTGAAATATTTTACTGATTTGATTTTCCAAGTCGTTAAAATTATATGTTAGGATATTAATATAGTTTTGAAACACATCCTGAGCGTCTTTAATTTGAAAGAGAAGAGTTTCTTTTAATTTTGCGATTTTAATAAATTCATCGTGAATCGGGGTAATATTGTAATTAAAATAGATTATTTGTTCTGATGTTTTTATTTGTGTTTTCCCTAATTTAGCTAGGTGAAATCCATTATCGTTTGAAATATCCGTAAGTTGGGCTGTACATCTGGAACAACAATTTATTGTTTAATTTTGTCTATTCTTACGTGCTTTTCTGCTATTTGATCTCTGATTTTTACCTTTCCGAGTATCGGGTCATAATGTTGAACTCTATATTTTCTAAATAAAGGCTTTTTAAATTTCTTAATTAATCTTGGGTTTTCTTTCACATAAATAGTATTTTTTATTTGTAGGGGGTTGTCATTTTCTTTGTACCGCTTTTGCTTTTCAAGTTTAATTTTATTATTAATGATTTTAAATAATTCCTCTTGTTCTGTTTGATATTTTTGTATTGTTTTTTCGTTAATGACTGTGATTGGTATAAGAGGGATTTGATTATTTTTACCGAATAGTGTTTCGTTCGGGGTTAATTTCGTAACGGTGTGTTTGGTATTGTTATAGGCCAGGATGGCTAAATCGAGTTTTTCCAAGAATGTTTTATTCTTAAAATGATTGTTATTTTCAAGGAGTCTAAGATGTTCTATGAGTGTTGAATGGAATCGTTCAACGGCGTTGCTTTTAGGATTGCTTACACAGATTATATGACTTTCCATATTTTTAATTTTGAGTAATTCTTGTACGATGTTACCTTTAAATTCTGGACCTGCGTTCATAATTATTTTATTTGGTATTGTGTAAATTTGGAAGTATTGAATTAATTTCTGTGATATATTATTTGAGCTTTTATATTCTAATGGACAGATTTGACCATGTTTAGAGAATTGATCGAAAATTGTTAAAAAATTATTTTTATTGAAACATAGTACGTCGACATTTATTATGTCAAATGGTTTTTGAGGTGTTGGTGTTAGGTTATCTGTAGCTGGAATTGGTTTTCGATTATATTTATTTAATTTACAAAGTTCACATCTGTTGATGTATTCAGTAATTGAATTGACCATTTTTGGCCAAAAATATTTGTCTTTTAATGAATTTAAAGTGGCGATTATGCCTCTATGATTTGTTAAGCCCGTATGAAAGTCATGAATGATTTCTGTCTGTTCTTCTTCATTTTCTACGTCTTGAACTATTTTATTACAAGCAATTATATTAATTGTGTTGAATTCGAAATTTTCTTTTATTATTTTTGAGAATTTAAGGTCTAAATCTTTTTCATAAAAAATAGCTAAATATTTTACTTTTGGAATTATATATTCTTTAAGGAAGTTTAAGATATCATCTTCGATAGTTTGTTGATTAAATTTACACTGAATTCGTTGTTTCTTATTTTCAAATAATTTTATTATTTTGATTTCAGTTTCAGAATTATAGATTTCGAATGTTAATTGATTATCAGCTATATTTATTCTATCTTCTATATATTTAATTCCATTTACAAAATTTTCGGGATCTGAATGATTTGTGTTTTGATTTGACGAAATTGATTCGTTATCGTTGCTATGTAAGTTTACTATGGGTAAAGAATAAACGTATATTTGTATATTTGTATCTTCAAATATTTTTAATATTTTTGCTGATACCTGAGTCCATTCTAAGTGATCTAAACCGCATCCTAGCAGGGGTAGATTTATTTGAAAGATCTCGTTAAGTATAAGATAATCCCTAAGTTCTTTTAATGGTTTGTCTAGGTTTTTAATTGATGGTTTATCGTTATATCTTTTTTTTGTAATCAAATGAATAATTGTTTGATTATTAGAATTTTGAATAATAATACATTTATCTGTAACATTTTTATTTTTGCAAAAATGTCTACTATCGAATTATTTATTAACTTGGTCTGCTAACCCTTGGCTCATTTCTAGGTCTTCGGAAATACAGTGGGCAAATATTTTTGTTTCTGTTACGTCACCGATTTTATTGTGAATTTGTGTTTTCTCGCGTTGTCGAGAGAGATTGTCCGCTATTACATTCATTTTACCTTGAAGGAATTCTATATCGTTCTCGTACACTTGCGGAAGTCTATAATTTTTTGTGTGAATAGGAGTTTCATCACTTAGGATTATTTTATGTTCACATAAATTTGTGCAAGATAATTGTTCATTTGGTTTTGGAAAAAGGTCTCCGAATTTTTTTATGAGTGTTGTTAATTTAGATTTTTCGATCTGATTCAAATGTTCTGAGCGTATTTGAATATTATTATTATGTTGACAATTTTTAAAGTCGGTTTGTAGTGTCTTTTCTTTTCCTTGGATGTTAACGGAGTTTTTCTTAAAATCAATTTGGATATCTAGTTTCTTAAATGCTTCAATACCTAATAATAGATTATATTGTTTATGAAATTTGTGAATATGACATTTAAATGAAATTTTATTTATTTTTAATATAACAAAGTGTGAAATAGTGGATTTACATTTACGGTGGTAAATGTACATTTTTCTTCATAAGTTTTGATATTTTTGAATTTAACTAAATCTGGGTGTATTAAGTTTATGCGTGACCCCGTATCTAATAAAATGACATAATCTTGTATTTGTAATGATGGTAGATTATAAGTTAGACTAGCCTTTACTTGTTTTCGTCTACTTCTGTCTCGAGTTCTAAAAAAGAGTCATGTTCGGTTTCATTGTCTTGTTCCGCGTATTCGTATTCGACCTCAGTGCGGTCTGGTTGTTCATCTGAGTTTTCGTTGAGGTTGTAATTTTGTCTTATCGTTTGTGTTGACATAGGCGTAGTAAGCCTGGTTTGCTGGGTCTTTGGTTTGGGTTGAAATGTTTTTTTTTGTGTCGTAATAATTTTTTAAATTTTGACGTGGAGCGAAAAATTTTTGTTGTGGTTGGTTATTATTGAATTGGATGGCTCTTGATGAGAATTCTTGAGCCAGGAATTTTCTTGGTGGTACATTGAAGCTAAAATTTTGATTATCTTTTAACATGGGTGACTGATGTGTGCTCTGTTGTGAGTAATTGAATTCATTTCACAATAAACGTTCGCACGCTTCTAGGGTGCCGGGTTCTTTAACAATAAATGCTCCTCTTATTGATAAAGGTAAAAGAGTTATGAAATAAGAGATTACTAACTTTTGATTTTCATTTATTATCGCGTTTTTTTGCGATTGACTATATTCTTTTAGTAAAATGTTTGATTTATATTTTGAAAATTTTTGAGAAATGATTTCTAGAGTTTTATCTGCGTTAATTTTATTTTTTATTTGTAAAATTTCTAATAGTATTGTCTCGGCTGTGCTTTTATCACAGTAGTTTGTTGTTAAATGGAATTTTAGTTCATCCCAATCTTTAAAGTTATTTACTGCTATTAATTCGGCAGCTTTGTGTGTGAGTTTCGTTTTTATGAGTCCAAAGAGAAATGTGTTCTGGATGGCAGTTAGTATAATGCCGATTAGTGTAGATTTTACGTCATCTACTGCATTGATAAAATTATTAAGTATTTTTATGTCTCCGTTGTATGGAGGGATAATTTCACAGAGGGTTTTTAATTCAGTACATGTGGTTGTAGTCATGATTAAACTATTTAACACGTTTAGTCTACTCGGTCTTATATCGGTGTTATATTTTTGTTAGGGTAATTGGACGGAGTAGGCTCTGGTTCACTATCACTATCTAGCATGAAGTGTGTTCTGTATGCTTGGGACTGTGCCGGTCCCTCGATACCTTTGTTACTAGTCGTTTGCTAGAGGTATCCCTTTAGTGTGTTACATAAATTATTGTCTTAAATTTTCTAACAGTTATTGAAAATTTATTTTAAATATTTATTACTAGTACACAGGGATTGTTGATGAATGGTGCGGTGGTGAGTTGTAAGTGTCATTGCTCCTGATATTTGGACCATTTAATGGCAGTAGGAACAGCAAAGAAAATAAAACTAAACTCATTTAAGCTGCAAAAAAGAACGGGTAACTCAATAAGAGCAAAACAAGGATCTGAGAAGGGAGAAGAAAGATAACAGATAAGTAAATGCCCACTTTGTAGGTTAATTGACCTGACAATCATATTACTTGTAGAAAAAAACTGTACAACCGACGACACGGAAGTAGAGACATCTCTTATCCAATCGCGATACTGAGCCAGCGGCGATTCAGGTAACTGCTTGAATAGAGTAGGGCGGTAACACTAACTGAATTACCGACGCTCGGCTAGCGACTTGGAGAGGAGACCGTGACACAACACACCTACTGATAAGAACAGTTGCATAACCACAAGGCGAAATGGATACTGAAAAGATTTTAAACGCTATAGCGGATATTAAAAACGATACAGCCAGTATAAGAAGACAGATGCAAGAAAGATTCATAACAGTGGCAGATAAATTCGATGAACACGAGAAAATATTAGGTGAACATGAACAGCGATGGAGAAATGTTGAACGAATATGTCGAGAGAAAAATCTCATAATATATGGACTGAAAGAAAACGAAAACAACAGACACGAACTAGAAAGCATATGCTTAAACTTTATAAAGGATACTATGAAGGTGGATATAATAATACTAGAGATTGATAATATATACAGATTAGGATCCAGAAACGAAAACAAAACCAGGCCGGTCTTAATAAAGTTTATCTCAAGGAGAAGACTACTAGACATCCTGTCCAATAGGAAAAACCTACGAGGTACAAAGATAGTGATTTCTGAAGACTTTCCCAACGACGTAGTAGAAGAAAGGAAGCAATTACTGCCAGTAATGAAAGACATGCGCAAGGAAGGGAAACATGCAATTATAAAGTACAACAAACTCTACGTTGATGGAAACCTTGTAGAAAATACGAAAGCACTAAGAACGGTACAAGAAAAACAGGAAAAAAAAGACAGCACTCTGAAGAAAAAGCTGATACAGACTCGGAGGAAAAAGTAAGCAACAAGGATATGACAAATCTTGAGAAACAAGAACCGAAAAAACACAAACAAATACAAAAACGAGACACTCAACCGGCAAAAAAAACTTAAATAAAAAATATGGATCAGAGACAGTCAACCTCGGGCACAAGAACAATTTTTGAATACATGAGCAGCACAAGAGTTAATAGCTACGATGAAAGACCAATCAAAGGAAGTGCAACAAGACCCATAACAGCATCCACAGAAAAGACGACATGAAATGCTGATCCGAAAAACGACACAAACTAAAATACGCATACGCACAAAAAGTAAATAGAATAAAGATAGGATTTTGGAATACGGCTGGCTTAAAAAATAAGGACTCAGACTTTTGGAAATTTATAGAAGAATTTGATTTTATTGGATTAGTAGAAACGTGGATAGAAGGGAAAGATTGGAAAAAGTGGGAAAACAGATTACCAAGTAATTTTAAGTGGAAATGTACATTTGCGAAAAGAGAATTAAAAAAAGGGAGAACCAAAGGAGGAATAATAACAGGAGTTAAAAATACACTCAAGGACATATCAACCGGACAAAATACGGACCAGCTTCAAGAACGAACGGTAGAAATAGACAAAGAAAAATGGAAGATAATGACAATATACAGCAAAGGCGAAATGAAACTCATACAGGAAAAGCTGCAAGACACGGACGAAAGGAGAGAATATAACTTAATAGTAGGTGGCGGCTTCAACGCAAGAACAGGGGAAGAAGGCAACACGATTGACAGAAGAGATGGAACAGAAAACAAGAGATGCTCAAAAGACAAAATAGTTAACAGCGAAGGAGCAAAGTTACTCGAAATAGTAGAAGAAAATGGATTGGAGCTACTCAATGGGCAAATGCAAGGAGATGAAGAAGGACAATTCACCTACATAGGACCAAACGGAGATTCAGTCATTGATTATTGCATCAGAAATGAGAAAGCAATAAGAAAAATTAAAATCTTCAGGGTAATAGAGAGAATAGATTCGGATCATCAACCATTGGAGATTGAACTAGAAACGGGAAGCTCAACGAAAGAAAAGAAAAAAGAAGAAATAAGAATAGACTGGACTGAGGAAGGCATAAATATGTATCAAGAAATCTCAAAAGAGATAACTTACAAAGAAAACGACTGCGACGAAGCGGTAGACGAACTAATAAATAATATACATAACTCACTGAGGAAGAAAAGAATAAGAAAATCGGAAACAAATAGGAAAAACAGTTGGTGGGACCAAGAATGCAGAGAGAAGAGAAAATTAGTTAGAAACGCACTATCAATGCTGAGAATCGGGAGGACATCAAAAGAATCCTACATGAAAGAAAGAAAAGGATACAGAGAAACATGCAAAAGAAAACAAAAACTTCAGCAAGAGAAAGAAGAGGAAGAAATAAGAAATATATCTAACGAGACAGAAATCTGGAAATACATTAGCTTAGAAAGGAAAAGTCTCAACAAAACTACCAAGAATATACCCATAAGTATCTGGAAAAAACACTTCATGACTCAGCTAAACGGCGCTGGCAAAAAATCTATGACAGATTTTAGGATTCAAGGCGAAGTGCAGCCAGGCTCTGAAATATCAGAAAACGACGTAAGAAGACAAATCCAAAAATTGAAGAAAAAAAAGGCGGCCGGAGAAGACGGGATACAGAACGAGGCATGGATACACGCGGCAGACAAAACAGTGGACAGGCTCACAAAAATACTAAATAACGTTTGGAGAGGTAAGGGCTTCCCGAAAAGATGGAGAAAAGGTATAATCTGCCCAATATATAAAAACGGAAATAGAGAGGAAGCAAAAAACTACAGAGGTATTATCCTACTGGACACGGCATACAAAATTTACGCAATGATTTTAGAAGAAAAACTATGTAAAGACACCGAAGACAAAAACATACTGCGAGATAACCAAGCAGGTTTCAAAAAAGGGAGAGTAACAATTGATAATATTTATATATTGAATTACGCCATACAGAAAGAGATACAGAAGAAAAAATGAAAATTATACGTTCTTTTCGCAGATCTGAAGGCGGCATTCGACATTGTCAACAGGGAAAAGATGATCGAAGCACTGATAGGGGTAGGAATTGAAAAAAATTTAACAGCGAGAATAGCAGAAATATATACGGAAACAACAAATACTATAAAAATAGACGGAGAGGAGAGTGAAGAATTTTGGACAACCAGCGGTGTCAGACAGGGATGTCCACTAAACCCCATCTTGTTTTCTATTTATATGTCAGACATCGAAAGACACTGTGAGAGAGGCCAGAGAGGAGGAGTAGTGATTGGAAAAAAGAAACTCTGGACGCTATCATTTGCTGATGACCTAGCAATGGTAGCGAAAACTAACCAAGAAATGGCGTTGCTTTTAAAGAGGCTTGAAGAATACTTGAAGGAAAAAGACATGGTACTAAACGCAGAAAAAACCAAGATCATAGTTTTTAACAAAGGAAGAGGAAGACAAGCAGAGGACAGATGGTGGTGGCAGGGAAAAGAAATAGAAAAAGTCAAAACGTTTAAATACCTGGGATATACGTTCCACAAGAATGGCGAAGAGCAGGAGCACATAAAGCAGGTAACAAAGAAAGCTAACCTAGCTCTCCCACAAGTTTGGGGTATAGGGCAAAGAAAATTTAAAAATAACTTCAAACTAAGGATGCTACTCTTCGATAAATTAATAGCCAGCATCATGATGTATGGATCTGAAGTATGGGGCTGGAAAGAACAGGACAAAATAGAGAGAATCCAATCCAAATATGTCAGATGGGTACTGGGACTAGGAAGACAAACACCTGCATATATAATAGAAGAAGAATCAAAACGATACAAAATGAGAACAGCAGCATGCAAGAGGGCAATGAAATATGAAGAAAAACTAAGAAGAACACCATGGATAGAACTAGCATATGACTGTTGGGTGGAGATATCCAGGAAGGAAAAAAGAAAACAAGAAAAGAATCACTGGGAAGAAAAAAGAGCAAAATTCTATGAAAGAAACGGATTTTCAACAACCGACATCGAAAGAAAAATAAACCAAGGCCAAAACACAGCAAATGAATTACTAACAAGAGAACAGGACATACAAAGGCAGATAAGAAGAGAAAAAATACGGAATTCAACATATAACCCAGGATATAAATACTTACAGACAAACAGTAGGCCAAGATACATGATAAAAGAGAATAAAAACTTGCAGATCATAGCTAGATTCAGAACAGGAAACGAAGAAAGAAGAAACAACTACTGGGCAAGAGACGAGGAGAGGGAATGCAGAATATGCGGAAGGGATCTCGAGACGATTAGCCACTACCGAAGAGATTGCGCAGAAGAGCTTAGAAACGAGAAGTCAGACCAACAAATACTACAAGACGAAAGACCAGACGTGGAATGGATGAAAAAAGTAATCAAAAGAAGAGCAGCACAGGAAAGAAAAAAATATAATAAATATTAAAAATGATTTAAATATAAATATTACAAAAACCATTATAACAAAAAAAAATTATATGTAGATTAATTTAAACACCGAAAGGTGATAAATAAATATGTTTACTACTACTACTACTACTACTACTAGTACACAGGTAATTATCTTAAGTTTTTAACTTACTGAGATATTATGAATAGTACTTGGGTCGTTTGATGCTTTACGGACATCACCGGGTCGCTGATTCTTCCTGGGTTTGGAGACGTGATCGGGTTCGAACAGCAAGTCTTCCTTCTTCTTCTCTCGATTCTTCAGTTGTTGAGTTGCCAAAGGAAAATAGATTTCTCCGTGGGATCTGCGTTTCGATTGTTTCCACAGGTCGTTGTAGACGGTTTTGTTGAAATTTATTTTGTTTTGGTTTATTATTGATTGATTTATCAGAGCAAAGAATCAATATTCACCACACAGTTTTGTTTCTCTGATACTACCGATGCTGCGCCAATTAAATAATTTGATTTAATATATTTGAAAAAAAATGTTTTTATTATCAACTTGGTTACATGTGTTGAGATAGAAGAATACAGGAACAATGAACACCTTATCTTAGTTACAAGGGTTTTTATTACCTAGCTTATCATAATGGAAATATACTGGAAGAATATGCTGACATCGCATAATTATTGTAGAATAGGAATACAGCCATTACATAATTTATATATATAAGTTATAGGGTGGAATAGTGCTGACATAGACTCAAATTTAAACCTCACACAGACAAAAAAAAGAAGAAGACATTGCAATCTCAAAATTAATTAAACAATACTCGAATATTTTTTATTTAGAAAATCAAAATCTATCTTTTAGTAATCAAGTAAAACAAAAAATCAGAACAAAAGATGAAGTACCCATTTATACGAAATCATACCGATACCCCCATATTCACAGAGACGAAGTTAGGTCCCAAGTTAATAAAATGCTTAATCAAAAAATAATACGACCTTCTAATTCATCATGGTCTTCCCCGATTTGGGTTGTCCCCAAAAAGCTAGACGCATCGGGCAAACAAAAATGGCGAGTAGTCATTGACTATCGCAAACTAAATGAAAATACCATCGAAGATAAGTATCCCATACCTAACATTACCGACTTGCTGGACAAACTCGGACGATGTCTATATTTTACCACCCTGGACCTCGCGTCGGGTTACCACCAAATTGAAATGGACAAGAATGACATACCTAGGACAGCTTTCTGCACGGAAGACGGACATTACGAGTTCTTACGAATGCCTTTCGGGCTAAAGACCGCACCCGCGACTTTTCAACGTGTCATGGACAATGTTTTGAGAGGGTTAACTAACAAAATTTGCTTAGTATATCTCGACGATATAATTATTTTTAGCACAAGCCTAGACGAACATATAATCAATTTAAAACTTGTATTCGACCGATTAAAAGAAGCCAACTTAAAAATTCAATTAGACAAGTCGGAATTTTTAAAAAAAGAAGTTGCGTATCTCGGACACATTGTAACCCCTCATGGCGTTAAACCAAACCCAGATAAAATTTCAGCTATTCTAAATTACCCATTACCTACCACGACAAAACAAATTAAGGGATTTTTAGGACTTATTGAATATTATAGGAAGTTCATAAAAGACTTCGCAAAAATTACCAAACCCATGACAAAATTTCTAAAAAAAGACGCGATCATTGACATTAATAATTCAGAATATAAACTATGCTCTTTTAGCATACAATAATACAATTCAATATAGATATTGATAAACAGCTTGTTAATAACTACATGGAAAATCATAGAAATAAAACAAAAATTTTATATCAAACTATTAATAACAAAATTTTGCAAAATAAAGAAAAAATAATCAGTAAACGTAATGAAACCAGAGAAGAATTACCAAAAATTCCTAAAGAAATTTTCGTAAAAAATAAACAAAAACAACAGAAAACAAAAAATAAATTTAAATCCGAAAAATTAAAATCAATTAATAAAAATTTAAAAACTGCCAAATTAGAAACTAAACACGGGAACACAATGGAAAAAATCCATCTCTCTAATATAAAACGTCCTAGACAAAAGACTTATAAATTTAATACTCTTCCAGGCTGTTCACATTTGGACAAGGATCGATCATCAAAAACATAACCGAAAATATTGGATTACTACCTATTAGACTGGGACCGGCTAAATTAGAAAAAACAACACACACACTTATCCACTACTACAACCTCAAACCCCTTTTCGAACAATATGACAACCTAAACAACCAATATAATGACCTAAAGACAACGATATCTAATAACTCTAAATATTTACATGAACTTGACAATTATGTGAAAATAATACAATTTATTCGTACGAACATTAATAACAAAATTGATAATATAGAATTTCATACAAATAAAAATAGAAACAAAAGAGGCTTAATAGATGGATTGGAATCAGTTTTCAAAGCCGTTACTGGCAACTTAGATGCAGAAGACGGTAAGAGATATGACAAAATATTAAATCACATGCAAAAGAATGAACACAATTTAGAAAACCAATTAAAACTGGCATACTCGGTAAACCACCAAATTATAACAAATATAAATAATACCATTTTGGACATACAACATAATGAATCTATTCTGAAATCCGAAATACTACAACTCAGTGAAATAATAAATAACATGCATATTCAAGATATTCTTTTTGCAAAAACTATTTACGATCAATTAATAATCCTATACAACTCGATCCTAGATATCCTACAAGATATCGAAAATTCCATTACCTTTTGTAAATTGAGAACATTACACCCCAGTATAATACATCCAAATGAATTATTATCTGAATTACAAAAAATCTCTAAACATTATAAATCCCAATTACCTTTTCAACCAAACTCCGAGAATATTTTAGAATTTGAATCACTACTAAAAGTAGACTGTAAAGTTGAACTATCCCAAATAATTTACTTAATATCAATTCCCATTAACTTTGAAAAGGACTTTGAACTGTTTTACTTGTACCCTATACCAACAATATACGATTCAGAATTTGTAACGATTATCCCTAGTGCAAGATATTTTCTAAAATCTAATACTAAAATAATGCCTCTAAATGACATATGTACTGCAACCAAAGTTTATCAGTGCCCCAATAAATTCTACAACCACCATCAGTCATCATGTGAACAAGAAATCTTACAACAACAGTCCTCTACCCAGTGTCACTATTCTAAAATTAATATAAAAGAAAACCATATCGAAGTAATTCCGGAAATTAATAAATATTTGTTAATATGCCTTCACGAAGATAAAATAACGCTTAAGTGTTTAGATGAAATAAATATCAAAACTTTGCGCGGAATCTATTTAATAAAAAATGATAAACATTGTGAAATAATATACAACTAACAAAAATTAATATTTTTGAATAAAGAACAAGGACAACCAATAATTTTACCAAAACTAAATTTCGCACTTAAAACTTCGACATTAACAAATTTTTCAATAAACCTAAACCCTGTGAAACTAGAAGACATTTCATTAAATCCTGTAGTAACTATTCAAGAAGAAGCCATCAACATCCATGTGCCAAGTGTATGGACTGTTTTGTTATATTTGTTAATAATAATAATTGGACTGTACTTCCCAATAAGATGGATAAAAACCAGGAAACTAAGGAAACCAACCATCAACTCAAAACCGGAAGAAGAACAAATTGAGCTATCAGGAGGTGCTCCTTTCTGATAAGGGAGGAGTTATAGGGTGGAATAGTGCTGACATAGACAGTTAACATTTAAGAACGTGACTTTATGTAGAATTATCATATTACATTATACGTAGTTGTAGTTTAGCCATGAAATATTATTGTATGTTTTAAGTTAGTCTTAGCTCAGAATTTGTACAAGTAGGAACGTCTAAAGTAAAATAAATACTTTTTAAAAACAAAGTTAATTTGTTTAACGTTATAATTTATATATATATATATATATATACTCGTATATAAGTTAGAGCACCCGTTCCCATGAGAACCGCCGACCGCTGCACATTCCAGGCACAGTCACCACTCTCTTTCCCCACAATATGTTATATTATACTATGTGTGCATAAGCACTTTTAGCACAACCTGTACTCTGTATTCACATTTGTAAGTCAGTTACTGTTGAGAGATTGAAGTATCAACTTGTATGAAAAATCTAATGTAATCTTTCGTTGTCAAATAATAAATAATTTTTTATTGTAACCGTAAATCACGTTTACGTTACTGGCGCAGTCGGTAGGATACTCAGACGGATTATTGATTAATACAAATATCAAAAAATCACGTTTCGTTTCAACGATTAACTGAGTATTAAAATTTTCAACGAAAAATCGTCGCAAAGACTCTGTCACATCGCGAGTGAATATCGTGTAAGAAGAGATCTTCAGAAGGCCCTGCTGTACACCAAAAATCCAGCTCTATCACGCTACGAGAGAACATCGTACGAGAAGAGACCGACGGAAGCCCAGCTGTACGCAGAACGCCGGAAGCCGACACCAGTCCACGGAATCGTCACGGCCGAGCCCATGGACAAGTTGATGTTTATCCTGTAAGTGCTTATGTCTATCAGTGATATCATTCAACTAAATTTAGATTCAGATACGGATACAGATTCAGTTGCTTCCAGTAATTCATCCCTTAATAATAATCCTATAGAAAATAACATTGAAACTTTATTAGAAGAATTTAATAATTTAAATATAAATATGGCTACTCCAGTATTGAAAAAAGAATACTTAGATATGATTCCCGAATTTCACGGGGACCCTAAACTCTTACCGCGATTTATTGAAATCTGCGAAAAGTTATTAACTAAATTTTTTAATACAGTAGAACCGGGAGACTTTCAGAATGAATATCTGTTGTCGACCATTCTTTCAAAAATTAAAGGCGATGCTGCCGTAAACTTAGCTAGTTCCAACTTTAGCTCATGGTCTTGTATAAAATCAGCCCTAGTAAATTCATATTCGGATAAAAGAGATTGCTATACTCTCGGAATAGAACTAACAGAATTAAAACAAAATAGTGAAACACCTTTCGATTTTTACCATAAAATACAAGATTTACTAAACTTACAAATTTCCTACGTCACTTTAAATAACTCAGGTGACGAAGCTTTAGTACTTGCCGAATATTTCAGGCAGTACGCACTGCGAATTTTGCTTCGCGGTTTAAAAGAACCACTAGGTACACTCATGCGCACAAAAAATCCTAAAGATATGAACCAAGCATTGAACATGCTCACCAACGATTTTCAAATTGAAAGTTGTTTACGCGCAAAAAACAAAACACACACACTACAAAAACCAAAACATTTCATTCACACAAACACACATCTCAGATATCAACAACCACAACTCAGATACACACCAACACAAACACCACAATTAACATACCAACCTAATCCATATCCTCAAAATTCAATAAATAAACCATTTAACCAAATTCAATCATCCAAACAAAATGTTTTTAATCCAAATCCCAATAGACAATTCCCAAATCCTACTCCAATGAGTGTCAGCACTCGACAATCATTCGTACCCAGACCAAGCCCATCAGGCTACAACAATCAAGCTCGACCGCAACAATACACACGACATTACCCCCAAACACAACCACGACCAAACGAACATTTGTATAACACAGAAATTACGGAATATAATGACGAACAATATTACGATGAAAATAACGCTCTTATCTACGAACCAGAATCAGACAACGATAGCCAAGAACACGAACAAAAATCTAGCTCGAGTAATTTTTTAGAACTCATAGCCTCGGAACAGAATTTGAATTAATGAACTTAACTAACAATCAAAGCGAGTTACCATTCATTATTTACCCTGAACAAAATTTAAAAGTCCTTCTTGATACAGGTAGTACACGCTCTTTTATAAAACCGAATATCGCACACAAGTTTTTCAACAACAAAATTCAAAATGATTCTTTTAAAATTTCCACCGCACATGGTACATCCACTGAAAATTTTAGTTTATTTATGCCATGTTCAAAATTATTTAAAAAGTCAGATACTGTGCTCAAATATCATCTTTTCGACTTCCATGATCAATTTGACATATTATTAGGACTCGACAACCTTAAAACAATAGAAGCAACCATTGACCTAGTAAACGATAAGATAAGAACACCGGCATGCGAGATAAACATTCACTATCATCAGCTAAAGCCGCGTCCACACCACGTACAAGTAACACCTAAGTCTGATAAAATAATAAAGCTTCATACTAACTGCATTAATAACGCAGAAGTAATTATTCCAAAATCTCAATTAAACCGTACCCCGGCATCTATCGAAAATCCCTTTCAAAATCCACCACAAAATACAACTAACAAACCATACTCGATCGACTATCAGACGTACTTAGAAAATAAAGACATTAATAATAACAATTACAAAATTTTTGAAATAGAAGCGAATTTGTTTGACGCTCTACAGGAAGAAAGCCTGGCACATTGTGTCAGTAAAGATTTAAGAATGTCTGATGGCATAGCAAAAGACTTTAGAGAAATTTTTCAAAATGTAGACGTTTTGCAAAAACAAAATCCTAAATTACACAACTTAGTATATTTACGAGACAGTCATAAATTTATAATTTATTTAATTACAAAGGAAAATCATTACGAAAAACCTACGTATGAAAATATGTTTTACACCTTATTAAATTTACGATCATTTTGTATTAAAAATCATATCAAAATTTTAAACATTCCTAAAATAGGGTGTGGCAATGATTTACTAGAATGGAGAAATGTAAAACCAATGTTAGAATTTATCTTTCAAAATACTAATATAATTATTACCGTTTATAAATTGCCCCAAGACGACACCCCTAATCTCGAAATTAATACAAACGACACGGAAGACACGAATAATGACGCTTTCTTTAAATTTATGGAAGATTTTAATAAAAAATTTGAGAATGACAATGAATCCTTAATTGTTGAACACGACGACAAATCACATAATATCGAAGAACTAGACGACTCTGACGCAACAATACACTCTAACCCTGAACACCCTGTCATCGGTATTCCCATTATCGAAAGCCCCGTTAATGTAGGCAAAAATCAACTTATATTTTCGGAAGTTTTACATTCACCCGCTAAACCTAAATTCATCAAATTACACACTGATAAAATGAGACTTCAAGTACAAATCTCAAAAAGTAATTTCGAAAAAGATATAATAAACTTTGTCAAAGAATTCGTGGTACCCAAAATAAAATACTATTTATATTTCGAACAACCAATTTATGAGCAATTTAGTGTAATCTTACAGAAATATTTCAAAAACTCAGAAATAAACTTTGTTAAATGTAATACAAAATTAATAGATTTAGAAAATCAAAATGACATCTCTGATACGATAAAAAACTATCACGAGGGTAAAACAAATCACAGAGGTATTCACGAAACTTATAACCAAATTAGAAAAAAGTATTATTGGCCTAACCAATGTAAAGACATTAGCGATTATATAAACCAGTGTGAAATCTGCTTAAAATCCAAATATGAGCGCAATCCCATAAAAACTAAATATAACATCACTCCAACCCCTAATAAACCCTTTGACATAATTCACGTAGACACGTTAAGTTTAGAGAACTGTAAATTCCTTACAATCATAGACGCCTTTTCTAAATACGCTCAAGCATACCAAGTCACATCAACAAACGCAATTGAAATATGTAACAAACTCACAAGATTCTTCTCACATCACGGAATCCCCAAGTTAGTTATATCCGACAACGGCCCAGAATTTAAAAATAATATCTTACGCGAATTATTCATTTTACATAAAATCGAAATTCATTTCACCAGTTCACAACACCCAAACTCCAACGGTCTTATAGAACGATTCCACTCCACATTAATTGAACATATTCGACTTTTTAATTTGCAAGAAAACCAAAAAAATGAAATTATAGAAAATAAAGTTAATTATGCAGTATTAGCTTACAATAATACCTGCCATAGTTCCACGGATCTTAAACCAATCGATGTAATCAACGGACATTTTGATACAGATTCACCTTTAGACATAGAATTAGAGAAAAGAATCACGCAAGATTATATTCAAAATCACCGCGAAAAAACGAAATTAGTATACCAAAGCATTAACGAAAAATTACAAAATAATAAAACTAACTTAATTGAAAAACTTAACGAAACTAGAGAAAACCTACCCAAAATCCCAGAAACAATATACGTACACAATAAACAGAAGGTAAACAAAACAAAGCAGCCAAAATTCAAAAAAGAAAGAATCAAAACAATTAATCAAAATCTAAAAACTGCAAAAATTCATACTAGTCCTACAGATAATAAAAAACAGCCCAAAATTCATTTGTCAAATATTAAGAGACCTAGAAAAATAAATAAAAATATTAATACAAATTACGATCTTCCAGGTCCATCTACCTCACGTACACCTACGGACTAGAAATAAAAAACATTACACAAAACACTGGACTCTTGCCACTCAATTTAGGGACGGCAAAATTACAGAAATCAACACACACTTTTTTACACTTCTACGACCTACAACCCATCCTCGATCAGTACAATAATTTAAAAACACAACACAACAATCTCAAACACACAATTTACATAAACAATGTTAGCCTAGCAGACTCTATTAACCACGATAAAATAATTAATTATATAATAGAATCAATAGATGATAAGTTTAGTCACTTAATTGTTAATTACGAAAAACCTAGATATAAAAGAGGAATAGTAAATGGATTAGGATCCATTATTAAAGTAATTACAGGAAATTTAGACGCGGAAGATGAGAAACGATATGATAAAATTTTAAATCACTTGAAAACAAACCAACACAAATTAATCGATCAACTAAAAAATCAATACTCCGTTAACCATCAGTTAATAGGAGAATTTAATCAAACTATTGTAACAATAAAGCATAATGAACAAGAATTAAAATCAAAAATTGAACAGTTAATGCACATAGTTATTGATGGAACTCAGCAATTAAATAAACTAGCCATTCACGACATTTACAATCAACTAAATACCGTATTCAGTATGATTTTTAGTACTCTACAAGACATAGAAAACTCATTAACTTTTTGCAAATTACACACAATGCACCCTAGCATTATAAAATTGAACGATTTCTATTTGGAACTAAATAAAATTTATAATTATTATAACAATGAATTTCCTTTAGAGCCAACATTCAAAAATATGTTAGAATTTGAAAAATTAATAACAGTTAATTGCAAACTAAATTCAAACAAAATTGTATATTTTCTAGAAATCCCTATTAACTACGAATCTGATTTCCAACTATTTCACCTTATTTCCATCCCAACCAAATACCAGACTGAATATGTAACCATCATACCAAATAAAAATTATTTCTTAAAAACCTCTGATGGTCATATCAAATCACTGAACGGCGCATGCACAAAAGGAAACATCTACCAATGCCCAAACAAAATAGATGAGATCAATGACGATACTTGCGAGAAGAACATCATATTATATAACAACAATAATAATTGCCAATACACGAAAGTAACCATAAAGAAAAATCATATAGAAACTATAGAAGAAATAAACCAATTCTTAGCAGTTTTACCAGAGTCAGAAACAATTCACGCATCATGTCAACAAGGTGATGAAATTAAAAATTTAAAAGGAATATTCCTAATAAAACAAGATCAATGCCAACTAAAATTTAAAACCCAAATTTTAAAATTTCGAGACGGTACTTTCGGCAAACCAATTATCTTAGAAGATTTCCAAATTAAGCTAAACACCAGCCAAATTCCAACTATGAGTATCGACATCCAAAACATTCAAGATCTGAAGTTACCTATAAACAAGTTCGAACACATCAACGCAAATTACGACATCGAGGCAACAAATTACGCCCTTATAGCTCTATATGTCATTGTTTCAATTACTAGTACAATTATTTTCGCAGTTTTTGCCAAAAGAAGGTTCTTTCAGAAGAAGAAACGACCATCCAAGGATCAACCCATAGAACTCCAGCCAGGGCCTTCACCCCGAAATCATCAGTTGAACATCCCCGACGATATTCCATTCTAAGGAGGGAGGAGTTAGAGCACCCGTTCCCATGAGAACCGCCGACCGCTGCACATTCCAGGCACAGTCACCACTCTCTTTCCCCACAATATGTTATATTATACTATGTGTGCATAAGCACTTTTAGCACAACCTGTACTCTGTATTCACATTTGTAAGTCAGTTACTGTTGAGAGATTGAAGTATCAACTTGTATGAAAAATCTAATGTAATCTTTCGTTGTCAAATAATAAATAATTTTTTATTGTAACCGTAAATCACGTTTACGTTACTTATATATATATATATATATATATATATATATATATATATATATATATATATATATATGCTTTATAGATTTTTTAATGTATTACTGAGTTCTATTTCTCTGTTTAGCTCTATATGTAAATTAATAATTTTTGTTAATTTTAAATAGATGTAATTTACTTTTCTGTTATGATAAAAACTACCTACCTATTGAATTTTTTCAATAAACTGTACGCCTTTATAAACTCAGTATTTTTTTAAAAATTATATATAATAAATAAATATTATCCTGTAATATTATTGATTTCATTTAGTATTAATTAATATGTACCTACAGTGGTTATTGACGTAATAATTTTTTTTGTCATTACAATAGTGTAATAGATGTATTCTTAGCCTCTTACTTTTAAGCAACTTCCTGGTACTACGTAATTGATTTGAAGTGTCAAACAATATTTTCAGTTCACTAGACCGTTGTCACCTGTTGTGTATGGATAATATTTATATTTAAGCAGGTTAGTATTTTCCTTATATTTCAAGATATTATGAAAACTTGTATTTCTATTTTGTTTCTTTTATTACAATGCGTTATGAGAATGTTTTTTCCAAAGAGATTGTATGATAATTAATCGTCTCTCGAATACTTTTAAATCTTTTAACACGTTGACTGCCAACTACGAGATAGGTAACTCGTAGATTGCGTTCTTTGCTAGTACGCCGACTACGAGTTATCTCGTACTGTGTTTACTTACCATTTTCGCGCAGCTATGATTAAACTCGTAACATATCAGTGCTAATATGGATAGATGGCTTCTGGGAAAAGAACAAAAAATCAATGCTGGCTACATAAACAGAAAATATAATTATAAAAAATTTATTCAAAATCAAGAAGTAAAAGTAAAATACATTTTCTATGCTTTTTGATGATTACTATGTAATATAATTAGAGTTTTTAATAATATAAAATGATTAAATGAAATTGGCTTTTTAGACCGGAATTCTGAAAATTGCCGTGGCAGTCAACGTGTTAAATAAAGCTTTATCAGTGTTTATATCCAAGCAATTACAGACAGAAATCGATATTCCATAAATTAAAGAGATATTTACCATTTGTCAGCGAGGTCTGTGTGTTTAAATGTCGATCAGCGTCATTCGGCGTCGCGATGCCGGAATAAAATATACTAAATATTACTTGTAAGTCTCTGTTTGATATCACTTAGTATTGGTCAGCGAATATTTATCATTTTTTAGCCGGGTCAGCGTGTATTAATGCCGCTCTGCGTCGGTCAACATCGCGATGCTGAAATAAAATATACTAAATATTACTTGTATGACTCTATTGGATATTATTTAGTATTGGTCAGCTGATATTTATCATTTTTTAGCGGGGTCAGCGTGTATTAATGCCGGTCAGCGTCGGTCGGCGTCGCGATGCCGGAGTAAAATATACTAAATAATACTTGTAAGTCTCTGTTTGATATTACTTACTATTGGTCAGCGGATATTTATCGTTTTTTAGCGGGGTCAGCGTTTATTAATGTCGGTCAGCGTCGGTCGGCGGCGCGATGCTGGAATAAAATATACAAAATATTACTTGCAAGTGTCTATTTGATATTATTTAGTATTGGTCAGCGAATATTTATCATTTTTTATCAGGGCCAGCGTGTATTAATGCCGGTCAGCGTCGGTCGGCGTAGCGATGCCGGGATAAAATATACTAAATATTACTTGTATGGCTCTATTTGTTATTATTTAGTATTGGTCAGCGGATATTTACCATAATTTAGCTGGTTTCAGCGCTCTTTAACGTCTGTCAGCGTTTTTGCGATCAGCACTGTTCAGCGTTTTATTCTTACCCCGCGCCACTGACCATAGCTTAGCTGTTTAAGAGTATTTGATTGGAATTCAAATTTTTCTGTCAATAATTTAATTTGATTTCATCAATTGTTAAGTTATTTATTTCAAACAATACTAAATAAATTTGAGATTAAAGAGTTTGTGAACGTTAAGAAGGTTTTACGTGACAATAACCTATGCAATTTTTGGTACGGTAACAAAAAAATAAATCTGAACAATATATCTAAACAAATTAATTGAAATAAAATCCCAATAGTAATCGCAGGTCTTGTTACAATTATTGACGACGTTCTCTCCGGTAGTATATTACGTTCCTGAGCCGGAACGAGCTCTATTTTAACGTGTTGCCAACTTTACACGAGTTAAAATAGACGTCCTTACCTAGGAACATACAGGACTTTTTGTCATAAGTGCGCTGAAATTACTGCCTAGTTTTAGGGCTATACAATTTTTACCAGCTAGTTTTAGGGCTAAAAAATATTTACCGGTCAGTTTTAGGGCTATATAATTTTTACCGGCTAACAACGGGGTACCAATGGAATCACCTAAAAAAGGTACTTTCGTTCCAGAAATACGCATCTTCCCTAAACTTCACAAGGTAAATTATCCGCCTAAAAAGTCTAAAATTAGCTGCGGAATATTTAATCTGGCTCTTTGAAGATTCAGTTTCAAAAGTTGAATTAATAAAATTGTATATAAATTTTAAATGAAATGTATTTTTTTTATCTATATAATTAGCATGTGAAAATATAATAGGTATATGATGTGTTAATAATAAGTAAATTTATTAATAATAAATATAGTTTTTCCAATTATATTGCAGATATGTGGGCATTTAAATTGAAAGTAAACTTTAATACAATTTTCGGTAATATTTCAAATAATCCCGTAAAAAATACAGACCGATGGATCAGTTTGTATATGACATTGTTACCTAATGAGTACGGTATTACTACGACGATAAGAATCATGAAAACTTTGTTCCCATTTTAAATAGTGTTGTTATAACAGATAATGCTATTAATCACAGTGTACAGATAAACATAGCCCCTACTCAAATGATTCGTAAGCAAGAAATAGTAGCATGGATAAGTAGAAATGGAGTAGAAATATTTTGAATTAAAGCAATTTATTTTGAACTTACATTATCTTTATTAGTGAAAATACTTTAAACATTTATTACACAATGTTTCGATAGCAGATTTTTTGACTCATAAACTTAATTAAAGCAAATGATTTTTACTTTACACTTTGACAATTTTTTTTTTTATTCATATATCGGACCAACTACTAAGGTCATATGCCGATATGTCCTTTGTATGGTCGCCACGGGCGGGACCCGAACCCACGACCTTATAGTTGCGAGTCAGGCCCTCAACCCGCGCGACCATCACGCGGGACAATTGACAATTTTAAATAATTATTTGTTAAACTAATGAAAGTTATGGTGTTTATTGCTTTATTTCATATCAAATATACATATTTAAACCATTCAATTTGTAATCGCCTATGTAATAAATGCCAGAGAGCTTTAATTTAAAATTTCGACACTAACGGATTCTCTTCCAAAGAGCGCTGAAGTTTCACGCAACATTAGAAACCGATTTACCATAATCGTAAATGGTTTTGTATTTGTTTCAAATTCGAAATAAACAGATGTGTAAGATTCATTGAAGCAACAGTTTGAAATAACCAAGTACTGTCCACAATTTATTTATTTATTTATGCTACTCCGTACAACAGGACCTTTATCTCAATTACAGTACATTGTGGTAATTCGTATATTTTTAGCCTGAATGAGATTCGATCTCGGAATCTCCAGATTCGAATGCCTTAACACTATTCACACTACCGTACTGCCAGAAATTATGCACTAATGTTTGAATAGTATTTAAATTCACAAACTTAAATTACAAAATTATAATTTAGTAATTAGTATTTATCAATTGGTAAAATTTTATTGTATTGTAGATAAAAATTGGTATTCTACGTGAATTTGAACCTGAATCTTGAAATTTTTATCCTTAATTTTTTTGCAGTCATCTTAATAAAAAAGTAAAGTTTTTTATATCGATGAAAAGCGAAAAATAAAACAAAAATTATTTCACAGTATCATAGTTTATTATAATCTTCAAAGGAAAAAAATTGTTGGTACATATTTTTTTTTGAAAGCAGATTAATTATAAACTTACCAATCATTTGTACATAAATTAACTTTAAAAGTTACATAGTAAAATTATAATTATATATTATAAGTCAGAATATATTTTTTTATAAATATCAAACATTTTTGCGGTGTACACCTTAAGAGTCAAAACGAAACTAGTTGTACAAAATAATTTATAATTAACGAGAAATTCTATGGTCTTATTTCTAAAAATGTATGGATAATTGATTTTTAATAAAGTTGTTTTCATAAGTTTCATGTTCTGAAACGAAAACAGAAAGTCTCTATCAATATTATTGTGAATTACTGCATGTTTATATTTTACAGGATTATTTAATTAAATCACACACAGTAATACCCAAACAAGAATTTATAAATTGCATTAAAATCAATTTCAACACGTATTATTCACAATATAACAATAAATATTACCTTCAAACCCTTGATTGTCCAATGGGAATTATCTTAGCCCTATTTTGGTAGCATTGGTTATGGCACACTTAGATTCTCATATGATCTGTAGTACTCCTGTTTTCAAATTGTTTCTCTACTTCAGATATGTAGATGACTACAGCTCAAATTGATAGCATTTTAGTTAAATTTAACGAGTTTAACTAGTCACTTCAGTTTACTTTAGAAACAGAAAAACAAAACGGTATTATTTGTTTAGTTATCACAAGTATTCCGGAGAATAATCTTGTTATACTCAATTGGTATCGGAAATCAACTTGGTCCGGACGTGATTTAAATTTTAAGTCCGATTATCCTGTAAAATATAAACGTGCAGTGATTCACAATTAAAAATCTTAATGCTAGAGCCTTTCTATTATCCCATAAGAAGTTTTTGTTTGATAACATAAAACTTATTAAAAGAAGTTTGTTAAAAAACAATTATCCATTAATTTTTCTAAATAAAACCATAGAAAATAGACTCAAATTACTAAATAATATTAATAATTCAAATTTTGTAGTTAACAAACAAAGTAAAAAATATATATTTTATATACATAGATCAAACTAAACAATATATTAGTACTAGATTAAAGCAACACAAATATCATCTAAATAAGGTAACTTAAACAACAGTGCAATTGTTAAACAAGCATTCACCAATAGTCATAAAATTTATTTTTGACAATTTTAAAATCTTTTATTCTGAGAATAGCAAGTATAAACGCCACTTTTTAGAAAGCTGTTACATTATTCTTGAACCTAATGCTGGTAATATTAAATCTAATTATCAGGTTTCTAATTAACAATATAAATCTGTTTTGCATAATTTTTATTGACGAATTTGATATTTTGTCCTTGTTTGACCTTGGTTTTACATTTTGTTGATAAGATTGTTATTGATTGACGATAGATGGCTGTTTCTATAATTTCTCGTTATAAATTATAAATTATTTTGTACAACTAGTTTATTTATTTTTTGACTCTTAAGGTGTAAACCTCAAAAATGTTTTCTATATACAAAAAAAATATTCTGACCTTCTAAATTTAAATTATAATTTTACTTGTAACTTCAAAGTTAATTTATTTACAATTGATTGGTAAGTTTATAGTTAATGTGTTAAAGTTAAAATATATATTTATATATTTTTTTGTTTGGTTTTGTAGCTTGATAATGGCCGAAATAATGTACTAAAATGTCGCTAATTACTAATAAAAAAGAAAAATTTATTGAAAATATAAATTTTCCTTTATTATATTTCACTAAAGCCTGAAATCAAAAAGTAACAATTATGATATCATTCGGCTTATTAAAAAGAACTAATTTTTTTAAGTATACATATATATCTTAAAAAATGCAAATTAAAATCCTGTATCGATTTATTTGTAAAAGATATGAACAAAATTAAAAATTGACACAATTTACATCTTCATCGATATCTAATGACCTAAAAACATCAATAAGCATACATAATTTTTAAATCAATAAAAAAATGTGTATGGCTGAGTTTTGTATTACCCCATAAAATTATATTATAAGTAATTAGTGAGTGGAATAGAGCAAGTGCACAACACGCAATGTTGAATTATAAACTAAGTTTTTTAATATTCTAAGAAAAATAAGAACAGGATAGTTTTATACTTAAGTTAGTAGTTTGAAAGATCCCAGTAAGTGAATCGTCAATATTGTAGCGAGTACGGCCCTGTTCCGTCTGGAACAGTCTACGCGTCCACCGCTGTCTCATACGCTATAGACAAGTCCGAACCTGTTCGCTCTACGTCATGCTTGTACAGTGTTCCACAAGTTCTGGACTAGTGTAGAATATCTTGTTCCAGTATATAAGGGACAGTTTGGGCCGGCAAGATTCATTCTGTATTTGAAGTGTGAACAGTGCAAGTCGTTGCTAAATACTTTAATACGTGTTGTAAATAAATATATGTCTTAGTAGTTGTACTACATTATTTTTGTTTTAAATAAATATTTTGTTAGTGTTTTCATTACTCGTGTTTTATTTAATAATAAACTTCACCGAACTCGAAATTGTAATAAACGTTACAATATATAACCCGGTAACGCAAACTGTGCTCCTATTTACTGTTTTATTATTTGATAAGATTTTAAATTTTTGTGATTTGTTTTTATTTAAAGTAGATTTTTGGAAGAGAATCAAAGTTCTGCTTTACACATGATATTAAGAGTGCTTAAATCTAATTATTTATTACAAGAGTAGTATCATCAGCAAATGGGAAACTATCACAAGGTAGAATAAAGTTACTGATATCGTTTATGTATACAATTGTATACATTGGGACACGCCATAGGTATTAAAACTAAATAACTCCGAATTAATGAAAACAGATAGAGACCGAATATCAAGATAGGAAGTAAATAATTCAAAGGTATTTCTACAAAGTCAATCAAGTTTTAATTTAGAGAGAAATTTTTCATGAGATACACAGTTGACAGCTTTAGAAAGGTCATACTAAGTAAGAGCTGCTTTGTGTTTCTTTTCAAGACCCTCGACTCTTTTATTAATAATATCTAAAATATCCTGAATAGTAGAATGTCCTTGACGGAAGTCAAACTGATTATTGTTCAATAAAACATTTTCCTCAAAATATTTGATTAATCTTTATTTAAGGATTATTTCAAAGACTTTTGAGATTGTAAGTACAATTTCAAATTGTCTACAGTTTTCTATTTTATATAAAGGAATAATTTAACAACTTTTAAAGACATTGTTATGGAACCGGTCCACAACCTTTAATTTTAATTAGTTTATTAAATTAAATTATAATTTGTCTTAGTCTATATAACACATAGTTATCTTATTTTAGGTTGTTCTATTCATGTATTTTTAAGACGTAGTTAGATTTATTGCTTTGAATTTATAACCATATTGTAACGTTTATTACAATTTCGGGTTCGGTGAAGTTTATTATTAAATAAAACACGAGTAATGAAAACACTAACAAAATATTTATTTAAAACGAAACTAATGTAGTACAACTACTAAGACATATATTTATATTCAACACGTATTTATATTCACAACAAAGTATTTAGCAACGACTTGCACTGTTCACACTTCGAATACAGAATGCCTCTTTCCGGCCGAAACTCTCCTTTATATACTGCAACAATGTATTCGAGAATATTCGGGAGCTTCTGGCACACGGTAGAAGCATGACGCAGAGCGAACAGGTTCGGACTTGTCTATTGCGTCTGAGACAGCGGTGAATCGTGCAGCAGATATGTCGACTGTTCCAGACGGAACAAGGCCGTACTCGCTACACTGCCCCCTCCTTAAGGATGTTTCGTCCCGAAACTTTTCTGCGCCCTGTCGATATCTGCACGTTGATCCCCGCGAGCACTGTGACGTTTGGTGGAAATAACAGTCAACAGTTCTTTTCACTACTGTTGAACCACAGGGATTATAGCTGCACACCAGGATCTCAATTCCGGTATATTGGAAAATAGTTTCCAGCATGTTTCTAATTATTCTCCAGCTCAATTCATCAAGGCCACAGCCTAGCTTTGGTACATTTAGTTTTAAAATATCCTGATCGAGCAGCACACCTCGTAGATCACATAGGGCGTCCCAGACGGCGCGATAAGTTGGTTTCTCGTGGGACAGATGTTTAGTCACCAGGTAAAAAATGCTTCTGTTTCGGCTCGACTGTTTGTCGGCTATATGTAGCACTGTGCCGACACATGGGTGTTGTTGCCGTAATTTTTCAAGTTGGCCGATCTTTTTCTTAAAAACCACGGCAATTCCTCGAGACATCTGTAGATCTTGGGCCACACAATGCGCTAATGAGTATTCTGTAGGCATTTTGAATAGGTCACCCTGATGTTCTTTGGTCACACCATTTCGTACTTTATGGCCCGTAGAATAGGAAGCCATGAACTCGTCAAAGGTGGTTTCCGAATCTTGTACATTAATTCGTCGAGCTCGAGATTCATTGGCGTTGCCATCGTTGTTGTCACCGGCGAAAGGAGCCAACCGATTGAAATGAATCACTCTTGGTTTTCCTCCAGTCCTTTTCCGGATTCGATAGATGACGTCATTTATTCGCTTCAGTACCTCGTAGGGACCTTCCCAGGAGTTTTGTAGCTTTGGGGACATTCCACGGCGACGCTGTGGGTTGTATAGCCAAACCAGATCCCCAGCTTGATATCCACCATTCTCAGCCTTGACATCATATTGGTCTTTCATCCTGTCACTAGCGCTCTGGATGTTGGAGCGTACTTGCTCATGGATGTCGTTCATCTTCTTCCGAAGTTCGGTGACGAAATCTTCGCCAGCCAAATTTTTACCTGGCTTGCTGCCGAACTTCAAGTCGCAGGGCAATCGCAGTTCATGACCAAAGACAATGCTAGCCGGAGTCTGTCCTGTTGTTTCATGGACGGATGATCGATAAGCTCACAGCAACATTGGTAGATGACAATCCCAGTCTCTTTGGTGGCCGGAGACAACCTTGGAGAGGTGTCTATTGATGGTTCTGTACATGCGTTCGACCATGCCATCTGACTGTGGGTGTAGAGCAGTTGTTCTTGTTTTGCGAATGTTCAATAGCTCGCAGATTGCTTGGAACAGAGACGACTCGAAATTTCTACCTTGGTCGGAATGTAGTTCCAACGGTACCCCGAATCGGCAGATCCACTGGTTGACAAGTTCTTCTGCTACCGTAGCGGCTTCTTGATTTGAAAAGGCATAAGCTTCAACCCACTTGCTGAAGTAGTCCATGACCACTATGATGTATTTATTTCCCTTGTCGGATTCTGGAAATGGACCGGCCACGTCAATTGCGATTCTTTCAAACGGGCTCCCAACATTGTATTGACGCATTGGGGCTCTCCGACGTCTCTGCGGTCCGTTGCTTGCGGCGCAAACTACGCACTTCTTGCACCACTCCTTTACGTCCTCTCGACAATTAACCCAGTAAAATCGCTCACGCAGCTTCTGAACTGTCCTCGTTACTCCTAAGTGTCCTCCAGCAGTTCCATCATGAATCTCCTTCAGTACCTCCGGTACTCTTTTCCTAGAGATTATGATCTGCATCGTTTGCTCTGTAGCCTCAGGACTTTCCAGGATACGTTTCAGTAGTTCATTCTCTATAACAATGGAGTCCCACTGCGCCCAGTACGATTTTACGGTTTTCGAGCGTCGTGCAACTTCTTGCCAAGTTGGTTTTGTGGCCTTCTTTCTTCCATTCCAGTAGGTATTTCAATTCTGGATCGCCTTCTTGGTCTTTCACAACTTCTTCAGTCAGCCAATGGTCGTCTATCACTGTGGTCCGTAAGATTGGAGCGGACTTCTCTTCCAAACGGGTACAGTGTTTGCAGTCTTCTGAGCATGGTCGTCTTGATAATGCGTCGGCGTTACAATGACTAAGTCCGGTCCTATGCTCGATGACGAAGTCATATTCCTGTAGCCGTTCGATCCACCTTGCTACCTGCCCTTCCGGATTCTTTAATTGGAACAGCCACTTCAACGCAGCATGGTCAGTCCTCACCAGGAATTTCCTTCCATACAGGTATTTGTAGAAGTGTTCAACGGCTTTAACTACTGCCAATAATTCTCGCCTGGTGGCGCAGTAGTTACGCCCCGGCTTCGACAGAGTTTTGGTGAAGTAGCCAATGACCTTCTTTTGTCCATCTTGAATTTGCGATAGGACGGCTCCGATTTCGACATTGCTGGCATCTGTATCCAATATGAAGTCCCCGTTGGGTAGAGGATAACTCAGGACTGGTGCTGTTGTTAGGGCTCGCTTGAGGTTGTCGAAAGCGTCTTGGTAGTCTTCTTCCCACACAAATTTCCGTCCTTCCTCCGTGAGTCGTGTCAGTGGCTTGGCAATGTAGGCGAATCCAGAGACGTATCGCCGGTAGTACGTGCAAAGACCAAGAAAGCTTCGCAATTGATGTTTGTCAGTTGGTACTGGCCATTCTTTTACTGATCGGATCTTCTGATTGTCAACGGCTATTCCGTTTCCGGACACAATATGTACTGCACTTCTTTGCGGAAGAGATGACATTTCTTTGGACTAAGCTTCAAACCAGAACTTCGTAGTCTCAGGAAAACCTCCTCCAAATTCCTCATGTGATCATCGAATGTTCTTCCGACCACAATAATATCGTCAAGGTACACCAAACAGGTTGACCCATCTTTCTTCTTTACCAACACCACTGGTGAAGCCCACGGACTGCTTGAGGATTCGATGACACCTTCTTTATTCATGTCTTGAATAATTTTCTCGGTTTCCTCTCTCTTGGCCAGAGGTAATCGTCTTGGTACTTGGCGAATGGGGCGTGCATCGTCGGTGTTTATTTGATGCTGGACTATGTTGGTTCTACTCTTGGTCCCACAGCTGGTGTCGAAAACGTCTTGATATTCTGTTATTAAATTTCTCATTCTGATATTCTGGTTCTGGTTTAATTCTTTGCAAGATGTTGACAGTAGATTTGTCAGTTCTGCAGGAAGCTTCTTTGGTGGATTTTGTGTAACGGATGTTCGTCTGCTAATCGAAGTTACCGATGAACAATGTCCTAAGATAGTACCCTTCTTTAGTGTAACTGGATAATAATTCACATTCATTACTCGAACTGGTACTACCTTTCCAGTATGTATGAGAGATATTCCAACCAGTATTCCTCGAGTAGTCGTTTCATTATGATTTCCAGCTTCTAACTTCATGGTACATCCGGTTGGAAGTTCATGTTCCAGGTGGGCATCCACAATAATTTCACTTCGATTTAACACGACCGTATCTTCAGCTAAGGTCAGACGTACTGTGTCTTCTCCTCGGGGATGTAAAACGATCTCTTCATCATTGATCTTTAGTATTCCGCGTTTTAAATTTAGTTCGACGCCATTTGCGTTCATGATGTCCATCCCGAGAATACATTCGTCTTCAATGTTAGCTACCAGGGTACGGTGTTTAATTCGTGTATTTCCGATGGTAATGGTAATGTCTGCTTCGCCATGGATGGTAGCCGCGGCTCCTGTTGATGTGCGCAGTCGCCATTTTGTTGATTCAATCGTCATCGGTTTCTTGAGAGTATCAGGTCTAATGATGGTTTTTGTCGCACCTGTATCAATCAGCAAGGTATGTGGTTTCCCGTCGATCAACCCATCCACAAAGATGCTATTTATTCTTGGTTGTAGGGATGCGACATGTCCAGTTAACTTCAGGATATCTTGATGTTGGACCTACGTTCGCCCTCTTGCGTCGACCCGCTTTAGATTTCCCGCTGCCTTGCTCTTTATTTGTTCCCCGCAGCGGCTTTGCACATGCCCTAGCTCACCGCAGTTCCAGCATCGAAGTTGTCTCTTCTTTGGCAACATCTCAGTCATGACACGCCGTGCTGTTTCCTCCATAGACTCATTATGATTCTCCTCCACGCCCTCTATTGTGCGAATATTTCCTTGTCGTCTTGAAGCGTGTTCTGCCGCCTCGAATTCCAATGCGCTGGCCAAGGCAACAGACAGATTACTCGAACGAGCCAGAATCTGGGCCCGCTTGGTTTCTTTATCTCGGAGACCATCAATGAATCCTTGCACAGCCAGTCGTTCCAACACACTATCTGGGGTGTCAGGAAATGCTAGGCGAACTAGACGAGCGATATCAGATTCAAATTCTTGTAGACTTTCGTTTGATTTCTGACATCTATTTCTCAGCTGCAAGTGATACACTTGCTGCAGATGTGCGTGGCCATAACGCATTTCCAAGCGTTTAGCTAGTTGCTGATAGTTCTGACGCTCTTCTAGAGGAATTGTTTGCAAAATATCTACTGCGTCACCACGCAGCGCAATGATCAAGGCCGTTGCCTTCTCAGATGATGACCACCCATTAAATACCGCCGCAGCTTCGAATTGGGCGTAATAATTAGGCCAAGACACCTTGCCATCAAACTGTGGTGGTTTCATGTGGAATCTACGCAGTGATTATTTCCCCTCTGTCACTAAATCATCAACTTTCTCGTTATTCAATGGCTGTTCACTTGATGGCGTTTTCTGAATCAAGTCGTTAATTTGTTTGACATTAGGCTGTTCGTGAATCAATGACGGATTCAATGTTGCTAATCTTGCCTCGATTTCTTCAATTTTTTCTTTACATTTTTCTTCAAAATTGTTATTCAATTTTTTCAAACTTCTGTTCAAATTTAGTTTCCAAATTCGTTGCCAAGTTTCTGGAACTTTCTTCAAATTTAGCTTCCAAACTTCTGAAATTTTCTTCTAATTTAGTTTCCAAGCTTCTAGAATTTTCGTCAAATTTAGTTTCCATAATTTCTTTCAGATTTTTTGAATTTTCCTCGGTATTTCTTGAACTTTCTTCTATTTTGGCTTCCAAACTTCAAAAATTTTCTTCAAATTCAGTTTCCATACTTCTAAAATTATCTTTTAGTTCTTCCTTCAAATTTTTGTACATGGAATCCAAATCGCCCGGAATTTCGAATTCATAAGTATCCGCTATTTCACCAGCTTCAACCAAAAATTGACGAATACGCTCTTGCAGTATACTTTTCTTGCCTGTAGTATCCAGATCACGTTCTTCTAATTCTCTCTTGAGATCAGTCACTTTTAAATCACTTAGATTTACTTTTCTCGAACCCATTTTTATTTATTTGCACTTAAACTTCACTTTTAATTCACAAAACACAACCCTAACACCTGACACCAATTGTAACGTTTATTACAATTTCGGGTTCGATGAAGTTTATTATTAAATAAAACACGAGTAATGAAAACCCTAACAAAATATTTATTTAAAACGAAACTAATGTAGTACAACTACTAAGACATATATTTATATTCAACACGTATCTATATTCACAACAAAGTATTTAGCAACGACTTGCACTGTTCACACTTCGAATACAGAATGCCTCTTCCCGGCCGAAACTCTCCTTTATATACTGAAACAAGATTTTCCAGAATATACGAGAGCCTCTCGAACACGGTAGAAGCATGACGCAGAGCGAACAAGTTCGGACTTGTCTATTGCGTCTGAGACAGCGGTGAACGTGCTGCACACTTTGACGCGTCGACTGTTCCAGACGGAACAGGACCGTACTAGCTACAATATGGTTAACAATTAACTAAAGCAGACACATTTTCATATTTAATATGATCAATACGTGAGAGGCTTCTAACTGATACAGATTTTTTACTGATGTCCTCATTTTCTCTTTTACGATAAAATATTCATCAGCGTGATCAGAGAAACATTGATCAAGGACACCGACCTAAGTAAGTTGGGATATTATTAGGACCAGAAGACAAATTAAGGGTAATTCTAGTGTGTTCATGGATAGTAATTAATTAAGTTATTAAAATCTAAAAGATCCTAGTTAAGAGTTTCAAAGTAAAAGTTCCAATTGAAATCTCTTACGAGTATTTTTTTTTTAGAGAAAAGTTAAAATTGTAACGAATTTCTCCAATGTTATAAAAAAAATTTAAAATTTAAAAAATATCATACTGAGCTCTTTCGAGTTAGCAGCTGTTTTCTTCGTTCTGCAGTTTTTGTGTGTTATTTTTGGTCTGTTTTAGCATATCATTTTGAAATTGGTATCACTATTTTCGGCATATTATTCTCTACGTATGTGTATTATTGGTTTTTGTGTTCTCGTAACAGGGGTGAGTTTTTTCGTTATAGTTTGATATCTATTTACTTAGCCTTGGAGAAATATTGAATTGTTTTCGTTCTCGCTGGTTGTTAATTAATTCAAATAAGTTGGTTTTTGTTTGCTTGACTTTATACTTTACACTTTTAACAACTATACAGGGTGCTACTTTTTTACTATGGATTTATGCAATTGTTGTATGACTCAAACTGATCCACAAAATTCTGTAATCTGTACTATCTGCAAGAAACTTTTCAACGCAACTTGTGTTAAAGTCTCTGCTGGTGAAGCTAGAAGGATACGTACATCGAGATGTGGTTTGAAATGGAACTGTTCAAACTGTGAAAGTTTAGGAAATGATTTTGATAGCCTTAAATCTCTCATAATAAGTCTACAGAATGATATAAAGGAATTAAAAAATAATTCTATTGCATCTTCTTCACAAACAACTATTTCAACTGAGGCAATTATTCAAGAAATCTCTGAGCGTGAACGTCGTAGTTCCAATATAATGATATTCGGTTTTACCGAGTGTAGTTCTAATTCAAAACAACAACAAGCTACTTTAGATAATAATTTAATCTCTAATATTCTAAAGGTGTCAGAAGTTTCCGCTGGACACATCAAACCTTTTCGTCTTGGAAAATATGATCCTACTCGTTCTCCACAACGTCCTCGCCCAATTCGAGTAGTTCTTAATTCTCGCGAAGATGTTGGCAAAGTTTTCAAAAATATTAAAAAAATCAAATCTAATACCAACTGTGAAAAATTAATTATTACTCGAGATCAAACTCGAATGCAAATAGATTTTTATAAATCTTATCTGAAACTTGGCTAGATAATTCGGTTATAAATGCAGAATTATTTGCTTCTAATTATAATATTGTTAGATTTGATAGAGATTTTTCTCTTGTTGGGCGCTCTAAAGGTGGTGGTGTTTTATTAGCTGTGTGCAATCTTATTACTACAACTACACTGGATACCTCCATGATTAATGTTCAAGTTCCGCTTATTGACGTCACTGCTATTAATTGTCATTTTGATAATTTCTCTTTTGTAATTTGTGTTGTGTATGTACCACCAAATATTCCAGTGAATGATTTTGAAGATTGTTGATGCTTTTGAGACTTTTCTACTTAATAAAAATGTTCTACTTGTTGGTGATTTTAATTTAACAGAGTTATATAATGTATCAGTCAACTGCTCTAAATCTTCCTCTATGCGTAATTTATGTAATATCTTGGACCTCAATCAGTACAGTAATATTGCCAATGACTACGGCAACCAGCTTGATCTTATATTTTCAAATTTACCTGCTGTATTCCATGTTGAAAAATCTGATTTTCCACTTGTACCGGAAGACAAAAGATTTCATCCGGCAATTTCTTTCAGCTTTGAATTTTCTGCCGTAAAACGTGACAAATTTCCGCTAGCTAAGTGTAATCTACGGTATAACTTTCGCAGAGCCGATTTTCAGCAGTTATACGGTGATCTTTGTAATATTGATTGGACACATATCTTGAACATTTTAATAACGTAAATGAAGCCTTACATAAATTTTATGATACTTTATATACTACTTTTGATGTATCTGTTCCCAAAAGTAACTTTAAAGCCAGTAATTTTCCACCGTGGTTCACATCAGCTATTAAATATAACTTGCGAACAAAAGAATACTATAGGAAGAAATGGGTTAAATATAAGGAAGAAAGTTATCTATTAGAATTTAGAAGATTGAGATGTTTAGTTAAAGAGCAAATAAAGGAAGCTTATGACTCCTACATACGTAAAGTAGAATCTGACCTTATAAACAATCCCACTGAATTATGGAAGTACGTTCAATTAAAAAAAGGTAATACCCGTATTCCCAGTGCACTTCATGATGGCCAATCTACTACATTCGACAATCCCCAAGACATTGTTAACGCATTTGCCACGTATTTCTCTGGATTTTTCATTCAAAGTTCACCATTCAATGGTTGTGATGAATACTCTAATTTTCCGACCTTTTCTATTAATTCAGTTACTGAAGATGAACTTATCTCTTTAATGTCGTCTCTCTCTAATAAACCCTCAGCTGGTGAGGATTTAATTCCAAGCTTCTTAATTAAAGATTCTCGATTTATTCTTGCTAAACCACTCTGCATTATAATTAATCTAGCTATTAATACATGTACCTTTCCGACAGCTTGGAAAAAAACTAGAATCACTCCAGTTCTGAAGAAAAACGATAAATCTAACATAAACAATTATCGGCCTATTTCTATATTGAACAATTTCGCAAAACTTTTTGAAATGGTTATTTATAACTCTATATATAGTTCTACTCGTTTTCTCAAGTCGTCTGATCACCATGGCTTCATGAAGGGTCGGTCGACCTCAACTAATCTTATTTGTTTCACGCAATTTATATCTGAAGTCCTAGATGAACGTGATCAAGCCGATGTGGTTTATACGGACTTTTCGCGTGCCTTCGATTCTCTTGATCATGGTATCCTACTCGCTAAAATTAGCTCATTTGGTGCTTCTGCCGTTTTATTAAAACTTCTTGGGTCATATTTAAGTAATCGTCATTCTTACGTATTTTATAATGGTTTCACTTCGTTTAAATTTACTGCCACATCTGGAGTTCCGCAGGGTTCTAACTTAGGACCGCTTTTGTTTCTACTTTTTATAAACGAGCTACTGTTATCTTTAAGCTGTCCTGTGCTCGCATATGCTGACGACTTGAAACTTTATTATAAAATTAATTCAATCGATGATGCTGTTTTTCTACAAAATAATGTTGAGGGTGTGCTCCAATGGTGTCATGTCAACAAATTAATTGTTAATGTAGAAAAATGCTGCATAATGTCTTTTACCCGCCGAACTTCGCCTCTTATCTATGCTTATCATATGCATGATATTCCTCTTGTTAAAGTCACTTCTGTCAAGGATTTAGGGGTCACATTTGTTCCGAATCTGAGTTCTTCTGAACATATTGAAAACATCTGCGCTGCTGCCAGTAAAACATTAGGATACATAATGAGAATTTCTAAAATGTTTCATGATGTCAGTCTTCTCAAAACGTTATATTTTGCTCTAGTTGTCAGTAAACTAGAATATGCTGTACTTGTTTGGTATCCTCATTATACCTATCAGTGTCTTGCTATTGATCGTATTCATAGAAGATTTCTGAAAATTTTATCTTTCAAATTAGACAATGTCTATCCTGATAGAGGAATTGATCAGAATTCTCTTCTTCTGAGACACGGCCTTCCCTCCTTAAGTCAACGACGCGAATTGTGCACTGCGAAATTTTTATGGATGCTATTTCACAATATGGTTGATGCGCCTTTCTTGTTTTCTCGTATACCTATACGGGTCCCGCGATCTGTTTCTAGGATCACCAATACGTTCTATTTACCGACGCCGCATACTGATGTACTACAGAGGTCCCCCATTTACGTGATGTGCCGGAACGCCGAACTGCAGATTAGCGATATTTTTCTGTAATGTATTTTTACTTTGTTTTTTTCTTTGTATGTTTATTATTTTTTTTATATATAAACATTTTTGTATGAATTTCCCTGTAATTGGTTCTCGTTGGGAAATAAATATTATTATTATTACCCAGGCCTGTCCTGTAAGTAGCAATCAGGAGGATATAATAGTTCGTTAAAAGAATACCACCAAATTCAGCATGATGTCCTACGATATACTGTTTTAGTTCCAGGCATATATAATTAATGTCACTATGAACAAACACTGCCATGTTTGTTCGCGTCTCTACAATAAAGAGTAGTTTATAACCAGAAATGTTAAGGGTTAGCAACGACAGAAAATCTAGCCAATGTTTAGTGATACACAAAATATTAAAAGGATTTTCTTGTAAAAATAAAGATCAATTTTATTACTAAAAAACTATATTTTAATATGATAAATAGATACATAAAAATTATTTAAAAAATGTAAACATTTAGTGTTACTTTTGTTTCATTGTTGCTTGTTTTCTTTTAAAAAAAGGCTTAAGACATGAATTCTCTGGCCATATGAACGTATCTATGTATGTATCTTTTATCTCGTACGTTACAGATACCTTCAAAGACGAGTAGGAATCCGGAAATTTTTAATTTAATTTTTCCACTTTTGCATCCAGAGAAAATTTAGTGAAGTGTATTTAATAGCATTCTTATTCGTATTGTAATGTAACTTAAAGACAGGTAAATTAAAAATTTTCTGTGCCGCCTTCAGTGATGTAGATTGGCTTGAATTTGCTATATTCTTTTTGTATGCCACATTTTCGCGGCGATGGTAGTGTTTTTATAGTTTCGCAAATTATATTATGTGTCTGATTTTGTGTAGTCATTTATTTATTACCTTTGACATGCTCAGCTGGAACTGCCGATATAGTCAGTTTTGTTAATAGTTAAATTGTTTACTAGTTCAACAGTAGATATCAGAGGTGGTGTTTTGCAATTAAATTATTGTTCAATAAATTGATTTGTTGTTTTAAATCACAATTTTTTATAATAAGATCTTTAGACTCAATAATAACTTTTAAGTATTTAATTTCTATCTTAAGTGCTCTATTACTATCATCAATGATATTGGTAAAGAACTAATCAAGGTCCTCTATGTCTTCTGCAGTACAACAATAGTAATGTCATCGATAAATTTTATATTTTTTAATAAATTGATTGTTGAAATAAATTCTAAGATTTAAAATTTCCTTTTATGCCGTCCTTCATGTGCTAATTTATAATGTTACGTAATTTACAACCAAGTTATCCAACCAACAGGGAGCATATTTGTATTTTCTACAATTTTTAATAACTTAGCACAACTATTATGGGACACAACACCACATGCCACACATTATACACTACTAATTGCAATTTTTTTACATTTTTTGCACTTGTTAACAAGAGCATCAGTATATTGCACATTAATTGTCACCGTTTTATTGCCAGAAACGAACGTCGACCTATGAAAATTGATAAAAAAAATCATAATAAAAAATATTAATTACATATACTTGTAAGTTTATTTACCTAATGTTTGTGCGATTTTATCTAAATGCAAAACTTATAAATTTCTAACTAGTTTTAATTTTGACAATAATGTTAATTTTCTATATGGATTCATTACTAACAAGATTATTGTTAGCCTAGTACCTACCTACTAAGAATTAAATATCTTGATAAGCATTCAGTTTAATTTTCTTCCTACATCGTTCTTTCCTTTCTCACAAAATTAATTCTTCTAAACTCTCATAATTGAAGTCCTTAAAATTATCTCGTTTATTATTGTGGAAACTTCCAACTTTCCTTATTTCGGTCTTGACTGTTGTATTTAATGGCGTATTTACCCTGGAAAGGTCCAGAACATTCTGAATGCTCGTATTCCCAGTTCGAGAATTATCATTTTTCAGGGTGCGCTTTTATTTGACGAAGTTGGAAAATACAGCAAAATTTGGGAAAATGTCATTCTTCCTTTCCCGTTGCATGATGAGAATGGAGAAATGCAATAGAGTTTGTTAGAAAAAATTAGTAGTACTTTTTTTCGTGCACGTGATTCATAGTGAAGACAGCTAGCTGACAGCTCTCGGAACATCCACGAATAACGAGGTACAAATTTAATATTAAATTATATCCCTACCATACCTGAACTATCCTACCTTTTACGACACATCCAAATATTCATACACATAAAATCTTCTATATTCCATTGAATTACCCCAAACCCATTCCACCCTTAACCTAAACGGTGTCCCACCAGTATCACCTGTCATCATCACTACAAGGCATACTGCGACATCTGTGGGGGAATAGTATAACAACTAGCTCCCCACAACAGATGGGGAAAACCTCGACACCAACACCATCTAGTGGAGAATAGAGGAACAACCTTATAATCAATCTGATGGTTTGAGTCTTCACTGGGGAAATGATGCCTCTAAGTGCATCAGACCCCCATGGAGGGCAAACCACCACAACAAATCAAACATACGCAGAATTAACAAAAAACACTACTATCAACTATCCAAAAAAAGAACAGGCTATAATCATTAACTCAACAAATGAAATTCAAATCAGAGAATATATAATAAAACTCGGTGAAATAATTAAACCAGAAAACATTAATTATGTAGCGCGTATTTCAAATCAGAGAATATGTGTATACTTAAAAAACAAAAAATTAGTCGATTACCTAATAACTTACCATAAAAAAATTGTAGTAAAAAAACAAGAAACCGAAATTAGACGATATATAACACCAGCAACACGCGTAATAATATCTAACGTATGCCCTCAGATACCTAACGAGATCATCATGAATGAATTCAATAAACTAACCATTAAAACCATATCACCAATGACACATTTAAGAGCAGGATTTCATGAACCGGAATTTACGCACATTCTAAGCTTCAGAAGACAAATATATGTCCCAGAATCTGAGAAAACTAAAATACCAGAAACTCTACTTATAAACTATGAAGATACCAACCATCTAATATTCCTATCAACAGAAATACCAACCTGCAAAAAATGTAACATGGTAGGACACCCAGAAAATAGATGCAGAAACGTAACAACACAGGAATCTCAACAAAACCTACCAGCTTTACCCAATACACAAAATAACCAAATACCACCTACACTGCAACAAAACGCACAAATAGAAGATAACATACAAAACAACCAGCCCCAAGTTGCACCTGCATCACAAGATAGCCTAACAACAGCGTACAATACACAAAACCAATCCCAAATTCCACCTAACTCGCAACAAAACCTATCTACAACGTCCGACAAACAAAAACAGTTCCAACTGCCAATTGCAACTAAAATACCAAATAAATACAAGCAAAAAGAAAACCCAGTACTAAACACAGGTCCATCACAAAAAAGATATGTATCATCAAACTCAGATATAGAACAACAACTAACAACAAAAGAACTACGGAATATAAGAAAGAAGAAAAAAACAACTAAAAAACAAGTAAATAAAAATAGCACGAATGTAACCCAAAACGAAGAATTCCTGAGATCAGTACTATCAACGGAAGAAATTATAAACTCAAACCCAAAAAACTACATATTAAATTTTGAACAATTCAAAGACTTACTGGACAACACTGATGGAACAAGCCATAACCAAGTTCGTGAAATAGTAGAAGATTACACAAATGACTTACATGAACTCACAAAAATGATGAAAGATATTTACAGCAAAGTCAACGGCAGCCAAATGAGAAATAAAATCACACGTTTACTCAAGAAACTAAAAAATTCCAAACCCTTCAAAGGATTTGACGACAACATATCACTACCCTCATCTGTAGAGGACTATACTACAATATCCGATACAGACGATAATATATCACAAATAGATAGTCAAGATAACCAAACTAATACCCAAAATTAATATAAAAATTAGAACAGGAATAATAAGAATAAGAATAGAATAAAAACAAATATAAAAATAAGAATGATATTAACGCAGTGGAACTGCAATGGACCTACCTGAATTAAAAAAACTAATAAGTGACACAAATCCAATGTACATATGTTTACAGGAAACAAGAACACACCCACATCAAAAAAGTCCTTAAAAAACTACAACTTCTTTAGAAAAGATCGAGTTAATGATTTAAATGTCAGCGGAGGAGTAGCAATACTTAGCCAGAAAACACAACACAGTCAACAAATAAACATCCAATCAGACCTAGAAGTAGTGGCAATCACGACATTCACACCGCACAAAATAACTATCGGCAACATATACATCCCACCCAACCACCCAACATCCAAAAACGATATTGAAAACATAATAAACCAGCTACCAACACCGTTAATCCTAGTTGGAGATTTCAACAGGCATCATCCACTATGGGGATCAGAAAAACTAAACGCAAGAGGAAAAATATTGGAAGAAATGATAGACAACGAGATAGTTTTATTGAATGACGGATCACCAACACATTTTTGCTCCAGAACATGAAACTTTTCAAAAATAGACCTGTCTCTATGCGATCCAAGAACCGCACCAGAACTAATATGGGAAACCATCCCTTTCCTATATAATAGTGACCATTTCCCAATCAAAATAACCACATCCTCCACCCTGCCACAAATTATACACCCATTATACACAACATGGAAGAAAAATAATGTAAACTGGAAATTATTCACTGAACTAACCCAAAATATTGAATTTATGGAAACCAAGAACGAAGACATAGATAAAATCGTAAATAATTTCACATCAAATATCATAGAAATAAATAAATAAATATATCATCACGCCTTTTACCCATCACTGGGTGTGGCACTCTGCCTAAGCAGATCTCGGTAAGTGATATATTTTTTCGCGTGAAGTGCGGTTACCAGCCGTCAAATCACGGCCTCCAAAGATATTAGTGGAGGAGGAGCCACAGGGATAGATTTTTTAAATTGGTGAAAATTGTTTGTCGGCTGTGGGGATCGAACCAAGGTTCTCAAGATCCACAGGCCGACTCGATACCACTGAGCCACCTACCCCATAGAAGCCGCCAAAACAGCAATAGGACAAACAAAAACAGGAGAAAGGAGAAATAACGTGCCCTGGTGGAACCAAGAATGCCAAAAGGCTACAAAAAATAACAAAAAAGCGCTTTATGAATACAGGAAAAATGGAACACAGGAAAATCTTATTAAACTAAAACAAACAAGAGCAGTAGCCCGAAGAACAATAACAACAGCACAAAAAAAATCATGGCAGGAATACATAACGTCCATAAACGAAACAACAAGGCCTAAAGAAGTATGGAACAAAATAAGAAAAATCAAAGAAAAAAACGTAATACAAAGTACATCCATCATACTAAAAGACGGCAAAATGCACACAACCCCTCAACATATAGCAGACGTACTAGCTGACACGTTTGAAAACAACTCTAGCAATGAAAACTACAGCAATGAATTTATAACATATAAACAAAACGAAGAAAAAAAATCCTATACAAATAATAAATAACAACACGGAAAAAATAAACACTGAAATAACAAAAACAGAACTACTTAATACAATAAACAGCCTTAAATGTAATAGCAGCCCGGGTCCAGACGGAATTACCTATAAAATGATTAAACACATCTCAGAGGAGACAACAAACTACTTACTCAGAATCTATAATAAAATTTGGATAGAAAATGTCTTTCCAACTAGTTGGAAGAAAGTATTATCAATCCCCATATTAAAACCCGGAAAAGACAAAACAAATCCTACAAACTATCGGCCAATATCCCTATCTAATAACCTCAGCAAAGTCATACAAAAAATTGTAAACAAAAGACTAATCTGGCACCTTGAATCAAAAAACTTATTAAATAAATATCAGAGTGGTTTCAGAAAAGGTCGATCAACAATAGACCAAATAACAGCAATAACGACCGATATACAAAATGCTTTTTCAAGAAAACAACATTTAATTGCCATATTTTTTTATATAGAAAAGGCCTACGATACAACTTGGAGATACAACATCTTAAAAACCATGAAAGAATACAACTTAGAAATTTCAAACCACAAAACAACACACAGAAAATCGTTCCAAAAATTAACCACACAAAAATTTAATCAGAAACCATTATATTTAACTAATTACGCACCTAACTTAAATAGACCATTTAATAGAAATTTCAATCAAAACTTTCAAGCTAACAAAAGCAAAACTACCACACAAAATCCAAATTTCAGTCAACGATTTTCCAAACCAACACCCATGAGCATATCCAGAAATAACACCTCTCAACCACGACCAGGACCATCTCAGGTTTACCAAAATTTTAGACCCCAACAAAACGTAATCTCTGAAGAATTATATAACATAGATAGCGAAACAATCGAGTATGAAAATGACACATATTCAGATAACACTTATGAAAAACAAGCTGAACCTAACATCGAATTCCCCGCAGACACAAATATTGAATCGGATGATTTTCCGTCCGTGGCTCGGATGACGCGGGGTCGCCATACCCGAGATTCAGCAGATATCTGCATCCTCCACCTGCGCCCCAGTCTCGTGCGCCCTACTATGCCCTACTCATCCCCTCCCCCTTCATCCACCCTACGTAGCAGATCCTTCCTCACCTCAAACATTCTGGTAGCACATTCATTCACGCATTCAAAGCTTCCTCTTTCAGTCACTAATCTGCTTACGTCCCATTCGCCTCGCTCTCCTGTCCTCTCTACTGACCACAGATTCCACTCTCTCTCACTCTCGTACAACTCACATTCCAGCAACACATGCCTCCACGTCTCTTCTGCATGTCCGCATACACATTCACTTCTCTCAGACAATCCTCCTTGGTGCAGATACGCATTCAGGCTTCTGTGCCCTGTGATGAGGAAGCTCATTCCCCATTCGTTCTCACACGCAAACGTCACACTTCTCACAAACTCATACGTCACTCTCCCTTTCGTGCTTACATCCCATTTACGTTGGTGCGCCGATATCATCCTTTCATTCAACAGTTTCATACAGCTTTTCATACTCCCACCAGCAACTTCCTCATTTGTAATCACATCCATATCCTCATCCATCGGCAGGCCCCGTCTCAGCTTGTACCTCACACCACACGCAAGCACTTCAAGCTCCCACGGACGTACTCCCATCAACACACACATCGCATCCGTTGAGACTGTACGGCACACACATATACACGCATACAACATCACACGCTGACACCGCAAAATGGCGTCCCTCGCATACGCATACTTCATCACATCATACCACGCTCCAGCTGCATACGTCACGCATGCAACAAACACACCTCTATAAATCATTCTTACCGCTCTTCTACCTAAGCCCCATTCCTTTAGCATCACTCGCCTCAGACACCCAGTCACACTAACCACTTTCTTACGGAGCTCACGCAGATGCGGTTTCACATCCATCCTCTCCCCCACGGTTATGCCCAAGTACTTGGTACTTTGGACATACCTCACCCTGTTTCCATTCACCCTCACACTCGGCTCCCTTCTTCCAGACAATCTTCCTTTCATCAACATCATACACGTTTTCTCCCAGGATACACAAACACCTACATTCGGTCCCCAGCGAACTACTCTCTCTATCACATTCACCGTCTTCCGCTCCAACTCCGATCTACTATTGCCGTGGACAAGCAACAGCAGGTCATCCGCATACGCCACATATTCATTCTCTGTATCGCGTAACTCATTCAGCAAATCATCCATCACCAAATTCCACAGAACCGGCCCACATACAGATCCTTGCGGACATCCTCTTTCAACATTCTTCCATACTTCGTCAGACGCCCCTTGGATACACACTCTGCGGTTGCTAAAGTAGCTACGCCACACTCCAATCTCCCTACAGTTCACACTCTCAAGCTTTCTTAGTATACTCTCCCAGCTTAGATTGTCGAACGCCCCCTTGAAATCTACAAACACACCCAGCACGTACTTACTCCTTGCTTCCCTCACCATGCGCCTCGCTTCCACCCATGCGTCCTCTGTAGTTTTCCCACGACAAAATCCGTACTGTCTTTCATTCTGCGTTCTCTCGATCCTTTCACTCAACCGATTCACCAACAGTCTTTCCAGCAGTTTCCCCATCACTGGAAGTAAGCAGATAGGCCTGTATGATCTAGGGCTAGATCTAGGCTTCTCCACAGACTTCAGCAATACACATACACGCGCTCTCTTCCATGCGTCCGGTACATACCTCTCTTTCATGCACGAGTTCAACACCGCCGTTACAAACTCCGGAATTGCCCACCACACACATCGAACAATCTCCGGGTTGAAACCGTTCAACCCCGCCGCCTTTTTCATCTTCATCCTCATCACAGCCATCCCTACCTCATCCTCGCTAAATTCATCAGCATTCATCACGGGTTCCACCTCGTTGTGTACAGGCACCTCCCCGGCCGGAAAGAACTCCTCCATGAGCATCTCGACGCTTTCACGCCAAGTGCTCGCAACGCGATCTCCACTTCTCATCATCGCCAGGACGTCCCCCCACCCTCTCCTACCCCGACAGGCTCTGTACACCTCTCCCCATGGGTTCTCGTTTCCTTTCACTCTCACAAATTCTCTCCAATCATTCAACTTCGTCACCCTCAGCAGCTTCTTGTACTCGACCTCCAACGCTCGATACCTTGCACGCAGTCCCTCCGCCTCCTCCCTGTTCCTACGGCTCGCCCTCTGGTATCCACGTCTCAGCTGTCGTACCTCTCTCCTCTTGCTACTGAGGTCCTCCGTCCACCAGCTATTCATTGCCACTCGCTCGCTCACTCTTCGCAGGACTTTCTTACACACACCAGACACTTTGTCATTCAGCCATTCAACTTGTTCATCTGCCTGCCTAACCCTGAACCCGTCTAGCTCATTCGGATTACATTTGTGCTGCAGACATCTCACAAATTCCACCCAGTCCGCACCTTTCACACACCGTTTCACCCTTCTCTCATGCACCCTCCGCCGTCGGTTTCGGTCAAAACGACACACAATACTAATAGCATTGTGATCGCTGACACTCCACCCAGGCTTCACCTCCCACATCCATTCTAGCCGATTCCCTCCTTTTACACACGTTACGTCGATATCACTAGCCCCATTCACAGTATGGAAAGTGTAGAACTCGCTGGGCTCATTCAACACATCCATACCTGTTTGCAGGATAAAATCCTCAAACACCATTCCACGCTCCTCACTCTCTCTGTACCTGTTCCCAATCTTACTGTGCCACAAAGGTGACACCGCATTTGCGTCCATCCCAAGCACCACGGTTTTTCCATTCGCCATCTCAAGCACTCTCTCCACATACTCCAAAAAGGGAGCCACATCCAATCCAAACTGACAATACAAGGACACCACATACATTTCTCCAAACGCTGCTTTCACCCACGCACACACTCCATGCTCATTCGTATGCTCTCTTACCAACATTGCTTCTACATCTCCATTTATAACCACAGCCGCTTTCGCATCTCTTTCACACGCAATCACTCTCATGCCCGCCGGAATTCCTCTCACCAATCCATGCAACACATACGGCTCCTGCAGCTTAGCTACAGTCACCCGTTCTCTCACCATGCATTCTCCGACGTCTAGCATGACCCCATATGCTCTCTGACAGTTCAGCTGAAGCATCCTTACACACTGGCGACTATCCATTGAAGATTGTCGCCCTCATTCTTTCCAACGCTCTCACGTACTCTGGACACGCCTCATTCATAATACTGTGCCCTGCCTCCTTTCCCCGCAGTTTGCAGTTCCTACATTCAACCGGTGCCGTACACGCCGCCGCCAAATGCCCTTTCGCACCACACCTCCTGCTAAATCGTCCCCCTGCTTCGCACTCGTTCAACCGGTGCCCAAAGCCAGCACAGCCATAACACCGCTGCACTGCCTCAAATTCCCGGATTTTGTATGCCTGGAAATAGGCATACATCCTCCCACTCCTCACCATATACCCTCGCATTCTCTCACTCATCTCCACTACCACATTCTCAACATTCGCTCCTCTCCTTCCGCCCCGGGTCACCACCCTCACTCTCTCCTTAAACTCAGCCTCCGAACAAACATTCCGCAGGTTCTTCCCAAACAGCTCCAGGAGAAGATCCACCGTCATCATGTCCTTAGACACATCGTAAATGATGGCCTTTGGACCGATCTTCGCGGGCTCGTTTACACTCAGGCCTGCCTTCGCAAACTCCGCACACGCTTTCAAGGCATCCCTCTCCGCAGAGCTTGCCGCCTCAATAGCGATACCACCCGCCCGTATCTTTCTCACTGCGTTCACTCTCACATTCTTCAGCGCAGGCTGCAGCACCTCCATCACCTTGTCTTTTACAGCCTGGCTTTCCATTTGCCCCGATATCGGTTTCACCACCAAGGCATACGTCTTCCGTCCTCCCAGCTGCTCTTGCCTTCCACTCCTCTGCCCAACGTCACTCACTCCAACTGTTCCCCCGAACACTCCGCCACTTACCCCTCCACTCACTCCTCCACTCACTCCTCCACTCGCCGGCACACGTGACAGCTGCGTCTCCCTCATACCCTCCTTCAGGGCTTGCAGTTGCCCATGTAGCCGCTCGTTTTTCATCAGCACACTGAGAACAGCCTCTTCCATCTCCGCCATTCTCTCCAAAACAACCTTGGACACACTCTTGGTGACCTTGTTGGATTCCTCCAACAAGTATCTCCTCAGCTACCCACTCACCTCTCTCACTGTGGTCAGACTCACCCTCTCTCCGTCCCCAGCTTTGGTGTCCCTCCGTCGTTTCTTGCCCGTCTCCTCCTGGCTGGACTGACTAGCGGTACTCTGTACAGAGTCTCGCCTGTCCCTTCTGCCCCCTGAAACCCCCGGTACCTGGTCACTGGGAACCGTCAACGGCGGCCCCATGGTTACCTCCATCTCCGCCCCCTCTTCGCCTCGGCCGGCTTCGGCCATACAACCCCACACTCTCGGTCACTCACTCTTGATTCTAACCCCCGAAAAAAACTAGCTAACCTCTTCCGCACTACCCCCCGAACACGTTTCACCCGGAAAATTCGCGGAAATCTCCCAGGAAGCCCGGAAAATCCACGAATGAAAAACTGCCCCCAGGCGTCGGTAGCTACCACCGAGCACAACCGATTCCACCCGGAAAATTCCGGAAAATGCCAGGGCAAACCCGGAAAATTCGCGGATAAAAACCTGAGGTGGCCGAATTGCAGCACTCCCTCCCAAGAACAACCCCCACTCGGAAAATTCGCGCTCCCCCCAAGGAAACCCCGGAAAATCTCGGTTGAAATAAACTAACCCACAAAATGGCTTAATCCGGCCAACAGCAAGTCCGCTGGTCGACCGGAAATCAAAACTAAAAAGTTGAGCTTCCCAGACGAAACTCCCCAACGGCAGCACCCCGCTGCACCCGGAAAATGCCCGATCGGACTACAAAAACCCCGGAAAATCGAGTTTGAAAAACTCGACTTTCCTCCGCAATTTTTCTAAGCCTGAGGGGCTAGGGAAATGTACCCGTGCACCCGAAATCCCAAAACCAAACAAAGACTTTTCCGGATTTTCCCGGTTTCCACCGGAAAACTTCCAGGTCGGCCTAAGCACCACCCTCGCGAAAACCCCGCGGAAAACTAATCACAAACACACCCACAATCGCGAAATGAAAATAAACACAACGGGAGCTCTGCCACCACGAGCGTACGCCCCAAATCTGAACAAACTGTCAAAATGACAACGAGAGAATAACAACACGTCCGTCTGCTATCACAGTTTGCACAAGACTGTCCTAGGAATAGACATAAGAAGAATCCCACCCTCAAGGAGTGAGTGTGTCTTATAGTTTAACGTGGCGGCACCTGCCTTGCGGCTCTATCCGCCACGGCCCCCATGGGCTCGGGATTGGGATACGCCCAATCAGCGCGACATCTGAGCGTACACCAAGTATACGACCGATGTCTACCAGAATGCTTTGGGGGGCAAGCCCCTCGGCCTCTCTGGTGAGAGGGGACCTATCTAAATCCCTACTGACTATGCGGGCCAGTACCCGAGCAGTACGCTGCTCACCCGTCGATGCCGTTACCGACATCTAGCCTGCATAGGCTTTCAACCACATACCCGCACCTTTGTTTCCAAACCCATGATTGATCCGAGGGCAATTACTCACCCCCGGGGCTAGAATCAATCCCCGTGCTACCAGATAACCTCTGGTCGGGTGCCGGCAGGTCTTGCACCTCCTCCTCTCCGGCCTATAGCTTGAGGACGCGGGTTCGCTACACCCGATGAGATCCCTCCCTACCGCAAGCGATAGGAGTTCCTCATCCCCTGCGTGGCTAGGGGACGTACGGCCACCATACCGTAACAGCCTGTTGCCGTCCGCGGGGACGGAACGACACCCGACTGCCCCTTACGTTGGCTCGGGAACGTGAGACCGCCACATCTCAAACAGCTCGACACCACCAGCAGCCGCACACTGCGCCTGACATTGATGTCTCACTGCTCCCTACGTGGCTGGAGACGTGGGGTTGCCATACCCAGAGTTCTCCCCGGGTCGGGTCCGCATAGAGCGCGTCCCCTCCCCAAGTGCCCCTCCTCCTGCGTAGCTCGGGAACGTGAGATCGCCACATCCCAAACAGCTTGACACCACCAGCAGTCGCACACAGCGCCTGACAGTGATGTCTCACTGCTCCCTACGTAGCTGGAGACGTGGGGTTACCATACCCAGAGTTCTCCCCAGGTCGGGTCCGCATAGAGCGCGTCCCCTCCCCAAGTGCCCCTCCTCCTGCGTAGCTCGGGAACGTGAGACCGCCACATCTCAAACAGCTCGACACCACCAGCAGCCGCACACAGCGCCTGACAGCGATGTCTCACTGCTCCCTGCGTAGCTGGAGACGTGGGGTTGCCACGCCCAGAGTTCTTCCTGGGTCGGGTCCGCATAGAGCGCGTCCCCTCCCCGGGTCTCCCTCCTCCTGCGTAGCTCGGGAACGTGAGACCGCCACATCTCAAACAGCTCGACACCACAATCAGCCGCACATAGCGCCCGACAGTAGCGTCTCGCTGCTCCCTGCGTAGCTGGGGACGTGGGGTTGCAACTCCCCAACAGCGTAACCACTGCCCCTGCGTCAGCTACGAGTACGTGGAAGGCGCCAACTCTCCCAAGAGTGGGTTGACTAGTCAACCCACCCCTCGTCCGTGGCTCGGAAGGCGCGGGGTTGCCATGCCCGAGATTCAGCAGAGCAGGTTGCCACGAACCCCCACCGCGTCCTCCACCTGCGCCACAGCCTTGTGCATTAGCACCACTCCTTCATCCATCACCATTCACACCCCTTCCCACCCCGCGTATATCCGCCGCCGCTGCCCGCCGCCCAAAGGCTTCGCGCGCGAAAGCCTCTCCCTCCCTATAGCACGCCTCGCTGCCCAACATCCCCGCGACGTGGAGCCCTCCCCCTTGCCTAACTACTCCCAAAGCATGCAGATCCCGAATGTCCGCGTAAAGCGGGCACTCACCCAAAACATGCTCCCAGGTCTCCCGACCTCCGGCGCATGCGCATGCATCATCTTCCGCTAATCCCATCGGATGTAAGAAACCATTCATACTACCATGTCCAGTCAACAGAAAGTTCAGTCTAAGACTGGGGTCGAACCACTTCGTTCTTGCGGCAAAGGTCACATCCGGGATGAAGGAGTAGGTCACCCTACCCTTCTCCGAATGATCCCACCTGTCTTGCCAAACTTCAGTCGCTCGGTTCCCCAACAATGTCTTGGCCTGTCCAGGGGACAGACCAGCAACATCCCCATCCGTGACAAGGTCATGGTTTCCCATTCTCTCGCCCCGCTTGTACTTATAGTACCCCGCTCTACGTTTCGCCTCCAGCCACCAGGGAATTTCTCCCATGATGACTTGCATCGCTTTGGTCGAAACGGTTCTACACACCCTGATACATGCATATAGCGCCACCCGCTCGCACTTGTTCATCAGATCCCTCCCGTACTGGAACTGAAGAACTTCGTGCCACACACTCGCCCCATACAGCACGCACGCCTGAAACAACCCCTTGAAGATGATTCTACATGCTCGCCGGCCCAATCCCCACTCCTTCCGCAGTACTCGCCGAATCATCCCCACGATTCGACCGAGTTTAGCATGCATTCCCTCCAGGTGAAGCCTGAAGTTCATCCTTTCCCCTACTTCTACCCCTAAATACTTAACCCTTGACACATGGCGCAAACTAACCCCGGCAGTTCTGACTACAGGTGGCCTGTTTGCAGACAACTTGCCCTTCAGGAGCATGGTCACCGACTTCGAGACCGAAACCGCAACCCCTGCCCACTGCCCCCACTCGCAAACGAGCTCCAGACAGCGGGAGGCATCACGCTCCAGCTCGAGCCGGCTTCCACCCTCCACAATAAGGAGCAAGTCATCCGCATAGGCCACGAACTTGCCACCTACCCCAGCGAGGCGCCACAACAGGACATCCATACAGAGGTTCCAGAAAACTGGGCCACTGACGGAGCCCTGCGGGCAACCCCGCTCTACATCCCTCCATGCAACCCCAACTCTACCCGTAACACACACCCTTCGGTTCACGAAGAAACTAGCCCAGAGACCAGTCTCCTCACACCCGATATCATGCAACCTTGTTAATATTCTACCCCACAGCAAATTATCAAAAGCTCCCTTAAAATCTACAAAAACCCCTAATACATACTTACATGCAGATTCCCCCACTACACGCTTGACCTCTGCCCACGCGTCTTCGGTCGACCTACCTCGACGGAAACCGTACTGGTGACCACTGAGTCCGTCCAACAGGGGCTGGAGTCGCCCAACAAGCATCCGCTCGAGCACCTTACCGAGCACGCTCAGCAGTGTGATCGGGCGGTACGAGCCAGGCTCATCCCGCAACCTATCGTCCGACTTCAGCAGCACCACCACGCGTCCCCGCTTCCACAACGTGGGGAAGCAGTCCTTCCTCAGACACGCATCGAACAGGGCCTTCACGTAGCCCCCCAAACTAGCCCAAACCTGTCTCACCATAACTACTTCTAACCCATCTAAGCCAGGTGCTTTGCCTACTGCCATTGCTCTGACTGCAGTCTCAATCTCATCCCTGTCTCGGTTCCTGCCCCTCCGCTCCGTCCCCTCTAGGAAAGAATGCCCGCAGAAGTATGTCCGCACTGTCGTTCCACGTTTCCGCAACTCTGTCTCCTTCCTTCAGTCTCGGTATGTCCACGTTTCGTTTTGTCCCCCTGCAGATGCAATAAACCGCACCCCAAGGGTCGGCGTTCCCATGCTCCTGTACAAAGTCCTGCCAGTGCTTGTCCTTCTCCACGTTCATCGTTCGTCTATACGTCCCGACACTCTCCCTGTATTCCGCATGTCTCGTCTGTAAGGACTCCAGTTGGTCGCGTCGAGCTATCTGAAATAGCCTCCGCTTCCTCCTGGTGACCTTCCTCAGTCTCGTCAGTTCGTCTGTCCACCACCTAACCTGTCTTTGTCTCCCTCGTTTCGCGCGCTTCAGTATCCTGTCGTTTACGTCAGTAACCCACCCTGTCAGTCGCTCCGTCATGTCATCTACCGTCAACTCTGCGTACTCTGTCTCGCCTATGTCCACCCGGTCACAGAGTGCCTCTCCGTAGAACTCCCAGTCGACTTCCTTCACAGACCATCTAGGGAAACTAGCTGCCACGTTTCGACCCCCACCAGCACATGCCCTGCTGATGACGATCCGCATCGCGTTATGGTCGGAGTTACCCCAGCCGGGCAAAACCTCCCATTCCCAATGCAACCTATCTACTGCCCTATTACCCAATGTAACGTCTATATCACTCATACCGCCGTGTCCACAAAAGGTGTAGAAACGGCTTAGCTCATTCATGACTACTAAATCCCTGCCCCCTATTAGGTCCTGTATCCGATGCCCACGTTGGACTCTCTCGCCATATCGGATCTCCCCTTTACTAAACCATAAAGGCGATACCGCATTAGCGTCCATGCCCACCACCAGTGGGCAGTTGTCCGCCGTATCCAACACCCTCTCCAGGTACCCTATGTCATGCTCGATGTCGCCACCAAATCTACAGTACAACGAACAGACGTATAGCCTGCCCGCTGTACTCTCCAAGCATACGCACACTCCAGTTTCCGTGACAAGCTCGGGTATTGCCATGACGTCGAGAGCGTCATTGTTAACGACGATCGCCGCCTTGGCTCCCCCCTCACCAGCGCTGGCGTAAACGCGCATCGCCGATGGCAAGCCACAGACTCTGCCTCCCCATACATACGGCTCCTGTAACAGAGCTACACCCACATTCTCGCTGACTAGCCCTTGGCCAACATCGAACATGACTCCCCTACCCCTGCCACAATTCAGCTGAATAATGCGCATGCCCGCCATTAGTCAGCCGTTATCCGCCTTCTAGCCCTCCTAGCGGCCTCCTCGTAAGCTGGGCAGCTTCTCGAGAACACCGAGTGTCCTGATGGCCTCCCAGCTTCCTTGCAGACCCTGCATGCAATCTCCCCCTTGCAATCCTTTATTAAGTGTCCCGTTTCCCCACATCTCCTACATGCATTAACCTTAAATTTGCACTCCCGCGCCATGTGTCCCATCCCATAACATCTAAAGCAGCGCTGTACGGTATCTATCTCCTTCACCCTACAGGCCGCAAAGCCCAGGTGAACCCTCCCGTATCCCTGGTCTACCATCGCTTCCTTAGCCTTAAAAGGCACCTCCATTATCACTATTCCCTTATTCCTACTTATGCTCCTAACCCTTTCCTTAAACTCCGCCTCTCCGAGTACGTTCCTCAAATTGTTCCCATAAAGCTCCGCCCTTACCTCCGCGTCGGTCAGATATTCGGGCACGTCGAATATCATGACCTTCGGTCCCACTTTCTGCGGGTCATCTAGCTTTAGCCCCACCTCCTTAAACTTCTTGCACCCCTTTATTTTCCACAGATCCTCCTCATTCGTTGTGACTATCGTCACTCCGTCCCTTACCCGCCGCACAGCGCTTACCTTTACACTACCCACCTCCTTCCGGCATTCCTTCATCACCTTCTCCTTGACTACATCCGCCGTCATTTTTTCCCCCTCCGCCCTGACTACAACCGCGTAGCTGGGAAACGGGTGCCTTATTTCATATTCTGAACTTATCCATTCGCACTAACACATTTCCCGACCTGTGGAAAATTTCACGCGTGGTTCCAATTCATAAATCAGGCAACAACTCTGATATAAAGAATTACAGACCAATTGCTGTACTCAGTAACTTTAGTAAAGTATTCGAAACAATCATGTACCGCAATATTTATCCCTTAATTAAAAATCATATATCTATATATCAACATGGCTTTATGCAAAATAGGTCTACACTTACAAATCTTTCCTACTTTACACACTTTGTTTCTTCTGCACTTGATTCTAAAAGCCAAGTAGATGTTGTGTACATAGACTTTTCTAAGGCCTTTGATACAATTAACCACAATATTATTCTTTAGAAACTTCAAGCTTTTTCTTTCTCCTATTCTTTAATTTCTCTCTTGTCATCTTATCTTCTAAATCGTTCCTTCTTCGTTGGCTATCAAGGTCATAATTCATCCATATTTCATGTTACGTCAGGTGTTCCACAGGGTTCGAACCTAGGACCCTTGATATTTCTACTCTTCATTAATGACGTCACTGATGTTATAAATAACAATAAATTATTATTTGCAGATGATCTAAAAATATTCTGTACCATTTCTTCTGTCGTTGACTGTCTGTATCTTCAACATGATATTCTTAATTTGCAGAATTGGTGTGAAACCAATAAACAGGGTGGCGACTAACCTGGAAAACCGGGAAAACCGGGAAAAGTCAGGGAATTTTATATTTCTGGAAAAGTCAGGGAAAAGTCAGGGAATTTTATTCCATGTCAGGGAAAAAAGTTTTTTGTTCTTTAAATTTTTTAATTTAATTTTAGAAAAATAACTACAAACTTTTATTTCAAAATGTATTTAGTTATTTTTAGATTTTATTGGCAGAATACCCTTTATTAGATAGATAGTATACCTTTATTGGCAACAAATACCCTTTATTGCTTCTTAAGAGTGAGAACCGCTATCTATGAAAATATAACCGAAGGATGTTTACTAATTGAAAACTGTTTTGTTTTGTCTAACGTTTCTACCGCGCTCTGTTTTTTCTGTATTCAATATTTAGGGTTGTGTCTTTGCCTGTTTAAAAACACAAATTGATTTTGCTTTTACTATAAATTTAATAAAAAAAACAATTATATTACAATATATGATATAATATATGAAATGTAACCATAAATTCATAAATAAGTCAATATTCTAGTCAGGGAATTTTTTTACTTAGTCAGGGAAAAATCAGGGAAAAGTCAGGGAATTTATTAATATTACTTGAATCGCCACCCTGAATAAACTAAATTTGAACATTGCTAAATGTAAAGTTACGACTTACACAAAAAAACTCGTCCCTATTACATATGATTATAAACTCTCGAATATTAGTATTACTCGATCTGACGAGACTGTTTATTTAGGAATTATGTTTGATAAAAACCTTTCCTTCTCGCCACATCTCTCCAGCATGACTTCAACCGCTAATAGAATGCTTGGTTTTATAATAAGAAATACTAAATTATTTACGGATTTATCAACAATTTTCATCTTATATTTCTCATTTGTTAGATCAAAACTTGACTATTGTTCGCTTATATGGAATCCAGTTTATGATGTTCAAAAAAAAATTTGTTGAAAAGACACAGAAAAAGTTCTTAAGATACGTTTACTATAAAATATTGAACAGTTACCCTAGTTATGATGTATCCTACCATACACTACTAAATATATTTAATAAATAAATAAATAATAAATAAATCTAAATTTATTACAAATAGAGAAAAATAAACTTGATATATCAAAATTTCGTACAGACCATATGAATGACGAGGAAAAATTAGCTATAACTAAATTATTATATGAATATTCAGACATCTTTCATTTAGAACATAATGAATTAATATTTACGAACAAAATTAAACACGAAATTAGAACAAAAGACGAATTGCCTATCTACACAAAATCGTACAGGTACCCAGAAATTCATAAACAGGAAGTACGTAAGCAAATTACAAAAATGTTAGATCAGAATATAATAAGACCATCATATTCACCGTGGTCATCACCGATTTGGATCGCTCCCAAAAAGCTTGATGCCTCCGGCACACGCAAATGGCGTATCATAATTGACTATCGCAAGCTTAATGACAAAACTATAGACCAGGGCTTCTTAAACATTTTTCATTTACGACCCCATTTATGATTGCGAGTTTCCTAGCGACCCCATATAAATATAACAGAAAGATAAATAAGTATTTTTTGATGATTTATTTATTATGTAACAATACACATGAAAAAATATAGTTTTGGAATTCGTTTTGAAACATACAAAAATTTAAAATTAAAAATTGCACAAAAAATTGTAAAATTGTATTTATTATAGTTACAAAAATTATATGCCCTATTTTTCATCAAAATTGCATTTTTTGCTATAACATAAATAAAAGGAAATTCTGACCGTCTTAGTTCGCTCGAATATATTCGAATGCAGTCGTTGAGTGGTAAGTATTAAATTAAAATTAAAGGAAAAAATTTAATGAGATGGATGTGCCTGTTTTTTATTGCATAACAAATTAAATCTTGGTGGAATGTTTGACACTGCTGGACGTAAGACCTCTTCAACATTTTTTAGCGATGAACGATATTGGGATTTAATATGTGTTAAAGCTGAGAAAGTAACTTCACATAAATATGTGGTGTTGAATGGCAGAAGCACATTTAACGCCATATCAGCGATTGTGGGAAATTCAGTTCTAGTTCCGATCCAGAATTCAGTCAAGGGCTTTTTTGGAAAATGTAGTTTTAAGTTTGAGTCACTCGAAAGCTCAGCAAATTCCTCTTGTGCTTTAAGTGGCAGGTGATCAATCTCACTCAAGTCAGTCCAAAACGGTTTTTCTATCCAAGGTACCTTTTTGAAATCAATATTTAATATAAAATATGTGCGGAACTGTGTTTCTAGCGTTTTTAAGTGATCTACAATAATTATTGCGATAGAAGTTTTACAATGATTTTTCTCGATTATAAAATTGTCGACAATGGAAAACATTTCGAACGAATTCTTTTCTACCCTACTTTTCCAAATGTTGATCTTTTTAATAAAACTTTCAATTTTATCATTAGAAGTAAATATATCGCAATTTTTTCCTTGAAGAGACAAGTTGAGATCGTTTAATTTCTCAAAGATATCTGACAAATAACACAGCTTAATAGCCATAAGTCATTTTGAAAAAAAGCAGCAAGTTCACATTTTCGTCCGGTTAAAAATATTTCGATTTCATCCTTTTATAACAATAATCTTCTTAAACTTTGACCTCTTGACAACTATCTTACTTCTGCATGTAATAATAAAGTTGTGTAGTTGGAATCCGTATCCTTGCAGAGATTTGAAAATAAGCGGCTGTTAAGGGCATGGCTCTTAATAAAATTTATAATCTTAACAGCATTCTGAAGCACATCGTTCAATTCTGGTGCTATTTTTTTTGCTGCAAGGGCCTCTTGGTGAATAAGACAGTGAGTAAAAGTTATATGATCATAAGGAGCAGCTTGAAAAAATGATTTAAAACCATATTTTTGCCCGTCATCGCTCTTGCACCATCTGTGCATATTCCACAGCAATTTTTCCATTCTAAACCTTCAGTTTTTAAAAATTCGTCAACTTTACAATATATGTCTTTCCCTGTAGTATGGTCTTTCATAGGACGACAAAATAACAATTCTTCCTCCACGTTTTCTTTATAAACGTACCTGACATATACTAACAACTGAGCCAATTTAGTAATATCCGTTGTTTCGTCCAACTGAATTGAAAATTTTGGGCTTTCTTTAATTCTTGCAATAAGTTGCACTAATTGGTCCTTGTTAATATCAGAAATTCTATTCGCGACAGTGTCGTTCGACAAAGGAATTTTTCGAATATCATCGCCATATTTACTTCCATGTAGTATTTCTACCATTTTAATAGCAGCAGGTAATATAAGATCTTCTCCAATGGTGAACGGCTTTTTCTTTTTAGCAATACAGTATGAAACTTCATATGACGCTAATAAATATTTTTCATTAACGGTCATAAATTTTTTAAAGGATTTTTTTTCTTTATTTAAAGATTTATACAATCTTTCAAAATATTCTTTTGCTTTATTGACATACGAAACATGTTTTGATTCAAGATGTCTTTTTAATTTTGATGGTTTCATACTCTCCGCAGCCAATAATTCATTGCAGATCAAACAAAGAGGTAGTTCATTACCCTTACAAATTTGAAATGTAAAGCCAAATTGAAGAAAAGACTCATCATATTTTCTTTTTCACACATTAAATGCCTGTTTTTCAATACTTTGTCCTGCCTGAGGAGAGTTTGTAGCATTATCATATGCGTCATTATCATTCTTATTTAAGTTCAGCCATTTATCCATGGCCAAAAATTATTTTGATTCTAAAATCCAATAAATATATAAAAATAACATATTGCATATAATAATTGATTAATTAATTACCGAATAAACAAAATGAAACTAAAATCTCGTTACGGTGGAACACTGACAATTGACTACACTAGAAGAGCGTCAATACTACACTAGTTCACATTATAGTCAGTGTTTTTGAATCATTGTCTCGCTGCACTGTGCGCGCACATTCCAAACTTTGTTTGTAGGTAGGTGTGTGGTGTGATTCTGTCACAAATACACATCTAAAGTGCGTTCACGATAAGCTTACAGTGTTTAAAGAATAGCAAACAAGGATGAATATTTTGCTTTCCGTAAAGGTATAAGATAAATTCGGACAACACTACGTCCGCGTTTCTATACGGAATGCAAATATATTCATTTTTGCTTGCTATTCTATAAACACTGTAAGCTTATCGTGAACGCACTTTAGATTTTATAAAATCGTGTATTTAAATATTTGGCATTAAAAATCTCTCGCGACCCCAGAATTATGCTAAGCGACCCCATTTGGGGTCGCGACCCATAGTTTAAGAAGGCCTGCTATAGACGATAGATATCCATTACCCAACATTACCGACTTACTAGACAAACTTGGACTTTGTCAGTATTTCACGACATTGGACTTAGCATCTGGTTTTCACCAGATAGAGATGAACCAAAAACGGCGTTTAACACTGAAGACGAGCACTACGAGTTCTTGCGTATGCCCTTCGGCTTGAAAAATGCCCCAGCGACGTTCCAACGAGTCATGGATAATATTCTTCGAGGCTTAACCAATGAAAAATGCTTAGTCTATCTCGACGATATTATTATTTTTAGTACCAGTTTACAGGAACATATTCAAAATTTAAAATTAGTTTTCGACAGACGCCGTAATTCAAATTTCAAAATTCAAATTGATAAATCCGAGTTTCTAAAAAAAGAAGTCGCTTACTTGAGACACGTAGTAACTAAAGAGGGCGTAAAACCGAACCCGGGTAAGATAAAAGCCGTATTAGAATATCCTATCCCAAAAAATACAAAGCAAATAAAAGGATTTCTCGGGGGTATTACATACGTTTTATACAAAATTTCGCAAAAATTACTAAATCCCTGACGAAATGCTTAAAAAAGGACGCGACAATTGACATGACATAAACGACCCCGAATACGTAGAATGCTTTGAACTATGCAAAAACTTACTAACAAATGAACCGTTACTCCAATACCCCAATTTTTCGAAACCATTTAATTTAACTACTGACGCAAGTAATGAAGCAATAGGCGCAGTGCTATCACAAGGCCCTGTCGGCTGTTATAAGCCAGTTGCTTACGCCAGCAGAACATTGAACTCATCCGAGATAAACTATGCGACAATTGAAAAAGAGCTATTAGCTATCATTTGGGCAACGCAATACTTTAGACACTATCTCTTTGGACGAAAATTCACTATAATAACCGAACATAGTTCTCTCCAATGGTTACACTCACTTAAACAATGTAGTCAAAAACTTGTAAGATGGCGTTTAAAACTAGAAGAATTCAACTACGAAATTATCTATAAAAAATGCAAACTAAACACAAATGCAGACGCACTTAGTAGAATTCCATATGACTCTCAAAATTCATCTCAGTCTAAATTAGAAGATAATGATTTATTAGAATATCAAAATTATTTAAACTTTAAATAAACAAATAATAATGTTAAAACAAATATAATTGAAATTAAAAAAGATTTATTTAATGCACTCATTAATAACAGCTTAGCACATTGGGTAAGCTAAGATCTCAGTATGTTTCAAGGAATAGCAAAGAAATTCAAAGATAAATTTAAAAACATTGACAAACTGAAAAGACAAAATCCAGAATTGCATAACTTAGTATATCTAAAAGATAAAACTAGATTTATAATTTATCTTATAACGAAAAATCGCTACTTCGATAAACCATCTCTTCAAGATATATTCTACACCTTGTTCAATTTCAAATAATTTTGTTTGAAACATAATATCAAAAATCTAAGTATTCCCAGACTCGCATGTGGCAAAGACGAGAAAGACTGGACAGATATAAAAATGATGACTCAGTCCATTTTCAAAGAACGTGACAATAACCGTGTATACAGGATCGGACTTAGAATTACTGCCACACCGTACACTCTACTACACATAAAATATATATATATGTATACCTTAGTATAGCGTCGCCACGCCAACAATTCGGTTTACAAGTGAGCCTATAGATGTTTCACATCAAAATGATGACTCAGTACATTTTCAAAGATACGAACGTGACAATAACCATGTATACAGGATCGGACTTACTGCCACAAGTAGACGACTTTGATAAAATCTTACTAGAAACAAACGATAACAATTCCTCTGACAATTCTCAATCCTTGATAGTCGAAGTAGGTAACGGCAAACAAAATTTCAATGATAACGTATTTGAAAACGGCTAAGATAAAAACTAAACACGGTAACACTAATAAAAATATTCACCATTCAAACATTAAATGAACAACACAACTATCTCAACACAACCTCCACAAATAAAACAATTTATAATCGATGGCCTAGGAACGATATTTAAAGCTATAACTGATAATTTAGACGCGGAAGATGGAAATATTTAATACAATTCAAGATATTCAACATAACGAACTATTATTAAAAACTAAAATTCAAAATTTACATAACTTGATAGGGAATAAATTTAATCTTGTCAGCATATTAATGGCCAAAGACTTATACAACCAATTAATAATTTTATATGATATAATTTTAAACAAATTCCAAGATACCGAAAATTTCTTAACTTTCTGCAAATTAAAAACTATACCCCAGTATAATCAGTAATAACAATTAATTGTAAAATATCACAATTGCAAATAAATTTGTTCATATCGTTACCAATAAATTTCGAAAAGCAATACGAACTCTATTATCTGCATTTTAACCCACAAAACTGGAATCAGAATTTGTAACAATTATCCCCGATGTAAAATACTTATTAAAATCCGAGGATAACAAAATTAAATCTCTAGATGACATTTGTGCTACAGGTAAAACATATCAGTGTTCCAATAAAATTCAAACCCACTACAATCCCGTATGCGAACGTCAAATCCCAAAAGAAAAACTCAAGTTTAACTGCCCACAAGACGCAGAAGTGAAAGTTCTAAGTGGTGTGTATCTCATTAAAGAAAATAATTGTGAATTGTTGTTCAAAGACCACAATTTGGACAATTTTACCCTATATTGGACTTTTAACTTTAATATTATACTATGGACTCCAATATGTCAGAAACAAGAAGATCCAGTGCAGAACCAAGGTCTCATCCCCGAACGAAGATATTCGCCTTCCAGAAGGGGCTCAATTTTAAGAAGCGAGGAGTTATATTGCTGTAGCTCCCCTATAATAATGCTTATTAGTATAATATTTATCTGTAGGAATCATGTTCATGCTGAGTAGTTGTTTGTGCTTAGTCTCTTGTAAGATATTGTAAGTTAGTTTAGAATCAACCTTGTACCAAGCAACATCGTTGCTAATAGTAAAATAAATTATGTTTAAAATGTCAACTTGCGTAGATCGAAACCTAATTTTTATATATATATAATGTTACTTGATTTAAAATATTAATATTACATATATACATATATACTAGACGGAATACTTGTGAGAATACATTTTAACTTACATATTTCAAAACAAACTGGCATAATTTATAAGCTTGATTAACCAGCCCAATACCCAATCGCCGCGCCGCCTTCAAATAGTGGGCGCCGAATTAAAAAAAAAAGTTACTTATAAATAAGTGAACACAGAAGTAACATTTATTCCATTTTTTTTCTTTATTAAATACAGTACAATGATATAAAATCTGAACGATCTAAAAATAAGCAATGTCCAAAGTTGTGTTTTTTCCTTTACTACGGCCAAATTACATTACACAACAAATATCATCTTTATACGTATGCTTGCCATGAACACAACTTGTAGACTTTCATCGACGCTTCTCGCATAATATGCTCTATGTTCAAACTCCAACAAATTTAATTAAATATAAAACCAGGAATATACATATTATAGTGCAAGATATCTACTAATTTTGGTTACCTACTAGGTAGTACTTAAATTTATATATTTTTCTTATAAAAATTAATTTTAACATTAATATTTTCTAGAGCTCCAGAGGGCCTTCTCCACGGCCCTTGCTATATCGGTCTTCCGAGTGTCGGCCCAGTAGACCAGTCCGTCTCTGTTTTTCACTTATTCCTCACTGCATTATCTCTGCATCTCACGAGATCAATTCACACAAAACGAAATCCGTGTCCGTACATACCAGCTCATGGGATTTAAGTCGGGCATTGTGAATGTGTTATCCTGGATTATTATATGTAAGTGACATCAAACAGATGGCTGTATTATCTATCTTGATATCCTTTAAGAATGTTATTCTATAAAAGATAAATTTAAACTTATACCAAATGTGCTGTTTAGTTCTTTTTCAGTTCATACATTATTACATGACGTACTGTACTTTATGTTGCTGCATTGGGAGTACTCACAGAAAATATAAAATAAGGAAAGTAAACAAGGGTAAGTAAAATCTATTAACGTCGATTCGTTACTAATTTATAAGTAAAAAAACAAAACACACACACAAACATTTTTAGAACTAAATTGTACCACTGTTTTACGACATATGTTAAAATGTGAAAGAATAAATTTGACGGCTGGTAACCGCACATCACGCGATAAAATTATATCACTTACCGAGATCTGCTTAGGCAGAGTGCCACACCAGTAATGGGTAAAAGGCGTGATGATATATTTATTTTATTTATAAACAACATTTAAAGCAATACTTTTCAGAAAGGGCGATATCGTCCTTTAGAGAGTATCTGAATTATTTATTTATTCTAGTATATACATAAGTTTAGCTTTGTCATATTGCATGTATGAAATTTTTTAATAAGGAGAAGCCTTATATAAGCAATTTAAACAATTCGGATGAAACATAAGTAGGTATATAATTATTAATAAAAGACAATGATTCTTGCGTAAATAAAAATTGCATTAAAATAATAAATTAAACAGACATAAATAAAATTAATATATAGGAAAGCGCATTTTTAAAACATGCGAATAAAAAAAACATACATTATTACAAAAAAATAGATTCCGTTAGATGACAATCAACATATTCTTGCACAGTGTAGAAGTTACGACAAATTGAAAAATTCTTTATTACTTTTTTATATTTAATAAATGATAGATTTAGAACCAGATTACGCAATTTATTATACAATATAACACAATTATATAACACACCAGACATAAATGTCTCTGGATTCTTGTATTGTATCAATGATAATCATGAGAATAAACGAAACAATCTGGATATTTTTAATGTACAATATGCAAGACATTATATAAACACATGGTAAACTCAGCACCTCAAATTTTGTGAATAATTCTGAACAAGGATCTATACAACCAACGCGAGCAATTATTCCTATTACCATTTTTTAAGAAAGATTTTTTGAGAATTTACATTTCAAAACCATAACATAATTCCTTAAGACACTAATGAATGAAATAAACTAAAATAAACTATTAACAAAGGTTGAGCAGATAAGGAATTAGTTAAAGATCTTAATAAATCACCAGTTTCAACAATTTATTAGTAAGCATACAAACATGTTCTAGAAGTTTTAGAGCTGAATCAATAATTACATCAAGTAGTTTTCCACATTGGATATCTTCATAGTTGTTTGGCTTGAGTGAAATAATTTTTGTCTTGCTATTATTTAGCACTAGACTATTATGGATAAACCATTCAGTAGCTGTTTTTAAATGTTTCTTCAATTAAAGCTGACATATTATTAGCACTGACAAAAAAGGTTTGTCATCGACAAAAAGTGTGACGCTTGGTCGATTGATGTTTAAAGTAAGGTCATTTATGTATATTAAAAATAGTAAAGGACCTAAAACGGAACCTTGTGGTATGCCATTGTTGATATTTTTAATAGATGATTTAGTCTTACAAATAAATTATCCAAGGGGTGTTAGGTATGATGGTAGCCGACAGAGAACCTTAGCCATGACAGTTGGACATAAAGGGGCACCGCGCCAATTATATATAATTAAATATTTTTATTAATATCAAGACTTAGTAAATACGAGTATTATGACAAAATTTATATAATTATTATCTAACTATAATTATATGCAGTTTTTTTTTGCAAAGAGACAATAAAGTGCCATAGATAGATTTTTTATCGGTTGACGTTAAAAGTGTGATTTTGTTAACAAGCATTAAAGTGTTACTTTTACAGTCTAGGTTATAAAAATGTTGCTATGGATGATATAAATTAAAATGCCGCTTCTTTAATTTCGGGTGGGGTTGACATTATATACAGGGCCGTTTTTACCCGGGAGTTCAAGGGGTGCGGGCGCACCCGGGCGCAGAGTCCTAGAGGGCGCACACAAGCCGAGCGCTAGAAATTTCTGTATTTCATTAAACCCTAAGTCATTCAATAACAACGTCATTGCACCGTTTCGTACACTTTGTTAAGTCAATTGCATGCACAAAATAAAAATATAGGCACCAATAATAAATTATTTTATGAAACACACCTCATACCGCTTTCGGCACTTGTTATATCGCTCACAATGTACAAGTTAAAATAGCTCTTAGTGCTACACATCTAACAATTACCGAAACTGCTCGTCCACGTCCCCGAAAAAGACTTTTTAATTACGAGGCTACACTAAAAATATAGATCGAGTTACGTGAAGATTAGTTATTTTGGTTGAAAAAATATATAGTTTGACTTTTCTTCACAATGTTTATTTTTCACAAGATGTACATTTCGATTGCGATGCAATCATCATCAGTTGTATAATACATAAATTTTGTATGTGCATGGTGTATTTATATTATAGTGGAGGTTCTATGAACAGTGGTTGATGGAGGGGATGATTTACATACGGTATCCAAATGGTTTAATTTTATGCAGTGTAGGTAAACAATTTTACAATTTATGCCTATGTTAGCTCGTAAACAAGTTTACCTGTGTACAGGTAACCTTTTCGGTTTTACAAATTGGAGTAAATCATTTTCTAATGAAGTTAAATCTGTATTTAACAAAGGTTTTGAACATTTTTTCATTTATATTTTGTCATGCAGGTGTGACCGGTACGAGGTGGTCCAGTTGCGGAACCATTCAACGGGGCCGTTTGACCGATAACGTCATGGACACCACCCGTTTACTCATATATATTATCCTGAACACTGTATGTAAAATGTATATTATATTACCGTTAATACATGCAATGAGTTAACAAGGTTTGAAATCAATTTTATATTACATTTTCCTTGTTACCAAGTCTTTTAGTATGCCTTTTAGTAAATAGTAATGCATTTCCTTAATTCATTTTAATGCACTGAGAAGTATGTAAAAAAAATATCTTCGTATCATATTCATTTTGAATTGCCGCCAATATGCGCACTGGCAAAATGGTGGTTTCTTTCAAGGTCCCTCAATCTGGAGTCAAAAGATCAAAGATACCGATAATTAGTTTCTTTACTGTAACTGTGGTTCAGTTTACGCTTGCGCAGCACTGTATGGTATGTTGTAGTGATTATTTCACTTATGTCAATTATACTGACAAATTTTACATAGTTTCATAAACAATTACAGTAACAAATGCCTTGGCAACGGGGGTTTGTCGCGCGGTAAATGCCCAAGACCATTTGTCACCGACAAATCGCCGTTGCCTAGGAGACACAAACACCACATTTTCAAAATAAACAATCAGTTTTCTAAAATGTCAGAAGTGAATCGTTTTGGAGATGCGTGTTTGGCGGCAATTTGTACCGAAATAGAAAATAAGAAATCAGAAAATACAAAAAAGTGTCAAGGTAGTATCTGGAGAATATTTACCTAATTAAAATAATCACATTTAAAATAAATTTTTAATTTAATACAAAAATATAGAGATATCATTCAAGAAATATTCTTCACAAATACCACTCGCGACTCTTATTTTATCAGTAAACTTTTCTTTCAAACATTGTTTACCTTTAAGCAACATCCTTCGAGTCATCTGCTCAGAATAAATCCCTCGAGCTACGCTCTCGTGATTTATTCGAACAGATGACTCTCACGATATATATGTTGCTAGGTAAACAATGTTTTCAAGAAAAGTTTACTGATAAAACTTGAGTCCCTTGTGATATTATATACGACAAACTACCAAGGGCTCGTAATATATGAATTAAGAAAATATTATGGCCTACTTAAACCGGAAACAGCATTAATTTCCTAATTTCAAATGAAACAACCTATAAATTTTTAACATTAATTTTATCTATTAAATTATAGTGAATGTTATATTTCATTATTAATTTTTAATTTTAATATGTTACCGATCAATTTTTGTTATATGTATTAATAAATACCTAAAGTTTTATTACTCATAGTTTAGTTTTATTAGCACACATACCTTTGCTTTGAAAGGAATTTATGCTACTTAAATAAAGTGATCCAGACGACTAAATATGAAAATATAATCGCCTCTATGATACTAGGCGCGGTGGCCGAGATTGTTAAGACACATCTCTTAACATACTGTGACGTCACCCGAACCTAGGTTCGTCAGTTCGAATCCGCCTGTCGACAATGTGTGATTTGTCGTAAAATATAAAATACAGTTACATGTATTTATTACACTTATACGTCTTAAATAATGTAGCATTCGACTACGAAAACCTGCAGTACGGCAGTGTAAAAACTGCGGCTCGGTGTGTCCGGTAGGCCCAGGCCCGATTTGGGCTGTAGCGCCACAGATGATGATGATGATGATACTATTATGTAGCTATTGAACATTAAAAATCCCGAATATGTACGCGTAGTTCTAATTCGTCTTGAGCTGTTTCTGTCTCGAACAAATTTTGTTTATGGAATAACAAAAATAGTTACGTATAATATAATAATTAATCATGTTTATTAAAATAAATTAACTCTAGAACAAAATTATAAGCAATTTAGGGATTACAGGTGCATATATTTTGAAGTATCTTATTCATATTTAAAAATAACAATTTCAGTGACAATGGCATCAGTTTGTGGAATTGAGAACTCGACTATTTTTTACCACATTAAAATTATCCCTGTAGCTCTCCCACCATCAACAACTTTTGGAGTTGAGTCTTAAAGACTATTAATTGTAGTTTTCGCCCATAAATACCGAGACATGCTACGGCATAGTGCCCCACTCAGAAATGAGTAGAAAAATGTGATGATATATATATTTATTTGAAGCCATTGCAACTTATTTACTTTAATATTTTGTTGTTCTGTGAGTGCTGTGATTTAACAAATGATGATTAAAACTATTTTTTTGTTATACCAAAAGTACTCGTAGTAAGTTGACAATTTCTATTTAACTTAGTTCATTTTGATTTTGATGGGAGTACAATGTGTTCCCTGAGAGTAGCAAATTCTAGATAGCATAGGATCAGTTTAATTACAACTTTTGATTAAAAATTATACGTGATTAGTAAATAAATACAATACGGTTTGTTTGATAAATGTTTTTTTTTTATTTCCCAGCTACTGTATATACTTGCATAAGGTACAAATTATCTAACTGATTTCTGTATTTTATAATATTATGTACATTTTCCTATAAAAATTGCAGTGATTATATCGATCCTCTCTCGAAATTTCTATTTTAATATCGTTCTCGCTGACGTGCCTTACTAAGTAACCTAATAAATTACATTCATTTGTTATTCGATTATTAAAAAGTCAAATTTACTAAATGTACGATCGTAACTCGTTCTTATCTTTTCTCGACGAAAATTAAACTTTATCTCTTCAAAACCTCTTTGGCGCAATCTAACCAGCCAACCATCAGACTAATACGAGTATGTCGCTCTGAATTTATATTTAAAGAAGCAAGTCCGTTTTCCCTGAATTGTGGTTGAGTTAATAGTATTTTTGTGATCATTACATTGTTTTATATCCCGCATTAACTTTTTATGCTCCGGCCAAGTTTGAAAATTGATGATGTAATAAATTAACTGTTGTATCTAATAAAATGTTTTATGCTGGCTTTTTATTTAAGTTTACCTTCTTCATTTAATTATATGACTTCCCTTTATATATTCTTATACCAATTTTTCTTAGGTAATATATAATTATTTTAACGGTATAGTCTACTACAAATTTTTAAATCTTAATTCATATTGTTTATTTCCCAAATATGATTATATCACCTCTGCTTTTAAAAGTCAACAAATACTATTTAATATGTACACAATTACTCGTAAAAATGATTCAGGTAAGGGATGTATTCTATAACTAATTTGTTATTTTTAATCAACAAGATAAATATGTGTCAAATGATTTTTTTATTTTAATTAGAGTCGTATGTATTTTTTTTTTGTTAAACATTTTAACGAATCATTTAAAATTAGCACATTACGTTATTTTAAAATATATGCTGTAAAACAGGGTAATATGAAATAGTCAGGTTATATAGTCTTAAAGTACTAAAATTAAAATTTACTTTGTAGGTGGTAATCAATAGTTATTTACATTGCAAGACCGTTATACAGAAATTTACAGGCGAGCATAGAAAGCTATCTGTGTGAGTCTGTAAATTTTAGGTATCGGTCGAGCATTGTTTTATGGGTATTTGAATCGCAATATATGTATATTTTAAAATTAATTGCAATATTATAACGCAATAACTAAAATGTTCAATCAAGATATACTTTGAATATCTGTCAGATTTTGTTTACAACAACTTGTTATAATTTTTACACGGTTTAGCCGGGTTAAAAATATTGTAACCCCTAGAAGAGACAGAGCTAAATTAACAGTTCTTTACTATTCAAATGCCCATAAAATAAATAAATATATCACCTTTTACCCATTGATGGGTGTGGCACTCTGCCTTAATAGATTTCGGTAAGAGACTCGAGTTCGACTCCCGCAACCGACAAACTGGCTTTTACAAATTTAATACGACAACTCCTGTGGCTCCCCTCCTCTAACAACTTTGGGGGACAAAATTTTACGGCTGGTATATATCACTTACCGAAATCTGCTAGGGCAGAGTGTCACACCCAGTAATGGGTAAAAGGTGTGATGATATATTTATTTAATTATTTATATAATTAATTGCTTGATGAGCTATAATCAATTTACTGAAACATTTACTTGTGATGCTATTTAATTTAGTAATTTTTATTTCGTAAGTATTATTTTTATATTATAAGATTTTTCGTTTTATTTTCTTTTTATAGTGTAGTGTATATTTGATTTATTATTAGTTAGAAAATAACAATATTGAATCCCTTTTTGTCTGTTTCTCATTTATAAATTCGAGACGATATATTTTAGGCTCTCACAGTCGCACCAGAAGTGAGATAAAGATAGTTTTTTTTTTAATACAAAAAGTGTACAATAGAGTAGTTTAAAACGACCTAGTTCATGTGGAACATAAAATTCCAATCTTTAAAGTTTACGTTTCATATCCTGAAATGGGGTAAAATAGTTTGCAAATAAGAAAAATTGTAAATAAAAAAAATTATAATCCTGTTCAGTTAATAGCTTATATAAACCCTCGCCCCGTGTAATAGAAAAATTTTGGACACATTAATTTGCTCAAGAGGTATTTACATTTAATTTGTTACAGAATTTTTACTATTTTACTATTCGAATTATATACGAATAAGTACGTTCATGTTATCTCTAGCTTCTTTTAATGATAGCCGTGAAGTATACCACGCATTACCGTAAGCCGAAAGAATATATTAGCCGTCACGAACGCCAACTTCCATTCTATATCGTACCATTGGTCGTAACAGCTACCTAATGTGTTATCATTCCGTACCGGATCAAGAGAGGGTGTTGTATAGCTCCGAACCTCAACCATTCGGATTGAGGGAAGATTACATTTGATTAGATGCTGTTAATAGTCGGATTTAGTTTATTTTTTGCTATCTACTATCAAATTAGATTTATGTCAGGTTGCTATAAATGTGCGAGATTATTAAGATAATTCAGTCAGATAATGATATCATACATACATACATACATACATAACATAATATCCCATTAAATAGGGTAGCACAAACCCCTGAAACATTCAAAGAGCCTCCACTAAAAGATTCATAAAAAAAAAATTCCGTAATCTTTATTTTCATCAAAATTTCATCTTCGTTATACATGTCTTCAAGTTTTGTTAAATTTTGAGATCAAGTTTTGCAACCGAATTATATATCCGACAAAATAATTAATAGAGCAGGTTTCTAGAGATGCTGTTTGATCTTGTGAATTGGATGAAGCTGAATCAGTATCATCTGTACTTTTTGATTCCATCGAAAACTTTTTTTTCATATAAAGCGCTTCTATATGGATTTTAAGTACATAATACTCTGAAATTTAAACAATCTAAAATATTATATTTGTCTGTTTCAAGTGTAGATTTCGATTTCAATTCACCAGTTGCCATTATAGTGAAAACGATTTACTTAAAATCTGCGCAGCAAGTTTTACATTCAACAAATTTGCTTGAATATATTTAGAAGTAATTTTGATTAGTGACTTAGCTAATGTATTTTTGATGTCTATTTCGTACGTTCTTTTAATATCTTGCCAAGAGATTCGTTTTCCAGCAATGATTATATATTGTTATATCTTTACGAATTATTAGGTACACTTTTTATTAAGTGAGGCGCATCAAATAAATTATATATTTTGGCTTTTCAATACAAAAAGCACGGTTTTTTCTAAATTTTTATAAACAGTTCTAGTATTTGAAACCTGGTCGCAAACCATAGCTTTTATATTTAAAGCTACGGAAAAAGTAAAAAGTCAATGTTTAAATTAATACTCTTTCTGCTGCTGCCGCAAATAAAATATTCTAATGGCATTTTCCAATTGTCATATAGACCCATTTTTATTTCATTCTAAATCATCTCTCAAATGTTCATACCCATTGATTAAATCCATATTTTCATTGTAATCGAAACTTTTTTAAATAGCAATTTCGTCAAACATAATTACACATATTTTCTTTGTTTCTGACATTAATGTAACTTTTTTATTAACATTTTGTGATATTTTGAGAAAAACCTAGATTTTAACCTAAATATTTACGTAGGCGAGTTTCGGGTCAATTGGAAATTGTTCATGTCAGATCTAGTGCAGGTTGGATTGATTTGGATGTGTCGAGTCGGTTCTGGACGAGTTGTATACGGATAAGCCAGGTCGGGTTTTTAATTTAATTTATATTTAAATTAAATATTCTGTTGAATTGATTATATTTAGAATTTACTTAATATTTACAAAAATACACTTGGTCGCTTATACATACAGGATGGTGACCGCGACACGGGAATAAAAGACTTTAACATGTAAACTTTTATAATATCCTACTTATTTAAGAGAAAAAAACTTGAAATAAATATTGTAGAGCATAATATTCTACATTAAAATCAATAACCAGAATTATTTTTTCATGCTTTATACCGCCAGAAATTAAATTGAAAATGTTGAAAATTTGCTTAAAAAATAGGGATAGCCTTGGAAATTAAACAACATTAAACAAATGAGGTTTCAGCAGAATGGTTATAATGCTCTTTTTACAAATGAAATTAGAACATCTTAAAATCAATGTTTTTTCTCTAAAATATGAAGGGAAGTAGGAAATTATAAAAATATGATTTTACATGTTAAAGTTGTATGTTCTAGTATCACGGTCACCATCCTGTATAATATACGGAATGATAAAAATAAATAAATTTAGGGCTAATACATTTTAATGTGCTGATTATGAATTATAAATAAAATAAAAATTCATATATTATTACGTAAATGATGTAATAATAATTCATTATAATTTTTATTAAAAATTTCATGTCGGTCAGTGTTCCTAAAAATGTACACTCAAGAACCATGCCCTTAATATAGCAAATTAAAATAAAATCTTTTTGACTATGAATAAGTTATTTGAAATATATGTACCTTTGTTTTTGCCGTTTTTTGGACATCCTGTAAGTTTTTTACGCTATTTATAATACTGTACAGAGTTGAAAATCTAGCAGTGCCTGCGCTCTCATTCATGGTCAGTAAAAATAAATCAATGCAATGCTGAGATAGAGGTGGCATAACATAACAAATGTATCTTTTTATAATTCTGCTGTCTCATTTATTTGTATTATTGCATCATGGATTTTAGTATACTTTATGTAAGTATGATTTCACAAACAATTTGTTTTTTATTATATTTAGTTCTACATGTTGAAATATATATATATATATATATATATATATATATATATATATATATATATATATATATATATATATATATATATATATATAAGAGACCCAGCAAATATCTCGCGTATTTATCAACAACATGTAAGCTAGTTGATGACGGATGTAAATTCATGATATCATTTCCGGTTTATTAGTAATTAATATCAACTTTGAAATTTCAAATGGAACATACTATATTGTTTTACAAATTTGAAAAGTGCATCAAATTTGCTTTACAATCATGTAAAATAATCCTTATGTTACATTATTAAAAAGTAAAATGGCGGGCACTTTAATATACACCAAATCGGAAAGAGAATAGTGAGCCATGACTGTGACATGAAATAAAACAATTAACTAATACAATTTTAATTATTATTATTAAACGAAATAATATTCATAACTTCATAACAACAAAATAATTTTTTAACTAATATTCAAAATGGCTCCCAGTCTTTTCAATACATTTTGCACAACGTTTTGAAACAGAATAAGTAGCCCTTTATATTTGGTTAGCAGATAAAGATTCAATTGCTGCTTCATTTTTATTCTTCAGTCCGTTTAATGTGTTTACTGGTGCATTACAAACAAAATCTTTCAAGTAGCTCCATACAAAAATGAAGTAGTCATATCGGGAGAAAATGCATTGAAGAGGCTGAGAGTCATTTTGAATATTTGTTATAAAATCATTTTGTTGTTATTAAGTGTTCCTTATTCTTATTTTCTGTATTATTATGACAAAAAAATATTATTTCGTTTAATAATAATAATTACAATTGTTTTATTTCAAGGCACAGTCATGGCTCTCTATTCTCTTTCCGATTTGGTGTATATTAAAGTGCCCGCCATTTTACTTTTTAATAATGTAACATATGGATTATTTTACATGATTGTAAAGCAAATTTGATGCACTTTTCAAATTTGTAAAAAAATATAGTATGTTCCATTTGAAATTTCAAAGTTGATATTAATTACTAATAAACCGGAAATGATATCATGAATGTACATCCACCATCAACTAGCTTTCATGTTGCTGTATAAATCATGTTATATGAAAGATATTGCTAAGTTGATAAATAAGCGAAATATTTGCTGGGTCTATTAAAATATAACACCCTGTATATATATATATATATATATATATATATATATTAGGGTGGGTCGAAAAAATTTGAATCCGGCTGCTCGGGTTTAAAACGAACGTTTTACCTCTGAAAAGTGCTTGAGGATCCCTGAAACATGTTTTCGGTGAATACCCAGGTAGCACCGAACTCTTAAAAACGCCATTTTTAGCCCTTTTTTAGATATTTTAGTAGTATCTAATTTCGTAAATGTATTAATTATTGATAATTATTCATTTGTTATTATATTTTTGTTTCTTATTACTTACATACATACATACATAACATCACGCTATATCCCAATAAATGAAGTAGCACGAACCCGTCAATATTCTCATCCTGAATCTAAAATCAAGAATCATACGCTTGTCTTCATTCATCATATTTATCCCGCAATTAATTTTCTCCAAACAATCCTATCCTGACACACCACTTTTGCTTCAACCACATTCATAATTCTTTCCATACAAGCTCGTTTATTCTTCACGCTCAGAATCTTTCGCTCACTCAACAACCCTTCAATCATATTCATCCACTTGTTCCTAGGCCGTCCACGCAAACTTTCACCCTCAATTTCAACAACATACACCTGTTTCACCAATCTGTAATTCGACATACGTTCTACATGACCAAACTATCTCAACTGACTTATTCCCACTCTTCTTACAACATTCTTCCCAATCTCACATTCATTATACACCAATGCATTCCGGACACGATCTCTTCTGGTATATCCACACACACCCCGCAAATACCTCATTTCCACAGCAGTTATACGCCGTTCATGTTTCTTCATCCATACCCAACATTCACTACCATACATCAACGTAGGCACTAACACACCATTATAAACACTCAATCGAGCATCTCTGGATACATTCACGTTCCGAGTAAAGGTTCCCAGAGCACCCAATATCTTACATCCAGCAGATACTCTTCTTTCAATCTCTCGATCAATACGTCCATCCCTCGAAAACACACTCCCCAAGTATACAAACTCATTTACTTGACCCACTCTCACACCATTCACCGAAACATTGCAATCAGTCACCAAATCACTCTTCTCAAACACTAACACTTTACATTTATCAACATACAGTAATAGATTTAAACCTTTTCCTACTTCATTTATACTTAGAATCATTCTTCTCAATTGTTCTTCAGATTCACCCATTACAACTACATCATCCGCATAAGCTAACGCAGGCACTACACTGCCACCAATACGTACACCATCCGCCCCATTCAGCGACTTTCGTAACAACACATCCATATATAAATTAAACAACCACGGGGACATCCCACAACCTTGTTTCACGCCAACATCTATAGAAAACCAATCACTCAATCTACCATCAACTCTCACCGCAGCCTCGCTATCTTCGTATAATGCACAAATCGCTCCCAATAAATTACCATTTATACCGTACTCTAGAAGTACATCCCACAGAATATCTCGATGAACACTATCATATTTAATATAAATATTTTAAAAATCAGTTTGTTAATTTTATTATTATAATTAAATAATGTATAATACAGGTTTATCGGCCAAAATGTCTATTTGTTATTTGAAAGGTCATTCGTTATTATATTTGGTTGGAGCCAGGGTATAAATTATTAAATTAAATTTATCGAAGAATTTCAAATTGCCGCCTATTTTCACATATTCCTGTATTTGTAACCAGAAATATATAAAAATTACATGCACTTCTTTTTTTTTTAAATTTGGACAACTAAAATAATTTCATCTTGTATAAAACATAATTAATTTTTAAAATTGCAGAGATACAAAGGAGTAGGTAGTATAGGTAATAATCGCGTACGATGCGGATGAACAATGATAATTTCATTCGAAGCAAGCCACGTTGACTAAAGATATTAAATCAACATCTGAAATATTATCAAGAATTATTAAAATTGTAAACAGCGAACAATAAGGAAATCCAATATAAAATTTCCAACCAATACATATTATTAAATCAACATCTGCAATAATATCCAGAATGATTAAAATTATGAACAGAGAACAATAAGGAAATCTATTATAAAATTTCCAGCCAGTAGTTGTTACATATATTAATTTATAAAAAATAGACATTTGTTACCCTAGCGCGCACGCTAAAATATCAAACAACAAGAAATGAAATCAACACATTGCATTATGACTCATCGCCTACAGCCAAGCTGTTCAAAATGAGAACGTTGTTTAGAGCTGGAAGTAAAAAAATTCAGACTTTCGTCATTAGATGTCCACTTGAAAATTAAGCTAGTAGTGCTGCCACCATTTGCTATTGCAACACCATCTTTGAACAAAAGTTTTCGTGCTTATTACACCTAATAATATTGGCTTTCTTCCTCTATATATTTATAGTCACTGGTTATATGTATTTATCACACTGGGGCGTTATAAGTTAATCAATTATACGCCTTAAAAATTTAGCATTTGAGTAAGGCAACCGGCAGTACGGCAGTGAAAGAACTGCGGTTCGGTGTGTTAAGTTGCCCCAACTCTTCATAGTTCGCAGTACCACAGAAATAATAACAATAATAATAATAATTTATTTACTATAATGAAATACATAAAATCAACATGTATAAATAACATAAGAATATTCGCGGAAATAGTAAATAATAATTGTTTGACTCAGATAAGAAACGTACGTTTCTTGAATTGAGTATTAATATCTGTAAAGTGTTTTGAACAAAGAAATAAATCCAACTAAGATATTACATTAAAACTGAAAAAATAATTAATAATATTAACACTAGGTTAACTAAAATTAATAGCCTAAAGGACTAACAATGCCAAATTAAGTGAATAGTAAATAGAATCTATGGGCACTGGAACAAAATACATTAATAAGTATGTTAAACAAACTAAAATTAGCGATTCATTACAATACCTAGAATTAAAAGTTTATGAAATTGTTAGTTGAAATTAACCAATTTTTAAATTTATTTTTGAAATTATTTTCTAATTTTATAATTTTTAGTTCACATGACAATACATTAAAAACTTGTGCTCCTATGTATTCAAAGAATCTTTTGCCAATTGTTTTTGTTGGTTTTCTAGCCTTAACATAAGGATGGGAGACACTTCTCGTAACTTGCATGTTTTCACTTATATCATAATTTATATATCCATGTTTAAAAATATACAGTGTGGCAGAAAACATATATAATTTTTTTGTATTCATTACGCTTATTTCATTATACAGGTCTATGGTAGAGTGTAAGTGGTGTTTGCGGTATATAATTTTTTGAATTTTGTTTTGCAATACTTGTAATGACTTTACATACATCTCATAAACCCCACCCCAACCTATTATACCGTATTGCAAATGACTATGGACGAACGCATAATACAATATTTTTAAACACTTTATATCCACGTTATCTCTTAGTTTCCTGAATATGTACAATAATTGTCTTAGTTTTCCACACACCACACCCACATGCTTGTTCCATCGCAAATGACAGTCTATGGTGATTCCCAGATATTTTATAGCGGTTGTTTGTTCAATTGCTTCACTACACTGACACGTATTATTTTTAGCACAATCACATGTATGGATTGTTAACTTAAATTCTAGTTGTCCGTTACTTTGTGAACTAAATGCTATGAATTTAGTCTTTTTATAGTTCAATGTTAACTTATTTTCACTATACCATAATTTTATTATGCTTAGATCACTTTCTAGTAAGGTTTTTAATTCAGTCCAATCCTTGCCGTTTAATATAGCAACTGTATCATCCGCAAAAGAAATTATTTTAGATGTCACTTTCAAATTACAAATATCACACAGTCCCTTGCGGCATACCACATTCGATTGGTTTCAAGTCACTTTGACAGTCATTAAGTTTGACTCTTTGGTATCTATTTGATAGATATGATTCAAATAGGTTGAGGCCTAATCCACGTATTCCCAGATGATATAGCTTCTGTAATAAAATTGTGTGATCGACAGTATCGAACGCTTTCGATATATCGGCAAATACACATATAGTCGGTCGTGATTGGTCCATGCTGTTGTAGAGTTTTCCTACTAATTCGGCTATTGCATCGTTTGTAGAGCAGTTTTCTCTAAACCCATATTGATGCTTAGAAAGTAGTTGGCATTTTTCCACAAAATTAACTAATCGTTTTTTTTATAATTTTCTCTATAATTCTTCCAATATTTGATATTAGTGAAATTGGCCTATAATTCACCATAGATTTTTTTTCTCCTCCTTTGTGAATAGGAGTTATTTGTGCAACTTTAAATATGTTGGGAAAAGTACCGGATTCAAAAATTTTATTTATAATTTGTAGTTATTTCGTTTTTTTATTTCTTTTAACAGCTTCGCAGTTATGCCATCATTCGCAGGTGATTTATTTTTTTGTAAATTATTTATGATATGAATAATTTCATTCTCATCCGTCGGGTTGAGGAACAGAGTTTTTGTGTTTTTTGAACCCATGTTTTTACTTTGCCAGTTTGGTAGGTTTTTTGATAGTTTTTGTGCCATATTTTTTCCAATACCTGCAAAATAATTATTAAATTTATTGCAGATTTCCAAATTACCTTTATACGTATTACCTGAGCTATCAATTATTTCCTCTACATTTGTTTTTTCCTGTTGTTTGTTCATTAATTTATTTACAGTGTTCCACATATGTTTTGAAGAGTCTGAACTATTGTAAATTTGATCTTTAAAATAGTTTCGTTTGAACTTTTTGATATATAGGTTAATTTTGTGTCTATATTTATTATATTTCTCCTCTAAATTCTGTCGGCTCTGATTTTTTTATCATATCCGTGTACAACTTATTTCTAATTTTCATGGAAGAAATTATTCCGGTTGTTATCCAGGAAGTTATTTTATTTGGTTTTTTTTTTACTTTTGTATATGATTTGGTACATTTTGCAGTAAATAATTTTATTTTTGAAATCAAGTCCTCTGCCATCTTGTTTACGTCTCTGTGTTTGTACAGGATTTGCCAATTTTCGTGCTTCATCAACGTTCGTAGTGTTTTATAGTCCGTGTAGGAGGTTTGAGTTTGTTTTTGTTGGATAGTTTTAGATTTAAAAGGTAGTAGTAGTCCAATGGGGTAGTGGTCAGTGATATCTAATTCAATAATGAATGGGAATAATTTATTTGTTTTTAACATTATATGATCAATACACGATTTAGAATGTTTTGATACTCTTGTGAATTCATTTATCATTGAGTTGAAACCATTTTCATGAAGATTGTTTAAATATTCTTCGGAATTTGGATTTCTTTTTTTGTATGTCGATGTTTATGTCTCCGACAATTATTTTTTTTTTTTTGCGAATTTCTTAATAAATCTGCTAAAGCTTTCGTTAAAACTATCAATCTTGACTTCTGGTGATCGGTATATTGCATTTATATAAAGTTTTTCCCTAGTATTTAATATTTCCATTCGTAGTATATTTTTGTTATCACAAGGAACTATTTGTATATTTGTGTTATATTTATATATATATATATATATATATATATATATATATATATATATATATATCCCGTCATTTTGGTTTATTTCTCCAATATTATAACACATATTATAATCTTTTAGGTAAAAGACTTGTTCTTGTTTGATATTCCATGTCTCTGCTAATATAATACAGTCTAGTTTGTAATTTAATTTTTCAAGTAGTATTTCTAAGTCTTCCTTATATTAAGATGAAGTAAGGAGAATATTTCTGAATCATATAGTCCTTCTATTTTTTTCTTACAAGAATTTATATCATTAAATACATGTGTTTCTTTAATATTGTTATTAATATCTCTGATATATGCATCCATTTTGTTATCCTTTCATGTAATATGTACAAATAATAATATTTAGATTTTTCCAGTTTTTGATCTAAGAGTAAATTGTCTACTACTAGAGGTACTAACTGTTCTTTTTTTTCTATAATTTCTGGTTCATTATTTGTTGGTGTACTTGTGTTTTTAATAACTTCATCTTGTTTTATAATTTTGTTGGTATTTTCTTGTGCATCGGATTGTAAGCGATTCGGAATATCTTGTTCTTTGTTTTCTCCATTATTTTCCTCCACGCTTGCGGAATCATTATTTAAGGAAATTGGTCCATTCTCTAGCAAATCCTCAGCAGTATAGGGGATCCCATTGACAATTAAGGACTAATTTCTTATTATTGCGTTAAGTTTCTTTTCTCTCGCTTCCTTCAAATGTGCTCTCAAAATTCTTATCTCATTTTGTTCTTCTATGGTAAGGTCATCACTAATAAAAACTCCTGTATTTTTTAACATGCGCAGTTTTGAGAAAATTTCTTTCTTCTTTAAGTAACTAATTAATTCTAGTAATATTGGTCTTGGTTTATTTTCATTTTGCCGTGGTTTTCCTATTCTGTAGACATTATTGATTTCATGATTTTCCAATTTAATGTTAAGCAGTTGTATTTTTTCTATTACAAGATCTAATAAATTATCGCCACTGTTATCAATGCCGAATAAGACAATATTTAATTTTTTTATTTTTTTAAGTATTATATTATTTACTGTTTTTCTTAAGGATTTATTCTCATTTTCTAAATAATCAAATTTTTTATTTATTTCATCTACCTTGCAGGTAAGGTTTTCTTTTACAATCTTTATTTTATTTCGTAAGTCATTTAAACCCTTGTTCATATCAATTTTCAGATCATTTATGCTTTTATGTATAGCTATGTACACATCTTTAATAGTAATATTTTTAAGATCATTTTTGTCGCTCTTAATTTAATATTACTCACCAGATAACGTGAACTTGGAAAAATATAAAAATATGAATCTGGTTTTTCGTTTTACTACTTTTGGCAATACTGATTAGTTTCTTGAAATCAATACTATTTTATTTTTTGTCCTTTCTTTGGGAACACTGTTTTGACTTGCTTAGATTTGTGGTATTGTCATTAATTTTGGCCTTCAACGCATTTGACTGGATATGTAAACTGTTTTATAACATAAAAAACATCACTGAAATGTAATTATTTATTATTTTATATCATTTAAAATTTTAACTTTTTAATATACCTATTTTTGAAAATTTATTTCTATTTTTGCTATATTTTTAAACACTTTTATTTTTACTTTACTGAGTATCAAATAACATGGTCGCACACTATATACAGAAAGAAGAAGAAGAATAAAATTAGTAGTCAAATAAGATTATGTAGCTCATCTTTAATTATTACTAAATGCCCTACATCAAATTCAGACGTTTTAGAAAAAAAAAACAATTTTATAAATAATGGCGAAAAACCTATGGATTTTATTTTTAAAAAATTTGTTTAAATGAAACAAAAATACAGATTATAAAAACACACCACAAGCTACTGATTTTTATTTATATTACAATTCCAGTAGAGTATAAAGATAGTGACAAAATTAATATTAGAGGATATTGTTATCTGACTACATCATCTTAATAATCTCGCACATTTATAGCAACCTGACATAAATCTAATTTGATAGTAGATAGTAAAAAATAAACTTAAACCGACTTTTAACAGCATCTAATCAAATGTAATATTCCCTCGATCCGAGTAGCTGAGGTTCGGGACTATTCAATACCATCACTTGGTCCAATCCGGAATGATAACACGTTAGGCAGCTGGTATGACCAATGGTACGATATACAATGGAAGTTGCCGTTCGTGATGGCTAACATGTTCTTTCGGTTTATATATATATATATATATATATATATATATATATATATATATATATATATATATATATATATATATATATATATATATATATATATATATATATATATATATATATAGGGTGTAGAATTGAAATGTCTCGTATAGGGATTTCAATGTTATTTTTTAAATATTGCTGTATCTCTTTACCTATTCACTTTAGAGCAAAAGCGTAAATACAAAAATTGTTCAGAAATTAAAAACGCTTCCTATAAAGTAAATTTCATTACATAAATGTGAATAGTTCACGAGATATTAATTAAATGAAATTCAAAATTTATTCAAATTTTTTGTAAATTGCGTTGGAAAATTAAACAAATGAACTGAATATTTGACATATTGTAAAAGAGTTTGACATTTGTTTGTTACAGTGTTGTAATATTTATTGATTAAGTTTTTGAAGAATATTGGAAAGAAATAATGAATAATCTTAGCACGCAAGAAAAAATTCAATGTGGTATTTTGCGGGAAATTCTGCTGCGCAAGTGCGAGAACTTTTTAGCGCTTTGTATGTGGATCGGCCAATTCCATCCCTTACTACAATCCGCAGAATAATTCATAAATTTAGAATGACTGGAAGTGTTTTACCATTATGTTGGAAATGTGAAGGGCGAAATCAACAACTTGTGAATTATGACGATTACAAAGATAATAAACTTAATGTAATGTTAGCCGTAACCGAAAATCCAAATTGTAGCGTGCGTCAAATATCTTCTGAACTAAACATACATTTTTCAACAGTTCATAAAATATTAAAGTCAGAAAATTACAAGTCTTATAAATACGCTACACATCAAGAAATCTTTGAAGCTGATGAAATGGCAAGAACTGATTTTTGTGAAACAATGATGAACAAAGCGAATTTAGATAGACAATTCTTAAATAACATTTGTTTCTCGGATGAAACGTCTTTTACTTTGAACGGCGAGCCTAATGTGCAAAACCATCGATATTAGAGTAAAGATAATCCTCGTTTTGTTCTTCAAACTCATCCCCAGTATCGCCAAAAAGTTAATGTGTGGGCAGATAGTTTTGGATCGCACATTATTGGACCGTTTTTTATTGATGGAGCTTTAGATGGAGTAAAGTAGTTGAATCTTCTTCAAAACGATATTGGACCTGAATCCAAGATCCAGGGAAAATCTAATTATTTGGTACCAGCATGATGGCTGTCCAGCACATTTTGCAAGAGATGTAAATGCATACTTAGATGAATGCTTTCCAGATTCGTGGATTGGTCGTGGGGGTACAATTAACTGGCCAGCCCGTTCTTCTTGTAAATTTATAAATAAATAATTTGTTAAAATTGTAGTAGCAATATAATGTATTTTTCTTATTTTATAATAAATACGTCAAACATTTTGTGCGCTTGAAATTTATTCACTATTTCCTTACAATATTCTTCAAAAACTTGTTCAACAAATATTACAACACTGTAACAAACAAATGTCAAACTCTTTTACAATATGTCAAATATTCAGTTCATTTGTTTAATTTTCCAACGCAATCTACAAAAAATTTGAATAAATTTTGAATTTCATTTAATTAATATCTCGTGAACTATTCATATTTATGTAATGAAATTTACTTTGTAGGAAGCGTTTTTCATTTCTGAACAATTTTTGTATTTACGCTTTTGCTCTAAAGTGAATAGGTAAAGAGATACAGCAATATTTAAAAAATAACATTGACATCCCTATACGCCACATTTCAATTCTACACCCTGTATATATATATATATATATATATATATATACAGGGTGTAACATGAAAACCTGGCCATAGGCGTTTAACATGGGAAATCAGTTTTTCCTTGCGCAAAAGTGGCCAATTGATTTTAGACAAAAATGCTTCAAATAAAAGTTGTAGAGCTTGAAATTATGGATCTAAATCAGTTTTCATATTTTATTTTGCATATTTTGTAAGCGAAATAATCGTATTAATATTTTATAAGAATTTCTACTTTATAGTGATAGCCATGGAATTGAGACAAAATGATAAACAAATGTATGACGTTTTAACTGTCAGAAAAGTTTAGTTTTAAATGGATTTGTGATTTATTTAAGTGACAAAGGTGATTGTTGTTATATCATTATTGAAAATGGATAACTATTCACATGAAGAAAAGTTACAAATTAATAGGTGGAATTATTCTAGTGAATGTTTTCGAAGAATACGTGATTTAATCAGTATTATTTGGCCGTACCATAACATTCCAAGTAAAATTGTATTTGAAACTACGAGGGTCATTCAATAAGTCCTTATAAAATCCAAGAGATGGTGCTCGTAGTATCGAAAATGATTTTTTTTCCAGTAAGCAGCACTCCTAACTAGTCAACTGTTAGAGTTTTAGCTTTAGCCGTCACGTAGTTTCATTGTTGTTGTCAATTGTAGTAAAAAACTTTTGATTGTTTATAATAATGGATAAAAGTGAGTTTCGAGCGGTGTTTAAACATCTGTATTTAAAAGGCTTAATGCCGAAAGAAATTACAGCTGAGTTGGATGAAGTTCATGGCACATCTGCTCCTGTGTTTGCAACTGTTTACAATTGGGTGAATGAGTTTTAACGTGGCCGTACATCCACAAAAGATGAACATCGTTCCGGACGCCCTGTAGAAGTGTCTACCCCTGAAATGATTGATCAAATCCACGATATGGTTTTAAGTGACCGACGAATCAAAGTGCGCGAAATAGTTGAGGCTACAGGCATATCGCAAGGCACAGTCGCTTTAATTTTGCACGAAAAATTAGGTGTGAAAAAAATCTCGGCAAGATGGGCGCCGCGGTTGCTCACAGTGGAGAATAAACGCAATCGTGTGGTGGACTTTGAGGCTGTTTTGGCGCTTTCCGTCGTAATCCTGAAGATTTTCTGCGTCGATACATAACTGTGGGTGAGACTTGGATACATTACTACACTCCAGAGACAAAAGAACAGTAAAAACAGTGGATTTTTAAAGGCGAACGGGCTCCGAAGAAGGCGAAGACGGAGAAATCGGCTAGCAAGGTTATGGCAACGGTCTTTTGGGATGCACGCGGAATCATCTTCATCGACTATTTGGAAAAGGGAAAAACGATAACAGGAGCGTATTATGCGTCATTATTGGACCGGCTGAGTGAAGAAATAAAAGAAAAACGTCCTCATTTGAAACGCAAAAAGGTTCTTTTTCATCAAGACAATGCACGTGTGCACACCTGCGCAGTTGCGATGGCCAAAATTATGGGATTAAAGTTCCAATTATTGCAACATCCACCGTATTCACCAGATTTGGCCCCCAGTGACTTTTTCTTATTTCCAAACTTAAAGAAATGGCTTGGCGGACGAAGGTTTACGTCCAATGAGGAGGTCATCGCCCAAACGGAAGCCTATTTTGAGGAGCTTCCGAAATCCTACTTTTTGGACGGCTTCAAAAATTTGGGAAAACGATTAGAGAAGTGTATAGAGCTAAAAGGAGATTATGTAGAAAAATTAAAAAAAATCTACCCAAAAAAAGTGTTTTTTCTACTTTTTTCTAAGGACTTATTGAACGACCCTCGTAATATTTAGTTCTTTTGAAATTTCTCGTACACCGAGATTTGGTTCCATTTCTATTAATGCTAGTACATTGTCTTCGTTATTATCATTTCTATCTCCATGCACACGTCCCTGTTCCTGTTCCACTTGATTATTAAATGTACCGGTCTTCTCAAATTTGGTAATAAAGTTCTGAATTGTTGTTTTACTCTTAACAATTTCATTCAAATAATGAAAAGGATATAATTAAATTATTATTAATAATAAATAAATTAACTTTTAGGAGTATTCGAATATTCGAGTATCTCGAATATTCGATATCTGATTAATATTCGTATTCGATATTCGAATTCGAGAAATTTGATATTCTCCCATCTCTAATATTTATATATATATATATATATATATATATATATATATATATATATATATATATATATATATATATATATATATAAATCCATCATTTGCCATGTTCCACCAATATTTAACTACTATAGTTAATATTTTTCAACAAACAATTTGCCTAACAAGTCGTCGAAGTACTTGCTGAGATTACAATAAGTTTATGCAATTATCTTATTCAATGCAATTGTCAGTTTTATAAAACTCGACTAGTTCTTGTAATGTATAAGATATTGCATTCTATGCAAGATCGTATTCAATGCAATGGTCACGTCAATACGAATTTTCATAATTATTGTAAAGTTTACAATAATCGTATTTTATAAGATATTGTATCGAATACAATGGTCACGAGAATAAGGCTGAATATGTTTTAGATAAAAATCAGTAGATTATAAAACATTTTAATAAGAATTCTAAATTATTTCCATGTTTCGACAAACTATATACTGTGACGATCTTGGGTCTGATCGTTCTCTGCGGGTCGCCGCCTCGGTGAGTTTCCTCGGGCGCCAGTCTTCGAAGTTGGTGCGGTTGTTGGCGACAAAGTCGTTTGTCTAGATTGCTCTGTGAAAAAAATGTTTCCAGGAGGTTCACTATGTGCCCAGGTGACTTTTAAATGACACTTCGTACACCAGTTTAAATGATTTATTTAAACAAATAAATAACAATTAGGTACAAAGTTATAAAAAATATCAATTCTTTCGGAAATACAATGTCCGTGACTAAAGCGAGTAACTAACATACAACGTCCTTAAAGACGCTAACAGCTGTGCGGTAGGTAAGGATACCACAGGAAGACGCCGTGACGGAACCGGGAAAAATGATACCGTAAAATGCAACGTATATTTATCTAATTTCTAGACCCTGATTACATCAATTATTTGTAACTGTAGAAAGACGCCACAAACACAATAATTGAACTAGCCTCAGACCTGATTGTTGACGATTGTGGGAAGACGCCACGATGACAACAATCGAACTAACCATAAGTGAGATGAACTAAACACTGATTAGATTCATTATTGGCAACTGTAGGAACACACCACAATCCCAAGAATTAAAATCATCTCTTAATATATAATTATAGGAAGACGCTACAATATCAGCAATTCAATGAACAATAATAATAATGGCCAATCTTAATATTCTCACTTCTATACTTTAACGGATAGTCGGATCGGTACTATAAGAAACCTTCGAGAGTCGAAAAGGCTCAAGAGCTAGTGGATTCTTCGGAAGATACAAGCAATCTGCTGTTGTGAGAATTTTGGCCGGTTCAGATACCATCTGAACCTTCATAAGGTCCGTGTTACCAAAAATTTCAAAATTCGTACTTTAAAAATAACTCTTCAAGATGGTTTTGACTTGTATGAATATAAAATAAAATAAAAAAACATTTTATACCGTGCGCAGTTCGAAGGCAAGAATCTTCGCTCGAAATGAGCATCACCGCTCTGGCGCTCTAGACACATCGGCCACTGAGCTGTGATGATGTACGTTGCGGTTCGGAGAAATATATAAGGTAAAACGTGATACTTCACAATCCTTGTAGACAATTGTTTAATTTTTTTCTTGGCAACCTTAATTTTTACGAATATACAAATGTTTCCTTAAATTTTTCGCTCCCATTAAACACACAAATGAAATGTAATTTTATTCTTTATAAATTTTATTTGAAGTATTTTCATGTAAAATTAATTGTGTAGCAATTCACAACTAAAAACTGATATCACAGTTATAAGCTTATGTACGGGTTTTGGATGAACGCACTGTATAAAAACATAAGCTTTCTCAGTGTCCTAACAATTACTTACTTAGATCATAAGTTCCATCTTACAGCTGGCAACAATAATCACTGTTCCATTGTTGATCATGCTTTAACCAACAATCACAGATTAGATTTTGCAAAATTTTACTCTTAGGAACTAAAGTTTATTATATAAATTTTGATCCCGAAAGTGGCTAATTAGTTGTAGACGAAAATATTTCAAATCCTGATTGTAGATCATTAAATTCTGCATTCAAATCAGTAACTACATTTATTTTGCACGTTTGTAACCGAAATAATGGGATTTTTATTTGTTGTTATTCATTGCTTCTTTATACCTTTAGTAATAGCCGTGGAATTGAAATAAAATAAACAAATGCATGATGTTTTCACTGTCAGGAAAGTTTAGTTTTAAATGGATTTATGATTTATTTAAATTACAATAACCTTTACTGTCACATAAATGAGTTACAAATACATTCAAAACTAAACTTTTAAATATACAAATATGATATAGAGAATTTTAAAAATATATTACGAAAATATAGGAAGATTAAAAATATAAGAAAAACAAAGATAGATATAATAGACACATCTGAGCTTACCATAATCAGTGACATTTTTGTCAATTATGTCAAATAATTTGTCTACTGTGACAGATAATTAATTTTAAGATTTTGAATCTTATTGATTATTGTAACATTTATACGCTATGGTTTTCACCGACCACCAACAAAATTATATTTAACACAATTATGTTTATTTCATTAAAAAATCCTTTAAAATTTAACAATCAGTGCCATTTTTCCTTGTCAATTATGTCATATGATTACTTAATTAATTTCGGACTATTTTTTATTTACATGGCACGACTTAAATTATTATTTTTTATAAATCACTCGATATCAAAATTAAGTTTTTAAATACATACATACATAACATCAATAGATAAAAGTAACTTCAATGATCGAGCCTTATATGCTTTATCATTAATATTTTTCAAATATTACCGTCGTCTTGGTATATTTACGAGTATAAACTTTTAAGTCGCACTAGAAAATAATCTTCACTTCCCGCAACGGCATTGTCATAGTTAAGAACATCGTACCCACAACTAAGAGCCTCTACCTGTACCCTGCCGCCTCACTACTATGGCAACTTATTTAAGCGTTCATAAAAAATTATAAATTCAGTCCAAAAATTTACAAATTAAATAACGTAAAATTTACAAAACGATCTTGTAGACGAATTATGAAAATGTGTTTATAATACTTTACATTTTCTTGTAAGTATCTGTATCACAAGATATATCATGAATTTAACTTGATAAAATCTCAAAATGGAGCTTTTAGTCAATTTTTAATATTATAGCATAGATTCAACTTTTTAAATGATTTTGCATAAAATAGATTTTAAAATATTTATATATTGTTAATAAAGTAGAACCTAGAACACTTCTAGTCACGCAAAAATTCCACTAAGGAGACGTGACCCTTAATAAATTATATGTACTGAGGTACACTACAAATAGAAATGTAATTACTTTTACGTACAATCTTCTTGGATATCCATTATACGTAAAAAAATCTATCTCTGATTAAAGAATCATTTTCTACAAAAAAATATATTGAGTCCATTGTAAAAAAAGGCATACAAAACTACGAGAGGAAAGAATCCCTTTTTTATTATATAATACTTTTGTATGCCAATTCATTGAATACGTATAGTCATTTTGGAATTCTATTTACGACAGTAATATTGTAGTTATTGAGGCATTACAAAAACATGAAACACAATTATAAAAATAACTAAATATATCATCACGTCTTTTACCCATTACAGGGTGTAGCACTCGGCCTAAGTAGATCTCGGTAAGTGATATAATTTTTCGCGTGAAGTGCGATTACCAGTCGTCAAATCACGGCCTACAAAGATATTAGTGGAGGGGGAGCTACAGGAGTAGATTTAAATTGGTGAAAATTGTTTGTCGGCACAATTATAACATTTTTAATCAGTCATTAGAGGCGATATTGAAAGATTTCAATCTTTCTTTTCTTGATCGCACGGGACAAATTTTGATATGACCTTTTTAATTAAATTTTTAAACAATAATATAATAACTAGGACTATTGTTTTGTTTTACGTGAGTAATTTTAATTCCAATAACTATAGAAACTCATCAATCAACAGAATAATGTGTACTTTAATGCAAATTTTCTAAATCTTGATATATTCCATTTGACCATAACTTAAGTTAAGAAGGTACTTATTAAATTCGCTTTTTAATTTAACCAGCGGCATAACAAGAAACATTTTTGGAGGATATTATATACTATTGTTCAGGATGTCTAACAGAAGAAGCCCAACATACCAACTTTTTGGAATAAGGAGATGTAGAAACAGTTATTTTAGCAAATAATGGTGTAGAATGAAAATCTTTTGAAAAAAACAATATTCGATGTCATTAATTTCAATATGGTATTAATTTCAATATAATGTTCCATTTTTAAAAAATAGTCTTTTTGGTTACAAATATATTATTTCATCTACAATTAATATAAATTTTTATATAATTAACTTTGTCAGATAAATATTGCTTCTTTAATCGTTTCTCTCAAATACAAAAAATAGAATTGGTGCGTTGCTAACTTTGCTCGTCAAGTGTATCAGATATTTAAATATGTAAACACATTCGAAACAAAAAGTAAATAGTAATATTTAATTTTTATATTTTTATTTGTAGATAAACTATTTTTATTCTCAATAAGGAGAAGGGGGAATTGAACCCCATATCTCCCCCTTGTATACACGTCTGAATTCAAATATTATAAAATGTACTTCTTTCCTCACTACTGTACTGTATTATAATAGATTCTAATTTATATTTATACATATGTTTATAAATTGTGAAAGGAAGAAATAATTATCGATTTGTCAAATAAGTAAATAAACAAGTAAAAAATAATTGAATCAATATAGTATACACAAATTATATTATCATTTTGCGTGTAATTATTAACTACACCATTTTAAAAAGGTTGTCTAATTCTAATATATATTCATCATAGATATTAACACCTGTAGTTCACTTTATTTTAATTTAAGAAGTCTTGCCCGACTAAGTTGATGTTGAAACATTTTGACTGCAAGTAATCAACACTCTCTTGAAGCTAGACAACTCTGCAGAGTAACAGAACAACACAGGACGAAAAGAAAAAAGACGAATGAGGGACAAGAAAATCGAGTTTAAAAATAAAGTGGATTTAGACTTTTCACTAAGGGAGAGTAGCAAAAACAAAAGTGCTTCTCTCTAAATATCCGAATGAAATTAATGAAACTGTCGGCTCGCAAAAGGATATTTTGTGTTTTTATTTCTGTTTATTAAAATATTTACGAACCTTAAAACCTTTTTCGTTTTATCTTTGCTTTTAAACTTTAATTGGTCTAAGTTAGTATAATAATAATATTTTTTGAACGACCTGTAAGATCTCGACTGCTTTTATTAAGTGCTATACACTCTTTTTTACTCTTGAAATTTGAACTTACACTAGCCTATATAGTCATTCTCCTGCATCTTACTGTTGTGTTGGGTATACGCGCTCAGTTATCGTGACAAAAGGTTTCACTTAATAAATATTTAATCCAAAGCCAAGTATAAAAAAAACAGGCAAATATATAACTACATCAATCTTAATATAAAAATAATATAAACTGAAACCAAGCTACATATTCACATTTACTGTTGAGAATCTATAGGCTCAGATATTTAATAAAATCTCTTCTACCTAGGAACGACTTTCACCTAGCTAGACTCATTTTCTTAATTTTTACCCCGGATATAAAAAATAAAACCGATACTACGATAAAACTATATTCTTTTTATAAATCAATATATTTCAATGCATAATCATTTGAACATTTTCCATTCGGACGCGTAAGTGAACAAGTGCGCCGCAATAATATAGTAAGGTATAGGTAGTGTCGGATCGCACATAAGTTTTTCACGTTCGCAGTTCAGCTCATGCAGCAATCCAGCAGTATGCAACAAGTTTATTAAAATGTAAGCAATCATCAATCAGCTATCAGATACTTATGAAACTGAAAAATGTAGGTCTTGTATTAAACAACAAAATATTACATTCCCGTCATTGAGACATTCATTTATTCAGGATAACAATATTATTATAACTTTTCTCAATTTAAATGTAATTTTAAGAACATATTTAACACTGCTAATTGCATTGCTGCTAGTGAAAGGTCATTTTCGGTAGTTGCAAAAATATATTTTTAAGAAGCACTTAAAGACAGAATATGTTGAATTCTTTGTTTCTATTATATAATGAAGAATTATTACAGAATTAGATTGATAACGACATTTCAGAATTTAAAAAAAAAAACACAGAAAATGTAAATATATTTGTTATGAATATAAAATTAGTTATATAACAATTACTGTAACAAAAATTATATTGTTTAATGAATGTTTTCTTTTATAATAAGGTTCACAAAGAGTACCTTACCTTTTTTTCTTTATGTCTACCGCCATCACAATCTTTATGGAATATATATATATATTTTATAATTTTCCACACATACAACATACAAGATCCGCTTTAAAATAAAAATATTACCATTTTTATTAATTTGTTTTTTTTAATAAATTATCATGCTGGGAAGGTAACTGACGACTTTCCATTTATGGAGTGGGGTTGTTAAATATCGTACGGCAAGAACTAGCAGCTGAGTCGCACTAGTAGGCAAGACATAACACGGAACTTAGAATATAATAAATGGATTTTTAATATAATATCGGAACAAAATTGTGTTAGTTATAACATAGAATATATATTCAATTAATAACTTCATATTCTTGGGCTAGATTTCCTCGAATATTCTTACTTAATAATCGTTACTACTAACTATTTATTAACTATTATTTTCTATGCATTTATAGTAAATAAATGCTAGACCGCAATAATTTCACAGGGCAACAAACTCTTCCTAAAATGAATAACATGACATGTCTTAAAAACATAAGATCTATAATTTTTCATACGTTTGTTTATTACATCATATTACGGTGCTATCTTACCATGCGACCACATTATTTTCGACTATGATAAATGTTATTATTAAGATACATGTCAACATTAAATTATTTCATATTGATAATTATGGTACATCATGAATGTTAGCTAGCGAGATATTATTTGCAAAAAAACAAAACTTTTTCCCATATGACAGTCTTTTGGCGCAACTTTCGTAAATCGATATTAAATGTAACAAAATATAAACATCCTGCATTATTATTTTGTATATAATCTCACAAATGTAGAATCTACAAACAAAACATACAGCAATAAAAATTATAGCTGCAACAATAGATATTGTAGCTATAAAAAAAATGTTTTTTAATCTGTCACATCTCACATAGTTTTATTATGGAAATATGATTACTGTTTTGTCGTAAAATTTTCTGCTCAGAATAATAATAATGTGATCTTACTTTCACTGCGGGAATTTTTTGACTTGCCATTTTTGCGCCACTGGAGGCATAACTTACATCCTTGGATTGAAGACTGAGTATGGTGTTCCATTGCACAATCGAGTAATAATGACCTGAGGCAACATATTATTAATGAGGTTAAAAGTTGAACCTGCTTAATTAGATAAAAATAATAAATTCACTCATTCTTGGAATTCCAATATCAGCATTTCACCAACTGCCCTCGTCCGTCGCGACGTCCTTTACACTTTAACATCCTTTACTCTTTAGCACGTACAGCAAGCTTTTATCAGCGATCCAACAAGGATGGTCCCGAGAGTTAATTATTGGTTGAACCCAATTACCCTTTAGGATCACAGCCAACACCCAGCGTGGCCAATGAGAATTCAAACGTGAGTCGTTTAAGTCAGTTGGAGAATTCTTACATGGCGTCAAGGCTACTTCAAAGCAATCAAACTAGGATTTTCCTTGATCCCTTGACACCGAAAACAATTTTATAGAGTTATAAATGACGGAATTTCGCTAGTTGAATTACATACCTTGGCTAATATCTCTTTGAAATTAATAGATTACTCAAAATTAGTTTGATGCAATTTTTCTTGGTGAAATACTATTATACATAGTATCATTTTTGCATATGGATGGTAGATTTTCATTTGAAAACTATTATAATATAGATAACATATTTTGACAAGATTACATCGAATCCATGGCAGCTCGTACTTTAATTTACAGCGAGGTAAAATTCATATTTTAATAAATATACAAGTTAATAATAATAACATAATTTATTTTTTCAATATTACCTAAGTATATATGCACTTTTTTTGTGGGGTAGGTGGCTCAGTGGTATCGAGTCGGCCTGTGGATCTTGAGAACCCTGGTTCAATCCCCACAGCCGACAAACAATTTTCATCAATGTAAATCTACCCCTGTGGCTCGCCCTCCACTAACATTTTTGGGTGCCGTGATTTGACAGCTGGTAACCGCACTACACGCAAAGAAATATATCACTTACCAAGATCTGCTTCGGCAAAGTGCCACACCCAGTAATGGGTAAAAGGCGTGATGATATATTTATTTTATTTATTTGTTTACACTTTTTTATTTCAATCAGTGCAACGAAAAAATTCACAGAATATTTACTAACTGGATGAAAATGTTTTTTATGAACTGATTTTTTTATGAATCTGTTAGTAGATTCTCAATGAATGTGTCAAGGGTTCATGGTATCCCATTTAATGGGATATAGCGTGATGTTATGTACATAACATAATTTTTTTGTTTATTGCTATAATGCGAAGTATATAAACAACCACAACTACTGTGGCATTATATGCAGGCATTATGGTTCATTACATCCACTCTGTTCATAATTCCCACTCCGGTCATAAAGTGACAACATTTGTCTAATTTAACCGGAGTCATAATTCTTATAATTTTCGAGATCCCAGAGAGCCAGCAAATATCTTGCTTATTTCTCAACTTAGCAACTAATTTTATATGTATACTCAGGATATCATATCATATACAGGAGTCCAATTGTTATATTTTAAGAGAGCCAGCAAATATCTTGCTTATTTCTCAACTTAGCAACTAATTTTATATGTATACTCAGGATATCATATCCTGTTTACTAATATTTAATATCAATTTATATATATATATATATATATATATATATATATATATATATATATATAATTATAAAAGTACTATGTTGACTAGATCCGAAATTGATGGTGACAGAGTGCTAACGTATAAAATATATTTTTCTTAAGTAGTCATTATTTTATAAATTCGATTGTAATTAAAATTTTAATTGCAATATTCGCCAGTTCCAGTTATTAGTTTCAGATAAAAAGAGACGCCTAATTTATTTCGTATACCACACACAGTATATTGTATTGTATCTTTCGTTGTTCATCAATAAAATAAGAGAATTTCGATTAGAAAAAGAATACAGTAGCGTGTTGTCTATACTTTTAAAATTTATATTGCTCTATTATCTATAATAAGAAAATTAAATATGTATAGATAAAATTAATGAAATAATATGAAAAATAGTGTCTATATAATTTATATCTAATTTTAATAGAAAGGCAACAATTGAGTGCATTCCGAATCTTTTTCTCAGAAGCTATATATTGGAAATATTCTCAGCATATAGGACAAAGTAATAATATGCCAAAAAAACATCACTGGAGTACACGCTTCTGACTTACCAGATCGGGTATTTCCGCTGCACAACAGAAAGAGAATGAATACAGTACGAATGTGTACTTCGTACTTCAAACAAATTTTTATTAATTTCTACATAAACGGCCTCTTCTACCTCAGATACAGATATTATATATCAATTGAATATACTATAATAAATGTATATAAATACAAAATATTTTTGTCTATATATTTATATTTAACACTGCATCTCTTGACCAAAAAGTTACGCCACCTCAATAATGGAGTTGAGATAGGATTATGTATATAATATGGTATAGTTTTCATGGGACATGTGTGTGAATATCGCACTAATAAATAATAAATCAGGGTTTTAAAATTATGTAGATAATTATTGTACGTTTGATGTTACCTTCTCGATTTGTCAGTCTAATATTAATACAATGACCATTATTTTATTAATCATAGACAAACAAATTAAACAATAATTTCTATTTAATTTAAGTTTTTAATTTCTTTTCTTGTTGTACTTTTGAATTCGCACTGTAGTTATTTTTCTAATCCGCTTTTCGTAATTAATATAAAATAGAAATCAATTAAAAATTTCTTTGAAATTATCTGCATAATTACCAACCCGTCATCCTCTTGTGCATGAAGGTGGGATTATAAAATAAATTACGGGTGAAAGTAACGATTAGCACTACATTTAATATGTGCAATAACTCACATTCGTAGAGCACATGCAGGAAGGCGGATGCGCCTGCCACCAACTCTGAAGCAATGGGGTCCTCTACTGTAGTCACAAAATAATAATTATTCATTTAGCTAGATCCGCAAATTTGGTGCCGCAGGCTATCAAAGTTTCAAAAATATTATTGGTTTTTAACATATTTTACTTTTTAATGTCTTTAGGTTTGACGTTAGAGCATTGCGATCTTTCTTTAAACCTCTCTCTTGCACAACTTGTCTCTTCAGAATTCTTTCTCCTATTCACAAGTATATTTGAAATACATATCTAATTTATTAGTTATTTAGTAACTAAAGAATATGTTACTCAATAAAACTATTTGGTAAATATTGCCAGTTCAAAACTTAAGTTAGCTTTAGACAAATCTGTGAGAAGATATGCTGGTCAGCAAGTCGTACCAATGGCAATCAACTCTTTATCTAAGGTAAACTTATAGTTTATTTAATTTTGTTTCTGAAATAATTGATATCTATGCATATTTTTCTTATTTTCAGCGAAAGTTAGATAAACTCTATTTATATATTTGTTTAAATTATAAAATTGTCATTTACGTCACAACAATTATAAACAATCCCCACTATTTGAGGTTCGAATTTTCTGACGTCAAAAAATCATTACAGCTTAATGAATAACAATGAGGACTTTCTAAAACTACATTGTTTCCAATTTAAAATTTAGATGACATTACATTTCAAACATTAGTGGAAGACTCCGTAGTAGTCATTGTAGAATAAAGTTTACTATAATGAAATTTTAATTTTTAGTTTTGCTATTAAAATAAAATAGTTGTAATTAATGACTCATAAAATAAAACTAATTTTCACCTTAAAATTTGTATCATACCTACACCTAATGACCCTTCTAAAAACAATGACTGGATTCGCCACTGATTCTATAAAAAAAGTTATTTTTCACTATTAAAATTGTCGGTTCTATATTTTTAACTATTAGCTGTTTACCTTGTATGTTAAATTAATTTCGCTTAGGTCCATAAATTTGTATCTGATTATGTCTAAACTAAATAAATGCATAAATAACATGGGTGATGCCTGTAAAGGATCAACATAGGGATTCAACATGTTATATTAATTCAAAATTATAAGTTGCATGCAAAATTACTTTTACATTTTTAATTACGTTTTTGGTTTCTTCACAAATTAAAAAAATCTGATGTGGATACCACATGACTTCGTTGTACGCGTATTAAACTATAGATATTTTTTACATTGCACATATTTGACATTAAATCTTTTATTTTTTGTTCTGATCCATAGCAAACTTAATTTTTTTTTAAATCTAAAAATATATAATATTTAAATTTAGATATCTCGTTTATGCAAAAAGCTAATTTAAATTTTTTTAATGTTCTAGACGAGAATTTAATTCTCTAAAACTTTTATTTGCAGCATTCATTTCTAAAATTAAAATAATACCATTTTTTTCAAGGAAAACTGTTAGCAGCGTTATGTAATGTGCCACTTCCGGTTAGTCTATTTTAACCAAAATCTATTATGTTATTTCCATTGATATAGTAGTGTTATTTACGAAATTTGAAAAGTTTTGGATTATATTTGAATATAGTTTCTCATGAAAATCTATTATAGGCTTCAAATAAAGTTCCACTTCCGGCATGACGAAATTAGTCAAAATGGATTTAGGGAGGGCCAAAATACCTATTTTCGTTGAAATCTGAGAACCGAAAATTTTCGCGATTACAATACTTCCTTTACTTCGTACAAGGAAGTAAAAATATATATTGCTATGTGTTTTAAATAGTAGGCAATAACCATGTGCTATGGTTAATATCCGGCTTATTTATTAATTCATATAACGTGATTTATACAGCAAAATGTGAGCTAATTGAATGATGTCGTTTCCAGTTTACTAGTAATTAATATCAACTTCGAGATTTTAAATAAAACATTCTGTATTTTTATACAAAACTGGTTAAAGTCGGTTAAATTAGGAAACAATTTCACAAGACTATTCTAAGGAGCATCATTTTTTTGAACCAGTAGTTCACAAACTATGGATACCAACTTTGTTATTTTAAATGGAACTATAATTTTTGTATTTGCCTGTTCGATAAAGAATTTGATCTGACTTCAGTGATATACTATTTTTTGTATACGCTTAGATAACAATTTTTATGAGAAAAATGCATGTTTAAATTTAATATTAAGGCCACCATGGACGAATATCAACTTTTTCATTATGAGTAAAATTATACATTTTTTATTTTATTGAGCTTATTCAGTATACACACAACAATAATAAATAGTGCGATTGTGTCGGCCACAGCACTCTAAAATCTGAATCCATTTCAACTTGTTGGATAAAATATACTGATTTAATACAACATATTAAAAATGCATGCAGGACTGTAGAATTTGGAAAAAAATATTATTAATTCATGCAGAATTATTGTACATCAGTGTTGAACAATTTTTCTAACATAGTTATAACAGACAAGTAAACTGTGGGTTTTATAATATTAATTTTACTGTGTAACATGTGAAGCCATATAAAACAAAATACAAAGTAAGCAACCGAAGTAAATGACCAAAGCTTATTCTTAGCTTGACGTTTGACTTGTCTTAATACGGCTTCTATTCTTCACTACAAGAAAATTTAATCATGTTAAAAAATTGCTATATAAGACAGATACTATATTTATGTCAGATTAGTTAATTTAATAAAACTTTTTCTTTTCGTCTTTACAATCTTATCTTGAATATTTGAAAATTTAAAAAGAAATTCTAAGTTTAACATTGAAATATTGTCGTAGAACTTTACAAGAACCACGAATTATAAATAATTTGACAAGCCAGTCAACACAAAAATTAAATATATTTCTTTTATTTCTCGTGGAAATCTATAATTCTATTTTTCGTCTATTGCTTTAATGAAACGGATTTGATATTTGTGTATTAAGAGCGTAATATGATTCTTTGTTACTCGAGCACGGCAATAGTGCAAGAGGAACAAAGACACTTTACGCTCGTGATACACATATAATTTTTTCTACAACTGTATCTTAAAATTATTCAAAAACGTATACGTACTGAAAATAAATTCATTCAGTCAACTGTCAATATAACAAGACACGCGCATTTAACGCCTTTTTTCTATGATTGCTATGAAAAGATGACAATTACGCTCTTATATGTCATTGTAAAGTTGACGTTTACTGTGGAATAATCTTTTTTGCGCGATTCCAATGGCAACACGCGAAAAAGTTATTTGTGTATTAAGAGCGTAAAGTGATTCTTTGTTACTCGAGCACGATTAACAAAGACACTTTACGCTCGTGATGCACAAATAATTTTTTCTACGATTGCATTTTAAAATTATTGAAAAACGTATACGTACTGAAAGTAAATAAAAGAATTCTGTTATTAACTCTCTTGTTCACCGTGCTTTCACTATCTCAGAACCTGATAATTTAGAGTCCGAACTACAGCACGTGCGATGTAGCCTTATGAACAATGGGTACAACAAACGCTCAATTGATTATAGCATCAAACGTTTCCAACAACCCCGGCCCCAGAACATAGCTGATAATGATTCATCCTTTGATTCATTTGCCGTACTACCATTTATTGAGGGTGTTACTGATCGGATTGGTAGAATTCTTAGTAAGAGTAACATTAAAGTCATTTTCAAACCTTCCCAAAAAATTTATCAATCCCTTCCATCTCTTAAGGATAAAAGACCACCGCTATCCTCAGCAGGAATATACAGTATCCCTTGCTCGTGCGGTTCAGTATACATTGGTGAAACTGGTCGTACCGTTCAAACACGTATCACCGAACATAAGCGCTGTTTAAAATCTGGGCAAGTTCTCAATTCCGCCGTGGCTGAACATCAACATAATACTGGTCACAGTATTATGTTTGATGAATCTTCCATCATCGTATCCGCTCCCAAGTTCTATGATAGGAAAATTCGTGAAGCTATTGAGATACATAAACATCCAAACAATTTCAACCGTGACACAGGTTACTACCTGCCAGCTGCCTGGAAACCTTTATTGCGCAGTGAACCATCTTTACCTGACTCTAACCAATGAACCTTCCTAACCAATCATCCGACACGTCGTTCTCTATATAAACTCTTTTTTCCTTCTACTCTTCGAAGTCGCTCTTGGCCTCTAGCGTGGTTTACACGTCGGGTAACCTTGATCTTTCTTCCCTTCTCCTGAAGAAGCTCCCTACGATGGCGAGCGAAACGTCGAGCCCTCACTCGAATTTTGACACGGTCCAAACCCGGAACTCGTTTAATTTTAATGACTCAGACCGTGGAAGTCTACGCTTTTATTTAAAAAAATATTTTGTAAAATGAATTAATTTTGAATAAAAGTTTTGATTGTGGATAAAACGTTATATTGTATTCGTGTTTTAGTTGCGCATTATCCATTCAAGATAATTAAATGCTCGAACTTCGTTCTCGCATTTAAACGATCTTTCGTGGATAAAACTTCACCTAAAACACTTATACAATAAATAACTATTATTTACTAATGCTGCACAGAAAATTTTGTATAGATTTCAAATTTGCAACAATACTACTATCTTTAATTTGATATTTCAAAGCTGATATTGTTTATTCCGAAACCAGATGTAGTATCATACAATTCAAACTATTATTAATTGTACAATGTATTTTTTAAATTATGTTAAGTAGTTAAAATCGCAAAATGCTTAACAAAAGACATTATTATTTTGATATAGATGTTACCAATCCAATTACAATAAGGACGTTCCTATTAAAACTGTGAAGCGTACCGAGTATTTTGATCTCGATAGGTGATATATTTCTTCGCGTGAAGTGCGGTTATCAGCTGTTAAATCATGACCCCAAAGATGTTAGTGGAGGGAGAGCCACAGGGATAATTTAAACGTGGTGAGAATTGTTTGTCGACTGTGGGAATCGAACCCGAGTTCTCAATTCCACAGATCGACCCGATACGACTGAGCCACTTACCCCATATACTTGCATATACAGGGTGATTCTGGGAAGACGAACCCCCACCCTCCCCTAAGTTTTTTATTATAAGAAATAGAAAAATTTTCTTCAAATGGAAGTTTTAGTATATTAAATATACTATTTAATGACACATATAGAAATTTTTTATAAAGTCAGGTTTACATGATACGACTAACAACTTTTATTTTTCAAATAGGAACCTAGAATTATTTTATTAAAATAAAAACCGCCATTTTTACTCTTTTCAACAATGTATTACTTGTCATAAATGCATATGAAAAAAATCGAGATAAATAAGATAATTGAGAAATGTCAGAATTTATTTTTATTCAACTATTCTAGGTGACTATGCGAAATTAAACAAAATGTAACAAAATGTAACAAGGTAAAATTAAAAATTAATGACGTGTTTTGTCATTTATTTTACATTGTTACAGTTTGTTTAATTTCGCATAGCCACCTAGAATAGTTGAATAAAAATAATTTCTGACATTTCTCAATTATCTTATTTATCTCGATTATTTTCATACACAGAAAAAAATGGCGGTTTTTATTGTAATAAAATAATTTTAGATTTCCATTTGAAAAATAAAAGTTGATAGTCGTATCATGTAAACCTGACATTATAAAAAATGTCAATATGTGTCATAAAATAGTATATTTAATATATTAAAACTCCCATATGAAGAAATTTTTTTTATTTCTTTTAACAAAAAAGTTAAGGGGGTGGGGATTCGTCTTCCCAGAAACAGCCTGTATATATATATATATATATATCACTTACTGAATGTTATTGTCTGAATCGTAGCTTTATAATTAAAAAAATTTAATCCTTTTATCATCATAATTTTGTGTACCAATCAAATCTTCAAATTGTCTACTTGAAGTGTTCATGCTCGTATAATAATTGGAAAAAAAAACGTATCATTGACAAGTTAAATATTCATCCATTACTTTGAAATAAACAAAGCAAGTTCGCCTCTTGAAAGTTGAGACAATTTCGCCGACATAATTGCTTAACATTCCCCAGTGGCCATCTCACATCTCAGTTTAATTTTTTCTTTGGTATAAATCTACCCGGGCAAAATGCACTCTGTAGACACATCTCCGTGATTTCCTTACTTCCGGAGTCAAGTACTTTTGCTGTTTCCCGAGAGAGTGACGTCACTTCCGTGCGTAAACAGTGCCCCTTACTTAATTTATACAGTAGAATTTTAATGCGGTCCGGATCTTTACTCTTATCTCGGGACGAGAAGATAAGGCTACTATGTTATGTTTTGTTGTGGTGCAGATAATACAGCTTTTTCTTTTTTTAATTAATAAAAATATGTAGTATACCAAATCGACATTTTAGAATAATAAGATCATAACTGACATTTTTTAGAAAATTGACATTTTAGAATTTCAAATCTACAAGTATTATTTTCAGGGATGGAAATGGACACAACGATACCCGATAACATTATTATAGCATTTCATTTATTTATTTTTTTAAAATAATGTTATGTAACCGCAACGTAACAAATAACGATTTACAAGTATGTTATCCATGTTTCCATATTTAATATTTACCCATTTTGCCGTTGAAAATATAATTTTATAATTAACCGATAGTTTATTGTTTAAAGTTAAATTGACGCCTGAATTCGAACCAGGGATCTTTTACTTGTCGATTGTCAGGCTAAGATACTTACCACTACACCACGTTACCCAGATACGTAGTATAGCATCAATCTAATACTTCTGTCAATTTTATATTTATTTATTCATGTTTCTTTGTAACAGGTCATTTTTATTTCTACAATAAGATATTAATAACAAAATTTGTTTTCTTCATTTCTAATAAATTTATTACAAATTAGAGAAGAAAATAAAGTTATAATAGCTAAAGAAATTAATTTTATAATAACATTATACAAATTCATTTTGTTTCTTTTGAAGTTATTTATAACGTAATGTAGGGATTTTTTTATAATGTTACTAAATAAACTATTTTTTTATAATGTTACAAAATAAACTATTTTTTTGTTATCGCTGTCCAATTCCTGATCGTATTCCACCATTATTTAATCTCTCAGAACCATGTAACTTATATTAAGTAAGTTATCTGTGGCATAAATTTCTAGTTGTATATTTTAAATTTAAATATTACCAGAAGATAGCTCTATCTGCTATTTTTTATGTAAGAATACTAATAACAGTGTTGACAAAACTCAAAACTTACGATAGAACTTTGTTCATTACATTTTTGATATACATTAAACCTATACCTGCGACTCTCACGTGAAGAAATATATCACTTACCGAGACCTGCTTCGACAGAGTGCCACACACAATAATGGGTAATAGGCGTAGTGATATATTTATTTTTATTTATTTATTCGAGATACAGAATGTTTGCAAAAAAAGTTATCACATTTTCAATAATGACATTTTTTAATTTGCTGAGAAGAGTAACGCGTTCAAATTGTTAGAGGTTTGAAGAAATGTTCATAATCATCCGTTTAATTAATTTTTGAAATATAAAACCGGTCGTAAAAAGTTTCTATTTTACAAATTACAATTGAAACAGGAAACAAAAATTGCTTAAGGGATGAGAAAATTATTTCATTTTGCAAAACAACTTAAAATGTTTTTAACATTTCAACATAAACACTTTTTTAATACATTTTTGCAGATGGCATAATGTCAACCGGATTGAATGCCGCAGTATTTTTTTTACAATAAAATTACGCCATAACAATTTTAAAAATTCACAAAAAATGTTAGACATAATGTATATGGAAGATGAAGGTCGACACGTACAAATGTGATAATAGTATATTATGTAATTGATTTAAAAGTTTTATGAATGATCTAAAGGTAAGATTAAGTTACAATGACAGATACCTGAAGTTACCTTCACCCCATGCTTAAATCTCAAGTCGTGAGTAATACATTCGAAGTCACGTCTTGTCATTATGTGATTAAAATGTTATTTCGTGCCGTGAAAACTAGTACGTTAAATGGCATTTTAATAACGGTAATAAAAAATATTTTTAGTTGTTTTGTAAAATTAAATGTACTTTTCCTGTCTCTTAAGAAAGGTTTTATTTGCTGATCCATTAAAAATTTGTAAAATATAAAAATATTTGACGACCACTTTCATATTTTAAAAGTTAATGTAGGAGATGATTACAAATATTTCTTTCAAATAGAATTATTTTAATCTCTTATAATTTGGATCCTTAACTTTTGTCAGCAAATTAAAAAAAATATAATCATCGAACATCCGGTACATGATTAATATGATTTAACGATTTATATACGGCTTTTAAGAGAGGCAAAACTTTTTTTATCACATCAATAATAAACTTTTATGTTAACATCTTTTTCAATCACTATGTACACTGGGTGGTGACTTTTTCAGATAACATGGGAACTAAAAGAATAAATGAGAATGTTGTTTAGAATTAAAATCTGCGGCGAATTAGTATAATTATGTTTATAAAATTTTTATTTTTACCTGAAATATGAAAAAAATCAATTTGACATCTTTAAGAAAAATTTAAGTGCCATAGATAATGAAACAATAAATAATTGTTCTTGTCAGTTTTCATAATATATAATAATTTATTCAAGTTAAAAATTAATATAAAAGTAAAAATATTAATATATTTATATAATTTTTCAAATAATTATTTTTGAATGACCGAATTATGAAAGTTTTAAACATATTACACTTAATCTGCTGCAAAACTCACATCTAATTGGAAATAATATTTAAAATGAGATTTGTAACACTTTTTTTAAATTTTATCACGTATTAATATCAATATTATTTACATGCACTTTGTACACATTTGAGGTAAGACCACAAAGAAACAACATTCGGTGCCAAATAAAGACCATGGTGGCCACGACTAATGCTAGCATGTGAAGGACATCCGTTATATTGGCACCAAATTATATTTATATTCTGAGCATTGTCTTTCTATTTTTGGTCCAGTTTGATTTTGCAAGAGTTCCAAATCAATAAAAATGGATAAATACTACGTGATCCAGGAATACCTGTTTATTTTAAGGACATTGCGTATTTGTTTTAAATAGTAACTGTAGATTCGTTCATCTACTCCAATATCTGTAATTTTGCATGTTTGCTTCCCCATTTATTGTAAAAGTTAAGTGATCAGAGATACAAAATTTTTTCAAGAAATATAAAATCTAATATTTTCTGTTATTTGTGAGATTTTTTTTTTGTAAATATATATATGTATATATATATATATATAATTGAAGACCCGTTAAATGATATAAATTTAGGTCCTAAGCAGTTAGACGAATACTACTTTTAGGATTTTTAATTGTAACTAGTAGAAAATTAAATTAGTTTTACCAATCAGATAGCCCACATATTAATAGATGCCAGACATGCAACAAGCCTGCTAGATACGAGAAGCTTTAGAGGAGCGGACTGCTCTTCCGATCACATATTGGTAGTAGCAAAGGTGAGGCAAAAAATATCTAGAAGCTTTGACAAATCGGGAGAGTGTAAGCCAAAATGGAACAGTGACCAACTAAAAAGACAAGACAAACTCACACAATATCAAGATGAAATAAGAGCAAACATACAAAATATAAGCATAGTAGATAATGAGAACATTACAACTGAGTGGAATAAAATAAAAGCAGTGATTACTAGCGCAGCGGAGAATAGAATAGGAACACAAAAGAAGCCAAAGCGAAATCCATGGTGGGATGAGGAATGCAGTGACATAGTACTGAGAAGAAGATAGGCCAGAATTGACGCGCTGCAGACTGGAACTAGAAATAAAACTAAAGCATACAAAGATATACGAAATGAAGCGAGCAAACTATTACGAAGGAAAAAAAAGATGCACATGCAAATAAAGGTACAACATATCCAAGAAGACCACGAAAGTAGAAATACCAGAAACATGTGCAAAACAATAAGAGAGATCCAGACAGGGTACCAACCATGCACAAACCTATGCAAGAATAAAGTAGGAAATCTCCTATGCGGTAAGCAGAAAATACTACAACGATGGGCTGAACTTTTCAGCGAACTGCTCATTGGGCAAGATAGCGATGCAAATAAGTAGCAAAGCTCGCAGGAAGAAGAAGAAAACTATGCACATCAAGATCAAGAAGAAGAGAATTTACATCAACAAGAACCATCGATAGAGGAAGTCGAAGAAGCAATCTATAAGATGAAATCAAACAAAGCGCCGGGAGGAGACAATATTCCAGCTGATTTGATAATGGCCGGTGGTCCAGTCTAATATGAAACCCTCCATAAATTAATAATAAATATATGGCGGCAAGAAAGGATCCCAGAAGAGTGGAAATTAGGTGTTTTATGCCCAATTTATAAGAAAGGGGATAAGCAAGTGTACAGCAACTAGAAGGGCATATGTCTCCTAAATATAACATATAAAATCTTGTCGCACATTATATACAAGCGAATGACACCAATCGCGAAAATCATAATTGGCGATTACCAAGCGGGATTTCGTACCGGCAGGTCAACAACGGATAATATATTTAGCCTGCGACAAGCGCTGGAAAAGTGCTGGGAATTTAATATAGACGTCCATCAACTCTATATCGACTATAAGCAAGCATACGACAACATAAAGCACTCCACCATCTGGATAACACTGAAAAACTTCAAAACGCCAGCAAAATTAATAAACCTCCTCAAAGCCTGCATTATAAGCACTAGATGTAAATGCAAAATCGGAAAAGAGCTCTCCCAGGACTTCGAAATCAAACGAGGAGTAAAACAGGGCGATATCATATCACCATTAATCTTTAATTTAGTGCTGGAAAACATAGTCAGAGATGTGCATCTACGTGTAATCTTTAATTGTCTACATCTACACGTAGACAATACGTCGACAATTCTAGCGACGTAGACAATGTAAACAATGTAGATAATTCATCTGACAGTTGTAAAATTCAACATAACCTAAATTTATTCTTTTGTAACTATTACATGTATTCGTATTCGTGAGCTCGGGTCATTATCGGTCTTTATATAATAAAACTAATAAAGCAACTGCTCGTACATTACTAGACGAATGTCTGTCTTGGGTCTTGGGCGAACTGTCATATTTTTAAAATCTCACCATACGGAGTTTTCTTTGGCGCTATTTTTAACAGTAACCAGTTGACAAATTTTCAACGTTTTGCCCTGTACAACTAATTTTTTTCATGTAAATAAATAAAAATAAAAATCTCTAACAACATTTAAAATTCCCTAGTTCTAGGGATAAAATTTCTAATCTGACTTAAGTGAACACAGGTGTTTTCATTGTCTACATAGTCTACATTGTTTACATGAAAAATGAAGACGTAAAGTACATGATTGTTTACACGTAGAGAATGGCGTAGATTACTTGCAGTAGACTACACGCACATCCCTGAACATAGTACAACGAGCAGATCTTGGCAATAATGGAGTGATTTAGAACCGCAGAAGACAGGCACTTGCATTCGCTGATAATGTAGCTGTTTTAGGAAAAAATTAGGAAGATATCGTGGAAGCGTTCACAGGTCTAGAAAGGGCCGGAAGATCGGCAGGGCTCAACATCAATACAAAGAAAATTAAAGTGATGATAGGTAAAAACTATCCACGCTAAGATAACACGTATCTTACAATAGGGAATAATAATATAGAATACGTAAACCAATTCAAATATTTGGGTACGATAATAACAATATGACGGAGATAATGAATCGAATCGCGGCTGGTAATAGATGTCTTTTTGCACTAGACTCCGTTTTTAAGTCAAAATTTGCATCGATAAAAGTCAAAGTAGAGCTATACAAAACCAATATTAGGCCAATCGCGACGTACGGGTGCGAAGCTTGGAGCGTAACAGGAGCAAATGAAGAAATGTTAATGCGATTCAAACGAAGAGTTCTTAGAAAAATATATGGGCCTGTATACGATAACACACAGAAGGAATGGAGAAAACGCATGAACTGTGAACTACAACAAATGTATGGTGAACAGGATATAGTAGGATAGGTGAGAAAACAAAGAATTAGATGGCTGGGTCACCTATACCGCATGCCACTAAGTATAATCCCAAGGAAAACATCAACCTACCACTCACAAGGAAAAGAAGAAGAGGCAGACCTCGTACCAGATGGGTGGTCAACGTCGTGGAAGACCTACGATCTTTGAAGGTACAAAACGGGACTCAAGCGACACAAGACAGACAGAGATGGTGAGACGTTGTAAAGGAAGCCAAGGCTCTACATGGGCCATAGAGCAGAGGGAGAAGAAGATGAAAGAAATAAGTTTTCATGTTAAAATGATTTTGATGTCTATTTCTTCACCTTGGTATCCCACTATCTATTGCAGAAATTATAAACACTACCAGTTTTATTAAATGATTAATAATTCTGGTAAGTATCATTCTCGTTGAAATGAGTCAATCTGGACACACAGCACTGAATTAATTTCTCACTTGATTTGAAGAATTTTTCTTCATGGTCTCGTCTTTGCATACTCGTAGTTCAACTTCGCTCTAGCTCTAATGTTTGAGAAATGTATTCGCGGTGCGGGAATTTTTAAGCCAGCCTACTTGTAGTTGAACACTTATATTGTATATGGAGGTAAATACAAAAGAATAACGTAAGAAAGTTTCTTGCGGTTGCTTGAGTGCTGTGCACCAGCTGCTATTTCGCGTATTGTTGTTGCTATATAAATGTACAAATACTCATTATCAGTTATTTAGAGCCTGGATGTTCGACAATATTTGATAAGAATATTAAATAAATATAAACGGAAAACAAAAAAATCAGTCTTTTTATTCAGAATAAATATTATTAACGATTAGTTCTATTTATTAAACATGTTTACCCTCCACATATTATATTTCTAGTATTCATTTTGTACACAAATTTTCGGAATTAAGATTGTTCAGTATTTTATTTTCAGTACATTGTAACTAATTTTTAATCAAGTTACCAATAAATTTAAATCAAACGTCAAATTAAAACTAATAAAAGAAGAAAATAATATTTGTAGTAATATTATTAATCCGCGGACGCTAACGAAAGTAAACGAAAATATCTTCGATATATTATGCTTTTGTGAATAATGGAAATTTATTTCTTCATTTTAATCTGAAAATAAACTTTTTACGTGGCTGATATATAAATAATTCTTTTACGTATCTTTTAAGGCCGTAAATTGTGTTTTTTTTGGCAAAAGTTGGTTCTAAAGCAAATTGATTATTTTCGGGTACTTGCAACTTCATAAATTTCAGGTGGAATAAACATTTTTTTACACCCTGCGAAAAATTTATATTTCTAAATTTTTTCTTCTTCATAATTGTATATTTCAAAGAAAAATGATAGATGTTTATACTATTCAAGCACTTGTGCAGAAAGCTATTATTTTCTGAGATCATTTTCAAGGTATGACAAACTTATACATATTAAGAAATGTTACAGTAAAAAGATGTTTTTTTTTCTGATTTTAAATATACTAAGTTTCATTAGATAAAACTGATAGTTTCGCTAATATTGCATATTCCATAATTTGTAAAATTGTGTATTTTATAAAAACGTTATGTTTTACAAAATAAAACATTGTTCGATATAGGACCAGATTTAGGTAAGTAGTCAGAATCTAGGGTCGTTAATAAATCTCCTTTATTAAAAGTGATGATCACTTATAAATCTCGAAAATGAGGCACAGAAAAAACACTGGTTTAAAAGTATAAATATGAATAAATTAGTTGAAAACGAAAAAATCTACAAAATTAATTTATTTCTCTCATATATAGTGAACTATATATTTTTTCAGGAAAACAAGAATTTCATTAAATTAACCGATTGATTGGGTAACTTTTGACTAATTTAACCGAAGTCGTAGTTCTTATAGCGTACGAGATTCCAATGGTGAGTCTCTAAATTTGAATACACTATGCATTTTCAAAATAACAAATTGTAGATATAGAATGTAATTTTCTTTTATTTGAAACACTATTTTCTAAAAAAATATGGTTCGCTTTTCGAACATCCGATACATTTTTTCATTTGTCCGTCAGTACGGTGTGTAGATAGCGATACGGAATTCGAATCTGGAGATCCCGAGTTCGAGTCTCAATCAAGCTAAAAATTATATAATCTACTACACGGCGGCTCGGTGATTGCGGACCCTGTACTGTAATTGGGTTTAAGTTCCTGTTGTACAGCGTAACAAAAATAAATAAATATGAAAATAATAGATTATTTGGACATTAATAAAAATCCAAATTAAATTTTTGCTATTTAAAAAAATAATAATATGATATAGAGAATTAAGATAAAAACGTAAATACTAGTTACAGAATCAACAAACATTTTTTTAAATATATAAAACAAAATAAATGTTTGTCTTTATACAGTATTATTCTTTGCTTTTATTTCAATTTTGTATCATTAATATTTTTTTTAATATTACCTTGTTCCTTGTATATTTATAAAATTTAATCCTTCTTCTTTCTTCCTTGAAGCGGACAATCGCATTTATAATTTTTTTGCCGCAGCGCCGATCCCTAATAATTGAATTTATTTATACAATAATGAAATATCTGCAGAAAATAATGCAGCTTAGTTTGCAGTCTCACTTGAAAACAATCCCCACACCCCGCAAGGTTATGGTAATAGTTGAGAATATTTCACTCGAAAAATTTCAACCAATCAGGTTACAGTATTTTTTTAATTTCGACCAATCACAATCGAATATCAGTGAATATTTTGCAAAAGTGCAATATCCGGGTATTATATATATATATATATATATATATATATATATATATATATATATATATATATATATATATAAGTGCAATACTCGAATATGTCAATTTGACAACACTTATGAAAAATGTACATTTGTTAAATAACGTTTCTAATAAAATTGTTTTATTGCTTACACCACTTGATAAATATATATTTTTTATCTAAAATTGCATTGGACGTTTATCAAGTGTTAAAGATCTGACAACTGACGTTTATATGACAGTTTAAATAAATATTAAATTATAATAAAAATAATTTAAAATATCGAATGTGAACTTTTTCTCGGGAAATATTCTACCAATATACCACGCGTGCAAGTCAAATACAATCAGAATATTTCCGCTCGTGCACGTCCGTGCACTCGAGAAAATATTCAGGTATTTGCCTTGCCTATAATTATTGAATATCATCCCGACTACCATGCGCCAATACATGTACCCTGGCGCCTCAGCACTATGGCATCTGATTTAAGCGTTCCTTAAACTATTTAAATGCGATCTAGAAATTTCTAAATTACATGCTTATTTTTAAAGAGACTAAACTTCTTAAAACAATATTGTACAGTGTACACGAATAATGAAAGTGTGTTTATGCCACGTTACATTTTTTGATAAATATTTGTTTCATAAGATATATTATGTTCAATATATTTTAAAATTTTAATTAGGCATAAATATAAATTCAATCTTCAAAACTAATTCTGCATAAATTGATTTTTCAATATTGATATGTTATTAACAAAGTAGAAACTATGGCACATCTACTAGTATTGAAGCAATATTTCACTGAGCAGATGAGACCATTAAACACAAAGTATTGTTTCATTTATACTATATATTTTTTTCATTATTAGTATCAAATAAAAATAATAGCAAAACATAAAGAGTTATGTAGAATTAGTATACAAATTTAGTTTAAATTTAGAACATCTGAGCAGATATTTAAAAATTAATAAATCAAAGTTAAATGTACACTAAAGTTTATTTATGTTAATGGGACGATCCAAAAATATTCAGCTAAATACAGAAGTACAAAATGATAGTCATGTGCAATATATTATACAAAACAAAATAAGAATGAATATAGGTTTTTTTAAGAAGGTTAAGTAATGGTATCTCACTAGATCAACAATATATAACTATCTAATACTAAACCATTTTAATTACTATTTTTTTCAAGATTAGTAAGTGAACTTAGAAATACTACAAAATAAAGCAGTTACGATAATTTTACAGTGCAATAGATTTACAAGAATATGATATCTTGTTAAATATAAAATGGTGAAATATTAAGCAACATTCTAAGTATAATACCTTAATCTTGATTTATTTATTTATTTATTTATTTATTACGCTGTACAATAGGAATTTAATCCCAATTACAATACAGGGTCCGCACTCACCGAGCCGCAGTGTGATAGTTTATATAATTTTTAGCTTGAGAGAGATTCGAACTCGGGATCTCCGGATTCGAATTCCGTATCGTTATACACACCACCGTACTGACGGACAATGTATAAAATAATAAAAAATAAAACACGGGATTTCTTTCAGAGTATTTAAATAAATATCTAATTAATGGCAGTAATATTAATGATTACGGACTGAGAACTTAGAAGAACATTTTCGTAGTTGGACTAAAACAAAGAACTGTATATTTTATGAAGGTTTAGTTTTGTACAATAAATTACCTGGTAGTATTAAAACCATAACCAGTATTATCTATATCAGAAACTTACTTAAAGAATTTGTAACATTACGCGTTCTTATTTACAAATATTGAACACGCTGTTCACGGCACAATTATAAAAGTACGGTGTTACCGAACTTGTTCATGTGTACTGATTGTAATTTTAACGATGATCTAACATAAAATGTCTTCATCGCGATACTAGTGCCTTCAGAAGGCAGCCGGTTACAAATAGAATGAATCCCGACAATGAATTCATACTGTGTGATCGTCTAGTGTAAAACAATATTTTATAGCCCTACGTTGTGTTTAAATGATTCTATAAAACAATATAAAATGACCTACGTTGTGTATAATAAATGTAACCCTTATTAGTTCGTAATACGAAGTAGCTGTCAATGGTGGGGGAATTCGGGAAAGGTTGAGTTGAGTGAAAGATGTAAATTCCTTCCAAAAGACATGACGGTGACGTCATACCTTGTGCATTTATTGAAAAACCAAGTAATCAACAAACATTAGTTATTATGTGAATTTAGAACGCACAGAGACAAATCCAATCATCAAAATATTCTCCAAATTAATGAGAATGTTCCTTAAATAGCAAAATTACATACTTTAATTATAAATCATTCAAGTCGCACAGAGGTGATATTTCCAGATCCATCACAATAATTTGTCAATGCATCAATATCTTTGTTTAATCATTGTTAAGTCGGTGGATCAGTATTGTTGCAATCGTTGTAGTTAGGTTGGCCCTGAGGCAACGACGAGTGGAGGGTTTCCCTAAGTTTCCTTTATAGGTAACCATTGTCCACTATGGGGAGTTTTCCTAAGTTTCCTTTATAGGTAACCATTGCCCATCTGGGTGGTTTCATTCAACGGTAACCAGTGCCCAGTGTTGTATCGTTTTGCAAACAATTAGCAAGGAATACTTGATCAGTAAAATAAATATAAGTAATAGAATCATATCATTGTGACAGTCTTTCCACATCAAATAATAATAACATTTACCCCGTTAAACAATACCTTAATTATTAATCTCAATACTTCTAGTGTAATATGGTCGAAATCAAGGTTAACACGGGTGAGCACTTGTAAATCACCTGTACAGAAAAATACTATCGGTAACAAGAGAATCTTCAGGAGAGGGTGTCGACGGTATTATCTATAGATTGGGGAAAGTATCACCCGTGCCTGCATAAGCTAGCACTGATAGTGAAGGTTGGAGGGTGATAGCGTGCCCGGATGCCGATAGCACTGCGTATCGTTTTAGGAAGGTGTCACCCGTGCCTGCATAAGCTAGCACTGATAGTGAAGGTTGGAGGGTGATAGTGTGCCCGGATGCCGATAGCACTGCGTATCCTTTTAGGAAGGTGTCACCCGTGCCTGCATAAGCTAGCACTGATAGTGAAGGTTGGAGGGTGATAGCGTGCCCGGATGCCGATAGCACTGCGTATCGTTTTAGGAAGGTGTCACCCGTGCCTGCATAAGCTAGCACTGATAGTGAAGGTTGGAGGGTGATAGCGTGCCCGGATGCCGATAGCACTGCATATCAATTTAGAAAGGTTTCACCCGTGCCTGCATAAGCTAGCACTGATAGTGAAGGTTGGAGGGTGATAGCGTGCCCGGATGCCAATAGCACTGCATATCAATTTAGGAAGGTTTCACCCGTGCCTGCATAAGCTAGCACTGATAGTGAAGGTTGGAGGGTGATAGCGTGCCCGGATGCCGATAGCACTGCATATCGATTTAGGAAGGTTTCACCCGTGCCTGCATAAGCTAGCACTGATAGTGAAGGTTGGAGGGTGATAGCGTGCCCGGATGCCGATAGCACTGCATATCGATTTAGGAAGGTTTCACCCGTGCCTGCATAAGCTAGCACTGATAGTGAAGGTTGGAGGGTGATAGCGTGCCCGGATGCCGATTGCACTGCATATCAATTTAGGAAGGTTTCACCCGTGCCTGCATAAGCTAGCACTGATAGTGAAGGTTGGAGGGTGATAGCGAGCCCGGATGCCGATAGCACTGCATATCGTTTTAGGAAGGTGTCACCCGTGCCTGCATAAGCTAGCACTGATAGTGAAGGTTGGAGGGTGATAGCGTGCCCGGATGCCGATAGCACTGCATATCGATTTAGGAAGGTTTCACCCGTGCCTGCATAAGCTAGCATTGATAGTGAAGGTTGGAGGGTGATAGCGTGCCCGGATGCCGATAGCACTGCGTATCGTTTTAGGAAGGTGTCACCCGTGCCTGCATAAGCTAGCACTGATAGTGAAGGTTGGAGGGTGATAGCGTGCCCGGATGCCGATAGCACTGCGTATTGTTTTAGGAAGGTGTCACCCGTGCCTGCATAAGCTAGCACTGATAGTGAAGGTTGGAGGGTGATAGCGTGCCCGGATGCCGATAGCACTGCATATCAATTTAGGAAGGTTTCACCCGTGCCTGCATAAGCTAGCACTGATAGTGAAGGTTGGAGGGTGATAGCGTGCCCGGATGCCGATAGCACTGCATATCAATTTAGGAAGGTTTCACCCGTGCCTGCATAAGCTAGCACTGATAGTGAAGGTTGGAGGGTGATAGCGTGCCCGGATGCCGATAGCACTGCATATCGATTTAGGAAGGTTTCACCCGTGCCTGCATAAGCTAGCACTGATAGTGAAGGTTGGAGGGTGATAGCGTGCCCGGATGCCGATAGCACTGCATATCGATTTAGGAAGGTTTCACCCGTGCCTGCATAAGCTAGCACTGATAGTGAAGGTTGGAGGGTGATAGCGTGCCCGGATGCCGATTGCACTGCATATCAATTTAGGAAGGTTTCACCCGTGCCTGCATAAGCTAGCACTGGTAGGGAAGGTTGGAGGGTGATAGCGTGCCCGGATGCCGATAGCACTGCATTTCGTTTTAGGAAGGTGTCACCCGTGCCTGCATAAGCTAGCACTGATAGTGAAGGTTGGAGGGTGATAGCGTGCCCGGATGCCGATAGCACTGCATATCGATTTAGGAAGGTTTCACCCGTGCCTGCATAAGCTAGCATTGATAGTGAAGGTTGGAGGGTGATAGCGTGCCCGGATGCCGATAGCACTGCGTATCGTTTTAGGAAGGTGTCACCAGTGCCTGCATAAGCTAGCACTGATAGTGAAGGTTGGAGGATGATAGCGTGCCCGGATGCCGATAGCACTGCGTATTGTTTTAGGAAGGTGTCACCCGTGCCTGCATAAGCTAGCACTGATAGTGAAGGTTGGAGGGTGATAGCGTGCCCGGATGCCGATAGCACTGCGAATCGTTTTAGGAAGGTGTCACCCGTGCCTGCATAAGCTAGCACTGGTAGTGAAGGTTGGAGGGTGATAGCGTGCCCGGATGCCGATAGCACTGCGTATCGTTTTAGGAAGGTGTCACCCGTGCCTGCATAAGCTAGCACTGATAGTGAAGGTTGGAGGGTGATAGCGTGCCCGGATGCCGATAGCACTGCGTATCGTTTTAGGAAGGTGTCACCCGTGCCTGCATAAGCTAGCACTGATTGTGAAGGTTGGAGGGTGATAGCGTGCCCGGATGCCGATAGCACTGCATATCGATTTAGGAAGGTGTCACCCGTGCCTGCATAAGCTAGCACTGATAGTGAAGGGTGGAGGGTGATAGCGTGCCCGGATGCCGATAGCACTGCATATCGATTTAGGAAGGTTTCACCCGTGCCTGCATAAGCTAGCACTGATAGTGAAGGTTGGAGGGTGATAGCGTGCCCGGATGCCGATAGCACTGCATATCAATTTAGGAAGGTTTCACCCGTGCCTGCATAAGCTAGCACTGATAGTGAAGGTTGGAGGGTGATAGCGTGCCCGGATGCCGATAGCACTGCATATCAATTTAGGAAGGTTTCACCCGTGCCTGCATAAGCTTGCACTGGTAGTGAAGGTTGGAGGGTGATAGCGTGCCCGGATGCCGATAGCACTGCGTATCGTTTTAGGAAGGTGTCACCCGTGCCTGCATAAGCTAGCACTGATAGTGAAGGTTGGAGGGTGATAGCGTGCCCGGATGCCGATAGCACTGCGTATCGTTTTAGGAAGGTGTCACCCGTGCCTGCATAAGCTAGCACTGATTGTGAAGGTTGGAGGGTGATAGCGTGCCCGGATGCCGATAGCACTGCATATCGATTTAGGAAGGTGTCACCCGTGCCTGCATAAGCTAGCACTGATAGTGAAGGGTGGAGGGTGATAGCGTGCCCGGATGCCGATAGCACTGCATATCGATTTAGGAAGGTTTCACCCGTGCCTGCATAAGCTAGCACTGATAGTGAAGGTTGGAGGGTGATAGCGTGCCCGGATGCCGATAGCACTGCATATCAATTTAGGAAGGTTTCACCCGTGCCTGCATAAGCTAGCACTGATAGTGAAGGTTGGAGGGTGATAGCGTGCCCGGATGCCGATAGCACTGCATATCAATTTAGGAAGGTTTCACCCGTGCCTGCATAAGCTAGCACTGATTGTGAAGGTTGGAGGGTGATAGCGTGCCCGGATGCCGATAGCACTGCATATCGATTTAGGAAGGTTTCACCCGTGCCTGCATAAGCTAGCACTGATAGTGAAGGTTGGAGGGTGATAGCGTGCCCGGATGCCGATAGCACTGCGTATCGTTTTAGGAAGGTGTCACCCGTGCCTGCATAAGCTAGCACTGATAGTGAAGGTTGGAGGATGATAGCGTGCCCGGATGCCGATAGCACTGCGTATTGTTTTAGGAAGGTGTCACCCGTGCCTGCATAAGCTAGCACTGATAGTGAAGGTTGGAGGGTGATAGCGTGCCCGGATGCCGATAGCACTGCGAATCGTTTTAGGAAGGTGTCACCCGTGCCTGCACAAGCTAGCACTGGTAGTGAAGGTTGGAGGGTGATAGCGTGCCCGGATGCCGATAGCACTGCGTATCGTTTTAGGAAGGTGTCACCCGTGCCTGCATAAGCTAGCACTGATAGTGAAGGTTGGAGGGTGATAGCGTGCCCGGATGCCGATAGCACTGCGTATCGTTTTAGGAAGGTGTCACCCGTGCCTGCATAAGCTAGCACTGATTGTGAAGGTTGGAGGGTGATAGCGTGCCCGGATGCCGATAGCACTGCATATCGATTTAGGAAGGTGTCACCCGTGCCTGCATAAGCTAGCACTGATAGTGAAGGGTGGAGGGTGATAGCGTGCCCGGATGCCGATAGCACTGCATATCGATTTAGGAAGGTTTCACCCGTGCCTGCATAAGCTAGCACTGATAGTGAAGGTTGGAGGGTGATAGCGTGCCCGGATGCCGATAGCACTGCATATCAATTTAGGAAGGTTTCACCCGTGCCTGCATAAGCTAGCACTGATAGTGAAGGTTGGAGGGTGATAGCGTGCCCGGATGCCGATAGCACTGCATATCAATTTAGGAAGGTTTCACCCGTGCCTGCATAAGCTAGCACTGATAGTGAAGGTTGGAGGGTGATAGCGTTCCCGGATGCCGATAGCACTGCATATCGATTTAGGAAGGTTTCACCCGTGCCTGCATAAGCTAGCACTGATAGTGAAGGTTGGAGGGTGATAGCGTGCCCGGATGCCGATAGCACTGCATATCAATTTAGGAAGGTTTCACCCGTGCCTGCATAAGCTAGCACTGATAGTGAAGGTTGGAGGATGATAGCGGGTCCGGATGCCGATAGCACTGCATATCGATTTAGGAAGGTTTCACCCGTGCCTGCATAAGCTAGCACTGATAGTGAAGGTTGGAGGGTGATAGCGTGCCCGGATGCCGATAGCACTGCATATCGATTTAGGAAGGTTTCACCCGTGCCTGCATAAGCTAGCACTGATAGTGAAGGTTGGAAGGTGATGTAATGGTTACTGGTGTACTTACTCTGGCCAGAGTCAAGGTAACGTACCAGTGGAGACCTGGGGGCGGACTCCCCGATTACGGCAAATCTCGCGGTTTATATATGATAATTTCCCTCTTGTTCCCTTGGTGTACCTAGGGCGAGACGTCGCGCTGTCTCTCCCCCTCTTCACCGTCGTGAGTTCCTCTTTTCCCTTCACTCCATTCGTGGTGTGGTTGGATGTGCACGTACGCCCGTACTTGTTTATTTCCCATCCTAGACCTTAGACAAATAAATAAATATGACTGATATTTATATACTTTCCTAGACAGCATAGGCGTAGAGTTGCTAGTTGTGGGGTCCGTTTGTCCATTCGTACTCATACGTGTGGGTAGTCCTTACTGCCACATTCCTTTCCCTATTACTAAAGCGTAACATATAATTTAGATGAGCCACTGGTTTTATCCGACATCGCTGCATTTCGCTCCGCCCCAGAAGTTCTAGTTTATACCCCGTTCCTACGCCACTGCTTATTCTACTTTGTACCTAATAACCATGACTTAGGTTAGCTAGTTGTCGTTACTCGCCCCGAGACGCCAGGCACTTGACTTTCCTACAAAGCAAAAAAAACCACACACAAAAAAATTAGGGTTTGTTTACCTTGGTGGCGTAGACTCGGCGACGGAACGTCTGTTTTTCGTTCAATCTACTTACCATGTAATAAGTTTATAAGTTATTTCTCTTGTTCTACTTCAAATTTTATTTAGAAAATCAGTAATTATGATATCTGTATAAGATCTTATTATAATTTATATTTTTGGTGGGGATTATTTAAAGTAGGTATAATTTATATAATATTTTTAAGCAAAATTGTAATCAAGTGTTACTCAATAAATTTATTTATTTTTTATTTTAACCGTCAAATTTCTTGAAAACTTTTTCTTTCTTATATTTCGTATTTCCTAAGTAACATAAAAAATCAGAGACGATTTTAATAGTGTATTTGTTTTTCTAAACTAATTCAAAGGTGACTAGATAAAAGTGAAAATCGATAATTTTCGTTGTATAGTTCGAAATCGAAAATAGAAGGATATACTCAAAAAGTTTCAAATAAATAAGTTAAATACTTTTATATCGTACTCAATGGCGTAAGAGAATATTTTTTATACGGCACATTTTTAATATATACGTAAACTTAAGATTTTGAAATGGAACCACTGCTTAATAATATCTTCATTAATATTTTTTTCTAATTTCAACGATACGAAACTTGTATGATATAAACTAGTAATTTTAGTTGAAAACATATTACATATTTCTATAATAGAGACAGTACAATAACAAGTGAGAAATAAATGAAGATTTCAATCGCGAAATATGTAACCTTAGAGAAGATTTATTAGTCCTACGCTTCTATCTTGCTCTAGCAATAATATTCTTTAATTTGGATAAAAATTGAGTAAGTTTATTTAAAATTGAAACCTTTTTATGAATCTCAATATACAAGTTTTATACTAAGTATATGGAAAGAACCAAATATTGTAAATTTGTGCTTCATTGTAAAATTATCAGGGATATAAATTGTTTACTCGAAAAACTTAGAATTAGGTATAAAGTCTATTTATTTACTTAAAATTAAAATTATTGAAATATTCCACCCCCATATTAGCCAAAATAACCTCTCTATCAACCCTTATACATCGTCGCGCGCATTACATTCAGTAGCGCAGACTCCCGATGTTAAGCAAGAGCGAGTCAGTCGCGGTTCAACAACGAACATGTTCACATACCCCCGTGAAAGAACCGTCGCTTGCTGACATCGCGCACTGTTACACCCCTCAGTCGGAACATAAAACCAGTGCGATAATTGTGAAATTTGTTTGTAGCCAAAAGCTATAATAACGTTGTGGATAGTAAACGAAGACAAATATTATAATATTTTAATAAAATAGTTTCTGGAGTATTGAAGTGGAAGTGTACGTATGAATTGCTGAAGAGTAAAATATACGAGGTGAAAGTTTAATATTTGTATGTAAACAGTGAATTTTGAAAATAATTAATAAAATTTTTATTCAGATAAATTTTGTGAGAAAGTTACAATGACAACATGACATTCAAAAATTATATGTTGAACTTATATGTCATTTTGCACCTTATTTTCATTTTAGGTAAGACAATTTTAAGTAATTTTGATCTTATACGAATACTTCCCTAATTTTGTAAATAATAACTTTAGATCAATGAAAATTATATCAAAATTTTTGTTTTTGCAGTTTTATAAAAAATAAGACTAGAGTGTTTTTAATAGATAATTTTAGTAATGTGTTGTTTTTCCAAATTGTAAATCTATATTTTTAAAATAAAATAAATAAACATATCATCACGCCTTTCACCCATTACTGGGTAAGAGCGAAACCAACCACCGCCTATATTCTTTTATTATTATAGTTACAAAAAAATATTATAAAGCAAAGTTGTAGAAGAGCAAAGGGGGACATCTGCTTAAAGAATAAAATAATTTTTTAAACCAGTTGTTCTCAAGTTACAACACAAAGTTATATTTTTTCAAATGGGATTATACATATTTTTTAGGCCTATTCCATAGAGTATTTTTTTCTGAATTCAACCATGTGATCATTCTACATTCTTATATAATAAAAGTATTGAGAAAAATTCAATTGAAATTTAAATCATTTTTTATTTTTAATATTAATGTGCAGTAAGCTATGGATGAGAAACAAAAACAAAAGAACAAAATTGAGCTGCTGTCAAGTGATAATAATTGTTGTAAATTGTTATTCTTTGTGTGTTTAATATTTTGTTCTTTTGTTTTTCATCCATAGCTTACTGCACAATAATATTAAAAATAAAAAATTATTTAAATATCAATTGAATTTTTCTAAATATTTCTATCATGTAAGAATGTCGAATGGTCGCATGGTTGAATTCAGAAAAAAATACTCTATCGAATAGGCCTAAAAAATAGGTATAATTCCATTTGAAAAAATATAACTTTGTGTTGTAACTTGAGAACCACTGGTTTAAGAAATTATTTTATTCTTTTACTAGATGTCCCCTTTGGTCTTCTACAACTTTGCTATATAATATTTTTTGTAACTATAATAATAAAGAAAATATAGGCGGTGGTTGGTTTCGCTGTTACACTTTGTATATATATATCTTCGCGTGAAGTACGGTTAGCAACTGTCAAATCACGGCCCCCAAAGATGTTAGTGGAGGGGGGCAAAGGGGTAGATTTAATTTGGTGAAAATTGTTTGTCGGCTGTGGGAATCGAACCAAGGTTCTCAAGATCCACAGGCCGACTCGATACCACTGAGCCAACTACCCCATAATTTCAATTAAAAAATAATGGAAGATGAAGATAAAAGTTTCATTTATACATACTAATTAAAGAAAATCGTCAATTTTATATTTTTGAGTTTTTTCTAGTCACATAGCACAATCGTGTCTCAAAATGCCGTCACGGTAGTAATTTGATCAGCTATGTATCTCTTACGAAATCACAATTTTGGCACAGGAAAAAACACATTGATGCTCTATTTTAATTTGAAAATTACCGCGGACTCCTGTGAACAGAATTGTAAATTCAGTATGTGCAATTGTACTCGTATAAAAAAGAACAAGACTTATAAAAAATTAATTTATATCACCCACATATATTGATAAGATGTCTGCGGATCACGGATTGGGAACCGCTGCATTTAACGATATTTCAGGTACTAAGTCTTTACAAGGAAAGTTCAAAGAATTTTTTAAAACTTATAATGACTTCAAAAATATTTTTAAAATCGTATAGGCTAAATTTGTGTTATGCTTCAGATGTGCAGGTATATTTTTAATAATCTCAAAGTTGATGCAAAATGTGTTATAAATATGTAGTAATGTAGTAACTGTTATTTAAGGTAAATATTATTTGCCAGAGTGAAGAATTAGATTATCACCTACATTAGTTTATAACTATCGAAACTAGCATGCTATTCAATAGTTGAATAAGTGAGTATAATTTATTCTATACTAAAGACGTACAACTCATTAATTTTCAAAATGCTTAAATTAAGCTGACCAAAATTGAATTCGTTACAACTTTTATTGGAAGTATTTGTTACTAAAATAATTTGCTAAGATGTAACCGAGATATAACAGATTAAATTGTTTGCAGTCGAATTCCAAATGACTATGTTACAATATAACTGTAATAAATAGTTTCGCTTCTGATTTGCCAAGCATTCAAAAAAGGATTACGTTAATAAAAATTAAGAGTAGGGGATATATGAATTGTTAAGATCATCGAACATGAACAAAGGAATAATCTACAACAGAATGTGGCTAAACTAAACATGCAGAATGGCAAGTTCGACGTTGGTTTCTCGAAAGACCACATTGCACTGAAATATAACAAAAACATAACTAAGCATTCTGTACATTATAATTAAAATGCAATACAAAGTATTTACAAAATTATAACAGGATTATAAGGGTTATTTATTAAGAATAACATAACTATAAATTACAGTAAAAATAAAAATAAATAATCTACAAAATACAAAATAAAATATATAATAATATATATGATTATTAAGCATATAATATAAATATAAAATAATGTAATGTAGGCATCGTTGACTTTACGTATAATGGTAATAAAATATTTTTAAGATTGAACACTTACTTATCTTTGTTTACTAATACAATAATTTCGAAATAATTGGTTTGTTCATAAATTTGTAAGACAATTAAGTTTACATTACTAATTATTATATACAACGATACTATGAGGTTGACATTACAAAGTGAAGTAATTCTGTAGAAAATTATATTGTAAATATTCAAGCAGGAAACATGAAAGACAAATACTGGAAATACAAGATTCAAGAGTAGAAACATATCTGAAACAGGTGTTTCAAAATGTTAAATAAAGCTGTTGATTTTGTCGTTAGTTAGGAAAATTAACTTTGTCAAAGAATAATTTATGTTCAGCTAATTATTTGTAAAACTAGTGATGAAAGTAATATTTTTTTACACTAGTTTGTAAGTTTGTTGTACGATGGAGGAATATAAATTATAACAAAATTAAATAAAAGGAGAAAATAATTTAAACAACAAAATCAACCAGTGGTTATCAAATGGTAGAAAAAAATTGTACTTTAAAAAATAGTAATCTATATAATATTTTAGTCCATTAGATACAAAAATTCATTAGATATCAACGATATGCATACTATGTTGAGTTGTTTAATAAAGACTTCGAGAAAAATGGTTCTAAAAATTATATTATAATGTTGAAATATATGCAATCAGTAAATACAAATTAATTATACAGTTGACAGATAGTTTTGTTACACAACTCTATACAATAAACATTAGTATACTGATTATAGACCAAAAAGATTTGTTTGACATTCGCAAAAATAAGTGCCTTGATAGTTATTTCTAACAAATTATTAATTAAATTATAATTATATATTTTACAATAGTCAATTTATTCATTATAAATCAGGTAAATAACTGCTTGTTGTATCGGCCACTGACACTAAATGTAGATATCTTTGAAATAAAGAGTACTTATTTTCACAAATTTTAATATATCATATTTATTTTATTTATTTATTTATGTTACACTGTACAACAGGATCTTAATTCCAATTACTGTACAGGGTCCGCACTCACCGAGCTGCAGTGTGGTAGTTCATACAATTTTTAGCTTGAGTGCGATTCGATTCGACTCGGGATCTCCGGATTCGAATTCCATATTGCTATCCACACCACCGTACTGACGGACATATTATATAACGTATTAATGTTTCGTGCAAATAAAGGGCGTTAATTAAAAAACAAGCTATAAGCGTTTGAAATATCTGTTTTTCCTTGCGCAAAAATTCCCAAATTATTTTAGGCAAAAATATTATAAATAAATGTGAGAATTAATTTCTGAATCCAGGTTTTAATTTTTTACATTCCATAACGCAAAAAAACACCTTTATAAAAGTATCCACAGATTTGAAATAAAATTACAAACAATTGTATGACATTGTAATTATCAAAAAAAAAATAGTTTTGTGAATTTTGTTCAATATTAGATATTTTAAAACGCAAAACGTAAACTTTTTGGACAAATACAAAATGATACAATTATTTGTAATTTATATTTTAATTCTATGGCTATTTTACTAAAATATTCTGTTTTAAAAAAAATTTAAACTTAAGTTTTTTTGGTTATCAGATATCTAAAATTAAATCTTAAGTTATATCCAAGAATTTAATTCTACTAACATTTATATGACGCCTAAATTAATTTCGGAGATTTTACACAAAGAAAAACTGATCTCTCATGTAAAATGCCTACGACCATTTTATAAATGAACACCATGTATACAAGGTGTAACAACGATATCGACCAACGCCATATTTTCTTAGTATAGTTACAAATAAAATAAAAATAAAAGTTGTAGATTCATTGCTTAATGAAAAATATATATTTTTAAATCTGTTGTCCTCTAAGTAGAGTATAAAGTTCATGTGTTCATCTGTCCACAGATTTTGTCTAAAAATATTATTTTCCTAATATTGCAGTAAAAACCATTCGCAAAACTATATTCTGCGTTCATTATCATTATTATGTGTAGCATGTAACATCTTAAATTACGTTTTCTTCAAAATGCGTATTACGCACATTTTAGAAATAAAATGCCTTTGGGCAAATTTCAAGTGTGGTTGAATTGGGATTATGCGCAATAGAAGCTAGAACTGTTATTTCCATTTCTTCATTGTGTCTTACCGGGCACTGGTTATCACATTTATTTAAAAATGACCCGTAGTTTATGTAATTTCTTACTAGTTTCTGATTATTGTTTTCGCTGGATGCGATTTGTTTGGATATCTCATTGTATAAATATCGCAAGCTTGAATGGTATTTTTATTACATTCCCCATAAATTAAATATAAATTATACAAATATTCATTTGTATAATTATCAGCCATACAGTCACAAAAGAATCTCAAAACAAAAAGAATAACAATTTACAACAATTAGTACGATAATTATTACTACACATTACTATCAAAAATAAAAAAATATATTTAAATTTCAATCGCATTTTCTTAAATATTTACGCTATCGAATAGGTATAAAAATATGTATAATCTCAAATTTATAGAAATATAACTTTGTGCTATAACTTAAGAGTCACGGCTTAAAAAATATTTTCATATTTAAGTAGATGTACCTCTTGATCTATAACTTTGTTTTATAGTATTTTTTGTACTTTTAACTATAATTGTAAATAAAATATTGACGGTGGTCGGTTACGCTGTTATACCTGCATATGTTATAGTTGCATTAAAATCATTTTACGAGTAACCATCACAAAGTTTTGTTTCGAATTTATTTGTAATTTATTTAAGGGATAATAAACATTATTGTCGTCATATTATTATTGAGAATGGTTAACTATTCACATAAAAAACTAAATTATCCTGACAGTTAAAATGTTATGCATTTGTATGTAATTTTGTTTGAATTCCACAACTATCACAATAAAAAAGCAATGTTTATAAAACTTTAAATCCAATTACTTCGGTTACAAAAAGTGCAAAATAAAATGTGTAATTTATACATGCAGAATTTAATTGTTTAAAACTTGCATTTGAAGCATTTTCGTCTAAAATTAACTAATCACTTTTACTCAAGGAAAAGCGATATCTGTTGTTAAATTTATAGTAAAAAATAAAATGTTGAAGCTATTGCCTGCAGTGTATTTCTTCATTGTTTTTATTGGTAATTATTTCATTTTAAAATCGGCTGCCTATGTTGAGCTATAAGATCCAGTCGTGAAATACTAAGTATTAAAACTTGCTAACTGCTTAATTATTTTACCGTTTAACCAACTGCCAATACATCTTTTTCTGTGACTACAGATGTTGGTAAGTTGTATGCATGCAGTGCGGTTATTAGATTAAAAACCTTGTAATAATAAATTCTTAAATCAGTAGTATTATTTTAAGTTTAAAACATAGTTATTTATCATAAATGAAAGCAGTTGTTTATAAATAAAAATTATAGTTTGACGTATTTAAGTTCATCTGGGGTAAGCAACTCAGCGGAAGCATGTCGGCTTGTTGATATAATAACCCGAGTTCGATTCCGTCAGCCGACAAACTTTACTCTACATTAAAATTATCTCCCTCTACTAACACATATATTTTAGCGAGACTCTCGTGAGACTCTCGTGTATGAATGAGGCGAGATGGAGTAAATTTCATATAAGAGTGAAATCGATACTGCTGATCAAAAAATGAAACGAGAGTCATATTTTTTATTTCTCACCTCGCGTTCTAACCTAAACTACATAATAAATGCAATGCATAAAAATGTTACATAGTCTGTTGTAGTTCTATAATAAAGTAAAACAAAAATAATGTTAATAATGTCAGTTGTAGGTAGCGTGCAACTTCATATTTATGTATTTAGCCCCAAAATATTTATTTCGTTCACAGCAGGTTTTGTTTGTTAACAAGGATTGTCGAACCACATAATTACGCGCTAATCACATTTCGCGGACGAGGTGCATACAATATTTTTTATACAACTAAAATACAATATTTAAAAAACACAACATAATTATTTCTTATACAACTATGAAAAAAAAATAACATACGGTGTCCATAGCAGCGTATGCGAAATTGGTAATTCGCACTAAGGGCATAGGAACCGCTGTATCAGCAGTATCATTGAATATATAAACTCTTAGTGTTATGTATTCAATGGCTGTATCAATGTTGCAAGGGGACCCATTAACCAACCGAAGAAATATTTATTTTCTAATTGTTATTTAAATGAAAATATTTTAAATTCTAAATATTTAAATACAAGAATTATCACTTGTAGTAAAAATATGAATTTAATAGTTAAAATGATAAGATGATAATATACCTATGTACATCGAAGGGATATATAAATGACTGTACATCCTTCAAAATTCGCTCACTACTAGAAAATGCTCGACTTATAGAATACATCCAGGAAGCGAAATTTTTATTTTCGAACTATCTCTCACGGTTTTCAAGATATTTCAAATTTTCTCTCATGATTCTCAAGATATTTCAAATTTTTCATAAGTTTTTCTTATTTTCTATAAATGTTTGATACGTGTTTGTCTTTATAATGTCTTGATCAACAATCTCCATACGTGAGCTGCGATAGACTATTTTCTGCTTTAGGTACACAAATAACACAGCCGTGTTGCAAACAAGAAAGATAAACTTTCAGAGCAGGTATAGAAATAAGAATTATATGAACTCTATAATCTCAATTTAAATATTCAAGTTAATCTAATTTAATAACAATTACTTTGCAGTAAATTTAACTTTTATATAATGTAAACTGCAAATCAATGGAATATTATATGTATTACACTAGCTTATGGAAGATTATTTTAGTCTTCAACAATTTTAAAAGTATTACGCTTCGCAGTGATTTTAGAAGGTATCATCTAAGTGAGTCCATTTTATTTCGGATAATTGCTACGTCTTAGAAACAAATTTGCTTGTAAATTGTTACCATTATATTATATACGTTATTGCTAGTTTTAAAATCGTTTAAATCTGAGATATAAATACATAATTCCATGCTATATCCCTTCAAATGAGGTAGCACGAACCCCTGAAATATTCATAGAACATCCAGTTATTAAATTTGTCAAAGAATTATTCATCACACTGCAATAAACCTTCATTTACATCTATCTATCCGCTCTTATATACATGTTTCATTAATCTTTCACTTACATCGACTCCTCTAACAACGGATCTAAAAAGATAAGATAGGTAGAGAGCGATGAAAATGCATTTCTTTTATAAAATATATTCCACACAATAGTAGTTCGACAATCTGTATCTGAAACAAAAAATGTAATACAATATAAATTGTTATATTATTCTTTTTTTGCAGAAATTCCCAAGAAATGTGAAAGAAAATTAAAATACAATTCTATTTATATACCTAAATAAAAAATTGAAGAATTATTTACAGATAAAATTCGTCAAAATGTAGGAGAACACTTGATTTTTGGCGAAAGAAGTGAAATATTCAGACCGTGATAAATCGCACAATTTCAAAAGTTTGAAGTCTTTACTTTATTTTTGTCACCAATTAAACCATTTCTAGAGAATGCAAAAAACATTATTTCAATTGGATCAATAAAACTTTTGAAAATCCAAACTCAGTCAGAAACTTTCTCTCGAAGACTATTGGTAAAGTTAATGGTACAAGAAGACCATAAAATCGCGCTGGATGCAAGTTTTTAATCTTTCGACATTTTTTGAAGTCGAAAATTTTTTTTTCATCGGGGGCTGACGGAGGGCGGATATCTTGAACGTCAGATTAAATTAGATTTTCTATATCTTAAAGATTCAACCCATTTCGTCCAAAATATAGTGAGTTATCACGGTCTGAATATTTGACATTTTTCGCCAAAATTTAAAGTGTTCCCCTATTTTTTTGTCGAATTATAAATAAATTCTACTCCTATCCTACGGTATCTTAACATTTACTAATAATTATTTTTCATAAGCAATATAAGAATGTTTTAACTTATTTTTAAATTTATAAGATAACGATTCACTTTGAATTAAAACCAATTTATTTACGAAACCAGAGCAGTCACCAAAACTACAAGCAGGCATTTACCAGGTGGACTGTGAATGTGGGAAAACCTATATAGGTGAAACAAAACGACCTTTGTATACCAGAATTAAAAAACACAGACGTCACACAGAGAGAGGAGAGACATCAAAATCAGGACTTGCCGAACACGCGTGGGAGCACCATCATCGAATTCAATGGGAGGGCGCGAGGATCCTCAAGAAGGAAGAACATTGGTATAAGAGGAAGTTCAAAGAAGCCGCCATCATCCAGAAGAACAAAAAAAAAAAACAGTTTTCAGTCAACCGAGTGTGGAAATACGACCCTTGTGGAGGAAGCACATCGCAGCAGATCCCGGCCTAAGCATTGACTCTCAGACGTCTAGAACGCCCCACCCACTCGTTATACCTGACCATCCACATGTTACACTCGATCAACCGCATGTCATACTCGACCAACCGTTAACCGTTCTACCTGACCACCCTCATGACACTAGATATAAGGCCCGTATGTTAAGGAATTAGTCAGTAGTATCAGTTCACCTGATGACGATAGCAGATTTTGCGCTATCGAAACGTTGTGTTATAAATTGTTAAAAAGTATTTTTTTTCACTAATAAAGATAATGGAAGTTCAAAATAAATTGGTTTTAATTCATAAGAATGTTTTGCAATAGTCGGTTAACTGTAGGTATTAGTGTTGTAAACTGATTCCGGTCTTTTTAAATAAAAAATAATAAATATTTAATTGATTATAATGTTCAATGATATACAAGCAAAAAAATTTTCATCTAACTTGAATTTATACAAATTATTATAAACTATTAAATGAGACAGTATTCATACTCATAATAGGAACATGATTAAATTTTAATGATACGTAAGTTCACCGTAATGTACCTAAAAATAATAACCAGAATTTCAAAAATAATGGCTTTTCATCTTATTTAAATCTTCTATTCCAGTTTTGTGCAGCAGCGTGCAATATCTGAGTCAGAACTATTGAATATTGTCTACATATATATATATATATATATATATATATATATATATATATATATATATATATATATATATATATATATATATATATATAGGTTGTGCTTCGCGGTACTATGGAGCCCGAAGTCATAATAGGTAACCGAAGTTTGAACCCCAAAATAAGTTCGGAGCCCGGGTTCCAAACTTTGATATGTTTTTAACAAATATCTTTTTAATTAGTATTTAATGATGAATAAAACGATGTCAGACGAAATCGTTGTGGTATTCTTAACCTAAATTTAAAAAAAGTACTAATTCGCATTACGTTTAGTCGTTTAAATATTAGTTTAAAAAATTTGTAACCACGGGGTTCCAAACTTTTTTTCGTGGCAGCACTGGGCCAGGAATCTAAGGAACTATTATGCGAGTATATATTTCTTATGACTTCTTGATGATAGATGTCAGTTATGGTATATTTTGGTTAAAATAAAAAACCAATTACACGAAAGCGTATAACGATTTCTACACATTGGAATACATAAATTATAACATTAAATAATACTATGCCAAAAAAAGAAATATTTGTGGGCTTTGATTCGATTTGATAATTATAGTTTTTAATTTTATAAAATATTAGAATATAGTTTCAGTGTTTCCAATGCCGTCTTAAGGATAAATGAAGTCATGGGCACTAACAGTTAAGGAGTCTTTTTTATTAATTGGATTTTTGAAATAAGGAATATTATTAGTTGAAATTGGGGGAATGATACAGATAGAGTATATGTACATACATACACAGGTCAAAATTGTTCATTTTTAGATCGAAATTATATTTAAGATTTTAAGGAAAAAACTTAGTTTCACTTCGTTGATGAGCTTTATACAACAATAGGTACCATAACTTTATTGACTTTTTTAAAATTTGCATTTATTTGATAAACGATAGTATTTATCACAAATAAATAAATAAAAAATATATATATCATCACGCCTTTTTACCCATTATTCGGTGTGGCACTCTGCCTAAGCAGATCTCGGTAAGTGATATATGTTTTCGCGTGAAGTGCGGTTACCAGCCGTCGAATAACCGTCTCCAAAGATATTAGTGGATATTACAAAATACGTAATAATTGAAATGAACCATAAAACGATTAACTACAATCTCTATTTCAGATATTTTTCTCTATGACCATATAAGAATTCTAAATAAAGATAATTTCTATTTAATAATCTGGTTAGCCCGTTTTTCTCAGAAAAATTGAATATTGTTTCATAAATAACAGATATTTGATTCTGACATGTATTATATTTTCATATGTATAATACAGTTAGAAGCTTTAATTTTGATTAAATATTATTTATTTTATTTACTTACAAATTCAAACCTATATGATTAGATACTTCCGAACTCAAAAACATTATCGTAAAGCGGTCTGTATTATTATTTATAAGTATTGTAATGTCGGGGAAGTACTGTGTTGCGCAGCGGATTTTTTTAGTATTGTTATAAGGTTTCACATGTATTTCAGTTCGCTATTTTGTGTGAGGAGGTTCTCCTGACGATGAGGCCCGAAGCGCGCGCTACCTGCGCTTATTTATAAATACGGCCCTGATACCGCGGCTCTGGAATTGTGTCGCACAAAATATTCTCAGCTGTAGGCTTGATGTTCACGGCGACCAGTATTCGAATAAAGTTTACAGTTGTTATATATGTTGCTTATGAATATCTTCTCACTGATTTAAAACTTTAAGGGCCGGTTTTATAAACAAATATATTCCCCACTTATAATTTAGTAGCCTAGTAAATTTACTTTAGTAGAAATTTGGGTTTTATAAAGCTCACTTAAATTTAGTTGCTAAGTAAATCTTCTCCTAAATGAAGTGAAAAATTGCCTAGTATTACATTTTAACGGATGATATTTTTCAACGTATCGGGATACCCCTGCCAGGGGCGGATCCAGACTTCGAATTACGGGGGGTGGGGGGTCATGGAGTGAATTTTGTCTTTAAATAATTTTTACAATCACATTAAATCACACTAAATCGTCTTTGGAATCGTATTAAATCACATTAAATCACCTTTGGAATCACATTAATTCACATTGAATAACATTAAATCATCTTTAGAATATACTTAGATAACAAAAAATTGTTTTCCTCAAAAATTTCCCCTTAGAACGCCAATACTTTTTAAATCATAAAGTTTCAATATCTAATCGGTTCATCGATAGAATACAAAATTTATTGAATTAGAAGTTAATTTTCTAAGTGCAAATGTCGGTAGTCACATACTTGACTAGGTCTTAAATAGAATACCTCTCCCATCTGCGGGTCGAAATAATATCCTCACAAAATATTGGTTTTTGGCTATTTATTAGAATAATAAATCAAACAATAGTTCTTAATTATCTTAGAATTGTAAGTTCTTAGCTACTATTTTCTATTTAATTTGTTTAACAAATTGAGTTATCGTAAATAATGACATCATTATTAAGTATTAGGGCCAATTAACTATTAGAACCAACATTAAAAAAATCCTTGCTTAGGGGGGGGGGGGCATGACCCCCATGACCCCTCCGCTGGATCCGCCCCTGACCTCTGCAAAGATATGAAATACTATTTTAATGTCCTTGATGTACGTTATGATTTGAAATTTAATGCCTGTGTGTAATCGTACTAAATAAAGTTCTAATTTATTTGAGAGTGTTTTTAAATAGATCATTATTTCTTCTATCTATTGTGAACATGTTTGACGTTAGTGATGTTATGTCAAATTCTTCGTAATATGTTTCATATATAACGACATTATCCTTTGATACTGGTCATGCAAAAAGCATTCGACCTGCTCGAGTTTTTGGAGATATAATTTAGCAATTCTACTTATATAATGATATAAAAATTAAAATAAGGTTCAGATAGTTTTATTTTTTCTTTTTATAAAGAAGTCACCCTGACTTCTAGTACTATATACTGTTTTCATATATTGCACACTATCAACAATGTATTGCGGCATTAAATTCAACTTTATTTTTTTTATGCACAAAAACTAAGCAGTTGAACTTGATAAACGTTTTAACATTGAACCAGCCTAATATTTGCAACATACTTCGAATGCTAGTGTATTTGTTACATTTTAATATAATTCGCATTCCTCGGCTTTGAAGAAACTGTAATCTATTTATGTCGGTTTGTTTGCACATATATAAAATTATAGAAACATAACGTCGCTGCTTTGGCAAAACCACGTATGAGGAAAAAAACAAAAATTGGGTTTTTTGTGTATTTATGTAGCGAAACCTCGTATCTACCACTACGTAAAACCACGTTTCGAGAAATGTAGTACAAAATTAGTTTTTGCCAGTTTGTGAAAACCTCGTATACTAACTGTACTTGTAAAAACACGTATGAGCTTAGTTCAATACGCAGATACTGTGGTGTGTATAGCTGGATGTCCGTTGTCACGTAAGTTCATTTATTTCATTAGTTCTGTTTAAAATTAAGCAAAAATCACATTTAGAATATATATTACATGGATGAATCTGTACAGTTTTATAAATTTATTGGTTTTTTAATCACTGGTATTTCCCCAGAGAGCTTTTAAAATATTCGTCTCTGATACGTGTATTTAATTTTACCTTCAATACTGATACGTGTTTTTACACTTACAGAATATTATGGCGTCTAACAGAACAAAAAATATTTTATCACTGGCTGCTGAGGCTCTCAATAATAAAATTAATGACAATAGCGTTCATTCTAAGTTTTCTATATTAGATGAGCCTAAATTAAATCTCGCAAATACCACTCATTCTGAAAATGAAGCCATTCCTATTGATATTGGTCCCGGTGAATTTGAAGTAAAACAAAATTCTGCTATCGAAACTCAGAATCCATTTAACAACGATATTTATTCAAATATTTTGGAATATGTAGATCAGTATGAAGAACTCAGAAAAGAAATAAATGAAATTGAACTAAGTCCATTTTCCCACGAGGTTTTAAATATAGAAATAGAAAATAAAGTTAATTATTAGTTCTTAATATTGGATGAGCCGAAATTGAATGCTTATGCAGCAAATTCCATTAATTTTGAAAATGATGCAAATACCTGTGAATCTGTAATAGAAAATACTATTATCGAAAATTATAATCCAATTAATAACGCCATTAATTTGGAAATTATGGAATGTGTAGTGCAATACGAGAAAGTCAATAAAGAAAGAAATGATAATGAACAAAGTACCATTCACTCTGAAAATTTAGATGAAGGAAATCGAAAACACAAAAAACTTAAGCAGGAAGAAGAATTAAACGAAGAAATAGAAACTGAAGCAAATGACCCTAATTATGCTCCTGATGAAGTCTACGACAACAGCGATAAAGATAATTCTGACAACAGTGATGAAGAAGAATCTGACATCAGCGATAATGAAGAATCTGAACATCGAAATTTAACTGGTGATGAGGCAATCTATTCAAGAAAAGTACAAAAAAGCCGCAGGCTTACTGGAGATGACTACAAAGGATTAAGAAAGGAAAACGGAAAATATGTTTGGAAGCATACAGGCAAAAAACGAGAAATGGGGCCAATTTGTAAGTCAGTTAGATGTATTAAAATAAAAAAGACAATGTTCAGTATTTTCTGAAGAAGAGAGAAAAGAAATGTTTAATACATTCTGGAAAAAAATGACTTCTTGGGACATGCGAAAAACGATGATATCGACGCTTATAGATACTGTTCCCAGCAAAAACAAAAAGAAGATTCAAAGAGGTCTTTAACATTATTTTATCACCTGAAGAAAGAATCTAAATTGTTACCAGTTTGCAAACGAATGTTTTTATCAACATTTGGCTTAAACGAATGGATGGTTCGAAACTGGTGCAAATCCAGTGTAAATAATATGCAAATTCCAGACAATAATATAAGTAAGAGTACCAGATCTCGAGTGACAACATCGAAAAAAAATACCTTGCTAGAAATGAAAGAATATTTTAAAAAAACATGTAGATCATCATCAAAAAAATTGTATTTAAAACCATTATTCAAAAGCAAAAATGATGTGTATCGAATTTATCAAAAATACTGCAATGAATATTCAAAACTAGCAGTATCTCGTTCTGTTTTTTGTAAAGAATTTGATGCACAGAATTTGGCTATATTTCAGCCAAAAAAAGATCAATGTGATCTATGCGTAAGTCACAAACAAGGAAATATAAAAATAAAGAAGAAGCTCGAAAACAGAAGCAAAATGATAAAAAACTGGCAGAGAACGACAAAACGGTATCTGTTTTTACTTTAGATATGGAAGCAGTAAAATTATGTCCATTATTAAAGGCTAGCGCATTGTATTATAAAACGAAGCTGTGTATTCATAATTACACTATTTATAATATTTCTACTAAAGACGTGACTTGCTTTTTATGGGATGAAACTAATGCTGGGCTTGAGGCTACTGTGTTTGCATCAATTCTACTGCAATATTTACGTTCATACAAACAAAATAATCCTACAGTAAACACCATAGTATTATATTCTGATAACTGTACCTACCAAAATAAAAACACAGTTCTTTCAAATACTCTTCTTATATTTTGTGTGGAATGTAATACTACACTAATTCATAATTATTTAGAAAAAGGTCATACGCAAATGGAAGTAGATTCTGCTCACAGTCTTAAAATCGAGAAATCTATTTGCCTACCGATTATGTCAATGTTTGCCGTGAAGCAAGACCTTCCAAACCTTACACCGTTAAATATTTATTATACACAGACTTCTTGGACTTAACAAATATTCAGTATTATAATTCTATAAGACCGGGCTATAAAGCAGGTGATCCAACAGTAACAAGTATGAGATGTTTAAAATATACGAGCTGTGGAGAAATAAAATACAAATTAAAATACTCCGATGAATGGAAACCTTTGCCAAGGAGATCAAGTACAGCAAAAAATATGAAATAAAAAAATTGTATAAGAGCCGATTAAAAATAAAAAGTGAGAAATACAATCATCTGCAACAATTAAAATCGGTTATTCCAGCATATTGCTGGAATTATTTTGATGATCTTCCACACTAAAAAATCCTTCCGTTTCTTTTATAACAAAATGTTATTTTTTTTACGTTATTCTGTGATTTCGTGTAATTTCAAAATGAACAATAAATGATCTGTGATTTTTGTGATTTTTATAAATAAAAAAAATTTCAATGAGATAAGGTTCTTTTTATTTTATATTATATCAAAACGCGCTTAAACACTTATAAGCAAAATTTTGACATGTTTGATAACGCAAAACCACGTAAGTAAAGAAACTATATTGTTAATGATATTTCAGCAAACATTTTTGTTTATTTTAGTGTAGAAAACTAATTGAATGAGAATAAAACAATATTCATTATAATAATGCTCTCCAAATTGTTAATAAACAGTTTTTTTCATTTGCCGTAAGATCAACTTTTTTCTGATACGTGTATTTGCCAAAGCAGCGACGATAAGTGATATGAATGAGAATGATAGTGTTGTAAATTAATTTTCTCGTTTCAATAGATAAATAATTACCAATTCTATTTCAAAATCCTACTTCTTTGGCAATTTTTTTACACAAATAATTAATGTAATCTTCGAAATTCAATTTCCTGTAATGTTTAAGGTTACGTTATTATTTTTTCCGTTACCTTAGCAACGAGAGAAGAACTACTAGATATTTATAAAAAATCAGATATAATTATTAAATTTACGATAAAATTTTAAATAATTGCAAATAACCGTCACTTGGTTACCTGATGCAAAATTTGTTTTATAAAACGGTAACAGAATTTAACTGACCATTTAATTTAAGTTTCACTTTGTTAAGTGAGGATTAAATTTTTCATTATAAAACCGGGCATAAGCATATTTACAGTAATTCATACATAAACATAACTATAGCTGATGCAACATTTTAAATGTAAAAATCAGAGCTTGATAGCATATTGAGTAGTTATTGTTTTAATTATAGAAAAGTTTTAAATCATCCCATTATAACGAGACACACGCGAAATTGTATAATTTTCATATTTTATCAGATCAATTTACTTGAAATTTTTTATTTAGTTTCTACAAATATTAACATATAGGTATTAATAGTTATAGTAGTTATTAACAAATACATAGACATAATATTAATAAATTTGTGCTATTTGAGTTCATCATAAAATATATAATATCTCGAATTTATATTGACATAGCTTATAGGTATTACTTTTTATGACACAAGACATTCTGTACAAATTAGGCGAGTGAGATAATTGTATATTATTGACAATAGACGAGTCGCGAATTTTATTCCTATGTAGTATATTTTTTACCTTTATACAAAACCATAGTGTGATAAGTATAATTGATACTCTTCAGTACCTAATGTAATTTTTTTTAAATTTTTCAGTATTTAAACCTCAAAATAGATTAAACTAAGCGAACGTATAAGTAGTAAACGAGCAACTTTTTAATGTCGAGTACACACTAAATAATATTGAAAATAAAGCGATTAACAAATTATGATTAAAACAATTAACAAAGTTACAATGACTTGTCATAATTATTAAAAATTTATCAGAATTATGCCATTCCCAATTCCATAAAATAAATAACAAGTAAAATTAACTTAAACTAATTGATATGGTTTCATTATGAATGTACGAATTAGTGTGGAAAGTTTTTCGACAGAAGATACTCTATGGGACAGGGGCTACTGTCCCCTGTACACACGCTGTTGGATAAACAGAATAAACGCGGGGTGGACACATTACACATTTTCACAAGTACTGCCCTGTACAATGTGCTAATGTTGGGGGGATGCGGTGGCGGAAGCAAACATTCTACGGCGAACCACATGGCGAGGTCGCTCGGTGTTGACAGCTGTATAGTTTTAAACTCAAAGCATCGTTGCCATTGTCAGATAAGACAAACAAAATGAACAAAAAAACGCTATGAATTCAAAATGTAATTCATAAAAATTACAGTACAAAAATGGACCAAATAATATAACAATGACCTCTTATGTTCTCTTTTAAAATGTAAATGAACCATAATTGTTCATCAGGAACAGCTTGAATAATTTTTATGATATATAGTTTTAACATATATTTTTGCGTCTGAGATTCTGTTACCAACTGTCAAAACAAAGCTACCATAGTGCTATTTATCTGTTGTCTAATATATTTTTGTTATAATAATACAGATAAATAGATAAATTTTATTGTCATTCGAATAGATTCTTTACAAATAGATTGGCGGGCTAATTTTCTAGTTAAAATTATCTTAACAAAGTAATTAAATAAATACATGTGTTTAATTATGAACTAATTTACAATATATTTTTCCCATTAATAACGAGAATAATATACACATAACTATATAAGTATTGTAGCTAACAAAAATATAAAGTTTAATAAAGACAAGCATTGCCTTACCATTTCAATATATCTAATTAAACAGACATAAATACATTTATTCGCTTATGCAAAAGCTTCTAGTATTCAAAGTATTTACAGTGAAGAAGAATATGTCATTTGTCGTTTGTTTGTTAAGATTTGAAAGTAGTACTTACAAGTCGGTGTCTTGGCTTTTTTTAATAATGTACCTATTTGTTTAAATAAAAGATTCTGAGTTAATTATAAATATAATATATTATTATAAACCTTCATATCTGATTCATTATAATTATCGCGTGACGGTCAATCATTTTGAATCACTCTGTATTACTATTACACAGAAATTATCTGAAGTTAAACAAATTATTATTAACACATACACACACACAAACCATTGCGAAATTTTTCTAATATTGGCCCTATTGCTATACTTTAGTATTACTTCGTATAAGAAAGTAAATATTACTATTAGTAAAAAAATGTTTTTATTTAATTATATGTGTAATAATAAATATTTACTTATTTCGGGATTAGTTAATCCAGAGTTATTTTTTAAACCTGTGTTACCATGAGTTCGATAATAATAAACATATTTTTATTCTGAAATAACAAATTCTTTTTTCATGTATTTCACAGTTTGAGAAACTGACAAGCATTTTGAAATTGACATCTTTCATTTGAGGGGAAAAAAATTTGTTATAAAAAAAAACCGGGAAGGAAATTTAACTGATGAGAAAAATAGACCTGATAGATACTTGCAAGCAAAATATTTTTTGACATTAAATTTATGATTTTTTTTTCTCCTAATCCCATAGCAAACTTAATTACCAAAACCGAAAGGTATGTAATTTTTACTTCCTTGTGCGAAGTAAATGAAGTATTGTAATCGTGAAAATTTTCAGTTCTCAGGTTTCAGCGGCAATATCCATTTTGACCATCCCTGAATCCATTTTGATTAAATATTATATACTTTCTGGTTTTCGTAATTAGGTTTGCTATGGATTAGGAAAAAAATATTTAAAAAAATATAAATTTAATGTCAATGATCAATTATGTCAATTACGTGTAATTAAAAAATCTGATGTGAACACCACATGACTTTCTTGTATGCGTATTAAACTATAGATTTTTTTATTGCACATATTTGATGTAATTTGACATTGACATGAATTTTTTATTTCTTTCTTATTTTTTGTTCTAATCCATACAAAAAACAAAAAATATATAATTTTTAAATTTACATATTTCGCTTATACAAAAGACTAATCTAATAATTCTTAATGTGCTAGACGCAGAATTTAGTTGTCTAAAACTTTTATATGCAGTATTTATTTCTAAAATCAAAATAATACCAATTTTTTTCAAGAAAAACTGTTACCAGCTTCATGTAATGTATCACTTCCGGTTAGTCCATTTTAACCAAAATCAATTATGTTATTTCTATTGATATAGTAGTCTTATATGCCAAATTTGAAAAGTTTTGGATTATATTTTAATATAGATTTTCATTAAAAGCTAATATAGGCTTGAAGTAAAATACCACTTCCGGAAGTAATATAATCATCAAAAAGGAAGTTGCAGAACTAGATGTTATAACAGTCCTAAATACAAAATTTCAACTTTCTACGGTTTACCGTTTTTGATTTATGCGAGATACATACGTATATACGTACGTACAGACGTCACGGCGAAATTAGTCAAAATGGATTCAGGGATGGTCAAAATAGATATTTCCGCTGAAATTTGGAAACCGAAAGTTTTAGAGACTTAAATTCTGCGTCTATTACAAAAATTATTAAATTAGCCTTTTGTATAAGCGAGATTATATATTTTTTGTTTTTGTAAGTTTGCAATGGATTAAAACAAAAAATTAGAATAAAATAGAAAAATTAATACCAATGTTGTTGCATTAGAGTAACATCTAGTTGTGCACCTCTCTTTGTATTTATTGAATAATTAAAGATGGGAAAGAAACAGTGATACAGGCAAAAGAAGGATAGAAGATGAATATAAAAAGTAGAAAATTTAGCCTATTTTAGATTTTAATGTTAAACTACCTACTTTCAAATATAATCAAAAATTTTTAAAATTTGGTATATAAGACTATTATATCAATAGAAATAACATAATAGATTTTTGTTAAAATGGAATAACAAATAAAAGTGTTAGAGAAATAAATTCTGCGTCTAGCACATCAAGAATTAAATTAGGCCTTTAAATAAGCAAAATACGTAAATTTAAAAATTATATAATTTTTTGGTTTTTGTAATTAAGTATGCTATGGATTAGGAAATATCTATAGTTTAATATGTTTACAAGGAAGTCATGTGGTGTCCGCATCAGATATTTAAAATATATATATAATTGTTCCATATCTTAAAGAATAACAATACAATGATTAACTTTTACATATTATTCAGTCAAATGTTTTTGGTGCGACTAATAATATGTTAATACCATCAACATTTGTAGGTTGAGTAGTACAAGTTCTACTGGGAATATTATTGTAGAGAACTAAAACGCGCGAACACAAAGCAGAACCCTAATAACAGATTTCTTATTTACCCATCAAGACTGCCATCTCTCATACAATAGCATAAAAATTGGGGTCTAAACTTCATTGACATATTATGACTACAAAACTATCAATTTTTCATATAAATATATTGAAATACGAAATTATATCACTAATATACGATGCATTCTAACACTATTTATTAGTTACGTGTATAAAATCAAACATACCTACTGTATTTAACATGGGTTTTAAACTGATGTGGGAGCAAACTGCGGTATATCACATGATATATATATATATATATATATATATATATATATATATATATATATATTATATAATATATAATTAGATATTAATTATTTAAAGAACTGCCTCGTTACAATATATACCTATATATATATATATTGTAACGAGGCAGTTCTTTAAATAATTAATATCTAATTAAAATTAATAATCTTTAGAAGTTAATAGGCTTTGTGATCGTCAATTACCTTTACGTTGTGATGTGTTGAATTTATTGAATTACTTTTCCTCAGGATTCGTAATTTGAAGTCGTCATTTAGGATGTCTGAAGGTTGTAATGAAATAAAATCACCATACTAGTTTTACTCATTTATTAAGCAGTAAAAATCAGAACTGAGCTGGTTTAACTCAAATGCAAAGACAGTAGCTGAAATACAGTGCGCACCCACCGCCTGCTCGCGATCCGCGCCAGTGTAATACGATAGCCGTCTCCGCTATTGTGTTAATGATAGGTGTGCTAGCCCAGTGGTTGGTGATGCTATTAGATAGCCGTAACTCGCCCTCTCGAACACGAAGACGTCTCTCACCTTAAGGCTCTGAGCGGGACTGTTTAACTACTCCGGAGCTTCAGTCGAGCGGGACTATTTGACTACTGCGGACCTCGGTGCCGAACGAGATTAAATTAATAGTGTTAGGTTTGGGCTATATCGCTACGTCCACTTCCCCAGCTAAGGTATAGGAATGCATAAGTTTAGCAAACGTAATACACTGTCACGGCCCTCAAGCAAACCGCGGACACAACACTCGTGTTCCACAACCAACTCCACGCAAGAATCAAACCAGCATTAAACAATAGTAAATAATCAAGAAATACACATTACAATATTCGGTAGCTAGCTCACAAAATATGTAACAAATAAGTTTATGACTTCCCCGGGGGTTCTCGGAAGACGCATCGGTCAGAGGCGACAAGTCCAGGTACTGGGACCCGTCTGTGATGGTGTCGTCTGTCACAATGATCTGCAATCATATGTATTGGCCGAAAGAGGCCGTTTTAGAACAATGTTTAATATAAATAAATTAAGAACGATACAATATCAAAGGTTTTGACGTTCCGCTTATGCGAGTCAAGGCTGATATCCCACTTTAACTATTATATTACAATTTTCCAGCGCGAGCCAGATATAGTTTATGTGGGTTACCAACAAATTCGTGATCATCAATTAGTTAGTTATTAATATTACGAAGAACCGAAGTTCCCAATGACAACACGTTGGCTATAATAATACAAATAGCTTCCGTGTCACCAACGAACTCGAAATAATGAATTCGTTGGATTTTAATATAACGGAGAACCGAAGTTTTCTATGACAACACTTTGGCTATAATAATACAATTCTGATGTTAGTCAGAAATAGCTTCTGTGTCACCAACGAACGCGCAATAATGAATTAGTTGGATTTTAATATAACGGAGAACCGACGCTCTCAATGACAACACGTTGGCTATAATAATACAATTCTGATGTCAGTCAGAAATAGCTTCAGTGTCACCAACAAACTCGCAATAATGAATTAGTTGGATTTTAATATTACGGAGAACCGAAGTACGCAACGACAACACTTTGGCTATAATAATACAATTCTGATGTTAGTCAGAAATAGCTTCTGTGTCACCAATGAACTCGCAATAATGAATTAGTTGGATTTTAATATTACGGAGAACCGAAGTACGCAACGACAACACTTTGGCTATAATAATACAATTCTGATGTTAGTCAGAAATAGCTTCAGTGTCACCAACAAACTCGCAATAATGAATTAGTTGGATTTTAATATTACGGAGAACCGAAGTACGCAACGACAACACTTTGGCTATAATAATACAATTCTGATGTCAGTCAGAAATAGCTTCAGTGTCACCAACAAACTCGCAATAATGAATTAGTTGGATTTTAATATTACGGAGAACCGAAGTACGCAACGACAACACTTTGGCTATAATAATACAATTCTGATGTCAGTCAGAAATAGCTTCAGTGTCATCAACGAACTCGCAATAATGAATTAGTTGGATTTTAATATTACGGAGAACCGAAGTTCGCACTTTGGCTATAATAATACAATTCTGGTGTTAGTCAGAAATAGCTTCTGTGTCACCAACGAACTCGCAATAATGAATTAGTTGGATTTTTATATTACGGAGAACCGAAGTTCTCAATGACAACATTTTGGCTATAATAATACATTTCTGATGTTAGTCAGAAATAGCTTTCGTGTCACCAACGAACTCGCAATAATGAATTTGTTGGATTTTAATATTGCAATGAACAAGTTTCCAATATCACAACTTATAGTCAAAGTTCTGCCGAAGAATGATTAAGTGTCCTTGCTCAACAAACTCAGGTCAGACCTGGACTAGCACCGTAATTCAATATGCTGGAGAATCGTACCCGCTCAACAATCTCAGATTAAACCTGGACGCGATCAGTTCACCAAAGTCAGAGCTCAGGACCTAGATCCCACCGTATATGCTGACAGTCGTAAATAGCTCAACAATCTCAAGTCACCTGGGTGCGATCGTAATACCAGAACCAGATTACAGAAACAAAGCTTCTAAGCCCGCTTAGAGACCACACTCTCGCCGGAATGCTGGATAGTCATATACGCTCAACAATCTCAGATTAATCTGAACGCGATCGTAAAATCGAAACCAGAGCACAAGAGCAGAAGTCTTAAGCTGAACGAGATCGGAATCCAGTTCCTCGATTCGAACCCAAACTTGCATATTTAACCTAATTACCACACCGACGCACCTTCTTCTTCTTCTTCTTCTATGGCACTACAGTCCTGTGTGGACCTTGACCTCCTCGACAATTTTTCTCCATTCTAACCTATTCACAGCTTTATTTCTCCAGTTCGTTACTCCTAACACCTTTAAGTCTTCGGTAACTTGGTCTTGCCATCTTTTTCTTAGACGACCTCTTTTTCTCTTCCCGTATAGACGAGTATTCATTACATTTTTTGCTAGTCTTTTTTCGTCCATCCTTTCTACATGCCCTAGCCATCGTATTCTTTGTGCCTTTATATATCTTACTATGTCTTCGTTATTTAACAGCTCTTCAATTTCAAAGTTATATCTACTTCGCCACAAATTATTTTCCTGCACTGGGCCATACATTTTTCTTACGATTCTTCTTTCAAAACAGCGCAATTCGTTTTCTTCTTTCTTAGTGATGGTCCAGGTTTCTGCTCCATATGTAGCTATAGGGCGGATTAGTGTCTTATACAACCTTGTTTTTGTACTTCGGGATAATAATTTTGATTTCATTAAGTTCGCGTATCTATAGTACGTTTTATTACCGGCCTGTATCCTCCTTTGGATAGCTTCTCTTATTGAATTTTCATTGTTTAATATATCTCCTAGGTATGTGAAATTCTGGACCCCTTCGAAGTTCCAACTGTCGGTTATAAAGTTTTGCAATGTTCTTCGTGCCTGGGACGCAGACATTTTCATATATTTTGTTTTATTTTCATTAATGATGAGTCCTGTTTTCGCAGCATGTTCGGCTAATATTTCTAGGGCTTCTCTTAGTTCGTCAGTGCCCTTCGTGACAAGCGCAATGTCGTCGGCATACGCACATACTTGTATCATTTTGTATGCTACATTACCACTGTTTGCTATTTGGCGAATCACTGAATCTAATGTTATGTTGAATAATAGTGCAGAGAGCGCGTCTCCCTGCTTCACTCCAGTGCTGATATTGAAGCTTTCTGTGTTCTTGTTATCTATTCTTACTCTTGCCTTTACATTCTCTTGTGTCATTGCTGCTAGAGATATTAATTTATTCGGTATTCCTATTCCTTCCATTATTTTATAAAGAGCTTTTCTTGAGAATGAATCAAATGCCTGTTTAAAATCGATAAATAAAATATGAAGGTCTCTACCGTATTCTAACGCTTTTTCCATGCTTTGCCTCATAGTAAATATCTGATTCGTGGAGCTTCTGTTTGGTCTAAAGCCACACTGATAGTCTCCAAGTATTTCCTCGGAGTAAATAGAGAGCCTAGTATATAAGAAATTGGAAAAGATCTTATAAGCGACATTTAATAATGTGATTCCCCTGTAGTTGTTGCATACTCTTTTATCCCCTTTCTTCAATATGGGGTGTATTATGCCTTCATTCCAGTCTGTGGGCATTTTTTCTTGTCTCCATATTGCTATTAGTAAGCTGTGTAATTTGGTTACTAGTTCTTGTCCACCGTTTTTTATTAACTCAGCAGTAATTGTATCTGCTCCTGGAGCTTTCTTCATTTTCATTTTATTTAGCGCTTCGCTAACCTCTGTCGACGTAGGTTCTTCAATTAGAGGGTCTGCTGTTTGGTATACAGGTGATTCGTTTCCTCCAATCTCTGTTTCTTCCCTGTTTAGCAATGTTTCAAAATGTTCTTTCCATCTGTTCATAATTTTTGCTCCCCTTCTAATATTTTACCCTGCTTGTTTTTTATGCCTTGGATGTTTGGTTGATATTCTTTAGTTTGTTCGTTTATTGTTTTGTAAAACATCCTGACATTTCCATTCTTATTTAGTTCTTCTATTTCTATAACTTTGTTCTTCATCATTTCTTTCTTTTTCTTTTTACAGAGTGCGTTAGCTTTCTTCCGGCATTCTTTGTAAATGTCAGTGTTTCCTCTGGTTTCCTTACATAACATTTTCTTTCTAGCTTCGTTTTTAATTTGTATTGCTTTTCTACATTCTTCATCAAACCATTCCGCATTTCTAGTTTTCTTTTCTTTTCCAATAGATTGTGTAGCAGTATCTATAATTGCATTTTTAATGATGTTCCATTCGTCGTCTATTTCTAGGCTTGTTTTTTCCCGATAATTTTCTTTTAGTTTTGCTTCTAACGATTCCTTGTATGAGTCTAGTACTGATTCTACTCTCAATTTATCTGTGTCCCATCTCTCGTTCTTTTTGCTTGTGATCTTATGCACATTCGATAGGCGTTCTCGCATAGTAGCCTGTACCAAGAAATGGTCTGAGTCGCAGTTGGGTCCTCTATAAGTTCTAATATCCATTACTGATGATGCATGTCTTTTAGAGATTAAGATATGATCTATTTGATTTAATGTTTCGTTATTTGGGCTGATCCATGTTCCTTTATGTATGGTTTTGTGTTCAAAGAAAGTACTTTTAATGATCATATTTCTGCCCGCAGCAAAGTGACCCAACATTTTCCCGTTATCGTTTGTTCTTATGTGCATGGTTTACTTGCCGGCTACCTGTGACATAAAATCTTCCTGACCGATTTGGGCGTTAAAGTCGCCTAGGATCACTAGAACGTCGTATTTTGGGACTTTATCGCATTGTTTTTCTAATGTGTCGTAGAATATTTATTTTTCTTCAGTGTCCTTGTCCTCCGTTGGAGCATGGACTGAGATCATTGTTATGTTTCGGTACTTTCCTTTTAGTCTTAACATGCATAAGCGTTCATTTATTGGTTCAAAAGCAACAACCATGTTTATCATCTTTTTCTTTATCAAGAATCCCGTTCCGAATTCTCCTGCCTTATGTGCATTGCCTCTGTAGTAAATTGTTGCCGACTTTTTATTTATAATGCCGTGTGATTTCCAGCGAATTTCTTGTATTGCTAAGATGTCGATTTGTGTTTTATTTAATTCGTCTATGATTTCGTTTAATTTCCCTGGCTTTAGCATCGTCCTGACGTTCCAAGTTGCTAGCCTTAAATCGTTGTCCTTTATTTTTTGCTTTGTTCTGTTTTCCTTGTGAATCTGTCCTAACCGAGGCAATTGTCTGGGTTTCGTAACGTGTTCTTTTTTCCACGATAGGGTTGTTGGCCCTAAGCGTAACCCCCTTTTCGGAGGACCATTTCTCCCGCTTCCGTTAGCCCTGAGCGATTCAGGTTACCGGGGTTCACCACGAGGAGGTGGAAGTCGGAATTGGGTAGGAGAGGCTAAGCTGTGGTGCGCATACACTACCCTTTAAACCCCACACCGACGCACCTACTTTTTCCAAATCAAAACAACCATCTCTACCGTAGAGAACCACCCCTAAAAGACATCAACAAATCGTGTGTTTGTAACTAGGTCAAAATTGCAACCACGTTACATCACATCCACCTACACCGTGTCTTCCTAAATACGCTTAGCGAAGATTCGTCTCTTTTACTTAACAAAACCGACACTGCCCAATCGCTGTCAGTATGTGTTAGAGTGAAACCGCGCTGGCCTTCCTACCCTTAGCTAGATGGAGATAGCTAACCCCGTGTCCTCACTTTGCTACAAGGCTCGTTCTTGGATTAATTATACGATTAATTTAAAAAGAATCTTTGATAATTTTACAATAATATACGTATTTGCGGCAATTTATTTGGTAGAATTGAAAACACATCGCTCGATCATTTATGGTCTTTTCATTACTGTAAATTTATTTTATTACAGGAATCAATTCGTAGTGATTTTACTTACGTAATGCAACAACTAATCGGAATTTTAATTACTTAGAACTTGTACCGAGCTATTGGTTGATTAAACACACAACTGGTCACATTCCTCGGGATCGATGAATTTGAAAGAACTATGGAGACCATTTCCTATAATATTCCTAGAAAATTGTGTTTTTCTGTTCTACTAGTTGATCTGTTCGCTTAGCATACTCTTGTGACGTTTTAAATAAAGCTTTCAATAATTTACAACCTTCTAGCCTTCGAATTTACTTACAACGATTGCAGATGTCTTTCTACACATGTTAACGATAAATATTCCATTTGACAATTTTCTTGGACAATCGGTGTACGACTCAAGTGTTCGGGCTACAAAAAATTTACTCTAATATATCTAAAGAAAGCCGACAGCTGGCTTAGCGACCCTAATCCGGGTACCTGCACCGCGGAACAACAAACACTGGTTTCGGAGTGATATTTGAGTGAAACAATGTTCTTTTACTTTCTTGCCTACAAATATGTACTATAACAAAAAATATTTATTTACACTTCGAAATTTTTAAAAATGTATAATTCCGTCCCATTACAATATATATATATATATATATAAAATAGGTTTCGATCTACGCAAGTTGACTTTTTAAAAATAATTTATTTTACTATTAGCAACGATGTTGCTTGGTACAAGGTTGATTTTAAACTAACTTACAATATCTTACAAGAGACTAAGCACAAACAACTACTCAGCATGAACATGATACCTACAAATAAATATTATACTACTAAGCATTATTATAAGGGAGCTACGGCAATATAACTCCTCCCTTCTTAAAATTGAGCCCCTTCTGGAAGGCGAATATCTTCGTTTGGGGATGAGACCTTGGTTCTGTGCTGGATCCTCTTATTTCTTACATATTGGAGTCCATAATATAATATTAAAGTTAAAAGTCCAGTATAAAGTAAAATTGGCCAATTGATGGGTTGATTATTTATCGGGGTTAAGGGATTTGTTGGTATTTCTTCCAAGTTGAGTGATTTTAAATTTATTGTAAGGTTTGATATTTTGTTTGTTTTTAGTTCAAATTTCATTTTACCGAATAGTAGTGGTTTACCAATTGTTTCATCTTGATAAATTAACTTTTGATCTTTGAACAACACTTCACAATTATTTTCTTTAATGAGATACTCACCACTTAGAACTTTCACTTCTGCGCCTTGTGGGCAGTTAAACTTGAGTTTTTCTTCTTGAGGAAATACGGCGAGATACTGGTTGATTTCGGGAACGATCTCAATGTGGTTTCTTTTGATATTCAGTTTTGTATGCTGACATTGGCTAGAGTTGTCTTCTAGGAGGATTTGACGATCGCATACAGGATTGTAGTGGGTTTGAATTTTATTGGAACACTGATATGTTTTATCTTAAGTACAAATGACATCTAGAGGTTTAATTTTGTTATCTTCGGATTTTAATAAGTATTTTACATCGGGGATAATTGTTACAAATTCTGATTCCAATTTTGTAGGTATAGAATGCAGATAATAGAGTTCGAATTGCTTTTCGAAATTTATTGGTAATGATATGAAGTAATTTATTTGTGATTGTGATATATATATATACAATTAATTGATATTACTGATTCAAAATCTAAAATGTTTTCGTATTTCAGTTCAAACGGTAGTTGGTTTTTATAATGAGATGAAATCTTTTGTAATTCTAAATATAGTTCTTTTGGTCTGATTATACTGGGGTGCATAGTTTTTAGTTTGCAGAAAGTTACTGAATTCTCGATGTCTTGGAATATGTTTAAAATGATATTATATAAAATTATTAATTGGTTGTATAAGTCTTTGACCATTAGTATGCTGTCAAGATCGATTTTATTCTCTATCAAGTTATGTAAATTTTGAATTTTAGTTTTTAATAATAGTTCGTTATGTTGAATATCTTGAATTGTACCATTAAATTTTTGTATTATTTGGTGACTTACACTATATGCCATGTTTATTTGATTTTGTAAATTTTGTTCGTTATTCTGCAAGTGTTCCAAAAATTGTATTAAATCTTTTTCCATCTTCTGCGTCTAAATTTCCAGTTATGGATTTAGATATCGTTTCTAGGCCATCGATTATAAATTGTTTTATTTGTGGTGGTTGTGTTGAGATTGTTGTGTTGTTCGTTTAATGTTTGAATGGTGAATATTTTTGTTAGTGTTACCGTGTTTGGTTTTTATCTTAGCCGTTTTCAAATACGTTATCATTGAAATTTTGTTTGCCGTTACCTACTTCGACTATCAAGGATTGAGTACTGTCAGAGGTATTGTTATCGTTTGTTTCTAGTAATTCTAAGTCCGATCCTGTATACACGTTTATTGTTACGTTCGTATCTTTGACAATGTACTCATTTTTATATCTGTCCAGTCTTTCTCGTCTTTGCCACATGCGAGTCTGGGAATACTTAGATGTTTGATATTATGTTTTAAACAAAATTCTTTGAAATTTAACAGGGTGTAGAATATATCTTGAAGAGATGGTTTATCGAAGTAGCGTTTTTTCGTTATAAGATAAATTATAAATCTAGTTTTATCTTTTAGATATACTAACTTATGCAATTCTGGATTTTGTCTTTTCAGTTTGTCAATGTTTTTAAATTTATCTTTAAATTTCTTTGCTATTCCTTGGAACATACCGAGATCATTGCTTGCGCAATGTGCTAAGCTGTTATTAACGGGTGCATTAAATAAATCTTCTTTAATTTCAATTATATTTGTTTTAGCATTACTATTTGATTGTTTAAAGTTTAAATAATTTTGATATTCTAATAAATAATTATCTTCTAATTTAGACTGAGATGTATTTTGAGAGTCATATGGAATTCTACTAAGTGCGTCTGCATTTTTGTTTATTTTGCCTTTTTATAGATAATTTCGTAGTTGAATTCTTCTAGTTTTAAACGCCATTTTATGAGTTTTTGACTACATTGTTTAAGTGAGTGTAACCATTGGAGAGAACTATGGTCGGTTATTATAGTGAATTTGCGTCCAAAGAGATAGGGTCTAAAGTATTGCGTTGCCCAAATGATAGTTAATTTTTCCTCGTCATTCATATGATCTGTACGAAATTTTGATATATCAAGTTTATTTTTCTCTATTTGTAATAAATTTAGATTAGGGGTAGGACTGGAATATGATACATAATTGTCGAATAACTCTACGTTTAATGGTTTTAGTATGTTGAGTGATATTTTTAAGTCTGTCGGATTCGTTATAGTACATAGCGCTTCATGATTTTTAGCCTTCGTGACACATTCCGGTATTATTAAATTATTTGTTTTGATTTCAGGAATGACTATATTTCCTGATTTTATATTTACTTTTACTTTGATAATCTTTTCGGATTGGAGTTCCAAAACGATTTTATTCATAACAGAGATATTATTTGAATTTACTTTATTGTTATTACTTGGCTGGAGATAATGGATCTGTATTTTTGAATTTGGAGTTATTAATAGATCGTTACTTTCATCGATAACAATTTTTAATAGTTTTAGATTGTCTATTCCTAATAATAAATCAAACTTATCATGGAAATTAAATAAGTGATACTTTAGACAAGAGTTATTATTTTGTTTCGTAATAAAAAGTTTTGAAATGGGTATCAGAGTACTAAATTGTTCTACGGAGGTGCCGTGTGCTGTAGATATTCGGAATGGATCTTGAAAAATAGATTTTTTTAAATATTTACGTGCAATATCAGGTTTCACGAAAGACTTTGTGCTACCTGTGTCTATCAGTACTTTGAGATTATTTTCTGGCAGTAGTATGAAGGGTAATGTATTTTCATTATTCGTTAAATTTAGTAATTCTATTTTTGGAAGGTTTCCGAGGCGATTTCGCATAAAAAATCATCCGATTCAGTGTTTGTGTCTGCGGGGAATTCGATGTAAGGATCAGCTTGTTGTTCATAAGTGTTATCTGAGTACGTGTCATTTTCATACTCGACTGTTTCAATATCTATGTTATACAATTCTTCAGAGATTACGTTTTGTTGGGGTCTAAAATTTTGGTAACCGTGAGATGGTCCTGGTCGTGGTTGATATGTGTTAGTTGTGGATATACTCATGGGTGTTGGTTTTGAAAATCGTTGACCGAAATTTGGATTTTGTGTGGTAGTTTTGCTTTTGTTAGCTTGAAAGTTTTGATTGAAATTTCTATTAAAAGGTCTATTTAAGTTAGGTGCGTAATTTGTTAAATATAATGGTTTCTGATTAAATTTTTGTGTTTGGTTAATTTTTGGAACGATTTTCTGTGTATTGTTTTGTGGTTTTAAATTTGTAGTTGTCAACATGCTTAATGCGGAATTTAAATTTTCGGGATTTTTCGCCCTCATAAGTTGTCCGATTGGTTCTTTAAGTCCTCTTAATAATATGCGTAAGGCATAATTGTGAAAATAACGAGATAAGAGAGCAGCTTCGTTAGCTTCACTAGGATCTGAATGAGTTTTAATATAAGATATTTGAAGATTTAATAAATGGACATTAGGTATTCATTTTGAAAGTCCGTTGGATCTGCTAAGTTATAAAATTTAGTTACCAATTTCTGACATATTTCAAGAAATCTGGGTAAAATTTCGCGTTCCCCATGGAATTCGGGGATCATATCGAGGTATTCTTGTTTTAATGTTGGCATGGCCATTCTTATTTCATTAAAATTAAATATAGGATTTCTAATTAATTAATTAATGAATTTAAGACTATTTTGTTAGTCAAAATTTTTGGAGACAGTTCCCTTTCAGAACTGGAGTCAGAATCAGAGCTTGTATCCGAATTAATTATGATTTTAGAACCTCTAAAAGACATAAGGTACTTACAGCAGAATCAGCGTCTTCATGTGCGTTGAAGATTTTGACCCGTGCGAAGTTGAGACGTTCTGATGTTCCCTCGGACTGCTCGTGATGCCTTCGAAGTTTACGTGGGTGTCGCGTGTCCGATGTTCTCTCGGCCAAGGTAGACGGTGCTGCGCTGCGTGCAAAGTTGAGACGTTCTGATATTCCCTCGGACTGCTCGTGATGCCTTCGAAGTTTACGTGGGTGCGATATTCTCTCGGCCACGGTAGACGGTGCAGCGATGGTTGATACGATAAGAGTCACTTATCACTTACACTTGATTGATCGATTTAGATTCTTTAATTTGCCTTAAATCGCTAAAACGAAACAGTACTATTTATTGATTAATACTGTTTGGCAAATCCTACCAAGACTGCGCCAATTAGGTTTTGATCTACGCAAGTTGACTTTTTAAAAATAATTTATTTTACTATTAGCAACGATGTTGCTTGGTACAAGGTTGATTCTAAACTAACTTATAATATCTTACAAGAGACTAAGCACAAACAACTACTCAGCATGAACATGATACCTACAAATAAATATTATACTACTAAGCATTATTATAGGGGAGCTACGGCAATAAAACTTATATATATATATATATATATATATATATATATATATACATATATATACATATATATATATATATATATATATATATATATATATATATACATATATATATATATATATATATATATATATATATATATATATATATATATATATATATTTATTGATGGATGAACACACTTTTATTGTTCTATATAAATATATAACACATTTTTATATTATGAACACAACATATTTAATTTTTGCTACAAAAAACAACTGTGACAGCTAACAACGATCTCAGCGCCGTGAAGCGGCAAAAACGCACAGTAACATAATAGCGCGCGGAGTTTAAAATCTGCGGCAAGCGTTCTCCAACACCCCTTGTCGCTGTTGCAGATTTTTAATCATTGAAGTCCCAGTAGATCCAATATCCTTCGGAACGGCTCCCTTGCTAGCGGCTTCGTGAATAGATCAGCTAACATGTCGCTAGATGGACAGTACAGCACATCAATGATCCCCTTCTCACGCAGATCTCGAAGTTGATGATAACATATATCAATATGTTTAGTTCGAGCCCCTGAAATACTCGATTCAATCAGTCGAATGCATCCTTGGTTATCTTCATACATTGTTGTTGGGCAATCGACTGGTATGCACATATCCACGAGGAGTTGTCTGATCCACAATAACTCTCGACTAGCAAACGTCGCAGCGATGTATTCAGCCTCGGTGGAAGACATCGCAACTGATTCTTGCTTACGACTTGACCAAACTACTGTTCCTTTTCCAAGCAAGAAAACGTAGCCACTCGTTGATTTTCGATCAGTCTTGTCCCCAGCCCAGTCTGCATCAACGAAACATTTCAACTGCAAACTTCCGTTCGAAGATAACCGAAGTTTCTTATCAACTGTGGATGCGAGATAACGCATCACTCGCTTTACAGCGTTCCAGTCATTTTGGGTAGGCTTTTCCACACGACGACTAAGTAGACTAACTGCAACTGCAATGTCTGGTCTAGACACTGTAGCGATATACAGCAATGATCCTATTGTTTTTCTGTATGACGTGTTGTTCCCTAACTCGGTACTGTCGGTCGTTTCTGCAGACATAAAACCAGTTTCCATTGGAGTAGCTGCAGGTCTTGGTTCTGTCAAACCGTAGTTTTACAACATCTTCGTGATTTTTGCTTTTTGGTTAATTAAAAATGATCCATTCTTTTGACGTTCGACTTGAATCCCTAAATAATACCGTACGAGACCCAAATTCTTGATGTCAAAATAATTTTGAAATTCTTTGCTTACTTTCTCAGTTACTTTTTCAGATTGACCGGCTACCAGAAGATCGTCTACGTACAACAAGACGTAAGTGAAACTTCCATTGTCCTCCTTCCTCAAGTAGAGACATTGATCTGCATTTCCCTGTTGAAATCCCAGCTCTAAGAATACTTCTCTTGCTCACTGATTCCAGATGCGTGCAGATTGTTTCAAACCGTATAGGCTTTTCCGCAATTTCAGCACCTTGTTTTCCTGGCCCGGTTCCTCGAAACCCTGTGGTTGCTCCATATATATATTTTCGGTCAGCTCACCGTTGAGATATGCGCTTCTAACATCTAGGTGTCTAACATGAAGATTTCTCTTTGCAGCCACGATGAATAAGATTCGAATAGTCTCATGTTTTACGACTGGCGCGAACGTTTCATCGTAATCTTCTCCGAATCGTTGTGAAAACCCTCTGGCTACTAAACGAGCCTTGTAAGTGTGGACATGACCATCGCCATCCAACTTCGCCTTGAACACCCACTTGCATGAAATGGATTTCTTTTCTGGTGGAAGTTCTGCTAATTCCCATACTCGGTGTTGTTTCAGAGATACCATTTTCTCTTTTGCCGCAGCAATCCACAAATTTTGTTCACGACGTGTCATCTTCAGCAATTCGTTCCACGACGTCGGCTCTCTCACATGGTTCGCTTGCACCTTGTACGTCAGTCTCTCTGGAGGTACATTCTTGTTACTTCGATTCGATATTTTAATTTTGCATTGGCCCGCACAAATCAGAATGGATGAGCCTCATTGGTTCGCTCTCTCTTCGACTACTTTCTACAAATTTAGACTGAGTTAATTTTCCTTTCAAGCAGTTTTCGCATACTACTTCTTCCGAGCATTTCGATACTTGCATTCCCGTGGCCAAGTCCTTGTTGATCAATTGATTAATTGCAGATGGATAGAGATCCATCTGCAATTAATCAATTGATCAACAATCCGTGGCATCGTCGATTAGGTCACAGAGGTGACCTAATCGACGATGCCACTGATGCAAACACACCGCTTCTCTCGCCATTTGAACGGATTGCGTAGGCATTATAGTTTCGAGTCGAAATAAATTTCCATCACTTCTTGCTTCTGCGATGATCTTCTGATCCTTATAAATACTACATATATTCTTCTCGAAAATTACTCGGTGACCCTGTTCTGTTATGCGTTTCACCGAAAGGAGACCATCATCCAACTGTGGAATGTACAGTACATTTTTCAAATGTATTTGTTTGCGTCCTTCTGGCAAATTGCAGTAAATTTGGCATTCTCCTACACCTGCTGCTGGTACTGATGAACCATCAGCGAGATAAACTGTAGCTGTTGTGTCACGAATCGACGAGAAAAACTTTCGGTCATTTGTCATGTGACTTGTCGCTCCAGAATCTACGCACCATCCCTGGACACTAGCGGTGCGTGTCTGATCCAGTGCCTTAAATGTTGCATAGCTCTTACTTTTGCTACTTTTAACCTCGGACGAAGATTTAGCGGATTCTGCACCAGTTGATTTTTGTTGATCTTGAGCTCTTTTAAATCGGTAACAATCTGCCTTTAAATGGCCTGGTTTTGGACAATAATAACATATCCGAGTCTCTTTGTGGCTTTTATTTCCGTTATTACCTTTTGAGACTTTATTTCTAAGATTGTGACTAACCTTGTTCGATCCTGTTGTTATTAACTGCAGCGCCACTTGTGTATCATTACTTCCCGATTCACTAGCTTCGGTGCGCCTTTGGTATTCGTCAAGTATTTTTCCTGTCACATATTCCACTGTCAAATCTGCTTCGTCACGTCCCTCGAGTGCCGTGACAAGTCCCGAGTACGATTCTGGGAGACTAACCAGCAAAACTGCTACGATCTCTTCGTCTTCGAGAGCTTTGCCTGATCCTCGCAGCAAACCGACCACTTCCATTATGGCGTCGATGTGACTGCTCATTGGTCCACCATGATATTGTATTCCATACAATTTTCGTCTCAAATATAACCTGCTGCCAAACGTCGAGCTTTCGTACTTCTTGGACAAAGCCTGCCACGCATCGTATGCGTCATTCAAATGTGCAAAATGTATGAGTTGACCATCTTCAACACTTAGCGTGATACAAGCCATGGCTTTGTTATTTTTCTTCTTCCATTCGTTGCTGGCATTTTCCGGCTTTGGCTCATTGACAATTTCCCACAAATCGTCACGAATAAGCACTGCTTTTAATTTCGTCTTCCAAAAAATGTAATTGCCACCGTTCAACAATGTAATGTTCTGTTTTATGCTATCCTGCATCATGTTGTGTCACAACACACAGTTTTTCTTCTTCTTTTATCGAGCAGAGAAAAAAACAACCTACTAATACAGTCCACGCGAGACTGGGCCCATAACATGACGGATGAACACACTTTTATTGTTCTATATAAATATATAATACATTTTTATATTATGAACACAACATATTTTATTTTTGCTACAAAAAACAACTGTGACAGCTAACAACAATCTCAGCGCCGTGAAGCGGCAAAAACGCGCAGTAACATAATAGCGCGCGGAGTTTAAAATTCGTTTGGATTCAATTTATAATATTAATAATCAAACTCATTATATAATATTGTACACTTTTATAATAATTATTATTATTGTTATTATATGTTGTAGTTTAAGAAACTTTTGTAAATGCAGAACTTATCTCTCTAAAAACACAAATAATCATAATGATATAGAATTAAACCAAATTACATAAAAGCAACACTCCCTCAGAGTTAGCTTTTCTTCTTAAGGGTGGAGGAGTAATATAGGAGTCCAGCTCTGTATTTCACAATCTTTCAAGTTCATTGCATCAGACTTGTCTCTCACGGTTAAACATGAGAGACATTGCTGAGTAAGGTAATTTTTGCATATTATCAAGAACATGTGTAGTTAGAAGTTAGATTCTGTTAGTAACTTGTACTGTAAACACGCTGTACTGTTTGTGTTGAAATAATAAATATTTTTTTTATTATTATATTCAATCAATCAATATATTTGGCGCAGTCGTAGGATCGTGAAATATCAATATATCAAAAATTCTGCAAGAATTCAATTCGTTAAAAAATATCGATAGTCAGTTTCTACTGTTAATTCGCGATCCGAACATAATCAAATAATCGTTTCCCGAAGAAACTAACTTCATAAGTGCCAGCAAAGCTAGTACCATAAGTTATTGCGAAAGACATTATTTCCAACATCAAAAATCTCATCACACAAGCAGTCCGAGAGGCCTGAAGCCGTCGTCATAGTCAGAGCATCATCCCACTCTCCAGCGTGAACCAGAATTCTCAACAACGAAGGAACCGGCATCAACTTCCCCAGTAGAGCGGATCCGTCCCTGTCTTGCAATCTGCCGAGCGAACATCGGAAAGAAGACAACAACCTCAATGATTAAAGAAGTAATCCTATTACTGTAAGTTTATTTATATAATTGTCATAATCACTGTACACACAAATTCACTGACACAATTCCAATCCAAACCTGGATTCTTTACTCGAAGTATTAAATAATTTAAATATTAACATTGATACAATGCCTGAAACAGGACTTCCGGGTCAGCGCACGGCACAAATCGCCGCAGAACCCCTAAAAAACCAACAATCAATTAACGATTTAGTTAGCGCTATACCTAAATATAACGATAATCCTAAATCCCTTACGCGTTTCATAACTCAAACAGATGAAATTATTGAACTAATTAATAGCTTGCATCCTAACGCAATCCAAGTAAAATTAATATTATTCCAAATTAAAGCGAAACTAACAGATCGCGCAGAAGAATTAATAAACGATCATAAATTTGATACATGGAAAGAGCTTCGCGAATTTCTTATTGCAAAATACGATGATAAACAGCAGGCTTCAACTATCGCATGTAATATGGTTAAACTCCAACAAGGAAAACTTACAACATTCGAATATTTGAAAGAAATTCAAAAACATTACGATCGTGCAGTAGCAAAAATTAACTTGTGCAATCTTGTGCCTGACGCAAAAGAAGGCATAATTGCTTTTATTCAATCCATAGCCGTACACTCGTTCATTTCAAATTGTAAAGATCCTTACAGAAACAACCTCGCTACTCGCAATCCTTCTTCTCTAGAAGAAATTGAAAACCTCCTTACAAATGACTTCCAATATTTACAAGAAACCCAACACCAAAATTTAAATTTAAATAAATCTAAACCAATTTATAAACCCACACCATATGACTTTAACCTTCCTGCTCAACAAAAATCACAACCCACATATCAAAAATATCAATCTCCGATGCAAAAATTTCCAACACCTCAAAGAACACAACAAGTGTACCAACCTAAACCATTTGCCCCACGAGAAAATATCCGAAACTCACAATTCATGAATCCAACCCCCATGAGTACACAAACTCGACCAGTCCGTCCACAAAATTATTTCCAACAAAATCAGCCACAACAAAACTTCGTATTTGAGGAACTATTTAATCAAAATCTCGAAAATAATGAATTAGAAAATCCCGAAATTAAAGAATATTCTGATAAACAACAAATTGATGATAATACAGAAAACGAAAATGAATATATCGAACAAATCGACACTCAAAATTTTCCCCAACTCGATTCACAAGAATCTAATCTTTAACGAATAATTTTAGTAAACTCCCATTTATTCAAATTAATAATTTTAAAATACTTTTAGATACAGGCTCAACTCAAAATTACATACATCCAAAATTAATTAAATCCGACACAACAAAATTTCGTGAATATTTTACAATTTATACTTCTAACGGTAAATCGTCCGGAACTGAATTTACCTAATTTCAATTTAAGAAATTAAACAGTAAACGCTACATTTTCAATTTTCATAAAGATTTTGATATTTTATTGGGCATACCCGGCATCAAATTACTTAAAACTAAATTTAATTTTGAAAAAGGTGATGTAACGTTTCTAAATAAATATAAATATCAATTTCAATATTTAAACAAAAAACAAAATAAAACATTTAATATAGAAATAAATAAGCAAGCCATCAGAACCAATCATTTAAACGAGTCGGAACAAAAAGGACTGTTCGTAACATTAAATAAATATAGAGATCTCATTTTAGATGATAATCAAAAACTTTCGTTCACAAATAAAATAAAACATGACATAAAAACAACCGACAACATTCCCATACACGCAAAACAATACAAGTACCCAGAAATCTATAAACAAGAGGTACATACACAAATTGAAAAAATGTTGAACGACGACATAATTCAACATTCTTACTCCCCCTGGTCGTCCCCCATTTGGGTAGTCCCCAAAAAACTTGACGCATCGGGTAAACAGAAATTTTGCGTTGTGATAGACTATCCCAAACTCAACGACAAAACTATCGACGACAAATTCCCTATCCCAGACGTAACTGACATCCTCGACAAACTCGGAAAATCTAATTACTTTACAACCATTGACTTAACTTCCGGCTTCCACCAAATAGAAGTCAATCCCGAAGACATTTCTAAAACCGCCTTCTCAACCAACAGCGGACACTACGAATTTAAGCGTATGCCGTTTGGGCTAAAGAACGCCCCCGCTACTTTCCAGCGCTTGATGAATTTTGTTTTAAAAGATCTGATAAATAAGATATGCTTCGTATATCTCGACGATATTATTATTCTTGGTACATCTTTCGAAGAACATTTAATAAATATTGAAAAAGTTTTAAAAAAATTGCGCGAAGCAAATCTCAAAATTCAATTGGATAAATGCGATTCCTACGTAAGGAAGTAGCATATTTAGGCCACATCATCACTACTGAAGGGATTAAACCAAATCCCGCGAAAATACAAGCGATAAAAAATTTTTCGATACCAAAATCACCTAAAGAAATAAAATCCTTTCTTGAGCTACTCGGTTATTACCGTCGTTTTATAGATAACTTTTCTAAAATAACAAAACCGCTTACAAATTGCTTGAAAAAAGGAAATAAAATAGACATAACTAATAAAAATTATACGGAATGTTTCGAGAAATGCAAAACCCTTTTATCAAACAACCCCATCCTCCAATATCCTGACTTCAACAAAAATTTCATATTAACGACCGACGCTAGTAATTACGCAATCGGCGCTGTACTTTCTCAACGCGACGGAAACAACAAAGATCTTCCCATCTCTTACATCTCACGGACACTTAATTCTCACGAAATCAACTATTCTGTTATCGAAAAAGAACTGCTAACAATTGTCTGGGCAACCAAACAATTCCGCCCATACCTTTTAGGTCGAAAATTCAAAATTATCACCGATCACCGCCCTCTCGTTTGGCTAAATTCACTAAAGGAACCAAATCAAAAACTTATTAGATGGCGCCTCAAATTAGAAGAATTCAATTATGTAATCGAATATAAAAAAGGTTGCCAAAATTACATCGCCGACGCCCTCTCGCGAATAAAACCAAAATTCGAAATTCGATATAATAACGCAGACATCTTTAAATCAGACAACCCATTAGTACACTGTGTTTCAAAAGGTCTACATATGTCACAAGGATTCGCCAAGCAAGTAAAACAAAATTACCCTGTATCAAAATTATTTAACGTAGATAACAAAATTTATATTCAAAAAGCACCCCGAACAATTTTACATTTAATAACGAAGGAAATTTATAATCAAAGAAAACCAACCCTGCTAGATGTTAAGAAATGCCTGAATAAATTACTAGAATATTGTATCCAAAATGACATCAACCAACTCGACTTACCACGTATTTGTACAGGACATGACAAAATACCTTGGATAAAAATCGAAAGTCTACTCCAAGAATTATTCGCTAACACCTCAATTATTTTTAACGTGTATAATAAGCCCGAAAATTTAGAATTAAATTTGAATACTGATAATGAATCAGAAATAGCCGAAGTAGGATCGGAATCCGAAAACGAAACGATACATTCAGACGAAGAAAGCCCCGTAAACGGACTAACCTATTTTGACTCAAGTATTAACACTTGTCGCAACCAAGTAGTCGTAAAAGAAACCAATGGCAAAAATAATGTTAAAACAGAAAAAATTTTCGAAAATAAAATCCAACGCATTTATTTTTATTTAAATAAACAAAACTCAAACCCAAATATCACACAATTCATAAAAAATTATCTTCAACCCGGAATAACGTACTACTGTCTGATACCCGAAAATTTAAAAAAATATTTCAATTCCGTATTACAAGTATACATTAAAAAAGGAAGTTATAGACTAATATGCTGTAAAAACATGGTTAAAGATATAGAAAACGTAGAAGAACAACAAGTTATCATACGAAATTACCATAAGGGTAAAACTAACCACCGTGGTATCACTGAAACCTACAACAAACTAAAACTACAATATTACTGGCCGAACATGTCGAAAGACGTACAAAATTTTATTAATAAATGTGATATATGTCTCGCGAATAAATATGAACGGAATCCCATCCAGATCCCTAATATCCTAACCCCAACTGCGGAGAAGCCTTTCGAAATATTACACATAGACTTGCTTTCTCTAGAACAAACCAAAATCCTTACTATTGTTGACGCATTTTCAAAATTCGCATGGCCTACGTTGTAAAAGATAAAAACGCGATCACTATTTTAGGAAAATTAATAAAATACTTTACACATTTCACTATTCCAATAAAAATTATATCTGATAACGGTTTAGAGTTCAATAACAAAGTGATCCAAAATTATCTAGAATTACGAAATATAAAAATTCATTACACTTCAGTAGACAACCCGAAAAGCAATGGAATAGTAGAGCGATTCCACTCGTCTCTAATTGAACATATGCGTATTATAAATCAAAATCCGATAATAAAATCCCTCAAACTTAAAGAACGCTTAAACTACGCATTAATTGCGTACAACAACAGTATTCATGCTATTACAAAACGAACCCCAATCGAAATTATATACGGCATAGAAATAAATTTAAACGTAAAACCCGAAGAAATTGTTGTTGAAGATTATGTGCTTAAACATTCCGAAATACTAAAAGAAATAAATCAACAAGTTAAGCAAAATATTGATAAGGCTAAATTAAAATACGCTCAACCTCTAAATAAACAAATTAATATCCCGGAACAAGTACACGTAAAAATCCACAAACGAAACACAGGCAAGATTGAGAAACCTAAATTTAAGAAAATTTACGTAAAAGCAGTTGTACATGAACGCGGACAAATAATCGATGATAAAAATAAAAAACATAAGTTAACACAACTAAAAAAACCCCGTGTTACTGTTTCAGATTAATTCCCTTCGGAATTACATTAATAACAAAAGATGACCAAAACCCTGGCATCAATATTCTCGAACTCGGCCTTGCACACATACAGGTAAACACTCAAACCATAATTGTCAAAATTCCCCTAGAAGAACTATTAAAACAATCCGAAATACTTGAAGGAAACATCAACGCATTTTATTCAAAACTAGATCTCTATAAGATTGATAATAGTGTAATTAATAACCGTAATATATTAAATTCCTTATTAAATCACATTCATGAAAAAATTCAACTACTTAACCTACATCGCAAAAAACGTGGATTGATCAACGGTCTTGGCTCAATAATTAAAAGTATAACCGGCAATCTCGACGATTCAGATAAGGAACGTTACGATCAAATACTTAGTAATGTTGAGAATAATCAGAAAATCACATCTGTTAAAATTAACACACTTATCCAAATAAATAATAATATTACAGCCCAATTCAATGACAAAATAAAATTGATTAATGAAAATAATAATGCTTTAAATGAAAAAATTCAAATAAAAAACGAACACGTTATAGTAATGTGGGACGAACTAACAACAATAAAATTTCAGAATATTATTAACGAATTTATACAAGTAGCACAAGATATTTATTTAACTTTAGTCCAACTTGAAGAGACATTCACATTCTGTAAATTAAACGTTCTATACTTTGGCGTAATTAACCACGAACTGTTCCTCAGAGAAATAAACAAAATCGAAAATAAACAACTACGTTCACTTGTACTAAACAACATTCAGAACAACGACATACTAAAGACCTATTGCACTTATAATAACTTAAAACTAACAATCCTTATTGAAATACCTGCAAACACACGAGAAGAGAACCTGATACAAGTCACACCTATCCCGACAAAATTACATAACACATATGAGACTATAAATATTGTAAATGGATTATATTCAAGAAATAATTGTAGAGTTAGATCCATTAATAAATGTACGAAACTAGATGATAAGGAATATTACTGTATAGTTGAAAATAATGAGTATAGTAAATGTCTAGAAAATATTGTCTGTTATAAAGAATTCGAACACTGCCAATATTCAAAATTATCACAAATAAACTCAATAATAAATATAAAAAACTCAAAAATTAAATACTTATACTTCCCAAACGAACAACAGGTTAAATTTACTTGTAATAAAAATTTTGAAATAAAAACTCTTAAAGGAATTTATGTCACCGAAATGTGTGAAATAAATAATCAAATAGAAGTATCCAATAACTTTGGCAATTTAATTGATTTGAATCAAAATGTAACAAATTTACAAATAAAACATTTAGAGAATAAAATTCAGAATATTTCAAATTTTAATATAGAAAAACAAAAAGAAATTCGTTTGGATTCAATTTATAATATTAATAATCAAACTCATTATATAATATTGTACACTTTTATAATAATTATTATTATTGTTATTATATGTTGTAGTTTAAGAAACTTTTGTAAATGCAGAACTTATCTCTCTAAAAACACAAATAATCATAATGATATAGAATTAAACCAAATTACATAAAAGCAACACTCCCTCAGAGTTAGCTTTTCTTCATAAGGGTGGAGGAGTAATATAGGAGTCCAGCTCTGTATTTCACAATCTTTCAAGTTCATTGCATCAGACTTGTCTCTCACGGTGAAACATGAGAGACATTGCTGAGTAAGGTAATTTTTGCATATTATCAAGAGCATGTGTAGTTAGAAGTTAGATTCTGTTAGTAACTTGTACTGTAAACACGCTGTACTGTTTGTGTTGAAATAATAAATAATTTTTTTTTATTATATTGAATCAATCAATCAATATATTTTATATATATATATATATATATATATATATATATATATATATATATATATATATATATATACATATATCCATCACATTTGTTTCAAATAAATAATTACAACTTAATTAGCGCAGAGAGATCTCATAAACGCGGTGGAGGAGTTGCGTTCTATGTTCGTAATGTGTTAGGATTAAAAATTTTGGACACAATTTTTGTTGAGAATAATAATATAGAACATTTATGGATATCCTGCAATATTAAAAATAAAAGTGTTTGTCTAAAAGTAATATACAATCCTCACTGTGAATATTACAGAGATCTCATGTTTTCGGATTCTGTGTTCACTGAATATGCACTGCAATCGGACTGTGTTATATGTACGGGTGATATTAACATTAATCTACTTTCAAACGATGTACGTTCTCAGTTTTTTAATAACTTGTTATCCGGAAGTAACATGCATCAGATATATGGCCAGTATACCAGACCTGCATCACAATCCTTAATTGATGTCATGTAGGGATCAGACACAACAATAATTGCAGATTCTGGTGTTTTGAATTGCAGTCAATTATCAGATCATGATTGTGTTTATTCTGAATTGAAATTACCAAAAACATATGTTCCCAAAAAAACTTATACATAAAGAGACTTTAAAAACTTCAATTTAGAAAATTTGTATGTCGATTGCGAAGCAGTCTATTGGAATAATATGCTAATCTTAGATAATTTTAATGATAAGGTTGCCTTTCTTAATCAGAATATATCCTATTTATTCGACAAGCATGCCCCAATTAGAAAAATTACAACTAATAAGCAGTATACTTCCTGGATTACTCCAGCAATAAAAATCATGCAAAAGAAAAGGAACAAGGAACTTGCGGACTACAAATAATATAAATCTGATTCAAAGCTACAGTACTATAAACAGTTGAGGAATCTTACTACAGCCGCTATTAGAAGAGAAAGGCAAGCTTTCTTAAACAAAAATATTAATAATAATATTAGCGATTCCAGTAAACTATGGAGCAATTTAAAACGTCTTGGTGTTAATTCTACTTCAACTAAGAACATTCCTGACTCTCTGTTTAAGCCACAGGAGTATGGTAATTATTTAATTGAGAAAATTACAGACGTCTGATATTGAATTAAAGACGTCATAAATTAAACCCAGAATTAATATTTGATATTAAAAATAATTTAAAAATATAAAAAATTAATTAGAGACATCCAAAATTAATTAAAGACGTCAAGAAATTTAAATTTAGATATCCTTAATTAATTAAAAGTTTTTAATTCGAAATACATCTCCATAATTCAAAACAAATCCACAATTCAATTACATGTCCCAAATTGACCTGCTTTCTATTAGCAAGTAGATTGCAAATGTAGTCCGAAATCTTCGTTACACTGATCCCAGTTGATTTCAATCAATTGTTATAATTTAAGTATAAAATTATTGACCATTTCAAATACGATTCTACTGACAATGTCACATGTGCGTGTGTAATGTCAACATTTATTGTTCTTGTAGTGTTATGTAATCTATTCGGATTACATTTGCTAACATCAGTTCAATTATACTTGATGAAATAATATGACTACTTGTCCATAGAGGGTTGGTCAATTCGGGACATGTAATTGAATTATGAATAAGATTTGAATTACGAAGAAGTTTTGAATTATAGATATGTTTCGAATCAAGGATATGTTTTTAATTCCGGATATGTATTTCGAATTAAAGGCGTCTCTAATTCAATTTAAGAGGTCTTTAATGAATTTTTGATATAAAAATGTATTAAAGACGTCCGAGATTGACACTAAAACTAATAAAACACATGTATTTCAAAATAAATTAATAAGAGTCTCATATTGAATTAAAGACGTCTCATATTGAATTAAAGTCGCCTTAAATAGAATTAGAGACGTCTTAAATTCAATGAACGACGTCTTAAATTGAATTAAAGACTTCTTTAATGCGGAAAATTATTAAATAAAAATGAGTATGGCAAACCATAGAAACGTGTCTAGATTTCATGATGGCATTCAAATTTAAATTGAGCTTATAAAAATAATACACGGTAAAATATTTTTGTATATACAGTAAGTCCCATTTAAATGTACCACCACGAATAACTCGAGAAATATGCATTGGATCAACGTAATCTTAAATGGGAACCTCTATTATTTTTTTTAATGTACCCATTGAAAATTACCATCCTATGGGATTGGAGAGAAATTTTGACAGAATCAAATATCCCCCTTCAAACCATAAACATTTAAATGGAATATCCTAAATGAGGTAGGTGGGTTAGTGGTTTCGAGTTGGCCTGTGGATATGAGAACCCGGGTTCGATTTTCATGTTTTATATTTATTTATTTTTATTTTATTTTCAAAGACTTTAATAAATGCATATCTTATAAAATTTTGCACAGATTATATTATAATACATTATACATATATTATAATTAGTTATAAAACAGGCAGATTGAAAAGTAATTAAACAAATTTAATTGGACATAATATAAACTTGAATTTGGCAGGAGAACAAAACATATGTACATATATATTATTATTAATAAATATGTAGTTTTATTAAATATGTATGCATTAGGTATACACAAAGAATGATTTTGAATTCATTTACTTATTCTTCTAATTTAATGATAAAAATATTAATGACTATATAGGTTTCAAATATATGTTATGATAATTAAACGGATATACAAGTTATATAAAAATTAAACATTATATTTTGATTGTATGTATGCTGAGCGCATAATCTTAAATTAAATTGCCTCTTAATTCTTACTTAATGAAAATACTTGAACGTGTGCTGGGATGTATCATCTCCATGGTAATTTTGTGGAATGTTTCATCTATTCCATATTAAACATTTCTATCTTACTAAATATGCCCCTGTGCTGGTCTACTAAGTTCAGACACAGGTAAAAGAACCCTAAAAAGGGTTTTGGGCCGAAACAGCGGACCGTAGACGCACGGTTTATAGCTTGAGCCATAGATCCACGGGACGTAAATGCATATCGCTATTTTTTATGTACTTGAATTTTTGTCTCTTTGGTATATCGTCTATAATATACTCGTATTATTCTTGATAGTATGAAAAAGTGCTTTCGCTGCATGTGTTCTTTCATTTATCTTGTCTAATTTCTATTAATTGATTTTAACCAGTCTTTAACCGGACTTTTAACCAGTCTTTAACCGGGCTTGTAACCACTTGATTATCTAGTCTTTTTCTTATAAGACCAGAACGTAATAATACAAATTTTTCTTCGCAAAGGAAAAAACTGTGTGTTTTTCGGACAATCGTAATACTAATTTGTGAGTGAATCACAAGTTTACACCTTATTTTCATTTACGTTTGTCCCCCTCTCTCCCTATCTCTTTCTCACTCACTCTTCTCTCTTCACAGAAGTAGGAATTCGCGAGTTCAATTATACCATTCCAATTCCAGCTTTGAATCTAAATTACAATTGCGCCCAAGTGATTGGGATTTCCCTAAGCAGATATAAGCTGCAGATATCGTGTACTGAAATGGAATTTGTATTCTGCGAATCTAAAACAACCACCAGTGTCTGTACACACTTGTTATGTAACATTGTATTTTACCTCAATATGAAATTGCACATTTTCAATATTAATATACAAATATATTAGTTTTATACTAAAAATTTTTTTATATGATGGTATAGGTTGTCACAACAAAACTCGACGGATCGTAATACATAAATAAAATAAATATCAACACGCATTTTATTCAAAACTGGGTGTGGCACTCTGCCGTAGCAGATCTCGGTAAATGATACATATCTTCGCGTTAAGTGCAGTTACCAGCCGTCAAATCACGGCCCCAAAGCTGTTAGTGCAGGGAGGCCCACATGGCTAGTTTTAATGTGTGTGGAAATCGAACCCGAGTTCTCGTGCACTGAACCATATTAATTCCTGTATTTTCATTATAATAAATTAATTATAAAAACTTATAAAATAAATGTATCAGCACGCCTTTTGACCAGTACTGGGCCGTAGCAGATCTCGTAAGTGATATATGTCTTCCCGTGAAATGCGGGTACCAGCCGTCAAATTAGGGCCCAAAAAGATTTTAATATACCTAATAAATTGATTTGCTTTTATGCGTATTGCAGATTGGAGTTCAGGAGTGAGGGTCACGGAGCTTTCCGTGCCGCTACTGGTGGATCCGCGGGACGGGTTGGCGCTGAGCTGCACGTACGATATGGGCGCCGAAGAGTTGCACTCAGTGAAGTGGTACAAGGACGAGCAGGAGTTCTTCCGCTACACGCCAAGGCAGCAGCCGCACGTTATTTCATTTCCGGTGGCAGGCGTACACCTGGAACAGCAACAAGACACAGCGTGCAATACGCAGCGGTGTAGTGTGCAGCTCACACGCCTGAGCACACAGCACAGCGGCGGTGCGTACAAATGCGAGGTATCGTCAGAGGCGCCCAAGTTCCGCGTTGGCTTCCGCACCGGTAACGTCACCGTGGCAGCTGTGGGGCGGACCAAACCGGAGATACAAGAAATGCGAGGCGTGTACGCGGTAGGAAGCCTGGTGCAAGCCAGCTGCACGGCAGCAGCCGCAGATCCGGCGCCCACTCTCACATGGTTGCTGAATGGCGGAACCCCGCCTGCCGGTTCAGTCGGCCAGCAAAGTATCTCGATTCCTGATTCCCGAAACCTAGTCATAGCTTCGAGGGACCTGCGCTTTCTTACCGAACGTAAGCATTTCATTCCACCTCGACATTTACTCCAGCTGGTGTGTATAGCTACCCCTCCGCCGGACGTGCCCGCATCTCCTCTCACTTCGCTGCCAGTTACCGTACGCTTGCTCGATCCGCAAGCCGCTACGCATCAGCAACTAGAGTGGCTCAACAGCAAAGGTAAGCTACAATTTAGACCTTATAAATTGTTTTAAAATGATAGGAACTATCATAAAATACATACGAGTATAGACTGTACAGTGAGAAGTAGCGACTGGCTGGATAGAGCAGCGCAAGTGGGTATAACTTAAGCAAGAATTAGTAATCGGAAATACAGTCTGAGATACAAATTAGAATTAAATAAACGTTCGGTGTGTTTTTTAAATTTTATTTATATTCTCTGGAAAATTAAATGTGATTTATAATACAAACAAATGTAATAAAATTGCATTAGTCATAATATACAACAAAACATACCAATATCAATCTATAAATTGTTGTCATTCGATAAACAATCACTTTCCTCGTTATCACTAGTTTTTAATCTGTGTATCGCTTCCTTTATCATTACTCTCTTTTCCTAAATTTATAATAATTCTATTCATTTCTTCATCTATTGGTTTTTTCGCAATTTATTCGTCTTTAATTTTGCCCTATTTGGCCTCAAGTATTAGAAAATTTTATACGTTTCCAACAATTTCTTTTGCTTGTCCAGTAATTCTGACTTGTTTTAGCTACAATTTAAAAGCTCATACTGAACAATAGTATTGCAATATTTACTAAGAAAACTTTTTACACCAATTGTATTATTTAAACTAAGACAGTATTAATCTTATTATGTTGACAATACATGAAGAGCGGCGGAGAATTCAACAGTAATCTCTCCCATAACAATTTTGTGTCTCTGCACACTTACAATTTAGTCGTCACTTCTCACCGTAAAATAAACTTCAAATAACGGTTATAAACGCTGTCTCATACAATGATCACTGTTAATTTTGTAAGTGTTTTATTTGCTAATTACAAATATACTTGCTTAAAAATTATTTATCTATATTGGAGACCAATTTGGAGAGTACATGTTCTCGTTCAATGATTGCGTATTCAATTTATCGATGTAAATTAATTGAATGTTGTATTTATTCCTTGTATAGAGAATTAAATTTTGTCTTTGTGACCTACAAAATTAATGGTATAATACAAATATATAAGAAATTAACAGAACACAGCTTAACTTTGTTTTTAAATTGTCTGTTTCTGATTGTTTCAGCTTCGGTTCTAAGTTTTCGCCTGGGACTTCTATTCACAATGGTATTCAATAAATTTTGCTGATAATTTGTTTTAAAAATATGTATATGTTTAAAAATAAAAATGTAATATTTGTTTTTTGTACATTCTTTAATTTTCTGATTAAAAAAACAATGATTGGAATTAATACAATTATATTTTTGATAAATTTATCCTTATAAATTAAATAATTGTGTTAATTAATAAACCTATTAACTGTGATACCTTTATTGGTTTAGAAAAAAAATTAAGGGTAAAATATATAATTAGTTTAAATATTCGTAAATTACTAATTTAAAGTGAAAAATTTATCAGAAGTCGAGGTCTCGTTTTTTAAATTTAAATTGTTGACAAGTTACAAATGGAATTTTTCTGAACTAACTGATTTAAGCAAATGATAAGTATTTACCTAATTATAAAATATATATAAATACATTACAATAAGAGCTAATCTATCCAAAATAACAGGAATATACATATAATATTACGTGTCATATAAAAACTATATGCAAATTTAAAATGCACCATGTAAAAATACACATTTCTTTTCTGATTCAATTTGTTGCATATGTTACAGCTACTATACGATCGTAGTAATTATATATAACAAATAAGTTGAGATTTTAGATATATGTATTTACAGAAGCTTCTAGATAGTATGCGTAATAATGATAGATTTTTGAAAATCTGCATATTAACTACACCTTTTTGTTAATATCGATATTCGTCAAATGAATTTTATGCTTATTATACATAATAACAAAAAGCTTCAGCCACTAAGCATAGTATATAATATCTCTAATTATATATAATAACGGCGATCGCATTTTTATGAGTTGTAACTTATTTATAGAGTATACATTGTATAAAAAAATAACGTCATAATTTTAAATATGCGTATATTGTTGTAATGTCATTTTATTGTTTTTTTTTCAATATTGTTAATATTCAATTTAAACCATTAATATAATACCTCATATTTGAATATTTATTTTTTATCAATTTTAGGTACAATTATTACAATTTATTTTTTTGCTATTGTAACAATAATCCTAAATATTACTGAATATTATACTTTCATATTTTATATTGTATTTATAATCTGTACTGTACATATTGCTGAAAGCTTTGCAAGACAAAGCGAAGAACTTGTTTTTAATTTATTAGTCACGAAATTATATTAGGTAATAATTTGTTCTATGTATTAATAAAGATTTGGAGAATAATTATAATCTATTATAACAGCGTGTGGTAAATGATTATTTATACTTATGAACATATGACATTGGTTTTATTAATATTTTATATATGACGTGAATTGCGTAATTTGATGCATACGTTATATCTATGTTAGAATACTAAGATTTTATTATTTATTTTATTTTATTAGACATTAAGATATTTGAAAAACGCATGAGCAGGGAACAACAGCACTCGCCGTAAGATTTCGGGAAGCGAGATAGAGATAAGCAGATTAAAGTAGGCTGCATTTAAAAAACGCCAACAACATAAATCTTTTGTATGATTATTGAGAAGTGTCAACAAATCGTTAAAAATGAGTACTGTATTATTTATAACAAAATCAATAAATACAAGATATTTCTTTCAGACGTTCATTTCTGGCATTGGAAAATTACTTTTATTATAATTTCTTTGAAGCATGATGAAATATGTAATATAAAATGGAAAGCGCACTCATTTGTTATTATTTAATTTTATATTATCATATATTGGTTGATTATGATACTGGAATCAATATACCGTGTGATTTTTTAAAAGGGATGTATGGGGGATTAATATGGGAAATCAGATTTTTGCTGACTGTTGCTCGTCATTTTATCGGGCCAGGAGGGTTTTAGTATCATAAAAAAATTGTACATTTTACTAAACCAAATGATGTAACATACATTTTAAATTTGAGGTATTTTATTTGCCTAAATAGATTATTATATTTTGAAAAATTAAAACATTTATAATATTTTTGTCAAAAATAAATATCGTTAGCTATTTTTTTGTTTCGAGTTATTATAATTCTCTTTGACGTTTCTCACACCTCAATTGTATGAAAATTTGTAAAAAAATTAATATAATATAAGGGTGTTTTTTTTTTATGAAAAATGTTTCAGATTTCTTTTAAGTTATTTATGAATTATAATAACACAAAACAAAACGGACACAGCTAACGATATTTATTTTTCATAAAATATGAATGAATCTATGAATTTTTCGAAATTTAATCATTCATTTAGGCAAACAAAGTATTTCCAATTTAACATGTATTTTACATTATTTGATTCAGAAAAATGTAGGTTTTCGGTTGACACAAAATTGAATTCTTATATTAATCTTCCATATTCGCATTAAAAAAAAAACACACGATAGTTTCCAAGTGTCAAAATTAATATCTATGAATTATTTTGTACTTCTTAACAATTTTTGAACTGTAAAACTTTAGCTCGAATAACAAAAATCGGAGAGCGAAATACTTCGTACAGGAATCTTAGACGAGAATAAAAAAGGACTGAAACGTCACTGTACCCTGGAAAATTACCCTCATCTACCTTTAAGTCTCCCTATTGGTTCAACTACAATTTCACAGTCGCTTTCATCCATCGCACGTTTTCTGCGTGTCTATCTACAGTGTTCGTGCATTTACCTTAGAGGGAGGCTATCAGTGATTTAAATAATAAGATGATAAATGGTAGTCGAAGGGTGTGCAGACATTAAAAGGTGGTGGAAAAGAGTTAATCTACTTTTTCTGTCTCTTTAACATCAAACAACCATAAAAAATATATATTTAAATCTATACAAAACTGTAAAAAACCAAACCTTAATTAGTGTGAAAAAAGCATAAAATTATATAAATTTTGAAAAATTGGATTATGAAAATATTATTCAGTAATTAAGTATCTCTTGTTGAACATGAAACTCTTACGGCCACCTCGATTGAAAATCATTGATATAAAGTTCGATTTGCAAGTATTTATCGATATTTTCCTTAAACGACCGGAAAAATTGCAAAGACATATTTACTGAATAAATGCGTACGAGTAATTGTGATATGTTCTTTCTCTTTTCGAGAAGTATTGCATTTGATCTCTATCTACAGATTTAAATTGAATCACTCTTCAACTATGAGAAAATCTAATATTATTCGTCATTCCGATATGACATTCTGAGGATGATATGTCAGTGACAGGAAGTAAATAGATTTCATAAAAGCCTCAGATCCTGTGCCATGACTGCATCTGCATCTAATCGGCTTTTCCCGCCTTTCGAACTCATATATTCAATTTTTAACCAAGAGTGATATGTCTATTTTGATTTCTCGAATATTGGTCTTGTGGAGCAACATGAATATAGAAATATAAAAGAATAATGTATGAAATTCAGAAAATGATTCTATATATTTCATTATTTATATAAACAAGATTTTCTAATAAAACCTTGAGGTTCAACTTGTATAACTGCATAAACTTTACTACATTGAGACTTGTAATTAATAAAGCTTTTACAACTATTTTACTGTTATTTAGTACCAATAGTTATTTGCAAATCTAGGCCGCGAAAAGATTATTTGCGTGCGTCGAAGAAAATATTTGGCGGTCTGAGCTGAAACCGAGGCATACTATTTTCTGAGCGTACCAATCATTTCGCGGCCAAGTTCATTAAATACCTTCAAATATTTTACAAATTTAATTGCAGCAACTGCAAAATTTTGTATATTTTCTTGATCTGCAAGAAAATTGCCTTAGAAATTTTCGTCGGGCATTAAATCCATTATTTCATTTTACTTATTTCTGGAATTCACGAAATTGTTGACACTGACAGTAGTTGTTTTTTCATTAAAACGATCATAACTACGAGTGAAAATATATCGATAGTAAATACCTATATATCGATGGTATAGATACTATCGTACTACCGATAGTATTTTTTTAAACTTTATATTATATTTAAAAATATATTTTCGAAAATGTACAATTAAAAGATTTAAATTTCATTTTTAATTTGATAAAAATTTGTAAAATATTCTAAAGAACGCACATGATTCGAAATTCGAACTTAGCCAAACCACATAGTATCGCATAGAGTGCATATGTTCCAGTGTTTTGTGTGGAAGCTGTTACGCCTTGCGAATATCTAAATTTATTTATCAGTGTAATTCTTAATAAAATTCTCTTCTGCACAAAACAAAAATGTTTTCATTTAAAGTAATAAATTTGTGTCCCACATTTGCAGAAATATTAGTCGAAAAAAAAAATTGTAATAGTTTTTTAATATATTTAAAAAATTGATTTTTTTGCTAATTTAACCAACCTGTGGCTCTTATAGTTCTCGAGATAGCAATTGTTATACACTTAAATTGAAGGGCCTGTACGGAGTAAATGTATTTTTTAAAGTGTATTTATTTAAAAATAAATATTTTGAATTTTCTTTGTAATTGAATTTTCTCTTTATTCTTCTTACATGATCGAAATTTTATCGATTATGTGTGATAGTTCTTATTAATTTATACTATCGATATATCTATAGTTTTTATAAAATACTATCGTACTATCGATAAATATAAAATAAATAAATATATCATCACGCCTTTTACCCATCACTGGGTGTGGCACTCTGCCTATCGATAGCAGCCATTATTGATAATTTATCACCTCTAATCACAACACCATGACATCGTCTAGCTATAAATTGTCCTACCGCCAACAACCCTTGATTATAAAATGTAATGTATATTTGTATAAAACTAATAAAGTAAATTAATATAGAAACGCTGCGAAGGTGGAAAGAAATCATTGTATGCGGCACGCTTGCAAATTAATCTTTATTGGGTTCACTGTAATATAAAGGCTCACTCCTTGGTCGCGCGCCCCAAAAACTTTCCTGTTCGCCCGTAAAAGTTAATTTACTACGCTTTTTTTTAAAGAATTTCGCAAATCTTATTATGCACATAGATGTCAATTTTGGTAATTATGTGAAAAATTCTTTATTTTGTCCACAATTAAGAAAAATATCATCATTTAATTTTGAAAGTAATTAATGTAATACTAGATATTACATTAGTAAATACCTACATATATAATGAGTCCCATCATTCCGTTTCGGAACATAGGGGCCGGACACACCGAGCCGCAGTTTTTACACTGCCGTACTGCCGGTTTCTTTAGTCAGATTATTTAAGGCGTATAAGTGACTAGCTCATAGCGCCCGAGTGTGATAAATACATGAAACTGTATTTTTTATATTTTTACGACAAATCACACATTGTCGGCAGGCGGATTCGAACCGACGAACCTTGGTTCGGGTGACGTCACAGTATGCTAAGAGATGTGCCCTAACACGCTCGGCCATCGCGCCTACATACTATATCATTTTCATCGTGAAATGTTACATAATTATACAACATATACATATCAATAATATTCCGCAATTTGTAAACATTCTAATTTAAATAAAAGTTATTCCTTAGAAAGAAATCTCAATTAAATTTATACTTACTTTTTATTCACCGCAGTATACAGTTACATCAGCATTCTGATTTCATATTTCGTATTCAACTAGTCACAGCATTTAATTGGCCTTCAAAGATATACGCTCAATTTTCATTGTCCCTGTTTTTGTCCCCTCAACCAATTAACTTACACCCTACGTTTTCAACTTGATTATAATCTTAGTTAGATTTTCTTGCTACGTTCTACTGTGAATTTACATATCTTAATAATAGTATCCCCTTTCTTATATTTTCTTTCTGTTCCTCCTTAGATGTACAAATGTTATCAATTAAACATAATTGATTCGGATTTAAAAGCTACATATTTGATTTCAGACTGGAATAGATGCAAGAGATACCTAATAATTTTCAAACAAATGTATGGAAATGTATATTTGATTAAAATGTTTATATAAACTTAGAGACAGGAAGACAATTAAAGATAATATAAATATAATAATTTACTAATACTTTGAACTAAAAATCAGCTAACAGCTAAAGAACAGTCGTCGAATTTCCTATTAACTTATGTTATTCGTGTTAATTCATACAATGCGAAACAACTCCTTTTAGTTATTATGACATTCATAAAATCACAAATCTACAAAATCATATTCGAGAAAGATGAAACATTGCCAAATGTATGTAAAATTCTCGGTCGACCAATTTGAATTTGAATTTCCATAATGAAATTGTTTGTAATAGTAATAAAAGCTTTATGGTATACGATTTATAGATTCAGTCAATGAAAAATGGCTTTGTAGGTGATATATACTTATATAAATATGGAAAATGATAGAGTTCACAGCACTACGGTAATTTTTTAATTTACAATGAAAGTCGGTGGAATACAACGAGTTTGATTTTAATACGTTTAGAATTTAAAATTTTTATCGATTACCAGTTTTACATTCGTTTTTATAGGGTAGATGACTTAGTGGTAACAAATCGGTCTGTGAGTTTGATTCCCACAGGCGACAAACAATTTTCACCACCTTAAAACTGCCTATTATTTGGGAAAAAGTAAAATGAAAATAAAACGATACTTGTTATAATTTGGTACAAATATGATACATTTTAATCTTACCTGGCAGATACATTTTCTAAACTAAAATATTACCTTCCCACATTTGTCCAATTTGACGTTCACATATGATTGAAAATGGGTCTTTTTAAAATTTTATATTAAAAGCAGCTTACCAAAATTTATGTTAATTAATGTGAACCCTGACTTTACACAACTTCCTAAAATTTTGGTTTTATATTTAAAAGACTTCAGTCATTCTCTGAAAAACCGGGCTCGTACGTAATTGGTTTTTCTTTCTTACGTTTATTTAAAATGAACTCAAGGTCTCGGAAGATTTATTAAAATTATAAAGAAGTATTTCGTCATTTTGTATTTAATATTATTGATATTTATAAAATCTGTATGCCAATAGATCATTTACATTAAAATCAAAAGACATGGGTACGTAGGTGTATTTTGCAAAATTTTATCCTGAGATGTAGCGATCAGATTCACTCATTATTTATATTTAAAGCACTGCACCTTCAGTCATTTTCTGAAAAACCAGACTCGCATATATAAGTAGCAGCAAAATGTAATAGCTAATAAATAAAATAACTATAATATTCTGTACTTAGATAAAATTATTACCGTGTTCTTCCATAACTCGTTGAGAATAATGATTTTTTTTCCTCCAACTACCTTTGCTACCATTTTAGTTTCCTTTCGAAATCAATTAATGCATTTATTGCAACCTGACATCGAAATATTCAGGTCAATATTTTTGAGAACATATTTATAAGAAATAAGGGAGGATAGTTCTTTTGAGTTAAAAAAAAACACTTCATTACGCAACGCCATGAAACGCTGAAGAACTTTTTCTCGAAATAACCACTTTACTTCGGATTAATATAATACATGTTCTAGACTAAAATCAGAACACATTTGGTTAAAATATTATAATTAAAGGCCCTCGCTTATATGGAAGGGATTATAATGTAACAATGTAATTTTTTATTGGAAATGATTATAACTACACTACACAGCTAATTTATTATGAGCAATATAGCAATTCAACAATATATTAATGTCTTGCTAACATGAGTAACATTTCAGTGATATTTTATATACAATTCAATAAAATATGATAGGCATTTAGTAATCAAATTAAATTTTTAATAGCTTACGTGATCAAATAACAACTCTGGCTCGCGATCTATAGGTTAAGAAACGCTGGTCGAAATGCATGCAATTCAAAACTAAAATCAGAACACATTTGGTTAAAATATTATAATTAGGGCCCTCGTTTATATGGAAGGGATTATAATGTAACAATGTAATTTTTTAATGCAAATGATTATAACTACACTACACAGCAAATTTATTATGAACAATGTAGCAATTCAACAATATATTAATGTCTTGCTAACATTAGTAACATTTCAGTGAGATTTTATATACAATTCAATAAAATATGATAGGAATTTAATAATCAAATAAATTTTTTAATAGCTTACGTGATCAAATAACAACTCTGGCTCGCGATCTATAGGTTAAGAAACGCTGGTCGAAATGCATGCAATTCAAAACTAAAATCAGAACACATTTGGTTAAAATATTATAATTAAGAGCCCTCGTTTATATGGAAGGGATTATAATGTCACAATGTCATTTTTTATTGCAAATGATTATAACTACACTACACAGCAAATTTATTATGAACAATGTAGCAATACAACAATATATTAATGTCTTGCTAACATTACTAACATTTCAGTGATATTTTATATACAATTCAATAAAATATGATAGGCATTTAATAATCAAATAAAATTTGTAATAGCTTACGTGATCAATTAACAACTCTGACTCGCGACCTATAGGTTAAGAAACGCTGGTCGAAATGCATACAATTCAAATAAATGATATATATTTTGACGCAATAATATGAACAGGCACGTAACAAAAATATGTATAAAAATGCTATTTTCTCATCTAAAGTTATAAATCAAAACAAAATATTTATATAAAATTTAAGTAACGCATAAGGTTAAAGTTGCAATGTGCATTCGAATTTCAATTTAATGTATTCCGCGCACAAGATAATTGTAACATTTTAACATATACTAGAGCGAAAACGCTCATTATATTTTAGACATTTTCGGCTCTCAATTCGTTTGAGAAACTCTGATTAATAAACTAGACTAGAATCCAAATAACTACAAAATCAGATTTCCTAAATGAAAATGAGATGAGATCAGAGGTAAAAGAACAAATATGTGTAGCGAGTTCTTAAATGTCTTAGATTCATTACAATAAATGAATACGAGACTATTATTTAATTATTACTTACCTGTAGTGGTAAATAAATAAATCATCACCTTTTTTCATAAATATTGATAATAGTAGATTTGACATATATCGAATTGTAACTGAAGATGTTTGCAGGAGGCAATTTTTATTACAGTTCCTAAGATCTCTATGATCACAATTAAAATATTAATATTAATATATATATATATATATATATATATATATATATATAATTTTTAATTCTCAGATGTTAATTGATTTTAATAATAATATTAATAATTACAATAACAAAATTAGTTTTCATTTAATTTTAAGTTTCGTTTATAATCATTTGAATTATTCTTGTTGAAAGATATTAAATTACATATTCCAAAACAAATTTACTTGTAACTAAATCAAATCTTATAAATTAATCAACACTTATTCAGCTGTTTGGATTAATATTGACTTGCTACACAGTCGTATCCGAATACAAAATTCAAAATAACTCGAATCGAAACTAGATAAATCTGTTTTAATTTACCATGCAAATTATCATGAGACTTCTATTTCCCACCGGAACTCAAATGAAACGACAACACGAATATTAGGTACAACGAATCTTAATTTAATATCTCTCTATTTGATATATTACTATATGCAGGAATCTATCTGCTATTAAATATTTAATTTAAGCAGACTCTGTAAACGAATCTAATGCAAATATAAATCATAATGCGTCTTAACTGACATGTTTCTCACTAATTTTGTACATACTCGTATAAACATTTTATCACAATATTATGTTATAAGAAAACAGTTGATTTGAAAATTAGTTTAGCTTTGTCTGATTTGTTTGGATTTTGGGAATCCACTAAATTTGAATATTACCATAAAAACTAGAATAAAATATGTACAATTTTAACTCATTAGCCCAGAAAATATATAATTACTAGAAATTTTCAACCTAATGCAAGCATGCGCGTAATATAAATTTTACATGAGATATTCGAAAAATATAATGACCCTAATTTTAAACATAAATTAAAATAATTTTAGAGTAATGCCTAAATGCTCTTTTCATTTAGTAAAAGTTATGTATGAATATATACTTACAATGTACTGAAACTCTATCTATATTTATTTACTTTGCAATTTAAGTATTTAAAAAGTAAAGTTTTAATTTAAATGCATATACGAATATTTACTTATATTCCATCATATCACAAATAATATATCATTAACTTATAGATAGTTCTGTACATATTATTGTCTGTATTTTTCAAACTGCAAAGATATAAGAAAATTTAATTATTCGTTATTATAACTGCCCCGGGCGGCAAAATTTTGGAGGCGGCAAAATTATGAACACAATTCAAATATTTTAAACTAATTTCGAACCTGTAATCTGTAATATGTAACAAAAAGTTCTTAAGTAACTACTTGGCACAGTACATGGCCTGTGTTTTAAAATCGCGTGTGTGTCAGTCAGTATACTAAACTATCTGTGGGCAGTACAGTTTACTGTATACGCGTAGTCCGTCTTCTTTCCCTATGACCGCCTTCGCCTCTCCGCATCTCTAGACGATAGATAGTCTAGTATGCACCATGCACTAGACACTGCGCTCGGCAATTTTATAACCTACGGGGTTAAGAATTAAGAATATCAATTATCATTCAACATTAAACGTTTAACAATTAATATACAGGTTGTTTTTTTATAGGTCATCGCGATTATTTTATTTATTATTAGTCATATTAAAACATGTTATTTGCGAAGTATGTTCATATCTGAGGGGTACATTAGACTATGTAGTAAAATATTTTTTTAAACCAATGGTTTTCAAGTTATGGCACAAAATTCTATTTTCTGAAATAGAATGATACATACATATTATTGGACTATTCGATAGCATATTTTTTTCTGAATTTAACCATGTAAAAAAATTAAAATAAAATAAAATAAATAAATATATCATCACGCCTTTTACCCATTACTAGGTGTGGCACTCTGCCTAAGCAGATCTCGGTAAGTGATATATTTTTTCGCGTGAAGTGCGGTTACCAGCCGTCAAATCACGGCCCTCAAGGATATTAGTGGAGAGGGAGCCACAGGGATAGATTTTTAAATTGGTGAAAATTGTTTGTCGGCTGTGGGGATCGAACCAGGGTTCTTATATATTTAAAAAAATCGAGAAAAATGCAATTGAAATTGAAATCTACTTTAAAAATTATTTATGAGCAACACCTCCAAGAGGGCTACCCAAATATAACAACAGCTCTGCAATTATTCCTTACTATTCCAGTTTCTGTTGTTTCAGGTGAAATGAGCTTCAGCAAACTAAAATAAATAAATAGTTATTTGTGTATTAAGAGCGTAAAGTGATTCTTTGTTACTCGAACACGGTAATTGCAGCGCGAGCCGAATGCGAGAGCTGCAATAGTGTAAGAGGAACAAAGACACTTTACGCTCGTGATACATACATAATTTTTTCTACGATTGCATTTTAAAATTATTAAAAAACGCATCCGTACTGAAAATAAATTCGTTCTGTTAACTGTCAATATGACAAGTTTCTGTTTTATTTGTATCCCTGGTAACTATTGAAATAAGCGCGCATTTAATATCTTTTTCGCGCGTTGCCATTGGAAACGCGTGCATTTAACGTTTTTTTTTTGCGCGTTGCCATTGGAGACGCGCAAAAAAGATATTTTTCGATTGTTCCACAGAAAACGGCAACTTTACGATGATAAATGAGAGCGTAATTGTCAACAGAGATTCACCAATTTAAGTCCCATAACAATTGAACATCAAAGAGCGTCATCAATCTTTATTTGACGACATAATCAAAACTTTTGCAGCCAAAAAATCAAGAAAAGTCAAATTTATATAATAGTGTTATGTATAATATTTTTCTGTGGTATAATTTTTTTTTATATGAATTGTTTCGTTCTCATTTACAAATAAACTGTACTTATTAACTTCAATTCCATCATAATGGTATATAACATCCCAAATATTTTTAAATAGGACTAAAAGTTATTTGCAAATTACTGGAGTTGTGTGGGGCATGGGGAGCGGCAAAATTAGGTCTTGTCCCTCCTGGAAAAATGTGTAGTTGCGGCCCTGCCCACCTTTACATTGTTTGTGTACTTATAGCAGTAAGTGACATTATATTGACAAACTGTTTTTGAGCTTCATATTGTTCAACAAATTATCAGTTTCTACTATATACCACATGCAGTTTTCTGCCCTAAGCAAAGCAATTAAAACAAAGTTGGCTTATAATTAGAGCTGACATAATGTACACAATATATAGTTGAATTTTAAGTATAAATTATGTAATTGTATTTCTCATAAGAACAATAATAATAAAATGCGCAGTTAGATTTCCTTATCATATATAAGCATCATGTTCAACATGCTGCAGTTATCTGTTGTAAGTTAGTTTCTAGTTCAGTCTTGTTACACTCGCCTAAGTTAATACATGTTGTATTGTATTTCTAAAAAATTAATAAAGTTTTTTTTATTAATAATTCAATACTGAAGTTTGCACCGGGGCAAACGCCGAGGTTAGCAAATAAGATGCGACAAAAAATAAGTAAGGAGGGGTACATAACTTTTCGGTCACAATATTATTTTCCTATCGGCTTAAATAAAAATTTTCACAATCTATTAATATACAATTAATTATATTTATTTAAGTTTTAGTGGTTGTTATTACTTTGTTATCTCACTATCTGTCTATTCTGATATTTTAATGTGTCTTCAGAATTACAATACACAAACCTTAGTGTTAATGGTTTTTCTTTTTTCTGTTTTGTAAAGTTACTAACGTTATATACATATATATATATATATATATATATATATATATTATATATATATATATATATATATTATATATATATATATATATATATATATATATATATATATATATATATATATATATATATGTATATATATATATACACTCGTATTTCTAATAGTTGTAATTTATTATATCTTAAGCAAATATCAAATTTAGACAACTGTCAATTGCTAATTTTGCACCCCATGCGCATGTTTTAATATATATATATATATATATATATATATATATATATATATATATATATATATATATATATATATATATATATATATATATATGTATTCATGCTACTCAGTACAACATGAAATTAATTCCAATTACAGTACTGTGTCCGGAATCATCGAGCCTAAGTTTTTTTTATTTATTTTTTGCTTCAATGGGATTCGAACTCGGGATTCGAATGCCGTAACGCAAGGCCACAACAACGTTGTGCTCAACAGAAAAAAATAAATTATGCTATAAACAGCGGATATGATAAAATATACAGTACATGCTCAACAGCTCAACTCTAAAGAAGACATTGAAATGATATTGTTTTAAGTGGTAATTTACTCAATAATTTAAATTTATTTCTACTTAGTATTAAACCATTATAACACAAACAGTATCACAAATGAATTTAATGTTCATTCGTATATCAAATACAATAAACAAATTCGAACATGCATATTTTATTTCATTAATTAAAAAATTGCGCTTATTTCCAAATTACGTTATTTATATTTCAATTCATTAATCACAATAAACATAAACAAAAAAAATATTAACCAATAGTAACGTTTGTTGTTGCCATAAATTGTTAGATGATAAGAAAGATGAGCAATTAATGTACAACTGTTTTACATAAATTATATACAACTATATCTAAATTTAAATTTACTTAAATCGACATTGCAACCACAAGATTTGTTTATCTCTACAGTTTTTATATAAAATATGAAGTAGGTATTTTCATATCTTATAAAGAATTCCGTAAGAAGTTTAAAGAACTTCATGAGGGGTTACTAATAGGGTAGTACTTTGTAATATTTTAAGTTTTTTAATCTACAACAGAAATACTTATAGTAAACATTATATTTATAATAATCCACTAATGAATATGACCTTGCTGGGTAAGATCAGCATCTCCCATTAATAAGTCGTGTCAATCGGCATACAACTTTGTATACAGTACAGCTAATCAATTTTAGTTCCCATTTGAAAATGAGAATGAAATTTACACGAGCTACGCAAACAGAAGCATTATAGCTCCTTTTGTAAATAAAAACCATCCATCACGATAAAAGCGAAAATGGCTAGATGACACTGTCCACGGCAAAACATATTCTACACGTCGTGCAAATGAAGTAAAAATTATGATATATGTGTGTAGAGTATTTTTATTTTAATGTGTTACTGCGTTAACAGAATTAAGTCATAATTTACTTAAGCCATATTTATGCACATAAACTGGTCAAGAGTTTCATGATGAAGCCGGAGTTGACTCCAAATTTAAAGATTGGGAATGTTGTAACATTTCAAGAGGTTGCAGCAAAAGCAAGTTATATATGATGTGGTGTATATCTCACATTCTACATAGTTAGCACTGTCTGCAGAACGAAATGTGTGATGTAAATATATTTTCGCGCCACCGTCCGGAATTAGTATTACATAACTAAAAATCGTCCGGAAACCAAGTTTTTGCCGGCCTGGGCCGGCAAAAATGAGTGATTTTTTATGGTTATATGTTGGCATCACTAGTATAGCGAACTCCTGAACGTACGAAATGTCAAAATATTGCATTGGCGTAAACATATTATGATAAAATATTCATAGTTGAATATTTTCAATACAAGAAAACAGAATGGGGTAGGTTGCTCAGTGGTATCGAGTCGGCTTGTGGATCTTGAGAACCCTGGTTCGATCCCCACAGCCGACAAACAATTTTCACCAATTTAAAAAATCTACTCCTGTGGCTCCTCCACCACTACTATCTTTGGAGGCCGTGATTTGACGGCTGGTAACCGCACTTCACGCGAAAAAATATATCACTTACCGAGATCTGCTTAGGCAGAGTGCCACACCCAGTGATGGGTAAAAGGCGTGATGATATATTTATTTATTTATTTTAAGAAAACAGAATATTTATACATAAATATTTTAAACAAAATTGTAAGTAATTATAATTGAATTAACAATGTAAAATCCAAACAAAATATGTTTATTTTTTAGGTTATAATACTGGAATGACAAGTCGTGAAATAGACAAAGAAATGAATTATGTTTTATGTTTATTAAATAAAGTGTACAGTGTAATTAAACTTATTGAAGATGTAAATTGATGAACAATAAATAGTTAATTAAAATTAAAAGTACAGTTCTGACAATTAGATGATACCAACATAAAAAAATTCCCTGACATTTAGAATGTGAATAATAAATTAATCGTTTTTATTAAATTTACAAAAACGTTGGTGCGAAAAATCTTGTGTATTACACGTCCAGAAACTATTTTGCGAGTGCGAGTATATTTTGAAAGGCCTCGCCTGCGGCTCGTCCTTTCAAAATATACTCGCACTCGCAAAATAGCAGTTTCTGGACTAGTGATACAAATAACTATTTCCGATGTATTTTTGTTCACAAAATTCATTATTTCAGCACGTTACGACGAGAAATATTAGTATGGGAATAACTTTTTTCACGATACTTTCAGAGAGTAAAATTTTCTTTCCTCAATTGAGAGAAGAAAGTGATACTTTTCATCTCTAGAAATGAATAGGATATTACATAAAGAGAATCGCAAATGTCAGGGAACCTTTCAGCCATTACTGGGTGTACGACTCTAACGTATTGTATCTCAGTAAGTGCTATACTTATGCATGTGAAGTGCGGTTACCAGCTGTCAAATTGAAGCCCCCTAAGATTTTATTGAACAGGGAGACATAGAGGTAATTTTGTAATGTATTGAAACTTATTTGTCAATTGTCGGTATCGAACCCAAGTTCTCAAATTCACAGTCCGATCTATCCTATCTACCCCATTTATGTAAGCTATTTACAAGACGAGGACAAAATATTTCTAAAAAAAATTACAAGAGCAATATTACATTTTCAAAATTGGAGCGTGCGTGGTGAGTGATATTAGCGATGTCTACTCTACTCTAAAAATACTAAATTTCAAAATGAAGATGTATGTGTTAATATTTTTTCAAATCTGTCAAAACGTCAATTAAATATAACAATAAAAATTGTTTTTATTTATTCTATTCGCTTTTCATCCTATGTTACAAGTTTGTTTAAATGATAATTGGTGTTATTTTCAAGTGGGAAGAAAATGAAAGCCATATCCATGGCAATTAAAAAATAACGGTATGACTTGACATTAGGTGAAATCTGTCAAGGGGATTTGGTTTTAATTTCTAATTTATTTCTGAAAACTTTACTTTCTGATAGGGTAGTGAAAAACTTTAGGTATATGTATGTATATTTTGTGAAGAATGTGCAATTCTTCTCTTAGATACTATATATTCCTCGCTGTTGGTTCCAAAAAAAGGCACCTTCGCGAAGAAATGTCTCATTTTCTTCCCTTAATTTACACATTACTATTGCGGCTTAGGCCCGAAAAGTTACGTTTATATATGAAAATATTTGTTTTTGCTTAATTTGATCGGATCAAAAATAATATCAATCCACACATAACTTACCGGATTCGTGTGATTGCATAATTCGGATAACGCCTCCTAGAATTGCCAACATCGTCCGAGAATATATAACTTTTCCTATAAACATACTATATTTAGTTGAAAATAATTACAAAAGAAAAAATTGAGGCTTTGGAAATAAAAAAAAAACATTAATGTGCTAAACCTTCAGATATCAATATATGACAATATCTCGTCTAATGAAATGTCTCAACTAGAACTACAAATTTGTAGTTAAATTTTATCGTACCTTGCAAATATAAGGTCTAAATTAATTTAAAAATATGTTTTCAGTTCACATACTTCTCATATGTACACGCTCTATTAGGTCTTCCTTTAAAATATCCAAAGTATATGGCCCTGAAATAAGCGTATTTCATATTTCACATATTACGTCTCTGAAATACAAATTCCAATACCTAATTGTTTTACTGGGATTCATATTTCTTGTTCTCGGCAGTTGATGTACTCGAACATAGGTATGCTAAAGTCTCTGCGACTTCCAATATTTCCTAATTTAATATGGTGGCATACAGCAACACGAGTTTCTCTCTAGGGTAATACATGTATATCATTGTTTGTCAATCCGCAACTCTAAAACTTTATACCTCCTGAGTATTATGAAAAGGAAACATTTTCTTTATGGTATGGCAGTATAGAAAATGCATAAATATATTTTTATTTACGACCGTATATAAAATTGACTTCTAATTTGTAAAATGATTGTTAATAATAAGATTCCAAAGTTATCTAGCAACGTATGGTTAAAATTTCTTTAAGGTCTGTTTGCCAAGGTTGCAATGGATACCTCAATAAAAAAGAGTGCATATTTTAAAGATGATATTTACGAGTATATCAATAATTTTGATATTGTTGCTGATGTATTTGGTCGCAAATAAAATATACTTACAAGTAGATGAGCTAAGTTAGGCTTCTTTTTTTAATTTTAAGAGATAGAGATTGAATATTTATTTATTTTATTTCTTTAACAAAAAGTGTTTACTATAGTGGACTTCTTACGGTAGACATCCTCAACCTCTAATAAAATTGAGTGATTATTTTCTTATAAATTCCCCCTCCCTTCTTTAGAAATCGCTTGGTTACGCCACTGCTCGCTTTTAAGCTCTGACCTGTTCGTGACTAAAGACTAGTTTTATATACTAGTATCGTAAATAACTATTATCCAGTCGACCGAAAAATGGTCCACTTCCGATTTGTTTTGAAACCAAAACATTTATTATTTAAGTACGTTATACTCATTGTTAAGCAACAAGAAATATATTACGAGAATCACAATGATAGCAGATTTGCCTACAAAATGTTTCGTGGATTACTCGAGCGCTAATGATCGGATAGTTGATGCGAAATGTAAAGGAATAGAAAAATAAAACACGAAATAAGTACTGAAATAAAATCGGTGAATTTTATTAACGGTCGTTCTATTACAGACGGGCTGACGATGCCGCAAATATAAGAAAAGCGGTATAGGATGATTAACAAATATAAATATAGGGTATTAAATAAAACGACGCTGGGCATCACGACGATGAAATGATTTGAGTGCGGGTATGTGTCCGGATGGTTTAAAGGTATTGCCGGATTTTACGTCTATGCGGTGCCGACTTTCGGTGATCATGGAGGATGATACTGCCGGAGGAAGTGTCTCCACAAATTGCTGCAAAACTGACGCTGGGTGTTGCGACGGTAGGATACACGAAATTGCGGCTGATGTGTTACTACCGATCGCGAAGAGTGATTTTCAAACTTTTTGGGAGACCGGCGCAATGAGTCGTGACGATGTTGTTTTCGGGATGGTGGATAGCATATAGATGCCGGTCCTGAAGTTTATTTCGCGGATTTTGATGATAATTGCAGTGACTCAGGAATGAGCACACCCTGTCGAATCTCGTACCAGCGCCGAGACGCCAATCTGGTTAAACTCGCGTAGATCCCGCCAAAAACGGTCGCAGTACGCGGTGCGAACGACGATACGATGATGACTCCGAAGAAGAACACTCGAACTTCACCGACATAGGCGCTGTCGAAAACACGTTCTAGCGTCATTACTCCAGTTCAGTAGAACTCGCGCTTAGCCCTAAAAATGTTGTCGCGGTACGTGATGCGGGTGAAGTTACGGTAATGACTCCGAGGAGGGACACACAAACTTGACCGACATAGGCGCTGTCGAAAACTCGTATCTGTGTCACGACGCTAGTTCGGCGGAATTCGCGCTTAGTCTCAAAAATGTTATCACAATACGCGGAGCGGATGAAGTTACGGTGATGGCTCCGAGGAGAAACACGAGAACTTGGTTGTCGTAGACGCTGTCGAAAATTCGTACCAGAGTAACAAAACTCGTTCGGTGGCATTTATACTTGGTCAGGAAAGACGGCTAGATCGTGATACACGGATTCTCACGAGACCTCGAAGAAGCTTACGGTACAGAAACGTCTAATACTGTAAACAGTATTCATTTGGTAAACATGTCCAACAGTTATCAGTAAATAGTAGGCGGATGACACTCAGGGATGTGCGTGTAGTCTACAGCAAGTAATCTACGCTATTCTCTACGTGTAAACAATCATGTAGTCTACGTCTTCATTTTTCATGTAAACAATGTAGACTATGTAGACAATGAAAACACCTGTGTTCACTTAAGTCAGATTAGAAATTTTATCCCTAGAACAAGGGAATTTTAAAAGTTGTTAGAAATTTGTATTTTTATTCTAGGGATTACATGAAAAAAATTAGTTGTGCAGGGCAAAACGTTCAAAATTTGTCAACTGGTTTCTGTTAAAAATAGCGCCAAAGAAAACTCCGTCTGGTGAGATGGCGCGTTGATCGATTTTAAAAATATGACAGTTCGCCCAAGACCAAAGACAGACATTTGTCTAGTAATGTATGAGCACTTGCTTTATTAGTTTTATTATATAAAGACCGATAATGACCCGAGCTCACGAATACGAATACATGCAATAGTTACAAAGGAATAAATTTAGGTTATGTTCAATTTTACAACTTTCAGATGCATGATCTACATTGTATACATTGTCTACGCCGCTAGAATTGTCGACGTATTGTCTACGTGTAGATGTAGACAATTAAAGATTACACGTAGATGCACATCTCTGATGACACTTGCTCATGTGTCGCCCTGTCACGGATGTCTCACCTCGATTGTCTTTCGTGCCGAAGATGTCGGCGAGAATTATCGATTTTTTAAAATGTGTATTTCTATTATTTCTTTTCCAACTTATTATACTTAAATATTATAATCATAAACATTTGAAAAATAAATGATTTATTTTTATTTTTATTTACAATGAAAAGCACCATTTTTTTGGTCACGACCGACTGGGAGTATTTGACCGTTTTTATGATTCAGAAATCGGGACAGAAGTAAAATATTTTATCCGTAGGGAAATAATGTGCATATTATTCCTTTATTATAATTTTTACAGTTAAGCTGTCAATAGTTATTAACATACCAAGTGCGGAAACCTAGTTCACGTAGGAGGTTTGTACAATATTTTTTGTACGAAAAGTGTAAAACTATATAATCATGATCATCATGTGAAAGTACTTCAACAAAAACTGTTTCTGCTGCTATAAAAGTTCATGTGCCGCCAGCTTTACAATCCATTCAAAGAAACGAAGTTGTGTCAGGAGTCTCTCCCTAGATGTGTAATATTATTATTAATTAGCTTAGACTAGATTCCCTGCTTAAAATCACCTGTAAGTACAGATATAAGATTACATATGATATGCTTGTAAAAGAAATGAAACATTGAAACACAAAATGGCAAACATTGGACAGATTTTAAATTTCGATAACATATTCATTTTAAATGATATTCAAGGAGATAAATAAATGATAAAGTTTAAGTGAATCTAATTAGAATGTAGTATTTTTTTCACTATTTGTTAAATATTTGAAGTATGTGTCACTTTCTATAAAAAGGGGGACTTTCATGATCAATATGCAAAATATTTCCTACGTCAGATTCCTATGCTTGGTTCTCATGTATAATTGTTTCTAGTAGGATAAATTATCATTAGTCACCAATTTATTAAATTTGTTATTCAAATTTATACGCAATCATTATAAATATTATTATGTGATAGGTGGCTCAGTGGTACCGAGTCAGTCTGTGGATTTTGAAAACCTAGGTACGATCCCCACAGTCGACATGCAATTTTCACCAAATTAAATCTACCCCTGTGGCTCCCCTACCACTAACATCTTTGGAGGCCGTGATATGACGGCTTTTTACCGCATTTCACTGCTACGGCAGAGTGCCACACCCAGCAATGGGTAAAAGGTGATATATATATATATATATATATATATATATATATATATATATATATATATATATATTTCATTATAAATAAATTTAACATAGGAAAATATTTAACTATTTATGATTAAAACCACAATAATAATGTGATACGAATTTATTTAAATGAGTTCAAGAATACGACTCCAGAACTTATATTATATTACAATTAATTAAATATTATTATAACAAATAATCCGCAATGACCTGAAGTAAGCGTTTTGATAGTTCATATAAATTGTTAAATTTCCTTTTTTATGCCTTAAGTCGTTTGAATTTTCATAAAATGTTTACTGATTTCTTTAAAGGGAGCATCTGGGCCTCCAAGACACCTCATTGTGTGCGCCACTATATGCAAGTATTGATATACGAGTAAGTATTTTTAGTTATGTGACAATAATTTAAATCAGGCTACTTAATTGTTCGGTTTATTTTATAATATAAAGAAAAAAATTGGCGAAATCTTGATATAAACGTCAAAAATCGAAAATCTCAATATTTAAATCTTGTCTTGTTCTTCAATTTCAAAAAGTTTTCACATCTTGCCGAGACGAGAAATCACGAGACGGAACAAGACGGAAATCTAGAATAATTTCATCTTGTGATGACTCCGAAGAAGGATACTTAAACTTGACCGTCATAGGCGCTGTCAAAAACTCATACCAACGTGCCAGATATAAGGTATTTAAAATTCTTTCAATGTGAGTATACCATTTTCTAATAAACGTAACTCGTTTAAACTACAAATTTTTTTAGTGTTACTCATAATAAAGAAACAAATTATTTAATCTAGTCGCATGAAATATATAAATTAAGTGGATAATACTTACTTACTTAATCCCGAGCCTTTTCTACCTTTACAGGTGTAAGGCTGTTGTTGGAGTTGAGTGAAACTTAGTGTGTTGGATTCTTCTTCCAGCATTCTCTCCATGCCTTCCTATCTTTTGTTAAGTTTCTCACATGGTTACATTGTATTTCTCTCTATTCTGCTGCTTCTTTAACTTCCTCGGTTCATGTTTTATTCGGACGACCTCTTTTTTTTTCCTGTTGGTCTCGCTTCGTATATTCTGTTTGGTAATCTATATTCTCCCATTCTATGTACATGCTCTAACCATCTGAGTTGTCCTTCCTGTATCAATTGTTCCACGGGTTTTGTTTTGAGATTTGCCCTGAAAATTTCATATCTTATTAGATCTTTTCTTGTCTTGCCCTCTATCTTTCTTAGGAATCTCATTTCTAAACTTCTTATTCTGCTTCTGGATTTTTCTGTGGATGTCCAGGATTCACTCGCACATGTTAGTATAGGTAATGCTACCTTTTTGACGACTTCTAATTTTACTTCTTTTGGTATTTCTTTGTTTCCTTAAAACGTTGTTTTATTGCGTTAAATAACCTTCCTGTTTTTCCTGTTCTTTCTAGTATTTCATCTTCTAGTTTTACTTTATTGCTTATCATTACTCCTAAAGCTGGATTTATAATGAAGTAATGTAAGAAGTAACGCAAAAAGTATCGGTAACGTAAAAAGTTGAGCATGTACTACAACTAGTAATGATTTATATTGAAGTAAAGCAAGAAGTAAGGTAAAATATGTAACGCAATAGTTGCCCAGCATTCATCTTTCTACCTTGCCTTAACTAAAACTTTCTACCGCTGCCCAATAACAAGTCAGCATTTTGAACGTTGCGCAGAAATCTTTATTATCGATTTATCCATCTGTTTATCTGTCAGATTTCATTTTGTTAGTCGAAATATTTTCTATTAAAAATAAATAATAGACCGAAGTATCATCGAACAGGTAAAAATGTATAAAATACTGTATGATAAGTCATCAAAAGATTTTGGAGACGGTAAAAAGTAAAAGCGGGTGTGGGAAGAAATAGCAATCATCACAAAACCGCAGCTATTACAATACAAATACAATTTAAAAAATCTAAATAAACATAAAACTCAATAAGTAACAAGTATCCTAACAAACGTTATATGATATGACAGAAGAACATAAATTCAAACTTGATGCCGAAGTTAAACGAAAAATACCGAAATAAATGTGATTTTTTTTATACGATTACCTGATTGGCTAGCAATAGTTAAACTACTTTTTAATATAAATCAACTACTTTCGCTTGCTTTACTTTCTACTTTACTGCAACTGCATTACGTTTTGCGTTACTTCATTATAAATACAGCTTAAGTATTTGTATGTATCCACTTGCTCTAGTTGTGTGTTGTTTATTTTAATCTCGTGTTTTTCATCTTTGCCATGGATAATCATGGTTTTTTTTCTCGGTTTATTGTTATATTTTTGTTTTCCATTTCTTCGTTGTATATATTTATGTTATATTGGAGGTCCGCTTCGGTCTCTGCGGCAATAAACATATCGTCAGCATAGCAGAGTTCGCTGATGTTTACTTTCTTCATCTTCCAGTATCCCACGTTATATGGTTTTATTTTCTCTTTACATCTGTTTACTACATCGTCTAGTACTAATGTGAACAGTAGTGGGCTTAGAACGCAGCCTTGTCTAAGGCCTTGTTTTACTTCAAACATATTTGTTGCCTGGTTTTTTATCCTCACGTACTTTTTTGTTTTTTTATAGAGACTATTTATTTGTAGCACTGTTTCTTTATCTACACCTCTATTATCTAAGCTCTTCCAGGCGTCTTCCCTCTTTATTTTATCAAACACCTTCTCTAAATCTACGAAACATGCATATATTGATCTTCCTGAATGTTTGGCTATTTCGCATATCTGTCTTAGTACGAATATGTGATCTTGTACACCTCTGTTAGCCCGAAAGCCACACTGGGTTTCTTCTATTGTATGCTCTATTTTTTTCCATACCCTTGTTTCCAGAATTCAGGCAAACAATTTTCCTGCTACCTCGGTAGTTTTTGCACTCATTGCTGTCACCCGTTTTGAAAAACGGTATTATTATTCCAATTTTACAATCCTCCGGTACTTCTTTTGATTCCATAGCATCTCCCGTAATTTCTCTTATTCTTTAATGACTAAGTTCTTCTGAATATTTTAACATTTATGGTGTTATGTTGTCGTGCCCCGCTTCTTTTCCGATCTTCATTCTTCTCATCGCTTGTGCCAGTTCTTTTTCGCTTACTGTGTTGATTTGTGTTGCGTATTTTGCCACCTGATTCTTTTTCTCGTTGTAATGTGGGTCTTTCTTACTTTCTTCATGTACTGCGTCTGTGTTTGCGTATAATAATTCCTCAAAATATTGCCTCCACCTGGTTAATATGTCTTCTTCACGATATAAAACTTGGTTTTCTTATTTTTAATGTTTGGTAAAGTGTCTTGTTGTTTATTTCTCATTTGCTTCAGGGCTCCATAGAATAGTTTTTGGTTCTCGGTGAATGTTGTTTTTAGTTTGTTTCCAAATTGCGTCCAAGATTCTTTTTTAGCTTCATTTATTAGGTTTTTTTTGTGTTTTTTCTTGCTTCTTTGTATTCTTTATAGGTTTCGATGTTTTTTGTTCCCAAATATTTTTTCCATTTCTTTCTTATGTCTCACTGCCTTTTTTATCTCTTCTGTCCACCACGGTATTTTCTTGATACTTCTATTACCTATTTTTGCTACGCCACATGCCTCTTTTGTTGCGTTTAATATCACGTTCACTTGTCGGTAGCAGATCTCCAGTTATCGTCTGTTAATTGTTCTTCTAATATTATTTATATTTTATGGCTATTTCTTCATTTATTAGAAGGTGGCTTTTTATTTTTTCATGTATTACCACTTTTCCTTGTATTTCTTTATGTCGTTTCACCCTTGTCATTGTCATTTTCACAAGGTAGTGGTCGCTTCCTATTTCTGGTCCTCTGTTAACTATTACGTTTGTTACTAATCTTTCTATGTTTTTGCTAACTATGAAGTAATCTATTATTGACTTTTGTTTTTAACTTAGTTTCTCTCTTGTGTATTTGTGAATGTCCTTGTGATTGAACTTAGAGTTCATTATCACTAGGTAATTTTCCACACTTAGTTGAATTATTTTCCTGCCATTTGAATTTTTTTCTCCATCTTGTCCTAGGTGCCTTTCTTTTCCTTTATTCTCTTTCCTCACTCTTCCGTTTAGGTCGCCCATCAATATTATTTAATTATTCGTATTATCTATTTATTTCTGTAATTCTTCGAAGAATTCTTCTTTTATTTCTTTACTTTCGTCTTCATTTGGTCCATAGACGATCAGTACTGTGTATTGTTCTCCTGTATTTCCTGTTTCTATATCTACTGTTAGGATTCTTTCATTTATTTGTTGTTGTTTGGTCACTCTTGCCATCATTTCTTTTGTCATTATTAAACCTACTCCTGCTGCCGCTCTCTGTGCTGTATCTACTCCTGACCAAATTATTCAGAGATATTGGGACATTTGTTGTGTATTTTTGCCTTTCTTTTTTGTATCTGTAATTTCGATAATATCGAGCTTTGCATTTTTTATTTCTTGGACTAGTTCTTGTTCTTTTCCTGTGATACCTCTTACATTCCATGTTCCCCATATTAATTGCTGTAGTTGTTTTTCCTTATATTTCCTATCTGTTTTGTCTTTTTGTCCTTTGGAGTATTCCTTTAAAATTGCCGTAGTCGTCATCGTGGGTCTGTATTTTTCGATTTTAATCGTTATTTGGATTTTGTTCCCCTTGCACGACCCCTTTTTCATTTTAGTCCCAAATAAATTTTGTTCCATTTATTATAATTTTGTTGTATCCTATTTTAATCATTTTTTCTTTTTCTTTTTCCCTTCTGGCTATCTTACGTATCTCTGCCTGTATTCTTCTTTCGTCTAGTGTAAAATCATTTTCGATAAATATTTTTGTCCCCTTCAGTGCCTTTTTATTAATCATTACGTGTTGTTTCATCTCCCACGACTTCAATTCAACTCTTATTACCTTCTTATCCTTGTTTCTGCTGATATCTGTTATTTTATTTTGTTTAATGTCAAGCTTCAGTTTTTTCTGTAGTATTTCGTCAAGTGCTATACCTTCTGTTTCCTTCTCTCTGTTATCTTGTATGGTTATGTTATTTTTCCTGCTTGCTTTATCTTGTTGCTCGGCCCTTTGTTCTAGATTTTCAATTCGTTCTATCAGTTTCTTCTTTTCTCGTCCCCATTCTTCTTGGTTCTTTTTCATTTCCTGTTTTATGTTTGAGATTTCTTTATAGGTGTTTTTTACCTCTGACAGGATTTCTTTCATCATTTCTTGCATTACCTTTATTTCTTCCATATCCATACTTTCTTCTTTTTTGTTTATGTGTTCTAGGTTTTTTCGATTCTGTTTGGTCTGGGGTTCTTATAACTTTTTTACTACTCCTGAAAGCATTTAAATCTTCCTCAATGCTGCTGTCTGATTTTCTTTCTCTTCTTTTATATTTGCTCATCTGTTTGCTGATAATACTATGTACCGGATCCCGACCTACGCTAATTATCACTATTGAATTTTGAATTTATACTGAGTACCTCTCTGTTGGTTTCGCACGCTGCGTTACGACTTGCACTGCGCGCACCGCTTCACTACCCTCAAGGTCTTTTCTCTACTTTGCTATTTAGACTATATTCTTCTGTTTTTGCACTACATTAACACATTTTCACACACACAATTTTTGATCAATGTTTATCAAAACTGTTTCTTTACTCTGCTGAATATACAAACTTATGAGCATTGCGAAACAAAGACCGTAAACGATTAAATTTGTCGCCGCTTGTAACATACGTCTACTCTCCACGCTTATCCGCACACAACAAGTGGATAATAAATTTAATGTACTAAAACATTGAGCAAAACAAGTTATCTATTTTAAATAAAATGTATTCATAATCAGCTTCTATTAAACATTGTTGCAACCTAAATGTATCGTCCATCTGTTACGTAAATTCAGGATGAGATCAGTATGAAAAGCGAGAAGGCGATAAGAGAGGTTCAGTGGCGGCCAGTGAAAATTTTCAGTAGAGGTGCTGCATATACAAAATGAAAAGATTATGTATTTTTAATTAGTTATTAAATTATAAATAACTAAATTTGCATATTAAAGGAAATTGTTTTATTAATAATATTATTTGAAAATAAAATCCATTCTTCTTTTCTACCTTGATAACATTTATTTTAACGGAATAAAATAAGATCACCAACACACGCCAATAATAAAAATAACGCGCGGAAATATATAATTTCTTCGTAAGAACATTGCGCAAAAAGCAGTGTCTGCTTCAGTTGTTACGTGTAATTATAAATACAATCGAATACTGGCGAATCTATACGAAACTGACCGAATGTAACAAATCCGACATTGTATTTTATCACAGTGCATTGATTTAATATTCTAAAGCATTGATCGAACAATTCCAATTATTAATAGTCAATCAATGCTGAAACATTAGCCTTAACAGGTTGTACTGCATTTATCTAATGATCTAAGCATTATTTTATACAAAAACAAACAAAATTTGATTGTTTCAATTTTTCTTTCAGGATGCTGCAGTGGAGCAGTGCTTATGTGCAACCCGCCACTGGAGAGGTTGCTAGTTTAGATTAGATTTACCGTATTTTGTTCTCTGATAAAACGCCAAATAATTTATTAGCTACAAATTCTGTTTATCAGATAACATGTAATGGTAAAGCTGTTTTATCTCAGTCGAATTGTTGCTATGTACGATAAAAAGTTATTTTTTCCGGATTTTATTACAGAATTGTTTACATTTAAATGTGATATCATTTCAATTAATTTCTTCTGTTTTTCAATAATAAATTACAGTATTTGCTATACAATTTCTGAAAGTCACCGTATTAAATTGTTAGAAAAATTAAAACTTACACAAATTTGCAAATTCAGTGATAGACTAATTTTTTATTGATGACTTTTTATGTATTTTAAACATTTGTTTTAATATGTGACCCTTACTACTATATATATATATATATATATATATATATATATATATATATATATATATATATATATATATATATATATGCTTTGAAACTGGCACAATACCGGGACCAAAACGTCAGCATTTTTAAGTAAATAAATAATTCATAAAAAATGCCTTATTATCCATCCAATACCAAGCCTTGTCCAAATTTTTAATTAAATCTTTTTTAAATTCATATTTGATATTTTCATATTTATAGAAAATAGATAAATAATATTTGCATAAAAAGAAAATAATGAAAACCGTCATTACTCAATATTTACCTTTTTTGTTATATATAAGAAACATAATGGTAACATTTTCATTTGACGATAATTGCATTCCTACTAATTTTTAAACAAATATGTAATTACAAAAGAAAGAAATTAAAAACATAATCCAATAAGACCTAATTTATTGACAATATGTACGTAAAATAAAAGTTATAATTTGTTGCTATTTTGATATTACTAACATTTAACATACTGTTAGTTAACAATGTAACATCGCTTTATACAGCCGAATCTTGAAACAATACTTAATTGTGAATACAATTATCAATTTTTCTAACTTTTTTGTAATATTTAATATTTTTTTGACTATTTTAAGCATGTTTATTTTCATTTAAAACCGGTTCCTCTTATTATGACTAATAGGTGCAATTTTTTATTAGAAAACTAAAAAATAAACAAACATATAACGGAATATTAATTATATGAAAAGTTTGGCACAATAATTTTGAAGATTAAAATAAAATTGTGTTTGAAAATAGAACTCTGTGATAATTATAAGCGTGAATCAAAAAATGATACATTATGTTTCCACATACAAACAATTTAGCTCAGCCTCGTTCTATAGAACAAAATAATAAGAAAGTTTTGTTATACTATTTGTATATATATATATATATATATATATATATATATATATATATATATATATATATATATATATATATATATATATATATATATATATATACAGGACAAGGAATCGCGAAATATAGGAGTTGAACATAGGATAAATGTGCGGAAATTAACTTTCCTGTACATTTTAGAGCAAAAATACAAGATTGAAAAGTTGTGTAGAATTAATTTCTACATTTAATAAGTCTAAATCTTATGTGATTGCTTGTCTGTTGTATATATATATAGGCTGATTCTGCGAAGGCGAACTCCCCCTTAACTTTTTTATTATAAGAAATAGAAAAATTTTCTTCATATGGAAATTTTTTATAGTCAGGTTTACATGATACGACTATCAACTTTTATTTTTCAAATGGGAACCTAGAATTATTTTATTAAAATAAAAACCGCCATTTTTTTCTCTTTTCAACAATGTATTACTTGTTATAAATGTATATGAAAAAATTTGAGATAAATAAGGTAATTGAGAAATCAGAAATTATTTTTATTCAATTATTCTAGGTGGCTATGCAAATATTTGTTTGTTACTTGTTTCACGTGTTTTGTCGTTTATTTTACCTTGTTACATTGTGTTTAATTTCGCATGATTATAAATATATATATATATATATATATATATATATATATATATATATATATATATATATATATATATATATATATATATATATATATATATATATATTAGTATAGTTCCGCCTAGTGTTACTCTGGCACTGCATCCGGGAATATATCTTTTCCCATTAGGTACACAATATATATTTGAAAATTTTAAACGACTAAATAGATAATAATTTTAAATAGTTCAAGAGACTACAAAATTTGTAAAATCTATAAAAATTATGATAATAAGAATAAAGTGTGAAATTTGTCATTTTTATGTTAGGTAGGAACTTTCATCTATGTATAGCAGATTGTAGGTGGCCATATGATATATAATAATAACATTCATAGTAACTAATTTTTCTTTAATTTGTGTGAATTACACTACACACTGAATAAAAATTTCAATGGAGTTATTATGACATTTTATAAATTGCGCTCTTTCTTACCCACAAGTTTAGTATCAAATGTAACATTATAATAACTGATATTTATTATATCCACACTAACTTTGTAGGAGACGCTAATCCGAAGATATTAATAACTCTGGATATGCGATTTTATAGTGTCAAGATTACTGATAAATCTTTCTATACAGAATGTGTCTAAAACATACAGCACACGTTTACATTTCGCAAGTCATAATTCAATATTTTTAAAATCCTATGACATGTGTATGTGACATTAGACAGGTAATATAATGAAACCACTAAATACAAGTTCTAATGCTTCTAATTGCCGATGTCAACATAATATCTAATATAAATAATATTTTTGTTTACATTATTTTACAAGATAGACAGTATATGTTATATATATATATATATATATATATATATATATATATATATATATATATATATATAATTTGGTTATAAAAATTATAATCAACTTAATTTGTCAAACTGAAATTTCATATAAATCACGTAAATTTAAAATATATGCTTGATAAAATATCACTTTATTTTACTATGGGTCATATCCTATCAACTGGGATTAATTTCGGTCCAATGCTCATTATTACACAAAAGTTAAGAGCGGGATGAACTATCAACATTACTACACAAAAGCGAAATATATTGCATTGCATTATGAAAAATATTTCTTAAAATAAAATATTAATTTGGCAAATAAAAGATTAAATATTTACTTATATAATTTAATTGCATTTATATGGTTACTCACTATAGAAACTGAATATTTGGAGTCTTTTAACCATTATTTAATGAGAAATGGTAACTAATTCGGATGTAAAATTTAAAACTTTAACTTTTATTTTCAAATATTCTTCTCCAATATTAATTCAGAGGCAACAGCTGCGAAAAGGCTGATCATGTTATTTATATATGTATGTTACACTGTACAACAGGAACTTAATCCCAATTACATTACAGGATGCGGGCTCACCGAGCCGCAATATGGTAGTTCATATATTTTTAGCCTATGTGGGATTCGAATTCAGGATCTGAGGATTTGAAAGCCTTAACGTTTACTACATCACCGTACTACCGTTATGCGCTTAAGATGCACTTTACGAATAACACCCTGTACATATAATATCTTATTTCTGTACAGTTCGACAACATCGTGTAATATTTAGGACTGCATATTCTGTTAGAATTTCCAGACAAACAAGGACTCGAAAGTTTATTTTCTAGTGAAATATTATTATGTTGTTTTAAGTGTTTCACGGGGATGTATATCTCATTCGTAGCCGTTCTCATCCATCCTTTTTCGATAACTTGTGTTTATTTCTTTTTATTAAGGTGTTATTTTAAGGACATTATCCTCAAGTATTCACTACAAAATAATAAATTAGATATAAACTTTAAATCAACAAATTCAGTCTCTCTCAAGAATCAGATAAAATATAGATAAAACAAGCTAAATAGAACACATTCAATTTAAACTGTACTTTCCCACTTCTAACATAAAAACAGAAATAAAAATAATCAATAACCAAGAGCATTTTTAAGATTTCACAAGAAAGAAGACCAAATTCTCCAGTGACTACACGTCTTTTCTGATCCGAGTACATTACTCGGTTCATCTTGTGCAACACTTTGAGAGCAATTTAACAGATGGCGACAGCCGTGTAGAGTGATCAGGGGCAGTCATGGCCGTGACCGGCCTGATAAATGATCACACGTCATTAGCTCATGTGCGTTGCTAGCTTCGTCTTTACTAAACGGCACCGCAAAAAAACATACGTGATAACGAAAAAATCAACAAAAAATGCTTTAAAATGTTTTTATTAATTTTGTTTTTACTAACTAAGGGTTGATAACAGTATTAAGCTTTCAGTTTTACTTATGTTTCATATATGTTTCCGGATAAATAATAACAAAATATTACCACAATAATTTCATTTTGCAATCATTTCGTTATTCAATTTTATTCATATTATTTTAATCTGTATACACTGTATGTTAAATAACATGGCATTTGCATTATTGTATTTGTGATACAAAATATTATGTAACTTATTTTGTTATAATGTTTATGTTAATTACACTTTCAATCACGAAATATACAAAGTGAAAAACTGACTAATAATGATATATTTTAATATTTAATTATTATTAACTTTAAAGTTATCATCATCACTGTACTTTCAGTCATGTCATATGCCAAAAAAATCAGTTCATGGTATGATATCCTTTAAATCAGTAAATCAGAACTGTGTCGCTGTAGACAAAACCCGATGTCAATGCCTATCATAGATAGGAGTCTTTGGGATCGATGCTACGTTAGACACTATGACAGAAGAATCCGGTTGATGCCATACGTCGAACACAGGTAACGTGGTGTAGCGGTTAGCATCTCTGCTCGGCAAACGGAGGGTCCCTGGTTCGAATCCAGGCGTCATTCGAATTTTTCTGTCATAAATTTAACTTTAATGTTAGTATTTACTTTAAAAAATTCTAATTAGAATATGTGTATCTAATTTCGAACTTATCAAGTATAAAATTAAATTAATAAAACACGGTTTTTAAATTCTTCCTACTGCAGATTGTAACGAAACAAAATATACATTCAGATACACATTAATAATAATGTTAGTGTTTGTTTTTGTTAAATGTATTTATGAACCAGCGTTGTTTATTTATGAAGGAAAATAGTAATTGATCTGCTAACGCGAGAGTATCATATCCAGTAATGGATAAGGGCCGCGATGCTAAATTTATTTACTTATTTGATATTTTTCACAACAATTACAAAAATTCTTTCACATATAATGATTTATGTATGTACCTAATACCGATAGTAAAAGTTTATTTGCCGAGTCAAATAATTACTTAAAGGCAGTAATAACATTTCACGTACGAGGTGCATACATTATTTTTTATACAATTGAATTACAATATTTTAAGAAATATAGTTTTTTTTTCTACTAGTCTAGTAACAATTATTTTTTGAGTCATGAATTTCTAAAATAGAATTCGAGTTATATCGTATTCAGTAACGGTGGCACGGAAATAAAGAATCTAAAAAAACACGTATCTCGAGACGTTAATCGCATCAAGGTGTCGGAGAAACGTAACAGCAAAACTTCAAAAGACGTGTGCATCGCCCGAAAAAACCCCGTGCGGAACAAGATGAGGCTTATGAGGCGATATATGAGTTGTTATATGGTCCTGGGATAGATGACTAATAAACAGTAAGCTGATATTTCCATTAAAACAATTTTATCCCATGAATTATAGTACTCAAAACTTTAAACGCGTTTGTCTCGAAACTGCATTTTTCAAACCGGCTACAGTTGCTGTTAAAAAAACTATTTGTCCGATCGGCCTGAAATTTTAACTGTATATTCTTGAAAGTATTCCTCCCACGGTAATTTTTACATAAAAGCTAAAAATTGACTGTTTGGCGCGATTTTTTTTATTTTAAAAAACATGTTTTGCGTATCTATTTTTTGTTGGTTCGCCTCTAGTTTAACGTGTGTTTTTTTATATCTTCACCAGAGACAATTGTAGCCGAATGTGCGTTTCAAAAAAGGACCCAGATAAAACAAAAAAAAATTCTCATATAGCCGAAGACGTATACTTTTATATGTATAAATTTGTTTACATGTACAATAAATTGATTCGTTAGGAGACAATAAATAAAAAGTACTTGTTTTAATTTTTTACGAGAAACACCTCTTAATAATGGATTATTATTCTAAAGTGTTAATAATGCAAAAGGTTAAAGAAAGTTGTGCCGCAATTTATTGTATTATGTATTTCGTTTTTTGTTTTGTGCCTCTTCTTTAAAGTCTGTATTAGAACAATTATTCTGAATCACATACACTAAATACTGCTCATATTACAAAAATTTCAAAACCAAGGCAAATAATAAAAATAATGTAATAAAAAAGATGCTTTCAGCATGTGTTGTATACATAATTTTTTACATATTGATATGATTGATACATGCATACATAACATCACCTTATATTCCATGTAACAGGGCATTTCAACTTCTGGCTTCAACATTTTTCCATCTTTGTTTTTCAGATGGTTAGTGTTTTGGCTACTTCTTTTCCCTGATAGTTGCCTTGTAAAATCATACAATGTGTTTAGATCATTTTCTTTTGCTGCCTTTTCTGCCTTCTTTAGTATATTCTCTGTATATGTTCTTTTGTATATATATAATTAGATTTTATTATTTCTATATCAATTATACGAGTATAAGAAATGAAAAAATTTAAAATCATTGCTATCAGAAATTTTCCAGATATTTGTCCATTTTTAGCTTATAGATGATTCTGTTATCCATCCAAAAGTTGTGCCATTTAAAGAAAAGATTAGCAATACATTTTTAATAAATATTATTTACAGAATATAGTGTACAAGACATTAGATATTAATTAAATCTATATGAAACGCTAAATAATTGTCATTATAATTTTGATATCTGAATTATAATATCATAATTTTCGTAATTTGTTATCTCTATATAATTTACTTCTTTGAAACTATTCATACAGCAATTGAACGTTAGAATCTTGATTTGGGACACGTTATTAATCTCGAGCTCCATAGTAATGTCGATGAAAATCGGAGCACCTCCAGTTGTAGCTCCGCACACACGAAGTCACAGACACATCGTAGCTTATCTCCTCTTACAGTTCACAGCTTTCCAGATTAGCTTTCTATAGATAGTCTCAAAGAATCTCAGCGGCGGGGATGAAAATATATTTAAAGGGGCATGATGCTCAAATAGTAGTATTTTATGTTATTCACTAATATTTGATGACTTATTATTTTTATAATTAAATATAGATATAGTAAGTAATAGCGTAAGATCAAAAGGATAAAAAGTAATATGTAAAAGAGTAGAGTAGTATAGATCGAGTAGTTGAATTGTTAGTTGAATCAGATATAACTCCATAATATAAAGTTATGATTATGTAAATAAGAATTATATCCATAAATCACACAAATATGTAGGGAAAAAAGTAATATTGATACATATATATATATATATATATATATATATATATATATATATATATATATATATATATATATATAATCTTTTTACGTCTCTTGGTACCCTTACGGGTGTCGAGACGAATTCATTCGCTATATTTATTTTATTCTATTTATCAGCTCTTTCCAATCTTTTCTATTCTTCGCAAGTTTATTTCCTTCTTGCCAGCTACTGTTGTTCCTGTTTAGTATTTCTTCAATGTTCTTCTCCCAGGTCTTCTGTGGTCTTCCTCTCCTATGTTTCTTTACTGTTCGTGCATTCCACACTGCTTTCGCTTGTCTGTCCTCCGGCATTCTTATTATATGACCAAACCATGCTAGTTGCTCCTCTCTATGGTGTTTTGAATGCTTTCTGTTTGTAGTCTTTTTCTAACTTCCTTATTTCTTATTCTGTCCATTCTTGTGACTTCTTCTGTTTTTCTTAGATATTTTATTTCAGCCGCCTGTAATTTACTTTTCATTCTTTGGTTCGTTATCCAAGTTTCACTCCCATATATTAATGTTGGCCTGTAAATTGTCTTGTAGAGTATCATTTTCGTTTTCTTTGTTATTTGTTTGTTTTTCAGGATTATCTTGTTTAAAGCGTGGTAGCTTTTGTTTGCTGCCATTATTCTATTGTTTATTTCGTTCTCCATGCTTCCTGTACTGTTCAGGGTTGCTCCTAGATACGTGAACGCTTTTACCTGTTCTATTTCTCTTCCATTTATTTTTATGTCTGTTGTTATGTCCTCTCTCGTTATCACCATGAATTTTGTTTTTTCTGTGTTGATTATCATGTTGTGTGGGTTTAAGTCCTCGTTCCATATGTCTAAGTTATATTGTAAATCTTCTTCGCTTTTTGCCATTATTGCAAGATCATCCGCGAATGCACATTCTGCTATCAAGACTCTTTTTAAATTGTGGTATCCTATCTGTACTTTCTTTGTTTTGTTTTTTACCCTCTTCATGATGTTGTCTAGAAATATAACAAATAGTAGTGGGCTTAAAGCTCCTCCCTGTCTTAATTCTTGTGTCGTCGCGAATTCTTCCGATCTTTCATTTCCTGCCCTTATATAATTGGATGTTCTTCTGTATATTCCTTTTATTGCTTTCAGCAGTTGTTTACTAACTTTTCTTTCTCCTAGTATTTCCCACATCTTCTCCCGCGGTACTCTATCGAACGCTTTTTGTAAGTCTATAAATGTTATATATAATTTGCCATCTTGTCTTAAGGTTTCTTCGGTCATTTTTTTATTGTAAAAATGTGGTCTTGCGTTGAGTACCCTTTCCTGAATCCGCTCTGAGCTTTCTCCAGTGTTGCTTCCATTGTTTGTCTCAGTTTACTTTCTATTATTGCCTCGTAGACTTTGGCCGTTGTACATAATAGCGATATACCTCGGTAGTTATTGCAGTCTCTATTGTTTCCTTTTTTGTATATGGGAAAAATCACTTCTTTCTCCCAGTCCTTTGGTATTTTTCCTAACTTCCATATACTATTTAACATTTCCAGCATGATTTGGTGTCCTTCCTCTCCCATATATTTTAATTGTTCTACTTTTATTTTGTCGTGTCCTGGCGCTTTCCCGTTTCTCAGCTTCCTCAGTACTGTTTTCAGTTCTTCCTCCGTAATATTTTCTATCTCTTCATCTAATTCTGTATTTAATATATTGGGTTCTTTTTCGTTGTCTTTCTCTGCGTTTTCCTTGGTCACTTGATTTTCTTCTAGTAGTTCTTCGAAATGGTTTTTCCACCTTTCCATTATTTCGATTTCTTCTTTTAGTATCTTTCCTTGTTTGTCCTGTAGTTGTTTCAGTGCTGCTTGTTTTTCTTTTTTACAGTTTTTTAGCATTCTATAAAATAGCTTTTGGTTTTCCTTGAAGTTTCCCTCTAGTTTTTTTCCGAACTCCTCCCATGACTCCTCTTTTGATTTTTTTATCACTTCTTTCGCTGCTTTCCTTTGTGTTCTGTATTCTTTATAATCCTGTAGCTTCTTTGTTGTTAGGTACTTCTTCCATTTTAGTTTTTTCTTTTTGACTTGTTCTTTAACTTCTTCGTTCCACCAGTGAGACTGTTTCCTGCTACTTATATTTTTGTTTGTGCCGCATGCACAAATCGTCGCCTCTGTTACTATATGTTTGAAAGTACTCCACATTTCCTCTACGTTATTCATGTTTGGTTTAGGAGTGCTTTTTATCATTCTTTTTATTTCTTCTTGATATTTTTCTCTTATCTGTTTATCTTTTAGTTTGTCGACTTTGTATGTTTCAATTTTTCTCTCTTTTTTGATGTTGTTCTTTTTTTGTTTAATCTCATTTCCTTTTACTCTTATTTTCGCTATCACCAGGTAATGATCGCTTCCAATTTCGCTGCCTCTTTTAACTCGTACATCCTTTATATTCTTACCTGGTGAGCTACTAGATAGAAAGTAGTCAATTATGGATTTTTCATTCCTGCTTCTCTCTTCTCTTGTGAATTTATGTATTTCCTTGTGTTCAAACATTGTGTTTAGTATTTTTAGCCCGTTTATAATACAAAAGTCTATGAGCCTGTTTCCATTGTTGTTTTTAGGCGATTCTCCGTGAGGCCCTATTATATTTTCTAATCCCTTGTTCTTATTTCCCACTCTTGCATTAAAATCCCCCATTATGTATACTGGTTCCTCTAATTTTTCATACTCTATCTGTAGCTTATCCCAGAATTCGTCTTTGGTATCTTTGTTTTCATCCTCGCTTGTACCATATGCTATTAGTATATTTATTACGAGTTTTTCATTGTATTCAATTTTGATTGTCATTATCCTCTCATTTACACAGTTCCAATCTTTTATTGCTTGTTCAAGACTTTCAGTTACAATACATCCCATTCCTGCTCGTGCTCTATCGTTGTGTTCCACTCCGCTGAATACCAATATGTGCTTGTTATTTAGCTTTATTATACCTTTTCCTTTTTTTTTGTTTCCGTTATGACTAGTAAGTCAAGTCTAGCTTTCTCGAATTCCTCTATTAGCTCTATGTCCTTTCCATTTAGACTTCTTATATTCCATGTCCCCATTTGCAGTGTCCTTTCCGTTTGCTTGTCCGTCTTCGATTTGTCTGTATTCATTATCTTGTTAGTGTTGCTTAACCGTTTTTTGGAGCTTCTGTTCTAGTCTCCCCTTTTTTTAAGGTGACGCCGTTTTCCGATTTGTCCCACGTATAGGTTTCCCCGTTTATTGTTATTTTCTGGTAACTAACTTTTACTCGTTTTCCTTTATTTTTCTCCTCTCTCGCTATGCTCCTTAGTTCTCGTTGGATTCTTCTCTCTTCCCATGTCAAATCGTTATCAATATATATTTTTGTGTCTTTCAGCTTACTTTTTGCCATCATTATTGTTTGTTTTTGGTCCCAACTCGGCATTTCTACTATGGCGAATTCATTCTCTTTCCCTATATTCCTAGTGGTTATTTTATTTATTTCGACCTTAGCTTCTAGTTGTTCATTGAAAAATTTTGTAATAACTTCTTCCGAATTCCGTGTAAACTGCAGTCCTCTTATTACTACGTTATTTTTCTTTTTTTGTCTTTCTTCCTTCTCTGCCCTGCTCTCCAGTGTCTCTATTCTATCTATTAAACTTTTCTTTTCTTTTTCCCATGTTTCCTCTTTCTTCATCATTTCTACTTTTATCTCTCTTATCTCTTGTTTTATTTCGTTCATATTTTCATCCATTTTACTCATTAATCCTTGCATCATCTTTTTTAGCTCGTCCATGTTTTGGCTCCTTTCTCCGTCCTCTTCTGGAGTTACAAATTCGCGACTGGTTCTAGCCTTTTCCTCTTTTTTCTTTTGTTCCGGAGATCGTAGGACTCTTTTGCTTTTATTAAAAATACTAAAGTAATCCTGTTCTTCTAGGTCTCTTTGTCTCTTGTGCATACCCAAACCCTAGATGTTGTTTGTCCGTATATTAATTTTAAAAATTTTAATAGTTCGCCCCCTTAGTGCGCGCCTGTCTACAAGACACTTATCCCGCACGTAACCGGTCAGCTGGTGCGCGTCGCCGTTGCGCGCTCAGCGAATGTTTGCCAGCTGTCAATTAGTCCGATTCGGCCTTACAATGTTTTGACTTCTTAATCTAGTTAATGTTAGCGCTCTTTGACACTACACTTAGTTCAAACGAAACTCTGCACTTAGCACTTTCTACTACACTGATTTTTGTGCTTGTTCTCACAATAATTCCCAAGTAAATTGAGTTGATTAGTGGTGTTCACAAACACAGGTGTTGACCGCACAGTAGAATATATAATCCTCATCATTGATACATATTGATACTTAATAATGGAATCGAAAACAATTTGTTCTGTCGATACAACACCAAATATCGGAAACAAGTATCGATACTTTGAAATATCGGTATTGAATATTTTCAATCCTTCTATTCTGTAATTGGAACATAATAAATTATTGTTCGAAATAGTGGCAACCTTTATTTTGCTTAATAACTCTCAAGATTATCATCATTTCGATAACATTTATTTTGTTACATTTATTTCACATTTATGCTTTCTGTTCTTATACGAAGCAAGCAATAGAAAAAAATACGTTTTAAATAATTTTTTTTGGGAAACTGCCACTGAGCTGCTATTATAAGATTATATTCTTTTATGAGAAAATATAAGATGTAAAGATAAATTATTCTGCTTACAGAATACTGATATTGTGATAATTTACAAAGTAACCATGAATTAGACAAACTTATCAATAATATATCAAATACAGATAATGATCTAATTACAGAATGGGATGGGATGAAATGTTTTACTATTTAGTAAAGATGGGTTATGTCGGATCTTTTGACAGCCGGATCAGCGAATCTCGTTCGCGAAAAAGATCCTACTCACTGATCTCGATTTTCGAGACCTAAAACACTTTATATATCTTTGTAATTTGCGCCAATGCAGCGGTTCAGTCGTTCAGCGGAACCATTGAACCGCTCGACGCTCGAATAAATAACGATAGATTGCTCCGTCGTAGGTTAAGTATTACATTCGTTAATTAATATTTTATTTGCTATTGCAATTAAAGATATGTATAATGAGTTTCTGAAAAAGTAGCTTAATATGGAAACACTGATTTAGGTGACAATAAACTATAATTTTATTATTGTCCTCAAATTCTAAGTATTAAAGGCAGGAAACCTTCATAGACATTTTAAAACAAAACATTTTACTGTATACAACTTGCAAAATAGAAAATTTAAAAAATCTGCAAAACTTATTTGATTTATTTGACAAAGGTACCTATAGTTAAAAGTTTTCAATCTATGATAATTTTTAACAATGCTAATCACTATGAGGTATTCTTAATCAAATCGGATTCGTTCGTATATTGTCGGAAATTTATCGAGTTCTCCTGCGTACACTAATTTCTAGCATCTAGCAATCGAAACAGAGTGGCGCACAGGTCTGCATCAGTAACTGAACCGCAACCTATATCTTTTTCATTGCAATTCGGTTCACTTCGTTCACGGTACTGAACCGACTCAATTGAACTGATCTGTCAAGAACTACTCATCTTTACTAATTAAAATAACTGCAAAAAAAACAAATTCATTTATATAAAGAAAAATTGTTAAGGATTTGAAAATGACAATGTGAATTACCAATATTCTTAACTGAGAAAAGGTGTGGAATTATCTAAACATAGGTATCAAGTACTAAAATATGTATCGAAAAGAAGGTATTGAGACTTTATTGATATCAATTATCACAATATCGTGTAAGTCTCCTTAATTACGTGTCGTCCGAATCCTTCGCTTAGGCTAGATAATTATTTTTTATCAAACTGCATGAAGAAAATTTTTGACTCAATGACAGTAGGCAAGTAAATAAAAAAGAAATAATATCCAAGACAACGATATACAACGATATACAACAAAAGAGGCGTCCCTTTCAAAGTTTGGAAAAATATATCATAGTCCTTGTAAAATAATGAATTAGCCATGCTATTTTTAACAATGCAATAATAAATTAATTATATTATTGTGTTTTTTAAGAAATATTGAAAATGCATGTGACAGAAACAGAATAGATTTACATATGTCTCGTACAATAAACGAAACTGATGATGTAATTGTCAGGTCGAATTATCTGTATTCTTTTCGAATAAGTTCATCTCAGTAAAAGGTACTATAAAATAAATGTTAAATTTGATGAATATTTGAATACTTTCTTGAAACAGTTAGCTTTAACTTTATAAACAGAGGCGTCATTGTCAACTAAAGGCAGGGATCTTTCACACTGTGTGATCAATCATTGAAGATGCGGTCGGATAAGTGTCAATGACGTTTTATTCTGCATAATGGTTCTTTTAAAGATTATCGTAACTTTAACACTATTTGAAAATATAAACGTAAATGCTTTTGTGACAATATTATTTAAAGTGAAATGATATAAAATAACCAATAGAAAAATTCTAACATCTTTATGACGAATGAAACCGCACTTCACGTGCAAAAATATAACACTTACGTGTAATATATTTGTTTATTTTTATTCTAAGACAAAGATTCATAAATAAAAATGTATGTCTTCATAACGTTGATTTAGCACATTTTTATATCATTATATGTACGAGTAGAGGTTGGCAACATTGTATTTGTTAAGGAAGACGTAAAATTAAAGCCCCAGTGATTTTTTAATTTATTAGTGTTAATAGTGAATATTTAATAGGTGCGTACAAATCAATCTATCTCTAAAATACGCTGCTCCAAAGTAATAAAAAAGAACAAGTAATTTTAAACGTAAAATCATTGTAAATCTCAATAATATTATACCGCAAGGTCACAGTCTACGCTAAGTAACTAGCATTCAAAGAAGACTTACCTACACAAACACGTACACTGAGTCTAATAAACAGTGTTACCAAACGTAGTAAAAATAAAAATAAAACAAATGGCTTCAATTGACGATATTAAAAAACTACTTGAACCAATGAATAAGAATATAGAAAATATACAAGAATCACTTAATACACTGAACAACACAATATTTAATTTAAAACAAGAAAATAAAAACAAATATGAAAATCTCGAGAAACAACTTAGAATAAAAGATAAACAAATAAATCAATTAGAACTTAAAATCCGTGAGAAAAATATCATACTTTTTGGAATAGAAGAGCTACCTAGGGAGAACTTGGAAGAAACAATACTGCGAACCATACACACTAAGATGAATTTACCCAATATATCTGAAACTAATTTGGAAGGAGCGAGAAGAATCGGAAAAAGTGAAAGAAACAAAATCAGACCAATCATTGTGGAACTAAACTCGAAAAGAATTAAAAAAGAAATAATGAAAAATGCCAAATCACTTCAAGCTCACAAAATATACATAGAGGACGATTACCCTCTAACAATAATACAAGACAGGAAGATCTTAAAGCAACATTTACTCAAAGCTAGAAAGGAAGGTCTAAAAGCCTCTCTTTACCAGAACTTACTCTACATAAACGGTACAAAATACACACTCGAACAACTAACGGAAAAACTCTCTGATAAATCAGAGACAGAAAACGATCCACCGACACTACAGGATACTAGTATCGAAAATATAACAACCCAAAATCCAGGAGAGAAAAACAACCAACAAGGATGCTCCCGAAGTACTGAAACCAGATCCCGTACACCAGTCCAAGGACCATTAGATCGTCATATAAAAACAAGACTACGTACCAACTCTACATCAAAAAACTCAAAAAACTCGGAGATCAAAAAACAAAAGACATAACTACAAACAACAAAATATGTAATGAACACAAAAACACAAATACAAATTATACACTTAAAATTATTTTCTGGAATATTTCCGGCTTTAACAACTTATTGTCTTTAGATAACGACACTGTAAACATTTTATTAACTGGTAATGTCCTGTGTTTTGTTGAAACTTGGCTTCACCAACCACTCGAATCCCTCCCTCCTTTTTTAAATGAATACATTTGTATATCCCAAGTCCAAGCAACCAAAGAGAAGGATCGAGGCAGAGCTAGTGGAGGCATCATCACTCTTGTAAGAAAAAACTCCTATATCGAATCAAATTTAATTGATTACTCAAACTACTGGATCTTTAATAGTATTAAAATCAATAAATTTAAATGCGTTATTGGAAATATTTATCTTAAACCAAACTTACACGATGAAGAATGTATTAAAATACTCTCCGCAACAACGGAAGAAATAATAAATAACTACGACAATTACTGTTTTTTAACTCTTGGAGATTTCAATGCAAAAATTGGAAATCTAAATCAACTAGAGGAAGACATGATACCAAACCCTAATGTGTTAGAAGGAAGAACTTCCACTCTAACCGCAACCAACCGCAGAGGCCACCTTTTAGTTGAGGCAATGGAGTATCTTGGAATGACAGTCTTAAATGGTCGCTGTCAAGGGGATATACCAGGTAAGCCAACTTACATAAGTTCAAATGGACACAGTATAATCGATCTGTTATGGGCTAATGTCAATCTTCTTGATGTCACTCAGAGCATCGATATCATACCTACTCTTTCAAGTTCAAACCACTCTATTTGCACGATTAGCATTCAATCAGATTTAAACTCTAATATGAGAATAACGCCTGAAAATACTTGCAACGTCATTGCTAATAAAGACAGTACTTTTGAAAAATTTGTCCCAACTCCAGACAAACTTACCCTTTTCTCACAGCACATGAGTGTATCTGACCTAATATACTTTAATAGTAATTACACAAACGAACTTCAAAATAACCTTACAATAGCAATTAATAATTCCGCTGTTAGTTCTACTATACTAACCGTGCTCACAAAAAAGAACGCAAACTGTAGTTCATGTCGAAAACCATGGTTTGACAAAAAATGTCATGAGCAAAAAACATTAGCAAATAAACACTTACGACATTACCGTAAAGAACGCTCAGAGGAAACATTATCGCGATACATCTCAAGCAAGAAGCAATATCGAAACACAATTAACACGTGCAGAAAAAATTACTTTAGTGAAATACATAACAAACTATCAGACGCTAAAAACAACTCCGAATTCTGGGCCACTATAAACAAATTAAGACCTAGAAACGAACCTTTTAACGAAATAATAACGTTAAACCAATGGGAAGAATTTTATAATGATATCTATCCTCCAAAACATGCAGAAACTCTAAATCTGCAAGACTGTATGCACCCATTTCTAGATAAAAATATCACTCTCGACGAACTTCAAACAAGTATCCAGTTAGTAAAAAATAACAAAACCGCCGGCAGTGATAACATCCCAAATGAGCTATTGAAAAATCTACCCTCGAACTGGGAGCATTATATGCTCAACATGTTTAATAAAATCATGGAAACAGAAACGGTGCCAAATCAATGGCACGAAATACAACTAAAAATGCTACACAAAAAAGGAGATACAGCTAACCCCCTGCAATATAGAGGAATCTCTCTTATTAATACCACCTGCAAACTATTTACTCGCATAATTTATAACAGAATACAAAGTTGGGCCGAAGAAAACAATATCATAAAAGAAAACCAAATGGGCTTCCGAGCCGGAAGAGGCACTACCGACAGTATCTTTACCCTTACATCAGCTGTACATTTGCAACTCCGTCTAAGTAAATCCTATGTGTACGCAGCATTTATAGACTTTACGCGTGCCTTCGACTCCGTAAATCATAGCCTACTATGGAAAAAACTCTTTGACATAGGAATCAGTGCAAAGCTTATAAGAATTATAAAAAATTTGTATGATAATGCTAAAGTCTGTGTCAAGAATAACCAACATAATATCTCCCAATATATAGAAGTAACGGAAGGCGTTCTTCAAGGCGATGTCCTTAGCCCTTTGTTATTTATACTAATGATAAATGACTTAGAAGATTGGTTACGTGAATCAAATCTCCGAGGTATCAACATAAATGACCAATCTGACTTGATTTTACTGGCCTATGCAGACGACATAGTTCTATTGGGAACCTCACCCATAGACATAAACCTAAAGCTAAAAGCACTAGAAAAATATTGCAAGGAAAACTTATTATGTATCAACACCCAAAAAACAAAAATTCTCACATTCCATCGTGGCCGTCCAAAAACAAACGTACCTTCCTTTATGTACAAAAACGAGGAGATAGAAAAGGTCACTAAATTCTGCTACCTTGGAGTAATGCTGTCTTCTTCCGGAAAATTCGGGGAAGCAGCAAAATATGCTGTCAAGAAAACTGCTATTGCAAGTAACACAGTAAAAGCTATTTTATCAAAAGCCAAATCGAACACATGGCATGAAAAACAAATATTAATTAACACAGTACTAAAAACTACCACCCTGTATGCCTCGGAAATATGGGGTTTACAACAGATAAATATACTAGAAACCACACTAACAAGATTCAATAAAAGTATCCTTTATTGCCAAAGAAACACCCCGAATTATATGATCCGAGCTGAAACTGGCATTGAACACATCCAAATATGCTTAATTAAAAAGGCACTAAGCTGGTTCAAAAAGATACTGGAAATGAACGAAACAAGATATCCTAAAATTATCTACAATAGACTACTTACACTAGATAATAATATACAAAACAAAATTGAATACAACTGGGCATCTCAAATAAAAAATATCTTAATAGCTATAGGAAAAAACCAAATATGGGAAGAGCAGAGGATTACAAACAAGGATATAGAGGAAATAATAAAAATTTATAAAGATCATTTAGTAGCTCAAGACTTGCAACTAGTGTCAACCTGCAAATTCAACGAAATCTACAAATTTATAAAACAAGACTATGAAAGGGAAGAGTATTTGAATTTGAAAACCTCAATAAACAAAACACGAACAATCGCCCAAATTCGTATGTCCAGCAAACGTAATATCAGCGTATCAATCAACCACATTAAATATCAAATATCACCAACAGAAATATGCTCTATCTGCAACTTAGGTGAAGTGGAAAATCTAGACCACGTATTCCTGCACTGCCCTTGCTACAACTCCATAAGGTTTCCCTTCTTGCAAAAATATCTTTCCGAAGCAGACAGTCCCACTTTAACATATAACCTACTTAATAATCTAACTTACAACAAAATTCAGGACATCTACAATTTCGTCACTAATATGTTCAAAATTAGAAGTTTTTGTAGAAATGAATAGACAATTATTATTTGTAACAATCTAATCCTAATTATCATCTTTATATCTTTGACCCGCATAAGTCCAATAATATACACAATTAGAATATGTAACTGAAATTGTATGGAACTTGTAAATGTTGTCAACCCTTTTTGTATGAGAATTTTCTCGAATCAATAAATTTATTATTATTATTATTATTATTATTATTATCATTATATGTACGAGTAGTTAGGTACTAGATATCAGTGGCGTAGCAACAAATTTAAAATGGGAGGAAGGTTATAATTTAAAACAATAATCGCCCAATCTTTTAAAAGATTATAATACAAATTGTGTATAAATTGTCTGCCATGAAAAAACTTGCTAACTTTTTTGATTAAAAAACAGAGATTTAAATAGGCAAAGTAGTAGGTACCATTTTATTTGCCAAATTTATTGGCACAAAATAAAAAAAATTTAAGAACAAATGATCAAATTATAGTCAATATAATATTTGGTTTACCACAAATTGGTTCTTATATAATTTTTAACTTTAAATACGGTTAACATTAACTTTAGCAACATGATAATAATGGACTTTTTTAAACTTCTATTTTAAAATACTACTTATTACAACTTAATTGATTTTCAATTATTATTAATGTTACACCGTTAAATTTGTCAAAAAATGGGGACTAATTTGTTGTTTGTAGTTAGCATTGGTGGATACTAACTTCTCCCATTAAAGTATACCTGAAATATAAATTGTATATTCGAAACGAATAATTTGTTATTTGTTGATACAGCAAAATTATGCGTTTTTAATGGAGGCATGCATGGGGTTGAGTGAAACTCATATTCATTCCTTCCTTGTATAAGCATCTGCTACTATATTTTCAATTAATTAAATGAGTTTATCTTTTCGGATAAGTGCGTACCTCCCTCGATAAAAATTTAGTAAAAAAAATAATATTCTTGGTAAATTGTTTATATCAAATTGTTGCAATTTTTGTAATTTTGACTTGATAATGACCGCATACCTTAGCCGAATCTTCGTCTGAAAATAAAAAATTTAACCAAATTATCTCAAAAGGTATTTCTTTATTCTTAAAGTCAACTGGCAAGTTATATCAAAAAAGAAAACAACAAACCTGAGATTTGTTAATTTATATTACTATTCTTTATTAATATTTATGACAAATTATAGAAATTTTTAGTGCGTAAATGCGGCTCTGTGACGTTATCTCAGCCGAGTATCGGTTTGTTTCCTAATTTTTATTAGAAATGTGCGTTTCGTGCGTTGGATGGTTGATAAAACAGACTGACTTTTGTATTAATGATTCTTCAAATAATAAATATAAAAATTTGTTGTTTCATAAAATAACCGATAAAAAATCTGTGGTATAAATGAATAAAATAAATATAAATAATTTTATACCCAGTCAACATTCTGTTGTACATAAAGCACCTTTTTTAATTTAAATTTTATATATTTATCACAGAAGAAAATAATATCAAATTCTAAATTGTTGTTAGCAATTTTAAAATCAAGCGGGATTCTATTAATAAATTTAATCGGTAAATTGATAAATAATGATTTGAGTTTAATCTACATATCCCAAGATATGTATTATTTTCACATTGTAACTTTTGTTTCTGTTGAGCAGAAAGAGTCTGCCGGCTCAAGCCATGCTCCACCGTAAGGCAGCGTCGTCTATCAACGACGACATTGTTGGTACAACAAGAAGGCGTCCGCCTTCTTATTTTTAATTCGACTGTTTTTCGTTGTTATTTACATATGACAGATAATTTTTTTTCTCTCTGTACAAGTTATATTGTAAATATACGTTGTGTTATTTGAAGTGTGTTTCACTGTGGTTAACCAACCTCTGCTAACAGGTTATGGGCCCAGGTATTCGCACGAATGCGAGTTAATGAAAAAGCAAAGAAGTCGTATTGAGTGAACATTTTGAGATTGTCACGTTTTCCCATTTATTGGTCACCGGTTTTTTTTCGAAGATGAACGCCAGCGGTACCGTACGTTTTGAGCAACTCAACAAGGATAATTATGACACATGGCGAATTCAGATGCGCGCAATTTTGATCAAGAATGACGCCTGGGGTTATGTCAGCGGTACCCTGCAGAAGCCCGCCCTTATCAAAGATAATGAAGAATCGCAGAAAGCCGTCGACAGATGGATTCAGGGTGATCTGAAAGCTCAGTCCGATATCATCCTGGCGATCAACCCATCGGAACTGAAGCCTGTAAGAGCGTGCGAGACTGCGAGAGAAATCTGGACGAAGCTGGCCAACATTTTTCAGTCGACAGGACCAGTAAGAAGAGCTGCACTATTAAATAGACTAATTTCTCTTAAGATGCAGGACGGTGACGACGCCCGGCGGAGCACGCAAGAGTTCATGGACATCGTCGACAGACTCGGCGAGATGGAGATCGAGGTTCACAAGGACCTGCTAACGGTGTTGCTCCTGAAGAGCCTCCCGGACTCTTTCGAGGCGTTTCGTTGCGCTATTACGGCGCGCGATGATCTTCCAGATCCCGAGACGCTTCGAGTGAAGATATTGGACGAATGCGAATCCCGCAAGGAAGCCGTTCAAGGCGCGTCTTGTCAAAGTGCTTTGCTGGCAGGAAAAACCGTAAGTAAACGAGGAAAAAGTGACAAAGCTGACGGAGGGAAACAGAAGTCCAAAGTCCAGTGTTATAAATGCCAACGGTTCGGGCATATGGCGAGAGATTGTAAGTCCAGGAAGAAGTCTCAAGCCGCGGGTCAATCGGCGAGCCGCGCCGATAACCTGAGTTTGTATGCCGCGCAGAGTCCGAGAGAAGAAGCTCTCCGAACCGACGCGAACTTGCGTCAAGGCAGCTGGTGCATGGACAGTGGTTGCACATCACACATGTGCAACGACGTCGACGCGTTCGCGGATATCGTCTCGGGCGGACGTGGAGATTTAAATCTCGCGAGCAACGCGACTGCAGAGATTGCAGGAAAAGGGGCCGTTCGGTTTAGAGCAAACGTTGATGGGAACGCGAAGACGATTAAGTTCCAGGATACTTTGTATGTGCCGGGTCTTCGGACCAATCTCGTCTCGATTGGTAAAATCGCGGACAAGGGCTTTACCGTAATTTTCGATAAAGAGAAGGCCAAGGTCGTCAATGAAGATGGACAGGTGCAACTCGTAGCTGACCGCACAGATGGACTGTACTACGTTCGAGACGTCCAGGATGACGAATGCAGAGTGGTCACTGGACCACAGGGATCGAGCCTCGCGCCACGGAAGAATTCCTTGAAGGACTGGCACGTTCGTCTTGGCCACTTGAACCTGCAATCGTTGCGTGCAGCGGTAAAGAGCGGAGCAATCCGTGGGCTGTGCGTGGAGGACCTGGACACTGACTTCACCTGCGAGACATGCCTGGAAGGGAAAATGTCACGACTACCTTTTCCAAAGAAGTCGGAGAGGGTGTCGAACGTGGGGGACATTGTTCACTCAGATGTCTGCGGTCCAATAAGAGTCATGTCAAATGGTAAAAATCGATATTTTATCACGTTCATTGACGATTTCTCAGGGTGGTGCGAAGTACGTTTTATGAGTCACAAAGATCAGGCTCTCAAGCAATTCGACGACTTCAGAACTCTCTTTGAGACTCAACAGGGGAAGAAGATAAAAGCTCTACAGACAGACAATGGGCTGGAGTATTTTAACAAGCAATTCGACGATCTTCTTCGTAGCCACGGGACAATGCGACGTCTGACCGTCCCCTACAGCCCGCAGCAAAACGGCGTAGCAGAGAGACGCAACCGGACACTCATGGAGACAGCCAGGTGCCTTCTGATCAAGTCAGGATTGCCGCCGTCTTTCTGGGCGGAGGCAGTGAACGCGGCGAACTACATTAGAAACCGGTGTCCAACGTCCAAACTTCAGGGGAAGACTCCATATGAAATGTGGCACGGGAGTCTCCCGGACGTGAGTATGATACGAGAGTTTGGTAGCGAAGTTTATGTTGTAGACAAGTCTCCGAACAAGAGCAAGCTGGCCCCGCGATCGAAGAAAGGTATTCTCGTGGGCTTCAGCGAAGAGTCCAAGGGCTACAGAGTCTGGATCCCGAGCGAGGGGAAGACTGAGATATCCCGAGACGTGAAGTTTCTGGAGAAGAGGCCAGCCGCCCCCCAAGAAGCACCAGGCGATCATCCACTCGTCCAGGTTGCCAGAGACGGTGCGGTGGAGTTCGACACCGTAGATCTCATCGAGGTTCCCCTACTGGACCGGCCGTGTGCTCAAGTAGAAGAGGATCCAAGGGAGCAAGACGAACTCCGATGCGTTCCAGCCGAAGAGGCGCCGATCGACGCTTCGGCACAGTCGCCGGTGAGACGAGATCCGGGAAGGCCCCGATTACTGCGCACAGGTATGCCGGGCAGACCACGCAAGCAGTACCAAGAGGCTCGTCAGGTCGACGAGGTCCGAGACGAGCAGGCCCTCATCACGGAGATCCCTGTAGCGCGCGCCCTGTCGGGTTCGGAATCGGATGAGTGGATTCGCGCCATGTCCAGCGAGGTCCAATCTATACTCTCGAACGAGACGTGGGAACTCGTTGAGAGACCGGAGAGACGCAGCGTGATCGGCAGTCGATTCGTACTACGCAACAAGTACGGGACAAGTGGCATTCTGGAGAGAAGGAAAGCCAGGATTGTCGCTAAGGGATTCTCGCAGCGTCCCGGAACTGATTTCCAAGACACTTACGCTCTGGTTGCACGACTCAACACTATTAGGTTGGGTTTTGCACTTGCGGCTCGGAATAACATGTACATTCGTCAATTTGACATTGAGACTGCGTACCTGAACGGAATTTTAGAGGAGGAGGTGTACATGGAGCTCCCGGAAATGATGGAGGAGGTTCTTCGCTACATGGACGAAAATAACAAAGCCTATGAAAGGGTAGCGGCGAAAGTGCGGAGTACTTTGGCGAAGCTCGGAGCTGGAGACTACGTTTGTCGTCTGAGGAAGGCATTGTACGGTCTTAAACAAGCGGGCCGCGCCTGGCACAAGCGTCTCGACAAAGAGCTACGCAAACTGGGAGCTACGCCATCCAAGGGGGATCCATGTTTATATCTAATCAATCGAGGAGACAGTCTAATAATAATTATCGTTTACGTTGATGACATTTTAGTCCTGTCGAAAAATCTCGAATTACGTCGGAGCCAAGCTGAAGAAGAGTTTCGCCGTAAAAGACCTGGGGGATCCGAAGCGATGCCTCGGGATTGACATCGTACGAGAACGAGAGAGCATCACGCTGAGTCAAGGGACTTACATCCAAGAGATCCTGCGACGCTTCGGAATGGAGGACGCCAAACCGGTGTCCACACCCCTTGAACCGGGCAACAAGCTGACGAAGACGGAGCCGTGGACGACTTCTGACGGGCCGAGACCGCCTTATCGCGAGCTGGTTGGCGCGCTGCTATACCTCTCGGTTGCGACTCGACCCGACGTGGCTCATGCAGCGAGTTTTCTAAGCCAGTTTAACGAATCTTTTGGGAAGGCCCACTGGACTGCTGCAAAGAGAGTATTGCGGTATCTGAAGGGAACCGTAGAACTCGGAATCACCTATCGTCGAGATGGAGATTTCATCGAAGGTTTCGTGGATGCAGATTGGGCCGGATCAGTCGACGATCGAAGATCGTTCACAGGCTACGCACTCACGATGTCCGGCGGCTGCATCTCGTGGGACTCGAAGAAGCAGAGGACGGTGGCTTTATCGTCGACAGAAGCCGAATATATGGCTCTCAGCGAAGCCGCAAAAGAGGCCATATACATTCAACGTATTCTCAGAGAACTCGGAGAGGAGGTCACCGGCATGAGGCTCTACAACGACAACAACGGTGCCCGAAGTCTAGCCTCGAATCCCGTTTACCATTCGCGCACCAAACATATCGACGTGCGCCACCACTTTATCCGGGAGATCGTGGAGTCGGGAATCATCGAGATAATTTACCTAGCATCGGAGGAGATGCCGGCCGACATCCTGACGAAAGCGTTACCCAGATCCAAGCACGAGGGATGTGTCAAGTTACTCGGGCTGAACGGGACGACCAGAAAAGGGAGCATCGCTTTCGAGGGGAAGTGTTGAGCAGAAAGAGTCTGCCGGCTCAAGCCATGCTCCACCGTAAGGCAGCGTCGTCTATCAACGACGACATTGTTGGTACAACAAGAAGGCGTCCGCCTTCTTATTTTTAATTCGACTGTTTTTCGTTGTTATTTACATATGACAGATAATTATTTTTCTCTCTGTACAAGTTATATTGTAAATATACGTTGTGTTATTTGAAGTGTGTTTCACTGTGGTTAACCAACCTCTGCTAACAGTTTCTTATTGCTACATCCGTCTTCACCGAAATTTTGTAATTTTGCCGTTTTTAAAAAATATATATTTCAGCACTATCAATTTAAAACAATAATGATTGGTAACATAATCACGATTACCATATAAGAATTATCTAGTTTTTATTTATAATACTTGCATTTACATCTATTTCATTATTCGCCTAAAAATGCCTTCTTCACCTTAAGAATTTGAAATAAGCATATTCGTCATATAAAGTTTTTAATAGCAGATCAATAATTTATCGCGGCGGCACTTGTATTTAAGTTAAAGAAAATATAAATTTAAATCATCTCTTTAAAGAGAAAATTTTAGAATTTTCGATTATAAATTTGTTTTGGAAAGGAATATGTTGGCTTTAGGATCCGTGAATAGTTCAATTCATTTCTAGGACGTTTCGATGGTTTACCCATCATCTTCAGCATTTGTTATTCACAAAGTTATTTTTCAAATCTATAGTAATACAAATTTTTTGTTTTGTATATTTACATCACTTTTTTATAAATAATGCCTCACCTAATTAATATCTATTTATTACATTCTCCAATTTAATAAAATTACAACTAATTCAAGAATAGTAAAGCCAACATATTCCTTTCCAAAAATAAATAATAGGATCAACAAGAGTTTAAAAAAATTAAGTCCATATGCTTAATTTCTCCATATAACACCTGACAGTGAATACGAAATATTCTGTGATGAACTAAAATTATAGGTATCATCTTTAACACAAATATATAATAATGGAAACGGACTCAAATATTGATTTATTAAGAAACCCAAGAATAAAAGAAAGTTTTCTTCCCGGATACAAGGTTTAATTTTATACCCTCATATTTTTAAACCAACCAGAATAACAGCTAACAGTGCAACATGTATCGAGAATATTTACATCAATTTAGAATGTTTTGATTATTCCAAAACATTAAATACAGGATTCTGTTTACAAGTATGCAGTTCAATGGGTTGGATACAAAGTCTTTTACTGTTAAAAGATATTTGATGTTCATCAAGATTGTCTTGATAAAACTTTAAAATGAAAATAAGTTATCGAAACATGAAAAACTGTAAAAATTTTGTGTAGTTTTGAGGTCCTAAATCTAAATTTAAATAACAACAAAGACAAAATTAATTGTCATCCAACACTTGGTGAAACAAGGTTTAATAAAAATATAAGGTAAAAAACACTTAGCTATGTTTCACAAAATTCAGCCTCCAAGTCACCTTATGAAAGCATCGTCAGAGGCTTTCCAGCACAGTTCAGTTAGTAACCATAGACGCTATGGTTACTAACTGAACTGTGCTGGCCAGCCTCTGACGATGCCCTCATTAGTTGAGTTGGAGGCTGAATTTTGTGAAACATAGCCAAGTGTTTACCTTATATTTTTTTCTAAATATAAATTTTATCTCTTTATCTTGGGATCGTCTTGTACAAGAAAAGAATAATATAATTAAAAATAAATTCTAATTTTTACTTGATTCCGTACCAAGTAAACTTGTTCTCATTTTCATCAAGATCAAATAAGTACTATACTCACTATGTGTGGCACATTATAACAGCGAATATCAAAATATGACAATAGAGTTCATACTGTACGAACTCCGAAATATACTAACCTCAAAAAGGTTCAATGCAGTATTAGCGCCAATGTTTTGTCAAATTGAGCTATTGAATATATAGTATTTTAAATTAATGATAATCTAACAATTTTGTAATAAATTTATGATAAAAACTTACTCTTAATTGTTATCTACACAAAATTATTAGAAATATATCGTATTTCAATTCGATTGGAAAGTTTCTAAGAGAGAAAGTAAATTATTGATATCTATGAACCACGGGTTGATAGACATTTGCCTCAATTCGACGTTAATATTGAGAAACAAACAGTGTTATTCCGCCCCCATATATGGCATAATTGTAAATCTTCTTTTCAAGATTGTTACTTTGAATATTAACGTTTTATCATTTTCCTGTCAGTAGTACATTGCTGTGGAATATACATTTCAGAGCTATTTGGGTTCGGCCGCCAGCGCTGTCGAATTAACCCAGCTAAGCACATTTGCCAAATACAGCCCAAGCCAAAGAGTTTTATATTATTTAAATTACACAAATTATCTGTTTTATATATTTTCTTCATTTGTACTTAGTTCTTTTAAAAATTCGATTAAGCGGGTGTTAATTTAATTCTGAACACATTGTCCCTATAGTAGTGTGTAATTTGTGCGTTATGGTTGTGGATAGGGCCTACGTTTGTACAGTAGTATTGCGATCGCCAATACCACCGAAATGCCGTACGTCGTTACCAAGCCTTTCTTCTATCCCAATCATTAGACCTGTCGCCTCAGGCCTAATTATTATTGGGGTAACATAGCTACCCGCTGCTTTATGTTTTTCTTTTCGTTATTTACTTGTATATTTTTTAAATCCTTGATTGATTTCTTTACACGGACTTCACATAATTTTTTTTTTGCTTTAATAATTTAATATATCTGTCCATTCTATTTCATTCGTCGGCTAATTTTTCATGCGTACCTTTTTACTTTCTTCCTGGGTTGTATCCCATTTGTTGTCGGTCGAATGTTTTTATTCAACTATTTGATGCTCAGGCCAGCTAGCGCTCATTTTGTTTATTCACTTTTTTTCTTCTTTGAGTCTAGCCGAGGTTCAATCAGTATTACCCGGCTTCGTCCGTAGGAAGCGTTACAAACTACATGGACATGAATTCAATAGATCAAAATGTATTTAAATTTTTAACGGATTTATTTAATTCTATGGTATATAGTTTTTCTTACTTTGAAAGAAAAGGTTATTTAATTGAAAAATAATCTTATATTATTTGTGTAAAAAAAATTGTTAAATATCATTTTAATAACAAATGAATCGCTGAAGACTAAAGATAGAATCTCAACTATAACTAATTCACAACTCACACCTAGACTGATTTGTTTTTGAAAACATTGGCATAGTCAACAAATTATACGTACTAAAATTTGTTAAAAGTTCCTAGAGTTCAACAAAAAATTCTTAAAGTCATTGCTAACTTATAACAATTATTATAATATTGCACTTCTTAATTACAAAGATGTTCTGAGAAAATAAAATAAATTTTGTTAACAGCCGTGCTATTTATAGTTTTATTTGTAGTATAGGCGACACTTTTGATTATAGGAGGTGGGGGTATACTAATTAGGTTGTTGACCTTTGAATAGTGGGGGTTTTTATTTTTAGGTTATTTGTGAATTTTGGAATATCGTTTTCCGTAATTAAGAAAGAATTTAAAAGAAATTGTTTTTGCGAATTGTTTGTCAACAGAGTTAACTTTCTATTTGGGGAAATTTTATGTACGTATGATTTTTGACGATCTGTAATTATGAAAGAATTTGGAAAAATTTGTATTTGTAAGTGATTTGTCATTAGGGCGAGTTTATATTTAAACTGAAAGTTGTTTGTTATTACGGTAAACTTTCGATTTAGTTAATTTATGTAGTATTGATATATGATTGTATTGAAAATAGCGGTTGCGTTGTTATGAATGTCGTTTTCGGTAATTATGAAAGAATTTTTAAAAATTTGTATTTGCAAGTTGATTGTTATCAGCGTGAACTTTATATCTGGGGAAATTTTATGTGTGTATAATTTTTGACGATCCGTAATTATGAAAGAATTTGGAAAAATTTGTAAGTTATTTGTGATTAACACGAACTTATATTTACACTGAAAGTTGTTTGTTATTACGGTGAACTTCTTTCAATTACCATCCATATATCAAGTAGGCTAGTTCAAAGTGCATTAGTGTAAGTCTGTTTTATTGTTTGTATTATTATTATTATTACTTATTATTATTATATATAATATAATTATACATAATATTAATTTTATTATATTTATTTGCAGAACAATGTATTTTGATAAAATAAATAATTTAGGTTTATTGAAAGATTTGAAACCTACATAGAAAATTACAGCCCTAGTACCAGATTAAAAATATGACATAATGAATGCAAAAGCTATAGAAACAAAATTTGGAAGAAAAGTTATAGTAGAATTTAAAGACTATGGTGTATATCTACCAACACGCTTTGACGACATAGCTGATGATGATATAAAATATTTAAACAAATCAAAGGTTCATGTAGCCATGATTTATAAAGGAAAGAAGGATTGTGGTTTAGGCAGAGAAGCTACGTGTATTGTATATGAAAAATTGCAAATGCTTATTTACTACATTTAATAATATTATTATATTAGCTATTATTTATTGAATATTATTTAATTGTATTTCAAGTATTTTGAGTTAAAAATGACGAGTAACGAAGAAATTGTACGTGAAACTTTAAGTGGAGAAGGGTATTTTACGCAAGCTCATAAAAAATCAATTACCAATATTCTTTAAAACCGAGAAAACTTGAACATAAATTTAGTTTGGTATCTATATTGTTGTAAATTATATAAATTTATTTTAAATAAATATTTTATAAAATTATTCTGTTTTTACTTTCACAACACACAGGTTTTGTCAGTCTATTCTTCTATACCGTAGTTTAAATTCTATAGCGAACTCTGCATGAGGTTAGATTATCAACGTCATAGTGTAATTACCGTAAAAATTTCACCCTACAAATCCAGCAAATTACTATAAATGAATACATATGTATTTACTTTACTGTTTAAAAAAAAAATGTTTATAACATAAACGTAAGTATGTTTTATTGTTTATATTATTAATATTATTGTAGAAAATATTAATTTTATTATTTTTATTTACATAACAAATAATTTAGGTTTATTTATGAAAGACTTGAAACCTCTACAAAGAAAATTACTAGATGAAAAATATAACATAGTGGATGCAAATGCTGTAGAAACAAAATTAGGAAGAAATATACTTCGACAGTCAGCACCAGGTTTAAAAACTGTTTATGACGGGGACGCTGTTAACAAAAATTCTGTAACAACAGCAGCATACAGATGAATGAGTACTCCATCGCAACGAGCTTAGCACCGTGGAGAATTTTATAGATTTTTGTAATAATGTGTCAGATATCAACAGTATTAATATTAATAATGTAGAAACAAAATTAGGAAGAAATATACTTCGACAGTCAGCACCAGGTTTAAAAACTGTTTATGACGGGGACGCTGTTAACAAAAATTCTGTAACAACAGCAGCATACAGATGAATGAGTACTCCATCGCAACGAGCTTAGCACCGTGGAGAATTTTATAGATTTTTGTAATAATGTGTCAGATATCAACAGTATTAATATTAATAATGTAGAAACAAAATTAGGAAGAAATATACTTCGACAGTCAGCACCAGGTTTAAAAACTGTTTATGACGGGGACGCTGTTAACAAAAATTCTGTAACAACAGCAGCATACAGATGAATGAGGACTCCATCGCAACGAGCTTAGCACCGTTGAGAATTTTATAGATTTTTGTAATAATGTGTCAGATATCAACAGTATTAATATTAATAATGTAGAAACAAAATTAGGAAGAAATATACTTCGACAGTCAGCACCAGGTTTAAAAACTGTTTATGACGGGGACGCTGTTAACAAAAATTCTGTAACAACAGCAGCATACAGATGAATGAGGAGTCCATCGCAACGAGCTTAGCACCGTGGAGAATTTTATAGATTTTTGTAATAATGTGTCAGATATCAACAGCATTAATATTAATAATATTGATACTGCATTATTGATGTCGAACACTGGCAATGACCTTATGAATGTGAATGACCGTACAACATCTAATACCAGTAATAGATAATTTTTATTATTTATTTTACTTGGATAATCAGGATTATTTCCCAGACGAGAAAATGAAGAAAATGGACTTAGTCAACGATACAGCGTCAGTAATCGATAGATATGATGTACCTCTTATGTTTGACGCTAGGGATAATCAAGACATTTTACTAAATAAAAGTGATTATAAAATAAATGATGCCCAGGACCGTAAATATGTTAGTGTGTGTATTGATCCCAATTTAAAATATGAGATTAGAATTAGATTAGTTAATAACAAAAGTAGATTTATAGCTATAAGTAACATATATAATTTTTGTAAGAAAATAGCATTTTTTTGAAAAGAAACTCAAGTAAATAAAAAAAATTATAAATTTAATAAAGCTGTAATTGTTAAGGTAGTAAATAGTAGTGAAATAAAAATAAAAACTTGTAACATTTGTTTAACATTTTCTTTATGTTATAATTGTATAATGTTAAGTAATGAAGATATGCAAAATATTATTAAAGTGAAAGATATAGTTTTAAGAAAAAAAGAAAAATTAGCGAAAAAGTTTAATAGTATAAATATACTTAATAATTACTTAAATTTAATTTACAAAATTTGGTGTAGATAGTATAAGGAATAATAATAATAATAATAATAGTATGGTTAAAGAGTTCATTTATAATTACTTAATAGAGTACAATGGAGCTGACAGTCGAGTATTTTGGGATTTATATAATAATCATAGTTTTGAGGTAACTAGAGACACAGAAAATGCAAAAATATTTATGTTAGGGACAGACAAATATATTATTTAATAAAACAATCTTTAAATACTATATTCGTTGGAACTGATCTATGCGATGACGGGAGTTAAGCAACGTTGCGCGTGGGCAGTATTTGGATGGGTGACCGTCCCGAGAAACCCGCGTTGCTGTTGACTCAAAGATCTAAAACGCAGGATCAGGGCGTAATGGCGGCATATGACCTTAGCAGTTGGTCCGCCAGAAAGCAAAAAAAAAAAACTATATACTTTTTTATTTCAAATAATAGTGGAACATGTATAAGTTATACATATCAAAATTCAAACAAGAACATGCAGGAATGAGCTGACCCAGCACTCAGAGTTTATAAAACAGAAACCATCATTGTAATCAGTAATCAGTCTGTCTTGTAAGTTATCTGTGTAATATAGCTTGTAATGGGAATAATAAATGTTTTTAAAACTATACTTTTATTTAAAATTGTATAAGTGGCGCAGTCGGATCGGATTTCGGAAACGTGTTTATTGTCGAAATTACTCGACAAAGTAATAAATTCGTTAAAATCCTAGAGTGCCAGCAGCGCTAAAGCCGAGATCATCACAACCCCATTTTCCACCCATGCTACAGACTTCAAGCTACGCTACTGATTCCGGTACACAGAGTCCGCAGAGCGAGAACCCGTATCGTGACCGACGTCGAGGCAGCACATCAAAACCACGTCATCGCAGAATCTCCAGATTAAGATCGCAGTTTTAAACACCGTAGTCTACATAGTTCTACTGTGAATTATATTTTTAATTATATATTAACGACTGTACGAATCACTGTTTACTAAGTAAAATAAATTAACGTAGGTTCGAATCACTGTAATTACTTATATATTAATATTACTATTAAGTATATATTTTAGCCAAACTGGATAATTTGTTAGACATTATAAACGAAATAGAAAATAATATTAATTTCAACGAGTTAGCAATGGCTGAACGTAGAAGTAAAATTAATTTCGCACTCAATTCAGTTCCAACTTATAATGGGGATCCAAATAAGCTGAGTATTTTTATAAATGCAGTTAATCTAGTTCAAAACTTACTTGGCACACTAAATCCACCACTTGATGAATTCGATAAAGCAGTTTCATTTTTAAATATTAAAAGTAAGATAACCGATAAAGCTCTAGATAGCATAAAAGATTTAGAGTTTCAAAATTGGGATGATCTCAAAACGCATTTGACTCAAAATTTTAAAGATAAAACGAACTCGACTACAATAATTAATGAATTACTAAAAATTCAAAATAAAAACCCATATAAACTACTCGAGATTACCAAAGAAAGATTCCTAGCTTTTAAATCAAGATTGAGCGTAGAAGAAGAAGACGCAAATAGAAAAATGGTTATTATTCAATTTACTGAAAAATTAATCATAAACAATTTTATATCCACCGTAGGAGATCCTTACAGAAATAATTTAGCTACGCGAAATCCAAAAAATATAAATGAAATTGAAACTTTACTATCAAACGACTTTCAGTATCTTAACAAGAATCAACCTTCATTTAAACCCGTAATGACTAATCAAGACTCACTAACCAACCCAATAATTATTCACTCAGCAAAATAATAAATTCCAAAGTCACAGACCATCTAACTATGTTGTCGAAGAATTAAATAACACCGAACTCCAACAAACTAACGATACTGAAACACTGAAACTTTTGAAAAATTTTAAAATGTGAAACGTCACTACGAAGAAGAAGAATGTAACGAAATCGATAACAGTTCTTTTTTTAGAGATAAATCCTATAAGTATAGAGGAGAAATTTTGAACATTATATGTAATTCTAAATTACCATTCATAAAAGTACGCGATTATTTAATATTATTCGATTCAGGATCATCAATAAATTTAATCAGTAATAATTATGTTTATAATAATATAGATAAATTTAAAATTTATAACGTAAAATTCACATTCACAACAACTACCGGCGAACATACAGGAAACGAATATATTATTTTAAAAATTGAAAATATAGACATTAAATGTTACCTTCATAACTTCCACACACAGTTTAATGTATTATTAGAAATACCTGTCTTAATAAATTTGCAAATCAGTATTAACTTTGCAAAAAATTAAGTTAAATTTCTAAATAAAGAAATTAAACTTCAATATTTTGATTCTAAAAATAATATTAACCTACAAGATGCTGATAAAATTCAAATTAGAACAGATCATATAGAGGAAAAAATGCACTATTCAAAATTATTAAAGAATATGAATCAATATTTCCTAAACAAAATCAAAACCTATCACTAAAGCCCGGATTTTAGGCCCTTAAAAACCCCTAAATAGGCAGACATATAGGCCGGTAATTATTCTAAAATAGGCTGGATTTTAGGCAGCCTAAATATAAGTAGTCTCTTTAAAAAATATATAAATATAAAAATATAGTAAACTAATTTTTTTTCTAATATTGTTACTCGTATCTACTCTTCATTAGAAACAAAAATAATTTTAAATAAAAATTAACGCAATTTGGAAAATAAAAATAAAATAAAAATTAGGGTTCTCATTTTATTAACTATTACACAAATTCAAATTATGTTGTATACTTTGATTCACAAAATATTACGAGCAATTGCTCCATGGAATTTTCGGAAAGGGACTGTCTTCGGTCTGTCAGAACTTGCTTGTAAGCAGAAAAACTTCGTTCGACATCACAAGATGTGACAGGGACGTTCTTATATTTAGCCATATCGTCTAAGGTTACCTCAACTTCATTGATTAATGGCAATGGCACAATTGAATTGCCACATAAAATTTTATTTATATCTTCAAGGACATGTAAATCTGGATTTTTGTTTAGAACATTTTTCAATTTTTCAAATGCAATTTTTCCGGCATTTCCAGGTATGTTTGACAGAGATTCTTTAACATTATGTAAAATTTCCAAACTTTTTGACAATGGCAATCCTTGAGTCTCTAATTCCTTTATTGCATTTGTAAGTGTTGCGAAATGAGCCTCAATATAAGTTAATTCAAGAAGAATACTTTGATTTTGAAAACATTTCTGCGCTTCTTTAATTGATTGAGCGGATTCAGCATCAAATCCAAGTATAACCTAAAAACGTTAACATTTAAATATATTTGTATTTATCGAGGAAACACACTGTCTTACCATTTTTATCTCATTAAAATGGTCGGCTTAAAAAAAAGCCGCCTGCAGCCAGGTACCCCACCTTGTTAATATTGTGAGGGACTTCACAGGTGTTTCCCGTGTGTTGCTACGCTACGGCTGCCGAGCAACAGAAGAAAACAGAATGTGATTTATTTTTCACTGTCAAAAAGAAGAGAAGAAAATATAATTAATTTAGATATATATAAATGTATGTCCAATTTGTTTAATAAAAATATATTAAAAGAACATAAAATAAACGCCTACCGCTTGACGGCATCCTCCACAATATGGGTTCTGGTGGCAAGACAACATCCGGCAACATATGTTTGTAATGCTGAATTCTTGTGGGAGCTTTTAAAAATAGGTACTTGTTTTGTATATTTAATTAAAGAATTGACATTAGGGAAGTAGTTTCTTACTACTTCACAAACTAAACTAAACCCATGTGCCAAACACGTAATGTGAAGCAGGTTAGGATAAAATACTTTCAATGTTGTAGCACATTTTATCATGTAAGCCGCAGCGTCAGAATACATAATTTTTACCCTCTCATGGAAAATATGGTCAGGCCACAAAATTTCTACAAAAAATGTTATTTAATGATTTGAAAATGAAACATGGAGTAAATATAGATACCTAGAGAGGAATTAATGCAACGGGAAATAGTTGCATGATTGCACTTGGATAAAACTTTACAAGCCAATATATGAGGGACACCTGGTGAATCACCACACAATTTTCCAACAATCACATTACATTGTTTGTTGTTTCGTCTACAGTTAAGTATATGTCATTGTCCGAAATATCATTCCGAATACCCAAAATTTTCTTTAAAAAAAATTTATATTAAAATCATTGGAATTGCATTAAAAAAATAGAATACTAAACCTGTTTGTATACTAGAGGTAAGTAGTTCTTTCTTAAAGTAGATTCCGAGGGAATTTGTTTATTACAATATTCAGCAAAAAATTTTCGAAACACAGGATTCTGAACCTTATTCCAGGGTATCATGTATGACGCCATTAGATTACAAAGATCGTAAAAAAAAGGATTTTGATGCGTTTCTATTTCTTCTGTAATTAATCTTTGTTGTGGAACTGTGGTCAAATTGCTTAACCTTTTCACATGATTTTTGGTTCTTTCATGTTGTTCAATATGTCATTTTTTTGAACAATTTACCTAAAGTAAAATAGGCATACACTTTTATCTATACCTTATTTTATATAAAAATACTAGAAAAAATCTAACTATAAAATAAATTCTAACCTTTTGGTTGCCATATTGGCAAAATAAAACATCGCCGTCGGTTGTAAACCCGGGCCTGTCGCATATCCACGTCTTCATCTTTTGACTAAAGGCGTTTTTTCTTTCGGCATTATAAATTTACACACAAAAACATGATTAAAGACAATGTAGATACTTTAAATATTATAGGTTAGGTTGAAACACTTTGCCAATTGCCGAATCAGTCGTCGCAATAGATAGATGATAGATAACGCTGATAGGTTAGGATGGAACACTTTGTCGAGTGCTTAATTAGTCAACGAAATAGATGATGGCGCTGATAAAACTTGTCTGTTCAACAAAAGTTGAAATAGGCAAAATAGGCAAAATAGGCTGTATAAGGTAAAATAGGCACAAAAACCAAAATATAGGTAAAATAGGCTCTAAGGCACGAAAAAAAACCTTCCATTACACATAAACATATTACCTATGTATAGAAAAACAAAATTGCATGAATTATATTAAAATTTGATTTTAGGCAATTGCCTAAAATTCCGGGCTTTACCTATCACATACGAGTGTCATAAAACATAAAATCAAAACAACCGATGAAATTCCAATCTACACAAAATCTTACCGTCACCCAGAATGCTATAAAGAAGAAATTAACAATCAGATAGATAAACTTTTAAAAGAAAAAATAATCCAAGAATCCCATTCCCCTGGTCCTCTCCTATCTGGATGGTTCCGAAAAAAATGGACGCCTCTGGAAAAAATAAATTTAGACTGGCAATAGATTACAGAAAACTAAATTCTAAAACTATCGATGACAAATTTCCTATTCCAAATATTACGGAAGTTTTAGATAAATTGGGCAAAAATATTTATTTCACAACTTTAGACTTGACTTCAGGGTTTCATCAGATACAAATGCATGAAAACAGTATACAAAAGACAGCATTTAACACCGACAAAGGACATTTCGAATTCTGTCGAATGCCATTTGGCCTAAAAAATGCACCAGCTACCTTCCAACGACTAATGAATTTCGTTTTACGCGATTATATAAACAAAATTTGTCTCGTCTATATAGACGATATAATTATTTTAGGCACTTCACTTCAGGAACATATATAAACATTAGAAAAATATTTGTTAAATTAAAAGAATATAATCTAAAGATCCAAATTGACAATTCTGAATTTTTAAGAAAGGAAGTAGCGTATTTGGGCCATGTTGTTTCACAAGAAGGCGTTAAACCTAACCCCACAAAATTCCAAGCAGTAAAAAAAATTCCAATCCCAAAAACTCCCAAAGAAATAAAAACCTATCTAGGATTATTAAGATACTACCGTAAATTCATCCCTGATTTTTCCAAACTGACAAAACCTTTGACTTTAAAAAAGGGAAGTAACATAAATATAGACGATAAAGAATATATGGAATCATTTGAACATAGCAAAAATTTATTAATCATCGCACCAATCTTACAATACCTCGACTTTCAAAAACCATTCATTTTAACCACCGACGCTAGTAACTATATTTTGGGTGCAGTACTAAGTCAAAACATAGACGGTAAAGATTTACCAATAGTCTACGCAAGTAGAACATTAAATACACATGAAATAAACTACAGTGTAACCGAGAAAGAATTATTAGAAATTGTATGGGCGACAAAATACTGCAGGCTTTATCTTTACGGCACAAAATTCAAAATTAGGACTGACCACCAACCCTTAACTTGGCTAATGAACCTAGCAAACTAATGCGTTGGAAAATCAAACTCGACGAATATAATTTTGATATTGAGTATAAAAAAGGAAATCTAAATAGTAACTCAGACGCTATTTCACGAATAAGATCTAAATTCGAAATAAAAGAAACATTTGACGATATTTTTGACAAACCATGTAATATAGTACATTGTATTTCCGAAGATAAAAAACTAGGCAAAGGATTTGCGGAACAGATAAAATCAAAATTCCAAATTAAAACTTATTTAGATAATCAGAAAAAAGATAAAGGAAATATTTTCATACAACGAATTTACGATAATAATAAATTATTTCATTTAGTGACTAAACCAGAATATTTCTCTAAACCAAATATACTAGGTATTAAAAAATGTTTAATTAATTTACGTGATTATTGTATTCAAAATAACATTTTTGAGATACATATGCCTAAAATTTGCAATGGACATGATAAAGTTGAAAATAAAATAAATTTTGAAATTGTATTAACATTGGAAAAAATCAAATAATAGTTAAAACACACAACGAACCGACCAAAGTAGAATAAAAAAAAATATTCGGACATACCTAAGAGAGACTAATAATTTTCCTAAATAAAAATGACTTGCAGGAAGAAATATTTCAATTTATTAAAGATTATCTGGTACCTGAAGTTAATTATTACTGTTTTATAGAAAGAGATATAGTTTTGATAGTAAACGAAATTTTGCAAAATAAATTCACTAAAGATTCATATCGTCTGATACAATGCGAAGAAGTATTATTAGATATTGAAAATATGAACGATCAACTAGAAATTATTACAAATTACCATTTAGGAAAAACTAACCACAGAGGTATCTCAGAAACATACACGAGATTAAAACGTAAATACTACTGGCCAAGATTACACTTATGACATTCAGAAGTTCATAAACAACTATGAACTATGTCAACAGAACAAGTACGAACGAAAACCGTTTCAACTAAACGATAATTTAACGGAAATAAGTAAACATCCCTTTGACATAGTACATCTAGATATTCTTACATTAGAAAAAAATAAATATTTGACAATTATTGACGCTTTTTCTAAATTTGCACAAATCTATTTTATGAAAACAATAGACGCTGTAAATAAACAGAAAACTTGTTAAACTATTTTAGTACATATCAAATACCGAATAAAATAATACACGACAGCGGACTTAAATTTAACAACAATCTTGTACAAGAATTACTCAAAATCTATAAAATAAGTATCCACATGACTTGTGTTGACAACCCAAAAAGCAATGGGCTAATTGAAAGGTTTCATTCTACGTTAATCGAACATCTTCGTTTAATTAATCAAAATAAGCACTTTGAAAATACTAAATTCGAGAACAAATTAAAATTTGATCTAATAGCCTATAATAATTCTATCAATTCAGTTACTAAATTTACTCCAAATGAAATATTATTCGGAGCGGATAAAGATAAAAATATTTTTGTAACCAAATTTACTATAGATGATAATCTTATTAATTATAAAAATAAACTAAAAATATTACATGGAAAAATTAAAGAAAATATTCAAGTAGAGAAAAAGAAAAGATTTTTAGCACAAAATAAACTAGAAAATAAACCAGTTAAATTACCAGATAAAATATTAATTAAGGAAGGTAAACGAAGAATACAAAAATTTAAGGAACCACTTTTTAAAATTCATAAGATAGAACAATATATCCCTAAGTTAGGCGTAATTAAAGTTACGAATAAAGGTAAACACAAAATTGATAAGATTAAGAAGCCCCGACTTTTTGTTGCAGATGTACCTGCATAAGCGGAAACGAGGAGTTAGAACTAATCACCGACAATCCTGGTATAAACATCGTGGATTTGGGAAATGTACATCCATATATAAATTCATATTTTTCGTATTATAGTTATGATATTAAAAATATAGAGGTAGAATATTTTAAGATAGGTAAATATAAAAATAATATTGAAGTAAAATTCAATGATAATGATACATATATTAGAGATGTAGAAACATATAAAAATATATTAAATTTTAATTATGATAGATTAACTATTAAAATAAATAACCTATTTACTCATAATAGAAATAAAAGAGGATTGATTAACGGACTGGGAGGAGTCATAAAAGCTATAACTGGAAACTTAGATGCCGAAGATGCTGAAAAATACGATAAATTATTATAATACATTTAATAAACAAATAGAAAATATTAAAAACAATGAATTAGTTTTGGATTCTTGAATAGATGCTTTCATGCAAGAAACGATAATATTGCAAAATGTTTGGGTAATTAAAGACATAATCAATCAATTGATATTATTAACCATTAATTTACTTGAGATCATATCTGAAATTGAAACAAGCTTGACATTTTGTAACTTAAATAAAATTCATAGTTCAATAATACCCTTGGAAGAACTAAAACAAATAACTAACCAAATTAATCCAGAAATTAAATTTTGGGATATAACTTCACAGATTTCAAGCCAGTGTAAATTAAACGACAACAGAATAGAATATTTATTAGAAATTCCTATGTACGAACATAATCCTGAAAGGTAATTACTATAAATAACTCCAATCCCCATAATTAGTGGAAATGAAATGTTCATGTTAAACGAAAATAAAGAACTTTTAATTCAAGAAAGAGATCCACTATTGCTAACTAGTGACTGTAATAAATTAAGACAAAATTTCTATTGTACGATTAATTATGTAGAAGATAATAAATATAAAAAATAAAATAAATATATCATCACGCCTTTTACCCATTACTGGGTGTGGCACTCTGCCTAAGCAGATCTCGGTAAGTGATATATTTTTTCGCGTGAAATGCGGTTACCAGCCGTCAAATCACGGCCCCCGCAGATATTAGTGGAGGGGGAGCCACAGGGGTAGATTTTTAAATTGGTGAAAATTGTTTGTCGGCTGTGGGAATCGAACCAGGGTTCTCAAGATCCACAGGCCGACTCGATACCACTGAGCCACCTACCCCATAAGATAATAAATGTTTAAATGAAATTGCTAATAGGCATAACAATAATGAATGTAAGTATCATAAGTAAAGCCCAGATTTTTAGGCAATTTTAATATACTTCAGGCAATTTCGTTTTTCTATATAGGTAATATGTTTACGTGTAATGGAAGGTTTTTTTTTCGTGCCTTAGAGCCTATTTTTTCTATATTTTGGTTATTGTGCCTATTTTACCTTATACAGCCTATTTTGCCTATTTTTGTTGCGTATTCTAACTTTTATTGAGCAGACAAGGTTTATCATCTACTTCGTTGATTAATTCAGCACTCGACAAAGTGTTTCAACCTAACCTATAATATCTAAAGAACTTACTTTAATCAAGTTTTTGTGTGTGAATTTAAAATGCCGAAAGAAAAAACGTTTTTTAGTCAAAATTTTACGTGGCAATTCAATTGTCTTTGCCATTAACCAATGGAGCTGAGGTAACTTTAGACGATATGGCTAAATATAAAAACGCTCCTGTCACATTTTGTGATGTCGAACGAAGTTTTCAACTTACAAGCAAGTTCTGACAGACCGAAGACAGTCCCTTTCCGAAAATTTCATAGAGCAATTGTTCGTAATATTTTCTGAATTAAAGTATACTACATAATTTGAATTTGCATAATAGTTAATAAAATGAAAACCCTACATTATTATTTTTCAGATTGCGTTAATTTTTGTTTAAAATTATTTTTTTTCTAACGAAGAGTAGATACGAGTATAAATATTAGAAAAAGGGTTCGTTTATTATTTTAAACAAATTATTTACATTTAGGCTGCCTAAAATACCGCCTATTTTAGAGTAATTACCGGCCTATATGCCTGCTTATTTGGGTGTTTTTAAGAGCCTAAATATCCGGGCTTTAGTTATTAGCTATTTCGATACCTTGTCCGGAATTAAGTTTATATGCCTGTGCGAATTTGGAAAATGAGTCAACTACTGTAAAAAATTTAGAGTTTTCTAGTATTATCGTATCTACGTGCACAATTTCAAAGGGTTTTGTTGTTGTTGGTGTTATATTAAATTTTAAATTTAGGGGTTTTCTGTCATATTTCGTAAGTTGACATATTTCACAGTTATTAATATACGTTTGAACCGTTGTTCTTAATTTTGGCCAGTAATACCTCTGTTTAATGCGTGCCTCTGTATCGTCAATACCTCTGTGGTTTGTTTTTCCCGTGTGGTAGTTATTTATGATTTCTAGTATTTCTTCTTCGTTCGTGACGTCTGTAAGATATTGTGTGCATTTAACCATGTGTATTTGTGAATGTGTGAAATATTTCTGGAGAACTAGAGATAATTTTTCATATAATTCGTTTTCAAAATATAAATAATATTTAACTTTTGGTACGATATATTCTTTAAGGAATTGAATCATTTCTTTTTCGTAGTTTGATTTTAAAAATTGTATCAGCATTCTTTGTTTTGTGTTCTCAAAGAGTTTCAGAATTTTTGGTGAATTAGGGTTGAATTCTACTTCAGATACGATTATCTGATTTTTTCCGAAATTAACAGGATATTCAGCAATAGGTATGCCGATTACTGGCTTCTCTTGATTAGAATGAACTGTGACGTCACTATCGTTATCATTGTGTTGTTCGTTGTTTACATCTATAGTTTGAATATCATCTCCCACTTCGACTACTAAAGATTGATTATCATCTTGATTATTAGAGTTTTTATTACTTAATTCTTTATTATAATTATCCATAAATTTTTGAAATTGTTAATGTTTTCATCCGAATCGTTTGTATTAATTTCTATGCGTGGGAGTGTACTGTCTGGTAAGGTAAAGATTGTAATTAGTATATTCGTTTTGTCGAAAATATATTCGAGCATTGATTTAACATCGTTCCAGTTTAATTGGTCGCATCCGCAAGAAATTCTGGGTAAGCTTAGGTTTTGTATTTCATTTTTTAAGCAAAAGTTTCTTAATTGTAGTAGTGTATAAAAAACGTCTTGTTTTGTTGGTTTATTATAGTAATTTTCTTTTGTTATTAGATATATTATAAAACGGTTATTTTCTTTAAGATGAATTAAATTATGAAGTTGAGGGTTCTGAGCTTTTAGTTTATCAATATTTTGAAATTTGTTTTTAAATTGTTTAGCAATTCCTTTTGACATTTGTAAGTCCTTGCTGACGCAATGTGCGAGACTGTTGTCTGATGGTGCATTAAATAAGTTCCCAACTACTTCAATGATATTTGTGTGGGTCGGTTTGTCTGTTTGTTTTTTCGTTAGGTAGTCTTGGTATTGTGCTAGGACAGATTCGCTTTCGTATTGTTTTAATAAATTTTGAATTTTATTATCGGGTTCTCGCGGAATTCGATATAGGGCGTCTGCATTTGCATTTAATTTTCCTTTTTTGTAAATAATATCGTTATCATATTCTTCGAGTTTCAATCTCCAACGTATTAATTTTTGGCTACAATCCTTAAGGGAAAACAGCCACTGTAATGGTCTGTGATTCGTGCAAATTGAAAACTTTCTACCAAAAAGATACGGCCGAAAATATTTTGTTGCCCAATGTATTGCTAAAAGTTCCTTCTCGATCGTGGAATAATTAATTTCTGTTTCGGTAAGCGTTCTGCTAGCGTAAGCGATTGGCAGGTCACTGCCTATCTTACCTTGTGATAAGACGGCACCGAGTGCTACATTGCTCGCATCGCATGTCAGGATAAATTCTTTGTCAAAGTCTGGGTATTGTAATATCGGTTCGTTAGTTAGTAATAGTTTACATGTCTCAAAGCATTGTTTATATTCTGAATTATTAATGTCAATGATCGCGTCTTTTTTTAGAAATTTTGTCATGGGTTTGGTAATTTTTGCGAAGTCTTTTATGAACTTCCTATAATATCCAATAAGTCCTAAAAATCCCTTAATTTGTTTTGTCGTGGTAGGTAATGGGTAATTTATAATAACTGAAATTTTATCTGGGTTTGGTTTAACGCCATGAGGGGTTACAATGTGTCCGAGATACGCAACTTCTTTTTTTAAAAATTCCGACTTGTCTAATTGAATTTTTAAGTTGGCTTCTTTTAATCGGTCGAATACTAGTTTTAAATTGATTATATGTTCGTCTAGCTCTTGTGTTTGTGAAATAAACTTTTTAAAAATAATTTTGTATTACTCAAAATTATAACTTGTATAATATTAATAATAAATAATAATAATATAAATAATAAAAACATACTTACACTAATGCACTTCGAACTAGCCTACTTGATGTTTGTGTAGTAATTTTGTTGAGCAGAACGAGTCTACCGGCTCAAGCCATGCTCCACCGTAAGGCAGCGTCGTCTATCAACGACGACATTGTTGGTACAACAAGAAGGCGTCCGCCTTTTTGTTTTTCAATTCTACTGTTTTTCGTTGTTATTTACATATGACATATAAATATTTTCTCTCTGTACAAGTGATATTGTAAATATACGTTGTGTTGTTAGAAGTGTATTTCACTGTGGTTAACCCAACCTCTGCTAACAGGTTATGGGCCCAGGTATTCTCACGAATGCGAGTTAATGAAAATGCAAAGAAGTCGTATTGACTGAACCTTTTGAGATTGTCACGTTTTCCCATTTTTTGGTCACCGTTTTTTTCGAAGATGAACGCCAGCGGTCCCGTACATTTTGAGCAACTCAACAAGAACAATTACGATACATGGCGAATTCAGATGCGCGCAATTTTGATTAAGAATAACGCGTGGGGATATGTCAGCGGTACCCTGCAGAAGCCCGCCCTTATCAAAGATAATGAAGAATCGCAGAAAGCCGTCGACAGATGGATTCAGGGTGATCTGAAAGCTCAGTCCGATATCATCCTGGCGACCAACCCATCGGAACTGAAGCCTTTAAGAGCGTGCGAGACTGCGAGAGAAATCTGGACGAAGCTGGCCAACATTTTTCAGTCGACAGGACCAGTAAGAAGAGCTGCACTATTAAATAGACTAATTTCTCTTAAGATGCAGGACGGTAACGACGCCCGGCGGAGCACGCAAGAGTTCATGGACATCGTCGACAGACTCGGCGAGATGGAGATCGAGGTTCACAAGGACCTGCTAACGGTGTTGCTCCTGAAGAGCCTCCCGGACTCCTTCGAGGCGTTTCATTGCGCTATCACGGCGCGCGACGATCTTCCAGATCCCGAGACGCTTCGAGTGAAGATATTGGACGAATGCAAATCCCGGAAGGAAGCCGTTTAAGGCGCGTCGTGTCAAAGTGCGTTGCTGGTAGGAAAAACCGTAAGTAAACGAGGAAAAAGTGACAAAGCTGACGGAGGGAAACAGAAGTCCAAAGTCCAGTGTTATAAATTCCAACGGTTCGGGCATATGGCGAGAAACTGTAAGTCCAGGAAGAAGTCTCATGCCGCGGGTCAATCGGCGAGCCGCGCCGATAACCTGAGTTTGTATGCCGCGCAGAGTCCGAGAGAAGAAGCTCTCCGACCTCGCGTCAAGGCAGCTGGTGCATGGACAGTGGTTGCACATCACACATGTGCAACGACGTCGACGCGTTCGCGGATATCGTCTCGGGCGGACGTGGAGATTTAAATCTCGCGAGCAACGCGACTGCAGAGATTGCAGGAAAAGGGGCCGTTCGGTTTAGAACAAACGTTGATGGGAACGCGAAGACGATTAAGTTTCAGGACACTTTGTATGTGCCGGGTCTTCGGACCAATCTCGTCTCGATTGGTAAAATCGCGGACTAGGGCTTTACCGTAATTTTCGATAAAGAGAAGGCCAAGGTCGTCAATAAAGATGGACAGGTGCAACTCGTAGCTGACCGCACAGATGGACAGTACTACGTTCGAGACGTCCAGGATGACGAATGCAGAGTGATCACTAGGCCACAGGGATCAAAACTCGCGCCACGGAAAAATTCCTTGGAGGACTGGCTCATTCGTCTCGGCCATTTGAACCTGCAATCGTTGCGTACAGCGGTGAAGAGCGGAGCAATCCGTGGGCTGTGCGTGAAGGAATTGGACACTGACTTCACCTGCGAGACATGTCTGGAAGGGAAAATGTCACGACTACCTTTTCCAAAGAAGTCGGAGGGGTGTCGAACGTGGGGGACATTGTTCACTCAGATGTCTGCGGTCCAATAAGAGTCATGTCAAAGGGTAAAAATCGATATTTTATCACGTTCATTGACGATTTCTCAGGGTGGTGCGAAGTACGTTTCATGAATCACAAAGATCAGGCTCTCAAGCAATTCGACGACTTCAGAACTCTTTTTGAGACTCAACAGGGGAAGAAGATAAAAGCTCTACAGACAGACAACGGGCTGGAGTATTTAAACAAGTAGTTCGACGATCTTCTTCGTAGCCACGGGACAATGCGACGTGTGACCGTCCCCTACAGCCCGCAGCAAAACGGCGTAGCAGAGAGGCGCAACCGGACACTCATGGAGACAGCCAGGTGCCTTCTGATCAAGTCAGGATTGCCGCCGCCTTTCTGGGCGGAGGCAGTGAACGCGGCGAACTACATTAGAAACCGGTGTCTAACGTCCAAACTTTAGGGGAAGACTCCATATGAAATGTAGCACGGGAGTCCCCCGGACGTGAGTATGATACGAGAGTTCGGTAGCGAAGTTCATGTTGTAGACAAGTCTCCGAACAAGAGCAAGCTGGCCCCGCGATCGAAGAAAGGTATTCTCGTGGGCTTCAGCGAAGAGTCCAAGAGCTACAGAGTCTGGATCCCGAGCGAGGGGAAGACTGAGATATCCCGAGACGTGAATTTCCTGGAGAAGAGGCCAGCCGCCCCCCCAAGAAGCACCACTCGTCCAGGTTGCCAGAGACGGTGCGGTGGAGTTCGACACCGAAGATCTTATCGAGGTTCCCCTACTGGACCGGCCGTGTGCTCAAGTAGAAGAGGTTCCAAGGGAACAAGACGAACCCCGATGCGTTCCAGCCGAAGAGGCGCCGATCGACGCTCCGGCACAGTCGCCGGTGAGACGAGACCCGGGAAGGCCCCGATTACTGCGCACAGGTATGCCGGGCAGACCACGCAAGCAGTACCAAGAGGCTCGTCAGGTCGACGAGGTCCGAGACGAGCAGGACCTCATCACAGAGATCCCTGTAGCGCGCGCCCTGTCGGGTTCGGAATCGGATGAGTGGATTCGCGCCATGTCCAGCGAGGTCCAATCTATACTCTCGAACGAGACGTGGGAACTCGTTGAGAGACCGGAGAGGCGCAGCATGATCGGCAGTCGATTCGTATTACGCAACAAGTACGGGACAGGTGGCATTCTGGAGAGAAGGAACGCCAGGATTGTCGCTAAGGGATTCTCGCAGCGTCCCGGAACTGATTTCCAAGACACTTACGCTCCGGTTGCACGACTCAACACCATTAGGTTGGGTTTTGCACTTGCGGCTCGGAATAACATGTACATTCATCAATTTGACATTGAGACTGCATACCTGAACGGAATTTTGGAGGAAGAGGTGTACATGGAGCTCCCGGAAATGATGGAGGAGGTTCTTCGCTACATGGACGAAAAGAACAAAGCCTATGAAAGGGTAGCGGCGAAAGTGCGGAGTACTTTGGCTAACAAATTGTCTTCTTTCATACATATTTAACAAAATATATTTTACAATTTGACAAATTCTATTAATCATAACAACTCAATCGCTATTTTCAACACAATCATATATCAATACTACATACAAGTTATAATTTTGAGTAATACAAAATTATTTAAAAAAAGTTTATTTCACAAACACAAGAGCTAGATGTTGCTCGTACAAAGTATAGAACTGAAATAATACAAACTTATAATCTATTCTATTTCATACTACTTATCTCTTTTCCAAGAGTTTAGATTATATTATGTCGAATAGTCATTTTATGGGTGATGCAACTCTTTATTGTTCTTATGAAATCTTATGAAATACGGGGTGTGTCCTTACATAACTCCTCCACCCTTAGAGAAAACTTTATTCTATAAGAATTAAGTTTTTATAATTTAAATTTGATTTATTTCAATATCTTCAATCCCATTATTAATTTTGTCTTTTGATTTCTTCATAATATAATCTTTACACTTACATTTCTTAATACAATATATAATAATTATAATTACTATAACTACTAATACAATATAAATTATTATATAATGAATATAATTATTTGAGACATTTTTATAAATGTTCGCTAATTATATGGAATTCATTTCCTCAGTTTTAAATTGTGTCACATTCTTTATTATGTTTTCTAAGTATGTTACTCGTGTATTATTAATATTATTTTTATATTCCAATAAAATTCCGAAATTATTAATTAACTCAATTTGGTTATTAACCTCACAATTTTCGGTATAGTATATTCCCTCTAAGTTTTCTATTTTCATATTATTATTACAATTATATTTTGTTTCAATTTTATTTGGGAAAAATAAGTAATTTAATTTTGAATTTTTAATTTTTATAATAGAGTTTATATGTGACATGTTGTCGTAATCACAAAACTGAAAATCATTGTAACATACAATATTGACTATGCATTTATCATATTCTTTGCTCTCCGAATCACAATAGTATTCGGTTTTACTGAGTTTTATGCATTTATTGAGCGGTTTGATTTAACAACTGTCTTTGGAATATAATCCGTTTTTTATATTTATAGTTTCGTATATTCCATGTATTTTAGTAGGGATGGAAGTTATTTGGATCATATCTTTTATTCGGGAGTTAGATGGGGACTCTATAAGAATAATTAAATTTGTATTGTCATAGGAACAATACATCTTCAGTATATCGCTATTTTGAATATTATTTATTATAATTGATCTCAAATATTTATCATCTATTTTATTTAATACATACAAAAGTTGTTCATGATTAAGTATCCCAAAATGAATTGTATTTAGTTTACAAAAAGTCAATGTTTCTTCTAGTTGAACAATAGAAAAATATAGGTCTTGACTGACCTGGATAAATTCATTTATCAAATTTTGCGCTTTAATAATATCTATTTCATCTAATACTTTACCAATATCTTTTTGGATATTGTTTAATTTCATAAAAAAACAACAAAGACAAAATTAATTGTCTTTAAATGTTCACTTGGTGAAACTAGGTTTAATAATAAAATATCAAACTAAACACTTGTCTAAGTCTCACAAAATTCAGCCTCCAAGTCACCTTATGAGGCATCGTCAGAGGCTGGCCAGCACAGTTGGTAACCATAGACGCGTTTCGCTCTTATTAGAGCTCATCAGTATGGTATAACCTACTTCTTCACCTAGAACAAAGTTCACGTGAAGAAGCTGGTGACGAAGGACTGTGCCAGCAGAGAATAAGATCTCTAAAAAACGGTAAGATGACATGAGAAGTTCTGTCGAACCAGTAATGCCATCTACCGAAAAAAGCAAAAGCTACGAAATAGCAATTTAAATAAAAAAACAACAAAGACAAAATTAATTGTCTTTAAATGCTCACTTGGTGAAACTAGGTTTAATAATAAAATATCAAACTAAACACTTGGAGGCCTCCACTTGGAGGCTGAATTTTGTTAGAGTGTTTAGTTTGATATTTTATTGTTTAATTTCATATTTAATAAATTATTATTTTCATTTATAATATTAATTTTATCGTTAAATTGGGCTGTAATATTATTATTACTTTTAATTAAAGTATTTACTATATCTGAAATTACTTTTTGATTATTATTAATATTTTCTATTATTTGATTATATTTTTCTTTATCTTCTGAATCAAGGTGTCCTGTGACACTTTTTATAATTGCTCCTAAGCCATTTATTAAACCGCGTTTTGTTCTTTTAATATTTAGCAATTGAGACTTTTCTTTTATATGGCTTATTAATGATTTTAAAATGCTTTTATAATTTGTTATTTTATTATCAAATTTATATTTTTCTAAATTTTTATATAGCATGTCCACATTATTTTCAAATATGTTCTGTTGTTCAAATAAGTTTTCTAGAGATATTTTAAGGGTTATTATTTGGGTGTTTACCTTTATATGGACAGTTCCGAGTTCAAGTATGTTAAGTCCAGGGTTTTGTTCATCACGTATAATTTGTGGTAAGCCGAATGAGATTAATCTGAAACAATACGAGGCTTTTTGAGCTGTGACAATTTATATTTTTTGTTCTGATCGTCTAATATTTGGGCTCTTTCGTGTACTAATGCTTTTACTGTAATTTGTTTAAATTTAGGCTTTTCAATTTTACCAGAGTTACGTTTGTTTACTTTAACGTGAACTTGTTTAGGAATATCAAATTGTTTTTCTTGTGGTGCGGAATATTTTAATTTACTCTTTTCAATATTATGTTTTACTTGTTCATTTATTTCTTTTAAGGTTTCTATATGTTTCTGCAGGTATTCGTCTACTTCAGGTTTTATATTAGATTCAAAATTTTGTCCATATATTATTTCTAAAGGGGTTCTTTTTGTAATTGAATGAATACTGTTATTATAGCCTAAAAAAGCATAATTCAATCTTTCTTTTAATTTCAAAGTCTGTATAACAGGGTTCTTAATGAGGAATGGAAGCGTTCGACTATTCCATTGCTTTTGGGGTTATCGATTGAAATGTATTGAATGTTAATTTTTCTCACAGCTAAATAATTTTGAATGGTTTTGTTATTAAATTCTAAACCATTATCAGAAACGATTTCTTTCGGAATTAGAAAATGAGTAAAATATTTTATGAATTTATTTAATATAGTAATAGCATTCTTATCTTTAATAATATAACCTACTGCGAATTTAGAAAAAGAATCTATTATACGTAGATTAGGCAATAATATGTAATACCTGGCTGTAAATAGTTTTTTATAAAATTCATTATTATCTGATTACAATTTATTTTATTTAAATAAAAATAAAGCCGTTGAATTTTGTCAAATAATTTATTTATTTTAATTTCGTTCTTTCCGTTTGTCTCTTTGACTACGATTTGATTTTTACAGATGTTGATAGGAGAATCTAAGTAAGATAATCCGTTTATCGGTTTCTCGTCGTCTGAATGTGCGGTGTCTATAGTTTCGCTATCTGAGCCGGGTTCAACAATGATTGAGTCAGTGTCGGAGTTTAAATTTATTTCTAACTCTTTTGGTTTATTAAAAACATTAAAAATTATGGACGTATTTCCGAAAATTTCAGTTATTAAGTTTTCTATTTTTGTCCATGATTTTTATCTAATCCTGAACATATGCGAGGTAAATCGATTTGATCAATATCGTTTTGTATACAGAATTCTAAAAGTTATTCTAAACATTTTGTTATTTTTTGAATTATTGATTTTTTATAATACAGATCTTTAGTAATTAATAGTAATATTAATCTTGGTTGTTTTTGAATAAAAATTTTATTATCTAAATTAAATAATTTTTCAATAGGATATTTTTCTTTAACTTGTCTAGCAAATCCTTGAGATAATTCTAAATCTTTTGAAATACAATGAACTAAAGGGTTATTTGATTCAAATATATCAATATCATGATATTTAATTTCAAATTTAGGTTTAATTCTAGAAAGTGCGTCGGCTACATAATTTTGAGATCCTTTTTTATATTCAATAGTATAGTTGAACTCCTCTAACTTTAATCGCCAACGTATTAGTTTTTGGTTTGGCCCTTTAAGAGAGTTTAGCCAGACGAGTGGACGATGGTCTGTAATTATTTTAAATTTATGTCTTAGCAGATACGGACGAAATTGTTTCGTGGCCCATACAATACTGAAAAATTCTTTTTCTATTGTGCTGTAGTTGATTTCATGATTATTTAACGTGCGTGATATAAAGGCAATAGGACGGTCTTTATTATTTCTGTCTCGTTGTGACAACACTGCGCCTATGGCATAGTTACTTGCGTCTGTCGTAAGTATAAAGTCTTTTGTAAAGTCTGGGTATTGGAGAATGGGATCATTAGATAAAAGTGTCTTACATTTTTCAAAACATTCTCTAAATTCTTTATTGTTGATATCTATTTCATTATTTTTCTTTAAACAGTTTGTAAACGGTTTTGTAATTTTTGAATAATTTTCGATAAATCGTCGATAATAGCAAAGAAGTCCTAGAAATGATTTAATTTCTTTTTTCGTTTTTGGGATTGTATAATTTTTTATAGCCTGAATCTTATCGGTGTTTGGTTTTACACCTTCGGTTATTATAATATGTCCGAGATAAGCGACTTCTTTTCGGAGAAATTCGCATTTGTCCAATTGTATTTTTAAATTTGCTTCCCGTAATTTTTTAAAAAGCTTTTCAATATTTTCTAGATGCTCTTGAAGAGAGGTCCCTAGTATTACTATATCGTCGAGATATACAAAACAAATTTTGTTAACTAAATCTTTTAATACAAAATTTATCAATCTTTGAAAGGTTGATGGCGCATTTTTTAAGCCGAAAGGCATACGCTTAAATTCGTAATGCTCGGAATTAGTCGAAAAAGCCGTTTTTGGAATATCGTCAGAATGTACTTTAATTTGGTGAAAGCCTGATGTTAAGTCGATATTAGTAAAGTAATTTGATTTGCCAAGTTTTTCAAGGATTTCTGTTTTGTCAGGTATAGGAAATTTGTCATCGATTGTCTTCTCGTTCAGTTTACGATAGTCAACTACCATTCTGAATTTTTGTTTGCCTGAGGCGTCTTGCTTTTTAGGTACAACCCATATAGGTGACGACCATGGGGAGTATGAGTATTGTATTATATCGTCGTTTAACATATTTTCTACTTGATTTTGTACTTCTGCTTTATATGTTTCAGGGTATTTGTACTGTTTAGAATAGACAGGGATATTGTCAATGGTTTTTATATGATGTTTAATTTTATTAGTACAGGTTAATTTTTGGTCTTCTTCTAGAATAAGATCTTTATTTTTACGTATAAGTTTTGTTAATTGTTCTTTTTCGTTATCATTTAAATGTTCGTCTCTAATTTGTTGGTTATTAATTTCCATATTAAAATTTGTTTCATTTCTTTTATTTAAATACTCGAGTTTATACTTGTATTTATTTAAGAAATTTACTTCTTATTTCTCAAAGTTAAATTTTGCTTTTAATAATTGTATTCCCGGTACGCCTATTAAAATATCAAAGTCTTTATGAAAATTAAATATATAAGATTTTAAATTATAATTTTTATATTTGAAGAAGGTAAACTCTGAACCAGTAGATTTTCCATTACAGGTGTGTATTATAAATTTTTCAGGGAATTTTGTTGTATTTGATTTTAATAATTTTGGGTGTACATAGTTCTGTGTAGAACCAGTATCTAAAAGAATTTTAAATTGGGACACTTGAAAGAACGGTAATTTGCTAAAATTGTTTGTTAAAGACTCAATGTGGGTGATTTGTCTACGTGAAAATTTTCATTTTCGGTAGTTTCAATATATTCGTTCGGTTTCAAAAAATTCATCTTGATTTTGGGATTCATTTTCATTTTCTAAATTTTGATGGAATAATTCTTCAGCAATATAATTTTGACGTGGTTGATTGAAATTTTGTCGTGATTTATTAATATTTTGGCGTGGTACCTGTCGTGATTGTATACTCATAGGAGTAAGATTTCTATTTGTCGCATTTCTGATAAGCAAAAGGCTTTGGTTAGTATGATTGTTGTGATTGTTGTTGTTGGAAAGGAAATCGGTGCATTGGAGATTGGTATTTTGGTGGGTTAAAGTGAATTTGATTTTTATAAACTGGTTTCTGATTTTGATTTTGAACTTGATGAATTTTTTGTTGTACATGGATATACTGCAAATCATTTGTTACCAGATTTAAAATTTCTGTTAATTTAGTCGGATTACGTGCGGATAACTGACTTCTAAAAGGTTCTTTGCAATTGTTAAAGAAACATTGCACAAAATATTGTAACGAGTTACCTACTATAGCTGTGCTTAGTTCTGCTGTGAATTTGCATTCGATTTTTTATTTATAAATTAAAAATAATTCATTACATTTATTTTAATACTCAACAATGCTTTCCTTTGATTGTTTAAAGTGTGTAGCTTCGTACATAATTGTGTGTTTGGATCGTGTATCAGAGAAATTTTGTAATAAGTGTTCTTTTAATGCTGTCCATGAGTTAATAGAACTCACATTTAAATTTTGAGCTTCTTTACTCTTAATTTTATTCTTTAAAGTCATTACGACTATTGTACGTGTTATATCAAAAGGATTAGTTTGTATTATTAATGTACAGATATCATCTATAGTATTAATAAAATTTGACAGGGTTTTTACGTCTCCGTCGAATGTCGGTGCTAAATCCAACATTTTCAAAATATCGTTATTTAGATTTGTAAAAATATTTGCTTGGGGTGCTGCTGGTATAGACATTGTGTCTGTATTAAGTGTTAGATTTTCTAACTTTGAAATAAGTAAATCCAGTTTGATTGTTTTTAGTACAATATTATATAAATATAAAAATTAAAATTTTACTTGCAGTGACAGTAACACTGTTTTTAACATTACTAGTTGAAATAAAGTCTTCTAGTTGATGTGCTCTCAACGTTGCTTGAAAAAGGGTTATGTCGTCTTCCTCGATGTTCGTTCGTGGAATTTGCGACTCGTGACTCCAGTAGTTGAAGATGATCGAAGTCTTGACTGTAGCGGTTCTGACTGGACGTACGCCTGTTGTCGAAGAACTCGCTGGCGACGACTTGATCTCTCACTTTGCTTATGTAGCTGATGATGTTTGTTACCGATGTTTTAAACACTTGAAGGTGACGATTACGGATTTTTAACGGATTGAATTCGTTTTGAATTTCCGAATCATGTAAACTTGTTTTCGGTTGTCGTTATCGAGCTCTGCTTGTGTTTGAGTTAATGATGTTCGTTACCAATGTTTTAAACACTTGAAAATGACAATTACAGATTTTTAACGGATTAAATTCGTTTTGAATTTCCGAATCACGTACACTTATTTGGTAAATCCTACCGACTGCGCCAGTTATAATTTTGAGTAATACAAAATTATTTAAAAAAAGTTTATTTCACAAACACAAGAGCTAGATGTTGCTCGTACAAAGTATAGAACTGAAGTAATACAAACTTATAATCTATTCTATTTCATACTACTTATCTCTTTTCCAAGAGATTAGATTATATTATGTCGAATAGTCATTTTATAAGTGATGCAACTCTTTATTGTTCTTATGAAATCTTATGAAATACGGGGTGTGTCCTTACATAACTTACATTAACTAAATATAAAGTTTACCGTAATAACAAACAACTTTCAGTTTAAATATAAACTCGCCCTAATGGCAAATAACTTACAAATACAAATTTTTCCAAATTCTTTCATGATTACAGATCGTCAGAAATCATACATACATAAAATTTCCCCAGATAGAAAGTTAACTCTGTTGACAATCAATTCGCAAAAACAATTTTTTGAAAATTCTTTGATAAATACGGAAAACAACATTCCAAAATTCACAAATAATCAAAAAATAAAAACCCCCGCGAAGGAGCACAAATTTATCCAAATTCTTCGAAAACGACATTCCAAAATTCACAAATAACATAATCCACTCTCCCCATCAATCAAAATTCAATAACCTAATTAGTATACCCCCACCTCCAATAATCAAAAGTGTTGCCTATACTACTATATTATCCAATGCTATTATTTGTAAAATTTCCTCTTTTGACCCGTGAAATTAAAAATTATATTATTATTATTATTGCAAAGGGTCACAAGAATAAGCCCAATAGTAACATAATTAGTAAACAAAGTCAAAATATTTGTCATTGTACGCAAGACACATAGTGCTTTACATATAGAATGTCACAAAACGAGTGGCCGAATATACAACAAGCTATATCATGTCAATTACGGTACGTAGGAATTTTTTGCGTTTGATAGATTTTATTTATAAAAAGTAATTTTTTAAGTTAGCAATGTTTTTATCCCTTTGTCTCGCAGACCCAACATATTTATGCAACATTATTATTTTCTCAAAGGTACTCTGAAGCTCATTTTAATGTGAATAAAATAGTATTTATCGGCAGTCGACAACTGGTACTTAAAAGTACAACTACAACTATCCGAATTTCTAAGTCTTATATGGCACTGTTGTTGTTTGCGGCATAAAATACCAGTATTACATATCTATGTAAAACTAATTAGTTTTACAGAGATGTGTGATTTTGGTACTTGCAATTACCATCTAAAATAATATATTTTTTTCATTACTAGCCTAGCAACATGCCATTATTGACTTCGGTTTGAGTCGTGAAATTGTTTTTCTCTACCGCGTCCTTAACAACGGTCAATAATGGATTATTATTGACCTAGGCAAATAATTAGAACTGTCACTTTTCAAAGAAATTCAAGCTTCTGAACTTATTTAACTCGTTAAATGGAAGGAATATTAATTCTGAATTTAAAATTGGCGAATATTTTCAAGTTTGCAATCCCAGGCAAATTTCAGTTTGAATAGTAAGTATCTTTAAAGCTGTCAAATTTTACAAGCGAGTGTGCTTTACTGGTAAATTGTGAAATATGTATTTATTTATTGTCAAATTTATTGTTAAATTCTCGAAAAGGTAAATGTTTATTGTAATTTATTGAATAATCTTACATTGTACAGTGTTGTTCATTTTAGGGTTATAATTGCATTTTTATATAAGAAATGGAAAACATGACTAGTGTTTAACATGACTAGTATTTATTGCTGCAGAACCCGTGTTTAATGAAATTTGAGTATTTCGTATATTTCATGAAGTTGCAGTAAGGTTACCCATGACATATTAAGTTGCATTTAGAATTCTGGCATCATTGGTTGAGCTTATGACGTTTTCGAGATAATATGTCGGCCACATTTAATGGCAAAATAGTACCGAAAGTACTTCGCAACGAATACCCAATGTAAGTTTCTGAGTTATCTAAATTTAAAAATGTTGGAACTATATTTGGATATCTTGCTTGTTGTTTGATGTCGTAGGTTTGCCATGTCGGAAACTAATTAATACTTTTGTCATGTCAGGAGTGGGCCTCTTATTTAGATATTTTTTAACTATTTCAACCTAAAAAGATTCTACCAAAACAAATTTTCTCGAGGATCCAAATATTTTTAAAAAACAATGCTAAAAACAAAAGAATTTCAATAAGAATAAAGAACGTAGACACTTGATGTAGTTTCACAAAATTATTTATTAACAAGTTGATCGATTTCGGCTTATTAGGCCATCTTCAGAACGTTGACTGATTAAAATACAAGTTACACACAGTTTATATAGTACATCTGAATGAAAAAAAATCATACCTGCAACATTGACAATTTGGAAATTTTACACTTTACCAATAAAGGACGTAGAATGAACTTCTTAGAAGCATTTAAATTCAGAAAGCTATTCATAGCGGCTTAAATGTCCTCAATGACCAGTTGGATTTGTTTCATTCATATAGTATTAAGATCTTTGTAAATGAACTGTACCGTTATTCGCTGTACTATATAAACTGTGTGTAACTTGTATTTTAATCAGTCAAAGTTCTGAAGATGGCCTAATAAGCCGAAATCGATCAACTTGTTAATAAATAATTTTGTGAAACTACATCAAGTGTCTACGTTCTTTATTCTTATTCATAATGTTTCACCAAGTGCCAACGGCTCATACTTTCAATATTATTAAAAGAATTTCATTTCTGCCTTCTTGGTTTTTGTAGATATTAACAAGTATTCATATCAAATTACTTATGTTATGATTATTAAAAAATTCGTTACATAGGATTTAAGAGCTAGTAGTGAAAAAAATAGTATATAAACCATGGTTGAGAAGATCATTATTGACCATGCGCCTTGTACCCCTCGGTTGCACCTCGGGGTACAATCTTGGCGCTAGGTCAATAATGATCATCTTCTCAACCTTGGCTTATAATATACTATTTAATTAAAAAAAATATAATATTAAATTCAACATTACATATAATAAGTATTTATTAGTAAATATTTATAAAAATATATTTATTTATTCTTTCCAGCTTATTTAATATAGCCACTTTTCCGAAGCAAAAAAATACATGTTTTTTAAATGTGAGGCATTTCTTGCAGGGACAAGTTAAACAAAATTTTAAAAAGTCCTCTGGAGATACATTTCTCTTCTACGTTCAGAAAGCTCATTCAATTTCCTTTTTGGGTCACAAAATTTCATCCCTTTCGGGAAACAATTGACCGAGTTATAGGGGTTTAAAGTTATCTCTACTTTTTAAGGATTTTTGCTGAAAATCATCTGGTAAGTAATACGCGCAGAATCAAAACCATGTGGAAAGCTATGAAGATGTTATGGGGTTGTATATCATCACGCCTTTTACCCATTATTGGGTGTAGCACTATGTAGTAAGCAGATCTCGGTAAGATGTTAGTGGTGGAGAAGCCACAGGAGTAGATTTAATTTGGTAAAAATAGTTTGTTAGCTGTGGGGATCGAACCAGGGGTCTCAAGATCCACAGCCCGACACGATACCATTGAGCCACTTACCCCATTACATATATATATACCGGGTGTCTACTTTTTTTTGTTATATAGGAAATTCATTGGTAAAATTAATTATAGAGCAAAAGTTCAAATACAAAAGTTGTTCAGAATCAAAATGACCTCAGGAATAATCTGTTAAAGTTTGTTACACTAGTCCTGAAACACCCTGTATAGTCGCAACTGCCAGTATAATTCCTGAAACAAAAACGATAAAAAATCATAGAAATCGTGCAATCCCTTCTACAACATTTTTATTAGTTGCTCTTTGTCGATAATATTTGAATCCTTATATTTGCAGACTAATTGAACGCATGAATTATTCTACCGTTCATAAAAAAAAACCCATCCCATTGATCCGAACTCAATCTTGTCTAACAATTTTGGTGTTGGCGTTCGTGTACGTTGTATATATAAAAAATAAAAGAACTTTTTCTTGGCTTTTATCAGCGAAACTTCTAAACTTGATATCCGATATACTGAAGGGTTCACAACGTACATTCCCGGCCTCGTGATCAGTCGAAGAACATTCGAGTATCGCCATTCTTTTCGTAATTAAGAACTGTCATGATCATAACACGTCCGGAAGAATCGAAGTTACTGAGATCTTGCGGTTTGTGTTATCTGCTTCACCGTTGTTAATTGGATCAAAATAGAAATAATAAAATAACTGACGAAAATTTGTTGAAAAATAATAAAAGTTTTAATAAAAATATGAATGAGATGTATTACTACAACTTTTGTAGCTAAAATAGATTTCCAATTAAATCCGTTCGGTTTTAATAACGTGTGAGAATAACGAAACAAGATTAGACAGAAAATTTTACAAATATATTCCGTTAAATTCGTCCATCACATAGGAGAAAATAACCAATCAAAACAAGGCAGTACGATCAACTGAAATTTGAAATATTAACAATCGCTCCTCACGCTACTTTAATTTTTTTCTAAATACATTAGTGTGAAACTTTGTTTTTATGTAACATATTTGTCATTCACTTTTGGTTTTGTTTCATATCAAAATATAAAACATTTCAGAAAAATGTTTTTGCTATTTTGCAAATGGATAAGTTATCTTTAATATAATTCTGGTAGTGGATTTGCAAAATTTATAATGAAAGCATGTGGCCGCAAATAAAATAAAAATAACCGCATCGCAATAAGGAGAATGATTTTATAATCCTATTTCGCGGAGTTTATAGATATAGATACGCTTTAAAAAAATGATCTTGAAGATATTTTTCAATTTTTTCTTCTTGGTTTGTTACTTTTATATTTATTCTTCTCTATTACTTTCACATTCTCTTAATTTTTTGTCAATTATATTATTGGAATACATTTTTTGTTTCCACTGGTTTAGTTTTTTTTTTTAATTACCACTTTTTAAGTTATTTATGTTGTTATAACTTAAGAATATTTTACATTCAATGCAAAATTATGACAAATAGTTTCACTTTGTGTTAAATAGAGCTGTCGTCGTCGACGTAGTACGTTCGGCGCTAGCGGACGGGTAAGCTTTTGAATATTCAAACATTTGTGCCAAAGATCCAATGCAAAATATTTTTGCGCGGGCCTGGTTTTTTTAGACTTGAACGAATGTAATAATTTTTTGTGTTTTTTCTCGGATTTCGCAATATTATGGTGATTTCTTTCATATTATAGATCTGGTAATTCCAATTAAATCTGTATTTATTTGTTTCAAATCAACAAATCTTTATTTTCATAGTTACCCTAACTTTTGATTCATATATGTTTTAACTTTGTTGTATGTAACTGATGTAATGCTAGTATGTACCTTAAATTTAATCTTTATACGAGGTTGTGTGTTAAAGCACACATTTTGCAGATTTGAAAAGTACCTACGAACAAAATTTAAATTAAAAAACAGTGACTTCCTTATTTCTCAATCCTTAGATTCCTACCCCCACTAAACCTTTGAGACGGCTTGTTAGAAAGAAAAGTAAGATGACATGGATTTTGAAAAAAAATATAGGTTCGAACAATAAAAATTGATAGGTACGCTACTATTAATGATCTGCTATATTGCAATCTACTGTACATATATAGAAAGATAGAAAGTTAATGTGAATAAATGTTCTCGATTCAGAATAAATTATCTAAAATAATTATTTTTCTCGGCTAAATAAGACGTTACCGGCAGTGGCAGCAGAAGGCCGTTTAGTCTATTCAAATAATTTGCAATGTAAATCGAGAACAGTTTCATTTCAATGCAAATTGTCGTTAAGAAGAGATGTTTTTGCACTTTTCCTGTTTTTTTGTTATTTCACTGACGACTTGATTATATAACAGTAATTGATTGTATAATTTTATAAAATATTCCATATCATATGCTTCCATATGCTTCAGAGACATAATAAAGCGTGATAAAAATAAATTTTACCTACTTCGATTAGTATCAGTTATAGTTTAGACTATACATATAAATTAATTAATTAAATTACATTAATGCTAGTGTTATTACAATGTATTATTATCCTTTTTTTCATTAAAATAGCACTTAACTGTCTTTATATTTTCTATTTATAAAATAGTAGAGAGTACAACTGTGACAGGAAACAATGGTTTCGAAAACTATTCCATACAACTTTTTACCGAAATTCGAATACCCCTGTTTTTATAAAAAATAATTGTTTTGTATATTTTAGTGTCTTTTCAAAGTCCCAGACAACAAAATATACATATAAAACTTCTTTTAGTGTTTCTTAGCTATTATGACACCACATAATAACGATGGTTTATGGCTTATAGAAATTATATATTTATTATTTTAACAAAGCTTTTTAAAAAATTATTTATTAATTTATTAGCTCACAATTCAGGTGCTTACGCTTGAAGCGTTCACAAAGATCTGCCTTCTATTCTATCAACTACAAAAATGACTGTAACCTAATATATATAAGATAACTGGTGTTATCTCCAGACATGCTGATGGTCGTGAGAATGGGTTGGATGTACTGACATAACTCCTCCACCCCTAGATGGAAACTTCCCCTGGAAGTTGAATTTCCCTGGCTGGAATGTTGGTTTTCTTCGTCTTTCTAATCTTTATATTTTTACAACATTTATACAATATTTTTATTAACATTGCTATTACGACTATAACAATTGTATAAAGAATTACATAATTGTAATTTACAGTTTCATTTATTACTATAGGATCTATTTCATTTAACTTTTCTACATGAAATTTCATTTCTTTTAAGTTTTCTAGTTGTATTTCTTTATTTAATTTATTTGTATATTTAATATTCTTTATCTCATAATTTTCAAAGACAATCGGAGATCCCATCTGATTTAAATTTAACATAGTTACACCATTTATCTTACATTTATTGGCATCTAACATATATATTCCTTCAAAATTATATATTTTGTTAATATTATTACACTCAATATTTATTTCTTGTTTATTAATAAATTCTAATATTGTTATATTAGTATTTTCTATGCTAATTACATGATTACTTCCTTTTACAGATATATACTTACAGCTATTATTAAACTTATTACTAAGTATCTCTTGGTCACAGTTATGTTTTTCTAATGAAATTAAGTTTTCATTATTACAGAAATATAGAGATTTTTGTATCATCAGACATGGATTGAAAATGTTTTTAATGTGTCTTCGTGTTTTATTATAAAATGTTGGGGTGAAAATATAGTGAGGTAATTATTGCCATGTTTTGTGGGTATTGGGGTAAATTGAAATAATTCAAATAACTTTGGGAAACTAATTGGAATTTTTATTATATACTGTATTCTGTTATTGTCAATTTGGCAGTGCGATTTCATTAACTTAATTAGTGAATATATATTCTTTTCGTTTGGTTCCACCGGGAATTGGTCACCATAATGGGAGTAAATTAGTTTTAAATTATTCAACAGTATTTCAGTTTTAATTACGCTATTATGGATTAGTCCTAAACTACAAAAAGACAGTGACGTTTCTATTTCTTCAAAAATGTTTAGCAGATTTGTTATTAAAAATGTAATTTGGTTGTAAATGTCTTTGTCATGCGAAATTTCTAGCCAATTGACGCTTAATTTCAATAGTGATTCTACCTGCAAAATACGGGTTTTTAGAAGTACTTGATTATGCCTAATTGTTTCAATGCTTTGGTTAAAATTTTGAATTATTTCAAGGTTTAAATTATAATTTTGTTTCATTTGTTGTTGTAGTGACATTTGATTTTTGCTCAAGTCATTTAGGATTTTATCGTAATGTTCCGCGTCTGCGTTATCTAAGTTTCCAGTTATCTGTTTGATTATGGAGCCGAGGCCATCTATCAGTCCTCGCTTAGGTCTTTTTGAATTTAAATTATTAATTTTTGTTTGAACTTGTGACATGATTTAAGTTAGTATTTTTTCATTATTTTCCAATTCGGATTTGGTGTTATTTGGAATCTTACTACTCAGCAAATAGTATTGTACTTTTAAATTTACGAATTCAAAAATTAATGGTTGTAAATTATATTCATAGTATATTATATGAGAATTTTCTTGTAATTTTGCTTCTCCTAGTTTAACGATAAAAGCTCCAGGGTTGATCGTAATGTTCTTTATTTCTTGGCATGTTCCTGCCCAGAACAGGAAGGCTCTGCAACAGTTTCAGTCATAATTACTCTCGGTCTTTTAGCTTTTGTAATTTTGAATTTTTTCTTATTTTTTGTTATTATAACTTTTCTATTAGGATCTAGGCTTTTAACTGATGTTTTGATATATTTTGGTTTCGCGATTTTTCCGGAATGTCTAGGATTTTGCTTAATAAACACTTCACTAGGAAATTTATGTGGTATTACTTCTTTATTTTGATTTATTTTTGATACTAATTTTTCTTTTCTTTCGATAAGATTTTGAGTTAACTCTTCATATATTATTTTCATTTTATCTCTATGTTGTTGATTAAAATTTTGAATTAATTTTTTATCTAAATCAGGTAATACATCGTTGCTTTCAAAATGACCGTTTAGTAATTCTATAGGTTTATAGTTTGTGGCGCTATGAATTATAATATTATATGCGATTAAGGCGTATTTTACTTTAGTTTTTAATATTTCGCTTATAAATTCGTCTCTTATGTTTAAGATTCTGAGATGCTCTATTATCGTGGAGTGAAATCTCTCAACTAACCCGTTGGAGTTTGGATTGTCTATGGATGTAAAGTGTATTTTAATTTTATGTAGTTTTAGTAGCACTTTTAATGTATTATTATTAAACTCTATTCCATGATCACAGATTATTTTATCTGGAATACCGTGGTGTGAGAAGTATTTGAGTAACTTGTTTATGATTTCTATAGAGTTCATTGAATTTAATTTATATGCTTGACCGTATCTTGTTAGATTGTCAATTATTGTTAAGAATTTTTGTTTTTCTAGTGTACATCAATGTGGATTTGTTCTAAAGGTCGTTTAGCAGAATAGGTTATATTCATTTCTGGATTTATAGGGTTCCTTTCATATTTACATTTGAGACATACTTCGCATTGATTTATATAATTTTGAATTACTTTTATTTGGTTAGGCCAGTAATATTTTTGTTTAATCTGTTTTAGAGTCACTAGTATACCTCGGTGATTTGTTTTCCCTTCATGATTATTACGGATAATTTCTATTTGGTCTTCTAATTTTTCAACATCTTCAAGAATTGAACTACATTTAATTAATTTCATTGTATTGTTCATTGAATTTTTGTATGATGTTATTAAAATTATAATATAAGTTGTCTTGAAAGAGGCAATAGTATTTTACATTTGGTTGTAAATAACTTTTTATGAAGTCAATGATATCTTCGTTTAATCTTACATTTGAGATTTGAACCGTGATTCTTTGTTTTGTTCCGAATAATTTTTCTATTTTAACTGGATTTGTGATAAAGGGAACCTTTTGAATGATAATTTGGTTATTCCCGATGTTAATGAGAGAGTCGGTTATAGTTATGCCATTTACTGGGTCTTCTTCAGCTGAATGTATGGTACTTATATCGCTTAGGACATCTTTCACACATTTGTTACAGTCTGTATCGGTTTCTTTGAATTCGTTAACAAGTATTTCTACTGGATTAAATATATATACTTTAATTTTGATATTTGAGTTTTAAAAAACATTAATGATAATTTTCTTTACTCTTTCCCCAACTAATTCATCTAACCCGCATGCTAATTTAGGAATACAAATCTCGTTTACTTCGTTTTCTATCAAAAAATCTTTTAATGAATTTAATGTTAAAGATAAATTTTCATAAGTGGGCTTTTCGAAATGATTTTGTTTAGTAACTAGATGGAATAGAAGTTTGTTGTTTTCGATTCTTTGAATTAAAATATTAGTAACATTACATTTTAAATTTTTCAGAAATTTTTTACTTTGAAATTTTTCGTCTATCTGTTGAGCTAGATCTTTTCATAATTTTAAGTCTTTACTAATGCAATGTGCGATGTTATTTCATTATTAAATAATAACTCTGGAGTAGCGAAATTTGGCGATTGCCTGAAATTTGGTCTAAATTGCGATGTACTTTGTCTTGGTACAAATGATTGTTTTGTTGAAATGCTCGTTGGTGTTGGATTTGGTTGAATTTGTTTATAAAAAGGCGGCCTAACAAAACTCTGATTATTTGGCTTTGTTACCGTTTGTGAATTCGGATTATTTAAATTACTATAAAAATTACGTTTAAAATTAGTGTTTGAGTAATTATTTGGTCTGAAATTTTGTGGCCTATTATTTGTATTGAATTTTGGCGTAATCATAGGTTTTTGAACTGGTCTGGTATTAGTTTTAAATACTTCAGACTGAAAATCATTGGTTAACATATTTAAAGCTACATTGAGGTCGTCGGGGCTTTTGGTTCGCATTAGTGATCCTAAGGGTTCCTTTAAATCTTGAAGTAAAACTCTCAGTGCAATATTTCTACCCATTTGATTTAGTATCTCTTGTTCCGGTACTGATGCAATATGATTTTTAATATAGGAAATATACATATTCAGTATTTCTAAAAACCTGTCATAAAACTCAAAGCATGTGTCATTATTTTGTTTCAAGTGTGTTAATTCAATTAGAAGGGTATAGCAATCCCTTTTATCCGCGTATGTATTTAATAACACCGTTTTTAGTTCTTGCCAATTTGTCAAAGTATAATTAGAAATTTCAATAGCTGCGTCACCCTTTATTTTACTTAATATACTCATCATAAGATACTCGTTCTGAAAATCAGTAGTATTGATTCGATTGAAAAATTTATTCACTAGTTTTTCCGTAATTTGGATAAATCTAGCTAAAAGTTTTGGTTCCCCTGTAAATTCGGGGACCATATCAAGATACTCTTTCTTTAACTGTGGCACTGCCATATTGACAAAATATTATATTTTTAGAACACAGTACTTTTTAATATTTAATTTTAAAATTCTAAATGTGGTATGGCAATAATGTACTCACAGTAATAATATTTTTTTCATTGAGATTTTGTGCTGATTGCCGACTCGATGCGGTGTAGAGCTGGTTGGAGTTGCAAAACGCTGGTCCCTTGGATGGGTTGGTTTGGCACGGCCACTTATTTTACCTTACGTGAATCGGACTCGTACCGTGGTGTTGCGGTGATGCGGTGTTGCACTCAGGAGAACAATTTTTTATATTTTTCACTTTGTTATTTATTTACCGAATAAATCGTAAAAACGAACCGAGTTTTTATTTCTTGATTAATTGCTCGTTTCGGTATCCTACCCAGACTGCGCCAATTATATATTTATTATTTTAACAAAGCTTTTTAAAAAATTATTTATTAATTTATTATCTCACAATTTATGTGCTTACGCTTGAAGCGTTCACAAAGATCTGCCTTCTATTCTATCAACTACAAAAATGACTGTAACCTAATATATATAAGATAACTGGTGTTATCTCCAGACATGCTGATGGTCGTGAGAATCGGTTGAATGTACTGACATAACTAACTTAGACGTTAAAATATTCTATAGATTGAAATAGTGATTTTTAACTTCAAGCTAAAATAAAGATACGAGTAAACCGAATTCAAGAGACATAATAACCCGTTTTTTCTTTAAAAATTCACCCGTAACTAATAATTAAGGTACAACCACACTGTAATCTCCCACCGAACAAACTATACTTGACAAAACTACACATGGTTTTGTTACTAAAAAAATATGGCAATGTACAGTGACGTTAACTAAAATCTAACAACACTATACAGCAATCTCTGAAGTATAGAATAAGTATATATGACTTTTTTATAAGTAAGATACAAATTATGCGGTGTTACGCGAGTAAGCAAAAGACAAGTATAATATAAATAAATTATTGTAAAACTTCGTGTTATGCCAGGGATTATCTCACAAAAATTCAATTGTCCTGCACCTGGTAAAGGTGGATGGTTGCAAATAAAATTAGATTTGTTTGTGGGACTGGTGTTCTGATATCTGATTTCCGGTTAATTTATGTTGTTGTAATCGAGGTTTTAATGTGATTTGCTCGATATGAGGACGTGTGAATGGGGTCGTAAAGGTATTGTTTATTATCTGCTGAAAATTGCTCTATCAATCTGCTCTGTTACGAATTACCTATAAAATTTTATGTGAAGTTTTAACAGTGTAGTAATATTATATCATAATTCATTTATTATTTGTGAAACACTCCAATAAATTCTAGATTTAGATTCAATAACATTTATTAGTCCATATAATTTCAAATTGCTTTTACATCATAGGAACAAATTTGTTACCCTATAATAATGTTCGTAGTTATTTTGTTTGTACGTTAAATTATAGAAATAAAATGCATAACCTACAACTTGCATTACAGACATATTCAATGACATGACCCTTCCGAAATGAAATAAACTTTGCCATACACTCGATTTTTCATATGTGCAAGTATTCTTCTGGTGATAAATATGTCAAAGTGAAATGCACATAAATCACGCCTGATATAAAATTATTTTACGGGTACGAGTCCACAATAGTTAAAAATTAAATCTATTTGATTTGAATTATCCGTACTTAAAAAAGAGGAGGTACTGTATTATTCAGAATTATTTCTTTAACAGTATTTCATTGGTATATTTAATATTAGAATTTAAAATATCTTTTTGGAAAAAAAGCTGAAATTATCAAAGTAACATACATACTTTTTCAAATTAATGTTTATGCTAGCTCACGCATATTTGAAATTAAGTATATCTTGCTGAAAATCTTCATTCTGAAAATAAACGAAAATGATTGAAGAAATTTTAGATAAACTTTATTACATGAATTACACAGTTTACTGCTCGATATGCGAATTAACAAAGTTCACAAAATATTTAAAGTTTTGAAGCATTTCTGTTTATTAAAGAAATGTGATATTAAATTCTATGTTTTACACATAATTAACAACAGATTAAGTAGCTTATTTTTGTCCTGTCATATATATTTTCAAGAATCAAAATTTAAATAGTGTAATAGTTGTATAAAGTTCGATCATGAAACAATAGTGTATGCCGCATGCAATAAAGTGACACTTTTATAATTATATAATTAATTAATTATAATATTAATATATTAATATTAAAATTATTTTTTTTCATGTCTGAAACTATTATAATTTTGTAACCATCTGTTATTCAAAGGAATATTAGCAAATATTTATAATATACCATTGATACTAATGAATACTGATTTATTTGCGAAGTAATAAATTTGATGAGCTTTACATTTGTTTTTGTTCTTGGTTTATGATTTATAACTAACCCTACGCTACTAAACAGAATGTTTAAAAATTATTGCTAAAAAATTTAAAGGTATATATTACTTGAAGTTGCAAATTACATCGGAAAATAAATTTCGCCAAAATTATTATTGCGTTGTAACCAGTATATTAAATATATAATTTTTTAAACACCCTACATCCTGCAAAAGTACTAGGTCAGCAAAGATGAATGAATAACATCCGTATTATTATTATCTTAAATAAATGACCTAATTGCAACATATTTTATTTATTTATCACTAGAAATGTTACTTTAACTTGCTACAATTTACAAAATACTTTTTTTAATTAAGTTTTTTGCTCCAATTAATTGTATTTGATTGTTAAATAAATAAATTTCATTCTATGCAATATCGTACATGTTTTGTGTGTCCAAAGCTATCTATTTTAATAAAGGTACATCAATTGTAAAAATTTTACTGCTTATTTCTTACGACTGACAGAAACTTTAAAATTCAATATTAGCATATAAATAGAATTGCATTAAAAGTAACTTGAATTTTCAAACACAATTTTAGTACAGGTTTCGTACACTATATTTTACTGAATAATTTATTTTATAACCCTGTGAGTAATATCACCATAACAAAGGGGATGCAGCGAGGTTTCAGATATCCTAATATATTCGCTTTCACCTGAAATTCACCCTCCATTTCATCCTTGAGTGCCGTGGTGGAGGCAAATGGTGACAGTACATCATTTTGAACGATTTATGCCTGAAATATATTCTCTTGATCAGTGGTTTACAAAGTGTGGATCGCGATCTCCTGAAGGGTTGCCAGATACTAACTTAGAGATAATAAAAAAAACATGCATTCAAAAATTTCAAGAATTTATTATAAGCATGAAAGCAATATATAATTAATTAGTATTTTAAGTAACTAATTAAAAAGCAAGAGAGAGCTTGGGCCCTAAATTTCTTAAATTTTACTGAAGATATAAAAAATAAAATTGATACAATGACGAAACTATACTATTTTTATAATTCAATATAATTTGAATGTGAGTTAGTGAACTGCAACAATATTGAGATTTTTAAATAAGAATACGCTCATATTGGCGAAAATAGAACTATGACAAAAGTACAGTTTGCTATTATCCTAATAACTAAGTAATTAAATAATAATAAAAATGTATTTTTTACAATAAAGAAAGTGATAAAACTATAATTATCGAATATTATACTAAAGGAACTAATTTCTTCTATGAAAAACTTACACTATTTAAAGAATCTATGACCTATATATTTAACCTTTAAATTGAGGTACCTATTTTTGTAACATAACTGGTCGCACGGAGCATTTTTTGCACCATCATTTAAAACTACGTATATCGCCGATCATGATCAATATTGTATGAAATTTTTATATCAAATTAATAAATATGCATAGTGACTATTGAAATAAAGTTTTTTTTAAAAAAAAAATTCAATTAATTGGAAAAATATTGAAAGAAGCAAATGGTTATGTATCTTTCGTTTTGACAAATCATATCTGTTTCTTTAAAATAATAATAAAGAAACATAAGGTAAAAAAGTTGAAAAATTAATTATTCTAAAATTTATAAAATGTTTTCAAGGAAAACTTGCAATGTTTGGATGTTTTTACGTTTTGCATTTACACACATATATTTCACGGATCTTGATTAGAGGTTCTACCTTAATTTCTTAGTGGCCGCATATTTAGTCAAGATAGATGTCAGGTGCGGCGGAAGTGAAACAATTTTAAATCTTTCTTTTAGCTGAGGGGACAATAGATAGAATATTCACATTCTAACTAATTTGCATCATCTTAATTTTACGCTTTTGTCAAACATTTCAAACTCTACTGATATAATCATATTAATTTATACGAAACTAGTGTTTTAAATTTCCCAATCCCGAATTTAAAATTGACAGATCTAGAATTTTCAATTTTACATACCTATGCGTCTTAGCACAGCGTGCTATACTTGCGCGGTCCGCTAGAAGCACGTCTATAACTTGAATATCTGCAAAGATAACTAAAAATAATCTCGGCTTTAGTTCACCGGTACTATAATCATAAGATATGTGAGGGCGAAACCGATCGAAAAAATAAAAAAATTATAAATTTGTACTCAAAAGCAAAACGATAAATGAAACTAATACTGAAACTATAACTAATGACAACAGACAACTATATTCTATATAAATTAATAAAAACTACTACTAGCAAACACAAAATAATAGAAAACCCCAAGTGTGTAAGTGGCAGTAATGGAAAGCATATAACTGTTTCCCAAATTAATTAAATTGTACGCGATCTTCATTTGAGATATTTATGAAATTAAAAAATGAATAGATACAACTTAAAAGTTCTATATTAAACTAAAATATATTATATCCCCAGAATTCATGTATTTTTAAAATTCAGGATAACAAAATTAAATATACTTTTAAGAATATATTTATATCACACTGCCAGTTATCATTGCTGATGGAGTAATATAATTTTTTGTACTTGCAAGAGTAGACACTTTTTAAAGAAACCCTTTAGGACAACAAATGTTGGACACTTTGTCTATATTATATATTGAAAACTTCCATTGATTACGATACACTTATTACTGAATTAAAACTTTGAAAAATTAAAATATAAATTTATTTGTTTTATGTATATACCGTCAGTACGGTGGTGTGGATAGCGATACGGAATTCGAATCCGGAGACCCCGAGTTCGAATCGCGCTCAAGCTAAAAATTATATAAAAAACTACCACACTGCGGCTCGGTGAGTGCGGATCCTGTACTGTAATTGGGATTAAATTCCTGTTGTACAGTGTAACATAAATAAATAAATAAATATACTATTAGTTACCAATATAATAATTATTTTAATGAAGAATATATTTTTAGTTAAGGTTTTGTTTTCTTGGTAAGGCCCGCGAAGAGCACTATGCATAGGGCTCTATTTTTTCTTTGTTTACCACTGACTACAGTTGCCATAACACAACAAAATAGAGACAAACATTTGAATATCAAATTTTAATCACATGGCGATCGTAGCTTACTTGGCTGAAGTTCCAAGTTTCAAAACACGATTATTAATATAAACTATTACATCAATATACCAAGGTTTCTAAGAAGCTATACCAAAGTTCTTTAATAAAAATCAAATAATATATAAAAAATTAAATTAAAAAACACTAGGTTAGTTTCAAATAATGTAAAGTATATTTTACAATACGTATTTTGGTCGACTAGACCATCATCAGGGGAACAAGATATAACTGAATTTGTACATTAGAGTAAGACTTATAAATAGTATACCCAAGAATTCTGACATAAGAAGTGGGAGATACAATTGAAAACAGATGTTATAAGTACAATTAGTTTGGGAAAAATACATTTATGACCATAGTTGGAAGAAAATAAAATAAGATAAGAACAGACCGAAGAGGTAACTATAAGTATATGGGTGGAAATTACATTTTAAACCTAGTTGTAAAGAGATTAAAGCGGACGTATTAAAGGTGACCGGTACAAATCTATTTGTTCATTACATTCGTTTCAAGTATAAGCAGTTTAGTGTAAGTGATACAATGTTAAAGAAAATTTATATTTGGTGCATTAAAGAAGAAATGTCACGTCTCTACACATCACGCTATTATCTAAATTTACATTTAAAATTAGTTCATTGTGAGCTTGCGTTTAAAATGCATAAAATTTTGTTCGACGCGTGGGATTCCAAGTGTCGTGAAGAATCCAGCAACTTAGTCCACAAGAAGTTCCTTAAACAACTAGCGAAGTTAAAGAAGCTAATTGCGGATCAGTCTCAAAACAATTGTTCTCCTACTTCCGTACCTAGTTCATCCATAGTACCAGCCGCCGATTCGAAGTTCTACCCAAGAGTTCACAACATGTCTTCATTAGTTTTTTCTCCCGAAGAAACTGATCTTCTCGGAAAAGGCTTGAATTATGCAGTCCCGAAAAGCCCATCTCTACAAGACTTTCAAAACCTTGCGGTGGACTCTGAATTATCTCTGTATGGTAAAAAACAGATTAACAACATTAAGTGGAAAATAGCGTCAGTTATTAAAAAAGATTTGTACAAAGTCAACAAATCGAAGAATAAGTGCAAATCCAAAACAACTAATGCAATTTTAAAATCTATCAAGTCAAAAATGAAAGCTCATGATCTTATTTTAACTAAAGCCGACAAAGGTAATACGATTACCATCTTGAATAAATCCGATTACGTATCTAAAATCAAAATTTTTTTAGAAAATAATAATCTTACAAAATTAGGCTCAGATCCAACTACTCTATATAACAAACAAATCAAGTCATTAATTAAGAAAGATAATAATTTATTCAATACTCATGACAAACACAATTTAGTTTCAATGAATCCTTCTGCCCCTATACTCTATGGTCTACCTAAAATACATAAAAATAATATCCCTATTAGACCAGTAGTCTCTTACGTTAATGCTCCAGCTTATAAACTTTGTAAAAAAATTAATAGATTGCTCCCAACTTTTATAAACTTTAAACCATCTCACACGGTTAAAAATAGCCTTGATCTGATAGATAAAATTAAATCCAATCCGACACCAAAAAAGTTCAAATTAGTCTCCTTTGATGTTGTGAGCTTGTTTACTTCAATTCCGATTAACCCGCTTAAAGACATTATCTTTTCTTATCTAGTGAAAATGAATTTTAAAGGTGCAAGAGAAATGTTTGATCTTGTTTGTATTTGTTTGGATCAGAATTATTTCCAATTTGATGGAGTTTTTTATAAACAAAATGATGGTCTCCCGATGGGTTCACCCTTATCCCCTCTTTTAGCGGACATTTTTATGGATCATTTAGAAAAGTTATTATTTAAGTCTTCAGATCCTTTAATTAAATTAATATTCTGCTGGTATAGATATGTAGATGATGTCTTTTGTATATGGACGGGCTCAGATAGACAGTTAGACATTTTTCTAAAATTTTTAAATAGTTTAAACGTTAATATCCAGTTTACTTTAGAAAAAGAAACCCTTAAGTCGTTAAATTTTCTAAATATTACAATTTCACACAATAACGGCGAATTAGATTATCAAATTTACCGCAAAAATACTTATACAGATACAGTCATTCCGTACGATTCACATCATCCTATGAATATAAAAATGTCAGCGTTTCATAGTTTCATTTACCGTTTAACACATTTACCATTAAGTCAAGAAAATTTCCTCAAAGAATTGGACATTATCAAACGTATTGCCGTTAATAACGGCTACCCTACGACTTTGGTAGACAAAATTTTAAAACACCACAATAGAAACAAAATTCACAAACTAATTTATAACACTAACAATATTAAAGGAGTACATCAATTTGTTTACAGAAGACTACAATTTATAGACAATACAAGCCTCAAAATTAAAAAAAATACTTCATTCAGAGAATATTATTTCATCCTTTTATAACACATACACTTTAAAAAATTTGCTAGTAAATAACAAAATAATTAAGAAAGACATTTTTCAAAATAGTGGAGTTTATCAAATTACCTGATGATGGTCTAGTCGACCGAAATTCGTATTGTAAAATAAACTTTACATTATTTGAAACTAACCTAGTGTTTTTAATTTAATTTTTTATAAAATGTTTCAACGAGAACCGACAGTTAAATCTATCGAATTTATCAAATAATATATGTATCTTCAATCCTTTTACACATTATTGGGTGTGACACTACCGTATCAGATCGCGGTAACATATTTTCCGCGTGAAATGCAGTTACCAGTCGTTAAATTACGGCCTCTAAAGATAGTGGAGACGAAGCCACGCAAATAATATTCAAGTGAAAATAAATATTTATTTTCGCATCTTTAGTGAGAAGAGAACAAAACAGAAAATAGGCAATAGAGATGGTCGGTAATACAATAACTACATAGTAGTCTTTGCCTTCTCTGTCCTCTGAGGGACAGGAAAGGGAATGAATTGCGAATTCCACTCTTGTTAGAAGTGTGTCGATGTAAGCTTGTGAAGAAACACTTAACGTAGATAACTAAATCGAATTTGGCGTACCATGAATGGTTCATGAAAATCATATACTTGCCGCAAATTTGATTATCGAAGAACATTCACTGACATGGTGACAGGTTGTTACTAAGACTTGAAAGGCGACGCGGTAACTAAAATTCGATACGGTTTTATTGTCTGATAATACAATTTTAAATTAATTTAAAATAAGTACATACAAAATGTAACCAGTATATCAACAGTTTTTATTTATTTATGTAGATATTATTTATTTATTTAAATATTTTTTTTAAGAAAATAAGAAAAACTATTTTTAAATGTCAAAATGCCATTTTTGACAAAAAAAATTCTGTCATGTAATAAAATATTTGCAAAAAATTTTTATATTACAAGGTAACCATGCTTAATACAATGTTTCTATTGACTGTTAATTAGTGTCGTACGATATTCATTAAAATAATTCTTTTTTTTTTTAATAAAATAGTATCTATGTAACAATACTATTTTGCCTCTTTAGAGAGGAGAATTAATAATCTTATATTTTGTGAGAAGAAATTTGAGTTTTCTGTGCATGTCGTGAATAAATAATTTGTCTTTGAAAGAAAATAACACGGCTATTGGCCTAGATGATAAAGCTACGCTTGGCGTCGCGTCGGACATAAGCAGTTCAATTTGTTGTTTATCTTCGTTTCTCTTACCGTATTGTATTTCTCTATCTCTCTCTTATTCTTAAGCGAGCCATTCAGTTATAGGTAAAAACATATTTATTTATTCATTTATGTTACGCTGTATATCAGAAACTTAATCCCAATAACAGGATCCGCACTCACCGAGCCGCAGTGTGGCAGTTTATATAATTTTTATTGACAAAAAGGAAAACAACTACTTCTTTCTCCACACTGTTTTCAAAAATTTAATAAACAACCGGTTTCGATCACTTAACTGATAACCATCAGGCGTCGGTGAAAACTACAAACGGAACAATGTTGTTACAAATATCAAATATAGCAAAAAAAATTAATAAATTTACACTAAATCCTACAGAAGATCGGCAATATAAGGAGACGAAGCGGCATAATTACAATGGTTATTTTTAAAATATTCTATAGAAGAGATGCCCGATAGCCGCTGGAGCGATTTTTTTTAGACCGAACAAAAAGCAAGTTAAACCAAATAATTAGGGAAGTAAGTTAAGCAATGCGCTATTTTTAAGAAAAATTTGTTTGTTTAAATAAAAATTGGCGTTATCGTGAATAGATATCTTGATTTCCAAGTTATCAAGGAAATCAAGATTTTACCGTTGTCTTTTACATGACATATTCTAAAATCTCTGCCCACATCAAATTCATGGCCTGTAACAATTAAATTTTCTGCGAAACTAGGGGAATGTAAAATATCCCATATGTTCTTTAAATCGAATATAATATTTTTGCACGTTTAACCTATGTAATTGGAACCACACTCAGTATAAAATTGTTGATAAATCCCCGATTTTTTCAATAACTGTTGTTTATTAAGTTTAGAATATAATTAACGTTTTAGGTTGGAAAATGATTCAAATACGATGATAATATTGTGGTGATTCAATTATTCTCAAATTTTGTAGCTAATAATGTAAATTCATTCTGTAATTGTTAGCTACAATGTGTTGGGTGTTACATGCTTGTTGTAATCTCAACTTATACTGTTTTCTCGAAATGAGTTTGAGTTTAATGATTATTTTCAGTATCATTTAAACCATAAGATAACATTCTACGAATATGAGAGTTGTAAACTACGAGTTTATGTTCTATACAATGATTGAAGGTGTTGTTCATGGAATTAATTGTTTGGGTAGGTTTTCTGTAAAACCATGTCCGCATAATACAAAGATCAAGGACATTAAGACGGCTGTTATATTCCAGATCAATGATGAATTTAATGTTGTTATGTAAAATATTAAGTTTTGAATGAAAATCATTAAGTTGAGTAATAGGTCCAGACCAATAATATAGAACATCATCGATAACAGATTTTAATGAGTTTTGACAAATAAATTAAGTCTACAAACAACATTTCTTCAAAATGTTTTATGAATATTTCAGTTAATGTGTCTGATAAAGGTAACCTTATTACTAGGCCTTCCACTTGTTTATAAAATAATACATTGAAAATGTATATTATCTGACCAGCGAGGCTGACATAAAATGGTTTTGACAATGGATTTTGTCTATTTGACAGGTACATTAGTATAGTTATTCGTGTATTAAGAGCGTAAAGTGATTCTTTGTTACTCGAACACGGTAATTGCTGCGCGAGTCGAAGGTGTAAGAGAAACAAAGACACTTCACGCTCATGATACCCACATCATTTTTTCTATAATTGCATCTTCAAATTATTAAAAAACGTATGCGTACCGAAAATAAATTCGTTCTATCAACTGTCAATATGTCAAGTTTCCGTATTGTTTGTATCCCAGGTAACTATTGCATACATAAAATGTACATAGAACACTCATAGATTAACGTATTGAGTAGAACATGATGCTTCGGGATATCAGGTCATACTTGTCAGAGTGTCTTTTTATTATTTGTTGTTAGTTCTAGTTATAACCACTAGTCGCCAAATTTACTACTATTTATCTGTTATAGTATAAATAATTTTCAATTCTAACAAAGTGAAACATTTAATAATTCGATTTTGTTATAATTAGGATAATTACAGGGTAATTACGGGGACCCTTATAAATTTTTAACGATTGTTAACTTTATGATTCTTGGTAAAATATGAAGTTTATATTTTGGTCATTATCGTAAAAATAACAATATTATAAACTACTTAACGGCCGTTAAGTAATCATCATGTAGATATAACAATATATGTATTTATTTATGTTATGCTGTACAACAGGAACTTAATCCCAATTACAGTACAGGGTCTGCACTCACCGAGTCGCAGTGTAGGATTTCATATAATTTTTAGCTTGAGTGAGATTCGAACTCGGGATCTCCGGATTCGAATTCCGTATCGCTATCCACACCACCGTACTGACGGATGTGTTAAAACTATCTTGGTAAAATAAACAAGTTAAAAGTCAAAATATCAGTATGACAATAATATTGTCAAGATATTTGTTTATTTTACTTCTTTAATTGATAAATTGTATAAATAACAACGGTCAATATAAACAAACCGAATATGTAAATATGTATTAACAACTTTATTTCAAAATTTCTTCCTCTTCCACTTCTTTTAGCTAGGATTATATCCTGTTACTGAGGCTCGTTTACTGATCTACGGATGAAGATTGCCAACTTTGGGCCCATCTCTTGAGCGGTCGTTCTGGAGGTCTCTTCCCGGTAGGGCGTCCATCTTTACAAATTTTGGCAATTCTCAGGTCGTCCAGCCTCTCGATATGTTCATTCCATTTTTTACTTCTCGCTTTTGTCCATTTCACCACGTCTTGTATTTCATATTCTCTTCTAATCTAATCTTCACTCCTTTTATTGCTCTGAGAACTATCATTTCTACTGTTCTTAACTTTTGTTTAGTTTTCTGCTCTGGTTTCATTGGCATAGGTTAAGATTGGCCTAACCATTATCTTGTAAATCCTTGTCTTACATTCCAAGCTCATATATTTGTTTCGCCATATGGTGGTATTTAAGTCCCCCCCCCCCTTGGGTTGTTTTATTGATAAATTTTGCACTTATATATATATATACATACATAACATCACGCTATATCCCATTAAATGGGGTAGCACGAACCCGTCAACATTCTCATCCTGACACACGATACTCGATTCGACCACATTAACACTTCCTCCATACAAACTCTTTCTTTTCTCACAACCAAAATCCATCAACACACAACAAACATTCATCCATTCGCTCCTGTACACTGCGCTTGTTTCTGAAGATGGTCTCCACACAATTGCAGGTAAATACTCGAAACATCTAACAAATGAATCTAAAATCAAGAATCATACGCTTGTCTTCATTCATCATATTTATCCCGCAATTAATTTTCTCCAAACATTTCTATCCTGACACACCACTTTTGCTTCAACCACATTCATAATTCTTTTCATACAAGCTCGTTTATTCTTCACGCTCAGAATCTTTCGCTCACGCAACAACCCTTCAATCATATTCATCCACTTGTTCCTAGGCCGTCCACGCAAACTTTCACCCTCAATTTCACCAACATACACCTGTTTCACCAATCTGTCATTCGACATACGTTCTACATGACCAAACCATCTCAACTGACTTATTCCCACTCTTCTTACAACATTCTTCCCAATCTCACATTCATCATACACCAATGTATTCCGGACACGATCTCTTCTAGTATATCCACACACACCCCGCAAATACCTCATTTCCACAGCAGTTATACGCCGTTCATGTTTCTTCATCCATACCCAACATTCACTACCATACATCAACGTAGGCACTAACACACCATTATAAACACTCAATCGAGCATCTCTGGATACATTCACGTTCCGAGTAAAGGTTCCCAGAGCACCCAATATCTTACATCCAGCAGATACTCTTCTTTCAATCTCTCGATCAATACGTCCATCCCTCGAAAACACACTCCCCAAGTATACAAACTCATTTACTTGACCCAATCTCACACCATTCACCGAAACATTGCAAGCAGTCACCAAATCACTCTTCTCAAACACTAACACTTTACATTTATCAACATTCAGTAATAGATTTAAACCTTTTCCTACTTCATTTATACTTAGAATCATTCTTCTAAATTGTTCTTCAGATTCACCCATTACAACTACATCATCCGCATAAGCTAACGCAGGCACTACACTGCCACCAATACGTACACCATCCGCCCCATTCAGCGACTTTCGTAACAACACATCCATATATAAATTAAACAACCACGGGGACATCCCACAACCTTGTTTCACGCCAACATCTATAGGAAACCAATCACTCAATCTACCATCAACTCTCACCGCAGCCTCGTTATCTTCGTTTAATGCACGAATCGCTCCCAACAAATTACCATTTATACCGTACTCTAGAAGTACATCCCACAGAATAACTCGATGAACACTTTCATATGCTTTTTTAAGATCGAGAAAGCCACAGAACACCTTCTTGTTCTTAGCAAGTGATTTCTCAACAATCATACGAAGAGAAAACAATTGATCTACACACCCTCTCTCAGGCAAAAATCCACCTTGCATATTACTCAACTTGGAGATTGTTAAGGATCGTACCTTGTGAATAAGAATCTTCCCGTACAACTTCCCTACCACACTCAACAAACTTATCGCACGGAAATTAGTACAATCACTCGAACTACCTTTGCCCTTAAATAAAGGACAAATGATAGCACGTTTCCAATCATCAGGAGCTACACACAGTTTCAAACAAAATCTAAATAAATAAACTAACCAATCAAATAATCTCTCACCACCATACTTCAACATCTCATTCGTTATACCATCTAAACCAGGAGCTTTACCATTCTTCAAACGTAACAATGCAAAACTAACATCACTTTCATCTATATCCCATTCATCACTTCTAATATTTTGTCTTGAATTTTCACTAGAACAATTCGATCCATTTACGCTACCATATAAACCTCTAAAATACTCACACCATCTATTTCTAACGTCTAATTCATTCCACAATAACTCACCATTCGCACTCTTAATCGCTTTTACCGCCCTTACATTACCACCTCTCAATCTCTTCACACTCAACCAAAACATTCTTTTATTCATAGTAAAATCATTCGTCATTCTTTCACTCATCAAATCATCAAAACACGCCTTACTTTCTCTCACTACTCTCTTAACATGTTTATTTAACCTTTTATATTCTAGCAAACATTCATCACGTAAACTTCCAGGCACATCTTTTACATGTAGAAATCGCAAATACGCTCTCTTTTTCTCTTCAATTGCTTCTTTCACTTCGTCATTCCACCATGCATTCCTTGGACAAGAGCCTAATCTGGATTCACCACAAACTTCTTTTGCACATTTAAGAACTGTATCCTTAAATTTCATCCAAACATAATTTATACTGCATTCAAAATTAGGCTCACATACAGGCAAAGATTCATTTATTTTCTCAACAAAGATATCTCTAATATCTTCATTCTGTAGTACACTAGATTTCACACGAAACATTTTTTCGGTGCCTTTTAACCTCATTCGCCAACATTTATCTAGACGTATACGCGACACCACCAAATAATGATCATTCGTACCCAATTCAGCCCCACGCTTCACACGCGTATCCACAACTAAACTTTTTAGTTGTTCATCATACAAAACAAAATCAATCACACTCCGCCTATTCTCCCTCACATTTTCCCATGTATACAAGTGAGCTAATTTATGTTTAAAGACAGAGTTGGAAACGAAAAGATCACGCTCTAAGCTGAAGGATACTATTTTCCTACCGTTTTCATTCACTCTCACATCACCATATTTACCCAATACATTCCCAGACATGCTTCTCTTTACTCCCACCCAACCATTCAAATCACCACATACGATAACTTTTTCACCTGGATCACACGAATCAATCACACTATCTAACAAATTCCAAAATTGATCTTTCTCAAGATCACTTTCGGATTCAGTTGGGCCATAAACTGCCACAACGAAGATTCTATGAAAGCCTACCTTAAGTCTCAGCCAAAGAATTCGCGATGAAATACAACTATAATCTCTTACAAACGGTTTCATCCTTTCACTAACAAGCACTCCTACACCATGTTTTGCCCGTTCATTCACTGCAACACCCGACCACAAGCAAAACAATCCATCTACCTCTTCTTCATTACAGCCTTTCCGCTTTGTCTCGCTCACACACAAAACATCTACATTATACACACGCATTATATTCACCAATTCATTTTCTTTTCCATTTATACCCCTAACATTCCACGTACCAAACTTACATTCATCAAATTTCGCCCATTTATTCCTCATTAGAACAAAAGATAAAAGAAATAGGGTTCTCTCGGTAAAAGAAGAAGAAATTAAGGTAGCTTACCAGGCTTATCCTTATATATATATATATATATATATATATATATATATGTCCTGCCGTCTCTTCGAAGTCCCTGAGATATCATATTAAGACTACTATTTGAGGTACTGCTCTGCAGGTAATATAGAATTTGTATAATTTAGCACGGAAACTAACCACAGTATCTCAGTTCTAATTTTTGAAATACTATTTTAATGTTAATGACAATTATGTAGATATATGAGATGTGTTAATGAATAAATTTACTGGATTATTTCTTTAAAAATACAATTACGAATTACGGGAATATTAGTCTAATAGGAGTAATGTGACTTGGTAAATGTAGAGGGCATAGCGATGCCCGGCTCCCGACACAAGGTCACAAACCTTCAGGGTTGCCAGTATGCGGATAATTACATATAATAGGGTTTTTTTATATGTGGTCGGGTAGCCCGTGAGACTCACTTTTTCATTGGGTATTTTCAGATAATTTATATAAATAAATAAATAAATATATTATCACGCCTTTTACCCATTACTGGGTGTGGCATTCTACCGTAGCAGATCTTGGTAAGTCATATATTTTTCGCGTGAAGTGCGGTTACCAGCCGTCAAATCACGGCCCTCAAAGATATTAGTGGAGAAGGAGCCACAGGAATTGATATTAAATTGGTGAAAGCCAGTTTGTCGGTTGCGGGAATCAAACTCGGGTCCTCAAGAATCGCAAGCCGTAGCAGATCTCGGTAAGTCATATATTTTGACGCGTGAAGTGTGGTTACCAGCCGTCAAATTATGACCCCAAAGTTGTTAGTGGAGGGGGAGCCACAGGAATTGATATTTAATTGGTGAAAGCCAATTTGTCGGTTGCGGGAATCGAACTCGGGTCCTCAAGAATCGCAAGCCGTAGCAGATCTCGGTAAGTCATATATTTTAACGCGTGAAGTGCGGTTACCAGCCGTCCAATTATGGCCCCAAAGTTGTTAGTGGAGGGCGAGCCGCAGGAATTGATATTCAATTGGTGAAAGCCAGTTTGTCGGTTGCGGGAATCGAACTCGGGTCCTCAAGAATCACAAGCCGATTTTATACCCACTGGACCATCAGTTTGTAACTCACGTTTTTGTAATTCATAATTTTATATATAAATATATAATCACGCCTTTAACCCAGTACTAGGCGTGGCACTCGGCCGTATCAGATCTCGGTAAGTCATATATTTTGACGCGTGAAGTGCGGTTACCAGCCGTCAAATTATGACCCCAAAGTTGTTAGTAGAGGGGGAGCCACAGGAATTGATATTTAATTGATGAAAGCCAATTTGTCGGTTGCGGGAATCGAACTCGGATCCTCAAAAATCGCAAGCCGTAGCAGATTTCGGTAAGTCATATATTTTTACGCGTGAAGTGCGGTTACCAGCCGTCCAATTATGGCCCCAAAGTTGTTAGTGGAGGGCGAGCCAAAGGATTTGATATTAAATTGGTGAAAGCCAGTTTGTCGGTTGCGGGAATCGAACTCGGGTCCTCAAGAATCGCAAGCCGACTTTATACCCACTGGACCATCAGTTTGTTTTTGTTTGGTATTTTCAGGTAATTTAATTCATAATTTTATAAATAAATATATCATCACGCCTTTAAGCCTTTAACTTATTACTGGGTGTGGCACTCTACCGTAGCAGATCTCGGTAAGTGATATATTTTTGCGCGTGACGTGCGGTTAATTTTTTAGTGGTGGGGCAGCCACAAGAGTTGATATAAAGCCAGGTTGTCGGTTGTGGGAATCGAACTTGGGTCCTCAAGAACCGCAAGCCGATTTCTGTGCTTTGGTATATTTTATTGTCTTCATTAAACTCCTAACTAAAATATAATACCGGTATGATTTCAGAGTTGTTCTTTTTAGGAGAGCTGTTGAAGGAACAATGTGTGTCCATAAAAAGGTAAAACGTGCAACTTTTTATGTTTAAAAATTTTAAACTTTGAATTTAAAGGTTTTTGACCTTGAAAGAAAATAATTATTAGCCCCCTCCAATATATACTATTTTCATTTTAAACTCAAGGGATCGGCATAAAACGATTAAACGTCACTGTCCCATATAACTACAATGAAATCCATTAGTGCGGCTACCCCATATCGCTTATCGATGGTCAAAATAGGTATATTTTCAAGGGTCGTATTCAGCCTAAAATTATTCTTGTTTTTTCCTATGATTGACCGTACCGGCTAATGGGGCTGTACAACCCCTGTGTGAACCTTGTGTAACCAGTTATGACGGATCATATTTTGAGTTCCTTTGTAAACGTAATTGTGGTGCATTTAATCGTTTTATGCCGATCCCTTTAGTTTAAAATAAATAGTATACAATCCTGGGTGCGCCACTGTACAGTAGCTTAATTTCCGAGAACAGTGGAACAATTAAGTAGATCTGGCAACACTGTAGTCTAGTACATAACATGTTAAAACGTTGCATCGTAGGTGCACGTAGTAAACAGAACGCGGAATTAGTCAGAGACAAAATATTTAAAATATTAGTCACTATAATATATAGTCAGCAGTGAAAAATTTGATATTATTTTTTAATGTCATGAAAAATATTTGTTAACTTATTTTTGAGATAAGAATTTGAAACAAAAAGAATGCAACACCCTAAACAAATCCTCCCACCAATAAGAAATATTAACTTGGTATAGTATTATTTAACAAATTTGTTTCTTTACTATAAATTTGATGTTTTTCTAGGGGTCCTTAAATTTATTTATTTCATACTTATATTTAGTATTTCACTATTTTATAAGAAATACTCAGTGGCGGCTCGTGACCTTTATAATAACCGGGGCTAAATGTGAAAAAAATATTTTTGTTATCTCAATAAAAAAGGGCAATTGAATAAATTTATTATTTTATTAATTTATCTTAAAAAATAAAACAATTTATAAATATACAAAAAAAAAATGTACATATTTTGAAGTAAAATATAATTATTTATATAAATATTCCGCCTGCCTATTTCTTTAGAAGAGAAAATTTATCTATTACTATGTTGTTGAAATTTGTCATATTCGTAATAATATCATGATGACTGCCAATGAGTTTAGTCTATTTTGGGTCATAGAATTTCTTTAAAAGTTTTTATTCGCTTCAACGTCGAGAAACATCTCTTTGCTTCAGCTGTTGCGACAAGTGTAACTAAAATTATTTCCATAAGTTTATGCACCTCAGAAAATGAAGTCGTTAAATCATTTTCAGAAACAAAAACCATAAGCGCTGAAATATTGTCTATGTTGCTAATTGTTTGATTTTGATATAAAACTATCAATTCATTTTTAAGATTTTCTTCGTTCTGCATTTTGTAATTCTCAATTAGTATTCTGAAGTTTTGGAGTGGAAAATTATTTTTGTAAATGTTGAACATTTTGGGACCAAGAATTACAAAAGCACGCAGTGTATTTAAATTACATAAACGGTCTTCCATTTGTGTTCATGTTGATGTGATATTGTTCAATATTTTCCTAACTTTAGTAATTGTTTCTTTAAAATTGTTAAATTCCCGTGAAAAATTGACAATGTTTGTATTTCTTGCTAGAACCGTGTTATACAATATGTCTACTTGCTTAAAAATATTGTAAAAGAACGATAAATAAAATAAGAATTGTTCATCATTAAGTAATCTTTGAAAATCTGCAGCTTCGCTAATGCTTTTGTCATCCCAATGATTTTCATTCTGCATTTTTTCAGAACACTCTTCAATTCCATAGTGTATATGATCCCGACGGAATACGTCTTTTACACATTTCACGTAATAAATTTGACCTTTTAGGTGACACCGAAAAAAATTCCATTTATATTGGCAAAAAATATTTTCATATGCTTAATAGAAGAACATATTTTCTTTAAAAACCAAATTTATTTGATGTGCGTAGCCATGTAAATATCGTGCAATAACGGCAGCGCCATCATAAGCCTGAGCAATTAATTTACTTTTTATATTAAACTGCTCCAGTTGATCATTAAGCAAAAAATAAAATTTTTGTTTTCGTATACATAGTTTTTCTTCTTGTGTTCTTTTCTCAAATTCTAAATTTAGTATGTTGTCAACTGCATTTAAATTTGAAGTTGAATGTCTAAAGTCTGATAAGAACTAAAATTCATTACCTATTTGTAAAAAAATAATATTTATTAATATTCTTACTTTTTAAATATCAATTGAAAATAGAAGCCCGGACCTGTACAAATTCACAGCGCTAATTACATTAAATAGACAAAGTTGGGGAATCCCCGCTTTAGTCGTCATCACTCATGCTCTGATTGGCTAGCTCAAGGTCGCGCACGACTCACAGCGTTACTCGTAGCGAGCGTCTAGCCCCCCAAAGGATTGGTGAATGAACATTGCAAACGGAATTAAATAATAAAACATTGCAAATAAAATCTTTTATAAACAAATAATTGTTCGTATATTAATGAATATTTTCTAATTTAATTTGTAGTACAATAATAAAATTTGATTGATGAAATTACAGCCGGACCCCGGTAGCCTCTTATGGCGAGACGCCACTGGAAATACTAGTTTATAGCAAGTCAAGTTACAGTATGAAGATTCTAAACATAAATAGGAGATTTAGTTTACATTTACAAAATATAATTAAAGTAGGCTACATATCGACATATTTAGGATTGCACAAAAATGTTCTTCAGCACTGTAAAAAACAAATTTTAACAGAAAACTTTTAACATTACCTTTGAATTTAACAAATTTATGGAAAAATATGGGACGTAAATATTTGTTTAAGTGTATTAAAATGTATTAGGTATTATTAATTTAGAGATTTGTTTCTTTAATATAAATTTTAATAGTAATGAGAAAAATATCAATGATTTAATTTCTAATCAACCGACGTTTCGGTCATGACGATGATCATCAGGGTAAATTAATGTTTAATAATTATAAAATACATTTGAAATAATGGCGTGAAAAATCTTGTCAACTAGTTTAACAATATAATATAACATCCGTCAATGGAATTTTCCTTCACAGCAACAATAGTGCACAGAGTATACAAAGTTGTATTACAAATTGCAACAGTATTGGCAACATCGCATTCCGCGTGTCGCGGTTTGTAAAGTTTAGTAATAAAAACATGAATAAAAATTAATTGTGAAAGGGATAAATGGGCGCCAACTCAAAAATCTTTTACAATTATACACAAAACAACAAATATTATTAACTATTATAATTATTATAACCGTAATAATAAATCATACCTATTTAATAGTTTATTATTATTATTATTATAAATGCCTTACAAAAGTTCGCCTAGTGGTCTCGAGTTCAATAAAATTAAAAAGATAATTGAAAAAAAAAATTATTACTTTATGTTAATTTAAAAAAAAAAAACAACGCTTTCAATGCTTAAGGTTGCCGCTTCCTTGGATATTACATTGATTGAATTCTCATCCTACATCCCAAATAATATTTAAAATATATTAATTGTATTTGTTCTAACAGTTTATTAGTTTGACATATTAATAATTATTCAATATTTATCCATGTTTCTTCTATGTGAATTGATAAACATTTTTAATCCACTTAATATATTCTATTCTTTTTAATGGGCGGCATTTTCGTTTTAATTCGAGAATAAATAAACGGCACCATAACAAAATACTGCCACAAAAAATCATACCGCTTTAGCCCGTTTTCTATCCGTATTTCAAATTCTCACATTCAGATATCTTTGTTATTTTATACCAAAATATGCACTATTAGTGACAAAATACTATTATATAAAAAAAAATTGCAAAAAGACCAATATATGAATTTTGCATACGCAAATATGCATATCTAGTCATGGCTAACAATATTAATAAAAAATTTAACTGAAGTTCTGTTTAAAAGACTAGGTATGAAGCTAGAACTTTTTAGAAAAAATTAGAACTAGGAGCAAGAAAGATTAGTGATTTCGAAGAACTTGTGAAACAGCATTTTTGTTTTATTAAAGTTTTTTTTAAATTTATTTTGAATTTATTTTAAAGGTTTTTTTTTGTTATGAAATATAATAGAGAATGAGCATTGTTTTTTCATTAATAATCATTAATTAATAGGTCCCAAAATAGTAATTTACTTGTAAGTAATGTGATATGGCTTTGAAGTGAATTGATATTTTATTATAATTATGACGGCATACGTGAATACTTATTTCTTGGCGAGTGATGAATCTGTTGCCGACATAGTCGAAGGCCATTTTCGGAATATGGGTCGAAGTGTAGCAACACAAGATGCGATTAGAATCAGGTTATGGTTGTGAACACTAATATATTTTTTTTAAATAACTGATATTAGTGATTAAAGATAGTTTACTCTGATATATCGATATTATTTCTACTTAATATCGTTATTCGATATATCGATGTAAGCGCACAGCCCTACTCGGGAATAATAGGGTGTAGTCCGTTAATTAAATGTTTAAAAAAAGCACATCATGTTTATAAAAACTTTTGCAAAAAAATTGACTATCAACATGAATTCAATCGGCGTCATTATCATACTTAGAAATACTTAGACAACTTAAATGTAAAAATTTATTAGAAATAGAAATAATATTATACTGTAAATAACTATTATGTAACTAGTACATAATATAGGGTTTTATGGGTGGGATAGTTTAGGTCCGAGCGAACGCAGCGAAGAGAGGCTAATAAAAGGGCGAGGTCATAAGACCGTATTATGTAAGTGTTGCTTACAATATTATTTTATGTTCCACACTCGGAACGACATTTATATTTGAATTGACTATGTTGCTATGACTGACCACAATAAAATAAAAAGTAATAGTCCGATAATGTAGAGGTAGGTGGCTCAGTGGTATCGAGTCGACCTGTGGATCTTGAGAACCCTGGTTCGATCCCCACAGTCGACAAACAATTTTCACCAATTTAAATCTACCCCTGTGGCTCCCCTTCCACTAATATCTTTGGGGGCCGTGATTTGACGGCTGGTAACCGCACTTCACGCGAAAAATATATTATTTACCGAGATCTGCTTAGGCAGAGTGCCACACTCAGTAATGGGTAAAAGGCCTGATGATATATTTATTTATTTATTTTATGTAGGTATTTTCGGACCCTATCAAAAATGATGTATTTATAGCACAGTCGAACATAAACTATTCCCTTACACATTTGTTGCATAAATAACTATTTTTTACTGAACACAAATTTACCTCCCATATTTATTTTTTGAATTACTTAATATAATTTTGTGTGTGCAAGAGACCAATAATACTAGCAGTACAATTTGTTTTTTAGATTGGTTTTTGGTAAGTTAACCTAGGAAAAATTTTTCCCAACATTTGCAGAAGAATGTGGCGAACATACCATATTCAAGGCAAAATTTGTTAATACAGGAAATATTGCTGTAAAAAACAAATCAATAAAATAACAGTAGCATGGGCGCACTCAAGGGGGGGGGGTCGTGGGCCTACACGAAATAGGATATTTTTACCGGGAAGCTCGTGAGACTCACGTTTTCGTAGGGTATTATCAGGTAATTTAATTCATGATTTTATAAATAAATATATTAATACGCCTCTTACCCATTACTGGGTGTGACATGCTGCCGTAGCAGATCTCGGTAAGTGATATATGTTTGCGCGAGAAGTGCGGTTAAACTATTTGTGGTGGGGGAGCCACGGGAGTTGATATTCGGTTGCGGAAATCGACCTCAAATCCTCAAGAACCGCAAGCCGAATTCTCATAACTAAAATATAATACCGGTATGATTTCCGAGTTGTTCTTTTTAGGAGAGCTGTTGAAGAAACAATGTATGTCCATAAGAAGGTAAAACGTGCAACTTTTTATGTTTAAAAATTTTAAACTTTGAATTTAAAGGTGTTTGACCTTGAAAGAAAATAATTATTTGTCCCCTCCGAGATACTATCCTGGGTGCGCCACTGAATAGTAGCTTAATTTCGGGGAACAGTGGAACAGTTACATAACATGTTAAAATGTTGCATCGCAGGTGTACGTAGCAAGCTGAACGCAGAATTAGTCAGAGACAAAATATCTAAAGAATTAGTCACTCACTAGTCAGTAGTGAAAAGCAACAGAGCCGCCATGAGTGATATATTTGATATTATTTTTTAATGTCATAAAAAATATTTGTTAACTTATTTTCGAGATAAGAATTTGAAACAAAAAGAATGCAACACCCTAAACAAATCCTCCCACCAATTAGAAATATTAACTTGGTATAGTATTATTTCACAAATTTGATTTTTTAGTATAAATTTGATGTTTTTCTAGGGGTCCTCAAATTTATTTATTTCATACTTATATTCAGTATTTCACTAGTTTATAAGAAATACTCAGTGGCGGCTCGTCACCTTTATAATAGCCGGGGCTAAAAGTGAAAAGAACATTTTTGTTATCTTAATAAAAAGAGGGCAATTGAATAAATTAATTCTTTTATTAATTTATCTTAAAAAAATAAAACAATTTATAAATATACTAAAAAAATGTATACATATTTAAGTAAAATATAATTATTTATATAAATATTCCGCCCGCTTATTTCTTTTGAAGAAAATATCTATCTATTACCATGTTGTTGAAATTTGTCATATTCGTAATAAATTCATGATAATTCATTTTGGGTCATAGAATTTATTTACAAAGTTCTTATTCACTTCAACGTTGAAAAATATCTCTCTGCTTCAGCTATTGACACAGGTGTAACTAAAATTATTTCCATGAGTTTATGTACCTCAGACAGGGGCGGATCCAGGGGGCGGGTCATGGTGGTCATAACCCCCCCCCCTCACTAAGCATGGACTTTTTTTAAATGTTGGCTGTAATACATAATAATGATGTAATTAATTACGATAACTCAATTTATTTAAACAAATTAAATAGAAAATATTATCTAAGAACTTAAAATTCTAAGATAATTAAGAACTATTGTTTGTTTTATTATCCTAATAAATAGCCAAAAACCAATATTTTGTGGGGATATTATTTCGATCTGCAGATGGAAGAGGTATTCTATTTAAGACCTAGTCAAGTATGTGACTACCGCCATTTGCATTTAGAACATCAACTTCTAATTCAATAATTTTTGTATTCTATCGAAGAAAGACGATTTAATGTGATTGTAAAAATTATTTAAAGCAGGAATATAATATGAGCAAATACAAATGTTTTTAAGATGGACAATACCACCCCCCCCCCAAGATACAAAAATAATAATCATTTAATCGATTAATCGATTAAATTTGATTAATCGGTTATTTTGCACAGCCCTAATTTCAACGTATTCCTCAAGTGATGTACCTACGCTTGTCTCGTTTGGAAACAATAAAAACAAAACCGAACGCTTTTCTCCACTTGCTGTCAGCCACGTAATATTTTTAAACAAACCGGTATTGAATTGTCGCTTTCTTTTACCGTACATTTGGAAAAAATTAAAATTTTGTGGATGATGTGGTCCAAGTTTTCGTATACATAGTTTTTCTTCTTGTGTTCTTTTCTCAAATTCTAAATTTAGTATGTTGTCAACTGCATTTAAATTTGAAGTTGAATCTATGTCTAAAGTCTGATAAGAACTAAAATTCATTACCTATTTGTAAAAAATTAATATTTATAAATATTTTTACTTTTTAAATTTCAATTGAATATAGAAGCCCGGACCTGTACAAAATCACAGCGCTAATTTAATTAAATGCACAAAGTTGGGGACTCCCCGCTAATGTCGTCATCACACATGCTCTGATTGGCTAGCTCAAGGTCACGCACGACTCACTCGTAGCGTGTGCTTGAGACCAGCGAGCTGCTAGTCCCAACGGAACGGAGAATTAACATTGCAAGCGAAATTAAATAATAAAACATTGCAGTACAATAATAAAATTTGACTGATGAAATTACAGCCAGACCCAGATAGCCCCTTATGACGAGCCGCCACTGGAAATACTAGTTTATAGCAAGTCAAGTTACAGTGTGAAGATTATAAACATAAATAGGAGATTTAGTTTACATTTACAAAATATAATTAAAGTAGGCTACATATCGACATATTTAGGATTGCACAAAAATGTTCTTCAGCACTGTAAAAAACAAATTTTAACAGAAAACTTTTAACATTACCTTTGAATTTAACAAAATTATGGAAAAATATGGGACGTAAAAATTTGTTTAAGTGTATTAAAATGTATTTAGAGATTTGTTTCTTTAATATAAATTTTAATAGTAATGAGAAAAATATCAATGATTTAATTTCCAATCAACCGACGTTTCGGTCATGACGATGATCATCAGGGTAAATTTATGTTTAATAATTATAAAATACATTTGAAATAATGGCGTGAAAAATCTTGTCAACTAGTTTAACAATATAATATAACATCCTTCAATGGAATTTTCCTTCACAGCAACAATAGTGCACAGAGTATACAAAGTTGTATTACAATTGCAACAGTATTGGCAACATCGCATTCCGTGTGTCGCGGTTTATAAAGTTTAGTAATAAAAACATGAATAAAAATGTGTTGTGAAAGGAATGAACTGGCCGCCAACCCAAAAATCTTTTACAATTATACACAAAAACAGCAAATATTATTAACTATTATAATTATTATAACCGTAATAATAAATCATACCTATTACATAGTTTATTATTATTATAACAAATGCCTTACAAAAGTTCGCCTAGTGGTCTCGAGTTCGATAAAATTTAAAAGATAATTGAAAAAAAGTTATTACTTTATTTTAATTTATTAAAACAAAAAACAACGCTTTCAATGCTTAAGGTTGCCGTTTTCTTGGATATTACAGTTTTGATTGAATTCTCATCTTACATCCCAAATAATATTTAAAATATATTTATAATTGTATTTGTTCTAACAGTTTATTAGTTTGACATATTAATAATTATTCAATATTTATCCATGTTACTTCTAAGTGAAGTGATAAACATATAAACAATTTCTTTGTTCCTATCGTTTAAATTCGACAAATATATTCATAGTGTTTCATATGCGATAGCAAATCTGATGTTAATTTAGTTTGATGTGTTATAACAGTTTAATAGATTGACATATTAATACTTATTCAACATTTGTCAATACAATAATATAATATTTCCGAAATCAGGCAAGTAAATGTTCAATATGTTAGTTGGATAAATAATTATAAGTAATATTCAATGTCAATTTCTAACGTAGACATTTTTTAAACAAATTGTCCGTGTTTAGTATTCACAAAGTAGTTTATAATCTCCTTATAATTAATTCATAGCAGCGATCGGCAATAGACATTATATGCCGCAGGCGTAATTGAAACTCGTTCGGTTGCAGTGCGGTCATATGGGTCTTGTTTACCGGCGAGCGACAGTGACACAGGCCGAGTAGCGAAGCCGAGCTCGAAATAATATCAGTATTTTGCCTTAAGTTATACTGATGGCTGATAACCGTATTTCACGCAAATATATATTGCGTAGTGCACATGATTTAATCAGTGTAATATTTGTGATTTGAGGACGTGGTAAATATCATTATATATGTACATTGTGGTTTAACCGGAAGCGACATCATTTTGATTTTTTAAATAGAATGATATAAATTTTTATAGAGATTTTTGAAATTACTAATAAAATGAATTGACTACTTCCAGTTTAGGGAAAAGTAAAACTGCACTACTAATTTATTGTAAACAAATATGAAGTATTATTTAACAAGCAATACGAAGGCAACGACCTATTGAAACGTTTACTCCCAGTTTAGGGGACAAGTAAACCTGAACTACTTTCTGACTGAATTATTATAAACAAAAATTAAGGATTAATTAACAAGAAATACGAAGGCGACGATCAACTGAAACGGTTACTTTCAATTTAACGACATGTAACAAATAGGAATAACAATAAAAATGAAAGTCAATAAATATTCCAGTGTTGTCCAACTTCAGACAAAAGCGACGTCCAGCTGAAACGGTTACTCCCGGTTTAAGAAATAACTAAAACTAAACTACTAACTGATTGAATTATTATGAATAAAAATGAAATTCACAAAGTAATACTTGTATAATTACTTCTTCTATTTTTTCATCGGCCATGTTTTCTTGTAAGAACAGAAATTGGGTGTCACTTTGTTAGTTTTATTGTATAATTGCGTATGAAAAACTAGCGTACCTGTAATATCAATAATAGTACCGACTTAGTACAAGGAACATGCTACGAAGGCAAAAATTTCCTTATAAATATTCAATTATTAAGGAAATAACCTAAATATAAGCAATCAGTTGTGTGCTCTAGACGCCTAGACGCATGACAACCCTCAAAACCCATGGATGACAGATCAATAAATGAAGAACAGTGCCCTCTACAACAACGACGTAATTTTCAGGAAAAAGATTTAAAAATGTAACTACTATTGCCATCTCTAGGATATTTAGTACTTCCAATTAAAGCCGCACGATACTAGCGACAAGTCCGCAAACGATAGTACAAATGTAAAGCTCTCTTTGAGGACGTCCTCAAAAAGAGCAAATGTCCGCAAACAGCTTTCTGTATATAAAGTTTAGACCTCAAAAGGTCGTCTGTGCATATATATATATATATATATATATATATATATATATATATATATATATATATATATATATATATATATATATATATATATATATATATATTGCGATTGCTTGTTATATTAGCACCAAGATACTTAAATGACATAACTTGCTCAATTATTTCTCCTTCTACTTCTAATTTACATATTATCGGGTCTTTACTGATTACCATGGTTTTTGTTTTTTCTACTGATATCTTCATGTTGTATTTTTTTCCCGTTAAATTGAATTGGTACAATAATCGTTATAGGTTGTCTTCACTGTTCCCTATTAAGACTGCGTCGTCTGCAAAACAGATTATGTTTATGTTGTTCTTCCCTAGTTGGTAGCCTTTATTAAATTTTACTGCCTCAATTAATTTATTCATTATCAAGTTGAAAAGAAAGGGGCTTAGTGAATCTTCTTGTCTTATTCCCTTCGTTATCTCGTTTGGTTTTGTTGTAGTACTGTTTGTAAATATCTGAGTTGTACTATGTATGTTGTAGATTAGATCAATTATAACTTTAGGTATTTCTTTCTCTTATAGTATATTGATTATGTCATATTTTCGCACCCGGTCGAAGGCTTTAGTAACGTCAACAAAGCATAAAAATAGGGGACTTCCATATTCAATGGCCTTTTCTGTTAGCTGGCGGAACATAAATATAGCGTCAACAGTACTTCTTTTAGGATTGAGGTCAATAGTTTTAAAGTTGTATTCAGTAAGGTGATACCCCTATAGTTATCTAAGTTATTTCGGTCACCTTCTTTGTACACGGGAATTGTGTAGCTAATTTTCCATATTTCAGGTACTTCTCTTCCTTGGATCACTTTTGTAAAAAGTATTTGCAAATATTTTGTTAATTCCTCACCTCCATATTTGAGTAATTCGTTGTAGATGCCGTCAGAGCCCGCTGCCTTTCTGTTTTTCAATTTAGAAACTGCTTTTATCACTTTTTCTATGGATATGCATACTTCTTCTTCAACGTTATAGTCATTAATTGTTACCAAGTCAGTGTTGTCTGAATTTTCAAACCATTGGTTTTCGTCGATATTATTTATAGTAACGTATTCATTTATTTCTTTTTTTTTTGGTTCCTTAACATTTTCCATATATTTTTTTGAGTTCCATACATATCAAATTCTAGTTCTTTCGTGTATCTTTCCCAGTAATTTTCTTTAATTTTCCTAATATCTGCATTTACTATATTTCTTACACTTACATACTTCTCATACTCAATAGGAATGTGATTACTTTTGTATTTTAAAAACGCAGTTTTCTTTTTCCGTTGCTAGTTCCGTAACGTCGTCACCAAACCATGGTGTTCGTGTTATTTGCTGTTGTTTTCCTTTTGCCCACGGTTTTTTCTGCTGCTGATAAAATGCATTTTCATAGTTTATTCTCAATTTCAGTTGCCGTACTGTTTCCATCTTTTTCTATTTCTTTTAGTTTATTCTTTAGTCTGGCTTGGTACAAAAATTGTACTCTAGGAATTATTAATTATTCTATATTTAATTTCTCTGTGGTTTGTGACTGTTTCTTCTTTATTTTTATTTCTAGGTTTAATTTACACAGAATCAGACCATAATCAGGGCCAACATTGGCTGATGTAAGATTACGTACATCTATTACTTCTGTTGGGTCTATTTCTTTGTTGGTTATGACAAAATCTATCATTGAATTTTGTCCTCTAGTATTTGTAAATGTGATTTTTGTTGTATCATATGATCGAAGAACGTATTGTTTATTTGTAGTTCATTGAGAGCACAAAATTCTATGAGATTCTCTCCGCTTTCATTCAGATGTGGTTCGTTGAATCTTTGTTTCACTCCTTTCAATGGGTTATCTCCAATTGTTGTATTTAGGTCACCTAATATAATAATTTTATCTGTGGGCGGGATTTTGTTCATCGAATGTTGGAGTATATTTTAAAAACTTTCCTTCTCTTATTTTGTTTTGTTTATATCCGGTGCGTACACTGTTATTATATGCATTTTTGTTTTTCCCGTACTCATTGCAATAACGGTAATTATTTCCTTAACATATTCGATGTTTATAATGTTGTTAGTTATATTTTTATGTATTAGCATACCCACACCAGCTTGGACTCTGCTTGCTCTATTAACTCCACTATATATTAGGAGGTATGTATCTTTCATAATCGAACCGCATCCCTTCTTTTTTGTTTCACTCAGTGCACATATGTCTATATTATGAGATTTCATTTCTATCAGAATTTCGTCTTCTTTGCTGTTCCAGGAGAGTATATTCCATGTGGATATTCTTAATGTATCTGTGGTTGTCCGTGTCCCTTTCCTTGCTTGGGTCGTTTTCGAGTTATCCGTCCGTTTCCGAGGTCTATCGAGTTGTCTAGGAGCATGAACTCTTTTTTACACCAAGTAGGGTGCTGTCCTTGCTCGGTAACTCCCATTCCGGAGGACCAATTCATCCGCTCTCGTCAGCACTGATCTCCGTCTAGGATTCTGAGGTTCCCGGAGCCCGCCATCTTGGAGGTGAGAGTCGGATTTGGGTAGGAGAGGCTGGGTGGATTTGTCCGTAGAACGAATCCATGTATTCCACATCACTACCAGTCCGGGCCCCATTTAACTAGTACTTGAGATTAAAACCTAAATATAGTATTAAACCTCGTCACGTACATAATTATTTTGAACATTGTACCATAAAGTCAAGTTTCCAAAAAAATATGGTAATTTTAATTCTTCTCTACCTTCATTCTCTAGTAATTAATAAAAATTATATTCATTAAACTGATATAACCTATAAAAACAATCTTTTGAGCTACATTCATAGAAAAAAATCTTCTCACTAGAAGAACTTTCTCTAAAGAAGAGAAAAATCTATTTGAACTTTCGTTTCATTGAAAACTTTTACAGGTTTGATTAATTTTCGTACATGAATATAAATTTTATTTGGGAAAACTTGGACTTCACTTAAAATTACTACTAATTAAAAAGAAAACTGATATTTCTTATAGTAAACGAAATATTATTTAAATAAATAAGAGGATATTTCAATGAAAAGAAACTTACCTCAATTTAAAATGAAAATTAAAACGTAATTTTGATTTTAAGAGTGTTTTATTTATGTTCATAATGCTTAAAAATATATTTCAAAAATTGTAATAGTTTAAATTAAAATAATTGTCGTTTGTGTTGGTATAATAAGTGTCCCATTCAAAAGGGTTAAATGTTTAATTCAATAATAATAATATTTTAAATTAAAATATTGTCGTTTATTATATCATATATAGTAGATGTCATCTTCATGTTAATAATTATACTATGCTTTGTAGTAATTGAAAAAGAACTTTGTAATCCTCATGATTATGGACAATATGTATTACACAAAGACGGAACACCAAATGTTAATATAAATACCGTAAATAAATACTTATATACAACCTTTTCTGATCAGTATAATCACCAGTTTGAATTTACAAGTATCAATAAATTAAAAGTAGAATCAATTATGAGAAATATTAAATCGATTGCAATTAGTATTGGTATGTTACATCTCATTTTACTCTTTAAAGTGACAACATTACCCACAATGTAAATTGTTGTTTGCTGGAAGGAGTAATTCCTGACATATGGAAATCTGCCATTGTGAAATCGTTTTAGAAACAAGAATGTCCGGAGTCGATTGATCATGTTAGACCAATAAGTACACTTCCATGTCATATGTATTATATATATATATATATATATATATATGGGCTATATTCGAACCTCAGTAAAAAAATTAAAGGCTATAAACTATGAGACTTACTTATCATGGAACAAAAATTATTATTTTGAAAATTCGCTAAATTAAGGATGGTTTACTTGAAATGAACATTTACAGGGCCACTGGATTAGCGTACTTTATTGCTTGACCTGCTGCATTTAACTAAATTAAATTATTAATTACACAACATCAGACATTAATTTGGTGTTGCGTAAACAATTATTTGTAAGAAGATTTAAATAAAATTATTAAAAATAGCTATCAACCAGTGGCTAACAAAACATTGCTTTTAAATACGATGCAAAATCTTTTGCGAATGTAAAAAAAATTCTTTTTGATCCATGATCAGTACGTTATACCCTTTTTTCCCAAAGTACAGTTACACCCTGTATCTATCTTTCTATCTATCTATCTATCTATCTCTCTCTCTTTTTCTCTCTCTCTCTCTCTCTCTCTCTATATATATAACGAATAACGAAAATTTATATTTGTGTGAATTGTTGGGGGGAGCATGTCTCTTGATCGTAGTGTACAGGCCTTTAATATAGTTTTTTTTTAATTCGCATATTAAATTTTAACCTTCGCGGAACATTACATATTTAAAGTTTATTTATATTTTAATTCATCAAATTAATCTTTAATTGTTTATGTTCTTAATAACGTCGTACATCACAAGACTTATATACACCTATGAAAGTCGCGGCCCTGCGAAGAATATCAACTGTCATAGAACATAATTACTTATGTAAGTTACTAAGGCCTCAGGGAATAGAACTACGGACATTATCCTGAAGTTGTAACTATCACGTGGTCACATACTGATTATAAATAAGAATTCTTTTATCTTTATTAGTCTCGTAAAATCAGCATTTTTCCGAGGCGTAAAAGTTTTTCTCTTGCGAGAAAACTCCACAAGGTTAAATGTGCTAAGTTCAACACTAAAATGTTAGCTTTTTATATCACATATGTTAATGTCTAACTCTAAGTTTTGTGATTATTCCCCTAAATGTAAATTTTGTCAAAGTTTAAATATAACGATAAATGAAGTGTAGTCTATGAATAATAAATGAAGAAAGGTGTTTCGTAGAGTTTTTCTTGCTTTAGTTTTTTTTTTACGTTCGTACGATTGTAACAGTTACTAATGATAACTGTTTTCAAAGCATTTTGCAGTTTATAAAAGTAATCTCTTGATAACTTTAAAACAATACGATGTAAATAATACTAATAATGTCCCATTATTTCGTTCCGGAACATTGGGCCGGGCACACTGAGTCGCAGTTTTTTCACTGACGTACTGCCGGTTTCTTTAGTCAAGTTATTAAAGTCGTATAAGTGACTAACTTAGAACACCCAAGTGTGATTCATTCATGTAACTGTATTTTTATATTTAATACAAATCAAACATTGTCGGCAGGCGATTTAGAACTGACAAACCTTTGTTCGGGTGACGTCACAGTATGCTAGGCATTAACACGCTCGACCACCGCACCTGCCGATGCAAATAATATTAAAATAATGTAAATTAATATTATATCTAAATAATCGGCAAAAATATGTATACAATTCGCAAAAATAGCCGTTGCAATAAATCTACATTTTTTTGCCTAGCTGAAACAATACGATGCAATTATTTTTGATCATAAAAGTTAACGTTAACATATACATACATGATTTTGTCCACAAAATTAGTTATTTCTTGACAGTACTAAATTATTTTATGTTGCTATTAGTGCCTGCCGTGAAACCGATTTTATCTGTTGCTATTATAGGCAACCGCCGAAAAAACTGCTAAAATATGAAAAATTTGTTGGTTATAAATTTTAAAGAAAATTAGGGTAATGCAATTGCATTGAAAATATTTTGTGCACATCTACTGCGATATATTTTTGATGTTCCCAGCGTATCGTGTCTTCTCGGTCGACATTTTTCGATACGCTAACCCTTATTTCATGAAAACTACATATTAAAATATACGTAAAAATTCTAATATTTTTTCTTGACAATACCCAAAAGCAGTGATCTATATATCGTATATTCTAATAAGCTATTGTTACCGAATAAGACTTATTAAGAAAATAGAATTTAATTTTACGTAAACGAATGAATATCATGTCACAATAATTTTACAGATATTAAGACAAAGAAACACTTTTAATGGTAAAAAGAGGTAATTCTTGTAAAGTTTTCGTAAAGTTCATTATTCTATTTATTTCTTCGTTTGTAGTTAGAAAGTAAAATAGCGAAGGGAAAAAGTTATTCCCTAGTTGATCCTTTACAAAGCTCGCCTATATGTGCTTTCACAACAGAATTAAATTAAGTTTTAAACTTAAGAAAGTAAAAGCTTACGCTATAAAGAAAATATCTGTTGATTTTTTTACAACTGTTATCTTGATAAAGTCGCTTTCTGATTTTGTATGCGATGTAAATATAATGTTTTATAATTATTGAGATCATTATAATGCTCCTATATATATATATATATATATATACCTGTGGATCTTGAGAACCCTGGTTCGATCCCCACAGCCGACAAACAATTTTCACCAATTTAAATCTACCCCTGTGGTTCCCCCACCACTAATATCTTTGGAGGCCGTGATTTGACGGCTGGCAGCCGCGCTTCACGCGAAAATATATATATATATATATATATATATATATATATACCTATATATATATATATATATATATATATATATATATATATATATATATATATATATATATATATATATCACTTACCGAGATCTGCTTAGGCGGAGTTCCACACCCAGTAATGGGTAAAAAGCGTGATGATATATTTATATTTATTTATACTTGAGAGTTGTGCGAAGTGCAGTGCGCCGATTTCAGCCACAGAACTAGACACAGTTTTGCCACAGCCACATTGATCGCGACTCTGTTCTCCTTCCTATTTATTTATTTATATACGTATTGGAAAATTCGCTGTTTTAAATTTTTAGGAGAAGTAAAAGAGATCAAAATAAAAACTTTTTGTTGTATAACACAGGGTCGGTTAAAAGACTAAAAACCAAGCTGATTATTGCGAGTATGTTTATCAAACTAAATAAAACTTCTATGTTGAAATCTAATCTTGTAATTGTTTTTTTCTATTGAATTATTAAAATTCACAAGTTTATTTAGAATTAATTCTGACATGTTTAAATGTACAAGACAGTCATTATAGCGTTGCTATTAGTTATGTATAGACGTTTGTGGCAGAAATTTTGAACAATTATATTTAATAGGTTTTCCAATGAAAAAAAAATAGTAAAAATTCTAGATAGTTCTGTATGAAATTCTAAAATAATAATAATAATAATTTCTCTTCTCAAATTTTAATTATTTATTTTAAATATACTTAAATAAATGATCATAAATTAGCGGGGTACATATATAATCCTAAACTTATATAACTTCAGTTCAATAGAGTTAGGTATATGATTTTTTATTTAATGACTTGAAAAATCATTGTTGAAACTATTTAATATTATATACCATCGAATAAGTTCTTTATTTTAAATAATTTAGATAGATCTTAAACTTCGAAGTTTTTCTATAAACAATTATTGTATTATTAATATATTACGTTATAAATTTGATACTTGTCAACCGCTTGTAAAATATTTGTATAATATTAAAATCAAAATAAATCCCTCTACCTATCTTCTAAAAAAGCTAATTATATAGAGATTTCCTTATATCTATTTAGATTTCTTACACCAAAGATAGAACTAGCAAATATACCTTCCAATCAGTAGACTAGAAAGTTGAATAACTTAATATTCATCCATTATAATTTTCCGCTTTTATATATATATAATTTTGTTGTTATTTCATAGTTAACATTATTAAATTGCAATATTTCAAATTTAATAACTGCAGTTATAAAATATAGTAAATCAATGTTGTTTACTGATGTTTACACGCAGAATTTGAAGTTCTATAATTTTAATAGAGAGTATTTTTGTTTGAAATTATTTGGGATGCACGAAAAATTTACGTTTATGACCCAGATTAGGAGTTACATATTATATATATATATATATATATATATATATATATATATATATATATATATATATATATATATATATATATATTATATATATATATATATATATATATATAAATACATAAATATATATATATATATATATATATATATAAATATAAATAAATAAATAAATATATAAATATATCATCACGCCATTTACCCATTACTGAGTGTGGCACTCTGCCTAAGCAGATCTCGGTAAGCGATATATTTTTTTCGCGTGAAGTGCGGTTACCAGCCGTCAAATCACGGCCTCCAAAGATATTAGTGGAGGAGGAGCCACAGGGGTAGATTTTTTAAATTGGTGAAAATTGTTTGTCGGCTGTGGGGATCGAACCAGGGTTCTCAAGATCCACAGGCCGACTCGATACCACTGAGCCACCTACCCCATATATATATATAAATATATATATATATATATATATATATATATATATATATATATATATATATATATATATATATGTGTATATATATATATATATATATATATATATATATATATATATATATATATATATATGTATATATATATATATATATATATATATATATATATATATGTGTGTATATATATATATATATATATATATATATGTATATATATATATATATATATATATATATATATATATATATATATATATATATATACAGGGTGTTATATTTTCATAAACCCAGCAAATATCTCTCGTATTTATCAACTTAGCAATTTCTTTCATATAACATGATTTATACAGCAATATGAAAGCTAGTTGATGACGGATGTACATTCATGATATCATTTCCGGTTCATTAGTAATTCATATCAATTTTGAAATTTCAAATGAAACATACTATATTTTTTTACAAATTTGAAAAGTGCATCAAATTTGCTTTACAATGATGTAAAATAATCCATATGTTACATTATTGAAAAGTAAAATGGCGGGCACTTTATTATACACCGAATCGGAAAGGGAATAGTGAGCCAAGACTATGGATTGAAATAAAGCAATTAACTAAAACTATTGTAATTATTATTGTTAAACGAAATAATATTTTTATGTCATAATAATACAGAAAATAAGAATAAGAAACACTTAATAACAACAAACTGATTTTATAACTAATATACAAAAATCAAGTGGTCATATCTTGAGAAAATGCATTGAAGAGGCCGAGAGTCATTTTGAATATTTGTTATAAATCATTTTATTGTCATTAACTGTTCCTTATTCTTATTTTATTTATTATTATGACAAAAAAATATTACTTCGTTTAATAATAATAATCACAATTGTTTTAGTTAATTGCTTTATTTCAATCCACAGTCATGGCTCACTATTCTCTTTTCGATTTGGTGTATAATAAAGTGCCCTCCATTTTACTTTTTAATAATGTAACATATGGATTATTTTACATGATTGTAAAGCAAATTTGATGCACTTTCCAAATTTGTAAAAAAATATAGTATGTTTCATTTGAAATTTCAAAGTTGATATGAATTACTAATAAACCGGAAATGATATCATGAATGTACACCCGTCATCAACTAGCTTTCATGTTGCGGTATAAATCATGTTATATGAAAGAAATTGCTAAGCGAGATATTTGCTGGGTCTATTAAAATATAACACCTGTATATATATATATTTATATATATATATATATACATCTACTCGTGTGTAAAAAGTATTCGCAATCACGAATAATATATATGAGGGCTGCTTTCTTTCTCATGTTTGTCAGTTTTTATGATTGTGAAAAGGGGAAGAAATATACGGATGAACAAGAGTCCTGAATGAGGTGAAAGAAATATGTCAGTTGAGGATCAACCAAGCATTATTTAATCAGGAGATATTTTCTATTATGATTTATTCTTCAAATTTTACTGTGCTTTTCATGGTTTATGTATTCATACTTATGTATAACGTATTTCTACGCAAATTGTAGCTCAATAAACAATTTTTGTTTGAAAGTTCTTTCATGGCCTATCTAAGAAAAAATTATTATTAATTTTAAATATATTTGAAAATGTTTTATTTTAAAACTATTGATAAAATAATACTCTCGCATAATTTATCAGTTTGTTAGTTGATAATGAATTAAATCGAAATTAATTAAACGAAATTAATATTTATTCCATTCACGAAAATTGGCAGTTTTGGACCTAAATAAAATATAATGTTGTTGAATAAAGTCACCTAAATATTTGTAAAGAAAATAAATATATCTTCACGCTATTTACCCAGTAATGGATGCGGCACTCTACTGTAGTAGAATTCAGCTAGTAATATATTTTTACGCGTGAAGTCTAATTAGCAGCCGACAAATCAAGGCCTTCAGACATGTTAGAACAAAAGAAGCTAATATGGTAATTTTAGTTTTGTGGAAATAAGGTCTCGGCTACGAGAACGTACGCGATATTTTATTCTTATGTATCAACAGTTTTCACTCTGAAATATTATTTGGTTTGGAGTTTGGTCCAAGGAGATATTAAGTAAAAATAGAAAAAAAAACTTATTTTATAAAATTTATTTTAGAGATTGAACTGAGGATATCAGGTTGAGAATATTGGATGGATAGTGATTATTTGATAAATCTGTTGAATAGATGTTCTGTGAATGTTTCAGGGGTTCGTGCTACCCTATATGATAGGATATAGCGTAGTATTATATACGTATGCATGTATTTTAAAGATTCAAAATCTATATTTAATTGGATTTCGGGCTTTAGGTATTAAAAATAAAATGTAAAACATTTCAAGATATTACACCTATGTTTACATACACAAATGTAGGCTGGTAAGTATGTTAGAACTTTATTCTGTAGGGTAATATTACCATACTGATTTGTCTTTCAAATTAGAGATTACCACGTTATGACGCGTAAATAAAAAAATATTTATAAATATGATACACAATAATTGTAACCATGGCGTTAAATAAAAACATATAGACCACAGACTTACTTGATCACCTTCTAAAAGATGACAATGACGTTATTCATAAAAGAATTTCAAAAATAATACTTATTAATGACGTTAACGTGTTTATATTCAGAAACCGATAAACTATTGAAAACCACGGATGTTATGAGTCATAACAGGCCTTAGATGTCTAAAACTGACATCTGCGGCTGTAATGATATTCATATCATTCCTATATATGTGAATAGCTATATTTTATCTATATTTATACGACGTTTCGGCCAAGGTTGTGGTCATTATCAAGCTACTCGTAAAAATTTGATTTTTTTGTGCATTTTAATCAAAGTTTTAGCTTACCAGTTACATTATAAATGATTAAAAAAAAACTAATTTAAATTACATTTTTAACAAAATAAAAAAAAACTCAAAATTCTTGTTTTGTAGTTCGAATTGAGATACTAGTTATATCGCACAAAATACATTAAGATGGGACATATATGTTGAAATAATTGTTTTTTTATGTTGCAAAAAAAATGTGGGTTATTATTTTACAAATTATAGTAGCGAGTTCCAAAAAAGTAAATAAAGCCATTTTGACAGTCAATATTTTGTATAAATATTAATTATTTATGTATTTTTCTAGTATTATTTTCGATTAGTTGACTTTCTTGTCATTTATTTATTTTCTTTCATAAGCTCAAATATGTTAAAATCCATATAGTTAGCTAAAATTTAATCAAGATAAACTAATGCATTTTTTCTCAATATGCTCGGACACATATTGTTTTAAAATGAATGCAATATTTAGTTCTTGTTTGCAAATCTCAAACCATAGATATGTTTCTCTTTTGTAAAATTTGTCCTAGAACGCCTATTATCGTTGGTGACGACACTGCGACAGCATTTAATATTGTACTAGTGCAATAAACGACATAACATTTTACATTCGCCTTGAAAGCAAAAACGCCTACCGCGGTTTGAAATGCTGTTTTTTGCTCTATTTTATGTCTCTTTTTCTTCGGCTGTGACATATACTTGACAAAAAAAGTAATCAACAGTTGCTGACATGAAATAAAATGCTAAAAACGACATAAAAAATGTCCTGTAAAAAAACATTATCTTTATGTACTTTCTGTAATCCGGTCCTTTTTTTGAAAATTATTTTTATGAATATATTCCTATTCAATGTTTATTTATTCCTTCAAATTTCTTTTCTTATTTTCTAAACTATCTTAATTTATAAGAATAAAGAACGTAGACACTTGATGTAGTTTCACAAAATTATTTATTAACAAGTTGATCGATTTCGGCTTATTAGGCCATCTTCAGAACTACATCAAGTGTCTACGTTCTTTATTCTTATTCATAATGTTTCACCAAGTGCCAACGGCTCATTCTTTTGATATTATCTTAATTTAATTCAGTTAAAATTTAAAAACATATTAAAATGTTATCTTTTGAACAACCCAAGTTTATTATAATTTCAACTATATATTCGGATTCTCAAAAACGTTACAGTAATTAATAATGGATAAATACAAATAGTTTATAAAAACTTAATAAATTAAACCGATTTGATAGATGAAAAACTAGGATATGAAAATCATTGTAAAATAGAATTCATTTAATACAGCAGTTCTCAAATTTTACATATGCGTATACCTCTTCCTAAATTCTTAAATTTGTCAATTACCCTCATAATAATAATAAAATAAAATAGATTTCTAATCATGATTTAATTACCAAATGTAATTTTTAATAAAATTATAAATTATCCGTGTGGCTCTTGTTCCAACAATATCTTATGTCACCATGTTAGGTATTACGGTTTCAAAATAGCATTTCATGAGCAAAAATATATTATCGATATCTGCTACAATAAAATGCCACATCCAATAACTAGTAAAAGGCGATATTAAGAAAATCTATGTCTGTTTTCATTAAATAAAAAATGTACAGGTTGTAGGCGCTCATTATGTAAAATTGCTGGAATAATTTATGATGGCTTCTTCTATAAAGATAACATTCTAAAAATTTATTGATAAACTGGTTGAGTTTATAATAATTGTTTTGTTTTGTTGTACATTTTGTAACTATTTGATTGTTCTTAATATAGTTATTAAATTTGAAAACAGCAAATCGTAAAATACAATGTAATATGAGGCCAGAGCTCAAGGAATAATATTGAGTTTTGAGTATTTTTAAATGAAGGCAATTTTTAATTATATATATATGTGGGGTAGGTGGCTCAGTGGTATCGAGTCGGCCTGTGGATCTTGAGAACCCTGGTTCGATCCCCACAGCCGACAAACAATTTTCACCAATTTAAATCTACCCCTGTGGCTCCCCCACCACTAATATCTTTGGGGGCCGTGATCTGACGGCTGGTAACCGCACTTCATGCATAAAAATATATCACTTACCGAGATCTGCTTAGGCAGAATGCCACACTCAGTAATGGGTACAAGGCGTGATGATATATTTATTTATTTATATACAGGGTGAGTCTGGGAAGACGCCCCCCCCTTTAACTTTTTTATTATGAGTAATAGAAAAAAATGGTTCATATGAAAGTTTTATTATTTTAAATATACTATTTGATGGCAGATGTAGATATTTTGTTTATTTTCACATAGCCACCTATAATATTTGTATAAAAATTATTTCTAGTATTTCTCAATTTTCTTATTTTTCTCGAATTTTTTCAGATACATTAATAAAAACTAAAACACCGTTGATAAGAGAAAAAAATGGCGGTTTTTATTTTAGTAAAATAATTATAGGTTGCTATTTAAAAAATAAAAGTTGATAGTCGTATCTTGTAAACCTGACTTTATAAAAAATATCTACATCTGCCATCAAATAGTATATTTAAAATAATAAAACTTTCATATGAACCATTTTTTTCTATTACTTATAATAAAAAAGTTAAAGGGGGGGGCGTCTTCCCAGACTCACCCTGTATATATTGATTCGTTTGAAATATCTCTCATATCTCGAAAATAATTCATGACATCGAGCTGATGTTGGTCTTAATCGATTTCTTGGGTCAAATTATATTGCTCTAAAGTGCTAACATGCCTATATTTTTGGAATTAATTTTTCATGAATTTGCACTTATAATCTACCTAGACCTTTGATTCTTTTCAATCTTTTAGCGCATTTCAACAACGCATTGCATGAATAGAACACAAGTGCAGATTACGTTGCTGGAATATACGATTACAAAATTATTGGATATGAATTAATGCTAAGGGATAGATTCGTCAAGAAAATTGTAATTACACCAACACTAAAAGTAAAAAAATTTAGGTTTTTATTTTACTTCAAATAATCAAGTTATGATAGAATAATATATCCATCAAGTAAATAAAATTGACAATAAAAATTATTTTTAAATTCAAAGTGACGTTACTGAAACAAAAAAATCCGCTTATTAATTTTACTTAGCTAAGTCAAGTAATGAAAAATATAATTTAGTGTCATACAATTTTCCAGAGGATAAATCCTAGCTAGATCGTTTCCTGAGGCTAAAAACTATTAGTATACCAAGATTAATCATAATCGTTAGAGCCGATTTTAAACTTATTATTATACACATGCAGACAGATATGATTGGGGCTCATCAACCATTTTGTATTTGTAAAACATCATAACATAATATATCGATCAATGAAAGTCGGGATTTAAAATTCGCAATAAATAATGGAGATATGATTTTTTAAAGTTCAAAATTGAATTGTAACCTCATCAGTACTAGTCAAAGGCACTCAAATATTTGATTTTAAATTTTTAATTATCTATGTATTCATTCTTGTTATTTTTGGTGAAAATTTAAGGAGACATTTAATGTTAGAGTTGTTGAATACATAATATCCAGTGAAGATAAGAAAAATTTATTTGTACAGTTTTAAACATTTTGACAGTTGAGTCGCACTAGTGTTGCTCAAGCGATATCACAAGCACTAAATGTTTTGATATCGCTTTAGGCGGCAAGAAAACGTTTCGGCAATGAGAAGTCTCGTTTCAAAGTTAATACAGATTACGTTGCAACCAGGATATTTTCGTTCGTTACTACTCGGAACAGAAACGAAATATTCTGTTTTCGTTCATTTTGTTCCTTATATCGTTTTCGTTTCTGGTAACCAAAATTAAAACCATTTATTTCTTTTCTTTATTGCATTAGTTGCTGATTTTAATGATCTTTTTCTACATAGGTCACTAAATATGGGCAAAAATATTATCTCCATCTATTTTTTTACTTTTCAAATAATTTGCGAACTATTATATATTGAAAAAAATGTATTAAATAAAAAATATAGATATTTATCTATCCAAACAATACCATAGAAAAAAAAAACTTATATGTTTCTGGATGGAACCTATAGTAAAAAAGATAATTTTTCTCTGAATTTAACCAGTATAGACGCCGGCAGAATTTCAGGCAGGTGCAAGTTAAATTTCGCTATAAATATTCCTGAATTTCGGCCTTCTTCATGGAATTAGATGGTATTTCCGCGCTTCGCCGCGAATGGTAACTGGCATTATCCATAACAATAACGCTATTTTGCGGCAAATTCGGCAGTAAATTATCACAAACCACGTCTCAAAAATATCAGCGCACATATTGTCATGATAATCTAAATACACATTTTTAGCGTTATGGCCAGCTAAAAATCGCGCACCGTTTATCCACCCTTGATCACTTCCGGCATGAAGTATTATAATTCTCTTGCCTCGTGCTGGTGGAACTTCGATTGCACAATCATTTGTACCGTCTGTCCAACTTTTTGGTACTGTGTCGTGGGTGTCAAACCAAGTTTCGTCCAAATATATTATCGGACGACTCTCAGCACGATATTTTTTAATTTCTCTTAAAAATTTGAAGCGCCATTCGAGTATTCTTTGACTCTCCATTATTGTTTGCCGTTTATCAATTTTTTTTCAAACGAAAACCGATTTTATGGAGAACTGAATGCAAAGTAGTCAAAGAACAATTTATTTCACATTTATCGTCTTTGAGTCTCTGATACAATATGCGAATAGACGGCAACATTTTTCGGCATACATTGCATATATTTTGCGTCGAATTGTATCTTCTTGAAAAGAATTCACTATTCTCGAATTACCCGCGTCACGCCTTTTCTTTCTAGGTCTCACTCCACTTACTATATCACGAATAGTATTGTACGGCACTTTCGTCATTTCTGATGTTTTTATCAGAGCCGAATTTTCTCCTTCACTATCTTTTTCTTTTAAATAGTTATACACATTTGAAACTATTTCTTTCGCTTCTTGCGGCAAAAATGTCCGTTTAATTTTATCACAATTTTCAACTGGTAAAACATCAGTATTGTCTTCTTCAAATTGTCGCCACATATTAAATACGTATATTGTTGACCTCAGTACGAAAGTTAGTATTACTACTGATTTTAAATTTTTTTAAACTCATTTATATACCTACTCAGTAAGTATGCCTTTGTTGTCTTATTTTCCCTAATATGTAATAATACCGGTTTAATTTTGCGAATTCATTATTATTTCAAATAAATCTGAAATACGTAATCCGCACAGAGATTAGAGATTTCCGAATTTAAATATTTTGCAATCCTACCCTGAGCGCCAACAGGTAGAATCTCTTACTGTGTGCGGTTCAACACAGGCTTAGTAAGTTAAAGCCATAACGGAGTATCTTTGAACATACTATACAAGTTTATGAAATAGTATTGCGTTTACCTAAACAATTAGTAAAAGAAACACACACGGAAAAATTGTCTGTGTAAGAGGATACTCAATTCATCAACGGATTTGGACAAAAATCAAGACGAATTTTTGCTCCAAAAGTAAAGAGAAATTTATTGTACATATTAAAATTGACTGAGTATTATTTTTTGCTTAAAATACCAAGAAAGTATAATGTAATAAAATAAAGTCAGTATATTATAAAAATACACCAATTCTTTGTTTTAATTACTACTGATTTGTACTCTCTCATATAGTTTAAAACTTGTAGTATATTTAGACATTTAGTTTAAAAGTCATAGGGGTGCACGCGTAATGCGGCACTTATGTTAAGTGGGGCTTGAAATGCTATAAACGTCCACGAAATGACAGTCATATGAATATCTGAACTTAAAACACTAAAACAAGACAAATAAATAAAATAACAGCTAAAACCGCAATCTTAAACAATGATAATGTATATCGTTGTCGTTTTCATTTTCATTCTTTCATAAATTACGGTGAATTTTGTTATGCCGATTTCGTTTTCGATTCGTTTTTAGTTCCTGTTTACAATATTTATAAATCTTAATACTTAACTTTTCATTCCGTAGGTACTAAATGATCTTTTCATAATTTATCTTTTACAAAAACATTGTTAGAATAAGAATATAGAATGCTTTCTGTAGGAGACCCTACTTATATTAACAGGTGATGTGAGTGACGTTGAACTTATATATTTTTCAAAATAATAACATCATACTGTTCTCGATATTTCAATACATGTATAAGATTTAATACAAAAATATATATTTATATACATTTAATTTCAAATGGCAGATATAAACGAAATAAAATATAATTTTATTTTTAGAGAATAAAATATGGACTGCTCCAGACTTTGAACCTAGATTATATGATTGAAGTTGTCATAGATACAACAAAATAAAGAATAAAAATTAGTATGACACTGTATTTGAATTAAATGGACAGTATAGATCAGTGACAAAGCTTTTGACCAGAGCTAAAAAGAGTTTCTTCTTTAAAATTAAGATTTAATGCCATCAATTATTTAGAAATATGATATATCCTAAAAAATGTAAGATTCTCATGAGATCTCACGTGAAATAATATCGCTTTCGTTCTCATCTCGCATTTTTGTTGTGAGACGCGACTAGATACGGAAGCAATATCGCCTCACCGTAATTAATAGAAAATACAAAACCAACATTTCTTGAATATGAATTTTTATACACAGTAGATAAAAACTTAAGAGTCAATTTATTAGAGCGATAATAAAAGCTGTATTCTCCCACAATCCAATAACTAATGAACGATCAAATATCCCTAGTTTTTTATATCTAAATATTATATTTCCATAAATAGGATACACAACTTGTAATACACTTAGTTCTCCTGAATTAGCAATGTTGCACTGTACGACTAATGTATTTTTTTTAAATTTCGCTGTACTCGTATTTTGTAGTTTTCTCAATCAGGCTGTGCGCTCATTACTTGAAACTTATTATATTCATGGTCTCTCTCAGGCGTAGTAAATCTTAAGATGATTACAGCTTTTCATATATGCTAATGTTTTTAAATTAATGAGTGCAGACGACTAAAATATTATTTGTATTATAGTATTTAATTTCAACTCTGTTAAAATTAATCAATGAAATAATATATCTTTGTAAGCCAGTTTCTACTAAATTGTAGGTACTATAGTTTGAAAAATAAAATGTATAGCATTTACCAAGATCTAATACAGCAAATAAAAATATTCAGTAGTGAGTTATTTGAATATTTGCAAACTATCTATCTTGTGAACTAATAACTATTTCCTACTTTCTAGCAATAAATGGTAATAGTTTAAATTTATCTGACGTGAAATTAGAAGTGCTGTAGTCAATTCAGTCATTAATGTTTTAAAAAACTAATAACATATCAAGGTATATATTATTGGACAAATCGGGAAGGGAGAAAATGTTGATTACACGGCGTTTTGAGGTTATGTCGCCTCACGGTCGATGTGACGTTAGCAACCCTGTCGAGAATTTGCACGACATATGATGCACAGCTACCCTTGCGTTGTCATATTATGTGTATAGGGATGAATGAAGGATTTGGTTTTCAGCTGCCACCATATGCATTGCTATATTTATTTTCGTCACGAACTCAGATTAGATGACACACGATTCGAATTTTATTATTTCCTTTTGCGGCAGCGATGATCTGATAATCCATAGTCTACGTTTTAGTATGATAATATTTTCATCTCCGGATTTCAGAGATCTTGCATGGGAGATTCGAAATATTAATTGTTATTACACAAATAATGAAAGTAAGAGCCAGGGTCGGATTAAGGCAATTGGGAACCTAGAGCCAAATTAATTATTGAGTCTCCTCCCCCTACTTTTTAAACTGAACTTAGTTTAAAAAAAGTCCGCTTGAAATATAAATATATGTATTTAAATAATAAAATTGAACAAAAATATTGATACCATCATCAGAACTATTCTTAAAAGGTACTAGCTTCTTGTCGACCTTGGCCCAGTTCTTTAGCAGATGATAGGCATTGAAGCGGATCAACTTAATTTTGTGGTGGTTGAAATTAAACAATTTAACGTACGTACGTTGGATACAGGTAAATGTGGCAGAAAAGGTATGTGACACTACGACACCAAAATATTTTATAACTATACGTGTGAGTTATGGGGTAGGTGGCTCATTGGTATCGAGTCGGCCTGTGGATCTTGAGAACGCTGGTTCGATCCCCACAGCCAACCAACAATTTTCACCAATTTAAATCTACCCCTGTGGCTCCTTCTCTACTAATATCTTTGAGGGCCGTGTTTTGACGGCTGGTAACCGCACTTCTCGCAAGAAAATATATCACTTACCGAGATCTGCTTAGGCAGAGTGCCACGCCCAGTAATGGGTAAATGGCGTGATGATATATTTATATTTATTTATTTATTTATACGTGTGAGTTGTACGAAATGCAGAGCGCCGATGTGAGCCACAGAACTAAACACAGTGTTGCCACAGCCACATTGTTCGCAACCCTGTTCTCCTTCCTATGTCCTTTGTATGGTGCTGTGGAAAATAAATGGCAGTAGAGCACGGAATTTTGTATCTACCATAAGTTGTAAGATACCAAAATTACATATTTTGTGAATTATAATATGAATATAATTACTATAATATAAATAAATATATCATCACGTCTTTTACCCATTACTGGGTGGGACACTCTGCCTAAGCAGATCTCGGTAAGTGATATATTTTTTCGCGTAAAGTGCGGGCACCAGCCGTCAAATCACGGCCCCCAAAGATATTAGTGGAGAGGGAGCCACAGGGGAAGATTTAAATTGGTGAAAAAATTGTTTGTCGGCTGTGGGGATCGAACCAGGGTTCTCAAATATCCACAGACCGACTTGGGGTACGTTCCACTTGGCGACCACAACGCTTGCGGCGCTCACAAATTCGTTCCACTTAAAGCCGTGGTCGTAGTTGCTGTTCCTTAAAACGTCACGGATGACGTCACCAGGGTGGGTCGACGCGGTCGTTTAATATTTTCGCGCGTAAATGTGAATTATTCTTTGTTTACAAACCATCTGTCAGTTCTGTCAATGGTTTTTCATGAATTATTGCTCGCAAATTTAACTTTGAAAAACGGTTTTCCCATATTAACGGGCTATATTTGGTGTTCAAGTATTCACCCGGTATATACTTTTGTTTTTTTGTGTTTGAAGAAAATATATAACAAAAACCGAATAGTCATTTTATTTGTAGTATATCCAGTTTTCCTACCATATTGACTTAATAAATATTTTTTGTTATAAAATATTTTCAGCGAATTTTTAGATTGCTAATTTTTTTTCTCCTCTCTCCAACAAAGCTAAATCCCATTCTTCATCGGAGCTCGATGAGCTGTCAGATTCATGTACATTTCTACGCAACATTAATACAGCAGCAGCCATCTTATTTTTCACAACGTTCAAATTGCGTTCCACTTATGTAAACGCTCGCGGCGTTTGTAAGCAAGTAGAACGGTACCCTTGATGCCACTGAGCCACCTACTCCATAATTAGTATAATAAATTTTAAAAATAGTGATGTAAATTTGATAAATAGATATTCGCTGGACGAGGCCCCTAAACGTCGGGGGCCCTGGAGCCATCGCTCCAGGCTCCGTGGATTATCCGGCCCTGGTAGGGGCTCAAGGTTTAGAATTTGATTGACCATTATAATATGGAAAAAACAATAATTTAACATATGACGAAATATGATTTAGTTTAAATATGTAATTTAAAATTAAATATCCTTATAGGATTTAGTTTGAACCAGTGCTTCCGACTGATTTGAATCCCAGCTCGCCTTTGAAGTCACTGTTTCCCATTATCAGTCGTGAAAACGAAATAGGTGTTGTATGCTATGCGCCAAATAAAATAATCTTTGTTAAAAAATATAACTATTTACTCACAAAAACAAATTACAAGTCGTTGATATTTTATAAATATTGAAAAACAGATGTAACTGCTTAGTAACTACGCTGATTCTTAATTGATATCAAGAATCTGTCTTAAACTAACAATACGGATATTATAAACTAGATGACTCAACCCTTAAGAGAGGGACATCTTTCGAAACGACTAATAACAAATATTATTAAAACCTACTCTTGGATATCTGGGAAACTGTCTCTGGCACAATGACCTTTAAAATTTAAGGTTGTCTTGGAATTTAGGAAAGTTTTAAGGGTATAAAAATAGATCGTTTCGGCTATTATAAATGATATTAAACAAATAACTTTAAAAACATTTCAAAAGAAAGTACGGTTTAAAATACAATTTTAATACATATGAAAACCCTAATAAAAATTAGAAGCAATTTCTAATAAATACGTGAGAGTCTCTCGAGATGTATTAAGTTTTTCTTTCTTCTCTCACATACTTTTAGAATGCTTGTTTACTTGTACTGTTATCAATAACAACTTTTAATTTTTGTATTTTAGTTTACTTTTCGCGGTTTTCATTTGTTACATTCTACTATAATTAATATTAGACCCAGTGTAAATACGGTCGCAACAATTGGTATAACGTTTAGCTCTTATTAAGAACATTCCATATTGTTTGTAAAAAGTATTTGCTTCATGTAGAATAGTAAGGAATTTTTCATTTCGTTATTAATATTAGTTGTTGTTGAAATTATACAAATTAAAGAATTTCAATAAAAGCAATCATCTAACTAATTAATTATCATATGTATAAAACAATTTTCACCAATTTAAAAAATCTACCCCTGTGGCTCCTCCACCACTAATATCTTTGGAGGCCGTGATTTGACGACTGGTAACCGCACTTCACGCGAAAAAATATATCACTTACCGAGATCTGCTTAGGCAGAGTGCCACACCCAGTGATGGGTAAAAGGCGTGATGATATATTTATATATATTTTACAAAACAAAAGTAGCCCTGGTAAGATGATGACAGAAGCAAGACATAACAAAAATCGAACTGTTTAGTTAGCATGTACTTCAGGACTGGTACAAATTAGAAAATAATTTTCATCGATAGAAAAATTAAGTGTTTACAATTGTAAAAAAAAATGGTAATTATTGAATATTAACCCGAGTCAAGTTATCACTGGCGCTACATTTTGGACAGAGTGATTATATTTTTCATTTGAAATATTGCACTTGGCAACCCTGTGAGTTTGGATATTATATCAAGTGTACTTTCTATCCCTTGATGATTTTATTCCTTTCTCCACATTTTAAAGGCAAAAATTACAAAGAGCGTAGGTAGTGTATTCAGTAGTGCCATATTATATATTTATGCACAAAAAAAGCAGGAGGGTTTACGATATATACCAGTCACACATTTTTATCTATGGGGTAGTTGGGTCAGTAATATCAAGTCGGAATGTGAATTTGAGAACTCGGGTTCTATTTCCACAACCTACCAACAATTTTCACAATATTTGTAATTGCCTACTCACTAACATTTTGAGGGCTGTGATTTGATAGGTGGTAACCGCACTTTACGTGTATAAATATATTACTTACCGAAATCTGCTACAGAAGTCCCATACTCAGTAACGGGTAAAAGACGACATGATATACATACTTATTTTTATTTAAGAACTCATCTGAAACGTTAATTTAAGGTTACACATTATATTTGCAATACGAAACTGTGTTACAAATTATGTTTTCTACGATAAATAAATAGACTTTTCGAATTTGATTTGGTGACGGAAGATGAATAATTGCCAACTAAGACTCTTTACTGACCGTTACTATTGGCAACAAGAGTCTTTGCAGATCGTCGTTTTTGGCAACGAGACTTTTAGGAGATCACATATGTCGAAAAATTCTACACGTTCGTTTTGTTTGTATTGTTTTTCTAGTTACCTACCTATAATTAAAATTTTTATGAATTACAATAATTTTTATATATATATATATATATATATATATATATATACAGGGTGTAACATGAAAACCTGGCCATAGGCGTTTAACATGGGAAATAAGTTTTTCCTTGCGCAATAGTAGCCAATTGATTTTAGACAAAAATGCTTCAAATAAAAGTTGTAGAGCTTTCAGATTTTATTTTGCACATTTTATAAGTGAAATAATCGCATTAATATTTTATAAGAATTTCTACTTTATAGTGATAGCCATGGAATTGAGACAAAATGATAAACAAATGTATGACGTTTTAACTGTCAGAAATGTTTAGTTTGATATGGATTTGTGATTTATTTAAGTGACAAAGGTGATTGTTGTTATATCATTATTGAAAATGGATAACTATTCACATGAAGAGAAGTTACAAATTATTAAGTGGAATTATTCTAGTGAAAGTTTTCGAAGAATACGTGATTTAATCAGTATTATCTGGCCGCACCATAACATTCCAAGTAAAACAACAATTCAGAACTTTATTACCAAATTTGAGAAGACCGGTACATTTAATAATCAATTGGAACAGGAAGAGGGACGTGTGCATAGAGATAGAAATAATAATAACGAAGACAATGTACTAGCATTAATAGAAATGGAACCAAATCTCGGTGTATGAGAAATTTCAAAAGAACTAAATATTAGTTTCAAATACAAATACTATTCTTATAAAGTACAAAACCACCAAGAAATTTTTGGGCACAATTGCAAACGACGCGCAACATTTTGCGAAATAATTATGGAAAAGCCCAACAATGATAGGTAGGAGGTTTTTTAAAAACATATTATTTACAGATGAGTGTACATTTACGCTGAATGGCGAACTAAATAAAAATAATTTTCGACACTGGTCTCAGAGAAATCCGCACATTGTTATTGAATCCAGAACACAATATCGACAATCAGTAAATGTATGGGCAGGAATTTTAGGCAATAAAATTATTGGTCCTTTTTTTATTAATCGATTAAATGGAAACAATTATTTAGAATTGTTACGAGAAATAGTGGGACCGGAAATAGCCCTCGTAAATAATGAGTATGTGTGGTACCAGCACGACGGCTGTCCTGCCCATAATACAAGAGAAGTTGTAAATTATCTGAATGATACGTTTCCAGAAAGTTGGATAGGGCATGGAGGGCCAGTAAACTGGCCAGCTCGGTCTCCAGATTTAAATCCCTTTTTTATGGGGACACATAAAGTCTTGCGTTTATAAAAAAAAGATACAATGCCATCCAAGAACTTAAAAACGCTGTTGTAGGCGAATGCAACAAAATAAATATTAGACAGTTGTGCAATGTTAAAAATGTTTCTACAATAGATTAGGCTAGGTAATTTATTATTATTTCTAAATAAATAAAATAATTATTTGCGTAAAAATTATATTATTTATTATAATAAATATTAAAAAATTATAAAATAAAATTATCCATTTTCAATAATGATATAACAACAATCACCTTTGTCACTTAAATAAATCACAAATCCATATCAAACTAAACATTTCTGACAGTTAAAACGTCATACATTTGTTTATCATTTTGTCTCAATTCCATGGCTATCACTATAAAGTAGAAATTCTTATAAAATATTAATGCGATTATTTCGCTTATAAAATGTGCAAAATAAAATCTGAAAACTGATTTAGATCCATAATTTAAATCAATCTAAAATCAATTGGCCACTATTGCGCAAGGAAAAACTGATTTCCCATGTTAAACGCCTATGGCCAGGTTTCCATGTTACACCCGGTATATATATATATATATACGGAGAGCAATCCCGTGCAAAGCCGGTAGAAAATCGGCGAGCTTCAGTAGAGATAGGGGGGTACTTAAAATGGTACAGATCTGAAATTATATTAAAGGCGCCAGTTGATCGAAACCTAAAAGGTTGAACAACAAACCTAGATCGAGGGAAATCAGAGTGACGGGCGTTTTAGAGCAAACGTGAACCACATACAAAAGAAACGTATATTTACACGGACACAAAAAAGAGGGTAAAATAATACAGAGGCAGTCAATCTGATAAATCGGAAGAGATAAGAAAAAAAGAACTAAAACAAAATCGCGTAGCGAGCGTCTGCGGCGGCGCAATCTGGGCTATGAGGCGATGAAAATATGAGCAGCGCGCAACAGTTTCACGAGAGGCACCGATGGTCGACCAACGTGGATTCGTGACGGGAATAAATGTAGATCGCAAAACTGGCGATAACGCTAACTACTTTCACGACGTACGGCGAGCTACGGAATCACGTGCCAAACTGCACAACAATAAAAATTCAAATAAAACAAACCGTACCGATCAGATTTTACACAGACAACATAATAAGAACAACAAAAATGAGGAAGTTGGCTTAGCTGTGAGTGTGCCCGGTAAACGACGGCTGCGTCCCCACCACTCTCGGTTTGGCAGTCGATCGGTCGTCATCGATGTTGATCAGAGCGACTCGAATACTTGTGGCGGCTGAGCCTTCAGCAACTTCCAGCGGTGCAGGTAGCGCAAGAGGGCGACACTTCCCAGCCCAACTCAACGACGGTCCAAAATGGCGCTATAGTACTTTAACGTACGGCTACAGCTCCTAAGAGGTTTCCTCACCCTCTTAACCCGTTCCAAGGATACAGAGTATAAAAATGTCTCGATAACGAGTACAAGTCTAAAAGAACACAGACAGATTCAGCCGAGGGTCAGATACGCCACTGTGTCAAGAAAGTAGTAAACGGAAAACTAAATTTACGGATGCGGCAGAGTTTCAAAATGAGCGAGAACTAAATGCTTTACCATAGTATAAATGGGTACCAAATAATTAAGTACTGAAGTAGTTTACCTTCGATGTTGTGCGGCTTGAAGTCACTTGATTTTTGGTGGTTTCGCAAATCCGGCCAATGCCGATATATTATAATAAAAATATAATTGCCTCAACTGTATTTTCAATCCAAACTTCGTTTGATATTTTTTTCCAAATCGCAAATTCTCACACAATAAATACAGCTGCCCACGCAAAATCTTATAAACGACTGCCTATCTTTTTTTCCTCCAAAAATTACTTGTGCCCAGTTACCACCGGAAAAATCGCGTTTCCGGTCATTAACAATAGTTTTTTAAATTCGCATCGTATTTAAAGGCAACATTTTGTTTACCACTGGTTGATAGTTATTTTTAATAATTTTATTTTAAAACTTCTTACAAGTAATTGTTTACATAACATCAAATAAATGTCTGATGTTGTGTAATTAATAATTTAGTTTAGTAAAATGCAGCAGGTGAAGCAATAAAGTATGCTAATCAAGTGGCACTAAAAATGTTCATTTCAAGTAAACCATTCTTAATTTAGCGAATTAAAAAAAATCTTTTTATTCCATAATCAGTACGTCTTATAGTATAAACCCTTTATTTTTTTCCGAAGTAAAGATACACCTGTATATACAATAATATTAGTGTCTTAAAACCGTCGTATTCATCTTTAACTATAGTAATTAAATCTGTTAGTAAATAATGACGAAGGAGCGGTAACGTATTTTTTAAAAATATATTCTAGACGATTCGGTCCTAATAAAATGAGCTAAATTAAGAAACAATATACTATTAATAATAATAGAATAAGAATCGACGGAGACAAATAATCAGGAAGAAATAAAAATCAGTGTCCCAAATGAATATGTTTCGAATATTTTTGACTTTTCTTCAGTGCTGGACAAAATGTTAACAATTGAAAATTCTAAACTTAAACAGGGAAAGACAACAATAACACTAGCACTTACTGCCGTCATGCTAATGACGCTTTCATATGTGTACCCGGATATCAATACCCAACTCACTTTAGATAAGAATTCAGTAATATTTAAAATTTGTTAGATTTTAATATTTACCACATTGTTTTTAAGCAGCTAACTATAAAATATTGAACAATAATGATTTACAATTATATAGGCTTTAAATAAATAAAACAATGTTCATTAGATTAGATTAGGTTTATTTTGCTTTAGATACAGATACATTTCTTATACAAAAGATTGGCAATAATTATCAACGTTTTACATGTAAAAACGATTATTGTATAGTATATTAGCAATATTACAATATGCTATGATATAACAATTACTTGGTATAACGTAATATAACATGGTGAATATAAATTGCGGTTTATAATTGTTCAGAATGTAACTTTATGAATTCATGGCGAAAGTTCGTAGTTTGAGTGATCTTGTGATGTATTTGTACACGTCGAGCATCATGGGTTTGGTTGGTTCTGCCAGGAGTATGTAGTTGTCCATTTCTGTGGGTGTGATTAACCTGTATTTTGAGAGAAATGTATTTCTATAGGGAACAAAGATGGGACAATAAAAGAGGAAATGAACTAGGTTATTAGGTTCGTATTTGCTGCAGATAGAATATAATTCTTCTTGATTAAATATATGCCCTATACGGGACATCGCAGGTAAAGTAATTTAATGTAATGTCATAATTTTTGTAAGAAGGGTTGTAAGAGGATTTTATGATTTTTTCTGTGTCTTCGTTATATAGTGTTTCATTGTACGATATTAGTATATTGTTCATTTCTTTCTTAAATAGAAGGAATTCTGCTCTTCCCAAATCAACTGGTAGTTTGCTTTTGTTAGCATAAATTTTTGTTGTAGTGCCCAGTTAGTAGTTAGTTGCTTGTGTGGTTTTGTTGTCATGACTTATTTTGAGTACTTTGTCGTAGCAAATTTTTACGTATCTGTTATTGGGCATTAACAATATCTTGCGACACCAGACCAGCATTTTATTAAATTTTAAGAGCTCCATTTTTTCTAGTCCTGTTTCCCGTCTGATGATGTACCCAGGTGTGGTACGCTGCCATGAGTATAAGTGTTTGATAAATTGTTGTTGGCCTTTTTCAATAGTTTCATGCTGAGATGGGCCCCAGATTTCTGCACCGTAGGTAAGAGCTGGAATTAGTGTTGATGAATAAAGTTTCATAGCTGTTCCCCAAGAATTTATATTCGCTTTACTCAGTGTTTGTTTAATTGTAGCTGAAATTTTGTTCGTCTTTGAGATATTTGTTTGCGAGTTGTTTTTAAAAGAGCTCGATGATTGAAAATCAACGCCTAAATAAGTGTAGTTGGCAAATTTTATTTCTTTACCTTGGCATGTATAGAAAAAATTTCTTTTAGGAGGTCTTCCTCTGTGAAAATGTACAATTTTTGTTTTTTCATCATTCATTGTCAGTTGTAATTGATTACAATAGTCGGTAAGTGCAAAAAGTTTTCTATGAATATCGATAGGGCTATTTGCGAAAATTACGATGTCGTCTGCATATTGAAGCGACAAAATATCTGTTTGTTGTGTAAGGAAGAATCCCTCTAGCCCCTTGTTTCTTACAGATGTTTCTAAATCATGTATGTATAAGGCAAAGAGACTGAGGATTGTACATTATCCCTGCAATACGCCTTTGTTTACCTGAATGTTGTCAGTTAGGTTGTTGTTCACTTCAATCTGGAGTAGATGTTTCTCATTAGTCTTACGCACTTTCCGCTTAATTTCGTGTCAAAAAACTTACTCCATAAAAGGTTGTGTGGGACTGAATCGAAGGCTTTGCGGAAATCTACAAATATAGCATAGATGCATTTTCGTGTGTTCGAGAACGATGTCTGAACTACCGATTTAAGTACAAATAAATTGTCTATGCAAGATCTTCTTTTCCTCAAGCCGGATTGCGCTTCTAGTAGGATGTTATAACTTTCAGTCCAGATTTGAATTCGATTATTTATAATAGATGTGAAAAGTTTCGTGATTGTATTTATCAATGCGATGCCCCTGTAGTTATTCATGTTGGTGCGGTCGCCTTTTTTATATAGTAGTATTAATTGTATGTCTTTCAGCTTTTTGGGTATATCTTGTTTTATTAGGAATTCTTTTAATAACTCGAGAGCGTACACCTTGGTTTCATTTATTAGCCCTGTATTCTTCGATGTTTCGTGTATTACCCTTGAAAAATATTAGTATTTGTCTTCAGTTTGATTTTCGACGGGTATGTTATCAAGTTCGGTTACAAATTTAATAGCATTCGTTGTATTCCATTTTGTCCTAGTTAGTTTTTGAATACCGCTGTTTGTATCTCTTTCGTGAGTTTTCATGACGTTACGGATTTTTAAAGAGCAAATCATGTGGTCGGATATTGTGATTTCTTCTATTTGGAGATCTAAAATAAATTGTATTGCGCTGATATCTATCCAAATGAAATTTATTGTGCATGTCTAAGAGGGAAAAGTATTCGTAGGATGGTGAAAAATAAACCACTCCTAGTATGATATTTCGATATTTCGTTGTAACATTTAGAAATATCCAGTGAATGTCCTGTTCGATTTTCGTAATTTTGCACGACTCTTGTTTTGAAAAAAAACTATTATCCCGCCACTGACACTTCCTGTAGAAGCTTGTTTAAACGCTATTTGTTCGAATCTTTCATAGTTCTTTCAAAATAATAGGTTTACTTTTATATTTCGGCATAGCCAAGTTTCGCAAAGGCATATAATTTCGTGCTCTAATAAAAGGTTTTGTTCGGTTTGAGTGAGTTTAATATATTGTGATAACCCTGGATATTCCAAAACATGACTTTATTGTAACTTTTAGTGTTTATTTTTGTGTTGCAGAGTTTGTTGGATTTGACTGTGTGCGCGCCCTGGTTTGTATAATGTGCTTGTCTAAGCGTCCTGCCTTCCTTAACTGACTTGTTATTTTCTTTTTATTGTCTCTTGTGTTAGGTGTGTCGTTTTCCTGGCGGCTATTGGCTATAAATGATTTTGTTTTTTGGGTAAAGTGTGTCGGGCCATTATTACCTGTACTATTTGGTGTTGTAGTTTTTGTTTCTTCTTGATTGTTTCCTGTTTCAGCACTGTATGTATTTTCATGAGAGGAGTTTCCGAGGTCACTTAGGGATAATGACCGACTGCTGGTTGGGCCGGGAATCTTGGTTAATATCATTGTCTACGTATGTGTCTCCGTTCACTTCATCTTGGAAGCCTGAGACTTTATAGGCAGTGTCATTTATAAATAGCGAGTTTTGATATAGATTAGCTTTATAGAGCTTTTTCCTTGCTTCAGTTAGGTAGGGTTTTAGTATTTTACGTTCTTGTAGGGTTTTGAGGGTATAGTCTTCGTCGACATAATTTTTTGTGCCTTTAAAGAGTTTGGACTAGGATAATATTTTATCTTTTTTGAGTTTAGTTAGTATGGGTCTAGTTTTATTAATTGTGACCAGGGATGTGCGTGTAGTCTACTGCAAGTAATCTACGCCATTCTCTACGTGTAAACAATCATGTAGTCTACGTCTTCATTTTTCATGTAAACAATGTAAGCTATGTAGACAATAAAAACACCAGTGTTCACTTAAGTCAGATTATAAATTTTATGCCTAGAACTAGTGAATTTTAAATGTTGTTAGAGATTTTTATTTTTATTCTAGGGATTACATGAAAAAAAAATTGTTGTGCAGCGCAAAACGTTCAAAATTTGTCAACTGGTTACTGTTAAAAATAGCGCCAAAGAAAACTCCGTCTGGTGAGATGGCGCGTTGATCGATTTTAAAAATATGACAGTTCGCCCAAGACCCAAGACAGACATTCGTCTAGTAATGTATTAGCACTTGCTTTATTAGTTTTATTATATAAAGACCGATAATGACCCGAGCTCACGAATACGAATACATGTAATAGGTACAAAGGAATAAATTTAGGTTATGTTGAATTTTACAACAGTCAAATGCATTATCTACATTGTATACATTGTCTACGTCGCTAGAATTGTCGACGTATTGTCTACGTGTAGATGTAGACAATTAAAGATTACACGTAGATGCACATCTCTGATTGTGACTTTCCCTAATCTTTTTATAGCTTCAAAGTTAGTTGTTGTAATATGATTTTAGCCTAATATGTCTTTGAGTATTTGCATAATTTTATTTTCGAGATGTTCGCCTTTTTCTTCGTTAACACCGAAGAATAAAATATTTTTTTCGCGTACTTTCCTTTCCAGCGCTTCTATTTGGTTATCTTTAGCTTTTAACTCCGATTCTATCTTATTGTATCGCGTGTCATTTTCTTTTGTTAAATTGTTAAACAATTTTATTGACTTTTGCATCAGTTCGATGTTATTATTTATTGGCGCTAATGTAGTATTTAATAATGATCTTATTTCTTCAATGGTTGCCATTGTGCAAAAATTTATTTCTAACACAGTTGGAAACACTGTGTAAAGATGGAGAAACGGGCCGGTATAAACTTATAATAAACAGCGAGACTAACCTTCAATGTTGCCTTGAACGCTTGGGCAGACACAAATGATCGCTTTACTCACGTTTCTGTGGATTCTGGGATGTAAAAAATATCACAATAGCTAGCTTTGCCTTCACTGTTTGTGGTGTGTAACTTTAATATAAATTAAACAGTATATTACCAGGGTTTTTCGACTTATTTGTTAATGCACTTTGCTTTCACGACTAAACTGTTAGCTAACATTTTTACCAACTGAAAAATAAAACAAAGTATTTACTTTCAATACTATATTTTAAATGAAAAATTAATATTTAGGAAGGTACAACTAAATGGCATCCGGACAAATTTAATTATTAAACAAGACAAATTTGAGTAATCTCTTGTGCAGAGTAAATAACAAATTTACAAAGTAATCCAAAGAAATAAGACAACAGTCTTTCTCTCATTCATTGAACTTTTATATTGTATATTTATGTAATAAAATTAGATTTTTATAGATCAGCATAAATAGATACCTAAAAATAATTTCGGTATTGTATAATTAATTTATAATAAAGCTTTTTTCCGTAGATCGTTTATTAATGGGTCTCATTAATGTACACAAAATCATACATTAATAGGGATATTAATACATGATTTTTTAAAGAACGATTTTTCTTTATGTCTAAAATGAGTATAAACATATAAACTTAATTCTAAAGTTAGTTAATTAAATCCATCCACTGAAAACTGTTGTCATGTTGTTAAAACATTTTGGATAGGTACGTTACTAACATAAAATAATTGTCCTAAATATTCGATGGACTTTGTATGCGCCATCGATAAAGATATTCCAAACAAACAACAAGAAATATGTGCTACTGTTAGTCAACATTTTCAGGTTTGCTATATATGGCTATAACCTTACAAATTTGTTATGAAATGAAATTAGATTTTCATTAAATAAAAAACGTATGACCAACGGAAAAATATTGTAACTGACTCATGTTAACGATCTCGCGTTAAAATGTTTACCTCATCAACACACTTGATAGCTAAATAACTATTAATAGATTGGTGTATAATACGTGCGACAGTCGCCGAGTTATCAACAACATACATCTATAATCTAAAAAATATACACACATATCTAATAAATATATTATTATTTCTTACTTAGGTAAAATGGTCGTTAAATACTAGTTAGAAATGTTGGTTAGCTTAGTATAAATCACTGAAGTGACAGTCAATCTGAATGGTGTAGATTAGGAAATAGTACCAATAATAGGTAATCGAACCTTTGACGAGGATAATCTTGCAATTTATTTATTTTTCTTTCTGAAATAACTGATACCCATGCACATATTTAATTATGTGCCACAAAAATTATTTACTTCATTTATTTATTTTTCTAAATAATAAAGTAGATCATATATGTGACTACAATTATATGCAACCAAAGATTCATATTTCCTTAAGTTTGATTAGTCACAAAAAAAATCATCAGCTTAATGAATAATAATTTGGACTTTCTAATACTGTATATTGCTTTAATTTAGATGATGTTTCAATAAATAAACATAAATAGTGGTGAACCCCATTTAGGAATTTTAATTGATAACAACATTTGAAATAAAACTGGCAATTCAGAAAATAGAATTCAACATTTATAGTCGAACCAATATAGCTTTCGAGATTGATTGCTCAGATCGCAGTTTGTGTTATATGAGTACAACTAAACATTATGTGATAACCGCATCTGTCAATACAAATACAATCATGACGAAAATAATCCTGTACTTATTGTATTAGTATACTAAATTTAATATTGATAACGATGACTAAAAATGTGTTAAAATAATTTGTCAACATTTGTTAATTTTAAAGCGTACGAGTACAACTTAATGGTTTCTATGTTCTTTCATTTGCTTTATTTTGCACTTCCTATCTCTAAATACAAAAATTCGTTGTATATATTTTCATATTACTGCAAATATTATTGATGTGAAACATCTATAGGCTCACTTGTAAACCGAATTGTTGGCGTGGCGACGCTCGCCACGCTATACTAAGGTATACATATATATATTTTATGTGTAGTAGAGTGTACGGTGTGGCGACGGGTCGCCACGCTATACTGAGGTATACATATATATATATATATATATATATATATATATATATATATATATATATATATATATATATATATATATTTTATATGTAGTAGAGTGTACGGTGTGGCTTCTCACTCAGTTCGACGTTGTTGTTTACTACGGTACACATAACCTGCGTTTTATTTAATTTTTTATTAATATATATTATATATATATATATATATATTATATATATATATATATATATATATATATATATATATATATATTATATATATATTATAATATTATTAATATAATATATATTATTATATATATATAATAGATGCTGTATTTGTGAGATATCTTGATAATGTTTCATCCAATACTTTTGTAACGTACTTTAGTTATCATCGACCAATCGTCACAGTAATACCGGCAAAGGAAACATCGAATATAACTATTACTGAAGTCACAGATGAAAATATTTAAATTGTGGCCACTTGATATTAATATCGAATTTTTATATCACATGTAAATAAATGTTTATTAAATAAAGTTACCATTTTCTGTAAGAAATTCGTAATACTTCATTTTTTCATTAGGCTATATTTAATTCCTGTAATAATATTATCTTTTATGCATATTACTTGTACACACACGATGTTTCACATCTGCCAGGCGTCCCATGACGGCTCACATTTTTTTCTTTCTTAAGAAGCAAAAACATGGTTCTTAAATATTTGAAAACGTTATTTACATTAAAATGTATCTTTTATAAAAACAGTAATGATCAATAAGTATAATTATTGCGTAGACGCTTATTTTCATGATTATAACTTTGATACATTTATTTAAATGATTTTATCTATTTAGAATTTTTCGCTTATTTATATAATGTGTGTTCAAGCTTATTTTATGGTTGATATTTATTTTATATTTTTGCAATATGCTCTGAGATTTTTTTGTATAATTGTTGTTATACTATTCTGTTTTTGTTAATTAATTTTTTAATTGAATTTGACAATCAGCCTATGTTAAAATCTATTCTGTCAAGATGTAATAGTGTATGTATCATTTTCATGGTAAAATATATACTTACCCAATACTTTGAAAATGGTTGATATTAGAACAGAAACTTCAACAATATATTTAATAAGAAATACTACAAAACATTCTTCATTACTGCTCAATAATTGGAAACCAAACTTATTTATTCTTACTAGCATAGTGATTAAAGATAATGAAATAATGATAAAACGACCTTTATAAAGATTACCTTTAAAATCTTACTCCAAATAGTACAGACAGAGTAAATATTTTTTACATTAAAATTCAATATGTGCACCATTTGTATTTCTTTAAATAAACATATATCAAAAGGTTCACCATCCATAGGATATGGGGTTAATTAACCAAGGCTGGTAACATGGAATTTTGTGGTTGTTTGCGCGTTAAATTTTGCGACGTGTCAAGCGAACATGCGCGCATTCCTGGCGTGCTCTATATCACACAGTCACAATAATCACAAGCACATCACACACCATTTTAATACTTCGTCGCGGTCAACAGCCTGTATATATATATATATATATATATATATATATATATATATATATATATATATATATATATATATACCGGGTGGAACATCATACCTGTGTACATAGGTGATTAACATGAAAAAACTGTTTTTTCGTGCGCATTGCTCCCCAAATTATTTTAGCCAAAAATGCTTCAAATAAATGTTGTAGAGCATAAAATTTTGCATCTAAATCAATACACAGAATTACATTTACATGCGTTGTAACGACAGAAATTAAATAAAAAATATTAAAAATTACGTTGAAAATATCAAATAGCCATGGAAGTGAAACAAAAATAGATAAATGCTTGACGTTTTTCTGTCTATTTGATATTTTACCCCCGACAAATTAATCATTCAATAAAATTCATACAAAAAACTCCATACCTATGATTACAATTTAATAATAAATAAACAATTGTACATTTCAATGATACGTTTATTTCTTATAGGGTTGGTCATGTAAAAATTATAACCTATCTATTATAACTCAAATATCAAACAATAATTCTCTCAATAAAATAATCACTACAATTTATTATTACAATAAATATTGAAATAAACCTCCATTTTCAGCCAAGCAATAACCAAGTCTATTGTAGAAGGAATGTCTTACATTAGCGAGCTGCCTATTTGTGATTAAGGCGCACTCATCTACGATAGCTTCTCTCAAAGAATTAATATTTGGGTTGCGTTGCTTATAAATTTTACATTTAAGATGACCCCATAAAAAAATCGCAAAGTGTTAAATCAGGAGATTTGTCAAACGTCAGGCATCTCTCTATTTTTATTTCACTTCCATGGCTATTTGATATTTTCAACGTAATTTTTAATATTTTTTAATTTAATTTCTGTCGTTATAACGCATGTAAATGTAATTCTGCTTATTAATTTAGATGTAGAATTTTATGCTCTACAACATTTATTTGAAGCATTTTTGTCTAAAATAATCTGGGGAGCAATGCGCACAGAAAAACTGTTTTTTCATGTTAATCGCCTATGTACACAGGTATGATGTTCCACCCGGTATATATATATAGATATATATATATATATATATATATATATATATATATATATATATATATATATATATATATATATATATATATATATATATACAGGCTGTTGACCGCGACCCCGAAACATAGGACTTTAACATGTAAAATCATACTTTCTTAATTTCCTGTTGCCCTAATTATTTTAGGTAAAAAAGCTTCAAATAAGAGTTGTAGTGCATAAAATTCTACATCAGAGTCAATAAACAGAATTAATTTTACATGCCCTATATCGGCAGAAATTAGTATGAAAATATAAAAAATTAGCTCAAAAATCGGGTTTTTCATATTAATTTCTGCCGTTATAGGGCGAGTAAAATTAATTTTGTTTATTAATTCTGATGTAGAATTTTATGCTCTACATCTCTTATTTGAAGCTTTTTTACCTGAAATAATTACGGAAGCAGGAAATTAAGAAAGTATGATTTTACATTTTAAAGCCCTATGTTCCGGGGTCGCGGTCAACACCCTGTCTATATATATATATATATATATATATATATATATATATATATATATATATATATATATATACGTCGCAACACTATCTTAGGGTTAGAATACGTCTCGCAGTCATAAGAACTACACAAATCTACTCGATATGTTTGTTTAAATTTTAGAAAACATAACCAACACATATATAAATCCAACACGGAATGCAAGAGATATACTATTTTCATTTTAAACTGGAGAGATCGGCATAAAACGATTAAATGCACCGCAATTACGTATACAAAGGAACTCGAAATATGACCCGTTATAACTGGTTTCACAAGGTTCGCACAGGATTATACAGCCCCATTCGCCGGTATTTTTAAATGGTCAATCATAGGAAGAAACAAGAATAATTTTAGGCTGAATACGACCCTTAAAAAATTACCTGTTGTGACCATCGTTGAGCGATTTGTGGTAGCCGCACTAATAAATTGCATTGTAGTTATATGGGACAGGAACGTTTAATCGTTTTATGCCGATCCCTCCAGTTTAAAATGAAAATAGTATACTATCATAAATAAAAAGGTAAAAGATCTAGTCCAAGTTATGGAAGCATATAACTTATTGGTACTCAACGGAAGAACGTAGAGCGATATGCCTGCGAACTTCACATTTCCAGGGGAAAATGGGAAGAGCACGAATGATCTTATCTGGATAAATATCTCCTCAGCTCAAAAAGTAACAGACCTCCAAATCTTTGCAGTTATATTTCACTCTGATCATATGACATGCTTAAAAATAATAAACATACTAAAGCCCGAATTTAAACACAAAAAGGTCAAACTATTATTCAACAAAACTGTCTGGAACAACTTGAAAACAAAATCTTACAATGAGAAGCTACAGGAGCTGTTTGAGGAAATGAATAAAAAGAGAGAGTTGAAGAAAATTATGAACACTTAAAAACGCAAATTCTAAAAGTTAGCTCTATAGGCATGACAAAATTTGTACTGAACCGAAGAAAACCACTAGACAACTATAAGAATACAAAACAAATAGTTTTAGTAAACTAACCTCTGAGAAAAAATAAAATAAATAAAATGAAACTCAATTTTTCGATGCAGTCACCCAGAAGTTCGCATACCTATTACAACAGAAGAAATAAATTATGCTTTAAAAATCCTAAAGACAAGGAATTACCGGTATCATTAATGAGCAGTTAAAAAACTTATCTGAAAAATGAAAACTTCACCTAAAAAAAATATTAATTGAATTCCTAAATACAAAAAACTTGCCTGAAACCTTAAAAACTACTAACATTGCTTCATTATATAAAAAAAATTAAAAACTTGCAAACGCATCTTGATAAAAACACATACGATCAGCAATAAGAGAGTTGTAGATGCTGTTAATATACTAATATGAAAATATTTGTATCCAGAAATATTTGTGAATTTCGACAATAACAAATTTACGTATAATCAATTTTGTATGTACGTAGTATGAATATTCTTTTGTTTTCTTTTATGATTTATGTTCTAAACTGTAGGCAATACAAAAATATAAATATTTTATGTGGTTAGAAGACGAATTACTTTCTATAATCGTAAAATTAAAAACTCTTTAATTGAAACTATCGTTTCATAAAAAATAAATAATACATCCCAATACACAGATCACCATATACTACTATAGATAGGAAACTACCACGTTACACACTGGGTCTGTATTTAGCGTTATCTGAGTCAGTGTTGAATCCAGGCACTATTTTCTGGGTGGGAATTTGTTTTGTCCGGAGAAAAACGGGTATATTATATTTATATATATTTAAGAGGAAAATTATAATTTAAAAAATTGCTTAAAATGCAGAAATGTATATTTGTAACAATATATACAAAAAATAATATATGCTAAATTATACATATGATTCTACATTTTGAAACATACTGATATATACAATATTTTATTTAACAAAACAAAAAAAACAGGGAATCAAAATGTATATGCACATTATATAAAAATATAGATAAATAGTGCAAATTAATCATATGTTTTTTTGCTCTGCCGAATGTTTCTAAAACAAAAACTCTTTATCCTAACTTAATAACAGATGACCTTATTTTAGTTTGTTGTGGTATACGAGTCAGATATTTTACATTTGTTACTAGATAATAAAAAAATCTAATAACTTCAATTATTTGATTTTCCCCGGAAGAGGAGAGAGAACAATCCCCTCCCACCGGATACCCCCTGAATTGATTTGAATAGTGGAAGTCTAACTAAGCCATTTATATAGGCAACCTGGAATGCGGATTTTAGCAACTTGTAATTTTTATTATTACTTTAAAATTATTTAAACTACATAAAATAAAAATATATAAATATAATATAAACATGCATTAAAATATAATAATATAATATAATGAGGTAGGTGGCTCAGTGGTATCGAGTCGGCCTGTGGATCTTGAGAACCCTGGTTCGATCCCCACAGCCGACAAACAATTTTCACCAATTTAAAAAATCTACCCCTGTGGCTCCTCCACCACTAATATCTTTGGAGGCCGTGATTTGACGGCTGGTAACCGCACTTCACGCGAAAAAATATATCACTTACCGAGATCTGCTTAGGCAGAGTGCCACACCCAGTGATGGGTAAAAGGCGTGATGATATATTTATTTATTTATTTTTTATAAAATATAATCGTATTTAAACTTTTTATACTTTATTATTATTTTAATTTGGAGTACCTATACTCATAACTTCCTCATCTTAATATAATTTATTAGATGATCACATACTTACCAGTAACTGCGCAATCTTTTACACAACACTTGATACTAGTTGATGGTATAAGTTATATAAAAATAACATCAGAAATACAAATTAATGGAATATCTTGACAGAATGTAAAAATTTTAAAACACACAAATGACATCTACAGAAACAATCAGTAATCAATGATTGCCAATAATGTAGTTAGCTAAAATGGATGTCTTCACATAAGGACTATTAGCGCCATTCCTTAAGTGTAAGTCTAATTATAAATGCAGTCCCATGGATGCGTATACTCGTATAATATTTTGCTGCAGCTACAAAAGTTGATATACTCATTTATGTATTTTCATGTATCTACATAAAGTACGACGTCATGAAGTATATCATTACGATAGCTGTCAATATTGATGTTTATTTTTCAATGCTTGTGTTAATAACATTTTGTATTGTATTTTTCACATTTTTTGTTTTTTCTCTTTGCGTATTTTTTATTTTATGTTATTTAATTTACATTATATGCATTTCTCTGCATACTTATTACACGTAATATTATTCTGTAATTGGGATGTATGCTGTAGAATAATAAATAAATAATAAATAATAATACGACAAAGCACAATTTTGTAAAATAAGAATTTCACAAAGTCCACAACTTGAAATTTAAAACAAATATTTTACATACTTATTTTCATCTAAATGAAGAAACAAGTACTGCATAATTTTTAAACATTCTATTTTTTATATGTGGATGAAAAGGATAATTAAATAATTATAATAAAAATTAATTGCCAAGATAGGTATCAAAATTTTGAGTCTAGGTACGACTTTAATAGAAAAAAAAATTGAAAATATGACCTATAACATAATAAAATTTTGCTCATGAATAAAATATTCAAAAAAGCCTGCTTTCAGCGTTTTTTTTTGCATATATCATATTTTCTCTCAAAGGTTCTGCATTTAAATTGAATAAAAATTTATACGTGTTATTGAAAATTATAATTTTTTAAGGTATAGAATTTTTAAAATTATAATTGTGCTTAATATTTTTAAGATATTAGACTCTAAATTTTAACGCAATTTCTTTCATCATTTGTGCAGAAACCTAATTATATCTAAGTTATTACTCTACTTTGAAGTTTTGGCTTTAAAATTATGTAATATGTATCATTTATAATAAGAATAATATTTTCTTTCGAAGAGATCGAGTCAAATCATTGATTTGATGCTATCTTCAGATCGCATGATTCACCTTCAACATTTATTTCAAATTACAAATGGTTTTATAATTTTTTTACAAAATAAAGCATATTTTTAAAGACTACTCTACAGTAGTTTTTAAAGATACACCATAATAATGTAATACAATTGAAAACAGTAGATATTTTTACCATATAAACATAACAATACATTGCGTCTTTCTTTTACAAAGCCGTCGCTAGCATGATGTGCGTGGCCCGTTGGAGGCATCGCCAAAGGAGTGGCAAGCGGACGGCAAGGGTGTGGCATCGCCAAGGAGATTAAAAACTTTTACTGTTGACACGCTTGTGTCCACGAATATTATATAGATTCGCAATATAAAATTAAAAGATATGAAATTTTACAGAATGATTTAATGTCCACATATCCAAATACTGTCAGTTCGATTCGCATATTATTAACATTACCGGTTACAGTTGCATCTGGAGAGAGATCTTTTTCGAAATGAAAAAAATAATTAAGAAGTTCTATAATACAGAATAGACTAAACAATGTGGATCTTATAGTTATTGAATGAAAAATTTTAGATGAGATAGATACTAATAAAATTTGCACGAAATGGTATTCTTGGTGTTCTAGGTGGTACGTATCGTAGATGTTTGGTTCGAGGTTGACACGAAGGTAATTTTAGGGGAGCAGGTAATACAAATTTCAACCTATCGTGCTTGATATAAAAAAAAATTCCATAAATATCTTATATACGTTTTTTGTAATATATCAAGTAATAAATACTATTACTAAATAAAATAGTTCTCTAAATTCTAGATTAGCAACTGTATAACAATTACCAAATTTATCTATATATATATACATATACATATGTATATATATATATATATATATATATATATATATATATATATATATATATATATATATATATATATATATATAGTATAATAGTTTATGTAGGCGCGGTGGCCGAGCGTGTTAAGGCACATCTCTTAGCATGCTGTGACGTCACCCGAACCAAGGTTCGTCGGTTCGAATCCGCCTGCCGACAATGTGTGATTTGTCGTAAAATATAAAAATACAGTTTCATGTATTTATCACACTCGGGCGCTATAAGCTAGTCACTTATACGCCTTAAATAATTTGACTAAAGAAACCGGCAGTACGGCAGTGTAAAAACTGCGGCTCGGTGTGCCCGGAAGCCAAAACCCAACTGGGGTTAGAGAGCTGAAGAAGAAGAAGAAGAAGATATTAGTTTATAGATATATTAATACATACATAACATCACGCTATATCCCATTAAATGGGGTAGCACGAACCCGTCAACATTCTCACCCTGACACACGATACTCGATTCGACCACATTAACACTTCCTCCATACAAACTCTTTCTTTTCTCACAACCAAAATCCATCAACACACAACAAACATTCATCCATTCGCTCCTGTACACTGCGCTTGTTTCTGAAGATGGTCTCCACACAATTGCAGGTAAATACTCGAAACATCTAACAAATGAATCTAAAATCAAGAATCATACGCTTGTCTTCATTCATCATATTATTAATTAATTTTCTCCAAACATTTCTATCCTGACACACCACTTTTGCTTCAACCACATTCATAATTCTTTTCATACAAGCTCGTTTATTCTTCACGCTCAGAATCTTTCGCTCACGCAACAACCCTTCAATCATATTCATCCACTTGTTCCTAGGCCGTCCACGCAAACTTTCACCCTCAATTTCACCAACATACACCTGTTTCACCAATCTGTCATTCGACATATATTATATATATTAATATATAGGTAATAACAAAACAAACAAAACTATTTCTACGATAAAACATAATAAACATTTATATTAATACTAGGATCCACGAACACCTAAATAATTTATATCTATAACGTAATATCAGGCACGATAGGTTGCAATTTATATCACTTGCATCCAGTGGCGGCGCTAGCGGGGGGTGCAAGGGGGCGGTTGCCCCCCTAAAAATCTCAATGCTCATTCGTTGTTTTGTGGTCAAAGAGTAAATTAAAAATAAATATGAAGCGCACAAATAATATTAAAACTTATTTTTATCAGAATCCGATAAAAAAAAGTTAAAACTGATACTTTCCTGCCTTCGATCAGTATCGGCAGTGCAAGCGGTAATTTAGAAAATATATTAAAAACGAATGAAATGTGACATCTTGTTACTTAAGTGCTACTGAAGAAAGTGATAGTGAGTCTAGGTCTTGTGAAAATAAAAGTAGTGAGGATGATATAAGTGATGATAATGAAACTGGCGTACATACCCCAACAGTGAGATCTGAACCTGTTCAAACAATTCTTACTGTTTCTGGACTTAGAGACTTGTCACAGATTCCTGAAGAAGGACCACGTCAGCCGATATTATCGCACTATCCAAAAGTTAAACAAGGTGAAAGAATGAGAAGCTTTAAAAAACGTGGTTTAAAAAATGTACATGGTTGGAGTATAGTGTTTTAAACCAAAGTGTTTTTTGTTTATATTGTCGATTTTTCCATGGTGTAAATCAAGCAAACATTTTTGTGAATGAAGGGTTCCGCAACTGGAAGAATGCACTTGATTCAAGTAAAGGACTAGTAAAACATGATAAATCTGAACAACATAAAATGTGTGTTATAAAATATGTAAATTATATGAAATTAAAAAACAGAAAACAAATATTGAACAAATGGTCAATGATCAATACCAAAATGAAATTAAAGAAAACAGACACTACATCATAACTTTATGTGAGTGTTTATTATTTACATGTACGCAAGATATTACTCAACGTGGTCATGATGAAAGTGTTTTAAGTTTAAATAAAGGTAATTTAAGAGAATTAATGTTATTGATAAGTAAACATGACACCATTGTACAAAAAAGTTACAGGATAGTTCAAAGAATGCTAAATACCTACTTCATGATATCCAAAATTTATTAATTTCTATTATGGTGACCATTGTACGTAAAAAAAAATTCAGACGATGTAAACGAATCAATTTTTTTGCAATAATGTCTGACGAAACAAAAGGCTTGAGTAAAGATGAACAAATAACTGTTATAGTCCGGTACTTGCATCAAAATGCAATTCAGGAGAGGTTTTTAGGGTTTAAACGTGCAAACGGTTTGCTAGATGCTGCTAGTTTTGCAAATTATATAAAAACAATATTAGATGAAAATAATAATTGTATAGCACAAGGATACGATGGTGCTGCTGTAATGAATGGTCATTTAGGTGGCGTGCAAAATCATTTTTAAAATATTGTTCCGCAAGCAGTATATATTCATTGTTTTAACCATAAATTAAAGGTAGTTGTTGTTCATTTGAAAAAGTCGGCTATCTTTTTTTTCTAATCTTAAAAAATTATATACATTTATGTCAAACTCTACAATTCATCCTCTATTTTTAAATACGCTAAAATAAATTTATCCTACAAAACAGGCTCGAGAATTAAATAGGATATGTGATACGCGATGAACTGTTCAGTTCAGAGTATGCGAGACTGTTTTAGAAACAATTGAATCTATTTTTGTAACATTAAACAATCTTATTTCTAAAACTGATGTAAAAAAGGATAGAAGATGTGAAGCAAAAGGTGTACTTTTACAAATTGCAAAGAATTTATTGTTTTACAGCTTATTTTTATAAAAATTTTAAAGTTAGTTACAACTGAAACTAATCATCTCCAAACCCCCTGATATGACTTATATAAAAGGATTAAATTTAGTTCAAGAAACAATTAATGAATCTAAAAACTTACGAAATAATGATAATGAATGGAATTCTATATGGAAATCTGCAAATAATATTTTTTTGTCTCTTGGTTTAGATAAAACAGACTTTTGTGACTAACAAAAAAGAATGAAATCTATTCCAAAAAGGTTACGAGAGTGTATAGTAGATTGTGAAATAAATGATTCTGTAGACATAGAAGGAAAAAATGAGAAAGATGTTATCAAACTTAAGTTATACATTACTATTCTAGATAAAATTATAATTGAATTAAAATAATGATTTACAAAAAATGATACTATTTTAAAATAATCACAAGCTTTTAACCGCACGGATGATTTATTTCGCAATAATATTCATTTAACTAAATTAGCAGAACATTATAACATAAGTTGCGATTGTTTAGACTCAGAAATAACGCTAGTTAAGAAACTTTTGTGTAGGGAGGAAAATAAAAATATTAAATCACTCATGGAGTTTCTGCCATTCGTTGAACAATATAAGCAAGCATTTAAATGCATTTATAATTTGGTAAAAATTTGTATTTCAATGCCTGTATCAACAGTTTCTTGTGAAAGATCATTTTCCTCTTTAAAAAGAATTAAAAGTTATTTAATAACAAGAATGACAAATGATAGATTAGTTGTAGGCAAATTTGCAAGTGTAAATAAAAACCGAAGGATTAAATTTGTATAACTAAATCACTGCTGTGTTTGTATTTATCATAATTTCTTTTAATTATATTAGAGAAAATTTTTTGTTTAATTTTAAAAGAATATGCTTGTTTTTGTATACTATTTATTCAGTAAAATCTCCTACAGCACGCGCTAACTCGTTTCGTGTTGTGAAAGATTCGTGCAGTACGAGACGCTCGACTGTATTATAGCACGTTACAGTAAGAAGCGCCGATTTTGTGTTATTTCATGTGTTATATGTGAGATTTTTGATGTGTTGTAATAGACTGATGTGAGTCGTAAATTTAGTTGGGGTGTTGTAGGAGAGCATGCTATAAGAGATTCTACTCTATATTATATTTCTATTTGTTTCGTACCAAATAAATTTAATATTGACAACATTGTTATTTATTATTAAAAAGATAAAAAATATATGTCCCCCTAATATTCTTCCTGGTTCCTACTGGCCCCCCTAGATTTCAGAGCCTAGCGCCGCCACTGCCTGCATCCCTAAAAATACCTTCGCGTCAAACTGGAAGCAAAAACTTCCTATGCGCACAACTCAGAACGCCAAGAATGCCATTTCGTACAATGTCCACAAAACTTAATTTTTACGATTACAACGTCATCTGTTATGAATATAAAAAAAATGTTTTAGACAAAACCTATGTGTTTCGCGATGTAGAATTCGAATATACCATAAAAATGGGGGCTCTTATTTAAGATTTCAAAGTTACCTCCAGTCCCTTTAGACAGGAGCGATCTATTTATTAATACTCGTATATATATATATACCATCGCCGGCATGTAGAGAACAACTTGCCACAGTGTCATTGCAATCGGATGAACGGTACAGGAACACACAACACAGACATAGATTTTAATATATAAGAGATAAAACAAAGTTTTATATTTATTGTTTTTATAATAACAAATTCTGTAACAATTTTATTGGTATCTATCTGATCTAAAATTTATTTTTCAATGACAATAAGATTCAAATTGCTTAGTGTGTTCGGTATCATAGAACTGCTTAATTTATATATATATATATATATATATATATATATATATATATATATATATATATATATATATATATATATATATATGTGGTGCCTGTTACTATTTATTTACATGACATATAAGTAAAGGAAAGAAGTAGGTTTAGGTTTATTTTTATATTATTGGTTGTTATGAAATATTTGAATTTACTATTTATGTTTTATTATTATTGTGTTAGTTACTATAAACAAGTTGATGAAAAATAAAATATTTTGTGTTTGGTTTAGTTAATTTATTCTACAAGTTTATATAATTTAACAATTATCTTAAATTCATTTAACATTGGTGACCCCGAGTGAGGCATTTAAGTACGGTATGGCATTATCGGCTCCTTCCACTTCACCCGAAGTGATTACCTCAGAAGTTTCTGCATTGTCTACCTCTTTTAAAGTTCCTGAGATCTGGCCGGCCGACCCAGAGTTATGGTTTGCTCAAGTAGAAGCAATTTTTGTAACTCATAGAATCACTTCCGAATTCAGTAAATTTAGTAAGTTAATTACTGTATTAAGTCCTCAATTTGCAAGTGAAGTTAGAGACATCATTGTGGCACCTCCACAAGATCTTCCTTATTCCAAATTAAAAGAAGCTTTAATTAAACGAACTGGTCTGACAGAAAAAGAAAAATTACAACAATTATTTAATGTTTCAAATATTGAAGATAAACCTACTCAAATACTCAGGCGAATGCGCCAGCTAATTGGTTTTAAGTCGTTAGATGATACTATTTTGGAAGAACTTTTTTTACAAAAGCTGCCAGTTAACGTTCAAGTCATCATTACTTCTGTCAAGAATTGCTCACTTGAAGAAAAGGCAGAGATTGCAGACAAAATCATCTGTATCGATCAACCAGCAATTTCTTCAATTTCAAGGGAGACTTCAGTTTTGCAACAATTAGTGCAAGATGTTCGTGAATTGAAATTAAAATTGTCATCAAGATCAACAGCGGAAAACATACCGACATCATCTACTGAACCAGTATGTTGGTATCACGATAGATTTGGTTCCAGAGCTAGGAAATGCATTCCTCCTTGTTCCAGTAATTTGCCTGTTTTAAATAAAGAGGTGGTTATTACTTGTCAATTAAATGACATCGCATATCCGATTAATTTTTGTACTGATTATAGCGTAACATCAACAAATTTACTGTACGTAACTGATAAGAATTCTGGACATCGTTTTTTGGTGGATAGCGGGGCTCAGGTGAGTGTCTTTAAAGTATCAAGTCAGATTAATTGTGTCAAAAGATCTTTTTCTTTGCAAGCTGCAAATAATACAACAATTTCTAAATACGGATCAAAAACTTTAAAATTAGATTTTGGCTTATCTAAAACGTTTACCTGGAAATTTATAATCGCAAAAGTTCGTCATTCAATTTTAGGTGCAGATTTTTTAAATTATTTCAAATTGTTAATTGATCTTCCGGCAAAAAGGTTGTTGGAATCGGGTTGTCCAATAGAAGACCCATCAAATGTCAAAATTGTGTCCAACGTGACAGAAAATTCCAATTCAAATATATTTTTTACTGTTTTGTCTCAGTTTCCAAAGCTGACTACACCCATTGATTTTAAATGTCAAAAGAGTCATTCAATTAAACATTTTATAATAACAACTGACTCACCGACATTTGCTAGACCACGACGTTTACCACCAAACAAATTACTTATTGCTAAATCGGAATTTGACAAAATGCTTTTAAAAGGTTTAATTCGACCCTCATCTAGTAATTGGGCTTCGCCACTACATTTGGTAAAAAAAAAACTGGGGAATGGAGGCCTTGTGGTGATTACAGAGCTTTAAATGTACAAACTGTTCCAGACAGGTATCCCATTCCTCACATACAAGATTTTGCTTCAAATTTAGAAAATACAAATATTTATTCAAAATTAGATTTGGTACAGGCTTATAATCAGATTCCGATGGATGAAGATTCTATCGCCAAAACAGCTATCACAACGCCATTTGGACTTTTTGAATATACAGTCATGCCATTTGGATTACGCAATAGTGCTCAAACTTTTCAACGGTTTATTGATCAAGTAATTAGAGGGTTAAACTTTTGTTTCGCATACTTTGACGATTTATTAATTGCTAGCAATTCCATTCAACAACATAAAAAACACTTAGAAATTATATTTGGTAGACTACAAGAGTACGGTATTTTAATTAACATAGATAAATGTGAATTGGGTGTAAAACAAATTGATTTTTTAGGTCACACTATTTCTCAATCTGGAATTAAACCATTGAAAAGTAAAGTTGATGTTATTAGTAATTTTCCTCTTCCTAAAAAGCAACGTCAATTGCGTGAATTTTTGGGTTTAATTAATTTTTATCATCGATTTATCCCTGAATGTGCGATAATTTTACATCCAATTAACAATTTATTAGATAATTCAAAAGATAGTGCAGTAGAAATTATTTGGAATGATCAAGCTAGGAAAGCATTTAACGAAATTAAAGAAAAACTTGCTGTCACGACTTGTTTAGTTTTTTCTTCACATACCGCTCAAATCAATATTATGGTAGATGCTTCAAATGTAGGTGTTGGGGCTGTATTACAACAATATAATAATAATAACTGGGAACCTATTGCTTTTTTTTCTGTGGCATTAACTGATACACAAAAACGTTCTAGTACTTTTGGTCGAGAGCTATTAGCAATATTTTTGGCAGTAAAGAAGTTTCGTTATTTTATTGAAGGTCGACAATTTTATATACTAACTGATCATAAACCATTAACATTTATTTCTAAAATTAAACAATCAAATAATTACTCTCCTCGAGAAATACGACATTTAGATTACATTTTCCAATTTACCAATGACATTCGTCATGTTTCAGGTAAACAAAACCCTGTAGCCGACGCTTTATCTAGATTGCAAATTATCAGCATTTATAATCACGAAAATATTAACTACGAACAAATGGTTAAATGTCAAAAAGTTGACTCCGATTTACTCAATTTAAAACAAAATAATAGTAGCAATTTAAAATTAATAGATTTTGATTTGCCAAATTCAAAAATTAAGTAAACTTCCGATATTTCTTTAGGTTCAATCAGACCTTTTGTACCTCAGTGTTTTCGTGAACTCATTTTTGAACACTTTCATTCATTATCACATCCAGGTGTAAAAGCCACAGATAAACTTATTAGTTCTAAATTTGTTTGGCCTTTTATGCATACAGATTTAAAAAACAAAACAAAAAAATGTTTGAAATGTCAACGTTCAAAAATTAACAGACATACATTTTCTCCAGTTGGACAATTTCCAACACCAACTTCTCGTTTTAGCATGATACACATTGATATCGTAAAATTACCTCCATCAAATGGTTTTTCCTACGTTTTAACTTGCATAGATCGTTTTACTAGGTGGCCGGAAGTGATTCCGTTGAAAGACATTACAACCAAAACTATTGCCAGGGCTTTCGTCGAAGGTTGGATTTCTCGTTTTGGAATTCCATCTTCGGTCACTTCTGACAGAGGTCTACAATTTAATTCTGCTTTATTTCAAAATGTATCTTTATTACTCGGATTTCATCACATTTCTACTACCTCATACCATCCACAAGCAAATGGCATGATTGAACGATTTCATAGGCAACTGAAAGCTGCTTTGAGATCCATTGAAAATCCATCTAATTGGACAGTATTCTTACCCATAATTTTATTAAGTTTACGAACCACTTACAAAGAGTCAATCAAATGTAGTGCAGCTGAGTTGGTTTATGGTTCTAAAATCTCCCTCCCTGGAGAGTTTTTACCGAATTCAAATAAATTGAATGACATCAATATTGACTCTTATATGACGATGATTAAATCAGCAATTGGCAAATTTATACCACCCGCGTCACGAAATCAAAAAGAAAAAAAAATGTACATTCCTCCTGATTTATTTAAAGCAACTCATGTTTTTATTAGAAAAGACTCAATTGGACCAATTTTACAACAACCTTACACAGGTCCATATAAAGTTTTAGATCGTTTTAACAAATTTTTTAAAGTATTAATCAATAATAAAAGCGAGACGGTAACAATAGATAGATTAAAACCAGCTTTTTTGACTTGATATTTAGTTAAAGACACTAACTTGACTCTTATTTTTCTATGTTGACATCTATTTTTTTCCTTTATTATTTATATTGTTTGTTTGTTAATTTTCTTTTTGGGGGGAGTATTGTGGTGCCTGTTACTATTTATTTACATGACATATAAGTAAAGGAAAGAAGTAGGTTTAGGTTTATTTTTATATTGGTTATGAAATATTTGAATTTACTATTTATGTTTTATTATTATTGTGTTAGTTACTATAAACAAGTTGATGAAAAATAAAATATTTTGTGTTTGGTTTAGTTAATTTATTCTACAAGTTTATATAATTTAACAATTATCTTAAATTCATTTAACATATATATATATACAGCGTGAGTCTGGGAAGACGCCCCCCCCCCTTTAACTTTTTTATTATGAGTAATAGAAAAAAATGGTTCATATGAAAGTTTTATTATTTTAAATATACTATTTGATGGCTGATGTAGATATTTTTTATAAAGTCAGGTTGACAAGATACGACTATCAACTTTTATTTTTTAAATAGCAACCTATAATTATTTTACTAAAATAAAAACCGCCATTTTTTTCTCTTTTCAACGGTGTATTAGTTTTTTTATTTTTTTTTATTAAAGTTTAAGGGTACTTCGACTACTTAGGTCACTAGTACCCTGGTACATTAGCGTTTACATTATGGTTTAAGTTTAAGTATTTTAGTGTATGGTGTGTTTACAGTTTGTTTATTATATTAATACTATGGAGATACTGTAAAATGTTCTTTTGGTGTGTGGTGTTGTTTGAAGGGCTGTTTTAATATTTTGGGGTATTTTGTGTGTCAGTCTCTGTTGGAAGTATTTATGGCATGTTGTTATGATGTGGCTCACTGTTAACTGTTCGTTGCACATATCGCATATTGGGGCGGGAGTCTTCTCAAAGATGTGGCTGTGTGTGAGTGCTGTGTGGCCTATGCGGAGTCGTGTGAGGATGGTTTGTTGTTTTCTGTTTTCTCCTGTTGACCATGCTTGTGTGTCGTCTTTTATTGTTCTTAGTTTGTTGTTGATCGTGTTGCCCCATTTCGTTTTCCATTCTTGTTTTACTTTATCTTTAATTATGTTTTTAAGGTCATTTATTGGTAATGGGATGTTGGTTACGGTGTTGTTCGTGGTCGCATTTTTTGCGGCTTTATCTGCATCTTCGTTACCTTCTAAGCCCTGGTGTGATGGCACCCACATGATGTGCATTTTTTTGTTGTGTTGGTTGATTGCCTTATATATGTTGCTCTGTATCTGTTGTATTAGCTTGTTTTTGTTGTATATGTTTTTAATGCCATGTATTCCACTTAGTGAGTCTGTGCAGATTATTATGTGTTCTTCTGTTGGGGGATTGTTTGAGATTTATTTGGTGGCTTGTTTTATTGCAAATAGTTCGGCGGTGTGGACGCTGCATTGATCGGGGAGGCGATGTTCTATTGTTTGGTTTTTTGTGATTATACTCGCCCCAATATTTTTGTTTTGTTTAGATCCATCCTTGTATATTGTTGTTGAGTTTTTATGTTTTCCTATTAGTGCTTTAAATGAATTTTGGTAGAGCTCAGGTGGTGTTGTGTCTTTGTGGAATTTTGTGAGATCTAGGATATATTCGGGTTGTGTGTTTAGCCATGGTGGGTGTTTGTGGAATGATTTTTGTTGTATTTTGTCAGTAATTGTCTGGATTGTGTTTAGGTAATCGTATATTTTTTTTGGAGCGGAGTATCGGTTTTAAGGGAGTTATTTGCGTGAAATATGTTACTGTGAGTTGGATTATCCGGGTTTGTGGCTAGTTTTATTGCGTAGTTTGATGTGATTATCTTTCTTCGTTGTTCTAAGGGTTGTTCGCCTGCTTCGATTAGAATGCTCTCGATTGGGCTCGTCCTAAACGCTCCAGTGGCTAATCTCAGTGCGTTATTCTGGATTGTCTCTATTGATTTTAGTAGTGTCTGGCTGGCGGTTGAATATATCATGCATGCGTATTCGATTTTGGTTCTTATTAATGCTCGGTATACATTCAGTATTGTGTCGCTGTGTGCTCCCCATTTTGTGTTGCTGATAGTTTTGATTATATTGAGTCTTTGCGTGCAGTCTTTTTTGAGGTTTTGTAGGTGGCATTTCCAGTTTAATTTGTTGTCGAATGTTACTCCAAGGAATTTTATTGTGTCTGTGTATTTTATAATGTGGTTTTTAAGTTTAAGTGTAGGGTGATCGTGTGGTTTTCGCATTTTGCAGAAGTGTATTGCGTTGGTTTTTGTCTCGGAAAATTGAAATCCTGTTTTTCGGGACCATTGTTCTAGGTTTTCGATTGTTTCTTGCAGTTTTGATTTTATGGTGTTGAGATTTTTTCTGCTGAAGTAAATCATTAGGTCGTCTGCAAATAGAGACGTTTTGACTATGTTCGGTATATGATCTGTGATGTTGTTAATCGCTATTAGAAACAAGGTGACGCTTAAGATTTCCCCTTGGGGCACGCCGTTTTCTTGTTTCTTTTCTGTGGAGAGACATCCATTGCTCTTTACTTGGAATTTTCTGTTTTTCAAGAAGTTTTTGATGTAGTGTATTATGTTTCCCTTTATTTTATATGATTCTAGGATTTTTATAATGTGTTGTTTCCATGTAGTGTCATATGCTTTGTGTATATCGAAGCATACCGCTATGAGGTGTTGTTTTTTCCTGAGGCTATTTTGAATAGCTGTTTCAAAATTTATTAGTTGGTCTATGGTGGATCTTTCTTCTCGAAAGCCGCTCTGTTCCTTGGCTAGTAGTTTATTTGATTCCAGGTACCATGTTAGTCTTTTGTTAACTATTTTTTGGAAGACTTTGCTCAAGCAGTTCGACAGTGATATAGGGCGGTAATTGGTTGGGTCACTTTTGTTTTTATTTGGTTTTAGGATCGGTATCGTTATAACATGGCTCCATGCCTTTGGGTATACGTGGTTCTTCCATATATGGTTGTATATTTGTAGGATGTAGATAAGTGTTTCATCGGGTAAGTGGGTTATTAATTCGTATGGTATACCGTCGGGTCCTGGGCTACTTTTTTCTTTTGTATTGCATAATGCTTGTTTTAGTTCGCTGAAGGTAAATGGTGTGTTTATGGGGTTGTTTTGGCCGTCTTCTCGCTCGTTGTGCATGTTTTCTTGGTTTTCTATTTCGGTTTTGTATTTTATAAAATGTTGTTAGTAGATCTTGTCCGAGGAGTTGTTTTCGAACGTTTCTGCGAATATGTTTGCTATATCTTGGTTGTTGGTGTAGATGTTATTTTGTATTTTTAATGCTGTTGTTTGATGGATTGTTTTGCCCGTTTTTATTTTCCTGATGTTATTCCAGACTGTTTGTACTGGTGGTGTTGGTGAGCCATCGTTTAGGATTGTGAGATTTTGGTTGTCTATTATTTGTTCTATAAGTTTTCCTCTTTGATTGATGTTCCTTGATCCCCATATGTGGTTGTGGGCATTGAAGTCTCCTAATAGGAGGAATGGTTTACCTAGTTGTTTGATTAGGTTTTCTATTTCTATATCTGTGACGTTTGTGTTTGGTGGTATGTATATGCAGCATAAGGTTATTTTTAGTGGTGTGTATATTTTAATGGCTACGGCTTCTAGATTACTGTTTAGATTGATTTCCTCAACGTAGTTGCTATTTTTGGTGAGGATGGCCACGCCTCCGCTGGCTATGTTTACATTTGGTCTATCTTTTCTGTATGTATTAAAGTTTGTTAATTTAAAATTGTAGTTTTCTTTTAACCTGGTTTCTTGGATACATATGTAGTCTGGATTGTTTTCTGTAATTAGTAATTGTAGTTCACCTCTATGTGACTATTGCAGTTCCACTGGATGATCATCTTTACTTGTTAGTCGGATTCTTGTTGAGTTTCTGTGTGGGTTCCGGAATAGAGCGATTCCTGGCTAGAGTAGATGTCGGAGTAGTTTGATCTTTCTAGTCGTATCTGTAGTTTTAATTTATTTTGTATTCTAGAAAATCTATTTTTGATTGAACTGTGGATTAGTAAAGGGTAGAGTTTTTTCATCATATCTATTAGTTTAGGGATATCGTTTGTGTAGTCTCTGGCTATTTCGATGGGATTTGTGTTTCCTTGGGCGTTTTCTAAGAATTGTTTAAGTTCTTCATAGTTTAGTATGTATTTCTGTGGGTTTTCTTTGATTTCTGTTTCAGTTGCCTGAATCAGTGTTTCTATTGGAAGGTCGGCAGGGCTATGTGATCGGATCTTTTTCTTGATGGGTTTTATTGGGGTTTTAGGTGGCGGTAGGTTGGTGTAGTTATTTGTTTGGCTGCTTGTAGTGTTTGTAAGATTTGTAGGCTTGTGGTTGGCTGAGCTGGTGGTGGGTTGTTGTTTGTCACTTTTGTTGGAAGTTTTGTCTTCAGTAGAAGTGTCTGTATTGGTTGGTGATGATAGTTGTGATCTAGTTCTTTTTGCGGGATTTGATATGATTTCATTTAGTGATATCATTTCGGGGGCTCCGTTGTTTTGGCATTGGTTGCTGTTGTGTCCTGTTTTTTTACAGATGAAGCATGTCATATTTTCTTCGGTTGTAATGAATATTTTGTAGTCAATTTTGTCGTGGTTTAGTATTATGTGGTCTTGTATTTTGGATTTTTCTTCTGTCGCGATGTAGATTTGTCTTCTGAAACTTAGGATGTGTTGATATTCTCTATCTTGCATGCCTACTCGTAAAAAATTTATACGGGACACCGGTTTGACACCTATTTTTTTGAGGGAGTCTTCAATAATGTTGTGCGGTATTGAGGGGCATACGTTTGACAATATAAGTCGTTTTGCCGGGGTTATTAATTTTCTAATGCTGGTTTTATAACCGTTAATATTGATTTCGGTGATTTTTTTAATTTCATCTGCGAGGTTCTTTGATGTTAGATATATGCAAATTCGGTTATTGGATATCCTTGACGCAAAAAGAATGTTTTTTGCGCCGACAATGTTTCCTACAGCTGTAATGAAATCTCTGATTTTTACTCCATCTATTGAATTTATGAGTATGGCTTGTTCTTTGGTTGGGAAGGTTTCTTTTATTTCTGTGCGCGTTGTTTCAGCGAATGTTTTGGTTTGATTAGTGATGTCGGTAATTGATGTTGGAGTGTTCATGTGTAATTAGTGTGGTGTCTATCGACACCTGTTTTATTTGTTTGCTATTGATTGATAGATGGTATTAGTAGGTACATTGGGGGATGAGGGATTGGTGTTTTGGGATTTTTCTTTGTTTGGGGTGTATATGGGGGTTTGGTAGGGGATTTATTTGTGTTGACTGAGCTCTACCTTGGAATTCTGCTGGGGCTTCCGCTGATTGGGCTCGATCACACTGTTTGTTTATTCACTTTTCAGAGGTAAGGTTCTACACGTGTTAACACTTTGAATACTTAACCTGGAATGGTATTAGTTTTTATTAATGTATCTGAAAAAATTCGAGAAAAATAAGAAAATTGAGAAATACTAGAAATAATTTTTATACAAATATTATAGGTGGCTATGTGAAAATAATTTGTTTTAAGTTGTTTTTGTTACTGAATTTGTTGCTTTAGTTTGTTAAGTTGTATAACACTGTTACATTTTGTTTATTTTCACATAGCCACCTTAATATATATTTTCCAGTCAACAAACAAAAAGAAATATACATCTCCTTACCACATTACAAACATCTAGATAGGTTGTTGAAAACTATTACTATTGTTCTAAATTTAAATATAGCTTACAAATCAGCTGCTTGTACAAGTGAATTGTTTAGTACGTTGAAATCTAAAACAGACAAAGAGAAATTAAGTAATGTAGTTTATAAAATTAATTGTTCTGATTGTAATATTACCTATATAGGTGAAACTAAACAATACATTAATACCAGATTAGAACAACATAAATATCATCTAACAACTGGTAATGTCAATCACAGTGCTATTGTTGAACATGCGTTCAACAACAATCATAGATTGAATTTTGATCATTTTAAAATTTTACATTCTGAAAGTAATATGTATAAAAGGCTCTTTCTCGAGAGTTGCTACATTAACTTGGAACCTAATTCTGTTAACATTAAAACTGACTATCAAATTTCGAATTCTCAGTACAGATCGATTTTACACCATTTTAACTAACTTCTTTGACATATTTGTCCTTGTTTGACCTTATAACAATTTTGGTTGTTGTTTTTCTTATTTACGGATAGATGCCTCACAATAATTTTTAAAGAAATATTTCTTTTTTGCTTGATTGTAATTTAGTTATTTTTTGACTCGTGAGGTGTTCACCTCAAAAGATTTTATTGTTTCAATTATGTAAATCTTAATTTTATTTCACTACTGGTAAGAAAATTTTTTTCCGGTTTTATTATTCTTTAAAAATATTGTTAATATTTTTTATATTTGTAGCTTGATAATGGCCCAAATTGTTGGCCGAAACGTCGCCTTATTAATTACTTAATAAAAAATGTTTAATTAATTCTAACTTTTTTATTAATTTTGAAAAAGCCTGAAATCCAAATAATATAAAAAAATTTAAAAAATCTACCATTCGGCTTATTAAAAAAGAAGTAAAATCTTTTCATTTTACAAAATTCATTGACTATTCCAAGGACCACGGGAACTAATTATAACATGGCCTTCTACAAGTATATTCGAGAGAAATTCAGCAACAAGACGACAACAAATTTAAAGAAGATTTCCAACCATCTTCAAAAACTAGCCAAATTCAGGAACCGAAGAGTGTTTTTAATCAAATGTAAGAAAATAAACATCATTCCAAAGTGTTGTGACATACAGGTATATAATGAAACTATCCGGAATTATAAATTTTATAAAAGTTATCATTTTAAGTTTTGCTCTAGAATTCTTAGGATAGAAATAAATAATACTGTTAAAGAAATTAAATTTTTAGAGAACTCGTTAGAAAAAACTAAATCAATAGTACAAAAATTCTTACCTCAGAAAATATTTCAAGAGTTCGAATTAAATAAATATGATCAAATCCTATTAGATAATAAAAATTTACTCATTAAAAAATTTAACCAATTGTTAATTAAATTTGATGCCTACAAAATGTTGAACACTATAAAACCGAATTTAAAACGTTGGCTTATTAATATAAGCAAAATAGATATTCCTGAAGATATTTGTTGTATTCTAGCTTTAGGCCCAAAATTCCATTTTTTTAATTACGATTGTAAAAGGTCAAACAAGAACAATATGTTGAGTATTTTAGCTAATTTTGAAAACTCTATTGATCATAGAAATTTATCCATTTTAAAAGATGTCAGATGTAAACTTAACAGATTAATTACTTTACATTATAATAAAATAAAAAATGTCATTTTAACACCATCAGAATTATTAACAATTAATTGCATTAAAAAAAACAAGAAGTTTTTTTAAAGAAGAATCGTAACATAATTATAACTAGAACTGATAAAGGTAATAGTACTGTTATTCTAAACAAACTTGATTACGATACTAATGTCAGTGAATTGCTTGATGATCCTACTACTTACAAACTATTAAAATCAGACCCAACAAATAAATTTCAACTTGCTAACAATAAACTAATCTCGAATCTAAATAAAAATAAATTTATTAGTGATTCTGAGTCTTCTAGAATGAAAATAAACAATTCTGTTAGTCCTAAATTATACTGTTTACCAAAAATACACAAACCTACTTTCCAATTACGTCCCATAGTTTCCAACATACAGACCCCCACTGGCAATTTATCAAAATTTTTAGCTTCTATTTTATCACCTTTAAAATTCAAATCAACTTACTTTTTAGATAATTCCTTCTCTTTAATTAAAAAACTTGAACAATATAAATGCCCAAATAATTATTCACTCATATCATTGGATGTTAAATCACTATTTATTAAAATCCCACACGATCTAATTATAACAGTTATAGAGGAAAGATGGGAAGATATTAAACCACACACTTCAATCCCCAAAGATGAATTTATCAATTGCATCAAATTAATTTTTAACACCTCATATTTACAATATAATAATAAATTTTACCTACAAACTCTTGGTTGCCCAATGGGAAATTCTCTTAGTCCCATATTAGCAGAATTGGTTATGTTTCATTTAGAGTCTCAAGTTATCAATAGTACCCCAGATTTCAAGTTACTTTTCTATTTCAGATATGTTGATGATATTGTTTGTTGTCTCCCTACTGATCAAATCAATAACATCTTATACAAATTTAATAAATTTAATACTTCACTCCAATTTACCTTAGAAATAGAAAACAATAATTAATATTATATTATATGTTCAAATTTTGAGGCCCAGTAATACAATCTCGAGAATTAAAAAGCTACGATTTCAGTAAAATTAGACAAAAGTACAACAATGTAATGACGTTTCAAATTTTTAATAGAATTATAAATTCTATTAAAAATTTCTGAAACTGGACTCAAATAAATGAACATTTACTTGAAAATTGTCTATACCCCAAAAAAACATTAAAAATGCGTATTTTGTAATTATTACTAACATTTCGACTGATACCAACATTTTGACAACAGATTCGTGTTCAGAATCATCAATTTCATAGGAAAACATATTCCGCATGTCTATTTTACGCTACCTGGCGACACAATAGAATTATTTTGCTATACCCCTATTTTCCGCTCGGTGGCACGGGTTAATCATCAAAAACACTGAATCCTTTTGGGAAACGTATACAGCTGGAGCGTGGTATGATGTGATGAAGTATGCGTATGCGAGGGACGCCATCTTGCGGTGTCAGCGTGTGGTGTTGTATGCGTGTATATATGTGTGCCGTACAGTCTCGATGGATGCGATGTGTGTGTTGATGTGAGTACGTCCGTGAAAGCTTGAAGTGCTTGCGTGTGGTGTGAGGTACAAGCTGAGACGGGGCCTGCCGATGGATGAGGATATGGACGTGATCACGAATGAAGAAGTTGCTGGTGGGAGTATGAAAAGCTGTATGAAACTGTTGAATGAAAGGATGATATCGGCGCACCAGCATAGATGGGATGTAAGCACGAAAGGGAGAGTGACGTATGAGTTTGTGAGAAGTGTGACGTTTGCGTGTGAGAACGAATGGTTTGTGCCCGGATGGGGAATGAGCTTCCTCATCACAGGGCACGGAAGCCTGAATGCGTATCTGCACCAACGAGGATTGTCTGAGAGAAGCGAATGTGTATGCGGACATGCAGAAGAGACGTGGAGGCATGTGTTGCTGGAATGTGAGTTGTACGAGAGTGAGAGAGAGTGGAATCTGTGATCAGTAGAGAGGACAGGAGAGCGAGGCGAATGGGACGTAAGCAGATTAGTGACTGAAAGAGGAAGCTTTGAATGTGTGAATGAATGTGCTACCAGAATGTTTGAGGTGAGGAAGGATCTGCTACGTAGGATGGATGAAGGGGGAGGGAATGAGTAGGGCATAGTAGGACGCACGAGACTGGGGCGCAGGTGGAGGATGCAGATTCTGCTGAATCTCGGCTATGGCGACCCCGCGTCATCCGAGCCACGGGCGAGGGATGGACTGGGGTTGGGACGGCCTAGCCGGACCAATGTTAGTTCATTCTTGGGAGAACCGGCGCCTCCCACGTACTCGTAGCTAACGCAGGGGCAGTTGGTTCTGTCTGAGTCGTGCTTCGTGCAGACGCAGGTGGGGCTTGCTGTTGAGTGTGGCGAACTCACGTCTCCAAGCTACGCAGGAGGAGGGACACCTGGGAAGGGGACGCGCTCTATGCGGACTCGACCTGGGGCGAACTCTGGGTGTGGCAACCCCACGTCTCCAGCTACGTAGGGAGCAGTGAGACATCACTGTCAGGCGCTGTGTGCGGCTGCTGGGGGTGTCGAGCTGTTTGAGATGTGGCGGTCTCACGTTCCCGAGCTACGCAGGAGGAGGGGCACTTGGAGAGGGGACGCGCTCTATGCGGACCCGATCTCTGGAGAACTCTGGGTATAGCAACCCCACGTTTCCAGGTACGTAGGGAGCAGTGAGACATCACTGTCAGGCGCTATGTGCGGCTGCTGGTGGTGTCGAGCTGTTTGAGATGTGGCGGTCTCACGTTCCCGAGCTACGCAGGAGGAGGGACACTTGGGGAGGAGACGCGCTCTATGCGAATCCGACCCGGGGAGAATTCTGGGTATAGCAACCCCACGTCTCCAGCTGCGTAGGGAGCAGTGAGACATCACTGTCAGGCGCTGTGTGCGACTGCTGGTGGTGTCGAGCTGTTTGAGATGTGGCAGTCTCACGTTCCAGAGCTACGCAGGAGGAGGGACACTTGGGGAGGGGACGAGCTCTATGCGAATCCGACCCGGGGAGAACTCTGGGTATAGCAACCCCACGTCTCCAGCTGCGTAGGGAGCAGTGAGACATCACTGTCAGGCGCTGTGTGCGGCTGCTGGTGGTGTCGAGCTGTTTGAGATGTGGCGGTCTCACGTTCCCGAGCTACGCAGGAGGAGGGATACTTGGGGAGGGGACGCGCTCTATGCGAACCCGACCCGGGGAGAACTCTGGGTATGGCAACCCCACGTCTCCAGCTACGTAGGGAGCAGTGAGTCATCACTGTCAGGCGCTGTGTGCGGCTGCTGTTGGTGTCGAGCTGTTTGAGATGTAGCGGTCACACGTTCCCGAGCTAACGTAAGGGGCAGTCGGGTGTCGTTTCGTCCCCGCGAACGGCATCAGGCTGTTACGGTATGGTGGCCGTACGTCCCCTAGCCACGCAGGGGATGAGGAACTTTTATCGCTAGCGGTAGGGAAGGATCTCATCGGGTGTAGCGAACCCGCGTCCTCAAGCTCAAACAGTCCGGAGAGGAGGAGGTGCAAGACCTGCCGGCACCCGACCAGAGGTTATCTGGTAGCACGGGGATTGATTCCAGCCCTGGGGGTGAGTAATCGCCCTCGGATCAATCATGGGTTTGGAAACAAAGGTGCGGGTATGTGGTTGAAAGCCTATGCAGGCTAGATGTCGGTAACGGCATCGACGGGTGAGCAGCGCACTGCTGGGGTACTGGCCCGCATAGTCAGTAGGGATTTAGATAGGTCCCCTCTCACCAGAGAGGCCGAGGGGCTTGCCCCCCAAAGCATTCTGGTAGACATCGGTCGTATACCTAGTGTACGCTCAGATGTCGCGCTGATTGGGCGTATCCCAATCCCGAGCCCATGGGGGCCGTGGCGGATGGAGCCGCAAGGCAGGTGCCGCCACGTTAAACTATAAGACACTCACTCCTTGAGGGTGGGGTGCTTCTTATGTCTATTCCTAATAGTAAATCAAATAAGTGATATTTTAGACAAGAGTTATTATTTTGTTTCGTATTAAAAAGTTTTGAAATGGGTATCAGAGTACTAAATTGTTCTACGGAGGTGCCATGTGCTGTAGATATTTGGAATGGATCTTTAAAAATAGATTTTTTAAAATATTTACGTGTAATATCAGGTTTCACGAAAGACTTTGTGCTACCTGTGTCTATCAGTACTTTGAGATTATTTTCTGGCAGTAGTATGAAGGGTAATTTATTTTGATTATTCGTTACATTTAGTAATTCTATTTTTGGAAGGTTTCCGAGGCGATTTCGCATAAAAAATCATCCGATTCGGTGTTTGTGTCTGCGGGGAATTCGATGTAAGGTTCAGCTTGTTGTTCATAAGTGTTATCTGAGTACGTGTCATTTTCATACTCGACTGTTTCGCTATCTGTGTTATACAATTCTTCAGAGATTACGTTTTGTTGGAGTCTAAAATTTTGGTAACCGTGAGATGGTCCTGGTCGTGGTTGATATGTGTTTTAATATAAGATATTTGAAGATTTAACAAATGTTGTAACTTGTTATAAAAATCAAAAGGGGTTTCGTTATACGACTGTTTTAATTCAGTCATTTCTATGGCTAGTGTATATGTATCGCGTTTGTCAGCGTACGTGTTTGTTAGAGCAGTTTTTAAATCTTTAAAGTTTGAAATGGTACAGCTCGCGATATTAATTGCGGATTCACCTTTTATCTTTGACAATATAGTGGACATTAGGTATTCATTTTGAAAATCCGTTGGATCTGCTAAGTTATAAAATTTAGTTACCAATTTCTGACATATTTCAAGAAATCTGGGTATAAGTTCGCGTTCCCCATGGAATTCGGGGATCATATCGAGGTATTCTCGTTTTAATGTTGGCATGGCCGTTCTTGTTTGATTAAAATTAAATATGGGATTTGTAATTAATGAATTTGAGACTATTTTGTTAGTCAAAATTTTTGGAGACAGTTACCTTTCAGAACTGGAGTCAGAATCAGAGCTTGTATCCGAATTAATTATGATTTTAGAACCTCTAAAAGACATAAGGTACTTACAGCAGAATCAGCGTCTTCATGTGCGTTAAAGATTTTGACCCGTGCGAAGTTGAGACGATCCGATGTTCCCTCGGACTGCTCGTGATGCCTTCGAAGTTTACGTGGGTGTCGTGTGTCCGATGTTCTCTCGGCCACGGTAGACGGTGCTGCGCTGCGTGCGAAGTTGTGACGATCCGATATTTCCTTGGACTGCTCGTGATGCCTTCGAAGTTGACGTGGGTGCGATATTCTCTCGGCCACGGTAAACGGTGCAGCGATGCTTGATACGATAAGAGTCACTTATCACTTACACTTGATTGATCGATTTTGATTCTTTAATTTGCCTTAAATCGCTAAAACGAACCAGTACTATTTATCGATAATACTGTTTGGCAAATCCTACCAAGACTGCGCCAATTAGGTTTCGATCTACGCAAGTTGACTTTTTAAAAATAATTTATTTTACTATTACCAACGATGTTGCTTGGTACAAGGTTGACTCTAAACTAACTTACAATATCTTACAAGAAACTAAGCACAAACAACTAGTCAGCATGAACATGATACCTACAGATAAATATTATACTACTAAGCATTATTATAGGGGAGCTACGGCAATATAACTTATATATATATATATATATATATATATATATATATATATATATATATATATATATATATATATACCGGGTATAACACGAAAAATGAAACATAGGCGTTTAACATGGCAAATCAGTTTTTCCGTGCGCATTGCTTTTTGCCTTATTATTATTAAATTTTTATTTAGAAAATAAATATTTAGTACGTAAAAATGATTTTGACAATTTATTCTGACATTGACATTGACGTATAAAACGTTACGCATTTGTTCATCTCTTGTTTGTCATTCCATGGCTATTACTATTAAATTGAAATTACGTGAATTTTCAAATTTAATTTCTGCAGTTATGAAGTAGTCAAAATGAATTTTGTTTATTGATTCGGATGTAGAATTTTATGCTTTACAACATTTATTTGAAACATTTTTTCCTAAAATAATTAGGGAAGCAATGCGCACGGAAAAACTGATTTGCCATGTTAAACACCTATGTTTCACTTTTCGTGTTACACCCGGTATATATATATATACTAACTTATGCAATTCTGCATTTTGTCTTTTCAGTTTGTCAATGTTATTAAATTTATCTTTAAATTTCTTTGCTATTCCTTGAAACATACCGATATATATATATATATATATATATATATATATATATATACATCTACTCGTATATAAAAATAAATTTTGTTAAGAATTCTTGTAGGAGAAGCTTTATATTAAAATTTTCATCATTGTAGCTGTATTACATGGAAACACAATTAGAATTAATATTTAACAAGAACATGTAGGGTAATAATGTAAGTTGTAAAAGAAATTCGTGTCGAAAATATAGCAGAAAGCGACAACAAAGAGGAAATATTTGATCAGTAGAGCGTGAATACAAGGGGATTTTCCGATAATTTGTTTCTGCCATCATAATTCAATTCCTTAAATATTACTTCCGAAAACTTCCTATACTTTCAAACTTCCATTTATTGAAAAGAGGGATTTTTTTTTATTTGTTGAATGGAAATACCTCTATATTTTTTTACATTTATACGTAATAACAATTAAAGAAGAAGTCTGAATTAAAATATGCATCAGTGTTGATTATATGATTAAATAAGTTAGCCGTAACGCTATAATATCGCTGGAATTCTCTTCTCCTCATAAAAAGTTTAAAAATGAACAGCTGCAAATACAATGCTGTACATCGAATGGCAGTGGATGTTCGTTTTATCTCCAACGGGGTTGTATATTTAGTTTTAATAGTTTAATTGTTCATATTTATGATTTAGTTCTACTTGCAGTTCATTTGGGAATCAGGAGCACTCGGGTCTTGACCATGTGGTAGGATTAATACCGCGATTCGAGAAACCATTGAATCTAGCGAATCTAAATTTGTTAACATCACTACAGGGACCAAAACCGTTTCTTTAAGAAGAAACAAATTGAAAAAGAAATTAGAAACAAATCTGCATTTGATATACCAAACTTTGATCGGATTTGTTTTACTCACGAAATTTATGAATTTAAAGACTACTTATGAGTTACAACGAGAAATAAAGCAATTAGAAAGATAAATCTGTTAATACAAAAATCCAACTTATTTCTAAACTTTCTCATAGCAATCAATACAACTTTAAATTAACGAATGCTTGGCATATCTATTTTGTGAACAAATTATATTATATAAAGATTTGATATAGGTTTTATTCTGGACTGTTTTTATGTTTTTAGTAAAAAATTAGAAGAAAAGAAAAATATATGTAGCATTCATCCTTTTTCTTGTAACAGTCGCGAGCCGTCACTGTAGAATGTCATTTAAGAGAGAAATTTACAACGGTAGAAGGTTTAGAATGTATGTATCATGATCGATATAATTTTGTTTTATGATATTTTATTTTCCTGGTTTTTAGTACCCGAGTGTTAAAGTTAATTCAAGAATGCTTAAAGGAGAATAAATTTATACTTTATCTCTGAGTTTTATTGTATGTGTAAACCATAAATTGAGAATGTATTATTTGAAGCATAAAATAGTTAAAATACACAGAGCCGTATCTACAGCGAGGCCCCAGCTGCGGGCGCAATTCAGTTAAGAGCTCGAAAAAAGAAATATATTAATGTTACTTTATCTCAATATGCCAGTGACTTTTTAAATACTTATTTTTAATGAACAAACCTGCCAATTTTATATTGTTGATGCTGATTATTTAGAACATTCACGCACTACAACTGTCAAATTAAGTACACAAATATACGGGATGTAAATATGATATCTGTTTCTCCGACAATTCTGAAACTATTTTTCAAATTTAAAAAAATATCTGCAAAATAGTAACGTGATTTTATAGAGATTATATTTAAAAACTAGAAGATATATATTTTGAGAAAATATAAAAACTCCATGTGTGGACGAATAACTAAGAAACTATAAACTTATAGCATTTAAATATTTTCATTTCATCTTTCAAAAGTACGAAAATGTCCTTTAAATATTAACTAAAAGAAATGTCAATTACTTTAGTAAAATATCTAATGATATTAACAAAAATAATACGCTATGCAGAATAACAAAAGATTGTTTAACTTGTATAGTGTAACAGTACTGCTCTTCTTTAAAAAAAAAACCAAATCAACAATGGTGATTGGAATGGGTAAAATTCTCTTAATAAGGATTCACAATTTTGTGATCGTGTAGTATATTCAATTATTATATAAGGAGCTACGTTGTGTTTAATTAATTATTCTTTACCTACGTTGAGTTTAAATAAATGTTACCCTCAAAAGTAGCTGTCAAAGGAGGGGGAAATCGGGTACGATGGTATTAAGTAAAAATATAACTACTTTCTAAAAGATATGACGCTGACGTCATACCTTGTGCAATGATTTAAATTCAAGTAATTAACAAAAAATTTAACGCAAAGTAATGTTGTGATATAAATAGTAAATTAGTTCTCTGGTATATACCTTACGCAAGAGAGAAAACCCCGAAGCAGAGGAACAAAACCAATCATCAAATATTTATAAATCATTTAGAATGTTTCTGGTACAATTATAATTTTTTTATAGCATTTAAACAAACATAATCTATACTTTAAACTCGCCACAATAATTTGTTAGCTCATCAATATCTTTGAGTGATTGTTAATTTGATGGATTAGCGTTTGTTACAAACATTGTTTGTTGAGGTGCGTGCTGTGTATCTTTGAATGAAATACACCTGCTGGTTTTGTACAATAATATATTTCATAAAGCAACACAAAAATATATTTAACACAAATTAACAAACAAAAAATAGGTAGCGATAACTAGGTGTTGTTCACAACATGGAACATAGAGAACTGTTTTTATTCTTACGAACTAGAAGTGTCGCGGCGAATAACCCCTAGGTGGGGGGGGGGGGCGATGGCTAGCTGGGGATGAGAGCATGGGCCTTGGAAAGTACCCAGCGGTTCATCTTAGCACTTAGCTAGGTACTAAATTTTGGGTTTTATACAACCCTAAAATAATAAAGCTATTTAGCCCATTTGCGACGCATCAAGCGGCGAAGATGAAATAAATTGTTTGTACCGGAATGTTTAATTGTTTATGCGTTGAGACCGCCCGCCTTGAAAGGCTTTCCTTTCAATACACACAACGACACAAAGACATTGAACACTATCACTAATTGTCTAGGGGGAGGGGACACAGCTTTGTTGCAGGTCTTTTGAAAGAGCCCGAGGCCGTGCGGGTGGTGGCTGTTCTCGTGATGCCATTACTTCCTGGGTGGATCTGCTCAATGCGGCCCATGTGCCACTGAAGCGGAGGGAGGTTGCCTTCGCGAATGATGATCACTTGGCCTGGTTGAAGATCCACCTCCTTCTTGGACTTCCACTTACCACGTACCTGCAGCTGCGTTAAGTACTCCTTTGTCCAGCGAGACCAAAAATGCTGGCGTAGGAGTTCAACATGTTGCCAGCGTGACAAGCGATTATTACCAATACCGGAAATGTCAGGCTCGGTATTTGATGTTAACGCGTCTCCAATCAAAAAATGGCCTGGAGTGAGTGTGCAAAAGTTAGTGGGATCATTAGATAGAGGTCGTAGAGGTCGGGAGTTAAGGATTGCTTCGTATGTTAATAAAGCGTTACCTACGACACGACGTATGTGGTGCTTGGTGGATTTCACAGCTGCTTCCCAAAGACCGCCGAAATGTGGCGCTCTTGGAGGTATGAAGTGCCAATTAATATTTTTCTCAGCCATGGTTGAGATGATCTTGTTTTTACTGGCATCTCTGCTAAGCATGTCGTGAAGGCTTCGGAGTTCGTGGTTCACGCCCATGAAATTTGTCCCGTTGTCTGAGAATATGTCGCGTGGGTTTCCCCAGCGAGCTATGAATCTCTTCATTGCGCCCAAAAATATTTCCGTTGATAAATCGGTGGCGAGCTCCAAGTGCACCGCGGATAATCTGCCGCACTAAGCTTTTACCGCCTACTGGCCAATATTGTTCCCTAATTGCTATCAGAACTACTTGCGAGCCCGCATGATGATGACGCAAATGTTCATGCTCGATCAAAGATTTGGTGAAAACATTTTTTTGGACCTTTTCGATATTGGAATTGAGGCATTCTTTAATCGTCCACCCACTCTTATTATTCCATTATCATCTAAGAATGAATCTAATGATAATAACTTGCTATTTATATTGATGTAACCATTCTGTTGTAGATTGTGTAGATCTTCAGGGAAACACGTAGTTTGTACGTTTTTAATTAGGCTGTTGGTCGCTGCTATAAGCTCGTCTACGGATAACGGACCCGTGTTTTTTTCAACGAATGGTGAAATATTAGTTCTTAAGTTTTTGATGAAAGGCAGACAATACGCGGTTATTCGAGTCAGCCTGGTAAAATTGGAATATTTAAAAATGTTGATCTTTTCCCTTTGAGCGGTGTGATGACTGAACACGCATCGCTGCTCCGGTATTTAGTAATCACATGCCAGAGTATTTGAATTAATAATTTAATCTGTGTAATCTTGCGACAGCTAGATAGGACCTTACCACCAAAGATCCCTTTTAATTAGCGTCTCTAATTCGGAACCTCTGGAGATGATTTCCGCTGGATTTTCAAAGGTTCGTACATGATGCCAGTCGCATGGATTCGATAATCCTTGAATTTCACCGACACGATTGGCGACGAAGGTTTTCCATTTACGTGATGGAGATTTGATCCACGCTAGCGTTATCGTGAAGTCTGTCCAGAAGCACATGCGACTGCTAGATATGTTTATCTTGCTAAGAGTAGTGCGTTCGAGCTTTGGCATAGAAATGTTTTTTAAGGGAACTACCCGAGGTTTTGAACATAATAATGTGGAAGAATGTTGACCGTGTTGATTAGATATTCTTATATAAATGCAGGCACCGTATGCTTGTTCACTAGCATCTGAGAATCCATGTAGTTCAATTTGCGTAATGTTCTCCAATTGCAACACACAACGAGGAATTTTTAGCTCGTTCAAATGGCATAGTTGGCCTTCAAGCTTAACCCAGCTAGTGTGAAGCAATGCAGGAATTAACTCGCCCAGGTTATTTGAATTTGAAAATAAGCTTCGCATTTACAATCATTGGACCGATTAAGCCGAGCGGATCAAAAATTTGGGCTATGTTTGACAAGATTATTTGCTTAGTAACCTTCTTCTTTTTGCTGAGCACAGGTAGTGAGAATGTTAGGACGTCATGCTGAGCATTCCATTGAAGTCCGAGGGTGTTGACTCTTTGCTCCTTGTCTAACTTAACGGTGTTGAATGCAGATTAATCAGTTATATTTTTTGTAAGCGTCGAACAATTGGACATTAATTTTTGTAGATGAAATCCTCCTTTGATGAGCATGTCACAAAGTTCTGATTGAATTTGTGGAGCATCTTTTATGTTGTTAGCACCGGTTATGAGGTCGTCTACATAAAAATCGCGTAACGCTATTTCTGATACGACCGGAAAATTTGTTTGTTCTTCGACAGCTACTTAACGTAGTGAGCGAATAGCTAGAAATGAAGCCGACGCCGTTCCGTATGTTACCGTTACAAGTTCATATGTCTTTATTTCCTCACTTGGATCATCACGCCATAAAATACGCTGCAGACGGTGCTACGGCGGGTCAATAAGGATCTGCCGATACAGTTTTTCGATGTCGGCGGTCATGACAAACTTGTGTATGCGAAAATGCATGATAATGGAAAGCAAGTCTTGTTGTAGTGTCGGGCCAGTCATTTGAATATCGTTTAATGAAACTCCGTTAGATAATTGAACAGAGCCATCAAAAACGACTCGAAGCTTTGTAGTTAAGCTTGTTTGTTTCGTGACCGCGTGATGGATGAGGCAAATAATATGTAGGAAATATGGGAATTTTATTGGCTTACGGAGGAGCAGGTCTCATGTGATTAAGGGAAAGGAACTCATGAATAAATGCGGTATATTGTATATTAAAATCAGGATCCTTGTTAAATTTACATACAATTGAGAATAAACGTTTTTCCGCTGATGTCCTGGAATTTCCTAGCGAATAATTAATTGATAGAATACAATATTTAATTATAAATATTTCTAATATTTGCTTGCATTTTTATGTTTCAAATTAAAACATACACTTTTTTCTCTGTTTCAGGATTGGTTACTGTTAGTAAGTTTCTCCTTACATTGATTTTTAAAATTTTGTAATAAAAATAAATATAGAAACAAAGTAGATATTTGTTACACGTTTACCTCATGGTATAAATCAGTCGATTACAATTTTTGACTTCTATATCTCCTCATAACTTCAAATTTGATACCAAATACGATATGTTTCTAACGACTTTAAAAATAAACAATTGATAATCAGTTGACCTAATTTTTATTTATGTCTGACTTATTATGTGTGTTCCAAACCTCTCTTTAAACCTTTTAGTTTGATACCAAACACGATGCATTTCTATATAGTATTAGAAAAAACAATTGACAATCATTCGATTATAATTTTTTATTATTCTGCTCGAAATCCCTCTTTAAAACATTTAATTTGATACCAAACACGATACATTTTTTATTACTTTTACAAAAGAAAAACAATTGACAATCGGTGAATCACAAATTTTAATAATTCTGTTTAAAACTCTCTTCAAATCCTTTACTTTGATACCTAACACGATACATTTCTATTGACTTTCAGAAAAAAACAATAGACAATCACTCGAATATGTTTATAATAATTGATTTTAATTTTAATCCTTACGACTATCAACTCTGTTAAAATATTTCATTATTAAACTTGATTTTGTTGTTGTTTGAAAATACGCAGCCAAGCAGATGGTGTAAAACCTAGTTCTGTCAATACTTGGCAACTTCATGGTGCACTGTCATGTCAAAAAAATTATTTTTTAAATAAACATTTAAATAATATATAATTATTCCTATAATATGCGTAAAATATTTCAAAAGTGGTAGACAAATTTTTCTATTTAAGTCATATAATAAAAAATGCGACATGACCACTGAGAAATGCCAAATCAACGATAGATGTTCTTCTTAAAAAATCCAAAGCTACCTCGCTCTAAGTTGATTTTGCGCAAAAAACGCACGTTTTTTCAAAATATCTCGCACATCATGTGCACAAAAAAATTGAAACTATCAAAAGGCACTCCCCATGATTGACCTCTATTAAATAAAACTTGTTTCAAATTTTTCGGATAATCCGTATATATATATATATATATATATATATATATATATATATATATATATATATATATATATATATATATATATATATATATATATATATATATATATGTGCGAAATGAGTGAAGAGAGACACGAATGGTGTGAGCGAAGGTCGTATGCGGCGTGCAGGGAGTCAGTTGGAGTGTGACGTTCAGACAGTAAAGACGTGTGAAGTAAAGACGAAAGAACTGTTAAAAACTTAAAACTTGTGTGTGTATGTTTATTCATATAATAAATGTGTGTTTATGTTTAATTTTACGTTGAATAACGTTTATTTTGTACTCTCATTGTAAACAATCGTTTAATACATTGAAATAAAACGAAGTTAGGTTAAGATTTCGTATAAAACCTACAACATTTGGGGGCTCAACCGGGATTTAAGTGAATAGTGTATTAAGTATAGTGGTACGAATAGTGCAAATAGTAGAAAATTAGGTAATATCAAAAGATATTACCGTAAAACAAAGCATAAACAGGTTCATCGAGTGCGATGTAGTTTGTGGATTACGGGCACGGGATTTCGCAAGTTGAGCTCGAGTGCGCGGGACTATTTAAGTAGTATCGGAGTGCACAGACTATTTAAATTACATCGAACTGTCGGACACTGTGTTTTGGCTTTAATACGAAGTACTAAAACTAAAAAAATAGTTAAAATGATAACATTAGGAGACATACCAATTATTGCTAACAAGATTGGGCAAGCACAGATAAAAACAATTAAGATGATCCACAAAATTCTCTTTGAAAGTGATGGAGATCGAACAAGTAGAAGAAAAGTGCGGGAATTTACCGGATTCGTTTTTGCTAAAAATTCTGAAGAATATAACGCGAGATTAAGGTACATTGACTCTAACTTTACGATTCGTGACTTAGTATCTATTTCGGACATTTTATCCCTCGAATATAATGATGATAAAAAGGTACAAATTAAAAATATTTGTGGAAGTTTGATGAATTTGGAGAACTTTAAACTACAGCTTGAAAGCAAAGAGAACGAAAACGAAGAAGATGACGAAGATGAAGAAGAAGAAGAAGCAGAACGGGAAGAAGAGTTAATCGAAGGCAAAAATGACAGTGTTTCTCAAGTTAATTCTATAGGTGCAGCACAGTATGCACCAACGTTTTCCATGAGTTTTCGTGATATGGAAGATTCAATTAAACCTTTTGATGGAACGAGTGCCTATCCAATCGAGAATCGAGTGAGTTGCACAAATTTGTTTTTGCAAGAAAATCGTTAACGGGATTAGCGAAACTGTTTATACAAAGTGAAGTAAATGTTAAATCGTTCTCTATTTTAAAACAATCACTTCTTAAAGAATATTCATCGAAATTATCCAGTGCACAAATCCACCAAATGATGTTAAGGCGAACAATAGAAAAAAATTAATCGGTTGAAGAGTATTTTCTGAAGATGAAAGAATTAGCTAACCGTGGGAAACTAGAGGATGACTCTTTGATACAATATGTCATAGATGGCATAACCGATGATATACAGAATAAAATGGTACTTTTCGGGGCCACAAATATTACAGAATTTAAGCAAAAGTTGAAAGTGTATAAAGAGATTAAATCTAAATGTGAGGTACGACATCCAACAAGCAATGTAAAAACTACTGTCCAATCTGGAACTAAACCCAAATATTCAGATCAATCAGCCGGAGCAAGAACCAAACCAACCAGATGCTATAACTGCGGACGAGTAGGACATGTTTCGAAAAATTGCGTCCATCGGGAGAAAGGAACGAAATGCTTCGCGTGTCAGCAATATGGATACAAAGCGCAAGATTGTAAAGAACGGTCTGCAAAGGAAGAAAAGAAAAGTTCAATGTTGCTGTCCGAAACACTAAAATCATCAGGAACTTATAAGACAATATATTTCGAAACATATGCCGTTGAAGCATTGGTAGATACAGGTAGTTCTGTAAACCTGATAAAAGAAAGTGAGTATCTGAAGATCAATAAACCTTCTCTTCAGAATGAGATTGTTAAACTCAGAGGAATTGGGGAATGTGAAGTACAGACGATGGGAAAGTTTACTACTTCTATTAAAATAAATGACTTAGATTGTAAAATTAGTATACACGTAGTAGCGACAACGCGATGCCACCCAAAATGGTCATAGGAAAGGATTTCCTAAAAGACTATACCATCAGCATCAGCGCAGGAGAGATGAAGTCAATAAGAAGAATAGAAGAAAGTATTAACACGGTTGATAATACCTTTGAAACCTTCATGAACGTAGAAGAATTAATTAAACGAGAAATTAATATCGAGAATAAGGTTTACAAGAAAGAAGTTGAACAGCTAATAGATGAATATGTTCCATTATCCAATCCTCAAGAAACGAAGATCACCATGAAAATTATACTTACAGATGATGAACCGATCTATCAACGTGCTCGAAGATTGGCTGCAGCGGAGTTAGAAGAAGTCGATAAGATAGTTGATGAATGGATGAAAAAAAGAATAATCAGAGCGAGTTCTTCAGATTACGCAAGTCCGATTGTCCCAGTGAGAAAGAAGAATGGAACAATGCGAGTTTGTGTGGATTATCGTCGATTAAATAAAAAGACGATTAAAGATCGATACCCACTTCCAGTTATCGACGACCAATTGAATAAATTGAGGGATGCGAAGATCTTCACAACACTAGACCTGAGAAATGGTTTCCACCATGTTTTGGTAGACAAAGAAAGTGTAAAATATACGGCTTTTCTTACGCCTCGAGGAACGTTTGAATTCTTACGTATGCCGTTTGGATTGAGCAATGCGCCTGCGGTTTTCCAGCGTTTTATTAATAAAATATTTGAAGATTTAATTAACCAAAATATCGTTTTAACTTATATGGATGATTTGGTTATACCAGCTGCGAATAGCGAAGAGGCATTAAATAGACTACAAAACGTTCTTTAGAGAGCTGCAGAATATGGCTTAGAATTTAATTGGGATAAGTGTCAATTCATGTCAAACGAAATTGAGTATCTGGTATACAGAATTACTAACAATACTATAAAGCCATCAATTGCTAAAGTTAAAGCAGTTAGAAACTTTCCGAAGCCATCATCTACGAAAGACATTCAGAGTTTTTAGGACCCACAGGATCGTTTCGTAAATTCATTCCGCAATACGCTAAAGTAGCCAGGCCTTTAAGTGAACTGTTGAAGAAGGATAGGAAGTTTAAATTTAATGAAGAAGAGAAAATCTCTTTTAATATCTTAAAAGATATGTTGTCAAAAGAACCAGTTTTAAAAATCTACAGCCCGGAGTTATATACTGAGTTGTATACCGACGCCAGTCAGTTTGGATACGGTGCCATACTGATGCAAAAGGATTCAGACGATCAACAGATGCACCCTGTGCATTATATGAGCTACAAAACAAGCGAAGTTGAAATGCGATATCATAGTTACGAATTGGAGGTACTAGCTGTGATTAAAGCACTACAAAAGTTTAGGATATACCTTATTGGTATCCAGTTTAAAATCATAACAGACTGCGCAGCATTTCAAATGACGATGTCAAAGAAGGAGATATCAGCGAAGATTTGGCGTTGGGCGTCCTACATGGAGCAGTTTCACTACACTATTGAACATAGGCCAGGTTCAAAAATGAAGCATTGCGATGCTTTAAGCAGACATCCAATAATAATAGCTATGGAAAGTCCATTTCTTGAAAGAATACGACTCTGCCGAGACGATGATGAACAATTGAGAATAATAAAAGAACTCTTGAAGCAGAATTGTCATTATGATAATTATGTCCTTCAAAGTGGGTTACTCTACAAGATGCATAACGACATGAAACTATTAGCCGTCCCAAGTAATATGCAATCGGAGATAATCAGAAAATCTCATGAAGAAAATGGTCACTTTGGAAGCAAGAAGACAGAAGATGTTATTACTCGCGAATTTTGGATTCCAAGACTCAAAGAGAAGATACTAAAATGCATTAAGAACTGCGTTCTTTGCATATTAGCCGAAAAGAAAACAGGGAAACAAGAAGGATTCTTAAATTCTATAGATAAAGAAGATCTACCACTACAAACATATCACATAGATCACTTAGGTCCTTTGACTTCAACGAAAAAAGGTTATCGATATATATTAGTAGTTGTAGACGGTTTTACCAAATTTGTTTGGATTTATCCAACGAAGACCGTAACAGCCGAAGAAGTGATATCGAGATTAGATTTCCAGAAATCACCATTTGGAAATCCAAAGAGAATAATAGCTGATAGGGGAACAGCGTTCACTTCCAATACATTCAAAGAATACTGTACTGCGGAAAAGATTGACTTGCATCATATTACAACCGGCATTCCACGAGGTAATGGTCAAGTCGAACGGGTCAATAGAACTATCATTCCTATATTAACGAAGATGTCTAGCACAAGAGAAGATGAATGGTACAAGTTTGCACGGAAGCTTCAATCTGTCTTGAATTGTACCTACCAGCAGTCAGTAGATTGTACTCCATCTAAGCTTTTTTTCGGGGTCAACCTACGACAACCTGAAGAAGTTAAACTAGTGGAAGCTATACAAGAAGAATATATACATGGATATCAAGAACAAAGAGAAAAGGAACGGCAAGATGCCAAGACTCAAATATTAAAAGTTTAGGAAGAGAATAGGAGAACCTATAATCGTACCAGAAAAGAGCCGAAAATCTATAAATTGAATGACTTAGTAGCCATTCGCAGAACACAATTTCTAAATTTAGGTAAGTTGCGTTCTAAGTTTCTAGGTCCCTACAAGGTGATACAAGTGAAAAGAAATAGCCGTTACGATGTGGAGAAGATTGGAACTTCAGAAGGGCCAAGGCGAACAATCAACCAGTGCCGATTTCATGAAACCATGGTTCGTTTCCGAAGACGACGATATAACGGATATAGACGTTTCAGAAGATTCCGTGGGCGGAATACCAATCAGAAATGGCCGAGATGTGGGAAATGAGTGAAGAGAGACACGAGGGGTGTGAGCGAAGGTCGTATGCGGCGTGCAGGGAGTCAGTTGGAGTGTGACGTTCAGACAGTAAAGACGTGTGAAGTAATGACGAAAGAACTGTTAAAAACTTAAGACGTGTGTGTGTATGTTTATTCAAATAATAAATATGTGTTTATGTTTAATTTTACGTTGTATAACGTTTATTTTGTACTCTCATTGTAAACAATCGTTTAATACATTGAAATAAAACGAAGTTAGGTTAAGATTTCGTGTAAAACCTACTTATATATATATCTACAGGGTGAGTCTGGGAAGACGCCCCCCCCCTTTAACTTTTTTATTATGAGTAATAGAAAAAAATGGTTCATATGAAAGTTTTATTATTTTAAATATACTATTTGATGGCAGATGTAGATATTTTTTATAAAGTCAGGTTTACAAGATACGACTATCAACTTTTATTTTTTAAACAGCAACCTATAATTATTTTACTAAAATAAAAACCGCCATTTTTTTCTCTTTTCAACGGTGTATTAGTTTTTATTAATGTATCTGAAAAAATTCGAGAAAAATAAGAAAATTGGGAAATACTAGAAATAATTTTTATACAAATATTATAGGTGGCTATGTGAAAATAAACAAAATGTAACAGTGTTATACAACTTAACAAACTAAAGCAACAAATTCAGTAACAAAAACAACTTAAAACAAATTATTTTCACATAGCCACCTATAATATTTGTATAAAATTTATTTCTAGTATTTCTCAATTTTCTTATTTTTCTCGAATTTTTTCAGATACATTAATAAAAACTAATACACCGTTGAAAAGAGAAAAAAATGGCGGTTTTTATTTTAGTAAAATAATTATAGGTTGCTATTTAAAAAATAAAAGTTGATAGTCGTATCTTGTAAACCTGACTTTATAAAAAATATCTACATCTGCCATCAAATAGTATATTTAAAATAATAAAACTTTCATATGACCCATTTTTTTCTATTACTCATATTAAAAAAGTTAAAGGGGGGGGCGTCTTCCCAGACTCACCCTGTATATAATGTGGTAGGTAGCTCAGTGGTATCAAGGCGACCTGGGGATCTTGAAAACCCTGGGTCGATCCCCACAGCCGACAAACAATTTTCACCAAATTAAATCTACCTCTGTGGTCTCCCCGCCACTAACATCTTTGGGGGGCGTGATTTGACGGCTGATAACTGCACTTCACGTGAAGAAATATATCACTTGCCGAGATCTGCTACGGTAGTGTGCTACACCCAGTAATGGGTAAAAAACGTGATGATTTAAACCAAATGTTGAGAGCATATCTTGCTTGACTTCGTTTCAACAAAGGATAAAATTGACAATTAGTCCATGGAAACGCATTATGAACGAAAGTCCAGGAGTTGATTAAAAAAAATATAAATAAAGTGGCACATTCTGGAAAATTACGAAAACTTCGAAGTTGTTTATTGCTTACAACAATAAAATCTGACAAATTAAAAAAAGGGAACATTTTTCTAGATTGATCAATGTGGATTACGGTAATAGCGCATACGCAGGTGAACTATCTCCGGAAGAATTTAAATCTGATGCAGTAGAAAACTAATCGAAGTACAGGTGATATTATCCATAATATTTATAATTCAATAATACAAGTCTAAAAACATCATAAATTGCACCGTTGGATAATTTCAAAATTCAGAATATATAACTTACCGAACAAATTGACTGACAGCTTATTTATTTGGTAATGTTATAAGAAGACTGGAACATACAGAATTAGTAAGACAGATGTTAAAAGAACCTGCTATAAACGGAAACAAAATATCATAAGCAATGATATTTAGAAAAAAATCATTAATTAACTGATATTAAAATGTCTGAACTAACAAGAGTTCAACAAAATATGCCAATATCAGTACGACAAAGTGGACTTTTCATTGATAAAAAACATGTTTTCTTGGGCGCATCTCCAGATGATATTTTAGTTTAATTAGAAATTCTATTTAGTAATTCTATAAAATTATTTATTTCATTAGATCTTACTGATACGAACGCATTAGTAGAAGTAAATAAATAAGTAAAAATAAATGTTGGCATAAAAAAGAATGGACGTGTATAAAGCAGTAAATGACAAAATAATGAAAAATAAAATTTGCCTCGAAGAAAATTCATGTGGAATTCTACAGATAAAAAGAAATCATAATTATTATTACCATGTAAATTTTTCTTTGAAATCTGACACTCTCTATGCTCGGTATATACATACTTATGTTTATTGTTTATTTATATAAATTCAAGGACAATTGAACATATGCGAGATGGAAATATGTTATTTTTTAATTTTCACAAATATCGAAACACCTTTATATATTGAATAAATTGAAAAAATATAAATAAAATTTAGAGATTGCGTAGTCGGCTCTTGGTGGAATATTTTCTAATAATACAGCTGAAAAGAAAATTACTACTAATAATTTAATTATAAAACGATCGTTTCGACTTTTCAGTCAACATCAGATACAAAATTTTGACAGCTTATATAAGTTTACCTAAGTTACGTAGGGGAGAGTTATATACATCTAATTGGTCGTTGACAATGTGTTCCTTAGAATTAATTTCCTTATTTCTAAACTTTCCAACAAATTTAGCCATAATCATTTTTCTACAGTATGTATGGTTTCGAAGTTACAGTTAAATGCATGTTCGGAAAACCCTGTTGAGCAAATACATATGTTTCTTAATTGCATTTTGATGTTTTTTAATCCTATTATTGAAGCTACGTCCTGTTTGACCGATATATGTTGCATCACAGTCATCACAGGTAATTTTATAAACACCGCTACGTTCTGCTTTCGGAATTCTATCTTTATTATTTGACAATATTGAACCTAATTAATTTTTATTAGCTGAAATGGTTTTTATTTATTCTTATTTAGTGTACGTAGAATTTTGTTATTTAAATCGGGGATAAAATTTATGAAATGTCATTTCGAATTGGGCTCAAATCTTTTAGAATCACAATATATTTTTATTTTAAATTAATTTGTCAATAATTTCTGAACTATATCCATTATTTGTAGCTATGTTTTTAATTGTAGCTACTTCCGTTTTATAATTATTGTTACTGACCGACCAGATAGAATTCCGAAAGCAGAACGTAACGGTGTTTATAAAATGGGTCAAATGAAATTTTTTTTTTTTGCATTTGGGTAGGTGGCTCAGTGGTAACCATTATACAAACTTTCAAATAAATTCAGAGAAAGAATAATAAAAGCTCGGTAAAAATATTAAATCTTGAATAAAAATAATTTAAAGAAATAGCTATCCGTAAACAGTATATATAAGCCAAGGTTGAGAAGATGATCATTATTGACCTAGCGCCAAGATTGTACCCCGAGGTGCAACCGAGGGGTACAAGGCGCATGGTCAATAATGATCTTCTCAACCGTGGTTTATATACTATTTTTTCCACTACTAGCTCATAATTCCTATTTAATGAATTTTATATAAAACATAACATAAGCATTTTGATATAAATACTTGTTAATATCTACAAAAACTGAGCAGGCAGAAATAACATTCTTTTGTTTTGAACATTGTTTTTATTATTTGACATATCATTTTGGTAAAAATAAGCAACAATATTTAGAGAAAGTGATATGGATAATTATACTCCTCCGGAAATTATAGAAGCGGCACGAAATGCGCAGTTTGATACATTGCTGCCCGAAAAATCGAAACCGATATATATGAAAGTATATACAAACTTTAAAGAATGGTGTATATCAAACAAAGTGACGAAAATCTCGGAAAATGTTCTCCTAGTATATTTCCAGGAGCAAGCAATTAATAAGAAGGCATCAAGTTTATGGGCCACATTTTCAATGCTAAAATCAACTATCTCATTAAAAGAAAATATAGATATTTCAAAATATTTTAAGTTACTTGCATTTTTAAAGCGGCAAAATGCTTCATATAAGCCAAAAAAGGCATCTGTATTCTCTAAAGAAGAAATTAATAAATTTCTAATAGAAGCACCAGATGAAGTCTTCCTGTCAACAAAGGTAATTTTTTCTATCTTGGCAATAAAATTCTATAAAACTTACTAATTCATACTATTTTAGGCTATTTTTATCATTGGCGTGGCTGGCGCTTGTAGAACCGATGAACTTTGCAATATGCACATGAGAGATGTCGACGTTCGAAATGACATAATTATCATAAATATAACAAAAAGCAAAAATGGATCCTCGAGAAAATTTGTCATAGTAGAATCTTTTTGGGTCGAAATAGTAAAAAAATATTTCAGTAAGAGGCCCACTCCTGACATGGAAAAAGTATTTATTTGTTTCCGACTTGGCAAACCTACAAAACAAAACATAGGACATAATACAATTAGCATGGTGCCAAAAGTAGTTGCAACATTTTTAAATTTACCCAATTCAGAAAGTTACACCGGGCATTCATTGCGACGTACTTCCGCAACAATTTTGGCAGAAAATGGGGGTGACATATTCTCTCTAAAACGCCATGGAGGCTGGAAATCTGCCACAGTAGTAGAAGGCTATATTGAAGAATCCCTCGCTGATAAGAAAAGGATTGCTGAAATGGTACAAGAAGGAGCATCACTTCCAGCAATTGTTCCTATAGTCAGTGAATGCGAGCCTCTGATCCCTTCAACATCTTCTTGTCCAAGCCCCATACCTCAACCGAAGCCGTCAGAAATTCAAAATGCTACTATAAATATACCCGTGGGTCATTTTGCTGCAAGTTCATTAAATATAGGAAGCACTCAAACTTCATTAAACACAGGTTCTGCAGCAATAAATATGACTTGCCACAATTGTACAATCAATTTCTAATGTAAATAAATAATACTATTCATGTTTTGCGTTTTTTTTATATAGATACGCAATTATAACCCTAAAAAAATACAATGTAAGATAATTAAATAATATTATAATAAACATTTACCTTTTCGAGAATTTGATAATAAATACTACAATAAATAAATGCATAAATACATATTTCATAAAGTAACAGTATAAAGTACACTCTCATTTAAATGTGACAGGTACAAATATACTGTATATTTGTACATGTCACATTTTATAAACTGTAATTTAACTGGAATTGCCAACTTGAAATAGGCGGCAATTTTAAACTCAGAATTAATACCTTCCTTGCATTTAATGAGTTATAAATTCAGAAGCTTGAATTTCTTTGAAAAGTGACAGTTCTCATTATTTACCTAGGGTAATAATAATCCATTATTGACCGTTGTTAAGGACGCGGTAGAGAAAAACAATTTCACGACTCAAACCGAAGTCAATAATGGCATGTTGCTAGGCTAGTAGTGGAAAAAATTTATTAAAGCACTCGAAGAATCTATATACTCAGTACTAAATACAGTAGTGATCATCAGTAAAATTTGTAAACGCTCTGTAGAAGGATCTATAAAAATTATAAATGTTTGATATAAATCTTGAAACCTCGATAAAAATAGCTATTTATGTAACAAGTACATAATGCCTTTGAAGCGACTTGTTTTCTTAAAATACTTAGTATTCTTGCAAAATGAGCGTTGTTGTTGCTTTTGTTCAACAATGTTATTTACATTTATTCATTGTCAAATTTATCAAAAACGGTGGAAGAAAATATTCATAATATCTACCAATTCCGAAGAATTCCAAAAGAAGTAATAGAAATTGCTTTAAAAACAAAGGAATGAATGAATTTATTAGGTATAATATTTATGTTGACTTTTTGGTTTGGACATTGACAGGAGTTCAATTTTGTTATTTAATCATAGTCCTCCAATAAATTGTCATTTTATGGCCACTAAATAGTTTCATAAATCAATTGGTTGTGATCGATAATAAATTCAAGAAATTATTATTATTATTTATTTATTAAAATAGTAAGTATTCGGTAGTGAAAATAATAGTTCTCTATAAGAATGACAAACTTTCATTAAAAAATAGTAAAATAGCTACGCAAAGATTAATTATGCCGAAAAATAGATAAGAAAAACAATAAATTTGTTATTCTGACTACGATTTATATTAAAGAATGCATTGTGCGTAAAACAACATAAAAAGTGAAAATATTCCACTTTCTTATTTTCCATTATATAGTACAAATTATGTCATGTAGCCGGTAAAATTTATCGATGTTTCATTATTTTTATCGTACATAATTTACTTAAATATAAATCAGTTTAATACTTCTTTTTCATATTCTTAGCGAAAATTTAGAATTTTATATCTTGTAAGTTCAATAAAATATCGAGAATTTTAAGCATCCATTTAAAAATACCTCTATTTCAATAAGAACCTTATAACGGATATTAAATTAAAAAGTTACTTCTTGTCCCAAAATATTAACAATGTTATATATTTTTTTTAATTGTGTATTATTGTTTACGTTCGGTGTATTTTAAATTATTTTATTGTGAGAAAATTACTAACTACATTTTTCACTTTTTTTAGATTGTAATGATTTTGTGGGATTAAATTTACAAAATGTGTTTTGTTTTCATCAGACTAAATACGTTACTAAAAAACGTCTCTCATATCCGTTCCATTTCCTATATAGTGAAATCTAGATTCACAAATACTTTTTAGAGGCTATTTTAAGTTTATATGAATTATTAGTATTTATTCATTTAAGGACCGGGTTTTTCATCTCCGGATAAAGTTTCCGAAAACTATTGACAGAATAAATAAAAAACATATCACATCGAAGTCATTGTACAAATGGGAATAATTATACTAAATGCCATTTTTTGATGCGATATTTTTTAATTTTCAGCCGATAGTTGTCAGGTACTTTAACCGGAGATGAAAAAACCGGCCTAAGTCTCCTAGTTTATAGACCAAATGGCACGATGATCTGATGAAGCAAATAATAAATGTAATTTTTACACTGAAACCAAAATTACTTTTCTATAATAAAAAAGGAGCTTACTTTACAGAATACTGCACGCGCAAAAATGTTTATAATAAACATAAGTAAATAAATAAATATTTCTATTATCACGACTTTTATCTGTTATTAGGTGTGTCACTCTGCTTAGTAGATTATAATACTTGATTTTTGGCAAAAGTGCTTACAGTTTTGGAGCAACAAAAGTAATTTTAAATGTAGAAAATTCAATTTGTTGGCTGAGGGAATCGAAAAAAAATCACAGTTTGATGCGTTGATGGGTATAATGAAGTAATGATAATTTGTTTATATATTTTTTAAAGTGAATCCATGAATTCATGCCAGTTTTATTTAATAGTCTAATAAATAAATATTGTTTTAATTACACTACTATTTTACTTTTTATTCATGTTTTATACCATGTTCTTTATTTCCTTTCGTCATTGTTTGTGAATGTTAAATTTTTGTATCAATGTTTAATGTAAAGCATTTCTTTTAAATGAAATATCATCCAATTTGGCATTTATTCAAAATTTACGTTCGTTTCAATTAAATTAGGGATTTGCCACTAATAAGGATTAGAAAATTAAAATGAAAACCCGAAAACCTGATTGATATTGGGAAATACACAGAATAGTAATTTATTTGAAGCCGTGTATGGATATTTCAAATTTTAATCGTTTTCGATTTCCCTAAAGTTCCCAATTACCAAATACATACAGAAAGTTATAATGTATTTTTAGGATTTGTTTTTGTTGCATTAATATTTAAGATCGTTATTACAGTGGTTGTGTACCGACATTGTTTATGATTTGTTTTTGAGAGTTTTCATTTGATTATGATAGCGAAATTTGGCGTGCGAAGAGTTAGAAATTAGAATAGATACTCCTATAGACAATGTATAAATATTAAAACAGAGTATATAATTTGTTTTTCTTAGAAAAAACACAATCATTGTGGACTGCCGTAATATATCTTTAAATACACAACATAGAATTAGCAAGTTCAAATGCCCCTGACCGCATCCATTGAATATATAAACGTTGAGTTTATATATTCAATGCCCCAACATATCTCTAAGACTTTATTCAAGTAGCTTAAATGCTACTGTAAATTATAGACAATCTGTACTTAGTGCTGATATTTATACTATTTAATAATCTGTACTCCTAGGAGTACTTGGGAGTACATAGAAAAATGTTATTATTAAAATATATTTGGAATCGTTTGGATAATAAATAACACAATTATGATGATAATTTTAGAATAGTTTACATTTTGAAACATTATTTTTTATTGGAAGAAATCAATGTGTCACTTAAAAAATTAAAAGCTAAAACGCATTTTGTCAGGAAATTTTCTAACTTGAAATCGGTTATGGCATGGTTTTTTGTTTAAAAGGATAGTTAAAATGAAATTCATATATACAGGGTGCAAATATCTCGCTTATTTATCAACTTAGCAATTTCTCTCATATATCATGATTTATACAGAAACATGTAAGCTAGTTGATGACGGATGTACATTCATAATATCATTTCCGGTTTACTAGAAATTAATTTTAACTTTGAAATTTCAAATGGAACATACTATCTTTTTTACAAATTTGAAAAGTGCATCAAATTTACTTTATAATCATGTAAAATAATACATATGTTACATTATTAAAAAGTAAAATGGCGGGCACTTTATTATACACCAAATCGGAAAGAGAATAGTGAGCCATTACTGTGGCTTGAAATAAAACAATTATTATTATTATTATTAAATGAAATAATTTTTGTTTGTCATAATAGTACAGAAAATAAGAATAAGGAACACTTAATAACAACAAAATGATTATATAACATGTATTCAAAATGACTCTCAGCCTCGACAATGCATTTTCTCCCGATATGACCACTTGATTTTTGTATGGAGGTACGTGATAGATATTGTATGTAATGAACCTGTAAACATATTAAACGGACTGTAGAATAAAAATGAAGCAATAATTGAATCTTTATCTGCTAACCAAATATAAAAGGCTACTTATTCTGTTTCAAAACGTTGAGCAAAATGTATGTATATACTGGGTGTCCCATTTTACATTATTTTATTGAATATCTCGAAATGAAAGCATTTTACCGAAAATTATGCCGAATCATAATCGTCATGGTTTTGAGGGGGACATCGGATTTTGACAAAATGGCCCCCTTAGCCCCTCAAGGGAGACCAGAAGGAAGGTCAACTTAAAAATTTTAAATGGGAACCCGTATTTTTTATTGCAGATTCTGAAAGAGCGTTAAAAAGTATGTAGGTTTTATCCGGATACTTTTTTTCAATTTCCAACACGAAATAACCCTATTAAAACACTTAATTTACAATTAAATTAATCACCAATCAAAAAACTTTACATGAAAATTCTTGATAAAATCAAATCATTCTTAATTAGTTTATTTAATGTCCTGTTTTCGTGTTAGGGATTAGGGATTGATATTTTCAGAAATTTAGGTAATGATTGAAACACCAAATGTTATTATTTATAAAGTTATTGACACAATATTAATTCACGAATATTTTGCACGAAAATCGTACTTTCACGATTACAGCGCCACCTGTTGGAAATTAAAAAAAAGTATCCGGATAAAACAAACATATTTTTTAACGCTCTTTCAGAGTCTGCAATAAAAAATAGGGGTTCCCATTTAAAAAATTTAAGTCGACCCCCCTCCCGGCCCCCCTTGGAGGGCTAAGGGGGCCATTATGTCAAAATCCGATGTCCCCCTCAAAACCATGACGATTATGATTCGGCATACTTTTCGGTAAAATGCTTCCATTTCGAGATATTCAAGAAGTTAATGTAAAATGGGACACCCAGTATATATATATATATATATATATATATATATATATATATATATATATATATATATATATATATATATATATATACTGGGTGTCCCATTTTACATTATATATATATAGCAAAAAAATTAAATTTTCCTACAATACGTATAAATTAAACATGAAATATATATATATATATATATATATATATATATATATATATAGCAAAAAAATTAAATTTTCCTACAATACGTATAAATTAAACATGGAACTAACAGCAAAGTTGATATATTATCCTAAACTATGCAAGCTATTGTTTTGACAAGGGGTAATAAGGATTTGCTCTAATTCATTAGTTTATTTTATTGAGTTATGTTAAACTGTAATAGCGCCGTTAACAAATTTTGATTAAACCGCTAGTAAAAGTGGACTATCTTCATTTAATTTTATTAGAATGTGAAATATCTGTTGCGTAGATCATAGAACATTAGTTCTAGTCCCGGAGTATAGTACCTAACCAAATTTAATTTGTCAGCTTCATAACATTACCAATAGTTTCGTATCCCTAGTTCACTTGGCTGACATTTCGCATAGGCAACCATTAAATTAAACAGTGCGTCTCTTCACCGTTGCCCATTCGTTATTCGTCGTAATCCCGAGAATTTAATCACACCGGTTTGTTTAGGACCATTTTGTTATTCGACATAAGTCACTCATTGTCACGAACGCTGCTGCCAAAGACCTTACAACAGAAACCACACTGTTTTGAGGTTATAATTAACGTAAATGTCAGGAATTTCAAATATTGGATTGAATATAACGCAGAGAATGTATTAATATCAAATTATTCTCGAGAGGAAGCCAGAAGGAAAAAAAATACATCAGCAGTTAGTAAATTAATATTAAACAAATAAATACATATTTTAGACGTGTGTTGTTCTGCTTTGTTGTACTCGTAAATAGTGATAATAAGTAGTCAAATATACATTATCCCATATTTTGTACTCATTTAAATAAATAAATAAATATTTCATCACGCCTTTTACCCATTATTGGATGTGGCACTCTACCGTAGCAGATCTCGGTAAGTGATATATTTCTTTGCTTGAAGTGTGGTTACCAGCCATCAAATCACGGCCCCCAAAGATGTTAGTAGAGGGGGAGCCACAGGGGTAGATTTAATTTGATGAGAATTGTTTGTCGGTTCTAAAGATCCACAGGACGGCTCGAAACAATTACATAAATTAACTTAATATTTTTGTAATTAAATAATCGCAATTAAAAATGTTTTCAATTCATATATAGCTATCCAAAATTATTGTAAGGAAAAATTAAGAACATTTATTATCTGATGTACTGATTACAACCAATGAATATATAAACTCTTAGTGTTTATATATTCAATGTTACAACGCAAATATTTTTTTTCAAAATTAGAAATCATTACTTGAAGCAAACATTATCCGTATTACTAAACAAATACGTTGAAGTAATAAATAAAAATTAGTAATTTGTTTTTTTTCCTGAAACTGACAGGAAAAACATTTGCCTGACTTTTAAGAATCATGAAAACTTTGCTATGCATGCCTAGACAGGAAAATAACATATTGCCTACCTAGGCAGGTGATGAAAGAAACTTGAGTATCTATGTAACTCAAATTTTTCATTTAATTTAAATTAATTTAAAATATAAAAGTTTCAGGTAAAATGTTATACGTAACACCAGGGGCGTATCTGGGGTACTTGGCGCCTGGGTTCTGAAGCTGAATGTGACGCCCCGAGGCGTGGAGCACAAAAATGCGATATGGTACTCAAAATACGTGGAATTTTATGCTCTACGATACAGAAAGAGTAAGACAGTAAGCCAACACGCCGTACTATGCGAAACTTGCGTGTAGGTTTAGAGCAATAAGCAAACTCATGAGTCATGACAAATAATATGTTATTCACCTTAGCGTAGAATAATAGAACATTGTTTGTCTAGAAAATAACTATTTTTTAAATAAATATTTTATTATATAGTTTCTCATGAAATTAAATAAAAATACAAAAAAAAAACAAAAAGAAATTAGTTCACTATGTAGGTACATTCTAATATACCTAAACCTAATTAAAACTATATAGTTTACATTTTACAATTGCACATAATAGCACAAACAATTATACAAATAACAAAATAACATATCAATACATGTAAATTAAATTTACAATAAAAATACTTAAATACTCATAACTAGGGCCCGGATTTGTATGCTCTATAAAATTGTAATATAAGTTGTTTTTATGCGGTTAAAGTTATGTGATATATGCGGCAATATATGCAGTTATATGTGGTTATATGCGGTTATATGTGGTAAAATAAATGATATATATTTTGATAAAGTTATATTATTATTTAACAATACACAAGTACACAACATATAGTAACTAGTGTAGTAAGTAAGTATTACCTTTAAGTTAACTTAACGATTATTAAGAGAATAACCACTAATTAATAATTATTAAAATTCTTTATTAATTTAAATCAGAATTAAAGTATAAAAACACTATTTGATTCAAATTTTCAATAGAAAAACTGAGCCGTTTGTCAGAAAGTACATTCTTATATATAGAAAATGAACGCTCTACATCACAAGATGTAATGGGAGCGTACTTCATATTCGCTATGTCTGTGGGGCTCATATTCAAGTTAATGTCTTCAGTTTGTCCTCTTAATATCCCACAAATCTTTCTCATGCTCTCGTATCCTGGGTTGCGAAGCAAAATGTTATTAAGTTTTGTTTGAATCTTGTTGCCCATGTCCCCAGGAACCAACTTCATATTATCAGCTACATTTTCCAATATTTTAAACGCGTCAGTTAAGGTCATCTTGGTAGTTTCCGATTCCTTGATAGCAGATGTTAATATGGAAAAATGAGTTTTGATAAAAGCTAATTGTTGCAGCACATTCTGATCTGAAACGCACTCTTTACAAGCAGTTATTGCTGCCGATTCGTCACCAAAACTGAGAAAACCTTTTTTAAGTTGTTCAAAATTATTGGCATAGAAAAGTGCAGCTTCCAACCATGTTCCCCATCTGGTTATTATTGGTTCAGGCGGTAGAGGCAGATCAGGAGCAATGTTTCGATAGTGTTCTACTCGCAACGGTGCTTTTAAAAATGCATTTTTCCCATTGTTAATTAACTTATTTACCACAGCGTATTCTAATCGTATTAATTCAGCCAATCTGTTCAGCGCGTGAGCCATGCAGGTAAAATGTATTATATGCGGATAAAATATCTTTAAATTCTGTCCTGCTTTTATCATATAAGCTGCTGCGTCAGACAGCATCAACTTAACATTTTCCGATTTAACTACATTCGGTGAATACAACAGAGTCAAGCCTTCGTTCACAAAACGAGCAATTGTCGCATGGTTTGTTCTTTCCGAAGCTGCACTATGTATCAAATACGATACTGGAGGAACTAAGTCAATTAACACCCCAACAAGCATGTTTGCAACATAACGGCCACATGAGTCTGTCGTTTCATCGATTACAATGTAAATATTCTTATTGCAAAGCTTTTCTTTAATAATATTTAGACGAACCTGGTAACATTTTGTCAAATAGTTTTTACGCATCGTTGATTCACTGGGAATGTGACGGTTGCAGTATTTTTCTAAAAATGTACGAAATGCTGGTTGTTCTAATTTATGCCAAGATACATTTGATTCGGCCATGGTATTGCAAAGATCAAAATAAAATTCATTCTCCGATTTAGCAGCTTCTAGTGACCTACCAACTGCCGTAGAAATAAGTGGTTGGTTAAGTTTGTTATTTGTTGATCTCTTTTCTGACTCCTTATGTAGATTTGTAGTTAAGTGTTGGTCGATTTGATATTTTTGATTTGCCAAGACCTATAAAATAAACGATTAATTTTATTAAAAGTGCTGATTGACTTGATTACAAAAAGTACCAACCTGCTTTGAACACGCGTTGCAGAAAACAATCTTCCCGTCTGTAGTTAGATGTTTGGATGCACCTACCCATTTGCGTAGCAGTTCGCTTTTGGTTGATCCGACTTTCGGCATGATGTAAATGATTTGATTATATTACATTCCTTTTATAAGTTAAACTCTACTCCCTTTCTGTCACCACTCACAAGAGTCTGTTATACACGACATGTACGATTCGGGGAATCCCCACCCCATAGTTTCAGCGACTCTTCGCTCCTGGCGAACAACTAGAGACATCTCTCAGTGAAATTTGTAAACTATAAGAAGTTATGTTGTGAATATGACGTGTTACAAAAATATTTTATGAATTTGACTAAAATATTGACTGTATATGCTATTATATGCGAATATATACTGTTATATGTAAACAAATTTTTTATGCTATAAAAACTGAAAATATTAAGTTTTATGCGAAATAAAAATTTGTATTTACGAGTATATCAATGTGAAACTTATAGATCCAATTTACTAGCTTCATATTAAACTGCAAATAAAACATGTAAAAACATATAAATCCGGGCCTTACTCATAACTATACCGCGCGTTCCACGTAAAGGTTGTCATAGGGAAATAACATGGGAAAAAAGGTTTTTGTAAATAAAAAGTGTCCGGTAAAAAATTATGGTATAATATTGTACATGACCATACTAGACCTATCCACACACATTATTTCATACAGATTACTTCATTTTAATGCCACAAATTAGAGAAATTAATGAAAATAGCCTACTAATTATGATTTTTTGTGACAGCTTTGTCATAGAAACAGAAGCTGTTACTATAACCGTCAAGATTTGTTGTGAATATTAAGAAATCTTGACAGTTAACTTTATATTTCAAACATTAATCACATTACTTTGCGATCTTTTGTAATTAAAGGCCTTAGTACGATAGTAGGTACCTACATTTGGTATTCATTTAATTACTTTATTTATTTTACAAATAATATTAAGACGCAGTATTTGTGTTCTTTAAATATACTCATATTTATTTTAACTTTTTGTCGTCTGCCGCCCTTTTATGCTGGCGCCCGGGTTCTGGGAACCCCAAGAACCCTGGGTTGGAACGCCCCTGCGTAACACGTCAGTAAAGTGTCCTCGTAGATTGTATCTACTCATCCTGTAATTGAATGCTTTCCCGACTTTTTAAGTAAGTAACTATTAATTTAATTTAATTGAAATTGTGTAACAGTTCTTTTCATATATACTAATTTTTATTAATTACTGTAGCTTATCTGTTCAGTGGCAAGAAAAATATTTTCTTCGAGTAATATGCAACTATTTTTGGGAATTTCGGAAAATACTATTTTTGTATTGTAATCAGTACATCAAATAATTTTTTGCAATAATTTTGAAAAGAAAAACATGTATATATTTTCATAATTTTATTGATAAAAAAATTAAGATCTTGTAAAATATTTATAAAGAAAATAACATCTTTTTAAATAATTTCTATTTAAAAAAATGAAGCTATTCGAAAGCATTCTGAATAAAAAAAAAATCCAAAACCATCATTTCAATATACAAATATTTTTATATTAATTATGTTATATCTCAAGATGTGAGCTCGTAAAATGTGTTTGTAATGAAATTTTTTATTTCAATAAAATTACGTTTGGTTGCATTAATATCTTTTGCTGTTATTTTAAATAGGTTTGCCTATAATTTTTATGGTACTGCTAACAATGCTGTATATTAATAACAATTGTTTTTAATATATGTTATAAATTTACATTAACATTTCTCGAAATTAGGATTTCGTTATGAGCGTTCGTTGAATGAGATATACTTGTAGTGAATATTTTATAATTACCAATAAAATTAATATAAATATCTTAGAATTTCAGACGTACTAAGTTAACAAATTGCCTCAGTAAAGAATTTGTAAAGCAAATTATCTGCCCAAGTATAAAATCTTGCAATTAGCCAGTTGCCCTATAACTTTCACCAACGTTTTTTCCGAGATTTTTTTCAGGATAATTTACAGCTTTTTTGGAGAGAAATTTCTCTACATTCCAGTGGTAACCCTTTTCTGAATTTTCTCTTTCCTCTACACTTCCCGCCGTAAAGGCATCATATTTTATAGCTGTCTGTTTTAATTTCATTCGTTTATTACGTGAGAATTATGCTAATGCAGTAATGCCGAGTACCTGTGTAGTTCATTATTAAATGAGCATTGCTCGCGGAAAATTTTTTTTCTGGTATGAATAATTATGTTGTTAAGTGGAAGTACCTTAGAAGTATGAGTAGGTCGTTAATTTAATGCGCTGCGTAGACGAAGTGAATTTTTCACTACAAAATCATTTCGTCGGCTTGATATGTATGATGCTATTTATAAGCTATAATATCCCAAAGGCATTGACAATACGAAATTATTTTATCAAACTCCGAAAGTAATGAGTAGGGCTGTTAGTTAAAAACAAAGTACATCAAGATATTGTGATAAAATTATGTTATTCATTATTGCTTGAGGGATATACAGATAGAAGATGTTTGTAGTGAATCCTATCAACTGAATCATTATTTTATATCTGTAGGTACCTTAAACGTGAAATTTAAAAATATTTAATAATTTAAATGATAAGTATAATTTTGTTTTAAATGCTTAATTTCATGATTAGAAATGGACAATTTTAATTAAGGCTCAGAGTACAGTACTTGCATCTGCACTGTTTTGCATGTACTTAGGAGTATAAGGTTCAACTACAATATTTGCGGATAATGTTAGGATGCTTGTTGCATATAAAAATAATGAAATGTTGTCTACGCTATGCAATGATAAAATACAATCATTAAAAAGTTGGTGTGCGGAAAACACTTTATTTTAAATAATTGTAATGATTTTCTTCACCACCACCCGCCCTGCTTGCCTGCAACTCAGGTAGCAGATCTACGATTCCATTTTTTTGCTGTATTATTTCTGTAGTTCATTTTTTTGTCACGAGAGAGAGATGAGTTTTTTTTGGCTTGCTGTCAAGAGATTCTGCTTCGAGATTTCATCGAAGACGGTCGATCAAGGGTTCTGCCTTCAGACTTCGTCGTGATCGGTTGATTTTGTAGATGCTGTCCGAGATCTCATTTTGTTGTCGGCCATGTTGGCTTGAGTTTTTTTATTTTGTGAAGATAACGACGATATCCATGAACATCACCGTGCTGACTGTATCTTGAGAGTAAGTGTTCAAGTTAAGATTTTACTGATTTGAAGTTTATTAGGTAAAACGGTTTATTTTTGATTTTTTATTTCATTTATTTTGTTTTGTGGAGCACATGTTCGTGTCTCATTTTTAGGTTAAATTTAACGTAGCATCAACCATCTTAGTAAAATTTTAGACTCAGAAGCTTATTATCAATTGTAGTATTTAGATCGATTGAACGCTGACAGAATCACCTTTTGTTTAACTTAGCTAGATTACCAGTTCGTGTATGAAGTCATGTTCTGTCCATATGCACTTGTCATCTTTGTAGCATATTATTTTAGTAATTCTGTATAAACATATTTGGGGGGTTTTGCTTTTGTTTGGATTTAAATTTTGTTTTGTGAAATACATGCTTCACGTGTATTTGAACCACCATCTTTGTATCCCCTCTCCCTTCATATCATGTCCGTTCATCCTCATTCATTGAGAGCATGTGTGTGAGAATGTGTTGAGACCCGACTGTTTTTTTGGACAATTTAGGAATTTACAGGAGTTTTTGTTTTTTGCGAACTTTTCTACTCAGTTAGAAAAGCTGCCTCATCTTTTTTTGGAACATACTTGGCGGGCTTTGTTCTATTTGATTAGATATTAAGTTTGTGATATTCAGTTTAAGTTTTGTTTGGTCTGGTTTGACTTTTTGGTTGCTGATTAGCATACTTGTGATTTTGGAGATTTTGAGTCAAAACCAACCACCACAAAGCCGCGAAGCCTGTTTATTGAGTAAGTAGAGACTTACTTCCTGTCCAACGTCCCTGTCTCAACAACCCCGTCATTCATTATCCATCTCTTCACCTTTCTCATTATTTTCATCGTCTCTTTCTTATGTGCTTGCGTAACGTAAAGTTATTTATGAAACATTTTGTACTTTTTGAAAATTTTGATTATGAACCTTTTGTAATACTTTTGTTTGATTTTGTAACCCGTAGCTTGTTATGTAACTTGAGCTTTGTTAACGATTTTGATTTGGAATCTTTGCTTTGTCATTTTTGCTTGATACGCATTGCGCTTTTGTATGTACATTTGTGGTATGGTTTGCTGCTGGTTTAACCCCTGTTTTAGGTGCAACCAGTAAGGGATTTTAGTCTGAGCTACCTAAGAGAGGAGAGGCTTGGAGAAGTGACCTACAGTAACCTTCTGAAGACGATTGTCGAGACAAGCAGAGTACTGAGTGGCCTCCCGCACTTTACCAAGGACCAACACATCTTTTTACGTCCGGAAGCTCACCATACTTGATCTCCAGTCAAGAAGATCGGTCTACTTCAACTCTTCGTCTCCGACCTCCTCTCCAGGAGTCTCAGAAGAAGAGGATTAGATAGTCCAACCTACCATTTTTTGCAGCGTACGTTTGACACTGTCTTAGTTGAATAGCAGATTCCACCGCTCAGTTAAGGTACCTCTTAGTCCATGTTTTTTTATTTAGTTTATTCTTTTGGTTACAAAGATTAGATTAAAGTTTAACTTGTATTTTAGTTGTGATTTTGATTTATTATGTTATGCGCATCATACCTTTTGTGTCACTAGTTCCTTGCTCACTAGAGTGTCCCTTCTTTTTTGTCGAGCTAGGTGGCGCCTCCGGAACCTACGCCCAGCACCGCTGAACATAGTTAGCCAGGTATTGTATATGTGGTGCTTCCTTTGATTTTGTTGTGTAAGCCGAAAGGCCTTGGTTCTGTGTGTAGCGCGCCAAAAGTAGAAGAAGCATTACATAATAAGAAAACTTATTTTATTCGTTTTCAAAACAAAAACATATGAACTTACATATATTAAATAACCAAATTCAACAAGTGGATAAATCTAAATTTTTGGGCTTCATCCTGGACAAATCTTAACAGGTTAATATGATTGCGAAAAGCTTGCCAAGGCACTAAACACAGCCTGTTTCCAATTCAGTTATTTAAAAGCATTACAGATCAAATGTTAACGCATTATCATACAATTGTAGAATCTAAAATACGCTATGCTATTCGTCTATGGGGTTACTCTGACAAAGTATTCGTTAATCAAAAACGAATCATAAGATGTATAGCAGGAACTTTAAATCGTCATTCTAGTAGAAAGTACTTCATAAAATTTAAGATTTTAGGAATCGCCTGTATATTCGAAATAAATGTTTTTAGTAATAAAAGTTATTTTAAAATGTTTGAAAATATACATAACAAAAAAATAAGAAATAAAGATAAACTCTGTAAACCAGTAATCAAATGTAACTATACTTGAAATTCACCCGATTTCATTGGTGTGGATATGTTAATAAGCTACCAAGTGAAGTAAAATCTCGTTACGCGATTGGACGCTTTAAATATGAGCTAAAGCATTTTCTGATTAAAAATAGTTTTTACTCTGTAAACAAATATTTGCAGTAATCTTTTATCTTCTGATTATTTTCATATGTTGTATAACATGACAGAAAATAAATATTATTTAATAGTAATTATTATACAATTATATCAAGTAAAAAAATTCAGCCAACATATTTTCTACTGTTTAATTGAAACATAACTCTTGTGTTGTTGTTTCTTCCGTTAGAATGTTAATGTGCCCAAATATTGTATACATTTATAAATATAAATATATTATAATATCAAAAGTATGAACCGTTGGCACTTGGTGAAACATTATGAATAAGAATAAAGAACCTCAAAGTTCTGAAGATGGCCTAATAAGACGAAATCGATCAACTTATTGTTAATAAATAATTTTGTGAAACTACATCAAGTGTCCACGTCCTTTATTCTTATAAATATATTAAGTGACATAACAGCACCCAAGATAATCCTGTGCGCACGCCTATGTGACTATCTTTCTCAATAAGCCAAATCATCTCATCATCTGTTTCTGATGTCCAGTCAATTACTTCCCCGTCCACTTCTATCTTCGTCTGTCATATTTCGCGCTTTTGTTCTCGACTTCAGCATTCGTTCCCGTTCAGAAGCCTCAGCTTCACTGATATTTTATTATATTTTAATGAAATTGTCAGTGTAAGTGTCTTCTTTCTTCGTTCTTCGCTGGTTATGAATTACAACAGAAACAATTAAATTTCGGAATAGATGTTCTTACTTCATTGGATAAAATAATAAAGTTTATATGTTCTGGAGTTTAAGATTAAGGGATTAATAATACTCATAATAAATATCTGTTTATGCCACAGAATTTTGAACATATAAAGTTATTGTTGAGTAAATAAAAGTATTTAAAAACGTTGAAATTCTTGTTAAAATGGAATATGATTGTAATTGAAGAAAAAATTCGAAACAATTTTCCTGGTTGATTAGAATAACGGCTTGACGATGTGTTGGATTTATGTTTGGATCCATTCCTAAGTGGAGTAATTGTAAAATTAAAATCTGTTAAATTAAAACATAGTGTCAAAAAAATTACATTAAAAAATAATAAATTATTTTTAAATGGTGTTATCAATTATGAAACATACTAGTAGTTTAAACTACTAAAGTCTATTTCAATAACAGTAACATCAGTTAGTAAATTGTTTTATGTGTTACTCATTTGTAAAGTCATTTATTCAGGTCGTTTATTCTCTTCAAATATTTAATTTTACAAATCAGCTGTCAATTTTCAAGTTGCCACACTAACACTTCGAAAACTCATGAGAACTAGTTTTACTGCTTCAAGATGAAAAGCTGGCCAGTCAGCTATAAAAACTGTTTTATTATGCTACTAATGTAATATATTATAAATTATATATTTGTTTCACATATTAAAGATTGTATTTTTTAATCACTTGCAATTTTAAATTTTATCATTATTGTCCTTTAAACCGTAGCGGTCTGAATCGTTATTCTGCCTAAATGTAGAGAAAAATGTTTGGCAAATAAATTCTGTTCCAACTTTAACGTTAAACTTACACCGTGAATTTTTTTATTGACATATTTTAGAATCTCTTTAATTTTACAGGTCATTCGGACTTCGGCAAAATAATGTTCAAAATAGTATATATAATAAATGCTTACATCATTTATATTTTACTAACAAGATTTATTTCTTTTAAAAAGTTCTATAAACAATTACATGTTTCATATTGTTGGAGAAAGGCTTTTGGAGGATGTTTAAGATATTGAGCAGTCGGTTTGCATTGTCGTTTTGCTCGTATATTGAATTAAGAATCATTTTCTATTCTTATTCTCGTATTACACTGCTCACATACCGATAATCCTGTTCTTTGAAAGTAATGTTGCCATGAGAGGAGATGAAATGAGACGAGACTTAAAGTCAATCACGTCTGTCCCAGCTTGGTCTCAAATATCACAATCTCGTCTCGGTCTCAAGTTGGCCTTGACTACCGAAGTCTAGTCTCGGACATAAGTCTTATTTCAAGATCAAATAATTATAACAATTATAATATTTCCTTTTAGAAAATAAATTACACACTAAATAAATTACTTTACAAGAAAATATGGTAAATTAAAACTAACTCATCTTTTTCCTACGATCGTGTCAAAAGTTTGTCATTAAAGTATGTGCAAAAAGTGATTATTTTTTGCAAAAAAAATTGTTGCTACTATGTAACCTATAACTAATATGTAATACGTTAAATTATTAAAATTAGTAAAAAATCTATCGTAGAAATAATAGTAACTCGTGTTAAAATAATTTTTTATTACACTCATGGGTTTGCTAAAACCGCCTACTGCTTGTGTTACCAGCGTCCTACTCGTGCAATAAAATGACACTTTTAATATTAGTTACATAACTATTTTTATACAAACGTGCGAAAAATAATTGTTTATGTCCTACGAAACAAAATTAACTACATAAACCTAGATGAAAGTAAATATTTTTAACGTTAAAGACTTAATTAGTAAAATTAAAATAAAGTGACTCCTTTTTACAGTAACTAAAAAAAATACTATTTTTGAATCTCGTGCTTTAATTAACTTATTAAATATTGTGACGTGGCAATCGTCTAGTATCAAAATTTATTATTTTATATTATTTAGGCCCAATTAGATGTTTTTATTTGACTTTCCTAATGACCAGATTCTTTAATTTGAAGTCGTGAATGTGGTAGGTTATGAGGAAGTAGAGAAATTACACATTGCAACCATTTAAATGTTATTTATTTCGGCTGTGGAGGTACAAAGTCCTCTGGTATTCACCTGACACCTGAGGGAAACCACAGAAAACACGCAGGCAGAGGAATTTAAAAGCAGTAATACATAAATCGTACATAACATGATAACATGACACAAAAATTTAAGATGGAAGCTAAGAGATTGAAGCAGTAGTTACGATAATGGTGTAGTATGAGTGCCACTGCGGCTTTGGTGTTTTGCAGATTAATCTCGGCACCCACGAACACGAACGGAGGGTGACTCTGAATCCTCGTGCAGACGGACTCAACCAGATGGTCGGTTATCGCCAATAATTGTTGTAACTTAAGTGGAAAGGCTTCGACGGCTTCTGAAATTTAGAACAAAGACCACCGGGTGTCACCGTGATGATAGCCAGCGGGTGATGCCAGGGAGGAAGCAATTCTTCTCTGAGTTATGCCTGTGCTGGGCTAGCAATGCTAACGCAGGTAGCGGTTGGACGGCCTGTCGTAGGTCGGGCGGTAGACGGGAACCCATCAGTGACGGCTGGTAGGCTAGCATGGCCAGCGCAGACGGCGGACAGTGGCCTGCAGTAGGCCGTGGCAGCATGCGGGCACCTCTCGGTGACGGCTGGTAGGCTAGAAAGACTAGCGCGGATGGTGGACAGTGGTCTGCAGTAGGCCGTGGCAACGTGCGAAAACCCCTCGGCAACGGCTGGTAGACTAGCAAGGCTAGCGCGGATGACGGACAGCGGCCTGCAGTAGGCCGTGGCAGCGTGCGGGAACCCCTTGGTGACGGCTGGTAGGCTAGCAAGGCTAGCGCGGATGACGAACAGCGGCCTGCAGTAGGCCGTGGCAACGTACTGGAACCCCTCGGTGACGGCTCGTAGTCTAGTAAGGCTAGCGCGGATGACGGACAGCGGCCTGCAGAAGGCCGTGGCAGCGTGCGGGAACCCCTCGGTGACGGCTGGTAGGCTAGCGCGGATGACGGACAGCGGCCTGCAGTAGGCCGTGGCAGCTTGCGGGAACACCTCGGCGACGGCTGGTACACCTCCGTGTGCCACCGAAGTGACGGTTGGAGGCAAGATATGTCAGTGAGGGAATAATCCTTCACTCAATAATTTCTGTGCTCTAAGAGCTAATATTATTTCAAATCTGGGTAAATAGTCCCCAAATATATATCTATAAAAAATTAGAAGGTCGTGAATCTTCGCCTTTGTGATTGTTATTATGTGCTCAAAGAGCTGTTGTCTCAATTAATTCTGGGTAAATTCTGTTAGCTTCGTCTTGGCGTAATCGAGGACAAAAGATCAGGTTTTGTATGTATCAAAGTGAGCTAACAATCCTTCCACTCTCTTATTTGTCGTGAGCAATTCCCAAATACTCAGAGTGACTTTGCGGGGTGAAATTTCTGCATGTTTATTCGTTCGTTGGATTCTTGTAGGAATTCTCACCCATGGTGATGGTACGTCGGGTGCTCTGGTTCATTTTCAATACGATAGAGACAACTATGGTCTACATCGAATGGATGAGAAAGAGACGGAACAAAAACCTTTTAAATTTTGCCCACTCTGATTTCTAAACCCTGTAATTTCTTCAAAATGCACTAATTACAATAATATGAATTAAATCAACGCGAGATCTACTTGTAGAAAAATGTGATAGAATTTTACATATTGCCATGTATCGTCTTTGCAACCTAACCGAACAGGGTTGGTTTCCCTTTATTTTTAATGGGCTGACGATGTATTGTACATCTAGATGTTACTGAGGACATGCGATGCTTTAACTAAATTGATTCTTCTAGTTCATCGCGTTCTTCTTGATATGGTAAGAGTATTAATCTAGTTTCAACATTCTATGTTAATTTTAGTTTGAGAAACACAAATTTATCGGCACGACCCTGTTAACTACCCTCGGTTAGACACTTGGCCTGCGACATTCCCGTGTGTTGGTTAACATCTTTCAAATCTTGATCGTTTGTATTACTTTATGATACTGCAGCTTTCTGTCTTGTTACATTTGAAACCACCCGATTAGTTTCGGCGTTCTAATAATTGTTTAAAAAAAAAACTATTGTCACTACATGCTTTTACTTTGTTATTCCAAAAAAATTAAATATGCTTGGATTATTGTTAAACATAAAAAAATTATAATCAAGTATAATTGGCGTACCGTCTCAATATGTATTATCTGTCCTTTATGATATTCATTCACATATTTTTATTATGACAGTACTGATTTTCTGCATGGTTTCCAAGATTTGTTCAATAAAATAGTCATACTCGTAATTTTTGTTCTTACAGGCACGAGTGATATGTATTTTAATAACTTGGACTTTGAATTTGGTCGTTGAAGAAATAACATACAGTCGTACAAATTATGATACTTACCTACGGTTCGTATTGTAAACTTCATACTCATTTATTAATTTCTTGGTAGAAATTGCACCATAATTGTCGTATGATCAGTATGTTATTATTTATATACTTTTTTTAATTATAAAATTAAATACTGAATATATTTTAGCTTTTATGTGTATCTTATTAGAAACCAAAGTGGTTTTAATATAGTATAATTAAAAATACTATTACTTCTGCAATTTGTATGACGTCATAAACTAATATTAGAATTTCAAATATCATACTTCGCCTAATATATAAAGTTCTCACACCAGAATTGAAATGATAGGTTTATAATTAATAAATATAATTTATTACCAAAACTCGGTACTGGTCTAGCTGCTACACTACTTCTAAGATAAAACCATGGGTCAAAAGTACGTGTATAACCTGTTTGTAGTCTTGTTTGAGCTACTTGGTGATTTTAATTTTCTGAGTACGCCCATAGGCCGATTGTATCTTTGATCTGGTGCAGTTTATTGTAGACTACATTTTTTATTCTGCTTCCAATTTTATTTCGTTTTCTGTTTTCAAGAATTTAAAAAAGTCTTCTAGAGTAATTTCTATATCGCCTTCTTCGTCTTTATAGCTTTTTTATCAGTTTCTTCATTTGCCGGTAACGTCCATGTGGATTGAGACCCATAGAAATGTAACATGAATGTCTTGAAAGAGGATTTTATACCTTGCCGAGTACTAGGTGAATCTGTATATTATATAATTCAGAACTATTGAACTAGAAATATTGCTATTTTTATAATTGCATCAGTCAATTTCTGCATATATTATATCGCATTGGAAATGAATGATTTGGTTTGAAATATAAGCAATACGATTAATAAAGAAAAATAATAATGAATTTTTATATTATGTAATATAATCAACTTGGAATATTTTCGTGTGAACTATCATTTGATACAGGTTTGCTGAATCTAATTTCGTGGTTCTTTGCGTTGGAATGCTATTTCACTTGCCAAAAACTTAATTGTGATTGTGTATAAAAGTTCAGGCCAGGTGCTTCGTTAACTCACGATTCTTCGGAGCTGGGGAATGTAATTTGATTAGGTCTCCACGATGACTCTGGCAGCAGTAGTGGTCGTTATTTTATCGTTCAGCCGTCAGTGGAAACAGTTCATCAAACGGGTAAATTTAATTTCGCTACTTTTATTAGTCAGTTCAGTAATGTCTAGTGTGAGTAAACAGCGAATGTAATTATGTACAAGTGATGTTCTAACATTTTTTACTCTGGTTCAATCAATCTTATACTATTATTTGTAATTATATTCAAAAGTGCGATATTTGCCAACATAAACAAATTTCGATACTTTAATTTCGCTCATATTATGATGATTCATAATTTTGAATGAACGATGGTTTCTGTATCTATAATTCATTGCTCTCTCAATTTACCCCTGTAATTCTCCCACAACTGACATTTTTGAGTTGGGATGTGACAGTCGGTAATCGCATTTATGCCAAACATTATTGTTTTAGATAATTAACATTCGTACTAATTTTAATTACAACAGTCATGCTTATGACAGCGAAAAGTCTCGAGAAAATTGCATTCACTAGTTGTATCATACATACAAGCACATAAATATGACAGCATCAAAAATTATCAAATATATTTTTAATATCCTTTTAGAAAAAGTTCGTCTACACCACTTTACTTGGATTCTTCTAGTTTCCCTTAGTCTTAACTTACAATGGAATTGATGGTGGCAAGAAAACGACTTCTAACCTTAATCGAACATAAATGCAATATTTTTTTTTTATTATGGTGTTTTATTTATTTACAACTGGCCTTTAGGGCCAACAAGCAAATTTGATAATTTTTTTACAAGTCATGCGAGAGGATAGCGCCCAATGGAACTTCCTCTGTTTTACATATGCGTCTGTACGATATTATGTTACAGTTTAAATTATGTTACAATTAATTTCATGGTGTGTTAGGTGTTCAAAAGGTTTTGTTCTTTTCAGTCGCCTGACTGTGTGGTCGTTGTCTTGGAGATTGGTCATTAATTCATTTGGATGATGTGTCAATTTCGTGTCGTGTGCTGTTGCATATTTTTATATATGATCTTCAACGTATTTGATTTTAAAATCTTTGTGCAGGTTGTAGTTGCTGACGTACCAAGGAGCGTCGACCAGCATTCGTAGGATCTTGTTTTGAGCTCTCTGTTGTTGTTGGATTTTTTCGCACAACCCCAAAGTTGAATACCGTATGTCCATATGGGTATTATGATTGTTTTATATAGTAATATTTTGTTTTGAGTGCTTAGCTGAGATTTGCGTCCTAAGAGCCAGTACATGCTTCCAGGGCCATCTTAAGTATCTCCTGGGCTCTAGGTAATATAATATTTAGGGCTCCAAAACATATAAATATACAGGGTGGTATATTTTAATAGACCCAGCAAATATCTCGCTTATTTATCAACTTAGCAATTTCTCTCATATAACATGATTTATACAGCAACATGAAAGCAAGTTGATGACGGATATACATTCATGATATCATTTCCGGTTTATTAGTAATTAATATCAACTTTGAAATTTCAAATGGAACATACTATATTTTTTTACAAACTTGAAAAGTGCATCAAATTTGCTTTATAATCAAGTAAAATAATCCATAAGTTACATTATTAAAAAGTAAAATGGCGGGCACTTTATTATACACCTAATAGGAAAGAGAATAGTGAGCCATGACTGTGGCTTGAAATAAAACAATTAACTAAAACAATTGTATTATTATTAAATGAAATAATATTTTAAGGAACACTTAATAACAACAAAATGATTTTATAACACATATTCAAAATGACTCTCAGCCTCTTCAATGCATTTTCTCCCGATATGACCACTTGATTTTTATATGCAGCTACGTGAAAGATTTTGTTTGGAATGAACCAGTAAACACATTAAACGGAATAAAAATGAAGCAGCAATTGAATCTTTATCTGCTAACCAAATATAAAGGGCTACTTTTTCTGTTTCAAAACGTTGTGCAAAATGTATTGAAGAGACTGGGAGCCATTTTGAATATTAGTTTTTAAATCATTTTGTTGTTATTTAGTGTTTCATATTCTTATTTTCTGTATTATTATGACAAGAAAATATTATTTCGTTTAATAAGAATAATTACAATTGTTTTAGTTAATTGTTTTATTTCAAGCCACAGTCATGGCTCACTATTCTCTTTCCGATTTGGTGTATAATAAAGTGCCCGCCATTTTACTTTTTAACATATGAATTATTTTACATGATTGTAAAGCAAATTTGATGCACTTTTCAAATTTGAAAAAAATATATGGTGTGTTCCATTTGAAATTTCAAAGTTGATATTAATTACTAATAAACCGGAAATTATATCATGAATGTACATCCGTCATCAACTAGCTTACATGTTGCTGTATAAATCATGTTATATTTAAGAAATTGCTAAGTTGATAAATAAGCGAGATATTTGCTGGGTCTATTAAAATATAACACCCTGTATATAAATACTTATAATAATTATTAAAGTGAATGTTAAGTTACTCAGTCGTTTCTCCGATAGTCTCAGTTTATTAACAAGTTATAACAGATTAATCGTTTTATAAATTTTTTTATCTGTTTTAAGTTCTGTATAAAGAAGTGCTTTTTCTAGTGGTGATACAGTTTCAGTGCTACTAATACTATTCTGAACGTTATTATATCTGGTGTTAGCGAAACTACTACTGAAACTATTACTGACTCGGTCACTGCAATAGTTACAAAACTTGTTCCTGATTTAAACATAACGGACGTCAAATTTCAGAGATTAGATGTAAAGCTGGATAACTCTCGACCACGCTTAATTAAAATCAGTTTCAAAAACTCTGATGACGCAAGAAAACTTTTGCGATCCTCAAAAAAAGCTAGAAATTTCCCAGAACTAAAGAACATTTACATTAATAACGACCAAACGCCATTGCAACAGCAAATTTATAAAAAAATCAAAAATGAATTATTATCACGCAAATCTAAAGGAGAAGACAACTTAATAATATCTTACAAAAATGGCTTTCCTCAAATAACTAATAAAAAAAAACTAAATACTTCACTATTCAACAATAAGCTCCAACTAAGTATTTTTTATCAAAACGTCCAAGGCCTCAACATGAAAGTAAACCAATTGTATTCTTCTCTTGCATCCCTAGATTACGATATCATCAGCTTCAGCGAAACTTGGTTGAATAATAGTGTATTCAACTCCGAACTTAGTGATGGTTCACATCTTGTATTTCGAACAGATCGTAATTTTGAACAGTGTGGTGTAACTCGTGGTGGTGGTGTACTCATGTTAATTAACAAAAATATTCGTGCTATGCAAGTCGATCTTCAAAATTTCTTATATCTACTGCCAATAAATGTAGACATTGTATGTTGTAAAATTTTGTTGAATAATATGAATTTGTACAAAAAATATTCACATATTTCAACCTATTATGAAATGTATAGTCAACTTCGTTCCAAATTTAAAGTTGCAATAAAACAATCTTATGCTAATTATGTAAATAAATGTGAGTCTAATATTGCCACTGATCCTAAAAAATTGTGGAACTTTGTTAATTCCAAAAAGAAAAGGTCACCCTATCCATCAAGTATGCAGTTCAACAATGGTGTATTCAATAGACCTAAGGATATTGCAGAAGCATTTGCATCCCATTTTCATAGTGTGTACACTCCGTCTTGTACGGATCCTTTATCTAATGGTTCCTGTTCTCTTCCTAACATGCCTAATTTATCTCGAGATGAAATTCAGTTATCTATAAAAAATCTTAAAAACAATTTATCTTGTGGTCCGGATCTAGTACCGAATATGATAATTAAAGATTGTTCTTATCCTCTATCCGTTGCACTTTTTCCTTTATATAACTTAGCTGTAAAAACTAATGATTTTCCTGATGTGTGGAAGTGTGCGCGTGTTACACCAATTTACAAATCTGGTGAGTCTACAAATGTTAAAAACTATCGACCCATTTCTATTTTGTCGAACTTCAGTAAGATTTTTGAAAGTTTACTCCATAAAAATATATACAATCAAACTAAAAGTCAAATATCTATCAATCAACATGGTTTCATGCCAAAGAGGTCAACTTCAACAAATTTAAGTAATTTTACTCATTTTGTTTCCTCTGCTTTAGATAATAATTTGCAAGCTGACACTATATACACAGACTTCTCTAAAGCTTTTGATCGTATAGATCACAACGTTCTAATGCATAAATTACAATCTTACTCACTATCTCCTTCCACAATTTTGTTGTTGTCATCGTATCTTAAAAATCGGAAATTTTTTGTTCATTTTCTCGGCCATGATTCTTCCTATTTTAATGCTACTTTTGGCGTCCCTCAGGGCTCTAATCTAGGACCTCTTCTTTTCCTTCTCTTTATTAATGATATTTCCTCTATTTTTAAAAGTAATGTTCTATTATTTGCTGATTAATATTACAAATTGATCTTGACTTGCTAGTTAATTGGTGTCATCTTAATAAACTAGATCTAAATATTGACAAGTGTAAAATTGTGACGTATACTCGCAAAAAAATACAAATCAATTTCGATTACCAAATTAATGGCACAAGTTTAACTAAGTGTTCTTCAATACGAGATCTAGGCGTGATTTTTTACTCCAAATTGACCTTCATTAACCATATTCATAATGTATCATCATCATCATTTAAAACGTTAGGATTCATTATTCGTAATACACGCAATTTCCATAACATTCAGGCTATATTTTCCTTATATTACTCTCTTGTAAGATCTAAACTTGAATATTGCTCCATTATATGGAATCCAATCTATGACAGTCACAGCAAAGTTATCGATTCAGTTCAATCTAAGTTCTTGAAGTTTATTTATTATAAAATAATCGGTACATATCCTGATCATCGTGTTTCATATGAAATATTGCTGCATATATTTAGCATTCATTCTCTCGCAGTCAGACGTAGCATTTCATCTGTTTTGTATCTTTATAAATTAATTAATTATTTTATAGATGATTCGAATTGCCTATATCTTTTAAACTTTCTTGTTCCTGTTATTTGTACTCGAAGTCAAAATATGTTTTACCTCCCACCTGCAAGAACAAATTTGCTTCTGCAATCTCCCATAGTTCGTATGTGTAGTTTATTTAATGGTTTGAATCTTGAGGTTGACCTCTTCTCAACTAATTACGCTTGTTTCTATAAGAATATTATAAATTATATGTCTCACAATTAATTGTACTTTTCTGTATAACTTGTATTAACTTTTATATTCGCTTCATTTTCTGTGTAACGTTACGTAAGTTTTTTCAACCCTATTATTAGGTTTTACCTGTTGGGTAGTGATTTAAATAAATAAATAAATAAATAAATACATTGTATTGGAATGTCAGTGTCACATTATAATTTTTGTATTATTTTGCATTTGTGTTACTAGCTGCCATCCCTCAGTAGAATTCATATCAAATGTAGTAATTATTAAAAATATTTTGGTCAGAAAATGACTTAAAACTTAAAATCTGTATATTTTGTTTCTATTTTTTTCATTTTAGTCGAACGATTCGGGCCCCCCAGAGTCACGGGCCCCCAGCACTTGCCTAGTTTGCCTAGGCGCAAAGACGGCCCTGCATGCTTCTGATCTTTAACTTAATTTGTTTTGCTTTGACCTCTAAGTGCTTCCGCCAGATTAGCCCTTTATCTAGGTGCATTCCAAGATATTTCACGGTTTTTTTAGTTTCAAGCATCTTTTTGTTTAATGTTACTTGCGGGCAGATGACTTTTCTGTTTGTAAAAACTATGTGAGTGGATTTTTCTTCGTTAATTTTTATTCTCCACATTGATGCCCAAGTGTGCATTTCGTTCAATGATTCTTGAAGTAGTGCTGCTGACTCTACTGGGTCTCTATGTGATGCAATATAAGCAGTGTCGTCGGCATATGTGGCGGTTACTACGTTTTCAGGTGCGGGCATGTCTGCTGTAAATAGCAGGTACAGTACTGGGCCCAGAACACTTCCTTGTGGTACCCCAGCTTTTATTGGGTATATATTTGATGTCATACCTTCATAACTAACTTGGAAGGATCTTTCGCTCAAGTAGGATTTTAGTAGGAGAAAGTATTGGTGTGGTAGTTTTAATTTGATTAATCCGGTATGCCATACTTTGTCAAATGCTTGGCTAATATCTAGGAATGCAGCAGAGCAGATTTTTTTGTGTTCTAAGCTGTTTTCGACCTCTTCCACTACCCGGTGTATCTGTTGTACTGTTGAGTGTAGTTCTCTGAACCCAAATTGGTGGGCGGGGATTAAATTATCGTCTTCTATAATTGTCTTTAATCTCTTTAGTAAAAGTTTTCAAATATTTTCGATAGCTGAGGTAACAGGGAGATGGGTCTGTATGAGCTGATCTCGTTTATCGGTTTCCCGGATTTGTGTATGAGAATAATATTTGCAAATTTCCATTGGATGGGGAAGTATGCTATCCTCACCATAGCATTGTAAATGTTTGTGATGAGAACGACGGCTTTCCTAGGCAGCTCCTTTAGTGTCCTGGCGTTTATTAGGTCGTATCCTGGAGTTTTGTTGTTGTTGAGATGTTCTATTTCGTTCTTAATTTCTGCTGGGGTAAAGTGTTTGATGATTTGTTGAGGTAATTGTGGTGCCTCTTTGAGAAGGTTTTCAATGTGAGTTTCTTCTTCTGCTGTTGTAGTAGTTGGGTTAGGTTCGAAAACCTTTGCAAAATGTTCTGCAAATATTTCTACCTTCTCGTTATCTTCTCTGGCCCATGTTCCGTCTGATTTTTTTATAGGTGGTATGTGTTTTGTTGGCCTCTTAAATTTCTTGGTGGCCCTCCACAAAGAGTAGTCGTTATCTGGCAGAGGCGATAGATTACTTAAATAATTCTGTATGTAATTATTTTTTGTTTTGGAAATTAATTTTTTGATTTCTTTGCTCAGACGGTTTAATTGATTTTTATCTTCGGGGTGGATTGCCATTTTCGTCTTATTCTTCTCTTTTCTCCGATTTTGTCTTTTATTATTTTTGGATAGTTTTCATTATTTTCATGTTTGTCGTTCGGTGGTGGAGTTGAGGACCATCCTGAGTTTTGGATCAGGTTTGTCAAGTTTTCAACCGCATTATCTATGTCTTCAGGTGATTTTAAAGATATTTGTAGATTTATGTTTTGTTCTATATGTGCTTTATAGAAATCCCAGTTCGTATATTTGTTGGATAAGGTTGGATTCTTCTCCTTTTCAACTGCTGTAGTATTGAGAGTGATGATGACCGGAGAATGATCTGATGATAGATCGTAGTTGGGTTCAATAAGAACATGGTTCAAGTTGATTCCTTTTGCAATGTAGAAGTCTAGCAAATCTGGGAGTTTTCTTGGATCGGTAGGCCAGTAAGTTGGCCTGCCGGTACTTATGTGAGAATATCCATTTTTAGCCTTTGTTTTTTGTAGTTCATTTCTCTTTGGATTACTTAATCTTGAGCCCCATTGTGGGTGTTTCGAATTGTAATCCCCACCAGCAATGAATCTTCCCCCCAGAGTTTGGAAAAATTCTTCAAATTTGTCTTCTTTTATAGTATGCCTTGGTGGACAGTAAACAGAGGATAGATTGAGTCTGCCGTGCGTTTCGTTAATTTTGATTGTTGTTGCCTGTAATTGTTCCGTTTCGCATTTGTCTAACTCGTGATGTTTGATTTTATTATTAATTATAATTGCAGTTCCGCCATGTGCAGTGCCATCTGGATGGTTAGTGGCATATGTAGTGTGATTTGGTATTTTAAAATAGGTTTTTTCGGTAAAGTGTGTTTCTGTTATCAGGAATATGTCTATTTTTTTAAATTTATTAAATACTTCTACTTCCTGACGGTGTTGAGCCAGCCCGTTGGCGTTCCATAATGCTACTCTTATTGCGTTAGCCATTAGATTTGTTAATAAAAGCAGTGAGAAGATTTATAATCGTGGTGTTTTGCTGCATAAGTTGAGTGAACATCGATTCAAATTTATTTAAAAATTGTGATAGGGTTACGTCGTCTGAGGGGTTGATACGGTGTGGGGGGCCTGTTGCGTTGGCATAGCTCAAGTTGTTGTCTACTATTCTTGATTGGTAGGTCTGAGTATGGTGGTAAGTATTTTGTGGTTTGTTCTGTGTTATGTTTCTGGATTGTTGTAGTTTTTTATAAACTAAACAACCCTTGTAGTTGGCAGGGTGAGGGCCGAGGCAGAGGGCACAAGTTGCTGGAGTGTTTTTACTTTTATTACATTCTTGAGACGGGTGATTTTGCCCACATTTAACACAGTAATGTGGTTTGAAGCAATATGTTTTTGTATGCCCATACTTCTGGCAACGCGTGCATTGTGGTGGATCTCTTTTCTTTTTTGGAGGTTCTACAATAATTTTAGTGCCTAAAATGTGTCCCAATTCATAGATTTTTTTATTGTCCTCATTCGGCTCTTGGTCCACAAAAAACATAGGGAGTGGTTCTTTGGTATGCCAACTTTTAATGTTTGAGATGTTCCTGATTTGGTAGCCTTTTTCCTCTAATGCTTCCTTTATTTCGTTCACAGGTGTAGTGTGGTGTATATTTTTGATAACCACTCTGTAAGCTCTTTTATCTTTAGGTTGATATGTGTGATACAATATACTTTCGGTATTAAGCATTCGTATTAATGCTCGGTAAGCTTCAGAATTATTTGTGCTTATTTTAACTTCGTTGTTGGCAAGTGTTTGCAGAAAAAATCCTCTGATTTTAATATTGTTTTCAGACTTGCAAGCATTAAACTGTAGTTTGTGACGTCTTCGACATATACCGGTGGGGGTTTTGGTTCGGATTTTTTATTTGCTTGATTTTCGTTTGTACTGCTCGGGTTTTCATTAGTATCATTGCTTAGGATGTGATATCTATTTTCGTTCCTAAGTGTTGGTACCTCTGTTCTTGTATGAGAAGCATTAACCGTTCTTCTTTTGTTTATGCTTTCTTGAGGGTCATTCTCTCTTAGTCTCTTTGAGTAGTGCCTGTTTCGTACGGTCTGCCAGCTTGGTGTATTGTTGTTTTTAGGAGTTTGTTCTCCCAATCTGTTGGCTACGATATTACTGGGACTTTGTTGGTCGGAGTTGTTCGAGTTGCTTCGAGAAATGAATGACATTGGTGAAATTTGTATGAGTCCGGTATCAGTAAACAACCTTGAAGAGCTAATTGGTGTTGTTTGCATTGTTACAGTTACAGGACTGCTGTACGTGTGATTAGTTGTCGTATTGAATGATATTGTTGTTGTGGTTGTAGTCATGTTGTTGCCACCGCTTGTTGCTGACATGTTGTTATTTTATAGTTCCGTTTACTTTCTGCTATATTTGGCAACACTGACTGTGAGCTGTCGGTGCGCGGCAGGGTTGCGCGCGGGATTTTGACGCGCTTAACGTTGGGATAGGTAGTGCAAAATTTTGTTTATACACTATTTAGGGCCTATTTTGACACTTCACTTTAGGTTTATATTTGTTTGTGCACTTATAATGTCAATTTTGGTATAATTATAATTTACACTTCACTTTTTATGAGAAATTTTTAAATTTTGTTATGCAGGTAACTTAAGTGAGACAATACTTATTCACTGTTGCCACTACTATGATAAATGCAATATAAATTAAAAGTTCTCTTCCTCCAACAATTTAAACTAGGTTGCTGACTTTGACAGTTGGTTTATTGAAAATCTAAGTCATATGGATTACTGCGGAAGTTTTCGCTCAACCGAAACTGTATCTACCTATGAAATCGTATAAAATAAATCTTATCTAACACGAAGTCGTTAGCATTTATTTATATAAATATAAAATTTTTACTATTTAACACCGCAGTGTTACAGGTTTTCTCTAACTAATCACATCTTCAAGATTTATAATAGAAGAGAAACGGAATATATGAAACGTAACTTGATAAATTTTTATGTCTATTATTTCCATCACGAGTGGATAGGTATATAAAATTTTCAAACTAAATATAATTTTTCATTTGTAGACAATATGCATGACTATTATTCAATTATTAGAAACTTAATTTTAAGCAGGAAAGATTTTCTTCATTCGTATTAGTGTGGAACAGAGACTACGAGGAAAAATTTATAATTGGTTTATTATCTACTAGATTGCGACTTACTTACTCATTTAAGACATTATCATACTTTTTAAAATATACAATAAAGTGACATATTTTTTTTTAGTTGCTCAGCTGCCTAGTAACAGCCGTTGTTATAAGGTTGAAGACAAACCTAATGATTTTTAAGGGTTAACTATTGCATTTTCATTTCTAACCTGTACAGTATTTCTATAAAATGCGTCTTATAAAAATATATCAGTTATTAACACTTTTATCGTGTACTTGCATTTCTAGTTACGAATAAATTTATACATTTAAATCAATATACACTATTTGTACATATTAAATAATTATGCAGCAAAATATACATCTACGTAAATTCATCGACAATATCTTAAATTATAATAAATCAATTTTCTAACATATAAATGTCGCTTTATCAGCTACAGCATGCAAATTTAACGACTGAATAGTGAGGATATTAAATCTATTTATCTTTTTTATAAGCATAAGTAAAGATTAAATATCAATTAATTCCGTATGGAAACTAAATACAACATAATTTATCTTTTATAAATGAGTATAAAAGACATTAAATACATTTTATGCGTGAAAATTTCAGCAGTACGTAACTTGAGAAATCCTTGTTTTTTTAGCTTTTCGTATAATTTAACTATTTTTTACATATTAAAAAATGCAAGTTTAAGAATGTTAGATCGGATATAATGAGAGAAAAAACAAGATATCGTCAATATAATTACAGTCACACTTAGGGCTTTCACATTATTATGGTAAATTCACTCCGGTGCTAGCGCCTACATTAACACCACTTTACAAGTTGTAAAATAATAATAGTAAGTTTGGTCAAGAAGGTGACAAATGTTACAAACGGAGTAAAACAGTACTATCGAAAAATTAAATATTAGTACTTTTTAATACAAAATTATCATTGATACTAACGTATAACGCATCATCATACGATATGAGGTGCTATTCTTTCTCACATTTTAGAAGACGGAGAAGAAAGACCATTTTTATTTGCATCAGGAACTTTATCAAAGGCTTAAAGAAATTATGTGCACCTAGATAGAGAGGTGTTAGCAAAAGTTTACGGTGTTAAAATATTTAATAAATATTTATACTGATAATCGACCATTGCAAGCTATATTATCAACTAATAAAAATCTGTAGCAGCAGCACATATCCATAGATGGATTGTAGCATTATCGGCATATAATTTTGAAGTAAAATGAAAATCAGGTAAAAATATATCACATGTTGACTCGTTGTTACGTATTCCTACGATAAATAATAACACAGAGAAATGCATAGAATATTTCTCAATTTTAAAAGAGTTGCCAATGTCATACAAAGAAACAAGAAGAGACGTAGAATTATTTGTTGTTAAAAATTATTTTATTAATGGTTGGCCAAGTGAAGTTTCAGATGAAATTAAATCATTTTCCATTTACGTGAAGATATTAACTTAGATCTAATATGTTTGACATACAAAAAATCACGTAATTGTACCAAAAAGTTTGAAAAGGAAAGTTTTAACCCATTAAAGCCCATAATTCCCTACTTCATATTTTTGAGTGAAATTTGGGATATTGCTATCTTAGACCTAACAAAATAATATAAAATCGGGAATAAGTCGATTAGGAATAAGAGAGAGCAACTTTAGTTGCCAGTGGGATAATAAATGTAATTTATAACAACTTATCGAATAAACCAAGTACATATGTAGAAAGGTACTTTTATTAGTACAAAAGCACAATATTTAACATCGTACAACTTTAATTATTATTATTTGACATCATGAAATATTTTGAAGCACTCATCAGGATGAATGGGCACTTCACATTTTTTACACAAATAACTTTTGCAACGGCCACAGATTTTACAACGCCGATACTTTGATTCACCTTTTTCTACGAAATGATCAGTGCGATCTAAAAGCTTCGATAGGACTTTTGACATTTTCTTACAGAAAATCTTCTATCGTTGGCCGATATTCACAGTCTGGTTCAGGAATTTTTGAGGATAGCTCAGTGACATTGGGTATCCTAATTAGTGGAGTGAGCTTTTTTCGCTTAGAAACATGGATATTGTTCGTTGAGGCGGTGCTTGGTGCAGATGTTTTAGTTTGGTCTTCATTTTGAATACCGTGTATATTATCGTGATCCTCATCTTTTCCAATATTACGCACTGACACGTGGGATCGCAGTATGCGAGCAGGAAGGTGATCAAAAGCGCCTAATACCTCTTCATCGGACAAATCAGAATCTTTGTCTGTATCTGCATTTGGTGGCTCCTCAGGGGGGCATATAGCTATTTTGTCAGGTATTATGTCCTCATCATCATCAAGTAAGTCAATAAGTTCATGAAGTAGTAACCCAGTACCATCTCTTCCGCGAGTATACCTGTTAAAATTACCGGTTCATGAAAATTTAAAATTTTACTACAATCGTAATCAGATAATCCCATTGCCAACTTTAGTTGCCATCAAAATTTGTACATATCCCATACCGACACGTTGTACAAAAAAATGCAAACTACATATATAAATATTTTACCACATTCATAACGTAAACAACCAATAGAAAAATATTAGAATAAATGCGTTGCAGAATATCTGAACTTACCAATTAGGATTGACTGCCATTCTGGTAAACAGATAAGATCAACAACATTAAATAAATTGATACGAAAACTTTGACAGTATAAATATAACTGAGTGGCTGTTACGCTATTTAGGAGAGAAGACATCGTGGTTGTCCGAAGCACCAATAAAATAGGTTCAAGTCCGGGCATGCGGACGGTGCGAGAAGAATAAAATGGTGGCAACTTTAGTTGCCGATGGGCTTTAATGGGTTGTTGTTACATGAACACTATACGGATATTGTTCGCATGTAAATGCTAGCAAGACAATATGTTTTTTGGGCAAATATAAATAAAAATATTGAAGGTTGTGTTAAAGATTGTACGTGGTCTACTAGAAAAGTATCCGTCCTTTTTTTTTACAAAAACCTAAGGATTTGGATTAAGCGCGCTTGCATAAGCCGACCTAGAACCTTCGGGCGCATACGGAAATTTTGTCCTACCAGTCGATAAAATCTGTTGCTAGCAAGCATCATTTGACAGCCAGGTGAAAACCATTCGGAAGAGTCGGGCGTCTTTTGGTGGCGATGGTATGGGTGTCACACAGTTTAAGGAGTAGTTCAACCGGTTTAAAGACGATCACACATCGGTGGAGAGCGTGGCACGCTGCAGTTGGCCATCAACATGCCGAAATGACCAGGTCATTGCTAAAGTGAACGCTGTGATGATGCAGGACCGTCGTGTGACTACAGGGATGTCCTCCGTTGTCTACGTGATGCTGTGCGGCGCAAGAGACCGAAGTTGTGCTCAACAGGAAATAGGTGACTTCATCACGACAATGCTCCAGCTCATTCCTCGCACTTGATTAATAATTTTTTGACGAAAAATCAGACTCCTGTGGTTCAACAGGCTCCTTATTCTTCTGATATGGCCACCTATAAATTCTGGCTGTTCCCCAAACTGAAGATGCCATGGAAAGGAACTCGATTTCAGACAAGAGAGAACATTATAGCTGCAATGACAGCCGAGCTAAACTCCTTTCCGAAAGAGGCTTTTGCCAGTTTTTTTTTTTAGCCAAAGATCGGGTACTTTTCTAATAGATCTCGTATATGTTGTCATAGTAATTTAACTGGTACGACACAAGGTCATTATCATCTTGGACTTACTCAAAAAGGATATGGCAAAGGCTGTATTTTGATTGTCCTATGAAAAATGGTCAAACATTTCTAATCTTAGTGAATAGCTATACAAAGTGGGTAGATGTTTATATATATATATATATATATATATATATATATATATATATATATATATATAAATGTAAAGCATTTTAATTTAGATGTATATAAGGCTTCACTTTATTTAAATAAATAACAATAATAATATTGAATGTAGAAATAAAATATAAATATATAATATGGAAGATGTTTACAGTATGAAATTTGGAAGAAGAATCAAAATAAATAAATAGTTGACAGAAAAGTAAACATAAACAACAGAGTAATAATAAGAAGTAACTTGGAGACGAAATAATGTAACGTCGCCAAACTACTTGATAGCGACGCTACATATATATAAATAAATAAATAAATAAATATATCATCACGCCATTTACCCATTACTGGGTGTGGCTTTCTGCCTCAGCAGATCTCGGTAAGTGATATATTTTTTCGCGTGAAGTGCGGTTACCAGCCGTCAAATCACGGCCTCCAAAGATATTAGCGGTGAAGGAGCCACAGGGGTAGATTTTTTAAATTGGTGAAAATGGTTTGTCGGCTGTGGGGATCGAACCAGGGTTCTCAAGATCCACAGTCCGACTCGATACCACTGAGCCACCTACCCCATAATATATATATATATATATATGTGTGTATGTATGTATGTATGAATGTGTGTGTGTGTGTGTGTAAGACATGAACCTTTTAAATGATCCTTAGTGCTAATTAAAGTTGAAGTGAATCCATCTATTTATAATGTGTACATGTACATGTAGACCATACTTGTATTAGAAAATATTATAGATTAAATAATAATCATCAAGATCCTGTTATAAATAATAACCTAAAAGAATTTAAATGTATAGAATCTACTCAAAAAAATGTAAAACCTTATATAATAAATACGGAAAACTCTAATATGGCAATCATTGAAAATAATGTAACAAATGTTGAACAATAAAATGTGTCAAATACTGTAAACGAAAACATTGAGCTTGATTATTCTAAAATATTCAAAATAAAATTATGCAGTTTTTTTAAGAAAAACAAGTAAAACCATATAGCCTCTTAAACATTTAGAAAATTATATTTGTAAATATTGTACTTATACATATTTCCTTTGCATCTATTATACTCGTATAGTGAAGTTTCCTATGGACACCAAAAGTGTAGAAATTTTTATCTGATGAGGTATCATTTTAATAGGTGTTTTAAACATGTTTGAATGCATGTGTATCTTGATAGATGGAATTTTATTAAGTACGACTATCAGTTGTTTTGTTATGATTCTATTCATTAGTGATTAATGAGCTAATAGTAGAATTTTCAAGTGATGAAAATTTATGACATTAATTAAATTTATACTTTTTCTAACTTTAAATATGACTATAAGTAAGGCCCGGATTTATATGTTTTTACATGTTTTATTTGCAGTTTAATATGAAGCTAGTAAATTGGATCTATAAATTTCACATTGATATACTCGTAAATACAAATTTTTATTTCGCATACAACTTAATATTTTCAGTTTTTATAGCATAAAAAATTTGTTTACATATAACAGCATATATTCGCATATAATAGCATATACAGTCAATATTTTAGTCAAATTCATAAAATATTTTTGTAACACGTCATATTCACAACATAACTTCTTATAGTTTACAAATTTCACTGAGAGATGTCTCTAGTTGTTCGCCAGGAGCGCAGAGTCGCTGAAACTATGGGATGGGGATTCCCCGAATCGTACATGTCGTGTGTAACAGACTCTTGTGAGTGGTGACAGAAAGTGAGTAGAGTTTAACTTATAAAAGAAATGTAATATAATCAAATCATTTACATCATGCCGAAAGTCGGATCAACCAAAAGCGAACTGCTACGCAAATGGGTAGGTGCATCCAAACATCTAACTACAGACGGGAAGGTTGTTTTCTGCAACGCGTGTTGAAAGCAGGTTGGTACTTTTTGTAATCAAGTCAATCAGCACTTTTAATAAAATTAATCGTTTATTTTATAGGTCTTGGCAAATCAAAAATATCAAATCGACCAACACTTAACTACAAATCTACATAAGGAGTCAGAAAAGAGATCAACGAATAACAAACTTAACCAACCACTTATGAATTTTATTTTGATCTTTGCAATACCATGGCCGAATCAAATGTATCTTGGCATAAATTAGAACAACCAGCATTTCGTACATTTTTAGAAAAATACTGCAACCGTCACATTCCCAGTGAATCAACGATGCGTAAAAACTATTTGACAAAATGTTACCAGGTTCGTTTAAATATTATTAAAGAAAAGCTTTGCAATAAGAATATTTACATTGTAATCGATGAAACGACAGACTCATGTGGCCGTTATGTTGCAAACATGCTTGTTGGGGTGTTAATTGACTTAGTTCCTCCAGTATCGTATTTGATACATAGTGCAGCTTTGGAAAGAACAAACCATGCGACAATTGCTCGTTTTGTGAACGAAGGCTTGACTCTGTTGTATTCACCAAATGTAGTTAAATCGGAAAATGTTAAGTTGATGCTGTCTGACGCAGCAGCTTATATGATAAAAGCAGGACAGAATTTAAAGATATTTTATCCGCATATAATACATTTTACCTGCATGGCTCACGCGCTGAACAGATTGGCTGAATTAATACGATTAGAATACGCTGTGGTAAATAAGTTAATTAACAATGGGAAAAAGGCATTTTTAAAAGCACCGTTGCGAGTAGAACACTATCGAAACATTGCTCCTGATCTGCCTCTACCGCCTGAGCCAATAATAACCAGATGGGGAACATGGTTGGAAGCTGCAGTTTTCTATGCCAATAATTTTGAACAACTTAAAAAATGTTTTCTCAGTTTTGGTGACGAATCGGCAGCAATAACTGCTTGTAAAGAGTGCGTTTCAGATCAGAATGTGCTGCAACAATTAGCTTTTATCAAAACTCATTTTTCCATATTAACATCTGCTATCAAGGAATCGGAAACTACCAAGATGACCTTAACTGACGCGTTTAAAATATTGGAAAATGTAGCTGATAATATGAAGTTGGTTCCTGGGGACATGGGCAACAAGATTCAAACAAAACTTAATAACATTTTGCTTCGCAACCCAGGATACGAGAGCATGAGAAAGATTTGTGGGATATTAAGAGGATAAACTGAAGACATTAACTTGAATATGAGCCCCACAGACATAGCGAATATGAAGTACGCTCCCATTACATCTTGTGATGTAGAGCGTTCATTTTCTATATATAAGAATGTACTTTCTGACAAACGGCACAGTTTTTCTATTGAAAATTTGAATCAAATTGTGTTTATATACTTTAATTCTAATTTAAATTAATAAAGAATATTAATAATTATTAATTAGTGGTTATTCTCTTAATAATCGTTAAGTTAACTTAAAGGTAATACTTACTTACTACACTAGTTATTATATGTTGTGTACTTGTGTATTGTTAAATAATAATATATCTTTATCAAAATATATATCATTTATTTTACCACATATAACCGCATATAACCACATATAACTGCATATATTGCCGCATATATCACATAACTTTAACCGCATAAAAACAACTTATATTACAATTTTATAGAGCATACAAATCCGGGCCCTAACTATAAGGAATTTTAAACTTCAAAACCGAAAAATTACAAATTACTTTCTATTTTGTAGGTAGAAACTAATATCCGTTGAAGTGTTCATTTATAATATACCATTGCACACATCTAGTACATACATTTGATCGCATTAATTAAGTGGTGGAAGCTTAATCTATATTCTGAATTGTGTTATCTTTTAATTAAATCTCATAACTCTTGCCCTGTCACTAATAATTATCTTAACTAGATTATAATTCCTTTTTTATTTAAATAAATATCAAATTACTATCCGAACATTATATACTAATATATGCACTAATACTGTTTGAATATATCTATCTAGTATTGACGACAAAAATTATGCTGCTAAATTGTTAAATACTTTTTGAAAATAAAACTATCTGGTTAATAACTTTACGTACTCAATTGACCCTTTTAAACAAGTTGTTTTTAAATATTCATTCTATAAAAAGAATGTTTTATAATTCTTTCTCCAACGGTTAGTTACTTGAGGTGGTTTGGTCATGTCATATGGAGCGTACCGATGTTGAATGCAGTTTAGTAATACAATAGCGATCGTGTCAGATTCGTCGTCCCCCACGCTGGACTTCGCGGACCCTTAACAGGATAGTATTTTGACTTACTAGTTTCATAGGGGTGCCAACGTGCGGTGGCCGGTAGCCAGGGGGCAGGCCCAACCCCCACTACGTTAATAATGAGATTCACAGTGATTGGTTTCCCCACTGCTGAACATTGAATGTTAACGTTAGCGTACGAAATACAAACTGTATGTCGTGGAATACAGGCGCGGTGGCCGAGCGTGTTAAGGCACATCTCTTAACATACTGTGACGTCACCCGAGCCAAGGTTCGTCAGTTCGAATCCGCCTGTCGACAATGTGTGATTTGTCGTTAAATATAAAAATACAGTTACATGTATTTATCACGCTCGGGCGCTATAAGCTAGTCACTTATACGCCTTAAATAATGTAGCAATTGACTACGAAAACCGGCAGTACGGCATTGTAAAAACTGCGGCTCGGTGTGTCCGGTAGGCCCAGGCCCGATTTGGGCTGTAGTGCCATCAGAAGAAGAAGAAGATGTCGTGGAATATTTATATCCCGATATGTTCCTCAACAATAGAAAATAGTTCGCGTTTACATTCTGTTGATCGCACATTGACATTGTTAGCGTTACCTTCTGTTTCATCTTTCTTTATTAGATGTATCCCGAAAAGTTTTCTATTTTTTCGTCTAGTCGAAAGTTTTCAAGACTTCTTACTGCAATATTTTGACATTGTAGGGACGAATATAATTGCTACAATAATAACTAATGATATTTATCTATATTTTTATATAGACTCCTGATAGTTCAAATCATCAACTCGAATTGTCGATACAGATACAGATTAATTATCAAATTACGTAAAAAATTAATGGGGTTGGTGGCTTAGTGGTATCGAGTCGGCCTGTGGATCTTGAGAACCCTGGTTCGATCCCCACAGCCGACAAACAATTTTCACCAATTTAAATCTACCCCTGTGGCTCCCTCTCCACTAATATCTTTGAGGGTCGTGATTTGACGGCTGGTAACCGCACTTCACGCGAAAAAATATATCACTTACCGAGATCTGCTTAGGCAGAGTGCCACACCCAGTAATGGGTAAATGGCGTGATGATATATTTATATATTTATTTATTGTAAAAATATTTTATATATATATATATATATATATATATATATATATATATATATATATATATATATATATATATACATGTAACATGAAAACCTGGCTATAGGCGTTTAACATGGGAAATTAGTTTTTCCTTGCGCAAAAGTGGCAAATTGTAGAGCTTCAAATTATGGATCTAAATCAGTTTTTAGATTTTATTTTGCACGTTTTGTAAGCGACATAATCGCATTAATATTTTATAAGAATTTCTACTTTATAGTGATAGCCATGAAATTGAGACAAAATGATAAACAAATGTATGACGTTTTAACTGTCAGAAAAGTTTAGTTTTAAATGGATTTGTGATTTATTTAAGTGACAATAAAGGTGTTTGTTGTTATATCATTATTTAATATGGATAACTATTCACATGAAGAAAAGTTACAAATTATTAAGTGGAATTATTCTGGGGAAAGTTTTCGAAGAATACGTGATTTAATCAGTATTATTTGGCCGCACCATAACATTCCAAGTAAAACAAAAATTCAGTACTTTATTACCAAATTTGAGAAGATCGGTACATTTAATAATCAAGCGGAACAGGAACAGGGACGTGTGCATGGAAATAGAAATAATAATAACGAAGAAAATATACTAGCATTAATAGAAATGGAACCAAATCTCAGTGTACGAGAAATTTCAAAAGAACTAAATATGAGTTTCATGACGGTTTATAGAATATTAAAAAAATACAAATACTATTCTTATAAAGTACAAAACCACCAAGATATTTTTGGACACGATTGCGAACGGCGCGCAAAATTTGGCGAAATAATTATGGAAAAGGCCAACAATGATAGGAGGGTTTTAAAAAACATATTATTTTACAGATGAGTGTACATTTTCGCTGAATGGCGAACCAAATAAAAATAATTTTCGACACTGGCCTCAGAGAAATCCACACATTGTTATTGAATCCAGAACACAATCAGTAATGTGTGTGCAGGAATTTTAGGCAACAAAATTATTGGTCCGTTTTTATTAATCGACTAAATGGAAACACTTATTTAGAATTGTTACGAGAAATAGTGAGACCGAAAATAGCCCACGCAAATAATGAATATGTGTGTGGTTCCAGCACGACGGCTGTCCTGCACAATAGAAGTTGTAAATTATCTGAATGATACGTTTCCAGAAAGTTGGATAGGGCGTGAAGGGCCAGGAAACTGGCCAGCACGGTCTCCAGATTTAAATCCCTGTGACTTTTTTTTATGTCGACACTTAAAGTCTTGCGTTTATAAAAAAGATCTTTATTTTCTATTTTTAGAACTAAATTTTTTTTTTCCCGCAGAGGAGTGTAAAACACACACTTTGGTGGGTAACGCCACCACGGGGTCTTGACTTAGAGTAATTCGATTTATAAGCACAGTAAAATCCTACTTCGATTTTTAATTAAAAAGTGAATAGGTGTTATTTTTTGTATTAATTAAGCTTGTAACTTACTTACCTGTAACCAAAAAAGTATGAAAATTATTTGTATTCATAAGAAATTAATGTTGGTTTAAATATATGTTAACAGGTATATTATTGTATTTGAAAATATTTTTTGTTGTTGTTTGTTAAAAACAAAACTATTGTTCTACTTTCTTCACTATTTTAATGTTTTAATGTGTTTATAACTATATATATATATATATATATATAAATTAGGTTTCGATCTACGCAAGTTGACTTTTTAAATATTATTTATTTTACTATTAGCAACGATGTTGCTTGGTACAAGGTTGATTCTAAACTAACTTACAATATCTTACAAGAGACTAAGCACAAACAACTACTCGGCATGAACATGTGTCACGCTTCAATTTCGTCCTTTATCCATAAATTCCTTTCTCTCTTTCAGTCCTTTTAAATTCTTTCCCATCCCATTTTTACGTGTAACCTAAAATCAGAATTTTGAATTAGCAGCAGCAAAATACTAATTAGTCATTTGTACACTACTTACCTTATTTGTTTAAATTTATTTCCACGTTGCTTTCCATTTCATTTATTTTATATTTTGTTATTTTATTTCAATTTCAATTTAACTTTCCTTGTTATTTAAATATTTTGTTGACAGTTGTTGTTTAGTTAATTGTTTATCTTGCCGTTAGAGCGTTCAAAACAGGTAAAGGTTGATTTAAAGCAACGCGCAGTATACTTGGTTAATAAAAAGTCCCCGATAAATAGTTAAAAAGTAATTGATTACTGATTTATCTTAGTTATACCATTAGTTCACCTGTCATCTAGTTTGCCATATTTTTACAATAATATATTCCTTACCGATTCCTTATTTTCCATGCATCTCGGTCCCGAAATTGTAAGTGTAAAGCTGTCTTTAGTTGCTATTCCGATGTACTTTTGCTTTGCCGCCAAATTTATTTTCTTTCTTATTTCTTCTCATTGTTTCTTATATCTTCCTTCTTTTTCTTTTGTCTTCCGGACCGATTCCGAAAAATTATATGGAGAGTGAGTTCTTGGCTGTTGTTCGATTGAGTTGACAAGTGATTTTTCTCGCTGATTACGTGTTGATTTGCGCTTTGCTGATTGCAGTTTGCAATTCCATTTGGGAATTATTAAAGCGAAATCTCATTCAGTTCTTCGGAGTAGTTGCAAGTTTGTGTAAATTGCATTGCCGTGCGTGCACTCCGCAAGACGCCCTTTTGGGGAATTATTTTCGTGATCGCGAAGATCCAAGATTTGTTCGCCAACCACCAGCGACCCACAGCCAGCACTTGTGCCCACTGGAAGGTACCGCCAGCATCCTCTTGATCCAGTACACCAGGTTTGGAATTCCTGAGCTACGTCTCGCGAGTCCAAGGTCCATCCGCGGGTCACCATTCCAGAAGCCACGGGTCTGAGCCTGTTGAGGCGACAGCTAAGTGCTCTAGAACTTTCATTTAATTGTTTTCTTTTTACACCAATTATTTACCTACTGACCAGAAAAGTAGACTTAACTCTTATTTTTCATTATCGACACTTTGGTCGAAGTTTGCTGTTCTGAAATAAATTAAACTGGTTCAGTAATTTTAACTTCATTTATACATATTTATATTGTCATCATTATTATTTTATTTTATTATTTATATGTGTCACTTGATTACCTGGTATGTCAATTTATTTTGTCACAACCCTGCGAGTCATTTAATTTGTTTGAATCATATTTGTATTTGTGTTGCAAGGGAAGTTGCGCAGTGGCGCCCTGTTGCTTTAAGTTTTATGTTATTGTTCCATCTCGCCGTAGCCGAGTTATACGCCGCATTTAGACTGTATTTGTCCGGGTTTACGCGTTGGCCAAACGTAAATCGCGTTCGACCGTCGTCGAGGTGTAAGTGGCATATGACTGCACTACGTTGCGCTTTCATTTTGTTCCACGTCGCTTTCGCAACTTTTCCCGCGTCTATTAGTATTGTTGTTGTCTTTTACGTTTGTTCATTAAAGTCAGTGTTGTCCGCCATTTCGTTTATTTATTTCGGAACCGTTTCTTTTGTCATTTTCCAGGAACTTAGTGTTTCCGTTAGTGTTCAAGTTTATTTACTGGTAAGTAGTGTGGTTTTGTCGGTAAGTAGTACACAGCATTTTAATTATATCATCCGTGGGCCTCTGGAATGGTGTTCACGGATTGAGATTTTCCTGTATGCCCTATATCCCTCTCTCGTCTCCCGTGCTTTTGGTTTCAGGTACCTTCGTAGTTGGGTACAGTGCTGGGTCATACAACTACGTGGCGCCCTCTATATTTGTTTTGTGTTCATTTTGTGGAACCACCCCCTTCTCCACTGCCAGCTAGCCGCCTCCATCTCTGGAGCCTCAAGTCACGTCCTTATAACCTTTGGCGCCACAACGTGGGCTAAAGTGTTATAAACATTTTGGCGCCCAACGTGGGGCCTTGTCTTGTAAATTGGCATTGCCTTGTAAATTGGCATTGCTTTGTAAATTCGCCGCCTCGAGCAAAAGGGGCATTGTTTTGTAAATTCGCCTCCTCGAGCAAAAGGAGCCTGCCTGATTGTGTTTCAAAGAGATCTCCTGGAAGTAATATATTTTGTGACCTAGGGATCAAGAAAATCTTACAATATTTCTTTGTTATTGTTGCTGTTGTACTATTGTTGATTGTGTATTACCTATTATTGTTGTTGTATCAAAAAAAAAAACAATGGATATCAAAATGGATCCGAACCGCCTATTATCCGACGAATTATCCTACGAGTTGCTTTTACGTAATTTTTCCAGCGACGGCTCCGTTCACGATAAACGTACCAAACTTCGAGATTTCCTGCGCTCCGAGTATAGTAGCGGAATTGTTCGTGAATTTGTTGATTTGCCTTTAGAACCGAAATCTGAAATCAAAATATGTACCAGAAAATTAGAAGAACTTGAAAAACTTCTCGAAAACTTCAATAACGCGAACTATCAGAATGATTATGCACACCTAAGTAATAGGATAACGCATGTGCTGAGACGACTAAAACGCATAAAGGGACCTGATCAAGAAGAGATCAAAGAAGAACTTCTTCAACGTTGCGAAAAAGTTTTAGTACAGTCACAACAAAAATTTTCATTACTAGCTTCAGCTAGTTTGTTAGCAGAACATGAGCAATCTCTTATAGACCCTGACGGAGACACCGAAGTCGAGCATCATTCAAGTCTTTTGGAAGAAAACGCTGGAACAGAAAAACCAGTATCAAATAATATTGTACTTTCTCAGCCTGAGTCTACTAACCTCACGTATGCGATTGAAAAATTAACGTCAACTTTGACACCACAGACTCTTCGGAAGAACGCCGACACTACATACTATCCAATTCACAAATGGAACGTCAACTATGATGGTGAATCAAATTTATCTAATTTTCTCGAAAGAATTAAAGAACTACGCGTAGCTCGTGCTGTGAATAAAGAAAAGTTGTTTAATTCGGCCGTGGAATTGTTTACGGGTAAAGCTCTTACGTGGTTTCGCGCGAAACGCGATCATATTCATACTTGGGATGCACTCGTTCAAGCGTTGAGAGAAACATTCTTGCCCTGCGACTATGAATACAATTTATGGGACGAAATAAGGAATAGGACGCAAGGAAGCGAAGAAAAGGTGTCCGTATATGTTGCAAACATGGAAGGTTTGTTTAAGAGGTTGAGCAAATCACCAGAGGAACGTGAGCGTGTTGTCTACATTAGACGAAATTTATTACCTCACCTACAAGTTGGTCTCGGGTTACAACGTGTAGAATCCGTAGACGTGTTGGATAAATTATGCAGCCAGTTGGAAGAGATTAATCTACGGTCTCGACACTTTAAGTCGCCACCTGCGGCTAGTCAGTCAATGGAAACAGATCTCGCATATCAGCGACCACGAATTAATACTCGCATTGCAGCTATGGAGTCTAGGACGCCAACTATGCCCGCTACGAGTTCCAGTCGACGTACGGAGTCAATTTGCTGGAATTGCAATGAGTTCGGTCACAGATCTGCGCAATGTTCGCATCCACTACGAAAACATTGTTTCCGCTGTGGTACTGCCAATGAAACGACCAGAACCTGTCCTAAGTGTGCGGGAAACGATCGTCAGAGGCGTTAAAAGGCCGCGTAATGCACTCTGATTCTTCTTTAATATCGGCCAACACTAAAAATTCTAAATTAGCCAGTAATACTGCAATCTTAAATTACATACTGTCTCACCTTAACGATGATCAACGACCCTTTTTGGAGATATCTATCTTTGGAACGAAGCTAATTGGTTTGTTAGATTCTGGGGCTTCTCATTCTATTATAGGTGGACCCGGTTGGAAAATTCTTCAAGACCTAAATCTCTTAATGGATAAATCTGCCGCTCCTCTATGTACTGTCGCCAACGGCCAAACATCATCCAGTCTAGGCACAGTCACAATTCCTGTTCAGTTATTGGATCGCACGAAATTAATCTCTTTTCTTGTAGTTCCGGATATCGGTAATCATATTATTCTAGGCATGGATTTTTGGCTTGCTATGGAAATCGTACCTGATTTGAAAAGAGACGTTTGGAAATTTTCTGTTAACGCTGCCACCGTGGAAGAAGTCGGCATTACTAGTAGTTTGACACCTAATGAGACATTACGACTTAACCAATTTCTTGTCGAACAATGGGGAAAGATGGGAGCTTCACTAGGATGTACTGAGTTGGTGTGTCACAAGATTGTTACAGACTCTGAGCCCCTCAAGCAACGATACTATCCTGTGTCGCCTGCCATACAGAAGCACATTGATCTCGAGCTTGATAAAATGCTGCGTGAAGATGTCATTGAACCCTCTAGTAGTCCGTGGTCATCTCCGATATTGATGGTTCCAAAGAAGGACGGAACCTATAGATTTTGCGTCGATTATAGACGATTAAACAAAGTTACGAAGAAGAACGCTTACCCCATACCATACATATCGACAATATTAGATCGGTTACGTGGCGCGAAATATTTATCGTCCCTAGATATAAAAAGCGCGTACTGGCAAGTAAAGGTACATACCGATAGTCGCGAATATACGGCCTTCACAGTTCCAGGACGAGGACTTTTTCATTTTAAACGAATGCCATTCAGCTTGACAAATGCACCGGCGACATGGCAGCAGCTAATTGATCGAGTTTTGGGCGCGGACCTTGAGCCTTTTGTGTTTACGTATCTCGATGATATTATAGTTATTTCGCCAACGCTCGAGAAACATTTAGAGATTTTGAAGCAGATATTCGAAAGATTATTAAAGGCCGGATTAACGCTTAGTCGCGATAAATGTAAATTTTGTCGTTCGGAATTACGGTATCTCGGTTACGTTGTCGACAACCATGGACTCCGTGTCGATCCCGAAAAAGTGCAGTCCATTTTAAATATACCAATTCCATCTAACGTTTCTTAAATTCGAAGGTTCCTAAGCATGGCTTCCTGGTATCGCCGATTTGTGAAAGATTTCGCCAGTATTTGTGTGCCGTTAACCAGTATGACGAAGAAGAATCGAAAGTGGGATTGGAATGACGAATGCCAGCAGGCATTCCAACACTTAAAAGAACGTTTGGTTAGTGCTCCTATATTGACGTGTCCTGATTTCTCAAAGCCCTTCGTTGTCCAGACAGACGCAAGCGCGTATGGCTTAGGTGCCGTGTTGACACAACAGCTAGGGGATGGAGAACAAGCTATCTGCTTTCTTAGCAGATCTCTCACTAAACAGGAACGCAACTATACAACCACAGAAAGAGAATGCTTAGCAGTAGTTTGGGCTTTGGATAAGCTCAGAGCATATTTGGAAGGCACTCACTTCACGGTGATCACAGATCATCACTCTCTAGTGTGGCTGCATCGGATGAAAGATCCAAAAGGACGTCTGTGTCGTTGGGCTGTAAAGCTACAACAATACAGCTACGATATTATACACCGGAAAGGGAAAGATCACGTCGTGCCTGATTGTCTCTCGCGTGCAGTTGTTACCGTTGATGTCGTTGACGCAGAGCTAATCACGGATAAATGGTTTCTGTCGATGATTGCGAAAATCACCAAACACCCTCGAAAATATTCACAATGGCGAATTGAGAACGGACAGCTATATAAGTACGTTCAGGCTCCTGTCTCTGAATTGGTTGATGAGAATGAGCAATGGAAACAGGTACTCCCGAAAGAAAAGCGTGCCGGTATCTTAACGCAATTTCATGATTCACCAACGTCTGGTCACCCTGGTATTTCGAAGACCTACCGAAAGCTTTGTGATAAATACTACTGGCCTAAAATGCGAGCAGATGTTGCGGCGTACGTCAAACGCTGTGTAGTATGTATCGAGCACAAAGTTCCACAGAAACGACCTCCTGGTTTTATGGGTACTCGTCCGCGTGTTTTCAGACCATTTCAACTCATGAGTACAGATCTGATTGGTCCACTTCCGCCTACGACTAAAGGTTATAGATTTATTTTGGTAGTTTCAGATTATTATAGAAAATTTGTATTAACCTTCCCTTTACGAACTGCTTCCGCTCAATTAGTCACGAAACATATAGAGAATGATGTATTATTACTGTTCGGTGTGCCTCAGCACTTGATTTGCGATAACGGTGTTCAATTCAAGAGCAATGATTTCAGGAAAATGTGTCGCAACTACCACGTAAATATTATGTTTAACGCTTTGTACCATCCGCAAAACAATCCTACGGAACGAATCAATCGTGTCATAAAGACGATGTTGTCTTCTTACGTACGCGACAACCATCGTACCTGGGAAAAATTCTTACCGTCAATCAGTTGCGCCATCAGGACATTGCATCATGATGTCACGGGTTTCACGCCATATTTTATTAACTTTGGCCGCGAACATGTTTTGTTAGGCGACGAACACAAAACAGCTGCCATCAACGAGGATGGCCAAATTAATTACGATCGCGAAAATGTTCCGCAAGTACGTCCGGTTGGATTTTCGAAAATATGCGATGAAGTGCGAAAACGATTAGATAAGGCCTATGAGAGAAATAGCCGCCAATATAATCTTCGTCGTAGATTGCAAACTTTTCGAGTGGGAGAAACAGTCTGGAGACGTAATTTTCCGCAATCGAATGCTGCGAACTATTTCGCTGGAAAACTTGCGCCAAAATATATCGGGCCATTTTTTGTCAAACAGAAATTATCAGACCTCATTTATAAATTAGTCGATAGCGAAGGACATGACAAAGGCACTTGGCATGTTCAAAATTTAAGATTAGGCCCCGCCAGTCCCGAAATATAGGATATCGTTAATGGTTCAGTAGCATCTTTTTATTTTTTATTCAAATTCTTCATTTATGTTCCTTCTCGTATGAGCAAAATTTTTGGGAAACTTTTCCTCAAGGAAGTGGAGGAGGAGTTGTCACGCTTCAATTTCGTCCTTTATCCATAAATTCCTTTCTCTCTTTCAGTCCTTTTAAATTCTTTCCCATCCCATTTTTACGTGTAACCTAAAATCAGAATTTTGAATTAGCAGCAGCAAAATACTAATTAGTCATTTGTACACTACTTACCTTATTTGTTTAAATTTATTTCCACGTTGCTTTCCATTTCATTTATTTTATATTTTGTTATTTTATTTCAATTTCAATTTAACTTTCCTTGTTATTTAAATATTTTGTTGACAGTTGTTGTTTAGTTAATTGTTTATCTTGCCGTTAGAGCGTTCAAAACAGGTAAAGGTTGATTTAAAGCAACGCGCAGTATACTTGGTTAATAAAAAGTCCCCGATAAATAGTTAAAAAGTAATTGATTACTGATTTATCTTAGTTATACCATTAGTTCACCTGTCATCTAGTTTGCCATATTTTTACAATAATATATTCCTTACCGATTCCTTATTTTCCATGCATCTCGGTCCCGAAATTGTAAGTGTAAAGCTGTCTTTAGTTGCTATTCCGATGTACTTTTGCTTTGCCGCCAAATTTATTTTCTTTCTTATTTCTTCTCATTGTTTCTTATATCTTCCTTCTTTTTCTTTTGTCTTCCGGACCGATTCCGAAAAATTATATGGAGAGTGAGTTCTTGGCTGTTGTTCGATTGAGTTGACAAGTGATTTTTCTCGCTGATTACGTGTTGATTTGCGCTTTGCTGATTGCAGTTTGCAATTCCATTTGGGAATTATTAAAGCGAAATCTCATTCAGTTCTTCGGAGTAGTTGCAAGTTTGTGTAAATTGCATTGCCGTGCGTGCACTCCGCAAGACGCCCTTTTGGGGAATTATTTTCGTGATCGCGAAGATCCAAGATTTGTTCGCCAACCACCAGCGACCCACAGCCAGCACTTGTGCCCACTGGAAGGTACCGCCAGCATCCTCTTGATCCAGTACACCAGGTTTGGAATTCCTGAACTACGTCTCGCGAGTCCAAGGTCCATCCGCGGGTCACCATTCCAGAAGCCACGGGTCTGAGCCTGTTGAGGCGACAGCTAAGTGCTCTAGAACTTTCATTTAATTGTTTTCTTTTTACACCAATTATTTACCTACTGACCAGAAAAGTAGACTTAACTCTTATTTTTCATTATCGACACTTTGGTCGAAGTTTGCTGTTCTGAAATAAATTAAACTGGTTCAGTAATTTTAACTTCATTTATACATATTTATATTGTCATCATTATTATTTTATTTTATTATTTATATGTGTCACTTGATTACCTGGTATGTCAATTTATTTTGTCACAACCCTGCGAGTCATTTAATTTGTTTGAATCATATTTGTATTTGTGTTGCAAGGGAAGTTGCGCAGTGGCGCCCTGTTGCTTTAAGTTTTATGTTATTGTTCCATCTCGCCGTAGCCGAGTTATACGCCGCATTTAGACTGTATTTGTCCGGGTTTACGCGTTGGCCAAACGTAAATCGCGTTCGACCGTCGTCGAGGTGTAAGTGGCATATGACTGCACTACGTTGCGCTTTCATTTTGTTCCACGTCGCTTTCGCAACTTTTCCCGCGTCTATTAGTATTGTTGTTGTCTTTTACGTTTGTTCATTAAAGTCAGTGTTGTCCGCCATTTCGTTTATTTATTTCGGAACCGTTTCTTTTGTCATTTTCCAGGAACTTAGTGTTTCCGTTAGTGTTCAAGTTTATTTACTGGTAAGTAGTGTGGTTTTGTCGGTAAGTAGTACACAGCATTTTAATTATATCATCCGTGGGCCTCTGGAATGGTGTTCACGGATTGAGATTTTCCTGTATGCCCTATATCCCTCTCTCGTCTCCCGTGCTTTTGGTTTCAGGTACCTTCGTAGTTGGGTACAGTGCTGGGTCATACAACTACGTGGCGCCCTCTATATTTGTTTTGTTTTGTGTTCATTTTGTGGAACCACCCCCTTCTCCACTGCCAGCTAGCCGCCTCCATCTCTGGAGCCTCAAGTCACGTCCTTATAACCTTTGGCGCCACAACGTGGGCTAAAGTGTTATACATGATACCTACAAATAAATATTATACTACAAAGCATTATTATAGGGGAGCTACGGCAGTATAACTCCTCCCTTCTTAAAATTGAGTCCCTTCTGGAAGGCGAATATCTTCGTTTGAGGATGAGACCTTGGTTCTGTGCTGGATCCTCTTGTTTCTTACATATTGGAGTATATAATATAATATTAAGGTTAAAAGTCCAGTATAAAGTAAAATTGTCCAAATGCTAGGCACGTGCCAATTGATGGGTTGATTATTTATCGGGGTTAAGGGAGTTGGTATTTCTTCCAAGTTGAGTGATTTTAAATTTATTGTAAGGTTTGATATTTTGTTTGTTTTTAGTTCAAATTTCATTTTACCGAATAGTAGTGGTTTACCAATTGTTTCATCTTGATAAATTAACTTTTGATCTTTGAACAACACTTCACAATTATTTTCTCTAATGAGATACACACCACTTAGAACTTTCACTTCTGCGCCTTGCGGGCAGTTAAACTTTAGTTTTTCTTCTTGAGGAAATACGGCGAGATACTGGTTGATTTCGGGAACGATCTCAATGTGGTTTCTTTTGATATTCAGTTTTGTATACTGACATTGGCTAGAGTTGTCTTCTAGGAGGATTTGACGTTCGCATACAGGATTGTAGTGGGTTTGAATTTTATTGGAACACTGATATGTTTTACCTTTAGTACAAATGTCATCTAGAGGTTTAATTTTGTTATCTTCGGATTTTAGTAAGTATTTTACATCGGGGACAATTGTTACAAATTCTGATTCCAATTTTGTAGGTATAGAATGCAGGTAATAGAGTTCGAATTGCTTTTCGAAGTTTATTGGTAATGATATGAAGTAATTTATTTGTGATTGTGATATTTTACAATTAATTGTTATTACTGATTCAAAGTCTAAAATGTTTTCGTATTTCAGTTCAAACGGTAGTTGGTTTTTAAAATGAGATGAAATCTTTTGTAATTCTAAATATAGTTCTTTTGGTCTGATTATACTGGGGTGCATAGTTTTTAGTTTGCAGAAAGTTACTGAATTCTCGATGTCTTGGAATATGTTTAAAATGATATTATATAAAATTATTAATTGGTTGTATAAGTCTTTGACCATTAGTATGCTGTCAAGATCGATTTTATTCTCTATCAAGTTATGTAAATTTTGAATTTTAGTTTTTAATAATAGTTCGTTATGTTGAATATCTTGAATTGTACCATTAAATTTTTGTATTATTTGGTGACTTACACTATATGCCATGTTTATTTGATTTTGTAAATTTTGTTCGGTATTCTGCATGTGTTCCAAAATTGTATGAAATCTTTTTCCATCTTCTGCGTCTAAATATCCAGTTATGGATTTAAATATCGGTCCTAGGCCATCTATTAGTCCTCTTCTGTTTCTAGTGTTAGTCGAGTGTATTTTAATATGATTAATTTTGTCATTAATGCTAGATTGAAGGAATTTAATTATTTAATTGTAGTTCTGTAGTTCATGATTATAAATTGTTTTATTTTTGGTGGTTGTGTTGAGATTGTTGTATTGTTCGTTTAAATCGTCATATTCATTGTATAAGGGTGTCAAGTCATAGTAGTGTACAAAAGTGTGTTTTGATTTTTCTAACTTGGCTGGTCCTAAGTTTATCGGTAAAATCCGTAAATTTTCGGTTACATTTTTGATGTCCGCTCCTTGTGCGAGTGCGAACAGCCTGGAATATTTTCAAAACGATAGGTTGTTTTCCTGGGACGTTTAATGTTTGACAGGTGAATATTTTCAGTAGTGTTACCGTGTTTAGTTTTTATTTTAGCTGTTTTCAAATTTTTGTTAATATTTTTTATTGTTTCGATTTTGAATTTGTTTTTGGTTTTTTGTTGTTTCTGTTTATTTTTGCCTAGGATTTGATCTGGGATATCTGGTAATTCCTCTCGTGTCTCGTTAAGTTTATTAATTATTTTATCTTTATTAAGATCAATCTTTTCATGAATTTTTTTATATAATATTTTCATTTTATTTTTATGGTCCGTAATATAGTTATTTACTAATTGTTTATCTATTTCTATATTAAATGGGGATTTAGAATCTATGTGTCCGGAAATAATTTCTGTGGGTTTTAATTTTGTAACCGAATGTATCGTATTATTGTATGTTAATAATGAGTAATTTACTTTGATTTCAATAGGTTCGTGTTTATATAGCTCTTGGTTGTTAAAAAGCCTGATGTGTTCGATTAGGGTTGAATGAAAGCGCTCTATAATTCCATTAGAGTCGGGGTGTTGTGAGCTAATAAAGTGAATTTTTATTTTGTGGACTTCTAAAAGTTCTTGCAAGACTGAGTTTTTAAACTCTAGACCGTTATCTGATATTATTTCGTCTGGTATATTATTATTATTATTAAGTTTATTTAAACTGAAAAAAAATACAGGTTAAGACCCTTTTACATAATTCCAGTCACAAAGTTATTACATATTAAATTATTTACAATTTACATATATTCTTTAGCCTATTTATAAGTGCATTTCTTTTTACATTATATAAATCTAATTCCTTATCCAAAGAAATATATCTATTTATTGTTCGGTAGCATTTATTTAACTGAGAATACGTATTATTGTCGACATAAAACATATCATCTCGTTTCCTTAGTTGTCGGTTGGGTACCCGAAATGGAATTTCCTGGAGTAAATCTATAACATCTAAATTGTTATGAATAAGGTTGTAAATGAAGAGTACCTCACATATACTCCTTCTGTCCTCTAAGGTTAACATATCATTTTCTTTCAACTGATCCTTATAAGCTATTTTAAATGGATATACTTTATGCTTTTTACAATGTAATGCTCTTACAAATTTCTAACTATATAGTATAGGATGATGAGTAAAGAATTTAACTAATTTATTCACAATTTCTATTCCTTGGCCTGAATTTACTTTATAAGCTTGTCCGTATTTTGAGAAAGAATCTACTATAGTTAAGAATTTTGAATTTTCTAATGTAATACTATCAATGTGTACTATTTGAAAAGGTTTTACTGTGGTTGGAGTGATATTAAATTTTAATTTTAAGGGATTTCTATCATATTTTGCTATTTGGCAGATCTCACATTGATTTATGTAGGTTTGTATTGATTTTCTTTGTTTAGGCCAATAATACCGTTGTTTTATTCGAGTTTCAGTTTCATCGATTCCTCTGTGATTCGTTTTACTTTCGTGAAAAGATTGAATTATTTGGATGATTTCGTCTTCGTTTATTACATCTAAAAGTTTTTTTGTACACTTAATCATTTTTATTTCCGAATTTTTAAAATACTTTTGTAGGGTAGTGCTGAATTTTTCGTAAAGTGGGTCTTCGAAATAAAGATAGTATTTAACGCGAGGCACTATGAATTCTTTAATAAATTTTATGATATCTCTTTCTAAATCATTTTTTGAGAATTGTACCAGAATTCTATGTTTACTATTATGAAGTTTTAATTAAATATAGTGGGATTCGAGGGATTATATTCAATTTCCGAGATTATGATTTGGTTTTTGCCAAAGTTTACGGGGCATTCGACTATTGGAATACCGATTACAGGGTGTTCTACGTTAGAGTGTACAGTTTCATCGCTGTCTTCAGATATGTCATCGTTAAAATTTTGTTTGTCGTTGCCTACTTCGACTATTAAGGATTGGGAATCGTCAGGAGTATTGTTATCATTTGGTTCTAGTAATTTTTCATCAAAGTCGTCTATGTATTTTTGAAATTCAGTAACGTCTGTTTCGTTGATGTTAAGTTCTACTTGTGGAAATAATTCTAAGTCCGATCCTGTATGTTATTGTTACGTTCGTATCTTTGAAAATGTACTGAGTCATCATTTTTATATCTGTCCAGTCTTTCTCGTCTTTACCACATGCGAGTCTGGGAATACTTAGATGTTTGATATTATGTTTCAAACAAAATTCTTTAAAATTTAACAGGGTGTAGAATATATCTTGAAGGGATGGTTTATCGAAGTAGCGATTTTTTGTTATAAGATAAATTATAAATCTAGTTTTATCTTTTAGATATACTAACTTATGCAATTCTGGATTTTGTCTTTTCAGTTTGTCAATGTTTTTAAATTTATCTTTAAATTTCTTTGCTATTCCTTGGAACATACCGAGATCTTTGCTTACGCAATGTGCTAAGCTGTTATTAACGGGTGCATTAAATAAATCTTCTTTAATTTCAATTATATTTGTTTTAACATTACTATCTGTTTGTTTAAAGTTTAAATAATTTTGATATTCTAATAAATAATTATCTTCTAATTTAGAGTGAGATGACTTTTGAGAGTTATGTGCAATTCTGTTAAGTACGTCTGCTTTTGTTTTTAATCTGTCTTTTTTGTTCATGACAGAGATATTATTTGAATTTACTTTATTGTTATTACTCGGCTGAAGGTAATGAATCTTTATTTTTGAATTTGGAGTTATTAATAGATCGTTACTTACATCGATAACAATTTTTAATAGTTTTAGATTGTCTATTCCTAATAGTAAATCAAACTTATCATGGAAATTAAATAAGTGATATTTTAGACAAGAGTTATTATTTTGTTTCATATTAAAAAGTTTTGAAATGGGTATCAGAGTACTAAATTGTTCTACGGAGGTGCCGTGTGCTGTAGAGATTTGGATCTTTAAAAATAGATTTTTTAAAATATTTACGTGCAATATCAGGTTTCACGAAAGACTTTGTGCTACCTGTGTCTATCAGTACTTTGAGATTATTTTCTGGCAGTAGTATGAAGGGTAATTTATTTTGATTATTCGTTAAATTTAGTAATTCTATTTTTGGAAGGTTTCCGAGGCGATTTCGCATAAAAAATCATCCGATTCAGTGTTTATGTGAGTACGTGTCATTTTCATACTCGACTGTTTCGCTATCTATGTTATATAATTCTTCGGAGATTACGTTTTGGGATCTAAAATTTTGGTAACCGTGAGATGGTCCTGGTCGTGGTTGATATGTGTTATTTGTGGATGTACTCATGGGTGTTGGTTTTGGCAATCGTTGACCGAAATTTGGATTTTGTGTGGTAGTTTTGCTTTTGTTAGTTTGAAAGTTTTGATTGAAATTTCTATTAAATGGTCTATTTAAGTTAGGTGCGTAATTTGTTAAATATAATGGTTTCTGATTTAATTTTTGTGTTTGGTTAATTTTGAACGATTTTCTGTGTGTTGTTTTGTGGTTTGAAATTTGTTTTCGACGGGTTATCAAACTGGAAATCGTTAGTTAACATGCTTAATGCAGAATTTAAATTTTCGGGATTTTTAGCCCTCATAAGTTGTCCGATTGGTTCTTTAAGTCCTCTTAGTAATATGCGTAAGGCATAATTTTGAAAGTAACGGGATAAAAGAGCAGCTTCGTTAGCTTCACTAGGATCTGAATGTGTTTTAATATAGGATATTTGAAGATTTAACAAATGTTGTAACTTGTTATAAAAATCAAAAGGTGTTTCGTTATACGACTGTTTTAATTCAGTCATTTCTATGGCTAGTGTATATGTATCGCGTTTGTCAGAGTATGTGTTTGTTAGAGCAGTTTTTAAATCTTTAAAATTTGAAATGGTACAGCTCGCGATATTAATTGCGGCTTCCCCTTTTATCTTTGACAGTATAGTGGACATTAGCTATTCATTTTGAAAGTCCGTTGGATCTGCTAAGTTATAAAATTTAGTTACCAATATCTGACATATTTCAAGAAATCTGGGTAAAAGTTCGCGTTCCCCATGGAATTCGGGGATCATATCGAGGTATTCTCGTTTTAATGTTGGCATGGCCATTCTTACTTGATTAAAATTAAATATGGGATTTCTAATTAATGAATTTGAGACTACGTTATTAGTCAAAATTTTTGGAGACAGTTCCCTTTCATAACTGGAGTCAGAATCAGAGCTTGTATCCGTATTAATTATAATTTCAGAACCTCTAAAAGACATAAGGTACTTACAGCAGAATCAGCGTCTTCATGTGCGTTGAAGATTTTGACCCGTGCGAAGTTGAGACGTTTCGATGTTCCCTCGGACTGCTCGTGATGCCTTAGAAGATTACGTGGGTGTCGTGTGTCCGATGTTCTCTCGGCCACGGTAGACGGTGCTGCGCTGCGTACGAAGTTGAGACGTTCCGATATTCCCTCGGACTGCTCGTGATGCCTTCGAAGTTGACGTGGTGCGATATTCTCTCGGCCACGGTAAACGGTGTAGCGATGCTTGATACGATAAGAGTCACTTATCACTTACACTTAGTTGATCGATTTAGATTCTTTAATTTGCCTTAAATCGATAAAACGAACCAGAACCATTTATTGATTAATACTGTTTGGCAAATCCTACCAAGACTGCGCCAATTAGGTTTCGATCTACGCAAGTTGACTTTTTAAAAATTATTTATTTTACTATTAGCAACGATGTTGCTTGGTACAAGGTTGATTCTAAACTAACTTACAATATCTTACAAGAGACTAAGCACAAACAACTACTCGGCATGAACATGATACCTACAGATGAATATTATACTACAAAGCATTATTATAGGGGAGCTACGGCGATATATATATATATATATATATATATATATATATATATATATATATATATAATCTTTTAAATACAAATATTAATGAGAAATGTACTTCGTATGTGCAGAGTAAACATCACATGCTTTGAAAGTTGGTTTGCTGTCTATCTTTAAAAAAATAAATACACATAAATCCCACTTTGACGATTGAAAATTAGTGAAATTAAAGAGTTTGTATTCATTGACGTACGATAAAATTATAGCAAAAATTAAACTAAATATAAATGTGAATGGCTCTGTAATTCTGCCCTTAATTTCTTCACATAAATTCTTAACCTATACAGTGGTAATAAGGACTCACCTGTAACTTAGAAAGTACAATCTACTCGTACTTATTAACCGTGCCTAAGAAAATGGTAAAATTTCAGAATATCAATCATGAAAACAATTTGTTTCGAAACTTGTCGAAACAGTTAGAAACCTAAGCACTTGTTAACAAGTTTGTTCCAAATCCTAAACAAACTAACGTGATCTTATTTACTCAGTTATAATAAGGGAATATCGAGAACTGTGAAAACACGGTTGTCACAATAACGGTAGGTAACACGAGAATGTAATTTGTAATTCGCGCAGTAAAATGAATGTATGGAATGGCAAATAAAATAATTCATTGTGTACAAGGTATATATTAAGTATGGAATAATGTTATTAATGTGATCTATTTACTATAACCTACATAAACTTCTTTAAAACTTCCTATCTTATCAGCTTTTATTTATACGTAAATCTATATTTTGAAGTCCTGCTTTTTTTGAATAGTATAAAGTGAAGACATATTTTACATTGATTGAAATTTACGACAGTTCTCTGCGGTTAATACAAAGTTTCTTCAATGTCCCAAGAGCTCAAGACAACTTGGTTCCTGGTTTCTCATTTACAGATTCAGGTAGGATTGGTTCTAAGATATTCCCGATGGAATCTCAAGTCGTTAAGCACTGTTTACACGATATGAAACAGATACTACTACGTCCAGAAAGAATGTTTGTTTACATTAATTGTTTCCAGATAGAAAGAATAAAAAAATGTCTGCAGTAAATATGAAACAGATATTTCAGGCTTTTGACTAAAACGTATTTGGAATTATCATATATGGCGTGAAAAAACTTCTAACAAAAGTTCAATATTATTTTGATGGTAAAAAGAATTAATACCTGAATGGAATTAATACTCAGAACCCAATCTTAATCATTCTAATTTAATCAACAGTTAATATTTTGCCATCAGATATAATTTTTTCAAAGAAGGAATTCTTCTATACATGTAATTGAAGTATTGGTGTTCTGTTGAAAAAGATATGTAATTAAAAAAAATTCATATTTTTATAGAGTAGGTAGCACAATGGAATCACGCCGTCCTGTATATTTAAGAAAGCGAGTTTGTTTCCCGCAGCCTACAAACTATAATCCACTTGAATATTACTCTTGGGACACCTATGCCACTGACATTTTGAGGGCCGTAATTTGACAGCTGAAAACCGCATTTGATTCGCAAAATATATAGTTTACCGTAATCTTTTATAGCAGTTTACCATTTTTAATAATAGTTAAAAAGGAGTCATTATAAATTGACACTATTTTTTGACGATATTAATCATTTCTGTTATTATCATTAAATTTTTATCTTCTTTAATGTGTAAGAAAAACATCGTCTGTTGACTAAATAAAATTAATTAAGACTACAGTCTATAGTGTTATATTTATTAATTAATTAGTAAATGGGGTTAGCAGCCGTCAAATCAAAGCGCCCTAATTTGTTAGAGGAGGAGAAGCCACAGGAGTAATTTTAATGTTATAAAAATTAACTTTAGTTATAAAAATTATTTGTCAACTGAGGAATCGCACCCGAATTCTTAAATCCTGTTTCTACTCAATACCACTTATGTATAATGAAATTCAACACCACTACGATATGTACCTTAGATTGAGTTCATGTTGTGCAGAGTAACAACTAAAAAATATAAAGATAAAATCACCTCGTTTAGCAGACTTACACTACAAATAAATTAAAATAACTTTAAGATTTGCAGCGATACAGAAGAAAATTTAGTGGATCTATTACAATTGTTACAGTAACCAATAAAGACTGGCATCGGTAATGGGGTCCTCCACCATTAAAAAAATATATGATATTTCATATAAATTTAAAACAATGTACAGTTCTAGACAGTCTTAATAGAAATGTATTAAGCCGTGATGATTTTTTTAAAATTTTGTGAGCTTACATATTATTGTAATAGTTATTTATACGGAAATTTACAGGCGAGCAAAGAAAGGTAATGGGCGAGCGCTAGCGAGCCTATTATCTGTGTGAGCCTGTAAATTTCAGTTAATGGTCGAGCATTGTACAATGTTTTATGTGCATTTGAATCGCAATATATGTATATTTAATAAAATTAATTGCAATAGTATAACGCAATAACTAAAATGTTCAATCAAGGTAGACTTTGAAAATCTGACAGATTTTGTTTAATAAAAAAATATTTAAGTGTCAAACGTTTAAAATTGGATATGTTGTCATGATAACCAATGTCAACAGCCCGTTATAAATTTTAGACGGGCTAACACGTTATAAGTCTCGTAACCCCTAGAGACAGAGTTAAATAAACAGTTCATTACGATTCAAATGTACGTAAACACATATATGATTTACTTTATCTTTTAGAAAATATATAAATGAACTTTAAATAACTTTCAAGGTAAATAATTAAAAATATACATTCAGCAAAGCTTTTTGGGAGTCATCCTCATTCCTGTCTAATTCAGCAAGGTTTTCTCTTTGTCTTTCTTTAATTTTTTTCACAAATACTATACTTTTTCTTAGGCATCTTACATCCGAAACATCTTAATATTTATTCTTCCGTTGGAAACCCATCTAGGGGAGAGTTGCCTAATGTGGACAGGTCACCTAAATTGTACCTGGTGAAGTTTTCTATAGTTACTGATTGTTGTCGACATAAACATAGTGTGAAATAGATGAAGTAAATAATACATCGATAATATAGGCAAAAAATTTAAGTAAAATATGGTGGTATATGTGAGATCTAGATACATAAAAAATGAGGTAAGTTTGATGTAAAATTTTAACGACTTTATTTAACTGATATTAATTACAAAGTAATTGTGTTCTTTACATTTATATCTATCATTCTTGTATTATTTGTTATTATTACGATGTATATTTTATACGTACTGTGGAGGTTATGTTGATACTTTAACAAGTTTTCTTAAATCGTACCACTACAGAGTTTCTATAATCTACTAGTACAATTTAGGAAATTTGCACTTTAATTTCATCTAAATAAAAACAGTAAAATTTTCATTTCTTCACATCATAGAAAAAATACTAGTATATGGCAAATGCAATGAAAATGATATGAAGAATGCAATTTATGTTTACCGTAATAAAAAATAAAATTTGAATTTTTTTATTGAATTTGATTTATAATTTCTGTTTAAATAAATTTGTAATGTGATATTAAATAAATAAATTATTTAGGTAATATATTGCTAACTGCATATTATTTACTTTATTTTACTTTAAAAAAGACAGGTACCATTTTGCAGATAAGCCAGTACGATTTATGATACCGGTTGCCATAATAGTACCTTTTGACAAATTTCAATAAATACGGAAAATATTATTAATATGTCATTATAAATAAATTAATTGTCTTTGAGTGTGAAGATACGACGTAAGTCGATTGTTTGGTCTAAATACATGTTTAAATAAGTAAAGAAAATTTGCCCGAAGATCAAATTTTCTTAAGGGCTACGATTTTAGCAACTCTCCCCTAACTGTTTATGAAATATAAGGGCTGACTCTTGGTCACCGGATAATTCTGCCATACTTAACATATTAAAGACCCAAGTAATTTCTTGCATCTCCTTTAGTCCTTCCACGTCAATTTTTTGTATAAATTCTTTTATAGACTATAATTTTTAGTGTCCTTTTATTTCTGATAGTTGTAGTCATTTGATTACTGACGTTGATATTGATGTTCACACTGATGCTGGCAATGCCTGGTGTAATGGTTGCCACTGTTAACAATGAACTTCATTCTCATATCTTTGATATTTATGTTCTTTTCTATATCAAATCTCAGCATCTGCATAATCTAACCTCTGATTATCTGTCAGGTAATTTAAATTATCTTATCCCTGTTCCCTCTGATTCGGTTGTTGATGCTGATGCTGTAGTTGACACTGCCTGGCATACTGGTTGCCACTTCAAATGTGACATTGTACAGGGCGTCTTCTATTGTTTTAATTTGCACTTCTTCGGCCGTATATCTTCATCTTAGATCGTCTTTATTCACTTTCTTACTTACCTGTTGTTATTGTTGTGTCCAATCTTCTCGATTACCAAATATTTAGTTCTTCTAGTTTAGTAAAAATTCGTAAACAGCAGCCATCATTTGTAAAAGAACAACAAAATCTCGATATCTCAATAGTTTGCCGTTACATTTTCAGGTTCTTACCACAATTGTATTTTATATATTTACAATATTATAATTTTACACTACCAGAACTATCTTGAATTCTCTTATTCAATTTTTATCTCTTCTTACTGCCGTTTCTAACTGAACTAACACGAATTACAAAAGTTCTAAGTCAGTAAAGATTAGTGAATATATTAATACAATACTATTATTAATAATTGATCTCATTTCCACAAATCCTAATTACTTAATTGCATTCACTAGGAATATGCTAACTTTGACTTGTTACAAATCATGAACAAGAGGAATTAAATCACTATTCACAAAACAAACAATTATTTTTATGACAAATCATAAATTCAACTCATTTTCAAAATGATTTAATTCATAAATCAAAGTGATTTGCGATTTATTTATGTAAAATATAAATCACAAGCATTATTGTAAATATACCTACTAAATATTATCAATTTTAAATAAGAGTTACATTAAATGTGCCACAGATATGTGCATAACCAAATGAAAACATATATAAAACAAAAAAATGATACTTTAATGAATAGCACAATGCATCCTTCTGTTTACATGGTAAATCTGTACCCAGTTTTTAATTATATTAAATTGTTTATTATACCTTTAGAAACTCTTGTAGGCAAAGAGTCTTTAAAGATACACCTTTTCTTCATAAAAATGTGAATAGGACGAGAGATTTAAAACTAAAGTTTAATGTAATACAATCACAACTCAATTGACAGATCAATAACAAAAAAAAACATAAAATGTGCACGAATAACAAAATTTATATTGAAATTCTTTCCATAAATAAAGGAATTATTAAAAATGAAAAATAATGTTTTATAACGCCTGTATCGATAATTTTAATTATTATTTAATATTCTTTCATAAGTTTTGTATATCCTTGCTTTATTTTCGGCCTTTCAGCATTGATGACTATTAGGACCTTGGTACATTGGTGTTACATTTTGTAAGATTATCATAATAGTATAAATAAATAAATAACTATATATATATATATATATATATATATATATATATATATATATATATATATATATATACTAATAATTATTGATATGTAATATATAAGGGATTTATAAATAAAGGCTATTATTATTATTATATATATATATATATATATATATATATATATATATATATATATATATATATATATAATAATAATAATAGCCTTTATTTATAAATCCCTTATATATTACATATCAATAATTATTAGTATATTAATTAATTTATTTATTTATTTATTTATGTTACGCTGTACAACAGAAATTTAATTCCAATTACAGTACAGGGTCCGCACTCACCGAGAATATAGTTATAATAAAATTGAGTGAATTATTAATAATTAAATATTACATATAATATGTGCAAAACGGAATTTAACCAACCCACATTTGGGCGAAGGCCTCCCTCATTTGGTGCCATTCATTTCTATTTCCGGTCTTCCTTGTCCATGTTACTCCGGCATGGTTCTTGATTTCATCTTGCCAGCGTTTTGACTGCCTGCCTCTTCTCCTTTTGTTGGATAATGGAATCCATAAAGTGGTGTTTTTTGTCCATCTATCGTCCTTTGTTCTCATAATATGGCCGGCCCAGGACCATTTCAATTTCTTTACTCTGCATGTGACATCTACTATGTTTGTTCTTCTTCTTATTTCAGTATTACGTATTTTGTCTTTTCTACTGATTCCCAACATGCTTCTTTCCATCCTACGTTGTGTAATGGCTAGTTTGCTCAATTGTTTCTGTGTTGGACTCCAGGTTTGACAGCCATAGATTAATGTCGGTAGGACACAGGAATCGAGTATTTGCTGTTTTAGTGTGAGTGAAAAGTCACCTTTGAATATATCCTTTAAAGCCCAGTACTTCTTCCATGCTAGTGTTGTTCTTCTATCTATTTCTTCATTTAAACTATTAGTAAGTGATATGGTTTGTCCCAGATATACATACTTGTCTACGTATTCCAAATTATAATCGTTTAATTTAATGTTCATTTTTGGCCGTTGGACATGATTCTGGTTTTATTTAGATTCATATGTAGTCCTACTTTTTGGCATTGGTACTGCAAGTCTTCTAGCATGGTGTTGAGACAGTCTGGTGTTTCGGTAAAAAGGACAATATCGTCTGCAAACCGTAAATTGGACAAGTATTTTCCATTAATTCGTAGGCCCTTATCTTCCCAGTTTAATATTCTGAACACTTGATTGATGTAACAATAGTTTCCTTCCTGCCTTGATCTTTTCATCTCCGGAATAAGTTGTTTTTGTATTTCAATAATATGTTTAGGGAGATCTTCAGAGATATATAGTTTACTTCCTTTTAGATTTTTCTTATTTCTCATTATCTCATTTTGTCTATTGATTGTTGTAAAACTTACCAAGATTGGTCTGCATTTGCCCGTAGTTTCCTTTCCCAGTCTCTTGGCTACATCAATTTCACTTTCGTGTATATTTAGATTTTGGTAATATGTTGAAAAGAGTTTCATTAGATCAGTTTTTATCTTCTCCGTTTCTATTGTATTTTCTTCGAGTCCATGTATAATTATGTTCTTATTTTTGGTTTCTCTTTCTAATATTTTAATTCTATGTTCATGTTGTTCTACTTTTTCTTTCAAACATTTGTTTTCTTCCTGTAATTTATTAAATTGTTTCTCGTATTTTTGAATTAATTCTTGTATATCACATGTGATATCCTGTCTTATATCTGTTCGGAATTGCACGAGTAACTTTTGGATATCCGCTAGCTCCATTTTTATGTATTTTGCTGTTAGTATGATACACTTGAATGGGCCAACGCCTAGCAAGCGTATGAGCTTTAAACAGGTATGTGTGGTGGGTTGCTGATAAGTTATAATTTTATTGTGCTGTATCTCGCCGACAGGTGTCCCTAGTTGTCCACCTAACTATTTTGAGATTTTGTTCGTGTTTTTCGAGGTTACAACTTTGCTATAAGTTACAAAGGATACAGTTAAAAGGATATAATTCTCCTGACTGAGATAATATTTCCACGACTGGATCTCTTCTTCTTCTATCATTTATTTATGTGAATAACTGGTGATGGTGACAATCTGCCTAATTCCTGGTGCTTCTCCTTGGTGGTGGTTGCTGACGTCGCTCACACACACATGTATATCATATATATATATATACAGGCGGGTCCTTTTAGAAAATCAACTTTTGAATAATTTTTTACATTATAATTCTTTAAATGAAATTACTATTATTATTTTACCTTTTCAATTTGATAGGCAGCACATTGCACATAATTGAAATATGATGTGAAATAATTTATTAATTAATAATTTACTCAAGTGATTATAAGGAAAAAACCTTTTTGGAGAAACTATGAAAGAAATATCTTCGCCAACTCCTGTGATTGATATAATATAAATTTTATAAAAGCAAACAATTAAGGTCATGTGAACGAAAGAAAAAATAATTAAAAATTAAAAACCGATGCCACATTTAAATTTAAAATACAAAAAAAAAGAAGTACTGTTGGGCATGCTTATAATATTCAAATAATATATGAAACAAATATGACTAAATCAAATATAGAATAATAAAGTGGTTACAGCGAATACATACATCTTTAGTAATTTAAATGTTTTAAAGAAAGAGGTAGCCAACTTTTATTGAATTTTTGTTGTCTTATTGTTTTAATGAAAAATTAGACTTATGGCACAACATTATATTGAAAATTTAACGTAGAATAGAAAAACGTAAAAACATAAAAGGTGTTTTATTTAAAATTTATGCCAGAAGTTAAACCGGAAGAGATATGTTTATCATTGGTACATAAAAATTATACCACGTAATGAAGTTAATGCATCTAAATTAGATATCTTTATAAATAAATGGTTGTTCACTCGATATATATATATATTGTTTTAATGAACAATTTGACTTATGGAACAACATTATATTGAGAATTTAACGTAGAATAGAAAAACGTAAAAACATACAAGGTGTTTTATTTAAAATTTATGCCAGAATTAAACCGGAAGAGATATGTTTATCATTGGTACATAAAAATTATACCACATAATGAAGTTAATGCATCTAAATTAGATAGATAGGTTTTGTCGCAGGTGGCGCTGTTGTCGCTATAACAAGGTCAACTATTTTTTTTTTAATGGGAACCTCTATTTTTCATTGTAGATTCAGATTCCCTGTAAAAAAATTAGAAGAATTTACTTACCTCACTTTTTGATAGATGGCGCTGTAATCGCATAAAATCAATTTACCGTACTTGTCGGGAGGTTAAACGGAAAAAAGGGCATCCCTTTACGGCGAGGTAATCTTAGCTAAGAAAATTATTTTGTGAACATGCATATTATCATTGAATATATAAACACTAAAAGAATGGTAACGCGAATGACAGGCGTGTATCCTATCTCTATCCTTTTCTAGTTACAAATTGTAAACCACGAGCTAGCGCTATTAGCGTTCATTTCGAGAACTAAGATGGAATGTGTACACACAGTTGTCAAATGTTCAAACATCGTCACACGCTACCCATACCTCACCTCACCAAAATCTGCTTCTGAGCAGTAATAACATGCAACTAGTGTTGTTGCTACGAATATTACATATATCTCGCAAATTTATAATCTCTTCAAGTTTATTATCATGATATTTTTAATCATACTATTATTTATGCACTTTTATGATTAAAAGAGTCACGTAATTAAAAAATAATAGAAGAATAAAAGGTAATTTTAATGAATTATAATTATTTATAATAATTGATATTTAGGCGTGCGATTGCAATGATTTAAAATGTCTGAACAACATTTAAAGAGAAGAAAACGAAACTTGTGATGTGTTTTAATTTTGCAGAGGATGAACATTATTCGCGGGGTAGCCGAATTATTGCAATATTTATTATATTATTAATTTTAAAATTTATTTTTTTATTGTTTTAAGTCTCTACGTTAATTTATGAGTTTTTATTTTTTGGGGTTTTAAGTGTTAAGGATGAATGCTATATTTGAGTAATAAATTTTGTCTATGTGCGACAGATATTGGTTTTTGTATGAGGGAACATAAGAGTGCGTGAAGAAGTGTAGATACGTTGATATTGATAATTGTAAAGAGTACCTAATCTTGAACTTGTAAATTTATTCTTGTAATTATTTAAACTGATATAAGTGATATACATATTACAATTCCTTGTTTTCTATCAACTACTACGGAAAATCATTTATTAATTTCTCTATTTATTTTTGAACCAATTTACAGCTTACTAAATAAAATAAATATATCCTCACGCCTTTTATCCATTACTGGGTGCGGCACTCTTCCTTAGCAGATCTCGGTAAGTGATACATTTTTTCGCGTGAATTGCGGTTACCAGCCGTCAATTCATGGCTCCCAAAGATGTTAGTGGTGGGGGAGCCACAGGGGTAGATTTAAATTTATGAAAATTGTTTGTCGGCTGTGACGATCGAACCAGGGGTCTCAAGATCCACAGGCCGTCTCGATACCACTGAGCCACCTACCCCATATTTACAGCTTACTAGCGGTAAAATATATTTTTTTACGATATAGTTCACTCATCACATTAGTGGAGCCGTCTTTTCATTTTTGCTGGAGGGACTTTTTTTTAATAGTAACACTTAAATTTTCTTTAAATCCCGGTTGCACTAACAAAACGTAAGTTTTAAATCAAGTTTGAATTGATATAATAGACAATGGTTTTGACATAGTTTCATTATGATTTTATTTATTTAAACCGAGAATAAATTCTAAACATTGTAATCCAGCCAAGAAAATGTTTCAAGTCAGGATGTTACAAATTTTCTTTCTTTTCCTGTTACAGACTTCTTGTACTGCTTTCATCGAATTTTGAGTCTGATTGTTTTGTTTATTAAATTTTTACCCATATTGTCCTATTATATTCAATGTAACAAATAAATACGAAAATATTTATATTTAAAATAATTTTACGGATATTTTTATTAAAATAAAATGAACGATGTATATGTACCAAGTAGGGCTGTCACTAAAATCCGGATATCCGAATATCCGGATTTTTATTTTTTAAATATCCTTTTTTCCTATCCGGATAAACTAAATAGCCAAATAACCGGATTTTTCTGATTCGGATAAACCGAATTTCTGAATATCCGGATTTTAAGTTTAGGTATAAAAATATTAATAAATAATTATTTTTATACCAAAACTTAAAATAATACTGTACAAATGCTGAAATTAAAATAATTCTATAATGTATAAGTATACTTTTTTTAAAATTATTTTTCTGTCTGATACTTTTTTTTATTTCATAAAGTTAAAGTACTTATACATATTATAGCAAATAAAAAAAAAACTGCAATATAAATATGAAAACTATGGATACTAAATGAAATCATGTTATTATTACTAATATACATCTTTTTCCAATAATTTCCTTTGTTTTTATTAATATATAAAATTACGTATTCATAGTTAATAGTTGTGTAAGTATTACTACCTAGGTGTATTAAGTTTTAACCGTTTAACAATAGGTATGGCTTATATGAATTTCTGATATAAGTTTTCCGGATATATTCGGTGACGGTTTTAAGGAATTATCCAGATACTGTTTATCCGGATTTATCCGTTATATCCAGATATCCGGTTTGTCCGAATACCTGGGAATCCTGATACCGGTTTATCCGTATGTAAAAACAGATACCGGATACCTACTTATTCGGATATCCGAATTGGCATTTTTTCAGAAATTGACAGCCCTAGTACCAAATGGACTTGACTACTCTCTGCTTTGCTACTGCAATCTACGTAGTCGCAAAGCCTAAAACATTGTTCGTTACAATGTATCCCACATTAACTAAGCCGCTTGGCAACGTTGCTTAGTAAATTAATTGTACGCATTTAGTTTTCAAACTTATAACTACTTTGTAATAGTTCAAAAAGTGAGGGGTAGATGGCACTGTCATTTTCAATATCATGATATAAACACATTACGTTGCCGTTCTTTAAGAGTTTATATATTCAAAGATGTTATCTTTAATTGAAAAACTACGTTCGGCATAACCCAGGAATAACGACGTGGACGTAGTAGTTTTATGTTCCCTTCGGTAACTCGAATTTTCGCCATGTGGTAGTTTTGTGTTCCTTTTGATGAATCTTTTATCTAGACATAACGAAAAATGTGGAGAACATCATAATATATCCTAACAGAACAAAGATTAAAATGCTAATAAATTTATAAGTATTTTACTTATATCAGTGTAAGCACATAACAATTAACAGCAAACTTTGTAACAATCTTATCCAGAGTTGTATGTTTAATCGTTTTCTACCCAAAGAACTCCTATTTCAACCTGATATAAACGAAACACATATAAATTTAAATAATATATTTAAAAACACTTGTAAAGTTTCACAAAATTTCAGCCTCTGAGTCGACTTATCAGGTCATCATTTCAGAGACCGGCCAGCACAATTAGTAACCATAGACGCTCATCAGTAGGGTATAACCAACTCCTTCCCTGCGAACAAGTTCGCATGAAGGACTGGCGATCACTCTGCCAGCAGAGATATAAGATCTCTAACAGTCGGTAAAATCACATGAGAAGTTCTATCGAACCTACAATGCTATCTATGTAAATTTAACTTGCATCATATCATTACTTTCTTTCTGAGAAAAATAATGTTTGTGAAAATTATAATTTAACCATTTGTCATCAGAAATATTTGTTCTATATTCTAGTACTAAATTATAGCAATGTAAAGAATCTAAACCATAGATTTAATTTATTTTAATAAAATGATCGTGTCATATATTTCGTGCTCTTTTTTTGAAATAACATATAGAATCATAAATTTAAGAAATGCGAAAACTTTTTAAACTTGTTTTCTATGAAATCGCATCGAGATAAAGTATTTTAAAAAACACTATTGTCGGATTTTACTCATACTCTCCTAATTGAAGTTAAACAAGAGGATTTATTCGAAGTAACCTATGTATATATAACCAAATTGTTACAGACTTTTTTCTATGTTTTGCAAAGATTAAATATGAAAATTTATAAAATTACAATTACAATTAAATAGTGTTAGTCATGGAATTAAAATAAATAAAAACAAATCCATTACATTTTTCTGTTAAATGTTGTGACTTACCTTTAATCAACACAAACGTCAGTGTGTCAAATCATTTGACAGAACTAGATTGCGCATTTATTTATTATTATAAAATTGAAAACTAAATTAGTTTATTGATTTAGATGCAGAATCAGTTGCGTGCCATGACTTTATGGAAAGAAAAACTGTTATTAATAAAAATACATTTTTACGATTGCTATGAAAAGTTGACAATTACGCTCTCATTTGTCAAAATAAAGTTGACATTTTCTGTGGAACAATTGAAAAATATCTTTTTCTACGACCGAGCAACTGTCAATTGAGAGCAGAAAGTTGATGTTTGCCGCTTGCTGAGCGGTAAAATAAATGTCTTTAGTAGAATAGAAAAATTGACAATTTTTATGGAAAATTCTATAACCCACTGATAGTTTCATTAAGAACACAATCAATTTATTATATTTTCTTATGTCTACATTATTTGTTACTGATGAAGTTGTTTTGTGCCTGGATTATATAGACCATATTTTTGAAGATTTCTTCGTTTTTTGATATTTCAACGAAATACGCAAGCAATATTGTCTCTGAATATAAAGATCCAACTTAATTTATCTTACACCATTCTATGAACAAGGCATATTTCCTATCATACCTATTCTTCGACTTTTCAGGTAAAAGATTTAATATTACATTCTTCGCAGCTTCTTTTGATGTGTGGTGGAGTACATTCCATTTCAATTTTGTCACTATCCATCGTTTTATACTGTTTCACCAAATTTTAACGTCGTAATTGAATTGAAAAACTAATATCTGTCATGCGATTCAAACAAATAACAGAAAAAATAGTATCATCACCTAGGAAACTATTTAACATGGCTAATTGTAGAATGGAACGGAATAAAAGGTCAAACAGAAAATTTAAATATTTTCTTCCAGTTTTTTATCATTATTGAATCGGTTGTAGAGAAATAGTATGTGTTTCTCGAGCAGAAAGTATCCTTATGCATGGTCCATGCGCAAGCGGCAATAGACTACTTTCTGCTCTAGATACACAAATAACTATTATCTTGCATTTCTAATGGCTACGCGCGATAATTATATTAAATGCGCGCTTATTTCAATAGTTACCAGGGATACAAACAACACAGAAACTTGTCATAATGACAGTTGACAGAACGAATTTATTTTCAGTACGTACACTATTGCAGCTCTCGCCTTCGGTTCGCGTTGCAATAACCGTGTTCGAGTCACAAAGAATCACTTTACGTCCTTAATACACAAATAACTATTTTGGAAAATTATATATATATATACATATATTACGTCAAGAAAATTTCCTCAAAGAATTGGACATTATCAAACATATTGAAGTTAATAACGGTTACCCTACGACTTTGGTAGACGAAATTTTAAAACACCACAATAGAAACAAAATTCACAAACTAATTTATAACACTAGTAATATCAAAGGAGTACGTCAATTTGTTTACAGGAGACTACCATTCATAGACAATACAAGCCTCAAAATTAAAAAATACTCCATTCAGAGAATATTTTTTCATCCTTCTATAACACATACACTTTTGCTGGTAAATAACAAAATAATTTAGAAAGAAATTTTTCAAAATAGTGGAGTTTATCAAATTAGCTGTAGTGACTGCCAAGCAATTTACATAGGTCAGACCGGTCGTAATTTCAACATTAGATTCAATGAGCATAAGAAAGCGTTACTAAATAATAATGTGTCTTCAAATGTCGCAAAACATTGTCTTGACAATAACCATAAGTTACATGATAAGAGTTTGGCAATCAAACATATTTGTAAAAAGGGATTAAAGTTGGATTTCTTAGAATCCTTGGAAATTCAGATTGCCATTACGACCAGTTAACAGTTATGAATGAACAAATAGATTTGAACCGTTCACCTTTAATACGTCCGCTTTAATCTCTTTACCACTAGGTTTAAAATGTAATTTCCATCCAAATAATTGTAGGTACCTCTTCTGTTTGATCTTATTTTCTTTCAACTATGGCCATAAATGTATTTTTCCCAAACAAATTGTACTTATAACATCTGATTTCAATCATGTATCTCCCACTTCTTGTCTTAGAATTCTTGTGTATACTATGTATAAGTCTTACTCATATGTACAAATTCATTCTTATCTTGTTCACCTGATGATGGTCTAGTCGACCGAAATATATATAGATCAGCACGACAGGCCTTGTAGGCCCTGGGCTTGTTTTACTACGTTTCTCCAGTCCATTCTATTGGTTGCTTTGGTCCGCCAGTTCTTTATTCCTAGTGCCTTGACATCTGCTTCAACTTCGTCTAGCCATCTCTTCTTTGGTCTTTCTTTTTTCTTTTTTCCTTCTTGTTTCCGGTCTATAATAAGTCTTGGTGTTCTATTTTCCGTTAATCTTGCTATATGGCCCAGCCTTCGTAATCTCTGCATCTTTGAGTGTGTAACAATATTGGGTTCCTTGTATGCCTCCTCTATTTCTTTGTTAGTCCTTCTTCTCCAAATTTCTTCTTCTTTGATTCCTCCATATATTCTTCGTAGTATTTTCCTCTCCCACACATTAAGTTCTTGTTCTTCTGCTTTTGTTAACGTCCAGGTTTCTGCTCCGTACAATACTGTCGGTCTCACTATTGTTTTGTAAATCTTCCTTTTTGCATTTCTAGATACCTCTTTACTTGTTAGTATCTTATTTAGACTTCCCACGGCTTTGCTTCCCTTATTTAGCCTTGTCTTTATTTAATCTTTCATTTCACTTCTGTGTGTTATCTTGGCTCCTAAATAAGTGAAAGTATCTACTTGATTGAAGTTGTATTCTTCTCCTGCTTCAGAAAATACTTTTAAAGTCTTCTTGAGGTTATTTTTCTTAGCACTCATCTTCATATATTGTGTTTTTTCCTGGTTTATTTTGAGTCCCAATCTTCAGGCCTCCTTAATTAGTGTAGTTGTTACTCGCTTTAGTTCTAGCTCTGACTTTGTGATAATTGTTACGTAGTCCGCAAAGGCAAGGCATTGGTGTCGTTTATCGTAAATTAGCCCTGACCGAAATACGTATTGTAAAATAAACTTTACATTATTTGAAACTAACCTAGTGTTGATTTTTTAATTAAATTTTTATATATATATATATATATATATATATATATATATATATATATATATATATATATATATATATATATATGTATATATATATCGAGTGAACAACCATTTATTTATAAAGATATCTAATTTAGATGCATTAACTTCATTACGTGGTATAATTTTTATGTATCAATGATAAACATATCTCTTCCGGTTTAACTTCTGGCATAAATTTTAAATAAAACACCTTTTATGTTTTTACGTTTTTCTATTCTACGTTAAATTTTCAATATAATGTTGTGCCATAAGTCTAATTTCTCATTAAAACAATAAGACAACAAAAATTCAATAAAAGTTGGCTACCTCTTTCTTTAAAACATTTAAATTACTAAAGATGTATGTATTCGCTGTAACCACTTTATTATTCTATATTTGATTTAGTCGTATTTGTGTCATATATTATTTGAATATTATAAGCATGCCCAACAGTAATTCTTTTTTTTTGTATTTTCAATTTAAATGTGGCATCGTTTTTTATTTTTTAATTATTTTTTCTTTCGTTCACATGACCTTAATTGTTTGTTTTAATAAAATTTATATTATAGCAATCACAGGAATTGGCGAAGATATTTCTTTCATAGTTTCTCCAAAAAGGTTTATTTCCTTATAATCACTTGAGTAAATTATTAATTAAAAAATTATTTCACATTATATTTCAATTATGTACAATGTGCTGCCTATCAAATTGAAAAGGTAAAATAATAATAGTAATTTCAATTATAATGTAAAAAATTATTCAAAAGTTGATTTTCTAAAAGGAGCAGCCTGTATATATATATATATATATATATATATATATATATATATATATATATATATATATTTAGTTATTTATTTATTTATACTATTATGATAATCTTACAAAATGTAACACCAATGTACCAAGGTCCTAATAGTCATCAATGCTGAAGGGTCGAAAATAAAGCAAGGATATACAAAACTTATGAAAGAATATTAAATAATAATTAAAATTATCGATACAGGCGTTATAAAACATTATTTTTCATTTTTAATATTTCCTTTATTTATGGAAAGAATTTCAATATAAATTTTGTTATTCGGTTTCATAATATTCGTGCACAGATAGATATTTCTTTTATAGTTTCTCCAAAAAGGGGTTTTCCTTATAATTACTTGAGTAAACTATTAATTAGTAAATTATTTCACATCATATTTCAATTATGTACAATCTGCTGCCTATCAAATTGAAAAGATAAAATAATAATAGTAATTTCATTTAAAGAATTATAATGTATAGGGCCCGGATTTGTATGCTCTATAAAATTGTAATATAAGTTGTTTTTATGCGGTTAAAGTTATGTGATATATGCGGCAATATATGCAGTTATATGTGGTTATATGCGGTTATATGTGGTAAAATAAATGATATATATTTTGATAAAGTTATATTATTATTTAACAATACACAAGTACACAACATATAGTAACTAGTGTAGTAAGTAAGTATTACCTTTAAGTTAACTTAACGATTATTAAGAGAATAACCACTAATTAATAATTATTAAAATTCTTTATTAATTTAAATCAGAATTAAAGTATAAAAACACTATTTGATTCAAATTTTCAATAGAAAAACTGAGCCGTTTGTCAGAAAGTACATTCTTATATATAGAAAATGAACGCTCTACATCACAAGATGTAATGGGAGCGTACTTCATATTCGCTATGTCTGTGGGGCTCATATTCAAGTTAATGTCTTCAGTTTGTCCTCTTAATATCCCACAAATCTTTCTCATGCTCTCGTATCCTGGGTTGCGAAGCAAAATGTTATTAAGTTTTGTTTGAATCTTGTTGCCCATGTCCCCAGGAACCAACTTCATATTATCAGCTACATTTTCCAATATTTTAAACGCGTCAGTTAAGGTCATCTTGGTAGTTTCCGATTCCTTGATAGCAGATGTTAATATGGAAAAATGAGTTTTGATAAAAGCTAATTGTTGCAGCACATTCTGATCTGAAACGCACTCTTTACAAGCAGTTATTGCTGCCGATTCGTCACCAAAACTGAGAAAACCTTTTTTAAGTTGTTCAAAATTATTGGCATAGAAAAGTGCAGCTTCCAACCATGTTCCCCATCTGGTTATTATTGGTTCAGGCGGTAGAGGCAGATCAGGAGCAATGTTTCGATAGTGTTCTACTCGCAACGGTGCTTTTAAAAATGCATTTTTCCCATTGTTAATTAACTTATTTACCACAGCGTATTCTAATCGTATTAATTCAGCCAATCTGTTCAGCGCGTGAGCCATGCAGGTAAAATGTATTATATGCGGATAAAATATCTTTAAATTCTGTCCTGCTTTTATCATATAAGCTGCTGCGTCAGACAGCATCAACTTAACATTTTCCGATTTAACTACATTCGGTGAATACAACAGAGTCAAGCCTTCGTTCACAAAACGAGCAATTGTCGCATGGTTTGTTCTTTCCAAAGCTGCACTATGTATCAAATACGATACTGGAGGAACTAAGTCAATTAACACCCCAACAAGCATGTTTGTAACATAACGGCCACATGAGTCTGTCGTTTCATCGATTACAATGTAAATATTCTTATTGCAAAGCTTTTCTTTAATAATATTTAGACGAACCTGGTAACATTTTGTCAAATAGTTTTTACGCATCGTTGATTCACTGGGAATGTGACGGTTGCAGTATTTTTCTAAAAATGTACGAAATGCTGGTTGTTCTAATTTATGCCAAGATACATTTGATTCGGCCATGGTATTGCAAAGATCAAAATAAAATTCATTCTCCGATTTAGCAGCTTCTAGTGACCTACCAACTGCCGTAGAAATAAGTGGTTGGTTAAGTTTGTTATTTGTTGATCTCTTTTCTGACTCCTTATGTAGATTTGTAGTTAAGTGTTGGTCGATTTGATATTTTTGATTTGCCAAGACCTATAAAATAAACGATTAATTTTATTAAAAGTGCTGATTGACTTGATTACAAAAAGTACCAACCTGCTTTGAACACGCGTTGCAGAAAACAATCTTCCCGTCTGTAGTTAGATGTTTGGATGCACCTACCCATTTGCGTAGCAGTTCGCTTTTGGTTGATCCGACTTTCGGCATGATGTAAATGATTTGATTATATTACATTCCTTTTATAAGTTAAACTCTACTCCCTTTCTGTCACCACTCACAAGAGTCTGTTATACACGACATGTACGATTCGGGGAATCCCCACCCCATAGTTTCAGCGACTCTTCGCTCCTGGCGAACAACTAGAGACATCTCTCAGTGAAATTTGTAAACTATAAGAAGTTATGTTGTGAATATGACGTGTTACAAAAATATTTTATGAATTTGACTAAAATATTGACTGTATATGCTATTATATGCGAATATATACTGTTATATGTAAACAAATTTTTTATGCTATAAAAACTGAAAATATTAAGTTTTATGCGAAATAAAAATTTGTATTTACGAGTATATCAATGTGAAACTTATAGATCCAATTTACTAGCTTCATATTAAACTGCAAATAAAACATGTAAAAACATATAAATCCGGGCCTTAATAATGTAAAAAAATATTAAAAAGTTGATTTTCTAATAATTTTTTTCAATGTATTTATTTAATAAATAATGTACTTTGCACTATACCCTTTTCATTTAATTTGAAAAGTCGAAATTGTTTGGTTTTTCATGTAGAAAATAATGTTAGTAGGAACAGGTTTTTTTCTCTTTGAAGTTTTCCATTACATGTTTGCTTGCAAATAAAAATCTAATGTTTGCTTACCCAAAACCCATGGGTATAAACTGAACTTTTATTCGACTGTAATGATTTTATTGGAAACTGGACTTTTTTGAACCGTAAAGAGGAATAAAAGATTTGTACTGAATTCTTTCTAGAAGATCTGAAGAACATGAACAGTCAATCACAACAAATCTATACCTGCTTCAAAATGATATTTTCATCAATATCGCACTATTTATACAAATCTTTCGGGTATTGGATTTAAAAATAATTCTCATAATTCAGTTTAAATTAATGATTATTATCCAATTTAAAATTACAAATGAATGTATTATTATTATTATTATTATTATTATTGTTATATTTTGAAAATAAAATTGAGTCGTTTTATATAATATAAATATTCTATAAAATATTGAAAAAATCGCAATTATGCAGCTTCACCTCTATGTACTGACGGTTTTTATAGTTTTTAATGCAAGTTTATTTAAATTTTTGCTATTCAGTGAACAAATGTTTCTGAATATTTGTAACATTGTTTCTTTTGTAGTTCTCACCGGTGCCTAATGATAAACATTTAAGTGAACGAAACCGGTCATTTATTACATTTTTAAAAACAGTGAGAAAAAGGAAGAGGTAGTTGTTTAACTATTTCCTTTTTCGTTCTTCAATTTAAAATATTTTTTTTTTTATATATATATATATATATATATATATATATATATATATATATATATATATATATATATAAGCAATTTGCAGTAGCATTGTATCGACAATGGGTCACAGGTGATTGAAATGAGTAAAGATTATCTATTTATTATTCCACACTATGTATAATTTTTTTAGAATTTTTGCAACGGGAAGTGATCCTTTCCAAAATCTCTAGATACGCCAAAATATGAGTTGTGTGATAATTATTCAGCAAATAACGTATATTCGCACTCACCGAACTCCAACAGTAATTTATAAATTATGAAGTTATCCGTGCAGTATATCATCAAATGGGCACCGAAAGTACGGACAATAGCAGCATATCTGCCCACAAACTGTACAATGAGCGTATTCAAAGTCCAAGCCCACGATTCACGATTAATGATCGCGCTCTCGCTACTGCAGATCGTAAATTATATTTATGTTCTGATGACACATGTATTATATATTTTGATATTTACTATTCAGCCATAAATAATTCATAGATGAGGCTGATTGACGAAATGTTGAAATTTTCACAGCTGTTGATTTTAATTTATCGTCAGCTATCAAAATGATGTTTGACGTATTTCGCCATTATGTGATGTGGTCGATGATTGTTTCAGAATATATTTTTTTTTTGTTTTGTGACAATTTTGAAATTGATGTATTGTTTAATGATGAAATAGTCAAATACAACAAATAAACAAATATCGTAATTTATAATAATTTGATAGTATGCATCAGTTTTGTTGTATGGAACAAATTTTAATGTTTGTGTTAATTTGTTTATGGGTATCTTTTCACTTCCTTGTACGAACTAAAGGAAGTATTGTAATTGCGATAATTTTTGGTTTTGAGATTTCAGCGGAAATATCCATTTTGACTAATTTCGACGTGACGTCTGTACGTACGTATGTATCTCGCATAACTCAAAACCGGTAAGCCGTAGAAAATTGAAATTTTGTATTTAGGACTGTTATAACATCTAGTTGTGCACCTCCCTTTTTGGCCATTATATAACTTCCGGAAGTGCTACTTTACTTGAAGCCTATAATAGATTTTCATTAAAAACTATATTAAAACAAAATTCCAAACTTATCAAATTTGGTATATAAGAGTACTATGTCAATGGAAATCACATAATATATTTTGGTTGAAATAAACTAACCGGAAGCGATGCATCACATGAAGCTGCTACAGTTTTTTTTTGAAAAAATGGTATTATTTTGATTTTAGAAGTAAATGCTGCAAATAAAAGTTTAGAGAATTAAATTCTGCGTCTAGCACATTAAAAATGATTAAATTAGCCTTTTGTTAAAGCGAGATATGTAGATTTAAAAATTATATATTTTGTTTTTACTTCCTTGTGCGAAGTAAAGGAAGTATTGTAATCGAGAAAATTTTCGGTTCTCAGATTTCAGCGGAAATACGCCTTTTGCCCTCCCTGAATCAATTTTGACTAATTTCGTCGTGCCGTCTGTACGTACGTATATATCTCGAATAACTCAAAAACGGTAAGCCGTAGAAAGTTAAAATTTTGTATTTAGGACTGTTATACCATCTTATTGTGCACCTACCTTTTTGGTTTATTATATAACTTCCGGAAGTGGTACTTTACTTGAAGCCTATAATATATTTTAATGAAAAACTATATTAAAATATAATCCAAATCTTTTAAAATTTGGTATATAAGACTACTATATCAATGGAAATACCATAATAGATTTTGGTTAAAAGGAACTAACCGGAAGTGATACATTACATGAAGCTGTTAACAGTTTTTCTTGACAAAAATTGAATTATTCTGATTTTAGAAATAAATCCTGCAAATTAACGTTTTAGAGAATTAAATTCTGCGTATAGCACATTAAGAATTATTTAATTAGCCTTTTGTATAAGCGAGCTATCGAAATTTAAAAATTATATATTTTTAGTTTTTCTTTAAGTTTGACAAAAATAAGAAAAAAATTAAAAATTTAATGTCAAATATGTGCAATTAAAAAAATATCTATAGTTTAATATGCGTATATTTATTTTATACCAAACACGACAGGTTTTAAAGAAATTTCATTGAAACAATTGATGATCGACAAGTTTTCAATTTTGCATGTGAGCACTTCAAAAGAACTTTCATTTGATTATACAAACTAATTACTTAAATTTTCCACAGTTTATTATATTAATTCCATTTTATTTCGGTTAAAAGTGACGTAATAAAAACAAATTTGTTTTCATCTAAATAAGATTAAAAATATATCATTCTTTGTTCTAAAAAGTATAGAATTTAAATAATTGATAGAAAAAATTGTCATAACTGACTCAGGTATTTCATCGTACCTAAATATAACAATGAAGGACTGGAGCCGTAATAATTTGTTTTAAGTTGTTTTTGTTACTGAATTTGTTGCTTTAGTTTGTTAAGTTGTATAACACTGTCACATTTTGTTTATTTTCACATAGCCACCTATAATATTTGTATAAAAATTATTTCTAGTATTTCTCAATTTTCTTATTTTTCTCGAATTTTTTCAGATACATTAATAAAAACTAATACACCGTTGAAAAGAGAAAAATGGCGGTTTTTATCTTAGTAAAATAATTATAGGTTGCTATTTAAAAAATAAAAGTTGATAGTCGTATCTTGTAAACCTGACTTTATAAAAAATATCTATATCTGCCATCAAATAGTATATTTAAAATAATAAAACTTTCAAATGAACCATTTTTTTCTATTACTCATAATAAAAAAGTTAAAGGGGGGGGGGGCGTCTTCCCAGACTCACCCTGTATAGTACGGTGGTATGGATAGCGATACTGAATTCAAATCCAGAGATTCCGAGTTCGAATCGCACTCAAGCAAAAATTATATAAACTATCACACTTCGGCTCGGTGAGTGCGAACCCTGTACTGTAATTGGGATTAAATTCCTGTTATACAGAGTAACATAAATAAATAAATAAATAAATATATATATATATATATATATATATATATATATATATATATATATATATATATATATATATATATATATATATATATACCTATATATATATATATATATATATATATATATATATATATATATATATATATAGTCTAATTTTAACCAGACCACCATTAGGATCTCGCTATGGCTTTGTTTAAATAAGACAAAAGTTGCCTCATTAGAGGGCTATTTCAGACATTTTATTTATCAAAATTTGTAATCGATAGAGAAAAAAGTTAAAATCTAACTTTTAACTAATAAAGCCTTCTTTATACTGGAGAATTCAAATATTTTTATATCTCATAGTTTTCCAGACAATATAAAACATTATTTTTTTAAATAAAAACGCAGTTGTATTCTTGAAATACTCGTTTTATCCTTCATTTTATTTATTTTGAATTCCATTATAGAGAAGACAACACCAGAATAATAGTTCTGATTTGTTGGGCCAAAACTCAAATATTTCACAGGTAACGGAGTTCAAAATCCACAATGTGAATCTGTTAGAATTTGTCTTGGGATACGTGGCACATCGACCTACCAAGACACCTCACAAAAGATTTTTTTATCAATTACATGTACTATTCTTCATATACGGGTCATTGTTTTAGAAGCACCTCGGCTACCTTTCTAGCAAATTCTGTGGCAAATATGGAGGGAATAAAGAAACATTGGCGTTTATCTACAGTGGCGGAGAGTTATATTGATGAATGTGAAATTACTAAAATAAAAGTTGCAAACAAGTTCCTAGGTGAGGTTAACAGAGAAGAAGATATTTCCAGCATCTCTGTAGGACAAGAAAATTCTACAATTTAGAGAGAGGTAAAGAACAGCAACGGCATTGTCAGTATGGATATTTCTAGGAATAGTAATACGTGTAAATCATTATTATAATAATAATTAGTAACAGTTGGTACATGTAATGTTTAGTAATTAATTACAATTTAAATTTAAATAAATATATTTTGACAGGACCTTTATTCTACTTTATAAGACTACTAAAATAAAGTTAATTTATTTTACTAATATTGTAAACGGGTTCTTTACAGCCGCATAGTTGTATTATAATCAGTATTTTATAATGCAGTCGTACTCACATATTTTTTCATACACTCCGCATGATTTAGTATTTATCCGACTTTTTATCGAGATAATTAAATATATATATATATATATATATATATATATATATTTGTCTTATTATAATATTGTCGCCTATTAAATGGCATCTAAGTCGCTCAGTTCTTGGAAATATAATGTTATACTTTCATCAGAATTCTTGTAAATAGTTATTGTATTTTACTCCTAGATATGTCTTTGTACATTGACTTGAATTATTTATATATATATATATATATATATACATATCTTGTCTTATTTCTATATTTCGCTAGCAGCAGGGATGTGCGTGTAGTCTACAGCAAGTAATCTACGCTATTCTCTACGTGTAAACAATCATGTAGTCTACGTCTTCATTTTTCATGTAAACAATGTAGACTATGTAGACAATGAAAACACCTGTGTTCACTTAAGTCAGAATAGAAATTTTATCCCTAGAACTAGGGAATTTTAAAAGTTGTTAGAAATTTGTATTTTTATTCTAGGGATTACATGAAAAAAATTAGTTGTGCAGGGCAAAACGTTCAAAATAACGTTCAAAATTTGTCAACTGGTTTCTGTTAAAAATAGCGCCAAAGAAAACTCCGTCTGGTGAGATGGCGCGTTGATCGATTTTAAAAATATGACAGTTCGCCCAAGACCAAAGACAGACATTTGTCTAGTAATGTATGAGCACTTGCTTTATTAGTTTTATTATATAAATACCGATAATGACCCGAGCTCACGAATACGAATACATGCAATAGTTACAAAGGAATAAATTTAGGTTATGTTCAATTTTACAACTTTCAGATGCATGATCTACATTGTTTACATTGTCTACGCCGCTAGAATTGTCGACGTATTGTCTACGTGTAGATGTAGACAATTAAAGATTACACGTAGATGCACATCTCTGGCTAGCAGTCACTCAAGATCAATTGAACTAACGAATTTCCCGTTGAATTCTTTTCAACAAAATTACTTCTTTTGCTAGGGTCGATAAAATAACGCCCATTCCTGATCCGTAATGTCTACCACGTCCTGGTGCTGTGATGCTCTGATGTTGTGGTAACGTTGTTAGCGCGGTTCTATCTGTTGTCATAGCAACCAGAACACACACGGTTTATCATCGGTTCACTAACAAGACACTTTTTTATGTGCTGCGTGTGCATCTAATGGCTGGATATGAGAGAGATGCATTTGAACCAGTACTATGAAAAAGAAACAGTAGGATGCAACTATTTATTACTCTATAATTAGTAATTAGAGCAAATTAGATTAAAATATAATTAATAGGTACTCAAGATTTTAATATGCACAAAGAATTAAATGTTTCAATAATTTTTTAATCATTTAAAGGCAGGGTTGAATTTTCTATTAGATATTTTTGGTAACGTACCGCAGTACACAGGTACCACCATATGTGATTCTGTTTAAGCAATTTTTTTGTCAAAATAATTTAAAAGAAATATTTTAAACTGTTATCAAATGGAATTTATGATGAGATATTGAACTTTTTCCAATAAAAAATTATTTTAGTGGGATATATTGTTTCATATATGTGACTTTGGGAACAGTATTTAGTATGAATAAATTCGAATAATATTAAAATTTGTTCGTTTACAAATTGCCAAATTTGAGTATTTAGTTCCGGAAACTATTTATTTTTTTTCTGTTACTCTACACTACACAACAGGAATAAAATCCCTATTATAATACACAATATACCTATATTAAATGCCAAATATTGCGGCAATTTAATGGCATACACATTTGCCGGCCGGTAGGTTTGAATACAGAGCACATATAAAATGTTTTATTTTTCATTTGTATTATATATATAAATTAAATATTGATTTATTTAATATTTAATAAAAAAAATCGTTATTAATTTTTTGTTGCACTACAATGACATGTACGTGTGCATTCAAGAAGTTTCAAGAGCAAGTGAACAATCTTATCTTATGAGACGTGCTATTTATCTTATTTCTAACTTAGTGGAAAACTACTGGGTGTTTGGCTGATGCAGCAAGTCACAACTTACAATGTTTGTGAAATACTTTCAAGGCCGTACATAATTTATATATATATATATATATATATATATATATATATATTAAATTATGTAATCTAAACTTATTGTAAAATTAAAAGAATTGCATAAATAAAGTACTCATTACATAATACAAACATAATTTTCTACCGAATGCGTGAACTTTATTGACACATCTTTGATAGGATAATTCACAACCAATAGACGGCAGCAAAATAGGGTAAACATTGTTATGGAACATATTTGTTTACGAAACTGGTTTTTTTTAGTAAAAGTTATGTTTGTATCATTAGGAGAAATTTATGTATTAGTTACGACGGGAAAGCAATATATAGGGAAAACAAACATTAGAGACAATATAGTACGATTATTGTTATACTATATTTAGATAACTTTCTTAATAGCTGGACATATTATTTTATGTCTATATACATCTAGTTTAAAAACTCCATTACATAATATTAATTTGCATATTTAATAAATATTGTTTTTTTATCAGGAAAATAAATAAGATTAAAAATAAGAGACAAAATAGATAACATTCCAAAAAAGTATATTTGTGCTGTAGTTTCTGATATATTATATAAAACTGATAGTATTAGAAACGTAATATTTGTTTTTAGTTTGATTAAAACTAACAATAATCTATCGTTTAAGTTTATTTTTTTTTAAATTATCCTGTTGAAGCTTGATTTAAATAAATTTCTAAAGCATTGAAAATTTTACATTAAATATTGATAAAGGTATGTAAATATTTATTTCAGTTTAATAGTTCATCAACTATACTTATTTTAATCTCAGTAATAGTATTTACTTGGAAAGCTTTATCTTCATATTTTTAATTTTATTATACAATTTATAAACTAATAAAACTCTCCGGAAAATAAGTCATTTGCTTAAAAATAAACTAACGTTAATAAATGGTGAAATATTTTTACCAATTTTCAATAGTCCAACCTATTATTATATACTTCACAAACGTAATTATTATATTGAGAAATATCGTTTTGATGTGCTACTCATCTCGAAAAATAAAGTTTAAACTAAAAACGAAATGCGCTAAGCGTCAATCACTTTGTTGAATGTTTTGAATATACAGACATGATTTTCTTTTTAAATGTGTATTAATAATTTTCAGCGTAGTGGTGTAGATGGATTCGAACTTGCAAATTTTAAAGCTAAAATTCATTGTAAAAACTTGCTTAAGTGTCATATTAACAGTAATATATTGCACATTGCATGTTCACAATCTGTAATTTCATTGACATTATAGTAAGTTATTGTTGCACAAGTGCACCCTATAAAAAGGCACATGTAAACCATAGTCTATTGTGCACTGGCTGTGTGCCAATAAAAATAAAATCAATGCGTCACAAACCATTACATTTCTATCGTACTGGGAGATTTCAGCCCATTTTCTTCCTGTTTCCGACATACCTATTTCTGCGGAGGCAAAAATGTATCTATCTTTTCCTGTTTCCCTAAGAAGCACGTCAACGACTTAGTAATACGTCTTTGCATTATTAATTGTTAGTGCAAGCATCCACATTAAACTGAAAATTATATTTTAATATTTAATTGCTATTATACCGCACAAGAGAGTACGGCGAAAAAAGTTACTGCACTATGTTTAGTGCTTTAAATTAGATTTTTTTGCGAATTTCGTTGTTATATTTGTACATTTTGGAGATAATGTACGAACAAAAAGTAATATTGGTAAGAGCAGTCTGTATTATTTTTGTTTAGTACAATCTATTTTATTTTATTTATCGTATTCGATATGATTATTTTAAAAACTTGACAATTACATTATGTTCATAAATCCGAAGTTTAAGGAATCCCCAAAAAAATTACTTTCCATCTTCGTATATTTTCTACTATTGGTATCAATGCTTGTTTTTAATATACCAGAAATTGATGATGAGTAGAATAGCGTCCAGCAATTAGTAATCAATTGCAAAAATAGTCGGAAATTGTACAAGGAGTAAATAAAACTACTACAGGATACAATAAACTAACTGTAACAGAATAAAATATACACAAATTTTAACAAAATCAAGTAAAACAAAATAAAACGTACCATCAGGTAGAAGTATAAATGAAAAACAAAATCATAAAATGCAACAAATGTAAAAACCATTGCAAATAATTTAGAGAAATATACAACTGTAAGAAACAACAGGTTGGTGGTTCGGTGAGCAAATTAATGTCATTTTGTGCGAATAACCTCTTTAGTTGATCAGAGAGTGAGTTGACATACGGTATTTTGAAACAATTCTGTTTTTTAGGTAACTGAGGAGTATTCCGTTAAATGACTTCGTTACGACGTAAACTTTTGTTAATCAAAGAAATAGGATAATTATTTTTGATGAGGCGAGTACGCAGGTTACTTAAATTCTTTTTAACGAAAGTTTCGTGACAAATTGATACAACGTTATTTTAAACATTTTATAGTATTAATTTTAGATTCGTGGGATGAGTCGAGTTGAAGTTCAAAATACGATCAAATGTAACACGTTTTTTGTAAGTGTTTTTTGCTGGTTAAGTTGTTTATCTGTTTGTGATATTGTTTGTGTTACTGGTTTCATCTGATGGATTTTTTACGTCGCACTCTAACGTTGATCATTGTTCATCAAACTACCAACTTGTTGTTTCTTACAGTTGTATATTTTTCTAAATTGTTTGCAATGTTTTTTACATTTGTCACATTTTATGATTTTGTTTTTCATTTATACTTCTATCTGATGGTACGTTTTATTTTATTTTACTTAATTTTGTTAAAATTTGTATACATTTTATTCTGAGACTTTTATTCTGTTACAATTAGATTATCATGTAGTTCCTCTGAGGATGGTAATATTATTACCGAAACGTTAGAGTACTGAAGTGGTTTTTTGACTCCTTCCAATTGATACCAAAAATTGTCTAGAATCTATAATTAAATAGAATAATAAAGTTTTATATTAAGTTATAGATATTTACATTGTCAATACAAAAATCTAATTTTTCTACTATTGAGTGAAAAGTGAGTTATTTATTATGTATTCATTTTTAGTACAAAAAGTGATAGCTTATTGCTGTTGATACTGGCAACGTGCAATAAAATAGTTATTACAAAACAAATTTAATTACGTAATCTACAAAATAGAAGCGTCTCATGTTTAAAATGTAATTATTGAAGTAAAATTACTATAATTAGTTAAAGCTTGTTCGTATAAAAATTGATGATTGCAATTCGTATTAAAATTAGCTTGTGTTGCACTCATACGTTTATAACACTCGTCTAGTGCTTGGTCTGCATACTTTATATTCATGCAAGGAAGAGAAACTATTAACACAGGTTGCAAAAATAAATGTTCAAAAATTTATGGATAAATATTTTTTATATGTCGGAATTGTAAGCATTAAAAACATACATTTTACAATAGGCTTAACCACGATTCTTATATGTTAATCTAATAAAAATAATAATATATATATTTATTTGTGAAAGACTAAAGCCTATACAAAAGAGAGGATAATAAGGATTAGATTGTCATTTGTGACCTCTAATGGTACACTTTTTAATATCATACTTTAGTTTAAAAACGCTAACAGTATTCGTAAGTAACAGTTATTTATAGAGGACTTTAGAATTTCGTTGGATATAATACCATGCCCTGGAGTTTTTTTATTCTTAAGGAATCTCAACGTATTTAGATGATCGTATACGATGAAAATTGTAGCAATTTTAGTTCTGAAGTGATTTATGTAGAAAGTTTCTCATTCCCCTATATTAATTGAATTTTTTTTTAACAAGTTTTAATATTAGTTTTTTTAAAGAATGCCCAAAATTGTCTGCTGTCTTTGTTCTTATTGAATGCTTCTTGTACATTAACCGTATAAGTTTTCTTGTTTTTGCATGAGGATATATTTACATAATTTTTTGTTCTCTATGTATAAACTGAGATTTATTTGATTGGCTCTATCTTGGTAAAGTCTAAAATAATTTTTTTCTTATTTGTAGTTTTGCACGTCTGCATTCACCATCATACCAAAGTTTGTCTTAATGTTTGTAGCTGGACTGATAAGTTCGGACATTGATAGGTTTTTAGCGAAATGTTACGATTTGATAATAAAATTCAGTAGTCGTGTTTGCTATGTTTAAATTGACTGCCTCGATTTCCATCATTTCTAACTTGTGTAGTTTTATCAGGGTCCCAAATTATATTTTTTCGACATTTACTTTTTATTTGTTTTATTGATTTTATTAATGTTTCTAATTTAATTTATTTTTAAATTACGGGAAGATGATCTGAGAATAAACATTATAATAGAATGTAACAAATACACTGCACACAGGCAAACACATAATATACCTTCCACATTAAAACTAGCGTTAGCAAACAACCCACAAAACATAAAAAATATCACCAATTACCTAAAACACTGTAACCTTACAAATGATACATAATTTAAATATGTGTAAATAACCAATGTACCGGGGTATTAGTGGCCTTAGCTGCCGAAATACCTCTATAATTTTCTTAAATAATAAAAAAAAAACAAACATTATTTTCTACTATGAGATTATTTACTAAGCTAATAGAGTTCGTGTGAATCCATACATAGTCTATAAAGCTTCGACCTATAATGTGTATGTAGAGTGACACCATGTTTGATGTTAGAAGCCTTTTATGTCCATGACATCTGCTAATGCTATTCCAATTCTATTAACGTTGATGTCTGCAATACGATCATTATAAAAGTGCTTCAGATATAATTTCTGCAGCCTGATTTAAATTACCAACCTGCGAATTAAATTCTCCTGCAATTATTACCAGGGAGGTTCCAACCCAGGGTTCTTGGGGTTCCCAGAACCCGGGCGCCAGCATAAAAGGGCGGCAGACGGCAAAAAGTTAAAATAAATATGAGTATATTAAAAGAACACAAATACTGCGCCTTATTATTATTTGTAAAATAAATAAAGTAATTAAATGAATACCAAATGTAGGTACCTACTATCGTACTAAGGCCTTTAATTACAAAAGATCGCGAAGTAATGTGATTAATGTTTGAAATATAAAGTTAACTGTCAAGATTTCTTAATATTCATAACAAATGTTGATGGTTATAGTGACAGCTTCTGTTTCTATGACAAAGCTGTCACAAAAAATCATAATTAGTAGGCTATTTTCTCGAAATATTTTTATTAATTTCTCTAATTTGTGGCATTAAAATTAAGTAATCTGTATGAAATAATGTGTGGGGATAGGTCTAGTATGGTCATGTGTAATATTATACCATAATTTTTTACCGGACACTTTTTATTTACAAAAACCTTTTTTCCCATGTTATTTCCCGATGCCAACCTTTACGTGGAACGCGCGGTATAGTTATGAGTATTTAAGTATTTTTATTATAAATTTAATTTACATGTATTGATATGTTATTTGGTTATTTGTATAATTGTTTGTGCTATTATGTGCAATTGTAAAATGTAAACTATATAGTTTTAATTAGGTTTAGGTATATTAGAATGTACCTATGTAATGAACTAATTTCTTTTTGTTTTTTTTTTTGTATTTTTAATTAATTTTATGAGAAACTATATAATAAAATATTTATTTAAAAAATATTTATTTTGCTAAACAAACAATGTTCTATTATTCTACGCTAAGGTGAATAACATATTATTTGTCATGAGTTTGCTTATTGCTCTAAATCTACACGCAAGTTTCGCATAGTACGTTCTGTATCGTAGAGCATAAAATTCCACGTATTTTGAGTACCATATCGCATTTTTGTGCTTCTCGGGGCGCCCTTAGCATCTGGTTTTCACCAGCTAGAGATGAACAAAGACGACATACCAAAAACGGCGTTTAACACTGAGGACGGGCATACGAGTTCTTACGTATGCCCTTCGGCTTGAAAAATGCCCCGGCGACGTTCCAACGTGTCATGGATAATATTCTTCGAGGCTTAACCAATGACAAATGTACTAAAGTACCAGTTTACAGGAACATATTCGACAGACTCCGTAATTCAAATTTCAAAATTCAAATTGATAAATCCGAGTTTTTAAAAAAGGAAGTTGCTTACTTAGGACACGTAGTAACTAAAGAGGGCGTAAAACCGAACCCAAATAAGATAAAAGCTGTATTAGAATATCCTATCCCAAAAAATACAAAGCAAATAAAAGGATTTCTAGGGTTATTAGGCTATTACAGACGTTTCATACAAAATATCGCAAAAATTACAAAACCCCTGACGAAATGCTTAAAAAAGGACGCGACAATTGACATAAACGACCCCGAATATGTGGAATGCTTTGAGCTATGCAAAAGCTTACTAACAAATGAACCATTACTCCAATATCCCGATTTTTCTAAACAATTTAACTACTGACGCAATAGGTGCAGTGCTATCACAAGGCCCTGTCGGCAGCGATAAGCCAGTTGCTTACGCTAGCAGGACACTGAACTCATCCGAGACAAACTATTCCACAATTGAAAAAGATCTATTAGCTATCATTTGGGCAACGCAATACTTTAGACCTTATCTCTTTGGACGAAAATTCACTATAATAACCGATCATACGAGGGTCGTTCAATAAGTCCTTAGAAAATCCAAGTGATGGTGCTCGTAGTATCGAAAATGAATTTTTTCCAGTAAGCAGCACTCCTAACTAGTCAACTGTTAGAGTTTTAGCTTTAGCCGTCACGTAGTTTCATTGTTGTTGTCAATTGTAGTAAAAAACTTTTGATTGTTTATAATAATGGATAAAAGTGAGTTTCGAGCGGTGATTAAACATCTGTATTTAAAAGGCTTAACACCGAAAGAAATTAAAGCTGAGTTGGATGAGGAGATTAGAAGATAATTATTTATTAGAATATCAAAATTATTTAAACTTTAAACAATCAAATAGTAATGCTAAAACAAATATAATTGAAATTAAAGAAGATTTATTTAATGCACCCGTTAATAACAGCTTAGCACATTGCGTAAGCAAAGATATCGGTATGTTCCAAGGAATAGCAAAGAAATTTAAAGATAAATTTAAAAACATTGACAAACTGAAAAGACAAAATCCTAAATTGCATAAGTTAGTATATCTAAAAGATAAAACTAGATTTATAATTTAGCTTATAACGAAAAATCGCTACTTCGATATACCATCTCTTCAAGATCCTGTTAAATTTCAAAGAATTTTGTTTGAAACATAATATCAAACATCTAAGTATTCCCAGACTCGCACGTGGCAAAGACGAGAAAGACTGGATAGATATAAAAATGATGACTCAGTACATTTTCAAAGATACGAACGTAACAATAATCGTGTATACAGGATCGGACTTAGAATTACTAGAAACAAACGATAACAATACCTCCAACAATTCTCAATCCTTGATAGTCGAAGTAGGTAACGGCAAACAAAATTTCAATGATGACGTATTTGAAACGGCTAAGATAAAACTAAACACGGTAATACTAATAAAAATATTCACCATTCAAACATTAAACGAACAACACAACAATCTCAACAACCACCACAAATAAAACAATTTATAATCGATGGCCTAGGAACGATATTTAAATTTATAACTGATAACTTAGACGCGGAAGATGGAAAAAGATTTAATACAATTCAAGATATTCAACATAACGAACTATTATTAAAAATTGATCTTGACAGCATACTAATGGACAAAGACTTATACAACCAATTAATAATTTTATATAATATAATTTTAAACATATTCCAAGATATCGAAAATTCCATAACTTTCTGCAAACTACAAACTATGCACCCCAGTATAATCAGTAATAAAAATTAATTGTAAAAATATCACAGTTGCAAATAAATTACATCATATCATTACCAATAAATTGCGAAAAGCAATTCGAACTCTATTATCTGCATTTTAACCAAAACTGGAATCAGAATTTGTAACAATTATCCCCGATGTAAAATACTTATTAAAATCCGAGAATAACAAAATTAAACCTCTACAAGACATTTGTACTAAAGGTAAAACATATCAGTGTTCCAATAAAATTCAAACCCACTACAATCCCGTATGCGAATGTCAAATCCCCCAAAAAGAAAAACTCAAGTTTAACTGCCCACAAGACGCAGACGTGAAAGTTCTAAGTGGTGTGTATCTCATTAAAGAAAATAATTGTGAAGTGTTGTTCAAAGATCAAAATTTAGACAATTTCACCCTATATTGGACTTTTAACTTTAATATTATATTATGGACTCTAATATGTAAGAAACAAGAGGATCCAGCACAGAACCAAGGTCTCATCCCCAAACGAAGATATTCGCCTTCCAGAAGGGGCTCAATTTTAAGAAGGGAGGAGTTATATTGCCGTAGCTCCCCTATAATAATGCTTGGTAGTATAATATTTATCTGTAGGTATCATGTTCATGCTGAGTAGTTGTTTGTGCTTAGTCTCTTGTAAGATATTGTAAGTTAGTTTAGAATCAACCTTGTACCAAGCAACATCGTTGCTAATAGTAAAATAAATTATTTTTAAAAAGTCAACTTGCGTAGATCGAAACCTAATTTATATATATATATATATATATATATATATATATATATATATATATATATATATATATATATATATATATATATATATATATATATATATATATATATTTATTTATTTATTTATTTGTTTATATTTGTATGTAGAATATAATTTATTGCCGATCAGCTGATCGTATATTCTATTGTTATTCACGGGAGATCTCCACAGCTACTTTTATTGCTTTAGTACATCTGATACCACCTAAATTTTGTAAACGTATGGGATGCAATTTTGTAACATCGCACGAGAATTCTTTCTGGTATTAATATTATTAACTCCCCGGGTTACTGTCGTACATATTTTGTTTATTTTTTAGTCAAGACCTATGTTTCCCTCCTGTCAATCCTTTCCCTTTTTATGGTTTTCAGTACACTTAAAACTACATGGCGCCCTAGCTGCTATTTAGAATATCGTCTTGCGCCTTAGGTTTGAAGCGAACCCCCGCATATACTTTTGCGTACACCCTTTCCGACGCGAGCTACCGGTCTGCGGACCTTTGTATCCATCGTCCTTAGACGAGGTGATAATATATTTATACTCACTGCCATTACTGATTGTGGCACTTTGCCATAGCATATATTGTTAAATGATATTTTTATGCACAAGAAGTGCTGTTATAAGCTGTCAAATTACGGTCTCCACAAATGTTAGTTGGAAGGGAGCCGCAGAAGTTATTTTAATATGGTGAAAATTATTTAGCAGCGGTAATAATGAGCGGTTTATTTATAATAAACAAAGAATACGGTAAATAAAACGAAATAACAATGATGAACGATAACACAAAAGACAATGATACAAGAAAGAAATTAAATATAGAATAGTGGATAGCAGAAAAAGGTAGAAGAATCAAAAAGACGGTAGCAGAAAATGTATCGTTTAACATTAAACGTTTTGTTTCTATGTAGTAATTAGTTTACAGTCTTATTGGAATATCTAAATTTTCCCTCTGCTGTGAATTTATTACGCCGCAGTACTACTAGTGGCGCTCGTAACTTAAGTATTTCGGAAATGGTGTAAAGAATAACGAGAAAACTGTGGGACACATTAATATTTATTGTGCCGCAATCAATTTCAAATGAACATGCTTGACAAATCATTTCATTAAAACTTTTCTCAGTTTAACATCGGCTTCATTGTCTTTGAAAAATTTTAATTTGCATGAAATGAAAACTGTCTGACTGCTCTTGTTCTCTTTTATTTCCTCAAAAATAAGTCATTGAATTAATGTGTTGTAATAATGCAGATGTCAAAATTTAAACATTTCTATAATATAATCTAACAAATTTATTTAAATTTGAGTATGTTATTATTAATTGGGCATTAGAATTGCAATTTATTTTTAATTATTTTGGAGAAGTAAAACTGATCGAATCAGTGCACTCTAAAAAGATAACAAAGAAAAATGAATCCACAAAGTGATTACCTAATTGCTTAACCTTATTAAATTCTTATACAGAAAGATCAGTTTAAGTTCAAATAATGTTCCATTCGGAAACTTTTCTTCTTGCTCCGTACTTCTATTTCAGATCGCGATCATTTCGCACATTCGCTTAGTCAAATATCAAAACTATAAAAAGCTACGTAAAAACAAATATTTGATTTAGAAAAGATACCTCGTAAGTTTTTTAACGCAATAGTTACAGAAGAATGAAAAATGTTAAGGGGACATAAATAACCTCACGACGCCAGAGGCGCCGAGACAGGGGTAACAGGCCACACGTGACCCTAATAAACAAGCAGCGTGTGGACCTGGTCTGTGTCTCATTGTTGGTTTTTATTCCGTGCTCGTGTTCATCTCTGATTCTGTCAATGATTCTTAGAAGAGCGTCAGATTCAGATTAGTTCGTATATGTTGTCTGATTCTTCAGCTAAAAATAAATCAAACAGTTGCCAAACACTTTATAACTTTTAATTGCGTTTAATTAAATAAGTCTTTAATAAATAGATGTAAACAATAAATTTAATAATTTTTGGACAGTAATTATAAGGTCTGCAGAATGAAATAAAATTTAAATTTAATTATTTCACGGTTAGAACTTGAATAATATCTTTCAATGTCTGTTTTATTGTACTGTCAGTTCAAGTTTTTACTTAAGTATATCATGTTGGTATTCATAGATTTACAATTAATTAGACCATATAAAATTACTGTAAATAGAGAGGAGTAAATCTCTGGAATGGATGAGGACTATATTGTACTATTCAAATATCTCTAAAGGATGGAACTTAACGATCGCAAACTTATAAGCAAACTTTTGCTGTATTTGTTGAAGTAGTTTGAAAGTGACGAAGTTTAGATAGAGTTTCAGGTGGTTTCATATTCAATTTCTAGATTTTGAGCTCATATTTCTCTTAGTGTTTAGAGTTTATATGCAATAAGTTAAAAAAATTTAAAAATCACAGTAAAATATTAACTGTAGGTTTACTGATTATTTTAATTTGATCTTTATCCACGATAATATTTTCAAGTCAATATCTATATTAATGGTCCGCATAAACAATAGAATGTATGATAAATAAAAACATTTTGTTGGATTTTCTGCCAATAAATTTATTAATTTAAATTATTGGTTTCGGTCTGATGCTGTCTTCTTCTATAATTGTAATTAGAAGGGATGTAGAATTACGTACAACTCAAAATTGAATAAATGCAATTTGTTTGAAATTTTGAAAACATCAGAACAAAACACCAATATAATAATAAAATACATAGAGATAAAACTAATAGTAATGAGGACAAAACAATAACAATTAAGGGAAAATATGATGATTTCCCGTCAACCTATAAAGTGATGAATTGATTGAATGATTTCAAACTATCAAATTATTAAATGAATATATTCTAATCAACTTTGATGTCTCACTATTTGCTCCATAACACTTTAACTTGTGTTAACAGCCGTGAATAGACGTTGGAGTAGAATTAAGAAACTATTAGCTAATTATTAATGGCTACCAAAAGTGAAAGCATATCTATATATGAAACTGCAGATATTAAAAAAAAAATACGAACCAGACACGCTGCATTAATGGTTGTCTCACAATAGTTGTTTTCTGCTATTAACAAAATTTATTTTAAAAGTACTCATTAAGAAACCTTTCACATAAAATAAAAAAGAACTATTAAAAAGGACATAATTAAGTATTTATAAAAAATCAATACTATACACTAAAAGAATAATTAAAACAATTTATATGGAATTTATTTTCATTAAAAATAATTAGGAATATATTATTAATAAAGTATTAATTAACTGTGGTGTTGGGTGAACATGCCAGGAAACAAAAAGATAAAAATTATTGTATATAAAATAAAGAAACTAACAAAATACAAAAGTAAACAAATTATTGAAAATAGCAATAAATCTGGCTCATTTAAATGATATAATTAAATCAGTACCAGAACAAAGATAAAATTGATATCAAACGCAATGAAATTAAAAATCGCAAAAAAATACAATTAATAATAATATGTTTGGTGCCAAATAGAGACCCTTTTACACAGCAAAATAAAAAAGATATTTAAAAATAAATATGAAGCTAACGTACGTATAGAAAACTAATCAATAAATATAAACTCCTATGCAAATTCACAGTACAATTAAAAAAATACAAATAAAAATAAATTACAAACATATATCATCATACAGTTTATCTGCAATTAAGCACACATAGTAAATAAGAGGGAACGCAACAAGACATCAGTACTGGTGGAAAAAAAGTCCTTGGATGCCTGGACGCTAATCTGGGAACATGAAATGACACACGAGATAACACACAAGGGTCATCTATCTTGTTGTGAAGCAACATCCACAAGAACCTAGCGCAAGATATGTCTCTTCTGGAAGCTAGAGAGGACATCAAGTGATGTTCAAAAAAAGAATTTTAGTCAAATCCCCTATCTGAATATAAATGTTCTATTTCAAATGAAAAACATTTTAAAAATCTGCGATGAATACGATCCAAGGATGCACGCTGGTGTGAATAAAAAGGATATCAAATTATGAATGCATATTTCATGCAGTTTACTCGGAACGTAAGCGAAATATAAAGATCTCAGAACAGTGATATCTTTAAACATTTTTGAAATTCTCATTATAAACCGTAAGGTTTTACTAACAGCATTGCAAACGTTATTATTTTGTACAGAAAACTAATATCTGAATTAAATTTGACTCATGTCTTTATCTGTGCTTTTACGTGTTATAGTTTCAGTATTTATGTGGTATAAATACAGCACAGGTGAGATTCAACGAGAAAGCGACAACATAGCACTTACCAATGTTGACATGAAGATTATTATTTTGACTCCAGCTATACAATCGATCAATATTTTCTTATAAAAGCATGCAATCATCTTGAGTAAAAATTGGTAAACATTTTTATGTCATCTGCGTATGCTAAAACATGACAATTGAATGATGATGAAGCTGGATTCATGCAACCATTTAATTAAGCATTCATTTAAAATATAAATGTATGTAGTCATACATGCAACATTCTCATTTAAAGTTTCATTTTAATTTAATTTATAAGATAACCAACTTTTATCTTCTAAATGGGAATAGTAAATTGTATTGTATGTATACTGCGCATGACAGGACTCAACACGCAGTTGCTAGTGTTCAGCGAGCGCATCAGCATGTTTACGAGTATGTTTTGACGTTTGTAATTATTAGTAGTAACAGATGTTATGTTATAAAATGACCTAATCAGAAAATATACTTTTTTAAAAATAAAGTTTATTTGTAAATAAAGAAGCGAACAGAAATGTGTGGAATGTTATAAGAAGGGAAATTGGAAATAAATGTGAATAACTTAATATGAATAGTATTTTATACATCATTTTATCTACAAGAAAACTGTGAACAACGGTGGAATGTGCGTGGACACGGTATAATAAAGAAATTAGAGATTTAAATAGCTCTTTATTTCATGTCATAACAAATTTTACTCTCATTTAATTAAAAAAAAGTAGGAATATTCGGGTCATTGCATCTTAACTTCTACGCTCTAAGTAATTATGTTTAAGGACTAATGGATATGTAGACATTTTAAAGATTATGGCGGTCTCGACTTGGGAGAATACTGAAGAAACACAAACTGTTACAATGGATACTTAAGAAATTGAAAGAATTACAATTCAAGATGTTGACAGAAATTCAGCGTAACACGACAGATGCATTTGGAACATTACTGAGTTCAGCTTCAACTCGAGCTTAAATGTCAGATGTTTTTAAAAATTACTTTCAAAGTAAAATAGAAAAGGGTACAGAAAATGCAGATATTTATTTTGCGAATCTTAAAAGAAGATAAAACTTAAAATAAAAATTATAAATATCTGACTAAACATAGCACTGATATTATCGGTTTCATGAACTTTGCTTAAATTTAAATTGTCTCTTCAGCGAAAAATATCCAAACAAGAAAATTGGTAATTGACTAAATTTTTCTGTGCAAAATCGATTTGATATTTCTCATAGACAATTAATATTTAATCAGCTAACATAATGCTATTTATTTTTGATTATGTACTCGTATTGGAATACATCTGCCGTACATGATTTTTATCAAATAGTAGGTAAGCTTCCAATTTATTGCATCATTAACACAGTTAAAGTAATCGCATAGTTTATTTCGATTTGCTTTAACAATTATACTTGAGTTATTTAAACCTAACCTATCGACTTCAAAATCCTGCATGTTTTCCTTCATGCCAAGATCCTGGTTGAAATAACTTATTTTCCAATTCATTATCTATATAATCTGTTGGACAATATTGTCTATTTTTTTCCGAAATATTTTGTTCAGATCGCTGCAAATAGCTATGTAAAATTACATCTGCTACAGTATTTTTTTCTGCAATTGTTACATCTGCAATTATAGGTTTTCGAAGTATTTCCCACCTAGCAGCAAGTGTTCTAAATGAGTTTACTATACATCCTCTTGCTCTCAATATGCGATAGTTAAATATTTATTATTTAGATAATTTTGCCCGGGATATGGTTTCATTATAATTGAATTAATTGGAAAAATGCATTAGCAACTAAGAAATATGACAAATTAATTGTAGTATTAGGATATTGTTTTGCGGTTGAAATATCGAGTAAACCGTTTAACAATGAATGTCCGAAACCAGATTTTAAAAAAATTGATGCATTATGGTTACTACACCATGCTCTTATATCTACCATAATAAATTTATGTCTTTTATAAGTTAAGTAGTTTGATCCTGACTGTTTTGGAGCTCGTATATGCTTATCATCCGAAACTCCTAAACAGTTTGAAACATTACATGTTTTAAAAAAGTACTCTTCAATTAGAGAAAATTCTGTTGCTGTAGGTAGTTATAAAAAAATATAGGTTGTAATACTTTCCATAATATTTACTAAGTTTCATGTACAAGCTGTACTGTGACCAATGTAGTGTCCTGATGAAAGATCATCCATGGAAAAACCTTCTGCGAGATAACTATAAATCGTTTGTACAGGCGAGAAAGCATTCGTTTTTTTTTCAATTATAATTTAGGTCCAACTAGCTTTAAGAGCTTTTAGAACAGTGCAGGCATCATTCTAGTATATATAACGAATCTCTCATGATCACGATGTACTGATAGCTGGAGGCGAAACGTAGAGCGGAATACTATAAATACAAACGTGGTGAGAGAATTAGAGTCCATGACCAGGTTGCAGATGGGGACGTTGCTGGCCTGTCTCCTAGACAGGCCAATACATTGTTGGAGAATCGAGCGACTGAAGTCTGGCAAGACAGGTGGGATCGTTCGGAGAAGGGTCGGGTGACCTACTCCATCCCGGACATGAGCTATGCCGCAAGGACGAAATGGTTCGCCCCCAAACTCAGACTGAACTTTCTGCTAAATGGGCATGGCAGTATGAATGGTTTTTTACGTCTAATGGGTTTAGCAGAAGATGATGCATGTGCATGCGCGGGAGGTCGGAAGACCTAGGAGCATGTCTTGGGCGAGTGCTCGCTTTACGCGTACATTTGGGATCTGTATGCTTTGGGTGTAGTTAGAGTAGGAGAATGACTCTACGTCGGGGGGATGCTGGGCAGCGAGGCTCGCTACAGGGAGGGAGAAGCTTTCGTGCGCGAAGCCTTTGGGCGGCAGGCAGCGATGGCGGGTCTCCACGGGATGGGAAGGGGTGTGAATGGCGATGAATGAAGGAGTGGTGTTAATGTTTGTGGCAAGCCTGCTCTGTCGGGCATGGCAATCACGCGCTTTCCGGGCCACGGACGAGGGGTGGGTTTTCTAGTCAGCCCGATCTTAGGAGGGAAAATATAAGACACTCACTCCTTGAGGTTGGGGTGATCCTTATGTTGATAGGTCTACTGTTAATCGATGGGTAGTAAAATTTTGTTGTTGTAAGCCTGAAGAAACTACAATTGTTGATGAAACACGCAGTGGCCGTTCGATGACTTCCACATACGATAAACATCGCAAACTCGTTGACGATTTGATTCAAAATGACCGGCGAATCACTCAAAAGCGTATCGCAAACCATATTAGAATATGCCAGAAACATGTCGCCTTCATTATTAAATAATTGGGATACCGTAAAATCTGTACACGATGGGTACCACACCGTCTCACAGAAGAGAACAAACAGCGTCGATTGGATGCTGCCATAAACTTTTGCAGCGCTACCGTGACGACTTTCTTTTGAATATTGTGACGGAGGATGAGTCATGGGTGCATCACCATGACCCGGAGAAGAAAAGACAGAGCGCTGAATATCGACATCCGTCATCTCCTCAGGTGACAAAGTTCAAAACACAACCATCCGCAAAAAAACTTCTTTTGATTCAGTTTTGGGATTTTCACCAAATTTATGTGACCGTTTTTAAAGAGGGACAACGATAAATTCTTCTCGTTGCATAAAAACTCTAAAACACCTCTTACATCGAGTTTGTCGTGTTAGAGGCTGCAACATTACAATGTTCGTTCACACACCTCGCGTGCAACTGAAGAGGCTCTGCGAAACCTGATGTTTGAACCGATTTCACACCCTATTTTTTCCCCCGATCTTGCAACTTGCGATTTTTATTTTTTTCCTCTACTCAAGAGAGATCACAAGGGCAATCTGTACATTCGGACGATGAGGTAAATGCAGCTGTCAAGTACTGCAATCGAGAAAACTCGGAAGAATTTTTCAGTGACGGAATTAAAAAACTTGTTACAGACTGGGAAAAATGTTTTTAGCCTTAACGGTGACTATGTTGAAAAATAAATATATGATTTTGAAGCTTAAGAATTGTACTTTCATGTACTTTTTTCCCGATCTTGCTATTTGTTTTTGTTCGCGCTCTATAAGCTATGTGTATTACTTTTCAGTCTACTCTCGTACAAAGATTACAAATCTATATTGTAGAGGCAGTTTTGCAACAAATTAATCCTTTTTTTCGAAACAAACAATCTTTTCATAGGCAACCGACACGGGTGACGATTCAAAACATCCACCACAACTGCCGTACCTTGAAAAATACCCTCAGATCTTATTTGTTGAGATTTAAACAAAACATTCGATGCCGTCGACCAAGGACACTAAAATATACAGGACACCTCTTAAGTGAAGTTGATTGTGATTAGTTGATATGCAGGACATGATATATGGGCGTAAAGTCGTGCTGTTATATTGTTGAGATAATAGTATGCTTTTACCAAAATTATTAATAGTTATATTAATATCAACAATAAATTTAGATGAATAATTAGGTTTCAGGGAAATATAACTTTTCGAGTCTAGTACTTAACTCATCTTCAGCTGATAAATGTAAAAAATATAATAAACATATTGGGAAATTTTAATAAGCTTGCTAGAATTTTTATATTTTTACTATACAGGGTGAGTCTGGGAAGACGCCCCCCCCCCTTAACTTTTTATTATGAGTAATAGAAAAAAATGGTTCATATGAAAGTTTTATTATTTTAAATATACTATTTGATGGCAGATGTAGATATTTTTTATAAAGTCAGGTTTACAAGATACGACTATCAACTTTTATTTTTTAAATAGCAACCTATAATTATTTTACTAAAATAAAAACCGCCATTTTTTTCTCTTTTCAACGGTGTATTAGTTTTTATTAATGTATCTGAAAAAATTCGAGAAAAATAAGAAAATTGAGAAATACTAGAAATAATTTTTATACAAATATTATAGGTGGCTATGTGAAAATAAACAAAATGTAACAGTGTTATACAACTTAACAAGCAACAAATTCAGTAACAAAATCAACTTAAAACAAATGTTCAAAATTACGACCATGTTCTGTAATACAAAAATTTAAGCGTTGAACGTGATGTGTTCGAAAATCTGCCAGCATGTTTCGCGAAATATTTTGGAAAGCATTTCGAATACGCTCTTTCATGTCTTCTGCATCTGTAGGTATCTTCTGGTAGACAAGATCCTTGACGTATCCCCAAAGAAAAAAGTCCATAGGCGTAAGGTCAGGAGATCTTGCTGGCCATGAAATATGTCCACCTCGTCCTATCCATTGTCCAGTGATTATTTAAATAATTCCGAACATATAAATAAATAAATAAATATATCATCATGCCTTTTACCCATTACTGGGTGTGGCACTCTGCCTAAGCAGATCTCGGTAAGTGATATATTTTTTCGCGTGAAGTGCGGTTACCAGCCGTCAAATCACGGCCTCCAAAGATATTAGTGGAGGAGGAGCCACAGGGGTAGATTTTTTAAATTGGTGAAAATTGTTTGTCGGCTGTGGGGATCGAACCAGGGTTCTCAAGATCCACAGACCGACTCGATACCACTGAGCCACCTACCCCATTAATTCCGAACATTACCGGCATAATGTGGTGGCGCTCCGTCATGTTGGAATATCAAATTTTGGCGGACATTTAATGGAATATCTTCCAATAATTCCGGGAGGATCATTAAAAAAAAATAAAAAATAACCGTCTCCATTCAATGAACCTTCAAAAAAAATGTGGACCAACAACAAAATCTCCTATTATGCCACCCCAAACATTCAAGGACCATAGCCTCTGGCTGTCGACGTTCCGCATCCAGTGAGGATTTTCAGTTGCATAATAATGCATATTATGCCTATTTACGCAACCATTACTTTTAAAAGTAGCCTCATCCGTAAATAAAATAATTTAACACTGTTACATTTTGTTTATTTTCACATAGCCACCTATAATATTTGTATAAAAATTATTTCTAGTATTTCTCAATTTTCTTATTTTTTTCGAATTTTTTCAGATACATTAATAAAAACTAATACACCGTTGAAAAGAGAAAAAAATGGCGGTTTTTATTTTAGTAAAATAATTATAGGTTGCTATTTAAAAAATAAAAGTTGATCTTGTAAACCTGACTTTATAAAAAATATCTACATCTGCCATCAAATAGTATATTTAAAATAATAAAACTTTCATATGAACCATTTTTTTCTATTACTCATAATAAAAAAGTTAAAGGGGGGGGGGGGCGTCTTCCCAGACTCACCCTGTATACATATCCTAGACTCGAAATGTGATATTTTATAAGCCAATAATGAATTCCTGAAGCCTAATTATCCATCCAAATTGTATTACTTGGATAATAAATAAATATAATTAAATATTTAACTGTACAATAATAATAAAACTTAATAAAAATTAATAAATTATTTTCTAAAATAAAATTATATTAAGTAGGTACATAATTTTCATATGTTCTTTTGATTTTTCGTAAATAATCATGCTATTCTACATGTTTTTTTTTTGTTTTTAAGTATTTATTCATATTTAAATAATTAATTCGTATTCTAGAATACAATAGGATTGATAAATGAACTGTCCGGAAATGGCAAGTTGCAGCTCCGTTAACAGAATTTGCACACTCGCGTTATATATTTATTTTATTTTTAAATTGCAAATATCTCTTAGTATTTGAATATACGAAGTATACATCTTTATGCGTAGGCTAGAGTAGACGTGCATTGTTGACGCTCCGAGAGTTGCTGATTTAAAAGTGCAAAAGATAAATTTAAAATAAAAGTTAAAATGTAATTATGACGAGAAATATGAACGCTGTGGTAAAAAAAGTAGTGACATCCCTTCTCTCCGATGACACATTGTTAACATCACTCGTTGATAAACTGTGTGACCGTATCAACCAGAAACTAGAGGAGCAAGTGAACTACTATAATGGCATTATTTCTGATCTTGAAATGAAACTTGATCACCAGGTTCAATATTCTCGTCGGATTTGTGTACGTATATTTGGAGTACCTGAATCCATAAATGAGAACACTGAAGACGTTGTGCGCACCCTATTTAAAGACAATCTATCTGTCGACATTAAACCTGACATCGGACGGGTAAAAAAAGGCACCATCTGCATCTTCATCATCATCGAAACCATGTCCCATCATAGTCAAGTTTATCTCCTATAAAATTAGATCGTTTGTGCTTGGCAGTAGGAAAAAACTAAAGGACACTAAAATATCAATTAAAGAGGACTTAACGCATAATCGACTTGAACTACTTAATACAGCTTCATCAAAATATAGATTTAAATACTTGTGGTCTAGTGATGGAGTGATTTTCGCTAAGGTTAGTGGTACTTTAAAAAGAATAACGCATGAAAATATTGCTAAAGATGAATTATAACTATCTGCTGAAATTTTCACGGATGTAAATAAATAAATAAATATATCATCACGCTTTTTACCCATTACTGGGCGTGGCACTCTGTCGAAACAGATCTCGGTAAGTGATATATTTCTTTGCGTGAAGTGCGGTTCTTTCTTCTTTGTCCTGTCATTCTTCAGTGGAACATAGGGCCTTCACAAAAGTTTTCCATCCGTTTCTGTCAGTAGCTTCCTGTTTGGCTTCATTCCATGTTTTTTTCTTTTCCCTCAACTCTTTCTGGATCGTGCGTCTCCATGTTATCTTGGGTCTACCTTGCTTGCGCTTGCCTTGTGGATTCCATTCTAGCGCTTCTTTAGCTATATTGAATTCCCTTCTCAGATAGTGTCCAATCCATTTCCATTTCCTGCTTTTGATTGTTATATCAATTTTTGTTTGATTGCACAAGTTCCATAGGTCCTCATTTGTTATGATGTTTGGCCATCTAATGTTCAGAATTCTTCTTAGGCATCGATTAATAAAGGTTTGGATTTTAATATTTACTTCTTTGGTGACTTTCCATGTCTCACAGCTATACAGCAGCACAGTCATGACGTTACTGTTGAATAGTTTGAGCTTTGTAGGTGTATTTATCTTGCTTGAAATCCAGACATGGTACATTTGCGCAAAAATACCTTTTGCTTTATTTATTCTGGATTTCACGTCGGCCGTCGCTCCTCCATCCTCCGTTATAATACTTCCCAGATAACAGAAATTATCTACTATGTCTATAACTTCTTGGTTTACGTTTAAGGGAGTGTTGGCTCTGTTTCTCAGTCTCATTTCTTTAGTCTTTTTTGAATTAATTTTTAAACCTACTTCAGCGGATTCTGCCTGCAGCTCCTCAAGTTTATCTTTTATATCTTTTAAACTTTGTGACATAAGGCATATGTCGTCTGCAAAAGCTAGGTACTCTAGTCTATTGATAAAAGTCCAATTGATACCCCTTTGTTTGTTTTCTGTTACTTTTCTCATTATCTTATCCAACACCATAATAAAGAGTAGTGGGGATAAAAGGCAGCCTTGTTTAACTCCCCTTTGTACAAGAATCTTTTTGCTAAGTTTGCCTGCATGTATAATTTGGCAAGTGTAGTCTCTATAGCCACTCATAATTAAATTTATGATCTTCTTAGGTATCCCAAAAGTTTCCATTGTTGTCCAGATGCTTTTCTGATCTAAATTATCAAAAGCCTTCTCGTAATCTATAAACATTAAGTAAAGCGTCTCTTGAAACTCCATCATTTGCTCAATAATTATTCTCAGTGTGTGTATGTGTTCTGTGCAAGATCTTCCTTCTCTAAACCCTGCTTGTTCTCTGCTTAACTTATTCTCTACTTTTACTTTTATTCTATCAAGCAGAATTTTTGATAGTATTTTGCTGGAGCTACAAAGCAGAGTGATCCCTTTTTTGGAATGTTAACTATTAGTCTTGTTTTCCAGTCATTAGGTATTTTCTCCTTTTTCCATATATGTTTTATAAGAGGATATAGCACATCAGCGCTTGTATCTGGATCGACTTTCAACAGGTCTATAGGGATGTTATCACTCCCTGGTGCTTTCCTAGCTTTCATATGTTTTATTGCAGAAATTATCTCTTCCTTACTCGGTGTGTTACCGTCTTCGTCCTCTTCAACATCGTTTCCTTCAAATTCTACAAATTGTTCACGTTCGATTTCATCTATTCGTTCAGCTCTTTCTTCATTTGATTTGTTTTTAAGTAGCTCCGTAAAATGTTCTTCCCACCTATTTAATTGTTCTTGGGAGGATGCTAATAACTCTCCTTCTTTATTCCTTATGGGCTTTACAATGTTCAAGGGCTTTCTAGAAATTGTTTTTGTTAGTTTATATAGCTCTCTGGAGTTTCCTTTCTTGGCGGCTTCTTCCGATTTCTCAGCTATATCTTCAATCCATTTTCTTTTATCTTTTCTGGCACTTTTCTTTATTAGCTTGTTTAGCGCGTTGAAGTGGTTTAAGCTTGTGACTTTTTGATTTCGTGTCTTGGCTTGGTTGATTTTTTGTTTTACTTTTGCCCTCTTTTCTATTAAATTCCATGTGTAAATTGATATCCATTCTTTCCTTTTTTTCGTTTGGTACCCTAGTATATCTTCACTTGTCCTTAGAATGACCGATTTAATAGTGTTCCATTTTTCGTTGATTTCTTCGGTTTCTTCTACCGTTTCTTCAAGGGCTTCGAACCGATTTTTTAATTCAAGTTCAAATTTATTTCTGAAAAAAGGATGTTCGAGTTTTACTAGGTCAAACTTCTTATTTATTAAATTCGCCTTAGTTGTGGGGGAAGCGATTTTTAGTCGTATTTCGGCCAACAGGAGATGGTGGTCGCTGCCTACATCTGCCCCTCTTTTGTTTCTGACGTCTAGTAATGATGATCTCCATTTCCTGGATATACATATATGGTCTATCTGGTTTTCTGTGTTGTGGTCGGGTGAGACCCATGTAACTTTGTGACATCTTTTGTGAGGAAAAACCGTTCCTCCAACTACGAAATTGTTATTACCGCATAATCTATTAAACGTTCACCGTTGTTGTTGGTTGTTCCGAGGCCATGTTTTCCTATGATTTGCTCTACGCCTCTATTATCATCCCCAATTATACCATTTAGATCTCCCATTAGTAGTACGATGTCTCTCTTTTTAATATTTTGACAAACATTATCTAGTTTACCATAGAAATCATCTTTATCTTCGTCAGAGGCTTGTTCAGTTGGAGCGTAGCATTGAATTACTGTAATGTTTCGAATGTTGGTTCGGAATTTTGCTGTAATTAATCTTGGTGAAATGGGTTTCCATTCTAATAGTGACTGTTGTGCTTTCTTGTTCAGTAAGAAGCTAACTCCTTGCTGATGGGTGTCATCTTTTCCTGAATAGATGAGTGTTTCTCTTGTCGATGTGCGAATTCTCCAAAATCTTTCCATCTAATTTCGCTCAAGCCAAGTATTTCTAGTTTGTATTTTTGCATCTGATGGATGACTTGTGTTAGTTTACTTGTTTCTGTCATGGTACGAATATTCGCATCCTATCTTTGTCCTTTCCTTTAAGCCAAAAGTCGTCTTCTTAGTTTCCATCCGGTTTTTATTTGTGAAGGTTTCCATAATAGTGTGTTTTAAGACGTATAGGTTATTAGCCTATAGCGCCCGAGTTCGATGGTGGGGCTGCCACTTTTAGGCCTTCGAACTTGCCGTAAGGAGTAAGGTGTCCACTCGCGTATTAGTTGTAGGTTATACCGCCTAGTTTCGGTCGCCAGAGCCTCGTTAGCATTACCCAGGGGTTACCGCGTGGAGGTGAGGATGACATTTGGAGGAGTTGAATCCCCCCTTCCCCCCGAAGTGCGGTTACCAGCCGTCAGATCACGGCCTTCAAAGATATTAGTAGAGGATGTCAACTAGTTATTTTATTTTTATTTGTATTTTGTTATAATATATATCTTTTTATAATACAACTTGTTAAACGATATTTTTTGTTACAAACATCTGATTTGTGTCAAAATATTTTTTTATTTCTGTTGTCAAACGAGTATTCGCATTGCATTAACTAATTTAATTACTTAAGCTTGTACTTAGCAGTGTTGTCTCTGATTTGTAACCTGCACGTTTATTACTTTTATATTTAAATATTTAATTTACATACTACAAACTAACTCAATGCACATTTACTATCAGAATGTTAGAGAACTAAATTCTAAACTAGAAACATTTCTTAATAATAATGCAACTATAAATCTTTCAATAATTACATTAACTGAAACATGGCTCAATGATTCTGTGTATGATTCCGAATTATTTTCAGCATCCTATAATGTCTATAGAAAGGACAGAGATTTATCTGCTAGCGAGAAAAACGAGGTGGTGGCGTTTTATATGCTATACATACTAAATTCAAATCCAATCTTAATCAAATTAAAATTAATCCTAACTCTCTTCCCGATATCATTTGCGTTAAAATATTTCTTGATTCCAAAACTTCAATTTACATATTTGTTTTATATTCCCCACCTTCTATATCAATCGAACAACAAAACTATATCTATGAATTCCTTGAATCCTCCAATACTTAGCGGTAATTTTGTCATTATTGGTGATCTCAACATAGCCAAACTTATCGATCACATTAATGTCAATTATACTAACAATATCATTACGGAATTTGATAACATGTTATTTGTTTTAATGCTTCCCAATATAATTCAGGTACTAATTCAGCTGGTAGGTTGTAATTTGTAATAAAAACTGTACCGTTTCTCATTGTCAGGATGCTATTATTGAAGAGGACCTACATCACCCGGCACTAAACATTTCATTAGAACCTCTAATTTCACACATATCGACAACTTCTGCATTTAGTCATTCTACTTTTTACAACTTCCGCTTAGCCAACTTCGAACTTCTTTATGATTTGCTATCAAATACAGATTGGGAGTGTTTATCAATATATGATACAGTGGATGACGCTTTCAATAAATGTTATGAATTACTACATGATATCATTGAACGATGTGTTCCTCGAACTGTACGAAAATCGTCCAAATACCCTCCATGGATTAATAAACATATTATTGAAAACATAAAACTAAAAGCAAGCTACCGCAATTTATATAAAATTCTTAACAATTAATATTACAACGAGAAATTTAAGCGGTTACGAAAGTTAATAAAAAGCGTAATTAAAATTGAATATACTATATTTATAGCAAATACTGAGGCCTGTATCTCTACTGACCCCTCTAAGCTGTGGTCTTTTATAAATAACAAAAAACGTGTCGAATTCCTAAAATTATGTATTATGAGGAAAAATCATTTAATAATACCAGAGAAATAGTTGAGGGTTTTGTAAACTTTTTTTTGAAAGTTTAATCGGCAAATACCACATATCAAAATCATAACCTAGAGCAGTGGTTTCCAAACTTTTTCTCTCAGCGGCCCCTTTTTTCCGTAAAAAATTGTCGCGCCCCCTCCATTTTTTATAACAGCCTAACTTCAAAAATCGTAAAAAAAATAGTACTATAAACAAATATTGTTATTATATAAGATATTTGTTATAACAAATTTTTTTCTTAACCTAAAATTATGTTTATTACAATATAATAATAGAACAAAATAATGTAACAACATTTATAAACATAAAATTGTAATAAGATTGGAAATGATATTTAATTTAAATTAGGCACATTTAATACAATATAATCATAATTTTTGAATGTGCTGAATGGGCGCTTGTTTTTCAGTTTTTTCGAACCGGGGAGTCATTAAAGATATCGCCACTCGCAATTCTTTTTCAACGAATAATCAAGTTCGATATTTTGTCTGTAAAACAGCTACAGCGGAAAAGCCTGTTTCACACAAATAAGATGTTACAAAACGTAATAAAATTTCTGAGGCTTTGTTTGTTAAACTAGGGATATTTTACTGCGAGCACGAGTTGGAAACACGCGTGTGCTATGATGTAAATGGAGAATGTGTTCATAAGCTTCAATTATATTTTTATATAGCGCGCTCCCCTCGAAACAATCTCGTGCCCCCCCAAAGGAGCGCGCCCCACAGTTTGGAAACCATTGACCTAGAGTATAATAACATATGCAACCATAATTTAGTTACTGTCTCCACCATCTCTGAAGACGACATATTTATTATCCGCTTTTAATAATTTGACATCTTCACGGAATTCTGGGCCTGATAACTTGAAAGCTTCTAAAGGCTGTTTCACAACTTAGAGCAAAAAATTAAAGGGTATATTCTGTACAACGTGCTGGTCATGAATCAAAAAGAATTTTTTTTTTAATCGCAAAACTATTTTCCAAGTTTCCCAGTCCAAAATTTTTCGTTGCCACTGCCACTGGATGGATGATTATGTTAAAGTTATTAATGAAATAAAATTCTATTATAAATAACTGCTAATAATTGAATTAAGCAATTATTCTTTCGTAGTTGGTACCTACTTCATTGTTTGTGTTTAATAGGAAAGCGAATCCAGTGCAGTACTACAAAAAATGTTTTAGGTTAACAACCCTTAATTTTTCGAATTTAAAAAAAACTTAAGTTTAAAATTATCTTCATTACTGTACGTTCAGTCGAAGTCATATGTTAAAAATTAGTTCGTGGGATGATTCCCTATAAATCAGAACTGTGTCGCTGTAGACGAAACCCGTTGTCAATGCCTATCATAGATATAGGAGTCTTTGGGAAGACAGAAAAATTCGGTTGATGCCATACGTCGGACATAGGTGACGTGGTGTAGCGGTTAGCATCTCTCCCTAGTTTGGTTTTCGTCCCAAACATAGCACCGTCCAGCAAGTAGCGAGAATTGTGACTGACATAACTACAAATTTAACAAAAAGAAAGTCACAGTAATGGCCCTACTAGACGTCGAAAGGGCTTTCGACAAAGTATGGCTAGAGGGGGTCATTTACAAATTAATTCTCGTGAAATTCCCTCCAAATTTAATCAAACTCATCCATTCCTATCTATCCAACCGACACCTCCGGGTGAAAGTTAACAACACCTTGTCCACTCCCCGTCCCGTTGCCGCGGGCGTAGCCCAAGGCAGCGTCCTAGGTCCTAAACTTTTTACACTCTACGTACATGATTTCCCGACATTCCCGCAGACCCACACAGCACTCTACGCGGACGATACGGCACTCTATTCGCATTCGTTCAGCGCAGAGGTTGCAAATAAACAGATCCAGATCCATCTTAATATCCTACAACCATACTGGCGACTATGGAAAATATTCATAAACCACGAGAAGACCGAATCCATTGTTTTCACACGTAAAAAATCAAACAACACTGTTTATACTCCACTTAGACTTCACGGACACAATACAAAACCACAAAACACCACAAAATACCTCGGCGTCACCCTAGATCCCTGATTATATTACAAACCCCACTTCAATACCATAATCAAAAAAGCCACAATTGTTATTAAATCCCTGTATCCTCTCCTAAATAAAAATAGTTCCATGTCCCAGTCAAACAAAAAACTCTTGTATACGTCTATCATTCGCCCCATTTTAACATACGCAGCTCCAGTATGGTGTTCGGCGTCGAAAACAGCACTGCAACCGCTGCAGCGACTACAGAATAAATGTCTGCGCTTAGTCAATAACGCAGACCGCTATTCTAGAATCGTAGATTTACACGTTAGCACAAACATACAATACATACATGAATACATAAACAAATTATCACAAACATTCTACACGTCACAATTATATAATAATCCACTTACACGCACGATCACAAACATCAGAGAGTTCAATGCACCCTTTCAACTCAAACACCTGTTACCTTACCAAACCCTCCCTATTTTCTCCCTTCAACCTGTTCCAGTGCAATAAATGCACGAACATATTAACAAAACTATTTATCACATATTTGTAATGTAGTCATCATCACCGCATTGTATATACCATTATCATTCATTTAGTTTTAAGTTAGGTTAATTATATAATTGTTTCGAATGGGTTTTTTGTAAATATTTTTCCCATAGTTGTAAATCATATCATTTCGCCCCATATCACTCACACACATTGCATCCTTTCATTACTCTAAGTTCGTTCGGATTAATTTAAATTAGCAAGTAAGGCACTAGGTGCCAGGAATTGTATAATAAGTATATGTCCTTTTAAAACGCTCTATGTCTTCCTCGCCATGTGGGAAACCGATCGCTCTGACCGTAGCGCTGTGATGCTGAGGGTATCCGGTAATCCATGTGGATTGAGATACACCTCAGCATACAGTGCGTTCGGCTGCCGATCGGCCAGTCACACATGTGCGAGAAAAACTGCGTTACTTGTGTTGTACTAATAATATAGAAAATAAAGTCTGTGAAAAAAAATTAAAATCTCTGCCCGGCAAGCGGAGGGTCCCTGGTTCGAATCCAGGCGTCATCCGAATTTTTCTGTCATAAAAATTTAACTTTAAAATTATCTTCATTACTGTACGTTCAGTCGAAGTCATATGTTAAAAATTAGTTCGTGGAATGATTCCCTATAAATCAGAACTGTGTCGCTGTAGACGAAACCCGTTGTCAATGCCTATCATAGATATAAGAGTCTTTGGGATCGATGCTACGTTAGACACTATGACAGAAGAATTCGGTTGATGCCATACGTCGGACACAGGTGACGTGGTGTAGCGGTTAGCATCTCTGCCCGGCCAGCGGAGGGTCCCTGGTTCGAATCCAGGCGTCATGCGAATTTTTCTGTCATAAAAATTTAACTTTAAAATTATTTTCATATCCAACAGTTGTCAAAAACGAATTGTTTCCAATTAAAGATTTAAAACTGCTGCGCTCCATTGAAAGAGCTATGTTGTTAATATTACCGACATAGTTGTCAGCTGTCAATAAATTATAAACTAAAAATTGTAATATTAATATGATTATAACAATTTAATTTAGGTGAATTAGATGTTTGAAAGTTATAATTAACACAATATTATTTATATTGAGAGTCCATAAACTAAAAACTTTATATTGTTTTGATATTTGACTAAAATACGATATAACATTATCTGGAGATGATGTTGTTTGCTGAAATTATATTGCAGATCTCATATTGTTTTCTTGAAATTTCCATTAGTAAATTTAGGCACGTTATTTTTGCAGCTTCTATAATATCTGTGTATGTTGAATTAATATTTTCTTCGTTCTCGCTTTTCATTTTTATCTCACAAAATCTGGTAACTATTGACAGTTATGATACATAATATTATTTATTTTTTGTTACTAGTTGCTAGGATACTCACTTTGAAAAAACATACTAGAATGGTGAAATCGGGACATCTTTATTATTAAAATATAAATGAATGGTGGTTTTCGGTTTTGCAAGTGTAATGACGCTTGCTGTGTCTCAATATATCGCAGTCCGTCTATATACCTTTCAGATACGAAATTCTTAGCAGATTTTGTAGAGACTCATTTATCTTCTGGAATCGATTTCCAAGTTGAGAGCGGTACACTTGTTTCAGGTGTTTTTGATCGTATCTCAATTCTAGACGAGCAGTCAGCTGCGTCTAGCTTAGCCTGTCATCCATAGGTACTGTTTTTATACCCTTAAAGTATTTCCACGTAATGATGTACTTAACAAGGACGTTTTAACACTTGAAGTCCAGCCATGAATCATGAAAGTGTTTCGAACAGGGTCAAATATTCTTTCCATGACGATTTCCCATCTTAGGTTGGTACATCATGACGTCCGGGGACTGTTGCTACTTTCAGTTCTTGCAGCTGCATTGTTGTATTCAGTGATGGTTGAGTAGCAGCTAGTAAACTATCACTCTTATTTTCGAGAGCTTGTAAATTATTTTCCAGTTTTTGTATTTTATTGTCCACGCTGTTGGACAGCCTTTCGAGATCTTCTTTTAATTTATTCTCCAGGCTTCTAAAATTTTCTAGCAGTTCTTCCTTCAAAATTCTGGAATTGTCCTATATTTTCGTTTCAAGGCTTCTATAATTTTTTTGCATTTTAGTCTCAAAGCTTCTAGAATTTTTTAGAAGTTGTTCCTTCAGATTTTTGTAATTTTCGTGGATTTTTATCTCCAGGCTTCAAGGATTTTTTGTATTTTCGTCTCAAGGCTTCTAGAATTTTCTTGTATTTTCGTCTCAGGGCTTGTAGAATTTTCTAGAAGTTCTTCAGATTTTTGGAATTTTCTTGTCTTTACGTCCCAAGGCTTCTAGAATTTTCTTGTATTTCATCTCAAGGTTTCTAAATTTTTCTTGCATTTTCGTCTCCAAATTTCTAGAATTTTTCAGAACTTCTTCTTTCTGAGTTTTTAAGCTGCTACAATTGTCTTGCAATTTTGTTCCAAGGCCTCTGTCCTTATTTTTTATTACTTGTTGTATATCAGCCTGGACTTAAAACACATGGATATCTGGATATTTATTTTTAGTACAACGCGGTTATTTATTTTTAACCGTGCCCCACACCTGACAATGAATGTCAGGTTTGTGGGTTTCAAAACTTTTTAATTAAACCAAATATCTTCACAATTACAAATAATAATAATTATAATAGTAAAAATAAAATTTTACACTCTGTTTATAACTAAAATAACTGATACAAAATCTTACATACTAAAACTTATCATGACGTTAAACAATACTCGAACAATACACAATTATTTCTTTTAACTATCCGAGCGTATGATAGCACTGCATGGTACCTTCGCATGAACTAATTGCCCTTTCTAAGAATCTCCGCCTTTTTATCTTTCCTCATTCGTTACTAGAACTTTCTACAGGCTTCTCAATTGCGACTTGTCCGTGTCGTTCGTTACAATAACATATTAGCATATGTTATTTTAAATTTTTCGCAGTATTATAGAACTATGTGATGGCTATTTTCATAAATAATAGTACATATATTTGCACGTGAAATGTATATTGCGTTTTATAATTTGCATAATATTTAAAATTGTTGGTAATCAAATTTGTCTATATCCCGTTTTATGCATTAAATATGCCACATTTATATGAATAAAATTTGATACACCCACAGCCAAAATTGAAACTTAATGCCTGTGCAGTTTTGGTTGTTTTAATGTATTTGACGAAATTGAGTTCTAAGAATATGGAATTGTTAATTTTATAGATTTTTTTTATAATTTCAAGAGGTAAAATATTTAGATTTCTGGATTGTCAACAATAAATACAAAGACAGAATTGCTAGGATTAAGAAAATACGAAAATATTCTTTTTATTTTATCTAACTATTTGTAATAACTAGAAAAGAGATTCACATAAATTAAAAATTTATTGACTTTTGCTTTGATGCTAAATGTAATATTATGTATCTCGGTTATTATTAGCTGTAGCACTGTAGACTTTATCATAAATTGAACTTGAAATACATCAAGACAGAAAATAGTTATTTATGTCTTACGAATATATTATTGTTTATTAATCTCTTAGATGCGCGGTAAATTATGTAGTACGACGGTAGGGTATTATGAGTTGCTACGGTAATATTGACAACAAACATATACAAAACCATGTTGTGCACCTCTTAAATATCGCACTCATACACTAATTCTCAAATTTTATTAAATCATTCTGATCCATTATTTAGAAAAATAAGTAAGCAGCACGGAGAATACTTAATGTTTATATCCCTTGGATGATTACAAATCCGCGGGCCAGAAGATCATCGACGGCCTTAAAATTTTCGTAATGGCCTTCATATACATATAAATAAGTAACTTATTTATATTAGTTTAAGCAGACACATTTTTAGTAATTTACTTTTTCTAATTTATGAAGCTATTAATTTTAAGTTTTATAATTGAAGAAAAATGTCTTGAACTCCGTTGATGTATGAAATAAATCACTATAAAATTCAGTTTTCCATTATTATAATTGTGACATAAAATGTTTTATTTTCGAAATTGTATTTCAAAGTGGAACTAGTTTTATACAGTTTCCAATTATATCTAATATTATTAATAATATAGTTGCCAAAATAATGAACTGAATTTGTGGAATTTCACAAAATAAACTACTTCCTTGCAAACAAAGCACACATAAAATAATAAACTATCATTCGCTTAACATCAAAGTGTCTACTCAATGTGTTAAACCACTGACCAATTAAAAAGGAAATTTAATGACACTATTTAATCGGTTTGCGGTTATTTACAAACAGAATCTCGGGTAATTTGTTAATTGCGCAAACCGTTATGACATTTGTACTGATGATCGATAATAACACACACCATTAGTGGACTTGTATAGCAGTGAATCTGCGACGCATACATTTTAAAGCGGTACACAGTTTCCAAAGAGTAGATATGCAAATATAAATACGTGTAAAATTCTTCTTATTCTTCTTATATAATAATTACTAATAAATATACAATAACAAAACACCAAAAAATATTTAATATTCTACAAAAACAGTACAACAATATTAATGATGTTTATTATTTTAGTTGTGAAAAATTATGTTATTTATTTTTTATTTTACTCACCAAGTAAACATCAAACAAAAACTATAACAATGAATAATAAATAAAAATAATATGAAAACTAGATTTTGTATAACATGGCATGCTAACTATAACAAATATATAATAAACCATAAATAATTAGTGAATAAAATAATAAATAAATGCTACATACGTACAGCATATATTTGCTCAAATGTTATTGGATTAATAAGCGAGTAGTATAATTGTGCTTTATGTATATATAAATTAATTTCTAATTAATGAATTTTGTTATCATTGCAAGATGTACTGTTTAAAAGTGCGCTCCTCTGATTCGTACGCTGGTTGGCAAATATCTATCACTGAAAGACTCGATGATGGATGTGAACCAGTAGTAAGGAACTATAATTCTGGGATAAATATTATGTCTCATCTAAATACTTCATTGATTTCCAGTAATTAACGGTGAGTTATCTAACTGTCATTCCAATTTTACGTTCAGCATCTGCAACAGCATCAAACGACCGAGCTGTCAGATAATCAGCCACAGTTTCACCAGGCTAACATGCAATATATCACCTGAACTAAGAATGAATAGCTGCTATACTTAGTGATATCACAAATCCAAAAACTGTCATACACCTTACAAAACGACGACTGAGCCGCCACCAATTTATGTGACAATAACGCACCTACCAACAGATCCGTGCAATCATACAACAATAAGATAATACCTTGCATTTGAAAACTAATTACAAATAGTAATATAGGGATCGTCACAACAAACATCTGTAATACAAATAACATTTTATACTAAGATGAAACATAGTATTGAAAAAATAAAAAACAAAACTGCAGCTCATGCAACTTAAAATATACACCTCGTATGTAAGTCAGACTTCACAAACTTTACACAAAAAAGACATATCAACTTTGATACTACAGAACAGTAATCCGCCATCACCAGAAGACGGGCCATATCTTTAAATTTGATGAAACAAGAATTGTAGATACCTACCACGAAGAACAAACGACATAAACTGCTCCAGGAATCTCTACATATAAATATCTCAAACTATTTTATCATGAATTACCAATTTGATGCCTATAACAACTTAAAATAAGCGTGCAACTTCCTCGACAAATATTATTTCAATATTTTTTAGCCTATATCTGCCTATATTTTTACTAAAATGCAAATCAATTTTAATACCGCTTCCTGCGATATTTATATTTGTCTACAACTTAGTTAATTTTTTTAATTATCCTATATAATTTCCCTTATTTACTTGAAAAGAATAATAATAAGGAGGAGGCTGGAGAATGTAATAATCTATTTCCAGTTAACAATAAACATCTTATGATTAATACAGTCACACCACGCATGTCAAATACGAGAAATCGACTCCAGCTTTGCGCGTGGTTGTATGTAACGTCACAACATTATTACAGGTATATTTGCAAAATTATCGTTGATATGTATAGCAAAAGATGACTTCTTTCTTACTATAGGAAAATAATATTTTTATTGTTAACCAATGAATTGCTTTTTAAATAAGTATAATATTGCATATATCTATCATTTTATATATTTAAAAACCTCCTTTAGCTCTACCCCTGCTAGAATCACATTTTCACCATTTACATACAAATAATAGTCTTTGATAAATATATTAATAAGTCTTTTACCCATTACTGGGTGTAGCACTCGGTCGTAGCAAATCTCGATATATGATATATTTATTCGCGTAAAGTGTGGTTACCGGCCGTCAAATCACGCCCCCTAGATGTTAGTGGTAGGAGAGCCACAGGGGTAGATTTAATTAATTTGGTGAAAACCGAAGTTCTCAAATCCACATGCCGACTCGATACCACTGAGCCACCTATCCCATAATGTAGTATTATCTCCAATATTGTTTAGTTAATATTATTATTATTATTATTAATATTAGTAATATAATAGTAAGAAATATTTAAATAAAATTACTCACGTTTAGTCCCCAGTAATACACTAGGTACGGTTCTTGATATTTATTTATCTACTCAGTGTTGCCACCACTACAATCTCTATATAAATTTTATATCGTATGTTAATCTACTCGTACGAATACAAATATTAGTTTACTATGTGGGCGAACGGTCAATGAGAAAATTAAGGTAAGATTAAGATAGTAACGACCAAGTATAATTTTAAATTTGCCAGCCTTTTTATTACTTGAGCCATTTATTCTTATTTGGATTAGTTTATATTATTTTAAAAATATAGACATTTAAAAACACTTTGGAAATATTGTATAAATTTATATCTACAAAAAATGGAAAAAATCTTTCAATAGCCATTTCTGAAGTGAATTTAAAGTAAGTAAATAAAACGTGTATTTTTTAAGTATGAAATCAATACCAACATATATTTTGAATATTTCATCTGAAAATCATTTACAAAAATATATGAGATATGTTTCCTTTTATATTTTCTATTTAGCTAAATGTAATCTAATACTTTACTGAACCTTCAACTTGAATAGTTATTTACATTGCAAGCCCGTTATATAGAAATTTTCAGGCGAGCGCCAGCGAGTCTGTTATCTGTGTGATCCTGAAACTTTCAGGTAACGATCGAGCATTGTACAATGTTTTATGCGCATTTGAATCACAATATATTTATATTTAATAAAATTAGTTCCAGTAGTATAACGAAATAACTAAAATGTTCAATCTAGGTAGACTTTGAAATTCTGACAGATTTTGTTAGATATATTGTCATAATACCCATGTCAACAGCCCGTTCTAATTTTTACACGGGCTATCCCGTTAAAAGTCTCGTAACCCCTAGAGTCAGAGCTAACTAAACAGTTCTTTACTATTCAAATGCCCATAAATGTATTTAATATCGTATGATTTTGAAAAAAATCATTATCTAACTAAAATTTGACCACCTACCTCTTGCTTTATGAGATAATGTTTTAGTTGTTGCAATCGATTCCAATCACAGAAACAAATCCTGCATCGAAGTCGTGCCAGGATTTCGATGATCCAGTGTTCCGGTAGTTTAGTAATATCGAACTTCCGTGCTACCAAGGTACCACGGAGCCATCTAACCAGATGTAATCTCTAAATACCAACTCGCAAGCAGTTGATAGACTGTTTTTTTTCCTAAGAGTTAAAACGAAAGTTCAGGTTGATATTTACCAGTTGGTGTGTCTTGTAATTGCTCACAGTTGGAAAATAACCTAAGCCCATCAGGGCCTACCCACGGCCCATCTTTAAGAGAAAACACCAGATCGACAACTTGCTGTTCCATTACGAGATCACGTCCTCCTCGTACGAGAAGAACTTGCTGTTCCGCAACTGGTCCACGTCGTCCGAAAACATCTGCTGTCCTCCTGAAGAATCACAAGAAGACAAGAACCCGGTGATGTCCGTAAAGCATCTATCCACAATTGTATTATTACTACCATTGTAAGTTATTAATATTAACTAACAAATTTATAAAATTATTACACAAAGGGATACTTCTAGCAAAGACCAGTAATAAAAAGACCGGCACAGTCTCACCACACAAATTAATGAATAGTAGTAGTTCATCAGAATCAGAAATTCAAACTCAGATTCAGAAGTTGAATATACTCAAATCAATAATATAAAGATAATTTCGTTGAGACCAAGTAGATTAAATAATTCAAATTTAATAATGGCTACCACAACGGTATCAGAACTTAAAAATCTATCAGAAATTATTCCTCCATATGATGGAAATATTAAAATTCTTAACAACTAATGTAACACTCAGTAATATCCAACAAACATATATGTTCGGTTTAATACAAAATAAACTCACTCACAAAGCCGCCGAATTATTAGCGGAAAATAAATTCACAACTTGGATTGAATTAAAAACGTACCTAACAAATAATTTCTGTGGCAGAAACTATCTTACTAGAAATATTACAAATTAGAAATAAAATTAGTTCAGATAAAACTTTAGAGCTTATCTCACAAAAATTTGCACAATATAAATCAAAAATCCTTTTAACAGAATATAACCAACTGCAGAAAAATGCAATAATTAAAGGAAATCAAAAATTAATAGTAACATATTTTATTTTACTATTACCAACTACTATACGAGGATCTTTTATTGTAAAACAACTTAAATCTCTAGAAGAATGCGAAATACTCATACGAAATGAATTTAATTTTGTACATCAATCACCAATGTTAAAAGAAAAACCAAATTTTTCATTTAATATACCCCGTAAAAAAATTCCTGGTCAACAATTCCCGGCAGAACCCATATCATTTAACACAGCTAATAAACAAACAACACAATTCGCACCAAGACAAAATTAAAAAAAAAAAACGAAACAAAACGTAAATTCCAACCACGACCCATGACACAACAGACTCACATAACACAACCTATGTCAACGCAAACAATTAGGCAAAATTATAATCTTGACGAAACTAGTGACACAGAAATACCAGAACAATTTGAACACGAACACGAAGACGAAATCGAAGTAGATTTTTTTTTTTTTTTTTTTTTTTTTTTTTTTTTTGTCTCTTTATTTAGCATATTTACAACTGGCTTTTCTAGCCAACCAGTAAATTTGATACATGATTTAATCGTGCGAGAATATAATATTTATAATATTAATTCATTGAACTTAACGTTTGTTTGTGTTCACAGATCTAGGGGTTTTGTTCTCTTTAGTCTTCTTACTTCTTCTAGGTTGTCTAGCAGGTTCAGGGCCAGGTGGTTAGGGTGTCTGTTGAGTCTTCTCTGGTATCTGGTGGCGTATGTAGATACTTGTTCATGGATGTAAGGAAGTCGAAGGTCGTTGTGTAGCGTTGTGTTACTAACGTACCACGGAGCGTTTGTTATAATCCTGAGTGCTTTGTTCTGTGCTCGTTGTATAATGTTAATGTTTGTTCTTTTGGCGCATCCCCATAATTGGATGCCGTACGTCCAAATCGGAATTATTATGGTTTTGTATAATAATAGTTTATTCTCCAGTGAGAGTTTTGAATTGCGTCCTACTAGCCAGTACATGCTCCTTAGTTTTAAGTCTGATTGTGTGCGTTTTTTTTGAATGTGTGTTTTCCAAGTTAGTTGTTTGTCTAGATGCATACCTAGATATTTGACGCTATCTTGTTTCGGGATAATGTTATTGTTTATTGTGATATTTGGGCATGTGGTTCTTTTGGTAGTGAATGTTACGTGAGTACATTTTGCTTCGTTTATTTTAATACGCCATTTTTTAGTCCAGTTATGTATTTCATGTAGTGAAATTTGAACGAGGTTGCTTGCATTTTCTGGGATGGCATGGGACGCTAGGATAGCAGTATCATCGGCGTATGTTGCAGTTAGTGTACTAGGCTTTGAAGGTAGATCAGCCGTAAATATCTGGTATAACACCGGACCCAGAACACTGCCCTGAGGTACTCCAGCATTGATTTTATGTATTTTCGAAAGTGTGCCTTGATTTGTAACTTGGAAGAATCTGTCACTTAAGTATGATTTGAGCAGTATGTAGTAATCACTTGGAAGATTTTGTTTAATCTTAAATAACAGTCCGTTGTGCCAAACTTTGTCAAAAGCTTGGCTTATGTCGATGAAAACTCCTGTACATATCCTTTCTTCTTCTAGATCTTGTTCTATTTTGTTAACGATTCTGTGAACTTGTTCTATTGTCGCGTGTTGATTACGGAAGCCAAATTGATGATCAGGGATAAGGTTGTTTTTATTAATTATAGGTATTAGGCGGTTCAGGATTAGCTTTTCTAATAGTTTGGAAAGTGTTGGTAGTAATGAAATTGGTCTGTAAGATGTCGCTTCATGAATTGGTTTGTCTGGTTTATGTATCATTATAATATGAGCAAATTTCCATTGGATTGGGAAGTGCTGAAGACGAATTATTGCGTTAAATATTGTAGTAATGCAGACTATTGTTTTTATTGGTAGTTCTTTTAGCATTTGGGCAGTTATGTAGTCGTACCCTGGGCTCTTTTTATTATTCAATAATTTGATTTCTGCTTCGACTTCTTTTGGTTTAAAATATTTAATTGGGAGTGATAACTGCAGGGGAGTATTTAGGAAGTTTTCAATTTCTTGCGTTTCTTCCAGAGAGTTCTCGGCATTTGGTATGAAGACATTCTCCAGATGTTCAGCGAATAATTCAGACTTCTCTAGATTATTCCTTGCCCAAGTTCCATCAGTTTTTCGAATTGGGGCGTTGTGTTGTTTTGGTCTTTTTAAATTTTTGGTTGCTTTCCATAAGCTGTAGTTTTGATCTTTATGGGCTGATAGTGTTTGGAGGTGCTGTTGAAAGTTTTCTTGTTTTATTTTTCGAATGGTTGTTTTTAGTTCTGTAGATAATTTGTTAAGTTTTGCCTTATCGTTAGCATTTCTAGATCTTTGCCAAATTCTTCTAGCTTTTCGTTTTTCTATAACAAGTTCTTTAATATATCTGGGATAGTTTGGGATATTGTGATCGATAACATTGGGAGGTGTGGATATTACTGCTGCTTCACGGATATTGTTAATTGTTTCCTCTATTTTTTCTTCGATTTCTTTACCTGTGCTTAATTTTATAGGGATACTTGTTGATTTATATAGGTGTTCTCGGTATTTTTCCCAGTTGGTATGTTTGCTTGTAAGTGCAAATTTTCCTTCTTTCCTGATAATATTGCTACTTATTGTGAGGATTATTGGTGAATGATCAGAACTCAGATCACAACAGGATTCGATGTTATTGTAGTTTGTGGAGATTCCATGCGTTACGAAGAAGTCGAGTAGGTCCGGTAGTTTGTTTTGATCTGTTGGCCAGTACGTTGGCGAGCCGGTACTTTGGTATTCGTAATTATTTGTAATCATTGTGTGATAAAGCTGTCGTCCTCTGGGATTTATTAGTCTAGAGCCCCACCATGTATGTTTGGCGTTAAAATCGCCTCCAACTATGAATTTATTTCCCAAAGTTTTAAAAAAGTCTTCAAATTGCTCTTTTGTGATCGTGTGTTTTGGAGGGCAATAGGTGGCTGTAACTGTTAGATACCCATATTTGGTTTGTATCTGTACACTGGTTGCTTGGAGGTGTTCTGTTTCGTATTTATCAGTTTCGAAATGGATTATTTTTTCATGAATTATTATGGCTGATCCACCATGGGCAGTTCCGTCCGGGTGCTGAGTGTGGTAGATCTTGAACTTTGGGATTTGGAAATAATTTCGTTCCGTGAAATGAGTTTCGGACACTAATACCACATCTAGTTTTTGTTCGATGATAAAGAGCTCAATTTCCTGGCGATGTTGCGCCAGTCCATTGGCGTTCCACAGACCAATTCTGAGGGTTGTGCTATGCATTTTTAGTTAGGTTGTTTATGACTGTGGTGAGTAAATTTAGTATCATATTGTTTTGGGTGAGTAATTGACTGAAAAGATTTTCTAGTTTTGTCATGAATATGTTGATTGTATTATTTGTTTCATTTTTGTCGGGATGAGATTCGATGCCTTCTCGCGTATTACTTGTATTTCTTTGCGCAGTTTGAGCATACGTGGAGTTTTCTGTATTTGTTTCTTGGGTTTGTTGATTTGTGGTTGGGTTATACGTTATTTTTCTTGTGTTGGAGTTGTAGTCTTTTGCTTTTTGCAGTTCTTTATAGACGCTGCACCCTTTGTAGTTAGCAGGGTGAGCACCGTTGCATAACGCGCATGTGGCTGGGCTGTTCCTGGGCTTATTGCATTTTTGTGTTTGGTGATTGTCACCGCACTTAACGCAGGCGTAGGGTATCGTGCAATAAGATCTTGTGTGGCCATACTTTTGACATCGCATGCATTGCGGTATGTCCCGTCGTTTTCTGGGAGGTTCCACAGTTATCTTGGTGTTGAACAAATATTTAATATTGTATATTTCTTTGTTCTTGCTGTTAGGTGTTTGATCTACGAAGTAGAGTGGCAGAGCTTCTTTAGTTTTCCAGTTTTTTATATTTGTTACGTTTCGTATTGTGAATCCTTGTTCTGTTAATTCTTTTTTAATTTCCTCCGTAGATATAGTTGGGTGTAGGTTGCGGATGACGGTTCTATAGGATCTATCTTCTCTAGGTTGATACGTGTAGTGTGCAACTTTGTTTAGTTTTAGAAATGTTATTAGTTTTCTATATGCTTCTGGAGTTGTAGTATTTATTTTAATATCTTTCATTGATTGAGTTTTACAAGAGAATTCTGTAGAATTAAGAACAGTTTCTATGCTTGTCTTCATAAGTGCGTAGTTTGTAATGTTTGGTAAAAATATTGGTGGTGGTTTATGTTCTGTTTTGTCATTTCCACTATTGGTTTCGTTTGCTGATTGTGTTGGTATAGTTTCCACGTTTAATATTTCATATCTATTGTTAAGTTGAGGGTTTGTACTTACGGTTGGGTTTTGGCGTTTTGATGGGTTTGGAGCGTAGTTTCTATCTTCTCCTTCATAGTGTCTTTTGAATTTATTTTTAGTTCTAACTACTTGCCAGTCTACTATATCTTCGTCCTCTTCTATGATTTCACATGTTGATTTAGGCGTTGATTCATTGTTGCTTTGAGGATTTGGAGATGATAATGGGTAGATATTTTCGTTTTGAGATTGGTAGAGTATATTTGTATAGCGGTGCGTTGAGGTTTGGCTTGTTTGTATATTGTTCTCGAGGTTTTTTTCTTCCAAGTGTCGAGATCGAATTGGTGATGTAACCACTGATGTTATTATTGGTTGTCTAATTGATGGGGTTGTAACGGTGGATACAGTGGAGGTAGCTGAGGTGGTAGTAACTATGTATGACTGCATATTTAGTGGAGATTTTCCGCCACTTGTTTCCGACATAGTTGAGTTTTGTTTTGTTGTTATGCGCGTAGAGTATCTACTTAATGGCACTTACGAAAAATTTATTTAGTTATATCACTGGTTATTTGATTTATTGCGCTGCACAGTATAAGCTAACGTAATACGTCCGTTCGCTTTGGCTGTTGGCACAAGACTGATCGAAGTAGATGAAGATTCTTTTTTGAGATAAACGGCGAAGACAAACCAAACACGTAATGTCAAGCTTGACCTATCACTTACCGTCGCTAAAAATTCAAAATTATATTATTCTCTTTGATACAGGTTCTAGTATAAATTTAATAACCCCAGAATTAGTCAAAATAAAAAATATGAAAACGTATCATGAAAAATGTACTTTTAAAACCGTAAACGGAAAAACTACAACAAGCGAATATGTTATAATAAAATTAAATAAAATTCCAGTAAAATGTTATGTCCATAAATTTCACAAAGAATATAACTTACTCCTAGGCATAGAAGCATTTAAATATACATATTGACTTTGTAAAAAATACCGTTAAAATACAGGGAAAAGAAAGAAAATTAGATAATTATCCAGAAACTAAAACAAAATAATAATACTCAAATCAGAAATGAACATTTAAATAATTTAGAAAAACAAAAATTAGAATCAGTTATATTAGCCCATAATAATATAAAAAAACAAACAAAGTTAACCCCTAACGAAACATTGTTTGGAAAAAATAACAAATTTATTCCCCTCATAAATGAAGAATTAATCCTACAATATAAAGACGAACAAACTGAGTTGTTTGAAATCATTAAAATAAAATTTGAAACTGAGAAGCAAAAACGTCATAAAGAAAACTATAATCCCTTAGAGATATCAAGAGAAATGTCCGTTAAAAAGAATCCTAGATTATTAAAGAAATTTAGGAACCCATTACTTGAGAGAATAAAAATAAGAGAATATGACTCAACATTAGGAAAAGTAAAAATTAAAAGCAACTAGGCATGACAAACATTCGGATAAATAGACAAAAACAACAAAACGTTTCAGAAGCGTAGCTCAATTGATAAATATCTCACAAGATAACAGATTCTATCTGGCCGATTTAGGACAATATAAATTAAAACCCTTAGAATAAATTACATATTTCAATTATAATATTACCCCCATATATTAAGAATTCATAAAAGTATCGAAATTAATATCTATTCTATTAGAACAAATCTCTGATCAAAAGACATTATTCCAAAACTATATAAATATAATAACTTATATTCATAATTATTTAGAAAATCAAATTCCAGAAATTAATACTTCTTTTACAAAAAAATATGAACGATTTATGCAAACAGATCGAAGTCAGCCTAACATTCTATAGCCCACTTTAGATCAATAACGGAATAGTGCTTCCTTTTCTCTCTCTCTCTCAACAGCGAACGCGAAAGAGAGGTGCCACGCGTTTCGTATGTCTTGACCGGTTTTCGCAGGTAATGACAATGCGCTTGATTTCTTCGTTTTTTATATATAATATTTTTGATAGTATAACATTTATTTGATTTTTAAAAACATATTCAATTTTGAAAAAATATTCTTTCGTTTGATAAATAAAAAAGGAAGTAATAAATAAATACAATACCGAAGACGACGAAGGAGCAAAACCATCTTGATTATTTTCAATTTTACCTTGTCGTACGCTACAATAAGAAGACATAGTTTTTATTAAAAAAATAGTAAAAATTTATAAATTTTTAAGTATAAATAAAAACGAATTAAAAGAGAATGTTAAAATGTAGTTAGGCAAAATAAAATACAAAAATGTATTGTAGGACCTATAATTACACACACTGATTTTTTGATTAAATTGCAATAAATATTGCTTAAGTTTTCTATGTCCGTCTGTGCATTAATATTGTTTTTATCTGACTTTATATATAGCATCTCTATAGTTAAATCTTTTATTTAAAAATGTTTTGTCGTCGAAACCGAACTGATGGTTGTTAGTTCTTGAGTGTTCCATTAAGGCACATTTTATAATTTAATTTTTCTTTGTTTTCACAATTTCTTTTATGTTCTGTTTATCTAATTATTAAATATCTTTTTGTTTGGCCTGTACATTGTTTGTTACATTGTGAACACGGTATTTTATAAATTAAGTTAGAATTAAATTCTTTTTTAGCTTTATCTATAATTTCACTATATAAATCATTAATTGTTTGATATTGTTTGTAACCTATGGTCAATTCACATTTTTCTTTATATAGTTTTTTATTTTAAGAGTTAAACGTTGAATATGTGGCATAAATATGTATTTTATTTCACTTTTATGATTTCTTATGGCAATGGACTCTCCTCTTGTATCATTTAAAATTTTATTCATTGCTTTATTGGTAAAGTTATCAGCTTTTAATAAATTTTTAACTGTGTTATTTATTTCTGAGTAACAAGTACTGGATGTGAGTTGAAGCGCTCGACTTTTTTTGTTAGTGGCAATATTAAGTTTTTTATGAATTGGATGATTTGAATTGTAATTTAAATATCTTGTTGACGATGTAGGATTTTTTTGTATCATTTAGTGGAGATAGCGTTATCATTGTTGTAAGACGTCTAGGAACGAAATTTGATCGTTGATTCCTAATTCTGACGTAAATTGTATATTTTTATGAAAACTATTGAAAACATCTTCAACTAATTTAATTTCATTAGCAGGTACAATTGTTGTACCAAATTTCTATAAATTCTAAAAACTCTTTCTGAGATATATTGGTTTTTAAACTAATGATGTTCCACTTTAATTTATAACTTCTAATATTAATTCTATTAGACATAAAAACTTTTGACTAAAGACCAACAACTCATTGTGACTGTATGAGCCATAATAGCTCTAAACATATGTCTACTAACATAACTATACCAATTTGTATCCCAATATATATCTTAAAAACTTATTCCTTATATTAATTTACCCCCATCCCTGTTTATAAAAATGATTCCCTTGTTATGCTAAATAAAAAAATAAAGTGTGTATTACCCAGATAATGAAAATAAGTATGTTACTCATAACTGTAAATAAATAATGTATATTATAGTAAAAGTCGATATATTAAAATAAATAAATATATTATGAATATTGTAAGTAATCAAAAGAACGATGGTTGTTCATGTCATGATATAAAATTAGAAAATACCTGGGAACAGATAGTAAATACAAACGACTTAACAATTATAAGTCCCATAGAACAACAAATTCAAATTAATTGTTAAACAAATACTGCGAATAATAAAAAATATACAAGGAGTATATAAATTTAAACTAACAAAACGACGTAGAATAAACAACTTTAAATTTAATATTATTCAAGAAAATTATAAAAAATACAATTCGAAAATTTCGACTCCTTCAATAACTTGAAAATAATTAATCAGAATAAATTGAAAGAAATAAAATCAATAGATACAAAAATCGAAAATGTTCCACAAATAAAAGAATTTCAAATAAATAATAACCATCATTCTTATATATTATATTGTATTATTGTAATTATTGTATTGTTTATGATATGTTATAAATTTAAGAATAAATGTAAAGACCTATTGAAATAAAAAAAGAATGTATTAAATAATAAATTAAGTAATTTAGAGACAATGGAATAACAACTTACAAGTTTAGAAGGGAGGAATTATGTAAGGCCTTGAAAGTATTTCACAAACATTGTAAGTTGTGACTTGCTGCATCAGCCAAACACCCAGTAGTTTTCCACTAAGTTAGAAATAAGATAAATAGCACGTCTCATAAGATAAGATTGTTCACTTGCTCTTGTAACTTCTTGAATGCACACGTACATGTCATTGTAGTGCAACAAAAAATTTATAAAGATTTTTTTTATTAAATATTAAATAAATCAATATTTAATTTATATATATATATATATATATATATTAGGGTGGGTCGAAAAAATTAAAATTCGTTCTCTAGGGTCTCAAATGAAAGAGTTCCATCCAAAAAGTTGTGCAGATGTGCTGAAACATTTTTCTGATGAATACCCAGGCAGCACCGAGCACCTCAAAACGCCGTTTTTGCACTTTTTTTAGATTTTGGCCAATAACTTTTTCCAATTTGCTTCAAATTGGCTGAATTTGTTTTCTGGTATTCCCAGATCAATGCCGAATAAGGCAATATAACCGACATTGGGGTTTACCTTTTCCTAAAGGCGAAGAAAAAATTCTCAAAGTACCCAAAAATCGGTTTTTTCAGGCACGGGGTAAACTTATTTTAAAAATCTAAAAAAAAAAATTTATTACTTTTTTGTGATTTTAAACCAGATTTCGGGTGGAAACCGACAAAATTCGAACTTACCCAAAATAAGGGCCACCCTAATATATACAGGGTGTTATATTTTAACAGACTTAGCAATTTCTTTCATATAACATGATTTATACAGCAACATGTAAGCTAGTCGATGACGGATGTACATTCATGATATCATTTCCGGTTTATTAGTAATTAATAGCAACTTTGAAATTTCAAATGGAACATACTATATATTTTTACAAATTTGAAAAGTGCATCAAATTTGCTTTACAATCATGTAAAATAATTCATATGTTACATTATTAAAAAGTAAAATGGCGGGCACTTTAATATACATCAAATCGGAAAGAGAATAGTGAACCATGACTGTGGCTTGAAATAAAACAATTAACTAAAACAATTGTAATTATTATTATTAAACTAAATAATATTTTTTTGTCATAATAATACAGAAAATAAGAATAAGGAACACTTAATAACAACAAAATGATTTTATAACAAATATTCAAAATGGCTCCCAGCCTCTTCAAGAATAATGAAAAGATTACTTTAAATGATTTTTTTTTTATGACAGTAAATCTATTTTTTTATAAACAACAACCGCAACTATTTACGTAACTTGGATAGTAAATAATTATTATGAAACAAATTACAAAACACAACACTACTACCCCGAAAAACGGAAAAATGGAAATGGATTTTTGTTTTAGTATAAATTCTCCTGGTAACCTTAATTTAGTACCGTGCACTAATTCAACAGAACTACATTACTTATTTTTTATTGTAGATCTTATACCAAGCAGAACAAAAGGTAGAAAATCAATCCAACGGGATGGATTTTGAAACGTTTTAAGAGAATCTTTCAAATACCGATGAAATCTTTCTATAATTCCATTTGATTGGGGGCGATAGGCTGTAGTTCTTATATGTTGTGAACCTAGTAATTTAAAAAAATTAGTAAATAAAGCTGCATTAAATTGTTGTCCTCTATTAGTTGTAATTGTAGTCGCGACACCAAAACGTGAAATCCAACCAGAAATCAAAACTTTGGCTACAGTTTTAGCCGAACAATCTGTTAAAGGCAGAACTTCGGGCCACCTAGTAAAACGGTCGATGCATGTAAGGACATAAGAGTAATTGTCTGAAACTGGTAATTTTACAATGTCAATGTGTATTAAAGAAAATCGTGATGAAGGAATGTCAAATTTTGAAATTGGAGAATTAGTATGCCTAGTTACCTTTGCTTTCTGACAGTTTAAACAGTTTTTTGTTAACATTGCAATGTGTTTGTTCATGTTTTTCCAAATAAATCTAGATGAAATTAATTTTATTGTAGCATTTATTCCAGGATGAGAAAGAGAATGAAAATGACTGAATATAGTTTTTTGGAATTTTTTAGGTATGTATGGTCTACAATTGCCTGTAAATACATCACAAGTCAGTTGTAGGTTAGAATTAGGAAGTGGAAAGTCTTGATATTTTAATGAAGTATTTAATGAGGTTTTAAGATTTAATAATTCTGAGTCAGTTATTTGAGCGCCAGCTATGTGTTCTGTATTGTAAAAAGAATTTATTGATATGCGTGAAAGTGCGTCAGCTACTGGATTATTTTTACCGGTAACATGACGTATATCTTGTGTAAATGGGAAAATAAAGTCTAAATGAATTCTCTTGGTGAATAATTACAATTGTGAGCAATTTTTGTAGTGAATGTAAGCGGTTTGTGATGTCAAAATATAAAAACTTTGTCCAATTAAAAATGACGAAATTTTTTGACAGCTACATAAATTGCAAGAAGTTCTTTCCGAAGGTACTATACCGCTTTTCAGTTGGAGTTAAAGTTGCCGAAAAAAAACATGATGGGTTTCCAGTTATTTTCAACAAATTGTTGTAAAACTGCTCCGACTGCGACCTCAGTTTCATCGACCGTAATATTAAGAGAAGCGCCATGTTTTGGAAAAGTGAGACACGTAAGTTTAGATAACTAGGTTTTAATAATTTTGAAACCGTCTTTTGCTTCATCAGACCACACAACTTCTTTCGAACTTGTTTTATGCTGATTTAATAATTTGTTGATTGTATTTAAAATAGTAGCACAATTTTTGATAAAGCGATGACAAAAATTAACTAGTCCTAAAAACTCTCGTAATTGCTTTTGAGAAGATGGAAGAGGATATTTATTTATAATGTTAATTTTATTTTCTAAAGGTTTAATGCCTTCTGAGGAAATATTTTACCCAAGAAATTCAATTTATTTATTAATTAAAATACCAAATTTTTCTAATCTATCAAAAATAATTTTTATTATGTTTTAAATGTTCTTCTAAAGTTTCGCTTGCGATAATAATGTCATCAATATAAGCAAAAGCAAAATCTAAGCCTCTAATTACATTATCTTTAAATCTTTGAAACTTTGAGCACTATTTTTCAAACCAAATGGCATTACAGTATATTCATACAAGCCGAAAGGGGTGGTGATAGCAGTTTTTGTAATAGAGTCATTATCCATTGGTATTTGATTGTAGGCTTTTATAAGATCTAATTTTGAATAAATTTTTGTATTTTGTAGGTTTGAGGTAAAGTCTTGTAAATGAGGAAGTGGATATCGGTCGGGTGTAGTTTGCGAATTAAGTGCACGGTAGTCGCCGCATGGACGCCATTCTCCAGATTTTTTTGAACTAAAAAAGCACTTGATGAAGGACGAATTATTCCAATATCAAGCAAACGATTGAATTCTTTCTTTGCAATTAAAAGTTTATCTGGGGCCAAACGACGAGATTTAGCAAAGGTAGGATTGTCAGTAGTAATGATTTTATGTTTTACAGTATGTTTAATTTCACGTTTGAAATCTAATTTTTTAGTTAAATTTGGATAATTGAATAGTAATTTTTGAAAAATATTGGATGGATTTTGAATATTGTTTATATTGTTCATTTTGACTGATTCAAGGACACATTTCGATGACAGATCAACTAAAAGTTTATAGTAATTAAACAAATCAGCCCCAATAATTGAATGTTGCACACCAGCAATGATAAAATTCCAAGTAAAAGATTTTGACAAACCTAAATTCAAAGTAATTGTCTTGGAACCGTATGTTTTAATTTTAGTTAGATTTGCAGCTTGCAGATAATATAAATTTGATTGATTTTTAGATTTTTTATCAACTTTGACAACACTCACCTGCGCACCGCTGTCGACTAAGAAACGATGTCCGGTATGATGATCAGTTAAAAACAATAAAAGAGTTGGAGTTATATAGGAAACGTTACTAAAAATGGAAGGGAAATAATCAGTTTTGAATGAAGTCATTGTAGAAACTGGCAGCAGCTCAGATTTCATCAACAGTGTGGGACCAGAACATGGTGGAACACATTTCCTTGCCTTCTTGCCATAATTGGTATGGTAACAACATAATACAGGTGAAGAAACTTGATTAGTAGGTGATTGTATCGTACGTGCTTGCATAGCTGACAACTGTAGTTTAATGTCTTTAACCGCTTGTATTAACTTCTTAATGGATGTAGAATCATCTGATATCGTGGAAATAGATGGATTGTCTATGTGTATAAGTTTATCTGCAATTTTGGCTTTGTCATCCAAGGAAGTATTGATCAATGAAGTTAAAATAATTTGTATATTCACTGGTAGTTTTTTAATAAATAATTCTTCTAATATAGCAGTGTCTAAAAGTTTGCTGCCAATTAATTGACGCAAATGTCGTAAAATTTGGGTAGGTTTTCTGTCGTCGAAAGGGGAAATATTGAATAATTGTTGTATTTTCTCATTTTCAGACTGTCCAGTTCTTTCGATGAGGGCAGCTTTCAATATAGTGTATGGCCTATCAGCTGGAGGTGCACAATAATATCTCGAACTTCATTAGCGTTTTGAGGAGTCCAGATCTAAATCACTTTTGAAAATCTTGAAAATTCTGATTAAATTTTTCGGGAGATAAAGATAGTTTCAACTTAAACTGAACCATAATTCTGCATCTGCAGGCCAAAAATCTGGTAATCTAAAGGGTCCAGACAGGGACGACACATCGACCGGATTATTTTCTTGAATTGCAGATTCAAGAACTTGCGCAGCTCCATCCATTTCTATCAGTAGAGAGTCACAAAACGAGGGGTCACCAATATAATATATTTTATAATTAATTTAGTTTATTAAAGAATAATGAAAAGATTAATTTAAATGATTTTATTTTTTCTGACAGTAAATCTATTTTTTTATAAACAACAACCGTAACTGTTTACGTAACTTGGATAGTAAATAACTATTATAAAACAAATTACAAAACACAACATTTATATATATATATATATATATATATATATATATATATATATATATATATATATATATATATATATATACAGTTACTACCTCTTTCCATTGTTTCGAAAATTTGTCGGTAATCTATATGTTCTATATCTTTAGAAGTTTGTTGTTTCTCCTGTTAGAAATTTTATTAATTCATATAGCATTCGGTCTGGCCCTGGCTAATCTGGTTATTTCGTGTTTATCATTTTCATGTGTGTGTGTGTGTGCGTGTTTTTAAAATATGGTATGTGATTATTTTGTCTTTTTTTATTAATAGAACCTATTAATGAGAATGTTTTTCTACCGTCGATTTTCTTAATTGTTATATACTTTTTTTGCTCGTAGTAGAATTATGAGGTTTTTACAGTTTGTGTCTTTTATATTCGTTGAAGGCGGTTTTGTTGTTTTTGATTGCTTCTTTGCATTTTTCATTACACCATGGTACTTATTTTTTGTGTTTGTCTTTATTTTCTCCAGAGCTATGTTAGCTGCCTATATTATAAGCGTTGTTGTGTTTTCGAGTTGTAAATCTATGTTGTCAGTGTTTAAAGGTTTTCGTATTTTCACTAGTTTTGATGTTTGGAGGCCTTGTTTGTAGGAATAGTATTTTTATTATTGCTATGTTCCTATTGGTTTGACCTCTGTGTTTGATTTTTGGGTGTTTTTTTCGGGTTCGGTATTTGGTATTTGTGGGTTTAGCGATGATGGGCTACATTGAAAGTTTGATACTTGTGGTGTGGCATTTTCTAATTTGGAGAAGAGGAATTATTATTTCTGTTGTTGGTATTGTGCTGTTGTTGTCCCTGTATTTTGCAATTGAAAGATGTGGAATATCTATAATCTTTGTTGTCAAAAATAACGAGTACTAATTCTGGTATTGTTTCATTTTCCTTGTCTGTTACATACACTTGTCGTCTAACACTAAGTATAATTTTAATCTAGCTCTTAGAAAAGCTATTTATAGTTTCGATGTTTAAGTATTTCTTCGGGGTTATTATGAGGTAATGAGGGGCAGACATTTGATATGATAATTCTTTTTGTCGGGGTTATAGGACGTCTGATTTGTAGCATTTTTTTTACAATATATTTTATTAAATTTTAAATTTAGAATTAACAATGAACTAGTCAACGTAATTAAAGGAAAATACAGATTGAAAATTAATTGATGTACATCAATTTCATTAATATATTATTCTGTTTATTATGCGAACTACTTTCAATGACAAATTTTATGACATTCCCGTTCCGTGTCTCACAGAGAACGGACGTGTTACCTACAGCTCTAGCAAGCGATTAGGTAATCTTAAATCCAAACAACAACTTTTAATAATAATTAATTGATTAATTATTAATTACTAATAACTAATAGTGAATAAGACATAATAAACTCCGACTGGCACCGCTAATAGTGACGAAGCACGTAAGGCCACGGCTAACGTGCTTCACGACAAAGTGAAATGAGTTCTACTCAAAATACACAAGACAGCCATTGGCAAACTCAAAACACATCAAAAAAAAAAAGAAAAGAGATGAAGCAGAACTTCATGAAATAAGAAGAGTAAAACGAAGAATACAACAACAATCTGATCCGAGTTCTCAAATAATTACAACACAAAACCGATTTCAACTCCTAAACGACATCCCCAGTAACGAACAACAGATGGAAGAATCAGCTCCGAAAATCCCCAAAAATCCACCAATATTTGTTCCGGATATTCAAGATGTCAACCCACTAAAAACACTCCTAAACGAAGAAACAAACGGAAAATACACCTTAAAAACTTAAGGCAACAGGCAAATAAAAATTCAAGCAAACGACCTCGAAAGCTACAGAAAAATAATCCAACGATTCACAACAGATACGGTAAACTACCACACCTACCAAATAAAACAAAAAAAACACACCGAGTATTTATCAAAAACATTCATCACACTACAGACATAAATGACCTAAAGAAGGAAATCGAAGACAAAGGACACAAGGTAAGAAACATTTATAACATAAAACATAGAACACTGAAACATCCCCTCCCAATATTTATAATAGAACTGGAGCAAAGCCCAAACAATAAAACAATATACGACATTCAGTACCTACAACACACCAGAGTAATCAGGGTCAAAAAAGAAATCCCACAATGTGCCAGGTGTCAAAGGTATGGGCATACCAAAACATACTGTGCTCGCCAAGAGAGATGCGTAAAATGCGGGGAAAATCACGCCACTAGAAATTGTACTACAAACGAAAACTCTCCAGTTAAATGCGTACTGTGTGACGGCAACCACCCAGCTAATTATAAAGGATGCTCGATAGATAAAGAAATCTATAAAAGAAAATTCTCACCTCTAAGACAAAGAACATCAACAGAACAAAATACAAATAATCCCCAACAGGAAGTGAATCTTGACATATCATATTGTAACGTTTATTACAATTTCGGGTTCGGTGAAGTTTATGATTAAATAAAACACGAGTAATGAAAACACTAACAAAATATTTATTTAAAACGAAACTAATGTAGTACAACTACTAAGACATATATTTATATTCAACACGTATTTATATTCACAACAAAGTATTTAGCAACGACTTGCACTGTTCACTCTTCGAATACAGAATGCCTCTTCCCGGCCGAAACTCTCCTTTATATACTGCAACAATGTACTCGAGAATATTCGAGAGCTTTTGGCACACGGTAGAAGCATGACGCAGAGCGAACAGGTACGGACTTGTCTATTGCGTCTGAGACAGCGGTGAATCGTGCAGCAGACATGTCGACTGTTCCAGACGGAACAGGGCCGTACTCGCTACACTGCCCCCTCCTTAAGGATGTTTCGTCCCGAAACTTTTCTGCGCCATGTCGATATCTGCACGTTGATCCCCGCGAGCACTGTGACGTTTGGTGGAAATAACAGTCCACAGTTCTTTTCACTACTGTTGAACCACAGGGATTATAGCTGCACACCAGGATCTCAATTCCGGTATATTGGAAAATAGTTTCCAGCATGTTTCTTATAATTCTCCAGCTCAATTCATCAAGGCCACAGCCTAGCTTTGGTACAGCTAATTTTAAAATATCCTGATCGAGCAGCACACCTCGTAGATCACATAGGGCGTCCCAGACGGCGCGATAAGTTGGTTTCTCGTGGGACAGATGTTTAGTCACCAGGTACAAAATGCTTCTGTTTCGGCTCGACTGTTTGTCGGCTATATGTAGTGTAACAAGTCTAAGTCAGCACAATTAAGACATACATATTAAGTAACTTCAATAACTGGGTCATGGTGTGACATGTGTAATATATAAACAGTATAGTAAAGTGTAATACTTATTTTGCTGACTTAGTATTGTTCCAATATTATATAAGGAATGAATATTATACTCGGGGGAGATAGTTAGTGCGAAAGGGCTGACCGGTTGGGCCAGCAGAGTAGAGTGTAAACCCGTAGAGTCAACACATCAAGGCTGTATTGAGTAGTGCTGTGTAAATGTATGTAAAACTATTTATTAAATATATTTATACTTTTATACTTAAATACTTGCGTCCTTCAATCTGACAAGAACCCGTATATTATTTGCTAACTCTCGTCATAACGAGGAGGGTTACAAATTGGTGGCAGCGGTGGGATGCACTGACGCATGTGGTGCTACACAACCATCACAGGAAGGCGCGATCAGCAGTTCATGAGCAAGAACTGGAAACAATCGTTGTAAACCGTGATGAGGAAAAGGAAATACCCGGGGTTGTAACACCTAGTGCGCCCCCTGTAGAACCAAGTCCGGAAAATATGTGGCAACTTTATAGATAGAATAGATATAAGTTATACAAGTTTTTGGGTTGTTAAATTTTAAGGAGAGACCACTCTTCACCACAGTTTTGAGGGAACCGACAGCTACAGCCAAATAAGAGATGACGTCGCCGAGAACCAAGGACAGCAAAAGGGCATGCAGGGCAGGGCAGAATAAGGGCTAACGAACCAAAAAGTGCATGTCGCAGCCAAAGGTGCAGTCCACGACTCGGTAACGAAGTGGCATCATTCAAAGGAGGAGGAAGACTCATCCCATGGTGATGAACCACGCATCCAAAGAGGCGCAGCTGAGTACAGTGTCCCAAAAAAATATTTAGATATACAATCGTGTGAAGTGTAGTGGTCAATAGAGACACTAAGTTTTAGATTTAAGGAAATTGTGCCCCTTTACGGAAGCAAATTTCAAAGAAGGGAGGAATGTAACAAGTCTAAGTCAGCACAATTAAGACATACATATAAAGTAACTTCAATAACTGGGTCATGGTGTGACATGTGTAATATATAAACAGTATAGTAAAGTGTAATACTTATTTTGCTGACTTAGCATTGTTCCAATATTATATAAGGAATGAATATTATACTCGGGGGAGATAGTTAGTGCGAAAGGGCTGACCGGTTGGGCCAGCAGAGTAGAGTGTAAACCCGTAGAGTCAACACATCAAGGCTGTATTGAGTAGTGCTGTGTAAATGTATGTAAAACTATTTATTAAATATATTTATACTTTTATACTTAAATACTTGCGTCCTTCAATCTGACAAGAACCCGTATATTATTTGCTAACTCTCGTCATAACGAGGAGGGTTACAGTAGCACTGTGCCGACACATGGGTGTTGTTGCCGTAATTTTTCAAGTTGGCCGAACTTTTTCTTAAAAACCACGGCGATTCCTCGAGACATCTGTAGATCTTGGGCCACACAATGCGCTAATGAGTATTCTGTAGGCACTTTGAATAAGTCTCCCTGATGTTCCTTGGTCACACCATTTCGTACTTTATGGCCCGTAGAATAGGAGGCCATGAACTCGTCAAAGGTGATTTCCGGATCTTGTACATTAATTCGTCGAGCTCGAGATTCATTGGCGTTGCCATCGTTGTTGTCACCGGCGAAAGGAGCCAACCGATTAAAATGAATTACTCTTGGTTTTCCTGGACTGGAGTCCTTTTCCGGATTCGATAAATGACGTCATATATTCGCTTCAGTACCTCGTAGGGACCTTCCCAGGAATTTTGTAGCTTTGGGGACATTCCACGGCGACGTTGTGGGTTGTATAGCCAAACCAGATCCCTGGCTTGATATCCACCATTCTCAGCCTTGGCATCATATTGGTCTTTCATCCTGTCACTAGCGCTCTGGATGTTGGAGCGTACTTGAACTCATGGATGTCGTTCATCTTCTTCCGAAGTTCGGTGACGAAATCTTCGCCAGCTAAATTTTCACCTGGCTTGCTGCCGAACTTCAAGTCGCAGGGTAATCCGTAGTTCATGACCAAAGACGATGCTAGCCGGAGTCTGTCCTGTTGTTTCATGGACGGATGATCGATAAGCTAAAAGGAACATTGGTAGGTGACAATCCCAGTCTCTTTGGTGGCCGGACACAACCTTGGAGAGGTGTCTATTGATGGTTCTGTTCATGCGTTCGACCATACCATCTGACTGTGGGTGTAGAGCAGTTGTCCTTGTTTTGCGAATGTTCAATAGCTCGCAGATCGCTTGGAACAGAGATGACTCGAAGTTTCTACCTTGGTCTGAATGTAGTTCCAATGGTACCCCGAATCGGCAGATCCACTGGTTGACAAGTTCTTCTGCTACTGTAGCAGCTTCTTGATTTGGCAACGCATAAGCTTCAACCCACTTGCTAAAATAGTCCATCACCACTATGATGTATTTGTTTCCCTTGTCGGATTCTGGAAATGGACCGGCCACGTCAATTGCCATTCTTTCAAACGGGCTCCCAACATTGTATTGACGCATTGGGGCTCTCCGACGTCTTTGCGGCCCGTTGCTTGCGGCGCAAACTACGCACTTCTTGCACCACTCCTTTACGTCCTCTCGACAATTAACCCAGTAAAATCGCTCACGCAGCTTCTGAACTGTCCTCGTTACTCCTAAGTGTCCTCCAGCAGTTCCATCATGAATCTCCTTCAGTACCTCCGGTACTCTTTTCCTAGGGATTATGATCTGCATCTATTGCTCAGTAGCCTCAGGACCTTCCAGGATACGTTTCAGTAGTTCATTTTCTATAACAATGGAGTCCCACTGCGCCCAGTACGATTTTACGGTTTTCGAGTGTCGTGCAACTTCTTGCCAAGTTGGTTTGCGTCCTTCTTTCTTCCATTCCAGTAGGTATTTCAATTCTGGATCGCCTTCTTGGTCTTTCACAATTTCTTCAGTCAGCCAATAGTCGTCTATCACTGTGGTCCGTAAGATTGGAGCGGACTTCTCCTCCACCCGGGTACAGTGTTTGCAATCTTCTGAGCATGGTCGTCTTGATACTGCGTCGGCGTTACAATGACTAATTCCGGCCCTATGCTCGATGACGAAGTCATATTCCTGTAGCCGTTCAATCCACCTTGCTACCTGCCCTTCCGGATTCTTGAATTGTAACAGCCATTTCAACGCAGCATGATCAGTCCTCACCAGGAATTTTCTTCCATATAGGTATTTGTAGAAGTGTTCAACGGCTTTAACTACCGCCAATAATTCTCGCCTGGTGACGCAGTAGTTACGCTCCGGCTTCGACAGAGTTTTGCTGAAGTAGCCGATGACCTTCTCTTGTCCATCTTGAATTTGCGATAGGACGGCTCCGATTCCAACATTGCTGGCATCTGTATCCAATATGAAGTCCCCGTTGGGTAGAGGATAACTCAGGACTGGTGCTGTTGTTAAAGCGCGCTTGAGGTTGTCGAAAGCGTCTTGGCAGTCTTCTTCCCACACAAATTTCCGCCCTTCCTCCGTGAGTCGTGTCAGTGGCTTGGCAATGTTGGCGAATCCAGAGACGTATCGCCGGTAGTACGTGCAAAGACCAAGAAAGCTTCGCAATTGATGTTTGTCAGTTGGTACTGGCCATTCTTTTACTGATCGGATCTTCTGATTGTCAACAGCTATTCCGTTTCCGGACACAATATGTCCCAGGTACTGCACTTCTTTGCGGAAGAGATGACATTTCTTTGGACTAAGCTTCAAACCAGAATTTCGTAGTCTCAGGAATACCTCCTCCAAATTCCTCATGTGTTCATCGAATGTTCTTCCGACCACAATAATATCGTCAAGGGACCCCAAACCGGTTTTCTAATATAGTCCTTGCAGTACCGTTTCCATGAATCTTTCAAACGTGGCGGGGGCATTGCAGAGCCCGAACGGCATTACTGTAAATTGCCACAGTCCGGCACCGACAGAAAACACAGTTTTCTCTTTATCCGTTGGTGCCATGCCAACCTGCCAGTACCCACTTTTCAAGTCTAATGTTGAGAATATTTTCGACCCAGCCAGCGTATCCAATGTGTCATCTATTCGGGGCAACGGGTAGCTATCCGTCTTCGTCACGTTGTTGAGTTGACGATAGTCCACGCAGAATCGTGTTGACCCATCTTTCTTCTTTACCAACACCACTGGTGAGGCCCATGGACTGTTTGAGGATTCGATGACACCTTTTTTTTCATGTCTTGAATAATTTTCTCGGTTTCCTCTCTCTTGGCCAGTGGCAATCGTCTTGGAATTTGGCGGATAGGGCGTGCATCGCCGGTGTTTATTTGATGCTGGACTATGTTGGTTCTACCCTTGGTCCCACAGCTGGTGTCGAAAACGTCTTGATATTCCGTTATTAAATTTCTCATTCTGATATTCTGGTTCTGGTTTAATTCTTTGCAAGATGTTGACAGTAGATTTGTCAGTTCTGCAGGAAGCTTCTTTGGTGGATTTTGTGTAACGGATGTTCGTCTGCTAATCGAAGTTACCGATGAACAATGTCCTAAGATAGTACCCTTCTTTAGTGTAACTGGATAATAATTCACATTCATTACTCGAACTGGTACTACCTTTCCAGTATGCACGAGAGATTTTCAAACCAGTATTCCTCGAGTAGTCGTTTCATTATGATTTCCAGCTTCTAACATCATGGTACATCCGGTTGGAAGTTCATGTTCCAGGTGGGCATCCACAATCATTTCACTTCGATTTAACACGACCGTATCTTCAGCTAAGGTCAGACGTACTGTGTCTTCTCCTCGGGGATGTAAAACGATCTCTTCATCATTGATCTTTAGTATTCCGCGTTTTAAATTTAGTTCGACGCTATTTGCGTTCATGATGTCCATCCCGAGAATACATTCGTCTTCAATGTCAGCTACCAGGGTACGGTGTTTAATTCGTGTATTTCCGATGGTAATGGTAATGTCTGCTTCGCCATGGATGGTAGCCGCGGCTCCTGTTGCTGTGCGCAGTCGCCATTTTGTTGATTCAATCGTCATCGGTTTCTTGAGAGTATCAGGTCTAATGATGGTTTTTGTCGCAACCCATCCACAAACATGCTTTTTAGTCTAGGTTGTAGGGATGCGACATGTCCAGTTAGCTTCAGGGCATCTTTATGATGGATCGACGTTCGCCCCCTTGCGTCGACCCGCTTTAGTTTTCCGCTGTCTTATTCTTCATTTGTTCCCCGCAGCGGCTTCGCACATGCCCTAGCTCACCGCAGTTCCAACATCGAAGTTGTCTCTTCTTTGGCAACATCTCAGTTATGACACGCCGTGCTGTTTCCTCCATAGATTCATTATGATTTTCCTCTACGCCCTCTATTGTGCGAATATTGCCTTACCGTCTTGAAGCGTGTTCTGCCGCCTCGAATTCCAATGCGCTGGCCAAGGCAATGGACAGGTTACTTGAACGAGCCAGAATCAGGGCCCGCTTGGTTTATTTATCTCGGAGACCATCAATGAAGCCTTGCACAGCCAGTCGTTCCAACACACTATCTGGGGTGTCAGGATATGCCAGGCGAACTAGACGAGCGATATCAGATTCAAATTCTTGTAGAGTCTCGTCACGTTGTTGAGTTGACGATAGTCCACGCAGAATCGTGTTGACCCATCTTTCTTCTTTACCAACACCACTGGTGAGGCCCATGGACTGTTTGAGGATTCGATGACACCTTTTTTTTCATGTCTTGAATAATTTTCTCGGTTTCCTCTCTCTTGGCCAGTGGCAATCGTCTTGGAATTTGGCGGATAGGGCGTGCATCGCCGGTGTTTATTTGATGCTGGACTATGTTGGTTCTACCCTTGGTCCCACAGCTGGTGTCGAAAACGTCTTGATATTCCGTTATTAAATTTCTCATTCTGATATTCTGGTTCTGGTTTAATTCTTTGCAAGATGTTGACAGTAGATTTGTCAGTTCTGCAGGAAGCTTCTTTGGTGGATTTTGTGTAACGGATGTTCGTCTGCTAATCGAAGTTACCGATGAACAATGTCCTAAGATAGTACCCTTCTTTAGTGTAACTGGATAATAATTCACATTCATTACTCGAACTGGTACTACCTTTCCAGTATGCACGAGAGATTTTCAAACCAGTATTCCTCGAGTAGTCGTTTCATTATGATTTCCAGCTTCTAACATCATGGTACATCCGGTTGGAAGTTCATGTTCCAGGTGGGCATCCACAATCATTTCACTTCGATTTAACACGACCGTATCTTCAGCTAAGGTCAGACGTACTGTGTCTTCTCCTCGGGGATGTAAAACGATCTCTTCATCATTGATCTTTAGTATTCCGCGTTTTAAATTTAGTTCGACGCTATTTGCGTTCATGATGTCCATCCCGAGAATACATTCGTCTTCAATGTCAGCTACCAGGGTACGGTGTTTAATTCGTGTATTTCCGATGGTAATGGTAATGTCTGCTTCGCCATGGATGGTAGCCGCGGCTCCTGTTGCTGTGCGCAGTCGCCATTTTGTTGATTCAATCGTCATCGGTTTCTTGAGAGTATCAGGTCTAATGATGGTTTTTGTCGCAACCCATCCACAAACATGCTTTTTAGTCTAGGTTGTAGGGATGCGACATGTCCAGTTAGCTTCAGGGCATCTTTATGATGGATCGACGTTCGCCCCCTTGCGTCGACCCGCTTTAGTTTTCCGCTGTCTTATTCTTCATTTGTTCCCCGCAGCGGCTTCGCACATGCCCTAGCTCACCGCAGTTCCAACATCGAAGTTGTCTCTTCTTTGGCAACATCTCAGTTATGACACGCCGTGCTGTTTCCTCCATAGATTCATTATGATTTTCCTCTACGCCCTCTATTGTGCGAATATTGCCTTACCGTCTTGAAGCGTGTTCTGCCGCCTCGAATTCCAATGCGCTGGCCAAGGCAATGGACAGGTTACTTGAACGAGCCAGAATCAGGGCCCGCTTGGTTTATTTATCTCGGAGACCATCAATGAAGCCTTGCACAGCCAGTCGTTCCAACACACTATCTGGGGTGTCAGGATATGCCAGGCGAACTAGACGAGCGATATCAGATTCAAATTCTTGTAGAGTCTCGTTTGATTTCTGACATCTATTTCTCAGCTGCAAGTGATACACTTGCTGCATATGTGCGTGTCCATAACGCATTTCCAAGCGCTTAACTAGTTGATGATAGTTCTGCCGTTCTTCTGGAAGGATTGTTTGCAAAATATCCACTGCGTCACCACGCAGCGCAATTATCAAGGCCGTTGCCTTCTCAGATGATGACCACCCATTAGATACTGCAGCAGCTTCGAATTGGGCGTAATAATTAGGCCAAGATACCTTGCCATCAAATTCTGGTGGTTTCATGTGGAATCTACGCAGTGATTCTTTCCCGTCTGTCACTAAATATTCAACTTTCTCGTTATTTAATGGCTGGTCACTAGATGGAGTTTTCTGAATCAAGTCGTGAATTTGTTGGACATTTGGCTGTTCGTGATTTAATGTTGCCAATCTTGCTTCGATTTCTTCAATTTTTTCTTTAAATTTTTCTTCAAAATTTCTCGAATGTTCTTCGATTTTTTCAAACTTCTGTTCAAATTTAGTTTCCAAATTCGTTTCCAAGTTTCTAGAACTTTCTTCAAATTTAGCTTCCAAACTTCTGGAATTTTCTTCTAATTTAGCTTCCAAACTTCTAGAATTTTCTTCAAACTTTTCAAATTTTTCTTCTAATTTGGCTTCCAAGCTTCTGGAATTTTCCTCGGTATTTCTGGAATTTTCTTCCAATTTGGCTTCCAAGCTTCTAGAATTTTCTTTTAGTTCTTCCTTCAGATTTTTGTACATGGAGTCCAAATCGCCCGGAATTTCGAATTCATAAGTATCCGCTATTTCACCAGCTTCAACCAAAAATTGACGAAGACGCTCTTGCAGTATACTTTTCTTGCCTATATTGTCCAGATCACGTTCTTCTAATTCTCTCTTGAGATCAGTCACTTTTAAATCACTTAGATTTACTTTTCTCGAACCCATTTTTATTTATTTGCACTTAAACTTCACTTTTAATTGACAACACACAACCCCACACCTGACACCAATTGTAACGTTTATTACAATTTCGGGTTCGGTGAAGTTTATTATTAAATAAAACACGAGTAATGAAAACACTAACAAAATATTTATTTAAAACGAAACTAATGTAGTACAACTACTAAGACATATATTTATATTCAACACGTATTTATATTCACAACAAAGTATTTAGCAACGACTTGCACTGTTCACTCTTCGAATACAGAATGCCTCTTCCCGGCCGAAACTCTCCTTTATATACTGCAACAATGTACTCGAGAATATTCGAGAGCTTCTGGCACACGGTAGAAGCATGACGCAGAGCGAACAGGTACGGACTTGTCTATTGCGTCTGAGACAGCGGTGAATCGTGCAGCAGACATGTCGACTGTTCCAGACGGAACAGGGCCGTACTCGCTACACTATGCACAAAAAACAACCAATAATATCCCAAATATACCTGACATCCCCCAAATCCAATCCAACCAAACAACTCACCCAACACAAAATAAACTAGAAGAAATGATGTTAAAATTAATGGGTAGAATGGATCCTATCCTAAACCTATTAACAACGCTAATAACAAAACTTCCATAATGCAACAAAAGCTAAAAATTGCACTATGGAATGCTAATGGCTTGGCCAACCACAGCCAAGAGTTAAAAATATTTCTAAAAGAACAAGACATTGACATAATATTAATCTCAGAGACACATTTCACAAATCAAACGTTTCTAAAAATACCTCAATACACAATCTACGATACAAAACATCCTGATGGCACCGCCCACGGAGGCACAGCAATAATCATCAAAAGCACAATCCAATACTATGTTTTACCAGAATACATGATGGACCACCTCCAGGCAACAACTATCCTAATAGAAGAAACGACTGGCTCAACCACCCTCTCTGCAATATACTGTCCTCCGAAGCATACCATAAAAAAAGAATATTTTGAACAATTCACAAAAACACTTGGCAATAAATTCATCCTAGGGGGCCACTATAATGCAAAGCACACTGCGTGGGGCGCTCGCCTAACAACTACTCGAAGAAGAGAGCTGCTCAAAACTATACAAAGTAATAATCTTGCACACCACTCCACATGCAAACCTACACACTGGCCGACGGACATAAATAAAACTCCAGATCTATTGGACTTTTATATAACTAAAAACATCCCAACAAACTCAATAGTAGTAATAGACAGTTTAGATCTTTCATCGGACCATACCCCAGTCATCCTGGAACTAAACACAAACGTAAAACAAACTCCAAAACCTCCAGTATTGCACAACAGATTCACAGACTGGGAATACTTTACTGAATTAATAAATCAAAAAATAAATCTGAACCTACCACTAAAACAAAATGAAGAGATAGACGACGCAATTGAACATCTGAACTTAAAAATCCAAGAGGCTGCATGGGAAGCAACCCCTACTGTACTCGAAAAGAGAAATATACCTTCAGTCCCTAACTATATTAAAGAAGCCATAAGAGAAAAACGCCGCATACGAAACGTCTGGCAGCAACAGCACAATCCTCTAGATAAAACTAGGCTTAACAGGAAAGAAAGAGAACTAAAGCAGATAATCTACGAATGGAGAAACAACAATATCTAAGAATACTTAAGCAGCTTATCTAACACCCCGGCCACGGATTACTCGCTTTGGAAATCTACGAAACATCTAAAAAGACCAGCGCAACGAATTCCACCAATAAGGAAACCAGACAACACCTGGGCGAGGAGTACCCAAGAAAAATGCAGAACCCTAGCTGAACATTATGCCCAAGTATTCGAACCATTTCCAATAAATAACAATTCCCCAGAAGAAGAAGAAATTAAGCAATATCTTGAAACCCCAGAACAAATGACACCACAAATCAATAAAATAAGTATAGAAGAAGTCTACAACACAATCAAAAACATGAAACAAAAGAAAGCACCAGGATACGATTTGATAACAGCTAGAATACTAAAAGAAATCCCCAAAAAAGGAATACAATTAATTACATCCATCTTCAATGCTATACTTAGAAAAAACTACTATCCTCCACAATGGAAAGTAGCACAAATATTACCCATCCAGAAACCAGGGAAACCAGCTGAAGAACCAACCTCATACCGCCCAATAAGTCTACTACCAATACTCTCGAAAGTATTTGCAAAAATCTTCGTAAAACGACTAAAATCGATAATACTTAGGAAAAAACGAATACCGGAATATCAATATGGGTTCAGAGAAAAACACGGCACAATAGAACAAACACACCTAATAATTAATCATATAAGTAGGGACCTAGAAAGAAAAAAATACTGCTCAGCAGCATTCCTCGACGTAGCGCAAGCCTTCGACAAGGTGTGGCATGAAGGGCTGCTCTATAAGTTAAAGAAAAATCTACCCACCCCACACTATCAGCTACTAAAGTCATACCTAACTGATAGACACTTTCAGGTGAAATACCAAAACGAATATTCAGACCTACTTCCCATAAAAGCTGGCGTACCCCAAGGCAGTGTACTTGGCCCAACACTATACCTATTATACACAGCTGACCTCCCAACATCACAAGAAATTACAACGGCAACGGTTGCCGACGACACGACATTACTAGCGTCAAATGATAACCCAGATATAGCCTCACAACTATTGCAAGCCCACCTAACAAAAATAGAAAAATGGCTAAATATATGGAAAATAAAAGCAAACACAACCCATATAACCTTCACCAATAGAAGAAATACCTGCCCAGAAGTATACTTAAACAACGAACCACTACCACAGCAACAGAGGTCAAATATCTAGGACTACACCTCGACAGAAGGTTAACATGGAGCAAGCATATTAAAACAAAAAGGAAACAACTGAACATCAAGGTTAAACAACTATACTGGATGCTAGGAAAACAATCCAAATTAACAACAGAAAACAAACTTCTGCTGCATAAAACCATGATAAAACCTATTTGGACCTACGGTCTACAATTATGGGGGTCAGCCAGCAACTCTAATATAAAAATTATTGAAAGATTTGAAGCCAAAACACTAAGAACAATCCTCGACGCCCCCTGGTACGTAAGAAACAACACTATATACAATGACCTCAACATAAGAACAGTTAAGGATGAAATAAAAACATCCAGCGAAAAATACATGCAACGTCTCGAGAAACATCCCAACTACACTGCAGTTAATCTATTAGACAACAGCGAAGAAACATATAGACTGAAACGACACACCCCTCTTGATCTACCACATAGATTCAACTAGAACAATCAGACCAATCTCAACCACATGCAATAAACACGAATCCAAATCATAATAAATATATTCTTAAGTCAACCATAAAGTAGTAAGTATCACTGGATACCTCTACTCAAATGATATAACTAGATATTAAAACATTTTCTTATTGTTAAAATTGACAGATTGTAAATTATTATCAATAAACTAAAAAATTATGACAATGTAGCACTTAAAACCAAAAATTAAACTAAGCAAGAACATGCGTAATTCATTTAAATTAAAAATTCCCGAAGAATTTTACGAATTAGTAAGTTTTTTCTTGAAATACTTTGTGTCAAGAAAAAAAAATTATTGTGATTAGTTCATTTCCTCGAAATGAAAATTAATTTTATTTTTCTGAAAAACTGTATAAGCAACTAGGTATGAATGAAAATGTGGAATAGCGATTATTCACAAGTAAATTTAATTCTAAAGTAGTAATGCATTCAGAGAAAAGCTTCAAATAAGAATGGTAGGTACTGAAACCCTCTTTATAGTATAGAATTAATATTATGAGCCATCCATTTATGAGATATGACATAAATTTATATTTTTTTACGATACAGATAGTTTAAAAATACATGGTTTAAATAGCATTTTTTTCCTTTTTAATTCGTTAGTATATATGTCTAATAGTAGTTCAAATTGTTTTTAGTAAAAATTGATTAATTATTAGCTTTATTGTATTTATAATATTTGAATTTATTATTATACTAACTTTAGCAAAGGAAAATCAGTGTCATAACTTACTTGATTAAGCTTAATTAATTTATATATGTTAATTATGTTAAATAAATCAAGCAAATTTGGCATCATTATCTGAAAAAATAAATTATATAAAATTGCCCTTGTCATATTTTCAGTCATATCTAATGAATTATACGCCTTTGTATTTTTTAACCATAGTCGTAGCCTTATCTGAGTTTTAAGATTCCGGGTGGGTATATGAGACACTTCTATACGAGTAACAATTATTTTTCAAACTAATACATTTTTGAGGAAACTGTGACCGGTTTAAAAAGAAGTAAAAATATTCAAAAATTTTATGAATAGCATTTTGCAACATAGTGTTTGATAACTTCATATTAAGTTCCAGTGAATTAAAAAGAAATGAACAAAAACAGTAACCATACTTCTAAATTAACACAAATTGTATTGCAAAATAAATGAAGACTTACTCGTCAATGCTCATAATGTACTAATAACTTAATATATAATGAAGATGTTTATTCACTTAAATGATATATTACGCCGGAATATCTGAACATGAAAGGTAAATGTACTCAATTAGATATTGGCTCGGATGATATGATAATTATGAATGCTTCCAGAGTGATTTTTTGGAAGCAAAAAAAAATTATTTCAGTTTTGGGAGACATTTTCGCATTGTAACTCAAAGGAGTATTATAAGGTTGATCAAGTTAAGTCAGATTTTTTATTGTTTAATAGTAATGTTACTTACTTGAATTGTGAACCTTTCTGTGCTGAAAATGATAGGTAGAAATAATAATATAAATTTAACACAGCACACTACTGAATTTAATAGTAATTTATGTAACAAGTACATAATTTAGGTTTATTGGGCTAGCCGAATCTTATGGCAGAGCGAGCGCAGCGAGCGATGCTAATAAATAAGGCGAGTCTATAAAGTCTGATTATGTACGAGTTGCATACAACGTTTTATGTTCGACTGTATGGAGAATATTTTCTCCTAAAACATGATTATGTCAATACCAATATTTAAAACATTTAATTGCATCTCAAAGTGTGCTTCGTTGTTATGCATTTGTTGCTTTATTTATCAAATTGTCAAAGTGAAAAAGTGTTGAGATGGATGAAGACATTGAAGACGTTAAAAAAAATAAAAGATCTTGCATGTAATGTAAGAGAATGTCTATTACCAACGAAATCGAAACAATTGCATGAAGACACATATAATACATACAGAAAATGGTGTTTAAATATGAAAATAAAAAAAACCACCGAATATTGTATCCTGGCATACTTTAATAGTATTTTGGCAAGTTATAAAAGATCCACGTTGTGGACTAACTATTCTATACTACGATCCACAATTAATTTGAAAGAAGGTGTGGATATAAGCAAATTTGCCAGCATAATACCATTTCTTAAAAGAAAAGGTGATGGATTCAAATCGAAGAAATCATTGACATTAACTAAAGATAATGTGGATAAATTTCTAACGGAAGCTGATAATGAACATAATTTGTTAAAAAAGGTATGTTTTACTAATGTCATGTTTATTATGTCGAATAATAAAGTTTTTTTAAGGTTTTTATTTTTGGAATATCTGGTGCATGTAGGTGCCAAGATTTAACTTCATTGTTGACAACTAATGTCCAAGACTTACAAACACACTTTTTGGTCAAGCTAATTGATACCAAAACGAAAACTGATAGATCATTTACTATAGTACCGGGATAATTAAATTTACTCGAAGTTATTTTTGTTCTCCAAAAACTTCACATAACAGATTTTTTGTGAATTATGTAAAAAATAAATGTACTGTACAACGAGTTGGGGTGCATAAGATTACCAACGTGCCATCCATAGTTGCAAAGTTTAATCATTTAGAGAATCATGCCGCATACACAGGACATTGCTTCAGGCGAACATCAGCAACTCTGTTGGCCAATGCAGGAGCATCTATGGACAGTATTAAGAGGCATGGCGGATGGCGATCATCCACTGTAGCTGAGGGCTACGTGGATTATTCCGAGAGGGTTAAATTAAATGTATCATCTCAAATTCTGGGAAATGAAAATGGTAAAAACAATAACTTTCCGTTCAAACTACGATAAGTTCAAATAATATTATGAAGAACAATGTAAGTATGAACTAAGAAATTGGATTAACTTTAAGTAATAACACACATTGTGTGATTAATATTAACTATTATAATAATACTGATAATTCTTAAATATTCTTTTCTTTTTATCAATTGTTTAAATATTTCCTATTCATAATTACACTTAATTAATTATAAATTCATTGTAATAAAATGCTTTAAATTATATATATATATATATATATATATATATATATATATATATATATATATATATATATATAAATCTCTTGAATTTTGTTTTAATGTGACATTGACAGCAGTCCAATTTTGCATTTTTATCGTACTAGTCCAATAAAGTACCCGATTATGGACAGTAAACAGTGTCGTGAAACAAGGTAATATGATGCAGTCGAACATAAAAATTATTATATTAAAATAAAAAGCAAATGAAACAAAAAAGAAATAAAATATAAAACGCTACGAATGTAATGTTGCGAATAAAATAGAAGTAGAAACACTATTTCAAAACTTTACATAATTGCACTTTTAATTTATGTTAACTTTTTTGTTTTCAAAACGTTTAATATATCGCAGAGCTACCTGATTACGCACGAATAATTGGTTCAAGAATTTTTTCTAAAAATCACTTTTATACTACGGAGTCAATAATCACATCTCGAAACCATCCCCAACAGTAGAGAATAAAAAGATGCTTAGGTGTTTGATCGTATAGTGAAACCAGGGCCATAAATAAAGTGGAACGAGTGAGGGAACTGCACCGAGAGTAGAAACAAGTTCTTCAGTTGTTAGTGTTAAAAAAATATATGAATAAAAATTCTATTTTATACACAGTCTTTAATAAAATAGGCTAAATTTAAGTTTATAATTTCCATTATGGTCTATTGCACCGCCATTTCTTAAATATTAAGTGTTCACTTCATGTCACTTTACGCTCAATGATATCGACTCGAATTGTGGATTTGAGAACCCGGGTTCGATTCCTATAACCAATATACAATTTTCGCCATATAAAAATTAACTTTGTGGGCTCTCCACCTTTAACATCTTTCGGAGCCGTGATTTGATGGTTGGTAACCACACTACATACGCATAAATATATCGCTCTGCAAGATTGGTTGCCATAGAGTAATGAGTAAAAGTCGTGGTGATATATTTAATTTACTTTTAATTTAGTAATATTATAAAAACTTAATATTTCAGGGACAGCCGAATAATTTGCCATTATTAATGATTTATAAAACCCTTTTATTTGTATTTAAAATTAATTTATTAACAAAGTTCATATTGTTCATATTGTAGCGAGTACGGTCCTGTTCCGTCTGGAACAGTCGCCGCGTCAAAGTGTGCAGCACGTTCACCGCTGTCTCAGACGCAATAGACAAGTCCGAACCTGTTCGCTCTGCGTCATGCACCAGAAAAGAAAAGCGAAGAAAATAATAAGGAAATGGAAGAAGCGCTGAAAGGTATTCAAATAGCATTAACTATCTGCTGATTATCATGAAATTAAAGAAGAAATACAAACAGGAAGAAACGAAATGAGGCAGGGAAATGAAAATATTAGGAAGGAAATGGAGGCAACATGCAACAAGATAATGAACAATATAGGCAAAATAAATGAAGAAATCGTACAGCTGAAAGAAAAAGGAACAAAATATGAAGAAGAAAACTCAGAAATGAAGCGGAGACTGAAGGAATTGGAAAAGCAAGAGGAAAACAGAGAAAAAGAGAAGAAAATGAGAAACTTTGTGCTAACTGGAATACAGGCAGAAGGGATAAACATGAAAGATAGCATTAAAGTTTTTATTAAAGAAAACCTTGAGGTAGAAGTAGATATCGAGAAGGCCTATACGATAACTGCGAACAAGAAGAAATTTGTTGTCCAAGTGAAGACTGAGGAACAGAAGACGGCAATCTTCGCAGTAAAAAATAAACTAAAAGGCAGAGAAATTTATATAGACCATGACCTTACCTGGAGACAGAGACAAATACAAAAGAAAATAGTGCAGAGGGCAAAAGAAGAAAAACAAAAGGGTACACAGGTAAAAATTTTCACAAACAAAATTTTAATTAATGGGGAAATGTGGTTCTGGAATGAAGAGCAGGAAGAAATTAATCTGTCAAAAAACTAAGTAATAAAAATGGGAAAATACAAATGAGGGAAAAAAAGAAAAAAAAGCCAATATAAAAATTAAACTTAAGATAGGGTTTTGGAATGTATCAGGGTTGATAAATAAGGATCCAGATTTTTGGGACTACATAATGGAATATGATGCAATAGGATTAGTAGAAACATGGATAGAAAATAAACAATGGGAGAAATTAGAAGAAAAATTGCCTACAAATTACACCTGGAAACACGAACATGCAGTAAGATAACACAATAAGGGAAGAGCAATGGGGGGAATATTAACGGGAGTGAAGAAGAATATCGACTATAATGACAAAATTACAATTAACACAACATATATGCAAGAAAGAAGGGCAAGAATAAATAACGAAATAGTTAAAATTATAACAGTATACAATTATGGGAAAACAGAAGAAATTGAACACATGCTTAGAACAACTATGGAAAAGGGCGAAGAAGGCATATTAATAATAGGAGGAGATTTCAATGCTCGTACAGGACAAAAAGGAGGCATAATTAATATAAATGGGGAAGAGAAAAAAGGAACTCAAGATACAAAATAATAAACAAGGAAGGGGAAACATTAATAAAAATAATTGATGAAAATGGATGGTCTCTGCTGAATGGAAATGTATATAATGATGAGACAGGTGAATTTACATATCGGGGGGCAAGAGGAGAAAGTAACAGAAAACGCACTAGAAGAATTGATAAAAGAAGTAAATGAAGCAATAACCTGGAAAAACGTACAGACAAATAACAGAATGTTCAAAAACAACTGGAGGAATCAAGAATGTTATTTTAAGAAAAAGGAAGTAGGTAAAGCATTAAAAGGTTTGAAGAATGGGAAAATGACAAAGGAAGAATATGTTAGAAAGAAAAAGAATACAAAGAATTTTGTAAGTACAGGAAAACAAAAAAAAATAGAAGAAGAAGAACAGAAAATAAAAGAAATTAGGACGGAAACTGATATCTGGAAATACATAGCAAATGACAGGAAAGAAGCAACAAATCCTAGCAAGAAAATCAAGTAAGAGGAATGGATGGACCATTTTTGTAACCAGTTAGAAGGAAAACACGAAAGACAAAAGAACATTTTGGATAATAATCTAGAAGTCCAGGGTAAACTAACAGAAGACGAGATCACAGAAGACGAAGTCAGAAGACAAATAGCAAGACTCAAAAAGGGGAAAGCAGCAGGAGAGGATGGCTTGCAGAATGAAGTGTGGATTTACGGCACGGATGCTGTGGTATTAAAATTGAAGGATATATTCAATCAAGTCTGGCAAGGTAAAGGATTCAAAGAAAGATGGAAGAAGGGGGTAATCGCACCAATCTATAAGAAAGGTAACAAGCATATAGTGGAAAATTACAAAGGCGTCATCCTACTTGACACTAGCTACAAAATCTACGCTATGATTCTCCAAGACAGATTAACACAACAAGTAGAAGAACTGAAAATATTACCGAACGTGCAAGCTGGTTTTAGGAAAGAGAGAAGTACAGTAGATAACATATATGTATTAAACTACGCAATAGAGCAAGAAATCGGCAAAAAAAGAGAAACTTTTTGTACTGTTCGCTGATTTAAAATCAGCTTTTGATAGAGTAAACCGCAAGAAATTAGTGGATATTTTCAAACACGAAAGGATCAACAGACAACTCGTAAACAAGATTGCCGAAATATACGAGGAGACACAGAACACATTGAAAATACACGTCGAATCTTCGTCAGTTTTTTGGACTACGCAAGGAGTGAGACAAGGGTGCCCACTTAGTCCGCTGCTATTTGCAATATACATGGCAGACATAGAAAAGCACATGGCAAATGGACAGTTGGGAGGCATAGTGATTGGGCGAAGAAAGTTTTGGAGTCTATCCTATGCTGATGATTTGGCTTGTGTTAAAAAGACAGAAGCAGAGATGCATTGTAACGCAAATTTCTTTGTGCTACAATAATCAACCCTACGCTCCCTGGGGGATGAGCCCGGGTTGGACGGTTGAACCGCGGCTAAACTCAGTGAAGATGGGAGTGAGTCGGAGAAGGGGTGATAAATCACAAATGAATGGGCGCCAGCCGGCCTGAGCCGCGACCGGTTCAACAAAAGTACTACGGCCGATAAAGTACGGGATACTTCCCAGGACAGGACTACGAGAGGTGCCAACTACTTCAATAACAAGATGGTAATACGAAAAACTAACGATATAATAGAACACTCACGAGAAAATTACACAGAACACAGTAGTTGAATTTGCAAGACAGCTGGATCATAAATCCACTTAAGATCAAGGCGAATAATGACAGAAACGGAGGCGGGGCGCTGTGTCTCACCGTAGCGGCTAGGATCGCGGTACAGTCAACACCTAAATGGCGCTGAAGTGAACTGACGTATTCCGACGTATGACGGTCCGCTGGCCAGCGAAGGCGTTTTACGCGGCGCGTCTGACTGAACGTGACTACCGAACTGTAGACCCTAATGGCTATTGCGTCGTACGAGCGACACACCTCGTAAGTGACCACAACGTCACTGCTAATGACTCTACACCAAATGTTCTTAATTGGATTTTCACAAATAATCCCGTAACTACTCTTAATTAACTCGCTCAACACAAACTTAAATAATCTCGTGCACAGAAGGCACACGAGCCAAAGTATAACAATACAATAAACTTAAACACAATACTAAATAAAGAAAGAAATAATTGTGGCTTAGCTGTAGTGGCGCTGAGGCGCTAACGGAGTGTGGCAGCAGTGGAACAACTCGATCTGCCGACCGGATGTCCGAGTCGTCACTTCCCAAGATGGCGGGCTGTCACGTGGAATTGGAACGTCGTGTAGCGTCACTTCCGCTACACGTGGTCTTTCCCAAACTGCTGGGCTTAATTCCTCGGTGACAGATAACAGGAACTCCTCCAATGCAACGCCAACGAGCTAGTGCGCTCACAACAGCCTCTATGCCAGGAACACGGGCACACAGCATAAACAACAGCAATACGTACACACGTGAAACGTAAAACAACGTGAATACTACGTAACGTGAAACGTACGTAAAACGAACTAGCTGTCGTCAAAATAAAACAAGAAGGAAAAGAAAAAGCCTGGGTTCTTGTGCGGCTTTCAAGTGGTAGAAAGTATGTGATCTTTCCTATCGGAAACTTAATCCGGAACGATTCCGCTGAGTAGTGCAATATCTACCAATGCACCACTCACTCAATGGCACTATCTCTAAAATCCCCACACGGGTATTTCGCAAACAAACTGGTTTGCCGAAAAATAAATGAAATAGCCCAATTTCCAATATTCAAAACTCACACTTTGCAACTACGTTGTTCGCAACAGACAAAAAGACAAGAATTCGTTCGAAAACGAACTTGTCAAATTCCGCCAAGAAAGAGAGCGCGATGCGCGAAGACAGAGACAGCCTCCGCCTAAATCTGAACGGTGCCGGTAAAGATCCTACCTCGCAGATCGTATTATCGGCAGAGCGTTGACAGCTAAACAAACAGATGTAAATAACCTACAAAAAAAAACAATGAAACCTAGAGAAACTGAATCTAAGTTTTACTATAAACTGGAATACTACAACGAGAGTGAAATCTAAATGAGCTAAGTATCAGGAGGATCTAAGTGGTCAATATCTAATCAATAATTACGTTTCAGGAATTTGTCGACGAAGGAAAAATAAACAACAAAAAAAAACGCACGGAAACATGAAGATAAAACAGAACTGGAGAATACAAAAAAAAACGTAACAACTCTCCCCCTACTTATCCAGGAAATTTTCTTGAGAATTTCCGATAAGAAAACTCTACAGACGCAGAAAATTAAGAAGAAAAGTACTACGTAAAGGGAAATAAAACTAAATCAAGACGAGTCTTGTTCAAGCTCAGGATGAGCCTTGAGGTCCTTAATATTCCAATTGCCGGTGAGTACGGTGCCATTCATGTCCTTCAATACGTAAGTATCAGCCGCTATACGTCGATGTACCATAAATGGACCTAGATACTTGGCAGCCAACTTCGCCGTATAATACTTCGACGCGTCCGATAAAACGTAGTTTCTACGCCACACAAGCTGATTGTCATACAGGATGACGTTACGATGTCGTAGGTCGTAGCGGGCTTTCGACTTTACGTAAGAAGCTTGCAGTCTCTTCCGTACGTCCTGATACAGTTTCGCAAAACAGTACGAGCGTTTTAACTGCCTCTCTTCGTTCACAGGCTCCACAGTGTCCTCCTCAGCGGGTTGATGCCATTCGCCTGATAGCTGCATGTGCCGTCCAAAATTTATGAAGTATGGGCTCACTCCAGTGACTTCGTGCACAGCCGTCCTTACGGCACAGCCAATCTGCGGCAAGTACTCATACCACATGCGGTGATTATCGGACACGTACGATACCAACATGGTCTTTAATACCCTGTTGACGCGCTCCACCGGGTTTGCCTGCGGATGATAAGGCGAGGTGTACCTACTTTTTACCTGATATTTCGTCAGAAGGCGCCGGTACTCGTGCGAACGGAATTGTGTCCCATTGTCGGAGATGACAGCTCTAGGAACCCCAAAGACTAAAAATACATGTTCCTCCAATGCCTTCACGATCGAGGTTGCCTTCGCTTGACGCAGCGGAAAGAACATGGCAAACTTACTAAAAACGTCGTAGACGGACAGGATAAACGTAAAACCCTTCGACGGCGGCAGTGGACCAACCAAATCAATGCTGATCACCTCCCATGGTTTGGTAATGGTGGAATGACCTCCCATGCGTCCAGGTGCAGCTCTTTGTACCGGCTTTGACTTGATGCAGATCACGCAGCCCTGGACATACCGAGCGACGTCTGCCTTCATCTTCGGCCAGTAATAGCGTTCCGCCAACCGATGGAACGTTTTAAACGCTCCCAAATGTCCACTTGTCGGTACGTCATGACATTCCCTAATTAAATCCCTCCGCCTTTCCTTCGGCACAATTTCCTTCCACTGTTCCCTATCCTCAACTAACCCTGAATAAGTATTTTTAATGAATCTATATAATTTATTATCCCTAATGCAATAATCTGGATAGTGAAGCGAATCCTCCCTAACCAGTTTTGCCATTTTTAAAAACCATGCATCTTTCACACCATCAACATTCACACTAATATCATCCAAGATCGGTACAGCACGAGATAACGCATCCGGAACAACATGCTCTTTTCCTTTGCGGTGCACAATTTTAAAATTATACTGCTGCAATCGCACCGACCATCTAGCTAAACGACCTGAAGTGTTTTCTAGCTTATGTAACCATAACAAGGAGTAATGATCTGTAATCGCAGTGAACTCCGTGCCCTCCAAATACGGACGTAACTTCTCTATCGCCCACAGAAGTGCCAACAGTTCTTTTTCTGTCGTCGAGTAGTTCCGTTCTTGCCGCGTCAATGAGCGGGATAGGTAACAAATGACTTTCTCGCCATCGTCATGTTGTTGACTCAGCACAGCACCAAGTCCAAAATTCGATGCGTCAGTCTGCAGTACGAATTCTCTGTCAAAGTCGGGACATGTCAGAATTGGAGCAGACACCAGGTGAGTTTTAATGTCCTGCCAAGCCTGATCACAACGGGTGTCCCACTGAATTGTAGAATCTTTCTTTAGAAGACTAGTGAGCGGAGCGATGACCGATGAAAAATGTGGCACAAAACGACGGTACCACGACGCCATTCCAACCAACCGACGAACCTCAGATACCGATTTCGGCACTGGAATGTTTAAAATGGCACGAACCTTGTCTGGGTCAACGTGAAGACCGCGCTTGTTCACCACGTATCCCAAATACTTCAACTCATCTCTACAAAAATGACACTTATCGCGCCCTAACGTCAGTCATGCGTCACGAAGTCGATTGGAGACTTCCTCCAGTATTTCCAAGTGTTTATCAAAGGTAGACGTAACTATGACGATGTCGTCTAGGTAAACGAATACGTGTGGATCCAAGTCTGTACCAATAACAAAGTTAATAAAGCGTTGCCATGTTGCAGGTGCACTGTGCAGGCCAAAAGGCATGCGTCTGAATTGGAATAAACCACGATTTGGTACGGTGAAAGCTGTGTATTGCTTTGCATCTTCCGCAACAGGTATTTGCCAATAGGCGGACTTAATATCCAACGACGTGAGATACTTTGCATCACGTAACTTGTCAAGCGTATCCGAAACATACGGAATCGGGTAGGCATCGCGACGACTAGCTTTGTTTAATTTCCTAAAATCCACGCAGAATCTATACGTACCATCCTTTTTAGGTACTAGCAGAATTGGAGACGACCATGGGCTCTGCGATTTCTCCACAATCCCATTTGCCAACATAAAATCTAGCTCGCTGTTGACATGCTTCTGCATCGCAGGGGAGATTGGATAGTACCGTTGCTTGATCGGCTCGCTATCCGTATACATTTTAAGCTCAATCCTGTCCGTACATCCTATCCGATCCTTATCCATTCCCATAAATATTCTATCCACGACCTCCGATAATCTACCTTCCTGCTCCACTGACAAATGGCTACGAGGATAAATCGCGTCAACTGAAACTACCGGTAAGTGAGAAAATGACCATTCCCCACGACGAAGATCTGGCACAATACCCATAATTTTTCAAAAATTTGCCCCTAAAATCAACAGATGCGGTAGTTCCGGCACGACGAGAATGTCAATGACTCTAACACATTCACGTAACCGAACTGGGACCGAGATACTTCCAATGCTAGCGCAACGTTGTCCGTTCGCGACGGTGCAATGCATGAATGATTTCCGTAATGGTAAGTGTAAGCTACTCAAAATTTCCCAACCCATTTTCCCAACGATTGTGCATGATGCACCCGAGTCTAATAATCCCTTAAATGATTTCCCGAATATAAAAACTTCTAAATATGGGCGCTCATCACCCTGAACATGGGCTAAAATAAATTCCAACCGTGCATCGGTTATAGCGGTCGCTATGTCTGCTTGTCGGTGCCGTTCACGACCACTTACGGCATCCGTCTGGCGTTTCCCGGGCGATAATTCGGGCAAGACCTGTGGGTAACGTCAGGCTTACCACATTTATAGCAATGAAGCTTGCGGGGAGCATTGCATTCCAGAGCGAGATGCCCCGCTTTGCCGCAATTCCAACAGCGGCGAGAACTGTTATTGCTGACGGTAGTCACGCGAGCTGAAGAAGCTGAAGAAGTGGATATATGCAGCGTCAACATAAGCTAAATCTGGCTCTAATGATTGGTTTTTTCTAGGTGGTGGCGTAAAACATTGAATGGACTCTTTCCTCTGATCGAGTCTCCTACAAAGCCGTTGCAGTTCGGTGGCTGATTTCACTTCGACCAACGCTAGTTGATTCTGGTAGAACGGTAGAATATTACGAAGTAGTATGCTGACCTTGTACTCGTCTGACAGCCTAGATTTTAACCTGGCGAATAACAATGTCATACTCGCAAGATATTCCCCTATCGATTCATCTGGACCTTGAGTACGACGCTTGATTTCCTCGAAAAGTTTTTCTTCGTAATTGACTGGCAAGAATTCTTCCCGCAGTCCCTCCACAAGCTCATCCCAAGTTCGATACAAGTGTCGATTTGCCCTAAACCATACCAAGGCACTACCTTCGAATAAATCTATCGCCGAAACAATTAATTGCGACTTAGTGACATTACGCGCCCTACGCAATTCCTCCACACGCTCAAGAAATGCGTTAATTGACATTTGTCTCCGATCGGCACTAAATTTAATTCCCCATTTCTCTACTGGAACAGATTTACAACCTAATCTAGCCCTCTCACTCACTGTTTCGCCCTCTGACGAATCTGAGTCTGACCCGGACAATTTCAACTCGGCAAAGGATGCGTCTACCAACGGATTAACTAAGGTGGATGAGTGCGTCACCAGTTTTGCTTTCGCCAAGAGATTGGATTCTAACGTGACAATTTTTAATTGGATCTGCGCCCGCTTTTTGACTTCGTCATTGTTGGCTGGCATGCAACGAGAAGCTCGACCTACTGCTTGTGCTATCTTAGTTTCGATCTTCTTGTATGCTGACGAATTTTTCACATCCGTAAATGCGCTAATTAAATCAGAAATTTGTTTAATTTGAGCTTCCAAAGCTGCGTGATCCTCTGCGAATGCAAACGGATAATCAGGAAAAACAAAGCTAGAACTCTTCTCCAATTTGAACAATGCACGGAGCGATTGTCTCATGAACTCAACCGTACCGACCTCATCAACACCTCTGAGCTTTAGCTTATAAACTAACTCATCCCTGCCTAGCCTATTTATCTCCATTTTAGCCTCCATCGTACGAGAACTCAATGATAACCAAATGTAACTAAAACTAAACTAATTTAAGAACTAGTTGTAGAATACTATCCAAACCAAAAATTTAATTCCCTAACTAAGAGCCAATTTTCAAAAACAAGCAAGGTAAAACAAAAAAAAATCACAAAAACGAGCCAAACATGAAAACGACAACAACAAAATCGAGCCTCTTCTGCTCGTGGCCTCTTTTTCTCGGGGCCTCTTTTTCTCTCGGGGCCTATTTTTCTCGGGGCCCCACGTTGGGCGCCAAATTTGTAACGCAAATTTCTTTGTGCTACAATAATCAACCCTACGCTCCCTGGGGGATGAGCCCGGGTTGGACGGTTGAACCGCGGCTAAACTCAGTGAAGATGGGAGTGAGTCGGAGAAGGGGTGATAAATCACAAAATTGATGGGCGCCAGCCGGCCTGAGCCGCGACCGGTTCAACAAAAGTACTACGGCCGACAAGGTACGGGATACTTCCCAGGACAGGACTACGAGAGGTGCCAACTATTTCAATAACAAGATGGTAATACGAAAAACTAACGATATATTAGAACACTCACGAGAAAATTACACAGAACACAGTAGTTGAATTTGCAAGACAGCTGGATCATAAATCCACTTAAGATCAAGGCGAATAATGACAGAAACGGAGGCGGGGCGCTGTGTCTCACCGTAGCGGCTAGGATCGCGGTACAGTCAACACCTAAATGGCGCTGAAGTGAACTGACGTATTCCGACGTATGACGGTCCGCTGGCCAGCGAAGGCGTTTTACGCGGCGCGTCTGACTGAACGTGACTACCGAACTGTAGACCCTAATGGCTATTGCGTCGTACGAGCGACACACCTCGTAAGTGACCACAACGTCACTGCTAATGACTCTACACCAAATGTTCTTAATTGGATTTTCACAAATAATCCCGTAACTACTCTTAATTAACTCGCTCAACAATAACTTAAATAATCTCGTGCACAGAAGGCACACGAGCCAAAGTATAACAATACAATAAACTTAAACACAATACTAAATAAAGAAAGAAATAATTGTGGCTTAGCTGTAGTGGCGCTGAGGCGCTAACGGAGTGTGGCAGCAGTGGAACAACTCGATCTGCCGACCGGATGTCCGAGTCTTTCTTATTTGACATCTTTTCTATATTCTTATTTGACATCTTTTCTAATTTGATCATCTTTTCTTCATAATTCCTTTGTAATATATTTAGATTATCATCTTGAATTAGTCTGAACTTAGTGATAGCATCGAGACCTAGTAGTTAATCATAAGAGAATTGATTGTTCTTTACCACATAACTGTTTAAATTATTTGTTAAATCATCAATCTTCATTATGATATTTGCCCGGGCAGAACTAAAATTGATTTTATATAATTCACAACTCTTTGATTTATTATACTAACATTAGAACCACTGTCATAAACAGCCTTTATTTTTAATTTATTATCAATGAGTACATTTATCTTAATCAATGAATTCAATTTCTCCGGGCTTTTCAGTTTAAAGATTTATTGTCTATTTATATTTTCATAACTTCTGCTGCTACATCATCTGTGTTACCATCATATCCTGCTTCATTTAGATTAACCCGTATCTTGTTCGTGTACAGTTTTTTATTTCTACATTCATTTGTAGCATGATATCTGTTCGGCCATCCGAGAGCTTCGCATATGAAACACGGTTTCTTAAATGTATCGTTATATTTCTTGTATTGTTCATCATATTTTTCTTTAGGTTTGTCCGTTTTCTTATTTACGCTGAAGTTTGATATAATATCTCTTTTTATTTTACAAAATGAATCGTCCATTTTTCTTAGTTCTGTAAACAATTTGTCAATAGTCGTTATTTCTTCTCGGTCTAATTCGTTCTGTACTTCTAATGGTAGGCCAACTACAATCATATTTATTCTTGTTGAAACTGTACAATTGTAACGCAAATTTCTTTGTGCTACAATAATCAACCTTACGCTCCCTGGGGGATGAGCCCGGGTTGGACGGTTGAACCGCGGCTAAACTCAGTGAAGATGGGAGTGAGTCGGAGAAGGGGTGATAAATCACAAAATTGATGGGCGCCAGCCGGCCTGAGCCGCGACCGGTTCAACAAAAGTACTACGGCCGACAAGGTACGGGATACTTCCCAGGACAGGACTACGAGAGGTGCCAACTATTTCAATAACAAGATGGTAATACGAAAAACTAACGATATATTAGAACACTCACGAGAAAATTACACAGAACACAGTAGTTGAATTTGCAAGACAGCTGGATAATAAATCCACTTAAGATCAAAGCGAATAATGACAGAAACGGAGGCGGGGCGCTGTGTCTCACCGTAGCGGCTAGGATCGCGGTACAGTCAACACCTAAATGGCGCTGAAGTGAACTGACGTATTCCGACGTATGACGGTTCGCTGGCCAGCGAATGCGTTTTACGCGGCGCGTCTGACTGAACGTGACTACCGAATCGTAGACCCTAATGGCTATTGCGTCGTACGAGCGACACACCTCGTAAGTGACAACAACGTCACGACTATATGATTCTAACAAAATGCTCTTAATTGGATTTTCACAAATAATCCCGTAACTACTCTTAATTAACTCGCTCAACAATAACTTAAATAATCTCGTGCACAGAAGGCACACGAGCCAAAGTATAACAATACAATAAACTTAAACACAATACTAAATAAGGAAAGAAATAATTGTGGCTTAGCTGTAGTGGCGCTGAGGCGCTAACGGAGTGTGGCAGCAGTGGAACAACTCGATCTGCAGACCGGATGTCCGAGTCGTCACTTCCCAAGATGGCGGGCTGTCACGTGGAATTGGAACGTCGTGTAGCGTCACTTCCGCTACACGTGGTCTTTCCCAAACTGCTGGGCTTAATTCCTCGGTGACAGATAACAGGAACTCCTCCAATGCAACGCCAACGAGCTAGTGCGCTCACAACAGCCTCTATGCCAGGAACACGGGCACACAGCATAAACAACAGCAATACGTACACACGTGAAACGTAAAACAACGTGAATACTACGTAACGTGAAACGTACGTAAAACGAACTAGCTGTCGTCAAAATAAAACAAGAAGGAAAAGAAAAAGCCTGGGTTCTTGTGCGGCTTTCAAGTGGTAGAAAGTATGTGATCTTTCCTATCGGAAACTTAATCCGGAACGATTCCGCTGAGTAGTGCAATATCTACCAATGCACCACTCACTCAATGGCACTATCTCTAAAATCCCCACACGGGTATTTCGCAAACAAACTGGTTTGCCGAAAAATAAATGAAATAGCCCAATTTCCAATATTCAAAACTCACACTTTGCAACTACGTTGTTCGCAACAGACAAAAAGACAAGAATTCGTTCGAAAACGAACTTGTCAAATTCCGCCAAGAAAGAGAGCGCGATGCGCGAAGACAGAGACAGCCTCCGCCTAAATCTGAACGGTGCCGGTAAAGATCCTACCTCGCAGATCGTATTATCGGCAGAGCGTTGACAGCTAAACAAACAGATGTAAATAACCTACAAAAAAAAACAATGAAACCAAGAGAAACTGAATCTAAGTTTTACTATAAACTGGAATACTACAACGAGAGTGAAATCTAAATGAGCTAAGTATCAGGAGGATCTAAGTGGTCAATATCTAATCAATAATTACGTTTCAGGAATTTGTCGACGAAGGAAAAATAAACAACAAAAAAAAAACGCACGGAAACATGAAGATAAAACAGAACTGGAGAATACAAAAAAAAAACGTAACAGCATTCAGTTCTGAAAAGGCTGGCAACATATCTTAGAAAAAAAGACATGATCCTAAATGTAATGAAAACTAAAATATTGAAATTCAGAAAAGGAGGTGGCAGGGAGAAGAAAACGAACTGGAAATAGGAAGACGGAGATGAAATCGAAGAGGTAAAATCATTTAAATATCTGGGATACAACTTCCAAAGGAACAACAGCAAACAATTACACATACAGGACATATCAAAAAGAGCCACAGCAGCTATGGCACAAATATGGGGCATAGGACAACGGAGGTTCAAAGAAAACATCAAACTAAGACTGCTATTGTTCGACTACACGGCGAAAAGTATACTGTTATACAGTAGCGAAGTCTGGGGTTGGGGAGAGCAAAAGAAGACAGAAAAAGTACAAATAAAATACCTGAAATGGATATTAGGGCTTGACGCAAATACACCCACGTATATTGTACAGGAAGAAACAAAGAGAAATAAAATAAGAGCAGATGCTGGAAAAAGAGCAATGAAATATGAAGTAAAAATACGGCAAAATCAAAGCAAAGAAATATTGCAAGAATGCTGGAAAGAGATGAACAAAAAAAGGGAGAACAGACTAAAAAACAAATGGGAGCAAGAACGGGAAAATTTCTATGAGAAAAGAGGTTTTTCATCAATTGAAATAGAAAATAAACGAATAAGAGAACACAACATGGTAGAAGAAATTGTGGCACGAGATAGGGATGTGGAAATACAAGAGAGAAGAAATAATATATACAACTCAAGATACAATAGTACATACAAGAACATATGGACTCTGGGTATACCCAGATATTTAAGAAGAGACAGGAAACAACAGGGAACAGTCAAGCTCATAGCCAGATTCCGATGTGGAAATGAGGAAAAATGAAACCATTACTGGAGAAAGGAAGAAGACAGGTTGTGTAGATTATGCGGAAAACAGGAAGAAACAATACAACACCTAGCCAGAGACTGCGACAGAGCATCAGATAATTTCGAAACCAGAATAGATGACCAAGGGACGGGAATAGAATGGATGAAGCATATAATGAACAAGAGAAAAGAATTAAATACTACTTAATTAAATGGGAATTATAAATTATACAACCTTATAGTATTTTTATGTACATAGATAATATAAATAATGGGAAAAATGAAATGTAAGATTTAAAAAGCCACAAGGCATTAAATAAATAAATATTTTACTACTACAACCCACAGCGTCGCCGTGGAATGTCCCCAAATTTACAGAACTCCTGGAAAGGTCCCTACGAGGTACTAAAGCGAATAAATGACGTCATCTATCAAATCCGGAAAAGGACTGGAGGAAAATCAAGAGTAATTCATTTCAATCGGTTGGCTCCTTTCGCCGGTGACAACAACGATGGCAACGCCAATGAATCTCGAGCTCGACGAATGAATGTACAAGATCCGCAAATCACCTTTGACGAGTTCATGGCATCTTATTCTACGGGCCATAAAGTACGAAATGGTGTGACCAAGGAACATCAGGGAGACTTATTCAAAGTGCCTACAGAATACTCATTAGCGCATTGTGTGGCCCAAGATCTACAGATGTCTCGAGGAATCGCCGTGGTTTTTAAGAAAAAGTTCGGCTAACTTGAAGAATTATGGCAACAACATCCATGTGTCGGCAAAGTGTTACAGATAGCCGACAGAGAGTCAAGCCGAAACAAAAGCATTTTTTACCTGGTGACCAAACATCTGTCCCACGAGAAACCAACTTATCGCACCGTCCGGGACACCCTATGTGATCTACGAGGTGTGCTGCTCAATCAGGATATTCTAAAACTAGCAGTACCAAAGCTAGGCTGTGGCCTTGATGAATTGAGCTGGAGAATTGTAAGAAACATGCTGGAAACTATTTAGATCCTGGTGTGCAGCTATAATCCCTGTGGGTCAACACTAGTGAAAAGAACTGTGGACTGTTATTTCCACCGAACGTCCCAGTGCTCGCGGGGATCAACGTGCAGATATCGAAATAGCGTAGAAAAGTTTCGGGACGAAACATTTTTAAGGAGGGGGCAGTGTAGCGAGTACGGTCCTGTTCCGTCTGGAACAGTCGACGCGTCAAAGTGTGCAGCACGTTCACCGCTGTCTCAGACGCAATAGACAAGTCCGATCCTGTTCGCTCTGCTTCTACCGTGTTCCAGAGGCTCTCGTATATTTTGGAAACTCTTGTTCCAGTATATAAGGGAGAGTTTCGGCCGGAAAGAGGCATTCAGTATTTGAAGTGTGAATAGTGCAAGTCGTTGCTAAATACTTTGTTGTGAATATAAATACGTGTTGTATATAAATATATGGTTTAGTAGTTGTACTACATTATTTTCGTTTAAATAAATATTTTGTTAGTGTTTTCATTGCTCGTGTTTTATTTAATAATAAACTTCACTAAACCCAAAATTGTAATAAACGTTACAATATCTTTATTGCATACATATGTTATAAAAGTTGATTATGCTGTAAACAATTCAATTTAATTAAATTGTACATTTATACAAATTTAAATGTTCATATCTATTTTCACATTGGTGATCCTTGCGCACCTTAAACAGTGTCGGAATGGCATTGTCTTCGCTTTTTACTTTCATCGCGGTAGCAAGGCTTGAAGTTTCTTTGTTATCTATACAATTTAAAGTTCTTGAATTTTAGCCCAACTAGGGAACTCTTTGCATATGAAGTACATAATTACTACACAGATTTGGATATTTATTTAATAATTGAAGTAAGAAGAGCTATAACATATTTTAAAGAGTACTGCGTTTTATTTGTCACGTAACTGCTATCGTCGTACACTACCACAACAACTCAACACTGTTAAAAAGCAACACTTTCATCATACATCGGATAACAAATCCAATCAAATCAACATTATTTTTATTATCAATAATAAACTCTTCAAAGGAGTATCATTTCGACCTTGACTGAGTAAAGGTTACTTTAACAGTACTAAATGTCTGAACTTATTTTTACCAGGTAATTTCGATAGACTTTATTCCTAATTACACTAGTAACCCTAATACTTATACCAAAAACCTCCAACGCATTTTATGCGGGTTTTCCTTTTACCTTGAAAAACTAACCTACTTTAAGGTACTTGCTGACTAACTTCCCACACTGCAAATAGCGCTAGCTATTGAGCGGTAGAGAAATTACCCGCAGTCACCGGGTTGCAAATATGTTATCTACATCTCAAATTTTTCAAATTTTTGGTAAACGATACATTGGCGTCTTGTTGGTTGCTGGATCATAACAGCAAGGCGAATAAATAAACAAATAAAACAAAAAATACCCGACAACCTACAACTACACTAAAGAAAATAAACGCTTCACAGACGTATGCTCAAAAGGCAAATAAACCAAAACAAAATGTACCTCAGACATTTCCATCCAAACAACAAGCAATAATATTGAACTCAGTTGATGAACTAGTAACAAAAGATTACATAACAGCAATTGCTAATATTGTAGAACCAAAAAACATAATATTTGCATCAAAAATCTCAAATAACCGTATATGCATATATTTATCAAGCAAGGAAATTTTAAATATATTAGTCGAAAATCACAAAAATATTGAAATTAATAACCACCAAATATAAATCAGACGATTAATTACGCCAGCTGTAAGAATTGTTTTATCTAATGTCTGCCCTTCAATACCGCACCAAGAACTAGAGAAAATACTGATTAATTACGGACTAAAGCCCGTATCACCAATCTATTTTCAAAGAGCGGAACTTCAAGAAGACATATATGCACATATATGCAGTTTTAGAAGACAGCTTTACGTAGCACCTGATAGCCAAGAAGTCCTTGATAGTATTCTGTTCAAACACGATGATACAGAATATAGGATATACCTAAGCGGTGAAAAAGTACTCTGCCATCATTGCAATAAAACGGGACACCCGACATCAAAATGCGAAGTACAAAAACAAAATCCGGAACTATCACACTTCCCCGAACTTACCGAAAAAACAACAAAAAAAAAAGACCAGCTCCAGTAGACTCCGAAACAGACACACTAACTAAAAACCTCACAGCAAACAACATTGCTGTAACAGAACCTAATCAAATAATAAATCTATACAATAAACCAGAAAAACGAAATACTGGAAACAAACCAACTATAGAAGACATACAAATTAATACAGCAGATTTAGAAAATAAGGCAACATTTAAACAGCCAACTAAAAAAACCAAGAAAAGCACAGGAGCTAGATCCAGATCTCAAAGCCCAGCCAGCCAAGAATCACTAGAAGAACAACTAAAATCAATAGCTGAAGATATGAATAAAAGCTCTGACAAATACATACTAACATAAGACCAAATTATGGATTTTTTGCAAAATATTCAAGGATCCAATGATCAAATAAGTATAGCCAAGGAGTACACACTAAATATAGAAAAATTGCTAGAAATGCTCGAACATATTGTGACGATGTTTGGTCGAGCACAAGGAGTTTGGCGTGGATTGCTCGGGCGCCAAACGGTAATGGATAGCGGTGTCGGGGTTGTGTCCAGGATATAGAAATAAAACAGCGGATGGCTTCAGATTTCAGCTTTATTTTGCGGATCTTGGTGTACACTGATTTTCTCGGGCTGGTCGCGGTAGCGGCCACTGACTTGGTCTCCAGAACACCCCTTGCGGGCGTCCTGACGTAAAACGGTGGTTTTCGGAAAACCGACGCCCGGGCGTCGGTGTGTCGGATGTTACGGGGTCTCTCGGTCCTCCCGTAGTGGAAATTAAAAACGGCCGTAACTCGGAAACGACGCCCGGCGTCGCGGCGGCGTCGGTCTCTATCCACTGCTGACAGTGGTTAGGATGGGTTCCCGGTGCAAACTCAAAATCGACGCCCGGCGTCGCGACGACTGACTTCGAGTATGTTCGTCGGGGGAGTGTCCCGATGTCGGTGGCGGTCGCGGTTTCGGTGTGCGGCGCGTCGTTCGGACGGAACGGCGTAAAACGCGAAACTGACGTCACAGCGGGTGACGTCACGGTGGGCGGTGCGGTGTTGTACGACCTGGTGCTCTCGAGTTCACTACCTCGAGGATGGTGGCAGAGATACGGAGAGGATGAAGACGGGTTGCTCTCTCCAGTCGTCAGACTCGAGGAGGAAGGGTGCGGGGTGCGGGGAGGTTTGGGACCTGGTGCTGGTGTTCTACGGCGGACCCGCGTTGTGACCTGGATTAACCCTACCGAGGATACTCTCCACTCTTGCGAGTCGAGGATGCTCTCCACTCTTGCGAGTCGAGGATTCTCTCCAGCCCGGGGGCTCGAGGATGTCGGCGCTCTCGGAGGGTACCTCTAGGTCTCAAAGCAGACGGTATCGTGCTCCCAACTGTGGAGCCGCGGGTGCTGAAGGCGTACAGTGAAATAGCCGACGTTGTGACTTGGGACCCCCTGAACAGGGTGACTCTCCACTCTTGCGAGTCGAGGATACTCTCCACTCTTGCGAGTCGAGGATGCTCTCCATCCCGTGGGCTCGAGGATGACGGCGTTCTCAGTCAGGGACTCCAAGTCGCAATGTTGGTTTGAACTAGGTAGCCTGAGGGGCTCGGGACGGACGGGGAACGGTAACAACGGTAAACTAGAATGTATCTCTTACCCTGGTGAATATCTCTGGACGGCTTCTTCTCGGATTTGTCGCGGTGGCACTTCTCTCATTCGGATGAGGATATGACTGTGTCTTTTGCTTCGCGGAGCCCGGCTTATATACAAAAACGTTAATGACTCGGGTTCGGACGGGTTGTCAGTGGTCGCTACAATGTATTTACATAGGGGTAACTTACATGCGGTGGTTGAAGGGCTTCTCGTGCCCTTAAGACGTTTATACTAGCGCCAATCGCTAGCCCTGGAATTATGCTGCCAGGAAAGTATAACTTTATTCGGATCGGGTGTTTACAGCCGGAGTTATTCACAAAAACCCGGGGTTGCTCTTATTTCCGGAGAAATGAGAGCAGTTTAGGAATCACCGATGTTTCGGACGTCTCCGGACATCGGTGAGCCTAAACTGCGAGTGGCGAAAAAACATTTCGTCACAATATGAGAACGATAACATTTAGAGTACTTAAAAGCCGATTATTTCGCATAATTACAAGAATACAAATACAATTATTGGAAGAAGCAAAACAAGTGACAAAGTTAAATACTAATCAACTACGAAAATAATCCAATGGAACAACAATGGTATCCAAGCCCATCTTCCAGAATTGCAGTATTTAATACAACATCATCAACCACAATATATATGCATACAGGAAACAAGATTACAGGAGGGAAAACAATTCAAATTAAAATACTACGATTGTTTCAGACAAGACAGAATAACAGATGGAGGAGTGGCTATACGAGTATTTAGCAAAAACTCAATCCAAACCACCCGGATTAACCTAAACACCGAAGAACCATCTACTCCACACCGCTAACCCTCTGTAACATGTATATTCCACCTAACAAACTTATAACTACAAATGAAATTCAAAATATAATTGATCAGTTACCTCAACCAATAATTTTACTAGGAGATTTCAACGCACATAATATTTTATCGGGCTCTACACATAACAACTCAACGGGAAAAATTTTGGAAGACACCTTGCTAGATAAATACATATTACTGAATGACGGATCACCTACCCATATGTCTAGACGTTCTGGCAATACAAGTATTATAGATTTAGCATTTGTAGACCCTAAACTAGCATCAAATATAACTTGGGAAACATTACCTGTATTACTAAGCGATGGCCATTTTCCAATAAAAATCACATACGCTACAGATGATATCAATCAAAGTGAAGAAACAGAATGTAAAAAATGGAACTATGCAAACGCAAATTGGGACAAATACCGAGACACAATAAATAACCTAAACACTGTTACCACATTTAATGATATTAATGTAATTATAGAAAATCTCAATTAAAAAATTATAGAAGCAGCAGAAATAGCAATAGGATATAAAGAAAATAAGAAGCTAACCAAGAAGGTCCCGTGGTGGAATTCTGAATGTTATATGGCAATAAAACAACACAAAAAGCACTATACAAAGTCAGGAAAAATAACACCCCTGAAAATATTTTAGAGCTGCAGAGATCGAAAGCATACAGTAGGAAAATATTACGCCAAAGTAAAAGACGCTCGTGGAAAAATTTCATAAGTACTATCAACAAAGATACACCAGCAAAACATCTATGGAAAAATATAAATAAAATCAAAAGTAGTTATACACCAAAGAGAGATACTTAGTATTACAACAAGCAACGGCACAGCAACAAACCCAAAATAAATTGCCAACATACTAGCAAATACTTTTGAGAGAGTATGCAGTGATGACTCCTACAATAATAAATTTTTGCAATACAAGTACGAAATCGAAAAAAAACGAAATTACCATTGAGACAGACCCCAACGACCCACTGAATAAATTTTTTTCTAGATGGGACCCTGTACTGTAATTGGGATTAAGTTCATGTTGTACAGCGTAACATAAATAAATAAATAAATAAATAAATAAATAAACATGGCAATAGATGAGATGAAGAAAGACTTGAGCCGTGGTCCAGATAACATATCACCGATACTAATCGAACACCTCCCAGATAAAGTAAAAGAATATCTGCTAACAACCTATAATTACATATGGAGTTCTCACACTTTCCCAGATGCATGGCGGGATTCAACCATAATACCAATACTAAAACCCAATAAAAACAAATGCGATCCATTAAGTTACAGACCAATATCGCTTACTAACTGCTTATGTAAAATTCTAGAGAAAATGGTAGCAAAAAAGCTTAACTGGTACTTAGAAACTAATAACATAATAACACAAAATCAGACAGGTTTCAGAGCTGGAAGATCCACTATGGACAATCTTACGATACTAAATTCAGAGATACTACAAACATTTAAAAATCGGCAACACATGATAGCAGTATCGTTTGATATAGAAAAAGCATATGACACTACGTGGAAGTACAACATTATTAAAACGCTAAAAGAACATATCATCGATGGCAATACACTACATTTTATTCAAAACATTCTCCAAAATAGAACTTTTAGAGTCCGGGTTAATGACTGCTATTCAGAAAGATCAGAACAAATAAATGGAATTCCGCAGGGCTCAACTCTGAGTGTTTCTCTCTTTATGATTGCTATCAATAATATAGCAAAAACAATATCAAGCCCCGTCAAATTCCTACTTTACGCAGATGACCTAATCATATATCACAGAAATAAAAATATAAACGATATTCAAAATCAGCTTCAAAAAACTATTAACAACATACAAAACTGGTCAGAGAAAGTTGGGTTCAACTTTTCTGAAACCAAAACAAAAGCCATCCATTTCTCTAAACATAGGAAAAATAATGTTGACCCAATAATTACTTTACGGAACAAAAACGACAAAGAAATAAGAATACTTGGACTAACAATAGACAAAAAACATACATGGAAGAAACATATATTAGAAATTAGTGCGGATTGTAGTAGAAAACTAAACATCATAAAAGTCTTAGCGCATCACGACTGGGGATCTGATAGGGAAACACTATATGCCATTTATAAAGCCATAATACGAAGCAAACTAGACTACGGCGGAATAATATTCTCTACTGCAAAGAAATCAGTACTTCGCATCTTGGACTCAATACATAACTCTGCTCTAAGAATAATCACAGGAGCCTTCAGGTCTAGTCCAGTCGAAAGTCTTTATTGTGAAATGACCGAGCCATCACTCTACCACCGAAGAAAATATTTGCAGCTAACATATATTACGAAAGTAGCAAGTCAACCAAACCACCCTTGTTATACGAGTAATTACGTTTTCAACCCACTGTCCCAAACAACATCCATACAAAATCATACAGTTTAACAAAACCATATCTTCCAAATGATTAACTCTATTAACCACACAATACCCAACATCCAAATAAATAATCCCTCCATAATACCCCCCTGGTCTATCGAAATGCCCAGCATTAATTTAGATCTTAATAAATATAAAAAAGAAGATACAAATCATCTGACAATCAGGAATCATTTCCGAACAATACAAGAAGATCTCTACGATAACCAATTCATTTATACAGATGCCTCGAAAATAAATAACAAAGTGGGTGCAGCATTTGTAACTCAAGATCAAGTTCACAAATACCATTTACCGGACGAAGTGAGTATATACACAGTCGAAATATACGGAATATGCTACTGCCTCACCAACATAGTACAATCCACTAACCACGACACATCTTATGACATATGCTCCGACTTCCTTAGCACGATCCAATCGATTAGAATAATCTATCCGAAACACCTCCTCATCAAAACCATTCAAGAACTACTCTTCCAATTATCAGTAAGAAACATCCGCATAATATTCATTAGGATCCCTTCGCATATCGGCATAACGGGCAACGAGCAGGCAGATATAGCTACAAAAGAAGCCATAGATGACGGAATCGACAATGAAAACCTACCAGTACCAACAAATGATGCCAAAACCAGCATTAAACAAAAAATATTAGAAAATTGGAACAACCACTGGAAGAACCAATTATCTAATAAACTAAAAAAATTCAAGAAAACATTGAAACCAAAAAACATCACAAAAGTCTTACCCGAAAAGAAGAAACTATAATCACGAGAATGAGAATAGGACATACTAGATTGACCCACAAACACCTCTTCGACAAAACCAATCCACCAACCTGCGACAAATGTAACGTACAAATAACTGTAGAACACCTGCTAATATATTGTACCATATATAACGACGAAAGACTAAGACACAAAATACCAGGAACCATTAAAGAAGCACTAAATGGAAATAATAAGTATTTATGATCACTGAATAATTGTATCACACTATCATATATGTAATCACCTTGTAGCTAATACCCATAGGGGGAAGCTTAATAAAGAGGAAAAAAAACTCATCAAAACAATCACATTACTGACGTTGCTACCAAAACTGATCAATTATATCTCATCAATAATGATTACACTAATTGATTTCAATTAAATATTCCTTTCTTAATATATTATCAACAGCAGTAACAACAGTAATAACAGTTAGTAACACTAATATTATTTAAAATTTATTAAAATTAACAAAGTCTTTAAATCGCAGCTACTATTTTTTTTATAATATACTTATATATTAATTTATCATACTTATTTTGTTAAGCCTAGTCTTTCTTTTTCTTTTTTAGTTGGAGTATTATTATGCAAGTAAAAAAGTAAGTTTTAATTGTTTTGTTAGTTTTTATTATAGTTTGGTTGAGATGTAATCAATTCAATTAAATTATCTGTTGAAATATATGCAAGTCAAACGTTTTATAAATTATCTTATTAATTGTATTTGTAAATTTGTACAAATTTAAAGTTTTCTATTTATTTTTTGACATGTTTTAAGCACATTTTGATTCATTTAATTCGCTCTCTATGTAATCTCACTCCAAATATTGTCAAATTCAATATATTTCCTATAAATTAAATAATACTAACATCTATTCTATTTTACTCAAGTATTCGCAAAACAAGAGAAAAATACAACGCAATGCTATGAATACCACCCCATGTGAGTAGCGCCTGAAACGCTTTATTCGTTTACAGTCGTGATGAGTTCGAATAACTCAAACTCCGGAGCCGTAACGTAAAAGTGCTTGACAAACACGCTGAAAGTAAAAGATTTGCAGGAGTTTCAGGTTTAGCAGAAAAAGATTAACGTAGGAATTAAAGCAAAATGGAGATATTCAGAATTTATTAAAATTACAATCAGATTTCATACATTTTAATCAAGGTTTGACAAATCAGCAAATATTGTAGATTTTCATATTTGATAACTATATTTCCAGTTGCCAAATCTGTGCATAATTACCAGTAAGAATCCTTTAGGACTAACCATTTTGAATTTCATTACTTTTGTGTTAGTTTAAATATTAAACTTAGACACTTATGTAATTAAAATAAGTTTTGTACTTGTCAGCTGACGCCCACATTTGTTTGCCTGAAAATTAAATGCGTTTCGAATGAAAGTCGTACTGTATAAATTATCGTCAGCTGAGAAACTATGTATACTTGCCACCAGAATTTCAATTCAAGAATTTCCAATAATTTTAATTAAATTTATTTTGAATGTTCCTAAATTAGGAAAGTTTCGGAGTTTTGACCTGATTTCAAAACGATAAATTCATAAATAGATAAGTTTTTTGTAGTGAGTGAAACATTGTTTTAGTTACATTTAAAATGTTAAATGTAAAATTAACAGTATTTTAATCAGCAACTTTTAGATTAAAATTATATTAAAATACCAGTACGTCTTCTGCAAAAACGTCATATTATAATTAATATTAAATCTCATTTTTACATTTAATTACAGTACATTGTACCATCTGATTTTTAATAGTTTTAATAGACAAGAAAGTAAGCCATTTCTTCACTAGGTATATATATATTTTTTTATCTATAACTATTAAATAATGTCTTCACTATGTACCGAACTCTACATTCATGAAGCTACTGATATTATACGCTTCATTCGGAGAGAAACACAACCACGCAAATACGAAACGAACAATTCTGGATTCTACTCTATAAGATTTATAATGTTAGATGTTAATTTTTCACCTTATAAGGACATTTTTAATCTGTACAATTAATTTAGCAGTAATATGTTCAGGGTAGTTGATGTCACGGTGCTAATTAAATATTATAGAAAGACGAAACTTGAGTAATTTAATTTATTTATTCAGTGCCTGAAGTTTTGTTCATTGCATTGTTCAGTTCCAATAATATTTCTCCACTTATACAAGCGATTAAAAAAACATTAATATACGAGACAACGTTTATAATTAATCTGACAAAAAATTACAAAAAAAAATCAGATTTATCACCTATAGCAGAGGTTCTTTATTTGGGAGTAGTTTCTCTCAAACGGATAATTATGGATTTGGTTGGATTTAATAATGAACTTATACATTTTATGTACGTTTACAGACATAGTATTTTCTTTATGTTAAAGAAGTATATGATATGTCTTTCAAAACAAAAGAGACAATGTATTAAAAATGTGTAAACAATTTTGTTTGATGCTGTTCATGACTCATCGAAATCCAGTATTATTGAAAGAACACACTAAGTCATATATTGACTATCCCTTCCTCATTTTGTAATAGGCTACTTCGGAGCTCAATGACAATAAATTTAAGTGAGATTCATCCATAAAACTTGTGGTAAATAATCTTTATTATACTTATTTTTATTTATCCTAGACTATTATTATTGGACATAATACGATATTGTTAAAATTATTACTAAGCAAAATTTTTAATTTTGCATTGTAAGCTGTCTATAACATTTGACTGTTATTTTTTCTTGACGACGAAACTTAATAATAATACTTACATTCAGTGTTTGATCAGATAACGAATTAAATTTTTATTGACATATAGCTTATTTTCATTTATCTAGATAAAGATAATAGATATCTTTTGTGTTATCTAGATAAATATCAGATAACAGATAAAGTTAAAAAAAAATAAATATTCTCATGATATGGAACATGAAATAATGACATGTGGGTAGGGAAATGTAAATCTAATAATACTTCTTGTATTTCTAAATCTATTATTAATTATATTGTCATCACATTAATCAGATACCACATGAAAACCACATTGTAGACTTTTATTGTAAAAATATTTTAGTTTCAAATTTGTAATATTTTCAAATATACGGTAAAATGATTGTTTATTTCAAGAAAAGAAACAACTAAATATTAGATAAGTTATTTCGTATTTAACTAGATTTTAAATAATAGATAATATAATCGTTATCTAGATAAAATTTTAAATAATTTGGTTAGATATCTCAACTGCTTACATTTGTAGGACAATAATAACAGTAAACTAGGTATTTAAATATTTAATTTATATTGAAATTACAATTTTAAAATAAATGAAGAACAAGTTATTATTTTTGTGGAAATGAATACGACCGGTCCAGTAAATTAATATCGTTTCTCCTAAATGGCACCGTGCTTTCCTGTAAAATTTAAGGAGACGTTGAAAATGATACTACCTAAGAGACTGAAGACACTGTTTTGACGTAAAATCAATATTATTGGTATTTTTGTCGTACAATATTTTATTGGCAATATCTAATTTATTTTTAACATACTCTACCACATAGCTTTCAGCCAAGGTGGCATATTTCTAGCCACCGTGTCGTCAAAATATCTACTCCACTATTAACGAGTAATGTGGTTCATGAACGCCGAAAGCAGTGATCTGTGTATAGATGAGATTCTACTAAATACAAAAAATTTCGCAATTACTGCTGGCATATTCGAAAAGGTGTGTTTTCCAACAAGTTGATTAATACACTTTCCTGACTACTGGCGTAAGAAAAAACGAGAATTGTTAGTTATCTTTTTGCGAATTTCAGAATACTTTTAAAGATTCCTAAGTATCAATATTTTAAACAATTAAGAAGTTACGTCGAATAATGTTTTTAGTCTGCGCAATTTTTATGATAACTCATCTGTTCTATAAGCCCCCGTAATACTACTGTAACAAATATATATATATATATATCGTATTTTTCTTTATACAATACACAAATTTCAGGACAATAATGTCAATAGTATTGTCTCTTTAAATATTTTCAGTTTCAGTCACATAGCAAAAAACATAGGTAAATATATTAAAACAAAATTGTAATATATTAATTATTCTGATGACATGTCAAATTGACTGTAAGGTTAATTCGCCAGTAGCGCGAAAAATACAATAATAATATTAAATCTAAGCAATAAATGGTAATACAAGGACCCCTTTTTAAAAATGGAGCTTTACTAAGTTCAGTGGATTAACTGAAAGTATGAACACCAGCAAAATAAAACAACACTTTGAAAGAATTAATGCGATGTGTGTAAGAAAAGTCACAGAATTCTTTAAAAGACAAGAATCCATGTTGATATCATCTCGTTTGAACTCAACTGGTAATTTTGCTTAGCTAAAAACGATTCTTTTTGAGGCTTCTTTTCAAATTACTTTTCATATAACTAAATGCAAAAAACTGCATACAATTTCAGAAAATCTTGTCAAATAATGGATAGAATTTGACCTTGTTATTGTATTAAAATAAATGAAAATAAAATCTTCAATGGTTATTTGTAGTTGTTATAGTTACAGAATCGCATCTCAGGTTTGATAAAGATAGTTAAACTTGTTTTTGGAGAATTCTTCGGTTAATAGCTATATCTCTAAAATAAACAAAGATATTTTGAACCAGGTTATTGACGAAATTAAAAGTAGTCCTTATTTCGCTCTGCATTTGGATGAATCAACGGATGTTGCTTTCTATTTCAGATAACTCGTATTTGTTCGATACATAAAAGGAGAATTAATCAAGAGAGAATATCTGTTTCCTTGATTACTGTTCACATTGCCGCGGAGTTGATGTTTTCAATATATTACAGAATTTTACTACTCACAAAAAAATTTAATGGACTAAATTTGTAGGTATGTGCACTGGTGGAGTTCCATTGATGATATTTATCTATTATACTTCTTGACATCGGCAATTAATGTACAAGAGAATGTATAGCAACTTCCATATCACTGTCAAATTTTAAATATGTATTTGCTACAAAAAATTCCCTATCTGGTATATATTTAATTTTCAAATCCGGATATTTCAATCATTTATATGCAATCCAATGTTTTCGAAATTTTATGTTCTTTTTTCCAATTACACTTCGAAGTTGTTTTGTGATTACTGGGTGTTCGACCGAGAGGTCGTTTTGCGGGAATTGCGCAGAGAGAGAATGATGCACATCCGGCTCGAAGGACCAAATGTTCGACCGAGAGGTCGTTTTGCGGGGAATGCGATGAGAGAGAATGATGCGGATCCGGCTCGAAGGACCAAATGTTCGACCGAGGGGTCGTTTCGCGGAGATTGCGATGAGAGAGAATGAGAGCAGAAAGTAAGACAGAGTGATGCAATGCTGGAAGGAGAAGGTACGGACGTTCTTCACTTCCAGGAGCTGCTCTGGAAGACTTAACACAAGGATGGTAGCTCTTTGCTGAAGGAGAGACAGGATAATAGGGGCAGGCCCACAAATAATGCGTCAGGAAGTGACAAAGCTAACTGTAGTCACGTGGTCTAATCAACAAAGAGAAAGAAAGATAAGCTAATGCAACAATGTAAATGAAAGAGAGCCACAGGAGGGATTGAATTCCCAAAACGCAAATGAAGGTGCCTGGAGGGCTGAACAGCTGAGGCGAGTATGGGAAACAATAGGTAAATTTGCAGTAGACAAACTAGGAACTATTTTAATACCCAAAAATATCCAAATATTGTACAATAGCACACAAGAATGAATAAATGACTTCAAATAAACCAGAATTACAGAATTGAATCAACTTATAACCAAAAAACGATATGAATTGATGTTGTGCGATGATACATATAAATAAAGCGTACTTACGAAACAGTAGCAAATACAAATTATTCAAACTTATACTTAGTGACAAAATGTTGCTGGTAGCAGTACAAAATCTTTGTCAATTGAAATAACAATAAATGCGTATGCGGAAAGCTGAAAGAATGTTTAATATTAGCACTAAACACTTGAGCGTAATTATTTAGCGTAAAAAGCGAATTGTGTAAAAACACGTGGCCTATAGAGGCGTACAGGTTAATAGAACAACGTGCGACTTGGTGCACAGCGAAAGCGAGTTACAATACAAGTGAGTTTTTACAATAATTTAACAGCGAGAAATATAACTAAACCTAAAGTTAGTTGGTGGCGCTCAACAGATAGCGCTGGGTGTTGGTGATAAACCGGAGAGCGGCTGCGGAAGCAGTGGCGTCTCAACACTGGGTATTGTAACATTTTTATGGCAGTAAATGGAGGTATTAATTTTTTCTACCGGGAACACTATTGCTAATAGTTCTTTTTCTACCTGTACCCATTTTTCTGAAAATTTATCATAATTAAGAAACTTTTAATATCTACAGATGCTTTGTCATGCTTACTTACCCAACACTAGTTATCTCATTTTTCGTTATCTGTCTTAATAAAGCCGAAATTTGAGATATATTTTGTAAAAACCGTGATAAGTATATAGTCATTCCCAAGAAACGAGCAAATTCTTTTTATCTTTGGGCGTATCTACTCTAAGTATTGCTTCTACATATGGCTTACCTAATCCAATGCCTGTTTTAAAATATATCTGATCTACGCAATTTTGCTTTTGTTGAACTTTATATTATACCAAGATATCTTGTTCTGTTTCTGTTTTCTTTTCTATTGTCGTCAAAGTAGATACACACGCCAGACAAGTATCCAAAAAATTTTCTTTACAAATATTTCTGAATCAGAATATATACCAAAAGGTAACCTGCAAAATTTATAACTTCTAAAAAGAGTTTCAAAGCTTTCATGTCTGAAACAGAAAAAAATGTTTTTTGCTTAACTTAAAAAATATATCGTCTACTGTAGGCACTAAAAATCTATTTGTATGTTTTCATTGAGATATTTTAAGCTAAACAAAGTATTAAATCTCCATTTATTTCTACAACTCAGTTGATTTATAAACTTTTTTAATGATACTCACTCTTTAATTTTTCATCCACGTTCCATTAGCATACAAAAAGATTTAATATTATCGGTTAGTTGATCTTATGTTTAGTAAGAAAACTACCATATCATTCAAATATATGCTTGCATTCTTTAAAGACCTCATTTGAATTATTTAGATTCAAACTATCCATTGTCTTAACTAATTGCAGTTTCTTGGATGCACTTAAACCTAATAATGGGATTTGTGATTTTGCTACAAAATTAACATTAATATATTTTACTTTATGGTCTCTTCAAGTCTTACCTAAAATTAACCCACGATACTATGATTATTCCTGTCTGTTTTATTTTAGACGTCTTTTTCATTATCCCTACTAATTGGACCGGTAATACACTAACTTCTGCACCTGTGTCAAACTTAAATTGCACATTGTGGCGTTCAACTTAATTTTCGTCCAAATTTCTTCATTTTCTCTCTAGATTGCTTTTCTACTGCATTAATATGGAAATCTTGCTCATCACCAGGCTCTTCTTTCATACGTCCACAACCTGGACAAAAAACTCTGATATTTGATTTTTTGTTTGTCGTTTTGCTATAATTTTTTTTCTATAACTATCCTATCATGTAGTTCTCAATGAAAATCTTAGACTCATAAAGAATATGAATAACTTTTTTGTTTCCTCAATATTTAGCAATAGACATAATAGTGTCAAATATGACCCGATTTTGGTACAAGTTGCATTTTAGTTCACAGTTTGAATCATTTCTAAACTTGTTAGTTAGATATTTATGTGTATTCTGGTGTTACGTGGGTCAGTTCGTTCAGTGCATTTGTTATTATAAAATGTTTAAAAGTACATAAATGAGTGATTACAATTGAAAACGACCATTGAAGAACTGTAAATATTTGTATATAAGTGATGACGAAGACTTAGATGTAAATTTTGAAGAAGTATATAATGAGGCTGGTGAGGATAATATTGAAGGGTGATATAATGTCGAATACTGAAGACACTAATGAAATAGATACAAGTGATATTGACGATGAAAGTATAGCGCAGTCTTCCTCAGATTGTACCAAAAATAATACAGGCTCAAATTACACCTGTATTTGGTAATAAAAGTTATATTATATTATGAATGTACGAATGTTAATTTCATTCCCTCTTATATTTATATTCTGTCTTTTCCTTACAAACTTTAGCAAAACGATTTTTGCCCTCGCGCTTCGCATAAGTTTTTTTCGTATGTAGGGCATTTATTTTTATCGAAAACATGCCGATTCACAATACATGCAACTCTGTTTTGCCTTCTTTGTTTTCTTTTTGTTTTACTGCGTTAACACTTGCTTCGATCTGCAGCACTCTTGCTTGTGTTTTACTGACTTTTGTTGCTCGGCAATATTTTATTGCTTTAATCTGAAGTCTAAAGCGTCTTCGCTCAATAATCTGTCTTGCACTATTTTGTCTCTTATCGCCAGTACTATTCTGTCACACACCATTTTGTTTTCTTTTTTATAACCAAATGACTTCACTGTTAATGTAGAACATTATTGAACATAAAAATAAATAAATTTGTCATCAAGCCTTTTATCCATTACTGGGTGTGGCACTCTGCCGTAGCAGATCTCGGTAAATGATACATGTCTTAGCCGTCAAATCACGCCCCGGAAGATATTAGTGGAGGGGTAGATTTAATTTGGTGAACATAAATCTTTAAAATACCATATTCTTCTTCGGTGCACAATATTCTTTGAACATTTGCAGAACATTCTTCTGATCATCTTGTGCAAATATAAACGTGTTGTATAATTATTGCGCGTCATCTCTCTTAACATTTTCATTATAAGCTGCTGGAATATAAAGTTCTAGCCTCTGCTTAAACTTATATTAATTCTTATTTTCATCTGATATATTATTGTCCATCACGAGCACGAGCGGACCTGGCAGCTTGAATTGCGACTCCATTTTTTTTCGTTGTTTTCTGTCTACACTCAAGAAGTGTCAACTTTTCTACACTTTTCTGATTGTTTATTCTTATCAGCAACTACCATACCTGATACCATGTAATAGTTTGTATTGCCCATGCGGCATTAAATTAATAAAAAAAAATTAGGACTAAATCAAAAACTCTTTAGACAAATCACAGGGTGTTATGGCTGTGTGTCTGCCTTGTTCTAAAACTTCTACAATGTCTTGCACAACATTTAACACCGCTTGTGCGATCCATCGGCCCTTACGGACATCAAACTGTGAGTTGCTAAATAGCTGGTTGACATAAAATTTTCAAACATCTTGCGCAACACGGATAGGATCGAATCAGGACGATAATTCTCCAAATTGTCCTTATCTTCTTTCTTATTTAAAGGAAGGTATTAAAGTAATAGTATTGTGCTTCCTAAATGTCTTAATAAATCAAAGGGAATTAATAATTATTTTATGAATTGTGCACAAAAAAATAATATATCTATTAATTCACAAAACACGACTAATTGAAGGATATGGGGAAAAACAAGATGTCACAATGATATAGAAATTTGAGGTTTCATGACGTATTGCACAACTCTAGATTATATTGATGCAAGATATTCATACAATAGTTCATGAAATGTAAATGTAATCAAGAGAAAAATTTAAAAGAAAAGATAGTTACTACCAAATACATTGCCGACGATAGTATGTTTAAAAGCTAGTTTTACTATACTATACATAACCTTAATATTGTACTGTTTCTTTCTGATTATACAGATAATGTGTATGGTTCATGTTTTTCTGTAGCTAACGCTACGCATACAAAAAATACAAAATTCCTCTATTCATTATATCTTCTGCATTCCTAGACGCGAGGATACTAGTGAAATGTTGAGACTAGTTAAACATGGAGAAAAGACGACTGTCACATTTGTATCGTATAACATGTTATTTAGATCGGTACACCTGTCTATCTTTCTGACAAAGCCACAAAAAGAAATGGGGAACACAAAAGACACTTAACGAATAATAAACTTGTCAATTCCATACCACTAGTGGACTAGTGCAACAAAAACAAAATACTAAAATTTAAATTAATATTCTGTATTTTTCATAAATATGACTTTTTTTAAAAAATTTATAAATATTTACAGTAAAATAAAGCGCTAACAGTAAAATTTACTAAGACTACAGTTGTAGACTGTTCTAAAATTTTTCTGGATGTTTGTTTCTTGTTTTCTCGATAATCTGCTATATAACCTTCTGCCATTATGTTAGATTTCCAACCTACGTGTCTCTAAAGGGTCAGAATTCACATGCAATGTAGCCAAGGAACGTCTAAAGCCGGATCTGCTAGACCCAGAAATGACGCTATCTTTTCCAGAATGTCCCCCAATGTATTCACACCCGCAGATTGCTTTCAACATTTACCATTTTTATAGAATATAAAGAAACGTCGATGTGCAGTATGCTGCGGAGTATTTACAAAAATTTCTAATAAATTTAAATTATCTATATTCCCTGCAGTCAACATAAATTATATTCGAATTTTTGTTTTCCAATTCAACACAATTATTTGTACAAAATAGTGATATTATTAACGAACACACGACCCAATTCATCTCTCCTGCATGCTCCAGCTATTCAAATAATTAGTGCTACCTTCATCATAAAGAAACTTTCGTCATTGGCTAGATTTGAAAATTAATCTATTTACCTATGTTTACATGCACAAAAGTAGGCTGGTAAGTAAGTAATAACTGTATTCTCTACGGCAATATTACCATACTGATTTGTCAAAACAGTCTAGAAAATGAAAATAAAACACAATGATAATATAACAGTGTTAATACAAACGGAACTGAAAACAACAATAATACAAAGATTACTTATCATAATATATACTAATTGTATAGTCTCTCAAATTAGGGATGACCATGTTATGACGTTTAAATAAAAAAAATAATTATTAATACGACCCAAAACTATAGTAACCATGCCGTTAAATAAAAACCTACAGACAACAGACTTACTTGACCACCTTCTAAAATGATGACAATGACGTTATTCATAAATTAATTTCAAAAAATAATATTTATTAATGCCGTTAACGTGTTTATATTCTGAAACCGATAAACTATTGAACAAGCCATGAATGTTATGAGTCATAACAGATCATAGATGTTTTAAAATCCTCGCTCTATGAGGTCGGATTTCAAACTGACATCTGCGGCTGTAATGATACTCATAACATTCCTAGGTATGGTAATAGCTATTCATCCTTTATAAAAGCTTTAAATTTTATGTTCTATAACCTTCAGAGTTTCGTGTCAGAATTAATTTTATATAGTTGCTGATGTCTTTATTGTCATTTTTGGAAATTGTAGCCTGGAACAATTAATATTAATAACACCATGTTGAATCGTTTCTGATAGCTTGTTAAACTGTCACACCATTGTTTAAAATATTTGGACATTAAATTATACTGTACTTTTGCATTTGCAAGCAATAAGCCTGTCATTGTAGCTGTAGCAAATTCTTTTATAGAAGACGATATATTCGAATTACCACTATTATATGACCTTTAAATCAAAAACTAATTTTTTTTTCTTTCGTTATCCGCACTCAATACACAAATAAATATTGCCGCATGGTTGTTATAGTGGACTACGACTAATTGCTCGAATTGGAATGCAGTGACTTTATGGAAGGAACAAATTTCTAAAATCAATGCATAGCCTAGACCTACGACCATCTTCTTTTTTATAAGCAAGTGTTACTGGAGATGAAAAAGGTGATTCTGATTCTTCTATCAGGTCTACTTCTAGCAGCTTGTTAACTTGTGCTTTAATCTCTTTCTCATCCGGTATCGAACATTTATATGCGCGTGAAGTGACATATTCATCTCTTATTAATTTAATTTCAGCTTCTCTTGATCTCACTTGACCAACATCAAATTTACCTTTAGCAAATATATACTTATGTTTCTCTATTAACTTTTTAATTTGTTTTTTTTTATTTTCATCTACTATGTGATTTAGATTTGCTTTAAATTTATTTACTTTTATATCTTCATTAAAATTAGCTTAAAATTGTTCATCTGATTTATTTTCTTCTATTTCTTGTTTAATCATCTTCTCAGTTGCATCTTTCTTATTTGACATCTTTTCTATATTCTTATTTGACATCTTTTCTAATTTGATCATCTTTTCTTCATAATTCCTTTGTAATATATTTAGATTATCATCTTGAATTAGTCTGAACTTAGTGATAGCATCGAGACCTAGTAGTTAATCATAAGAGAATTGATTGTTCTTTACCACATAACTGTTTAAATTATTTGTTAAATCATCAATCTTCATTATGATATTTGCCCGGGCAGAACTAAAATTGATTTTATATAATTCACAACTCTTTGATTTATTATACTAACATTAGAACCACTGTCATAAACAGCCTTTATTTTTAATTTATTATCAATGAGTACATTTATCTTAATCAATGAATTCAATTTCTCCGGGCTTTTCAGTTTAAAGATTTATTGTCTATTTATATTTTCATAACTTCTGCTGCTACATCATCTGTGTTACCATCATATCCTGCTTCATTTAGATTAACCCGTATCTTGTTCGTGTACAGTTTTTTATTTCTACATTCATTTGTAGCATGATATCTGTTCGGCCATCCGAGAGCTTCGCATATGAAACACGGTTTCTTAAATGTATCGTTATATTTCTTGTATTGTTCATCATATTTTTCTTTAGGTTTGTCCGTTTTCTTATTTACGCTGAAGTTTGATATAATATCTCTTTTTATTTTACAAAATGAATCGTCCATTTTTCTTAGTTCTGTAAACAATTTGTCAATAGTCGTTATTTCTTCTCGGTCTAATTCGTTCTGTACTTCTAATGGTAGGCCAACTACAATCATATTTATTCTTGTTGAAACTGTACAATTGTAACGCAAATTTCTTTGTGCTACAATAATCAACCTTACGCTCCCTGGGGGATGAGCCCGGGTTGGACGGTTGAACCGCGGCTAAACTCAGTGAAGATGGGAGTGAGTCGGAGAAGGGGTGATAAATCACAAAATTGATGGGCGCCAGCCGGCCTGAGCCGCGACCGGTTCAACAAAAGTACTACGGCCGACAAGGTACGGGATACTTCCCAGGACAGGACTACGAGAGGTGCCAACTATTTCAATAACAAGATGGTAATACGAAAAACTAACGATATATTAGAACACTCACGAGAAAATTACACAGAACACAGTAGTTGAATTTGCAAGACAGCTGGATAATAAATCCACTTAAGATCAAAGCGAATAATGACAGAAACGGAGGCGGGGCGCTGTGTCTCACCGTAGCGGCTAGGATCGCGGTACAGTCAACACCTAAATGGCGCTGAAGTGAACTGACGTATTCCGACGTATGACGGTTCGCTGGCCAGCGAATGCGTTTTACGCGGCGCGTCTGACTGAACGTGACTACCGAATCGTAGACCCTAATGGCTATTGCGTCGTACGAGCGACACACCTCGTAAGTGACAACAACGTCACGACTATATGATTCTAACAAAATGCTCTTAATTGGATTTTCACAAATAATCCCGTAACTACTCTTAATTAACTCGCTCAACAATAACTTAAATAATCTCGTGCACAGAAGGCACACGAGCCAAAGTATAACAATACAATAAACTTAAACACAATACTAAATAAGGAAAGAAATAATTGTGGCTTAGCTGTAGTGGCGCTGAGGCGCTAACGGAGTGTGGCAGCAGTGGAACAACTCGATCTGCAGACCGGATGTCCGAGTCGTCACTTCCCAAGATGGCGGGCTGTCACGTGGAATTGGAACGTCGTGTAGCGTCACTTCCGCTACACGTGGTCTTTCCCAAACTGCTGGGCTTAATTCCTCGGTGACAAATAACAGGAACTCCTCCAATGCAACGCCAACGAGCTAGTGCGCTCACAACAGCCTCTATGCCAGGAACACGGGCACACAGCATAAACCACAGCAATACGTACACACGTGAAACGTAAAACAACGTAAATACTACGTAACGTGAAACGTACGTAAATGAACTAGCTGTCGTTAAAATAAAACGAAAGGGAAAAAGAAAAAAAAAAACTAAAACAAAAGACTGTAATTACGACCATGTAAAACTACGGATCGGACTAACTTTACTTGACAGAAAGGCAGATTCAATAACAAAGAAAAGAAAACTTTACCTGGGTTCTTGTGCGGCTTTCAAGTGGTAGAAAGTATGTGATCTTTCCTATCGGAAACTTAATCCGGAACGATTCCGCTGAGTAGTGCAATATCTACCAATGCACCACTCACTCAATGGCACTATCTCTAAAATCCCCACACGGGTATTTCGCAAACAAACTGGTTTGCCGAAAAATAAATGAAATAGCCCAATTTCCAATATTCAAAACTCACACTTTTGCAACTACGTTGTTCGCAACCGACAAAAAGACAAGAATCCGTTCGAAAACGAACTTGTCAAATTCCGCCAAGAAAGAGAGCGCGATGCGCGAAGACAGAGACAGCCTCCGCCTAAATCTGAACGGTGCCGGTAAAGATCATACCTCGCAGATCGTATTATCGGCAGAGCGTTGACAGCTAAACAAACAGATGCAAATAACCTACAAAAAAAACAATGAAGCCAAGAGAAACTGAATCTAAGTTTTACTATAAACTGGAATACTACAACGAGAGTGAAATCTAAATGAGCTAAGTATCAGAAGGATCTAAGTGGTCAATATCTAATCAATAATTACGTTTCAGGAATTTGACGACAAAGGAAAAATAAACAACAACAACAAAAAACGTACGGAAAGCATGAAAATAAAACAGAACTGGGGACTACGAACAAAAAAACGTAACAACTCTCCCCCTACTTATCCAGGAAATTTTCTTGAGAATTTCCGATAAGAAAACTCTACAGACGCAGAAAATGAAGAAAAAAAGTACTACGTACGCTCAGGATGAGCCTTGAGGTCCTTAATATTCCAATTGCCGGTGAGTACGGTGCCATTCATGTCCTTCAATACGTAAGTATCAGCCGCTATACATCGATGTACCATAAATGGACCTAAATACTTGGCAGCCAACTTCGCCGCATAATACTTCGGCGCGTCCAATAAAACGTAGTTCCTACGCCACACAAGCTGATTGTCATACAGGATGACGTTACGATGTAGTAGGTCGTAGCGGGCTTTCGACTTTACGTAAGAAGCTTGCAGTCTCTTCCGTACGTCCTGATACAGTTTCGCAAAACAATACGAGCGTTTTAACTGCCTCTCTTCGTTCACAGGCTCCACAGTGTCCTCCTCGGCTGGTTGATGTCATTCGCCTGATAGCTGCATATGCCGTCCAAAATTTATGAAGTATGGGCTCACTCCAGTGACTTCGTGCACAGCCGTCCTTACGGCACAGCCAATCTGCGGCAAGTACTCATACCACGTGCGGTGATTATCGGACACGTACGACACCAACATGGTCTTTAATACCCTGTTGATGCGCTCCACTGGGTTTGCCTGCGGATGATAAAGCGAGGTGTACCTACTTTTTACCTGATATTTCGTCAGAAGGCGCTGGTACTCGTGCGAACGGAATTGGGTCCCATTGTCGGAGATGACAGCTCTAGGAACTCCAAAGACTAAAAATACATGTTCCTCCAATGCCTTCACGATCGAGGTTGCCTTAGCTTGACGCGGCGGAAAGAACATGGCAAACTTACTAAAAACGTCGTAGACGGACAGGATAAACGTAAAACCCTTCGACGGCGGCAGTGGACCAACCAAATCAATGCTGATCACCTCCCATGGTTTGGTAATGGTGGAATGACCTCCCATGCGTCCAGGTGCAGCTCTTTGTACCGGCTTTGACTTGATGCAGACCCCGCAGCCCTGGACATACCGAGCCACGTCTGCCTTCATCTTCGGCCAGTAATAACGTTCCGCCAAACGATGGAACGTTTTAAACGCTCCCAAATGTCTACTTGTCGGTACGTCGTGACATTCCCTAATTACATCCTTCCGCCTTTCCTTCGGCACAATTTCCTTCCATTGCTCCCTATCCTCAACTAACCCTGAATAAGTATCTTTAATGAATCTATATAATTTATTATCCCTAATGCAATAATCTGGATTGTGAAGCGAATCCTCCCTAACCAGTTTCACCACTTTTAAGAACCATGCATCTTTCACACCATCAACTTTCACACTAATATCCTCCAAGATCGGTACAGCACGAGATAACGCATCCGGAACAACATGCTCTTTCCCCTTGCGGTGTACAATTTTAAAATTATACTGCTGCAATCGCACCGACCATCTAGCTAAGCGACCTGAAGGGTTTTCTAGCTTATGTAACCATAACAAGGAGTAATGGTCTGTAATCGCAGTGAACTCCGTGCTCTCCAAATACGGACGTAACTTCTCTATCGCCCACAGAAGTGCCAACAGTTCTTTTTCTGTCGTCGAGTAGTTCCGTTCTTGCCGCGTCAATGAGCGGGATAGGTAACAAATGACTTTCTCGCCATCGTCATGTTGTTGACTCAGCACAGCCCCAAGTCCAAAATTCGATGCGTCAGTCTGCAGGACGAATTCTCTCTCAAAGTCGGGACATGCCAGAATTGGAACAGACACCAGGTGAGTTTTAATGTCCTGCCAAGCCTGATCACAACGGGTGTCCCACTTAAATGTAGAATTTTTCTTTAGAAGACTAGTGAGCGGAGCGATGACCGATGAAAAATGTGGCACAAAACGACGGTACCACGACGCCATTCCAACCAACCGACGAACCTCAGATACCGATTTCGGCACTGGAATGTTTAAAATGGCACGAACCTTGTCTGGGTCAACTTGAAGTCCGCGCTTGTTCAACACGTATCCTAAATACTTCAACTCATCTCTACAAAAATGACACTTATCGCGCCCTAACGTCAGTCCTGCGTCACGAAGTCGATTGGAGACTTCCTCCAGTATTTCCAAGTGTTTATCAAAGGTAGACGTAACTATGACGATGTCGTCTAGGTAAACGAATACGTGTGGATCCAAGTCTGTACCAATAACGGAGTTAATGAAGCGTTGCCATGTTGCAGGTGCGCTGTGCAGGCCAAAAGGCATGCGTCTGAATTGGAATAAACCACGATTTGGTACGGTGAAAGCTGTGTATTGCTTTGCATCTTCCGCAACAGGTATTTGCCAATAGGCGGACTTAATATCCAGCGACGTGAGATATTTTGCATCACGTAACTTGTCAAGCGTATCGGAGACATACGGAATCGGGTAGGCGTCGCGACGACTAACTTTGTTTAATTTCCTAAAATCCACGCAGAATCTATACGTACCATCCTTTTTAGGTACTAGCAGAATTGGAGACGACCATGGGCTCTGCGATTTCTCCACAATCCCATTTGCCAACATAAAATCTAGCTCGCGGTTGACATGCTTCTGCATCGCAGGAGAGATTGGATAGTAGCGTTGCTTGATCGGCTCGCCTATCCGTATGAATTTTAAGCTCAATCCTGTCCGTACATCCTATCCGATCCTTATCAATTCCCATAAACCTTCTATCCACGACCTCCGATAATCTACATTCCTGCTCCCCTGACAAATGGCTACGAGGATAAATCGCGTCAACTGAAATTACCGGTGAGTGAGAAAATGTCCATTCCCCGCGACGAAGATCTGGCACGATACCCATAATTTTCCAAAAATTTGCCCCTAAAATCAACAGATGCGGCAGCTCCGGCACGACGAGAATGTCAATGACTCTCACACAGTCACGTAACCGAACTGGGACCGAGATACTTCCAATGCTAGCGCAACGTTGTCCGTTCGCGACGGTGCAATGCATGAATGATTTCCGTAATGGTAAGTGTAAGCTACTTAAAATTTCCCAACCCATTTTCCCAACGATTGTGCATGATGCACCCGAGTCTAATAATCCCTTAAATGATTTCCCGAATATAAAAACTTCTAAATATGGGCGCTCGTCACCCTGAACATGAGCTAAAATAAATTCCAACCGTGCATCGTTTATAGCGGTCGCTATGTCTGCTTGTCGGTGCCGTTCACGACCACTTACGGCATCCGTCTGGCGTTTCCCGGGCGACAATTCGGACAAGACCTGTGGGTAACGTCAGGCTTACCACATTTATAGCAATTAAGCTTGCGTGGAGCATTGCATTCTAGAGCGAGATGCCCCGCTTTGCCGCAATTCCAACAGCGGCGAGAACTGATATTGCTGACGGTAGTCACGCGAGCTGAAGAAGCTGAAGAAGCTGATGAAGTGGATATATGCGAGGGTGAGGCAGCGTCAACATAAGCTAAATCTGGCTCTAATGATTGGTTTTTTCTAGGTGGTGGCGTAAAACATTGAATGGACTCTTTCCTCTGATCGAGTCTCCTACAAAGCCGTTGCAGTTCGGTGGCTGATTTCACTTCGACCAACGCTAGTTGATTCTGGTAGAACGGTAGAATATTACGAAGTAGTATGCTGACCTTGTACTCGTCTGACAGCCTAGATTTTAACCTGGCGAATAGCAATGTCATACTCGCAAGATATTCCCCTATCGATTCATCTGGACCTTGAGTACGACGCTTGATTTCCTCGAAAAGTTTTTCTTCGTAATTGACTGGCAAGAATTCTTCCCGCAGTCCCTCCACAAGCTCATCCCAAGTTCGATACAAGTGTCGATTTGCCCTAAACCATACCAAGGGACTACCTTCGAATAAATCTATCGCCGAAACAATTAATTGCGACTTAGTGACATTACGCGCCCTACGCAATTCCTCCACACGCTCAAGAAATGCGTTAATTCATGCAACGAGAAGCTCGACCTACTGCTTGTGCTATCTTAGTTTTGATCTTCTTATATGCTGACGAATTTTTCACATCAGTAAATGCGCTAATTAGATCAGAAATTTGTTTAATTTGAGCTTCCAAAGCTGCGTGATCCTCTGCGAATGCAAACGGATAATCAGGAAAACAAAGCTAGAACTCTTCTCCAATTTGAACAATGTACGGAGCGATTGTCTCATGAACTCAACCGTACCGACCTCATCGACACCTCTGAGCTTTAGCTCATAAACTAACTCATCCCTGCCTAGCCTATTTATCTCCATTTTAGCCTCCATCGTACGAGAATTCAATGATAACCCAATGCAAACTAAAACTCAAATTAATTTAAGAACTAGTTGTAGAATACTATCCAAACCAAAAATTTAATTTCCTAACTCAGAGCCAATTTTCAAAAACAAGCACGGAAAAACAAAAGAAATCACAAAAACAAGCCAAACATGAAAACGACAACAACAAAATCGAGCCTCTTTTCTCGGTGCCTCTTTTTCTCGGGGCCTCTTTTTCTCGGGGCCCCACGTTGGGCGCCAAATTTGTAACGCAAATTTCTTTGTGCTACAATAATCAACCTTACGCTCCCTGGGGGATGAGCCCGGGTTGGACGGTTGAACCGCGGCTAAACTCAGTGAAGATGTGAGTGAGTCGGAGAAGGGGTGATAAATCACAAAATTGATGGGCGCCAGCCGGCCTGAGCCGCGACCGGTTCAACAAAAGTACTACGGCCGACAAGGTACGGGATACTTCCCAGGACAGGACTACGAGAGGTGCCAACTATTTCAATAACAAGATGGTAATACGAAAAACTAACGATATATTAGAACACTCACGAGAAAATTACACAGAACACAGTAGTTGAATTTGCAAGACAGCTGGATAATAAATCCACTTAAGATCAAAGCGAATAATGACAGAAACGGAGGCGGGGCGCTGTGTCTCACCGTAGCGGCTAGGATCGCGGTACAGTCAACACCTAAATGGCGCTGAAGTGAACTGACGTATTCCGACGTATGACGGTTCGCTGGCCAGCGAATGCGTTTTACGCGGCGCGTCTGACTGAACGTGACTACCGAATCGTAGACCCTAATGGCTATTGCGTCGTACGAGCGACACACCTCGTAAGTGACAACAACGTCACGACTATATGATTCTAACAAAATGCTCTTAATTGGATTTTCACAAATAATCCCGTAACTACTCTTAATTAACTCGCTCAACAATAACTTAAATAATCTCGTGCACAGAAGGCACACGAGCCAAAGTATAACAATACAATAAACTTAAACACAATACTAAATAAGGAAAGAAATAATTGTGGCTTAGCTGTAGTGGCGCTGAGGCGCTAACGGAGTGTGGCAGCAGTGGAACAACTCGATCTGCAGACCGGATGTCCGAGTCGTCACTTCCCAAGATGGCGGGCTGTCACGTGGAATTGGAACGTCGTGTAGCGTCACTTCCGCTACACGTGGTCTTTCCCAAACTGCTGGGCTTAATTCCTCGGTGACAGATAACAGGAACTCCTCCAATGCAACGCCAACGAGCTAGTGCGCTCACAACAGCCTCTATGCCAGGAACACGGGCACACAGCATAAACCACAGCAATACGTACACACGTGAAACGTAAAACAACGTAAATACTACGTAACGTGAAACGTACGTAAATGAACTAGCTGTCGTTAAAATAAAACGAAAGGGAAAAAGAAAAAAAAAACTAAAACAAAAGACTGTAATTACGACCATGTAAAACTACGGATCGGACTAACTTTACTTGACAGAAAGGCAGATTCAATAACAAAGAAAAGAAAACTTTACCTGGGTTCTTGTGCGGCTTTCAAGTGGTAGAAAGTATGTGATCTTTCCTATCGGAAACTTAATCCGGAACGATTCCGCTGAGTAGTGCAATATCTACCAATGCACCACTCACTCAATGGCACTATCTCTAAAATCCCCACACGGGTATTTCGCAAACAAACTGGTTTGCCGAAAAATAAATGAAATAGCCCAATTTCCAATATTCAAAACTCACACTTTTGCAACTACGTTGTTCGCAACCGACAAAAAGACAAGAATCCGTTCGAAAACGAACTTGTCAAATTCCGCCAAGAAAGAGAGCGCGATGCGCGAAGACAGAGACAGCCTCCGCCTAAATCTGAACGGTGCCGGTAAAGATCATACCTCGCAGATCGTATTATCGGCAGAGCGTTGACAGCTAAACAAACAGATGCAAATAACCTACAAAAAAAACAATGAAGCCAAGAGAAACTGAATCTAAATTTTACTATAAACTGGAATACTACAACGAGAGTGAAATCTAAATGAGCTAAGTATCAGAAGGATCTAAGTGGTCAATATCTAATCAATAATTACGTTTCAGGAATTTGACGACAAAGGAAAAATAAACAACAACAACAAAATACGTACGGAAAGCATGAAGATAAAACAGAACTGGGGAATACGAACAAAAAAAACGTAACAGTGCATAATCGAGCAATGAACCACCTAAATGTTTATAGTTATATGCCTTTCTTATCTTAGACCAACCTTTATCTACAAACACTGTTAGAAAAGATTTTCTCCATTCAGGCCAATTTTTAAAACCAATCTTTTCAAATTTGCTTCATACCAATCTTTTGGCGGTCCCACTACAAAAAAACGAAGTATCTCAATCATCTTTGTAGTACTATTCACTTTATGCCTAGTACATTCATTTTCGTATTGTTCCAGCCATTCTGTAGGATTCTGTTTTTTATCAAATTTATCTAGAATAAATTTCTTTTCGACTTCATTCAATTTCAGTTCATCATTCAACTTTAATTTAGATTCCAATTCTTTTATTCTATTAATTAAAAAATTTTCGTCTTCAGATTTATTGTCTACTGTAATTAAAATTTCTTCTAATGGAATGTTCTTGTAACATAGATTATCATCTTCATCAAAATACTCTTTTTTTAATATTTTATCTATCTTTAATCCTATTCTACGATATCCATTAATTGGTTTTATCGCAGAAACCGCATTTTTTATTGTTGGCTTAGCAAATAATACCTTGTGATCATTCAAATTCCGGTACTCAACTGGCAAAGAGCACCATAGTCGTTTATTTTCAGATAGATCAGCTAACTCATAATCTATCTCACTTCTTTTAACAATATGGACAAATAATGTTTTATCCATATTTTTTTTTATCGAATGCTGCAAAGAACACCACCAAAGACTGATAACCGAGCTGATAACATTGGAATTAGATAACTCAAGCATGGAGGAAATCTGCAAACTAATTACTGACTCGACTGTACAACTTTTTTTTTATTATTATATGTGTATTTATCGAGCACTTCAGTTACCAGACTATTAGCACTCCGGCATAGTGTTTACATTGATACATTACATTTCATTCCGTTTGTAGACTGTACAACTTAAACTGGAAATACAGGGTAACAAAGAAGAGGTGGAAATAAAAAAAACTAGTAGGTAAGAATATCTATATTGACGACGTTCTATCACCAAAAGAAAGAAGAATTCAATTCAAAATCAGAACAAGAGCAAAAACCAAAAGAGAAGGGGAACTGTGTTCAAATAAAACATAAAAAGTTGATAATAAATAATAAGCTCCACACCTGGAGTACAGAAATCAATAACTTGATTGAAAAATTAAAAGGAGCTCAGTACCAAAGATATAAAGAAAAGATTAACATAGAATACAACAAGATCAGATGCACGGCTAACGAAAAATGCGACGAAAATTTACACTAATAAAATAAATAACAAATAGGAACGTGAGGGGAATTAAACTGAACTAATAGAAGAGATGGAGAAATATAACTTAAAGTTTATAGGAATAACTGAAACAAAGAAAAAGTACAAGGTATAGCAATGCTACACGAAGGATATACACTAATATACTCTGGAATAGACGAAAACAAGAGAGCAAATCCTGGAGTAGCATTTATTGTACACTCAGATAGAAAGGACGGTATCATAGATTGGAAATTTATAAATGAACTAATCATGAAAATAAAAGTAAAAATACAAGACAATGAGAAATACAGTTTAATCATCACATACACATCGAATAAAGATGCTCTCACCAAAGAGAAAGATGAATTTTTCGACATGCTACAAAGAACTCTAGATGATGCAGAAGAAATAATCTTAGGAGATTTAAATGGACGAGTTGGAAACAGCAATCAAGGGGGAAAGAAGTAATGGCAAATGAATGAGAAAGTATAGTCAACAAGAATGGAGAACGTATCATTTATTTCTGAATAATTAACAATAAGATACTAACAAATACCAAGTTTACACATAAAGACGTACATCAAATAACCAGGTGTGAACCTAGGAAAAATAAAAAAAAAATATAGACTATTTCATTGTAAGTAAAAACATATGGAGCAGAATAACGAATACAAAAGTTAAAAGAGGAGCAGAAATAGTCATTGACCACTTCTTACTACTACTAAATATGAAAATATTAAAACAAGGCACTAACAAACAATACAAACGCACAGTATATGAAGAAATTAAATATATCAAACTGACAGAACCAGACAAACCGCAAGAATATCAAAAATGTCTTAGGCTCGAACTTAATAAGACGAAAGAAACTGAGGATCTGGAAGAAAACTTGAATATCATCAAAAGGACGCTTCTACCATCAACAAAAGTAGTTTGTGGAATCACAAAACTAAGAAGTAACAAAACAAAAAAGTAGTTCTGGTGGAAAGATATTGTTAAGAATAAAATACGACAAAAGAAAGTAGCATGAAGGAAATTTTTAACATCTAAAAGGCAAGAGGACCTTACAGCATATAAATCAAGCAGAATAGAAACAAAATTTGAAGTCAAACTGGTTATAGAAAGGGCATGTACGGAATTTAGAACTAAATTGCAGGATAACTACCAGACTAACTGAACACTGTTCTACAGAATGATTAAGAATATGAGGAAGAATATAACTAACTCAATAAAATTCATAAAGAACAAAGAGGGTGATATATTGACAGATTAAAACGAAATAATGGATAGATGGACACAGTACCTCAATAAACAATATTGAGAAGGAAGGGAGAGGAACAACACATCCAGAATACAGTATTACCTCAGAAGAATTAAAAGCTGCACAAAAATAGACACAGCAACAGGAATTGATGAAATAACGTCAGAAATGCTAATCTAGTGTGGGGAAGAAAGACTCCTAATTATACTGTACCAATATCTAGAAAAGAATGACGTTCCTAAAGACTGGAGTTATTCAATTATACTACCAATTTTTAAAAAGGGCACAAAGAATGCGGAAATGACCGAGAAATGTCACTACTTAGTGTTCCTGGTAAAATATTCACAAGAATCCTAGATAATAAACTTAAAGAGCATACAGAGACGGAACTAGAGGAATTTCAGTTCGGCTTCAGAACAGGCAGAAGTACAAACGACCTAATTTTTTCCTATGAGACAAATTTCATATAATATATAATATATATATATATATATATATATATATATATATATATATATATATATATATATATATATATATATATATGTCCTGCCGTCTCTTCGAAGTCCCTGAGATATCATATTAAGACTACTATTTGAGGTACTGCTCTGCAGGTAATATAGAATTTGTATAATTTAGCACGGAAACTAACCACAGTATCTCAGTTCTAATTTTTGAAATACTATTTTAATGTTAATGACAATTATGTAGATATATGAGATGTGTTAATGAATAAATTTACTGGATTATTTCTTTAAAAATACAATTACGAATTACGGGAATATTAGTCTAATACGAGTAATGTGACTTGGTAAATGTAGAGGGCATAGCGATGCCCGGCTCCCGACACAAGGTCACAAACCTTCAGGGTTGCCAGTATGCGGATAATTACATATAATAGGGTTTTTTTATATGTGGTCGGGTAGCCCGTGAGACTCACTTTTTCATTGGGTATTTTCAGATAATTTATATAAATAAATAAATAAATATATTATCACGCCTTTTACCCATTACTGGGTGTGGCATTCTACCGTAGCAGATCTTGGTAAGTCATATATTTTTCGCGTGAAGTGCGGTTACCAGCCGTCAAATCACGGCCCTCAAAGATATTAGTGGAGAAGGAGCCACAGGAATTGATATTAAATTGGTGAAAGCCAGTTTGTCGGTTGCGGGAATCAAACTCGGGTCCTCAAGAATCGCAAGCCGTAGCAGATCTCGGTAAGTCATATATTTTGACGCGTGAAGTGTGGTTACCAGCCGTCAAATTATGACCCCAAAGTTGTTAGTGGAGGGGGAGCCACAGGAATTGATATTTAATTGGTGAAAGCCAATTTGTCGGTTGCGGGAATCGAACTCGGGTCCTCAAGAATCGCAAGCCGTAGCAGATCTCGGTAAGTCATATATTTTAACGCGTGAAGTGCGGTTACCAGCCGTCCAATTATGGCCCCAAAGTTGTTAGTGGAGGGCGAGCCGCAGGAATTGATATTCAATTGGTGAAAGCCAGTTTGTCGGTTGCGGGAATCGAACTCGGGTCCTCAAGAATCACAAGCCGATTTTATACCCACTGGACCATCAGTTTGTAACTCACGTTTTTGTAATTCATAATTTTATATATAAATATATAATCACGCCTTTAACCCAGTACTAGGCGTGGCACTCGGCCGTATCAGATCTCGGTAAGTCATATATTTTGACGCGTGAAGTGCGGTTACCAGCCGTCAAATTATGACCCCAAAGTTGTTAGTAGAGGGGGAGCCACAGGAATTGATATTTAATTGATGAAAGCCAATTTGTCGGTTGCGGGAATCGAACTCGGATCCTCAAAAATCGCAAGCCGTAGCAGATTTCGGTAAGTCATATATTTTTACGCGTGAAGTGCGGTTACCAGCCGTCCAATTATGGCCCCAAAGTTGTTAGTGGAGGGCGAGCCAAAGGATTTGATATTAAATTGGTGAAAGCCAGTTTGTCGGTTGCGGGAATCGAACTCGGGTCCTCAAGAATCGCAAGCCGACTTTATACCCACTGGACCATCAGTTTGTTTTTGTTTGGTATTTTCAGGTAATTTAATTCATAATTTTATAAATAAATATATCATCACGCCTTTAAGCCTTTAACTTATTACTGGGTGTGGCACTCTACCGTAGCAGATCTCGGTAAGTGATATATTTTTGCGCGTGACGTGCGGTTAATTTTTTAGTGGTGGGGCAGCCACAAGAGTTGATATAAAGCCAGGTTGTCGGTTGTGGGAATCGAACTTGGGTCCTCAAGAACCGCAAGCCGATTTCTGTGCTTTGGTATATTTTATTGTCTTCATTAAACTCCTAACTAAAATATAATACCGGTATGATTTCAGAGTTGTTCTTTTTAGGAGAGCTGTTGAAGGAACAATGTGTGTCCATAAAAAGGTAAAACGTGCAACTTTTTATGTTTAAAAATTTTAAACTTTGAATTTAAAGGTTTTTGACCTTGAAAGAAAATAATTATTAGCCCCCTCCAATATATACTATTTTCATTTTAAACTCAAGGGATCGGCATAAAACGATTAAACGTCACTGTCCCATATAACTACAATGAAATCCATTAGTGCGGCTACCCCATATCGCTTATCGATGGTCAAAATAGGTATATTTTCAAGGGTCGTATTCAGCCTAAAATTATTCTTGTTTTTTCCTATGATTGACCGTACCGGCTAATGGGGCTGTACAACCCCTGTGTGAACCTTGTGTAACCAGTTATGACGGATCATATTTTGAGTTCCTTTGTAAACGTAATTGTGGTGCATTTAATCGTTTTATGCCGATCCCTTTAGTTTAAAATAAATAGTATACAATCCTGGGTGCGCCACTGTACAGTAGCTTAATTTCCGAGAACAGTGGAACAATTAAGTAGATCTGGCAACACTGTAGTCTAGTACATAACATGTTAAAACGTTGCATCGTAGGTGCACGTAGTAAACAGAACGCGGAATTAGTCAGAGACAAAATATTTAAAATATTAGTCACTATAATATATAGTCAGCAGTGAAAAATTTGATATTATTTTTTAATGTCATGAAAAATATTTGTTAACTTATTTTTGAGATAAGAATTTGAAACAAAAAGAATGCAACACCCTAAACAAATCCTCCCACCAATAAGAAATATTAACTTGGTATAGTATTATTTAACAAATTTGTTTCTTTACTATAAATTTGATGTTTTTCTAGGGGTCCTTAAATTTATTTATTTCATACTTATATTTAGTATTTCACTATTTTATAAGAAATACTCAGTGGCGGCTCGTGACCTTTATAATAACCGGGGCTAAATGTGAAAAAAATATTTTTGTTATCTCAATAAAAAAGGGCAATTGAATAAATTTATTATTTTATTAATTTATCTTAAAAAATAAAACAATTTATAAATATACAAAAAAAAATGTACATATTTTGAAGTAAAATATAATTATTTATATAAATATTCCGCCTGCCTATTTCTTTAGAAGAGAAAATTTATCTATTACTATGTTGTTGAAATTTGTCATATTCGTAATAATATCATGATGACTGCCAATGAGTTTAGTCTATTTTGGGTCATAGAATTTCTTTAAAAGTTTTTATTCGCTTCAACGTCGAGAAACATCTCTTTGCTTCAGCTGTTGCGACAAGTGTAACTAAAATTATTTCCATAAGTTTATGCACCTCAGAAAATGAAGTCGTTAAATCATTTTCAGAAACAAAAACCATAAGCGCTGAAATATTGTCTATGTTGCTAATTGTTTGATTTTGATATAAAACTATCAATTCATTTTTAAGATTTTCTTCGTTCTGCATTTTGTAATTCTCAATTAGTATTCTGAAGTTTTGGAGTGGAAAATTATTTTTGTAAATGTTGAACATTTTGGGACCAAGAATTACAAAAGCACGCAGTGTATTTAAATTACATAAACGGTCTTCCATTTGTGTTCATGTTGATGTGATATTGTTCAATATTTTCCTAACTTTAGTAATTGTTTCTTTAAAATTGTTAAATTCCCGTGAAAAATTGACAATGTTTGTATTTCTTGCTAGAACCGTGTTATACAATATGTCTACTTGCTTAAAAATATTGTAAAAGAACGATAAATAAAATAAGAATTGTTCATCATTAAGTAATCTTTGAAAATCTGCAGCTTCGCTAATGCTTTTGTCATCCCAATGATTTTCATTCTGCATTTTTTCAGAACACTCTTCAATTCCATAGTGTATATGATCCCGACGGAATACGTCTTTTACACATTTCACGTAATAAATTTGACCTTTTAGGTGACACCGAAAAAAATTCCATTTATATTGGCAAAAAATATTTTCATATGCTTAATAGAAGAACATATTTTCTTTAAAAACCAAATTTATTTGATGTGCGTAGCCATGTAAATATCGTGCAATAACGGCAGCGCCATCATAAGCCTGAGCAATTAATTTACTTTTTATATTAAACTGCTCCAGTTGATCATTAAGCAAAAAATAAAATTTTTGTTTTCGTATACATAGTTTTTCTTCTTGTGTTCTTTTCTCAAATTCTAAATTTAGTATGTTGTCAACTGCATTTAAATTTGAAGTTGAATGTCTAAAGTCTGATAAGAACTAAAATTCATTACCTATTTGTAAAAAAATAATATTTATTAATATTCTTACTTTTTAAATATCAATTGAAAATAGAAGCCCGGACCTGTACAAATTCACAGCGCTAATTACATTAAATGGACAAAGTTGGGGAATCCCCGCTTTAGTCGTCATCACTCATGCTCTGATTGGCTAGCTCAAGGTCGCGCACGACTCACAGCGTTACTCGTAGCGAGCGTCTAGCCCCCCAAAGGATTGGTGAATGAACATTGCAAACGGAATTAAATAATAAAACATTGCAAATAAAATCTTTTATAAACAAATAATTGTTCGTATATTAATGAATATTTTCTAATTTAATTTGTAGTACAATAATAAAATTTGATTGATGAAATTACAGCCGGACCCCGGTAGCCTCTTATGGCGAGACGCCACTGGAAATACTAGTTTATAGCAAGTCAAGTTACAGTATGAAGATTCTAAACATAAATAGGAGATTTAGTTTACATTTACAAAATATAATTAAAGTAGGCTACATATCGACATATTTAGGATTGCACAAAAATGTTCTTCAGCACTGTAAAAAACAAATTTTAACAGAAAACTTTTAACATTACCTTTGAATTTAACAAATTTATGGAAAAATATGGGACGTAAATATTTGTTTAAGTGTATTAAAATGTATTAGGTATTATTAATTTAGAGATTTGTTTCTTTAATATAAATTTTAATAGTAATGAGAAAAATATCAATGATTTAATTTCTAATCAACCGACGTTTCGGTCATGACGATGATCATCAGGGTAAATTAATGTTTAATAATTATAAAATACATTTGAAATAATGGCGTGAAAAATCTTGTCAACTAGTTTAACAATATAATATAACATCCGTCAATGGAATTTTCCTTCACAGCAACAATAGTGCACAGAGTATACAAAGTTGTATTACAAATTGCAACAGTATTGGCAACATCGCATTCCGCGTGTCGCGGTTTGTAAAGTTTAGTAATAAAAACATGAATAAAAATTAATTGTGAAAGGGATAAATGGGCGCCAACTCAAAAATCTTTTACAATTATACACAAAACAACAAATATTATTAACTATTATAATTATTATAACCGTAATAATAAATCATACCTATTTAATAGTTTATTATTATTATTATTATAAATGCCTTACAAAAGTTCGCCTAGTGGTCTCGAGTTCAATAAAATTAAAAAGATAATTGAAAAAAAAAATTATTACTTTATGTTAATTTAAAAAAAAAAAACAACGCTTTCAATGCTTAAGGTTGCCGCTTCCTTGGATATTACATTGATTGAATTCTCATCCTACATCCCAAATAATATTTAAAATATATTAATTGTATTTGTTCTAACAGTTTATTAGTTTGACATATTAATAATTATTCAATATTTATCCATGTTTCTTCTATGTGAATTGATAAACATTTTTAATCCACTTAATATATTCTATTCTTTTTAATGGGCGGCATTTTCGTTTTAATTCGAGAATAAATAAACGGCACCATAACAAAATACTGCCACAAAAAATCATACCGCTTTAGCCCGTTTTCTATCCGTATTTCAAATTCTCACATTCAGATATCTTTGTTATTTTATACCAAAATATGCACTATTAGTGACAAAATACTATTATATAAAAAAAAATTGCAAAAAGACCAATATATGAATTTTGCATACGCAAATATGCATATCTAGTCATGGCTAACAATATTAATAAAAAATTTAACTGAAGTTCTGTTTAAAAGACTAGGTATGAAGCTAGAACTTTTTAGAAAAAATTAGAACTAGGAGCAAGAAAGATTAGTGATTTCGAAGAACTTGTGAAACAGCATTTTTGTTTTATTAAAGTTTTTTTTAAATTTATTTTGAATTTATTTTAAAGGTTTTTTTTTTGTTATGAAATATAATAGAGAATGAGCATTGTTTTTTCATTAATAATCATTAATTAATAGGTCCCAAAATAGTAATTTACTTGTAAGTAATGTGATATGGCTTTGAAGTGAATTGATATTTTATTATAATTATGACGGCATACGTGAATACTTATTTCTTGGCGAGTGATGAATCTGTTGCCGACATAGTCGAAGGCCATTTTCGGAATATGGGTCGAAGTGTAGCAACACAAGATGCGATTAGAATCAGGTTATGGTTGTGAACACTAATATATTTTTTTTAAATAACTGATATTAGTGATTAAAGATAGTTTACTCTGATATATCGATATTATTTCTACTTAATATCGTTATTCGATATATCGATGTAAGCGCACAGCCCTACTCGGGAATAATAGGGTGTAGTCCGTTAATTAAATGTTTAAAAAAAGCACATCATGTTTATAAAAACTTTTGCAAAAAAATTGACTATCAACATGAATTCAATCGGCGTCATTATCATACTTAGAAATACTTAGACAACTTAAATGTAAAAATTTATTAGAAATAGAAATAATATTATACTGTAAATAACTATTATGTAACTAGTACATAATATAGGGTTTTATGGGTGGGATAGTTTAGGTCCGAGCGAACGCAGCGAAGAGAGGCTAATAAAAGGGCGAGGTCATAAGACCGTATTATGTAAGTGTTGCTTACAATATTATTTTATGTTCCACACTCGGAACGACATTTATATTTGAATTGACTATGTTGCTATGACTGACCACAATAAAATAAAAAGTAATAGTCCGATAATGTAGAGGTAGGTGGCTCAGTGGTATCGAGTCGACCTGTGGATCTTGAGAACCCTGGTTCGATCCCCACAGTCGACAAACAATTTTCACCAATTTAAATCTACCCCTGTGGCTCCCCTTCCACTAATATCTTTGGGGGCCGTGATTTGACGGCTGGTAACCGCACTTCACGCGAAAAATATATTATTTACCGAGATCTGCTTAGGCAGAGTGCCACACTCAGTAATGGGTAAAAGGCCTGATGATATATTTATTTATTTATTTTATGTAGGTATTTTCGGACCCTATCAAAAATGATGTATTTATAGCACAGTCGAACATAAACTATTCCCTTACACATTTGTTGCATAAATAACTATTTTTTACTGAACACAAATTTACCTCCCATATTTATTTTTTGAATTACTTAATATAATTTTGTGTGTGCAAGAGACCAATAATACTAGCAGTACAATTTGTTTTTTAGATTGGTTTTTGGTAAGTTAACCTAGGAAAAATTTTTCCCAACATTTGCAGAAGAATGTGGCGAACATACCATATTCAAGGCAAAATTTGTTAATACAGGAAATATTGCTGTAAAAAACAAATCAATAAAATAACAGTAGCATGGGCGCACTCAAGGGGGGGGGGTCGTGGGCCTACACGAAATAGGATATTTTTACCGGGAAGCTCGTGAGACTCACGTTTTCGTAGGGTATTATCAGGTAATTTAATTCATGATTTTATAAATAAATATATTAATACGCCTCTTACCCATTACTGGGTGTGACATGCTGCCGTAGCAGATCTCGGTAAGTGATATATGTTTGCGCGAGAAGTGCGGTTAAACTATTTGTGGTGGGGGAGCCACGGGAGTTGATATTCGGTTGCGGAAATCGACCTCAAATCCTCAAGAACCGCAAGCCGAATTCTCATAACTAAAATATAATACCGGTATGATTTCCGAGTTGTTCTTTTTAGGAGAGCTGTTGAAGAAACAATGTATGTCCATAAGAAGGTAAAACGTGCAACTTTTTATGTTTAAAAATTTTAAACTTTGAATTTAAAGGTGTTTGACCTTGAAAGAAAATAATTATTTGTCCCCTCCGAGATACTATCCTGGGTGCGCCACTGAATAGTAGCTTAATTTCGGGGAACAGTGGAACAGTTACATAACATGTTAAAATGTTGCATCGCAGGTGTACGTAGCAAGCTGAACGCAGAATTAGTCAGAGACAAAATATCTAAAGAATTAGTCACTCACTAGTCAGTAGTGAAAAGCAACAGAGCCGCCATGAGTGATATATTTGATATTATTTTTTAATGTCATAAAAAATATTTGTTAACTTATTTTCGAGATAAGAATTTGAAACAAAAAGAATGCAACACCCTAAACAAATCCTCCCACCAATTAGAAATATTAACTTGGTATAGTATTATTTCACAAATTTGATTTTTTAGTATAAATTTGATGTTTTTCTAGGGGTCCTCAAATTTATTTATTTCATACTTATATTCAGTATTTCACTAGTTTATAAGAAATACTCAGTGGCGGCTCGTCACCTTTATAATAGCCGGGGCTAAAAGTGAAAAGAACATTTTTGTTATCTTAATAAAAAGAGGGCAATTGAATAAATTAATTCTTTTATTAATTTATCTTAAAAAAATAAAACAATTTATAAATATACTAAAAAAATGTATACATATTTAAGTAAAATATAATTATTTATATAAATATTCCGCCCGCTTATTTCTTTTGAAGAAAATATCTATCTATTACCATGTTGTTGAAATTTGTCATATTCGTAATAAATTCATGATAATTCATTTTGGGTCATAGAATTTATTTACAAAGTTCTTATTCACTTCAACGTTGAAAAATATCTCTCTGCTTCAGCTATTGACACAGGTGTAACTAAAATTATTTCCATGAGTTTATGTACCTCAGACAGGGGCGGATCCAGGGGGCGGGTCATGGTGGTCATAACCCCCCCCCCTCACTAAGCATGGACTTTTTTTAAATGTTGGCTGTAATACATAATAATGATGTAATTAATTACGATAACTCAATTTATTTAAACAAATTAAATAGAAAATATTATCTAAGAACTTAAAATTCTAAGATAATTAAGAACTATTGTTTGTTTTATTATCCTAATAAATAGCCAAAAACCAATATTTTGTGGGGATATTATTTCGATCTGCAGATGGAAGAGGTATTCTATTTAAGACCTAGTCAAGTATGTGACTACCGCCATTTGCATTTAGAACATCAACTTCTAATTCAATAATTTTTGTATTCTATCGAAGAAAGACGATTTAATGTGATTGTAAAAATTATTTAAAGCAGGAATATAATATGAGCAAATACAAATGTTTTTAAGATGGACAATACCACCCCCCCCCCCAAGATACAAAAATAATAATCATTTAATCGATTAATCGATTAAATTTGATTAATCGGTTATTTTGCACAGCCCTAATTTCAACGTATTCCTCAAGTGATGTACCTACGCTTGTCTCGTTTGGAAACAATAAAAACAAAACCGAACGCTTTTCTCCACTTGCTGTCAGCCACGTAATATTTTTAAACAAACCGGTATTGAATTGTCGCTTTCTTTTACCGTACATTTGGAAAAAATTAAAATTTTGTGGATGATGTGGTCCAAGTTTTCGTATACATAGTTTTTCTTCTTGTGTTCTTTTCTCAAATTCTAAATTTAGTATGTTGTCAACTGCATTTAAATTTGAAGTTGAATCTATGTCTAAAGTCTGATAAGAACTAAAATTCATTACCTATTTGTAAAAAATTAATATTTATAAATATTTTTACTTTTTAAATTTCAATTGAATATAGAAGCCCGGACCTGTACAAAATCACAGCGCTAATTTAATTAAATGCACAAAGTTGGGGACTCCCCGCTAATGTCGTCATCACACATGCTCTGATTGGCTAGCTCAAGGTCACGCACGACTCACTCGTAGCGTGTGCTTGAGACCAGCGAGCTGCTAGTCCCAACGGAACGGAGAATTAACATTGCAAGCGAAATTAAATAATAAAACATTGCAGTACAATAATAAAATTTGACTGATGAAATTACAGCCAGACCCAGATAGCCCCTTATGACGAGCCGCCACTGGAAATACTAGTTTATAGCAAGTCAAGTTACAGTGTGAAGATTATAAACATAAATAGGAGATTTAGTTTACATTTACAAAATATAATTAAAGTAGGCTACATATCGACATATTTAGGATTGCACAAAAATGTTCTTCAGCACTGTAAAAAACAAATTTTAACAGAAAACTTTTAACATTACCTTTGAATTTAACAAATTTATGGAAAAATATGGGACGTAAAAATTTGTTTAAGTGTATTAAAATGTATTTAGAGATTTGTTTCTTTAATATAAATTTTAATAGTAATGAGAAAAATATCAATGATTTAATTTCCAATCAACCGACGTTTCGGTCATGACGATGATCATCAGGGTAAATTTATGTTTAATAATTATAAAATACATTTGAAATAATGGCGTGAAAAATCTTGTCAACTAGTTTAACAATATAATATAACATCCTTCAATGGAATTTTCCTTCACAGCAACAATAGTGCACAGAGTATACAAAGTTGTATTACAATTGCAACAGTATTGGCAACATCGCATTCCGTGTGTCGCGGTTTATAAAGTTTAGTAATAAAAACATGAATAAAAATGTGTTGTGAAAGGAATGAACTGGCCCGCCAACCCAAAAATCTTTTACAATTATACACAAAAACAGCAAATATTATTAACTATTATAATTATTATAACCGTAATAATAAATCATACCTATTACATAGTTTATTATTATTATAACAAATGCCTTACAAAAGTTCGCCTAGTGGTCTCGAGTTCGATAAAATTTAAAAGATAATTGAAAAAAAGTTATTACTTTATTTTAATTTATTAAAACAAAAAACAACGCTTTCAATGCTTAAGGTTGCCGTTTTCTTGGATATTACAGTTTTGATTGAATTCTCATCTTACATCCCAAATAATATTTAAAATATATTTATAATTGTATTTGTTCTAACAGTTTATTAGTTTGACATATTAATAATTATTCAATATTTATCCATGTTACTTCTAAGTGAAGTGATAAACATATAAACAATTTCTTTGTTCCTATCGTTTAAATTCGACAAATATATTCATAGTGTTTCATATGCGATAGCAAATCTGATGTTAATTTAGTTTGATGTGTTATAACAGTTTAATAGATTGACATATTAATACTTATTCAACATTTGTCAATACAATAATATAATATTTCCGAAATCAGGCAAGTAAATGTTCAATATGTTAGTTGGATAAATAATTATAAGTAATATTCAATGTCAATTTCTAACGTAGACATTTTTTAAACAAATTGTCCGTGTTTAGTATTCACAAAGTAGTTTATAATCTCCTTATAATTAATTCATAGCAGCGATCGGCAATAGACATTATATGCCGCAGGCGTAATTGAAACTCGTTCGGTTGCAGTGCGGTCATATGGGTCTTGTTTACCGGCGAGCGACAGTGACACAGGCCGAGTAGCGAAGCCGAGCTCGAAATAATATCAGTATTTTGCCTTAAGTTATACTGATGGCTGATAACCGTATTTCACGCAAATATATATTGCGTAGTGCACATGATTTAATCAGTGTAATATTTGTGATTTGAGGACGTGGTAAATATCATTATATATGTACATTGTGGTTTAACCGGAAGCGACATCATTTGGATTTTTTAAATAGAATGATATAAATTTTTATAGAGATTTTTGAAATTACTAATAAAATGAATTGACTACTTCCAGTTTAGGGAAAAGTAAAACTGCACTACTAATTTATTGTAAACAAATATGAAGTATTATTTAACAAGCAATACGAAGGCAACGACCTATTGAAACGTTTACTCCCAGTTTAGGGGACAAGTAAACCTGAACTACTTTCTGACTGAATTATTATAAACAAAAATTAAGGATTAATTAACAAGAAATACGAAGGCGACGATCAACTGAAACGGTTACTTTCAATTTAACGACATGTAACAAATAGGAATAACAATAAAAATGAAAGTCAATAAATATTCCAGTGTTGTCCAACTTCAGACAAAAGCGACGTCCAGCTGAAACGGTTACTCCCGGTTTAAGAAATAACTAAAACTAAACTACTAACTGATTGAATTATTATGAATAAAAATGAAATTCACAAAGTAATACTTGTATAATTACTTCTTCTATTTTTTCATCGGCCATGTTTTCTTGTAAGAACAGAAATTGGGTGTCACTTTGTTAGTTTTATTGTATAATTGCGTATGAAAAACTAGCGTACCTGTAATATCAATAATAGTACCGACTTAGTACAAGGAACATGCTACGAAGGCAAAAATTTCCTTATAAATATTCAATTATTAAGGAAATAACCTAAATATAAGCAATCAGTTGTGTGCTCTAGACGCCTAGACGCATGACAACCCTCAAAACCCATGGATGACAGATCAATAAATGAAGAACAGTGCCCTCTACAACAACGACGTAATTTTCAGGAAAAAGATTTAAAAATGTAACTACTATTGCCATCTCTAGGATATTTAGTACTTCCAATTAAAGCCGCACGATACTAGCGACAAGTCCGCAAACGATAGTACAAATGTAAAGCTCTCTTTGAGGACGTCCTCAAAAAGAGCAAATGTCCGCAAACAGCTTTCTGTATATAAAGTTTAGACCTCAAAAGGTCGTCTGTGCATATATATATATATATATATATATATATATATATAGTATTTCATATCGTTAGTTGTTTGTATTAGTTACGCTTAGATACGGTGAATTATGATTTGTTTTTAGGTGTGATTGACATTTGACAGGTGTGTGAATGTAATTTATTTCCTTTCTTTTATAGTTAAGGATAAGCCTGGTAAGCTACCTTAATTTCTTCTTCTTTTACCGAGAGAACCCTATTTCTTTTATCTTTTGTTCTAATGAGGAATAAATGGGCGAAATTTGATGAATGTAAGTTTGGTACGTGGAATGTTAGGGGTATAAATGGAAAAGAAAATGAATTGGTGAATATAATGCGTGTGTATAAAGTAGATGTTTTGTGTGTGAGCGAGACAAAGCGGAAAGGCTGTAATGAAGAAGAGGTAGATGGATTGTTTTGCTTGTGGTCGGGTGTTGCAGAGAATGAACGGGCAAAACATGGTGTAGGAGTGCTTGTTAGTGAAAGGATGAAACCGTTTGTAAGAGATTATAGTTGTATTTCATCGCGAATTCTTTGGCTGAGACTTAAGGTAGGCTTTCATAGAATCTTCGTTGTGTCAGTTTATGGCCCAACTGAATCCGAAAGTGATCTTGAGAAAGATCAATTTTGGAATTTGTTAGATAGTGTGATTGATTCGTGTGATCCAGGTGAAAAAGTTATCGTATGTGGTGATTTGAATGGTTGGGTGGGAGTAAAGAGAAGCATGTCTGGGAATGTATTGGGTAAATATGGTGATGTGAGAGTGAATGAAAACGGTAGGAAAATAGTATCCTTCTGCTTAGAGCGTGATCTTTTCGTTTCCAACTCTGTCTTTAAACATAAATTAGCTCACTTGTATACATGGGAGAATGTGAGGGAGAATAGGCGGAGTGTGATTGATTTTATTTTGTATGATGAACGACTAAGAAGTTTAGTTGTGGATACCCGTGTGAAGCGTGGGGCTGAATTGGGTACGAATGATCATTATTTGGTGGTGTCGCGTATACGTCTGGATAAAAGTTGGCGAATGAGGGTAAAAGGCACCGAAAAAATGTTTCGTGTGAAATCTAGTGTACTACAGAATGAGGATATTAGAGATCTGTTTGTTGAGAAAATAAATGAATCTTTTCCTGTATGTGAGCCTAATTTTGAATGCAGCATAAATGATGTTTGGATGAAATTTAAGGATACAGTTCTTAAATGTGCAAAAGAAGTTTGTGGTGAATCCAGATTAGGCTCTTGTCCAAGGAATGCATGGTGGAATGATGAAGTGAAAGAAGCAATTGAAGAGAAAAAGAGAGCGTGTTTGCGATTTCTACATGTAAAAGATGTGCCTGGAAGTTTACGTGATGAATGTTTGCTAGAATATAAAAGGTTAAATAAACATGTTAAGAGAGTAGTGAGAGAAAGTAAGGCGCGTTTTGATGATTTGATGAGTGAAAGAATGACGAATGATTTTACTATGAATAAAAAAATGTTTTGGTTGAGTGTGAAGAGATTGAGAGGTGGTAATGTAAGGGCGGTAAAAGCGATTAAGAGTGCGAATGGTGAGTTATTGTGGAATGAATTAGACGTTAGAAATAGATGGTGTGAGTATTTTAGAGGCTTATATGGTAGCGTAAATGGATCGAATTGTTGTAGTGAAAATTCAAGAGAAAATGTTAGAAGTGATGAATGGGATATAGATGAAAGTGATGTTAGTTTTGCATTGTTACGTTTGAAGAATGGTAAAGCTCCTGGTTTGGATGGTATAACGAATGAGATGTTGAAGTATGGTGGTGAGAGATTATTTGATTGGTTAGTTTATTTATTTAGATTTTGTTTGAAACTGTGTGTAGCTCCTGATGATTGGAAACGTGCTATCATTTGTCCTTTATTTAAGGGCAAAGGTAGTTCGAGTGATTGTACTAATTTCCGTGCGATAAGTTTGTTGAGTGTGGTAGGGAAGTTGTACGGGAAGATTCTTATTCACAAGGTACGAACCTTAACAATCTCCAAGTTGAGTAATAATTAAGGTGGATTTTTGCCTGAGAGAGGGTGTGTAGATCAATTGTTTTCTCTTCGTATGATTGTTGAGAAATCACTTGCTAAAAACAAGAAGGTGTTCTGTGGCTTTCTCGATCTTAAAAAAGCATATGATAGTGTTCATCGAGTTATTCTGTGGGATGTACTTCTAGAGTACGGTATAAATAGTAATTTGTTGGGAGCAATTCGTGCATTATACGAAGATAGCGAGGCTGCGGTGAGAGTTGATGGTAGATTGAGTGATTGGTTTTCTATAGATGTTGGCGTGAAACAAGGTTGTGGGATGTCCTCGTGGTTGTTTAATTTATATATGGATGTGTTGTTACGAAAGTCGCTGAATGGGGCGGATGGTGTACGTATTGGTGGCAGTGTAGTGCCTGCGTTAGCTTATGCGGATGATGTAGTTGTAATGGGTGAATCTGAAGAACAATTGAGAAGAATGATTCTAAGTATAAATGAAGTAGGAAAAGGTTTTAATCTATTACTGAATGTTGATAAATGTAAAGTGTTAGTGTTTGAGAAGAGTGATTTGGTGACTGATTGCAATGTTTCGGTGAATGGTGTGAGATTGGGTCAAGTAAATGAGTTTGTATACTTGGGGAGTGTGTTTTCGAGGGATGGACGTATTGATCGAGAGATTGAAAGAAGAGTATCTGCTGGATGTAAGATATTGGGTGCTCTGGGAACCTTTACTCGGAATGTGAATGTATCCAGAGATGCTCGATTGAGTGTTTATAATGGTGTGTTAGTGCCTACGTTGATGTATGGTAGTGAATGTTGGGTATGGATGAAGAAACATGAACGGCGTATAACTGCTGTGGAAATGAGATATTTGCGGGGTGTGTGTGGATATACTAGAAGAGATCGTGTCCGGAATACATTGGTGTATGATGAATGTGAGATTGGGAAGAATGTTGTAAGAAGAGTGGGAATAAGTCAGTTGAGATGGTTTGGTCATGTAGAACGTATGTCGAATGACAGATTGGTGAAACAGGTGTATGTTGGTGAAATTGAGGGTGAAAGTTTGCGTGGACGGCCTAGGAACAAATGGATGAATATGATTGAAGGGTTGTTGCGTGAGCGAAAGATTCTGAGCGTGAAGAATAAACGAGCTTGTATGAAAAGAATTATGAATGTGGTTGAAGCAAAACTGGTGTGTCAGGATAGGAATGTATGGAGAAAATTAATTGCGGGATAAATATGATGAATGAAGACAAGCGTATGATTCTTGATTTTAGATTAATTGGTTAGATGTTTCGAGTGTTTACCTGCATTTGTGTGGAGACCATCTTCAGAAACATGCGCAGTGTACACTAGCGATGGACGAATGTTTGTTGTGTGTTGATGGATTTTGGTTGTGAGAAAAGAAAGAGTTTGTATGGAGGAAGTGTTAATGTGGTCGAATCGAGTATCGTGTGTCAGGATGAGAATGTTGACGGGTTCGTGCTACCCCATTTAATGGGATATAGCGTGATGTTATGTATGTATGTATGTAATATTATATAAAAGGTCACCTGTGTTTTATTGACCTAGACAAAGTCTTTGACACTATGGAATGTTTTAAAAAAGAGGAATACTTCAAGTTGGTTAGTAGATAAGATAAAAAGTCTGTACAAAGAAACTAAAGATATCGTCCGCACATGCCAGCGTTCTTCCAGCACATTTACAACTTTTATGTGAGTAAGACAGGGGTGTATTTTAAGTCCAGATCTATTCAGTTTCAACATAGACGAAGCCATTAAAAATAGCAAAAACAAACTAAAACCTTTAAACTAGGGATGTGGAAGATGAGACAAATTAATATGTCAATAATGATGTATGCCAACGACATGATTGTAATGGCAAACAATAAAAAGGACTTCCTACTGGAAGTTGTACGCAACATAAATGCAATAAACGAAGAACTAACAGCATTAAACATAAAAGTGAATATTTGTAAAACTAAAACAATGATTATAAGTAGAAATAGAAAAGAACACAAAATACATCTAGGGACCAAAGATCTAGAACAAGTCAAAGAATTTAAGTATTTATATAACTATATACATGATAATGGTACTGTAGACATGGAAATAAACGACAGAATTACAAATGCCAATCGGGTACTAGGCTCAATATGGAAAAGGAAAAGACGAAGCTGACAGTGTATAAAACAGTATTTGTACCGACCATCACATATGCGAGTGAAACATGGACATTGACAAATAGACATAAAAGCAAACTACAAGCAATGGAAATGAGATACCTCAAAACTAAAGAAAAACTAAATTAGAGAAAATTTAAAATGAAGAATTCAGGAAAGAATTAAATGTAAACTCACTACCCGACACTATTGAGGAAATTAAATTAAGACGGTATGGGCATCTACGCAGAATGTCTGAACAAAGCCTACCCAAGCAAGCTTTCCAAGCCAAATGCCAAGGGAGTAACCAAAATGCCGACCGAGAAAGACATATCTGCAAGAAGTGACGGGAACACACTCTATGACAGCAGATAGAAACGTAAGGAGAAGTTTCTATAAGCAACCAGTGTCTAAACCAGCATGCTACCACCCACCTCGACATCGAAAGGTGGAACAGGACGATTATGTATGTATGATTTAATATTTTTTAATTCAATACTAAAGCTCGGATATTTAGTCACTTAAAAACACCTAAATAAGCAGGCATATAGGCCGGTAATTACTCTAAAATAGGCGGGATTTTAGACAGGCTAAATACAAATAGTTTCTTTAAAAAAAAATATTATAAACTAATTTTTTTCTAATATTGGTACTCGTATCTACTCTTCATTAGAAAAAAATAATCATTTTAAATAAAAATTATCACAATCTGAAAAATAATAATAAAATATTAATTTAGGGTTCAGATTTAATTAACTATTATACAAATTCAAACTATGTAGTATGTGACAGGGGAGTTCTTATATTTAGTCATATCGTCTAAAGTTACCTCAGCTCCATTGGTTAATGACAAAGGCACAATTGAATTGCCACATAAAATTTTGACTAAAACGCGTTTGCCTTTCGGCATTTAAAATTCACACACAAAAACTTGATTAAAGACAAAGTAAGTACTTTAAATATTATAGGTTAGGTTGAAACACCGAATCAGTCATCGCAATAGATAGATGAAACATAGCGCTGATAGGTTAGGATGGAGGTACTTTGCCGAGTGTTGAATTAGTCAACGAAATAGATAATGGCGCTGATAAACCTTGTCTGCTCAATAAAAGTTGAAATAGACAACAAAAAATGGCAAAATAGGCTGTATAAGGTAAAATAGGCACAAAAACAAAAATATAGGAAAAATAGGCTCTAAGGCACGAAAAATACCTTTCATGACACGTAAACATGTTACCTATGTATAGAAAAACTAAATTGCCTGAAGTATATTAAAATTTGAATCTAGGCAATTGCCTAAAAATCCGAGCAATCCATCAAACTTTATTTACTTCAACAAAGAAAAAATTATATTCATAGGCTGCTTTATTATCATTTTATAATTTATCTATTATGTTATTAAAATCAAGCTTGGCTTCATCAGAGAGAAAAAAATATAAAATAATAATAGTTTATTTATGTAGAGAAACAAATACATTTCTGTACAAACGGATTGGTAACAAAAGTTTGCTTTTAAAATATTATAATAACTCTTTATAGTGAATATTTCATAAGTTGAGATAAGAAAAATATATGGTTTTTGATATATTTAATTTTCAACTATTAATTCCATTTAAAAAATGAGACTTTATAGCAGGGGTCGGTAATCTTTTCTGGGCGGTGGGGCATTTAAAATATATATATTTTTAAGCGGGCCGTATAGTGAGATGTTTTTTAATGTAGTACGTATGTAGCTTAAATACGATTTTTAATAAATTATTATTATTATAATAATCTTTTTATATCTCTTATACCCTTTCGGGTGTCGAGATTATTATTATTATTACTTCTTTGTTTTATACTATGTTGTTAATAAAGTCTTTCCATTCCTTTCTATTCTTTGCTTTCTGTTTAGCTTCGCGGTAGTTAATTTGATTCCTGTTCACTACTTCTTCTATATTATTCCACGCTACTTTTGCTTGTATGTCTTCTGGCATTCTTGTTAGGTGCCCGTACCATGCTAGTTGTTTTTTCTCAATGACTTTGTGGATGCTTTCGATTTGTAAATTGTTCCTTATATATTCATTTCTTACTTTATCTATCTTTGTAACTCCTACTCTTCTTAGATACTTCATTTCTGCCGCCTGTATTTTACTTTTATTTCTTTGGTTTAGTAACCATGCTTCGCTTCCGTAAATCAGAGTTGGTCTGTACACTGTTTTGTATAGTGTTTTCTTTGTCGCTTTTGTTATATGTTTGTTGCTCAATATTATTTTGTTTATTGCGTGGTATATCCTGTTTGCTGACTGTATTCTCCTGTTAATTTCTTGGTTTATACTTCCTTTGCTGTCTATTGCTGCTCCCAAGTAAGTAAATGTCTCAACCTGTTGTATTTCTTTTCCTTGTAGTGTTAGGTTTGTTCTTGTATCTTCCTTTGTTATCACCATTACTTTTGTTTATTACTATGTTGTGTTTGCCCAATTCCTCGTTCCAAATATCCAGGTTGTGTTGCATGTCTTCTTCGCTTTTTGCCAAAATTGCTAAATCATCCGCAAATGCACATTCTGCTATTGTCTTTCTTGATAGTTTGTGGTATCTGATTTCCATCCTTTTTGTTTTGTATTTAATGTTTTTCATAATATTATCTAGGAATATTATAAATAACAATGGGCTTAAAGCTCCCCCTTGTCTTAGTCCTTGTGTTGTTGTGAATTCTTCTGATGTTTCGTTACCCGTTCTGATATAGTTTTCTGTTTCTCTATATACACTCTTTATAGCTTTCAGTAGTTTATCGCTTGCTTCTCTTTCTCTCAGTATATTCCATATCGTTTCCCTCGGTACTAGGTTTTTTTAATAAAATCAAATGTAAATAATATTTAAAAAATAAAAAAAATTAGTAACAATTATTTACATGTTATAATAACATCGGAGAACCAAAAAGTGACAACTCTTTAGAAAAAGAAAATAATTTATTTTATTCAAATAAAAATAACTTGAAAATTTTTTTTTTTTGAATGTTTTTCTATTACTCATTTATGTCGGGTTAGGTCTGAGACTTTGAAATCCTAAAAATATTTTGCAAATTAAAATCGATCAATCTCGTTTTATATTTTGTTTTTTAGAAATTCATTCTTGTAAAATTATATATTTCTAATGCCGGCAATACATAATACACATATGGCGAGGGAAAGCGAGTGAGTGAGTGTACATGGTCTGCTCGAGCTGCCTCGCCACGCTTCGTTCCCTTTCGGGTTAGTGGCTGTTTTTTGGGCACGAGTTAAAGGGTCACAAGGCGAGAGGCGAGGCAGTACGAGTGTACCTCAATATTTACACACCTTGCTTACCGTTTCTTGGAATTTAAAAAAATATCAATTAAAACTTTTAATATATCTTGTTACTTTTTATTTATAAAAAATAATATTAATAATACAATAAATAAATATATTTCATAGATACATACATATATACATAACAACACGCTATATCCCATTAAATGGGGTAGCACGAACTCCAGAAACATTCACAGAACATCCACTAAAAGTTTTATAAAAAAAAATCAATCCACGTCAACATTCTCATCCTGACACACGATACTCGTTTTAACCACATTAACGCTCCCTCTATACGAGTTCTTTTATTCCTCACAACCAAAATCCATGATCGCGCAACAAATCTTCATTCACATCTATCCATTCGCTCCTGTACATCTGTTTCGTAAATCTTCACTTACGCCCACTTCTCTAACAACGAATCTAAAAAGAAATGAAGGCAGCATCTCCTGCGCTTGTGTGAAAATAAATTTAATACAATTGCAGTTAGAGACTGTTTAGTAATAACTGAAAATGAACAAAAAAGATAAGGAAGGAAGGGAGCATCGTCTGCGCTGATCTATTATTTCATAATATAACAAATAATAAAAAAATAAATAAATATATCATCACGCTTTTTACCCATTATTGGGTGTGGCACTCTGCAATAGCAGATCTCGGTAAGTGATTTATTTCTTCGCGTGAAGTGTGGTTAACAGCCGTCAAATCACGGTTTCCAAAGATATTTGTGAATTGGGAGCCACAGAGGTAGATTTAATTTGGTGAAAATTGTGTGTCGGCTGTGTGAGGATCGAATCAGGATTCTCAAGATCCACAGGCCGACTCAATATCACTGAGCCACCTACCTCATAAAATACTTAAAATTCTTGTTAATAGCAATTGTGGAATAATGACCCAAGTCTTTTTAATACTTTTCTGGTTACATCATTTTATTTTTACAGTATATTTTTATTACATTTATTTAGAACTTCAGCATATCAAAATTTAAAAGCAAACAGAAATACACAAATGTATTTGCTGTTGACCACCCCACCGTTAGTGAAATGCATATACTGGCATACGAACTATTACGATTTTACTTTTTTTACAATACTTGCAGGCAAGCAGAACTTCGAGTATTTTCATCGAACATGTAGTTTTTTAATGCTTTTTGAATAAAATGTAGTAGTAAATGTTTAGGTAGGACAGAATAGAAATAAAATCTATTTATATTTCTGTATTAAACTTAATTTGTTTAAAATTTAAAATTAATAATTATATGTATTTTTTATTAAATAGGATAAACGAAATTTTTTTACAATTATATTCTTACCGTATTTACTTATTATTTATTTGTCACTGTTTGCATTTTTAAAGTGCACGAGACGCCGATGATTTCCTATTTCTTAAAGTATTCCGTTTTAACAAATTTTATTCATTTCTTTTAATGTCATATCTACAGTGATTGTTCTCTTAATTGATTTTTTTTTATTCCGTAGCCATTGCAGCATATAAGAAGAGGTGACTGAGATTTTTTATCTCATTTGAAACTTAATTTCTGCTTACAATATATAAAGAAAATGTTAAAATAGAATAGTTATTTATGTAGCTAGAGCGTTATGTAGACGTTATTATCATCTAGTAACATTCGTTGTGCACACAAGATTTTATTTTTCACTAGAATATGTCAAAATAAATTTAATTTGGGCCAGAAACTATATTATTTCGTTCATAATATGTAAATAACATTTTTTTTTTCATAAAATGCAATAAGATTACGCAACGACAAATGTAAATGCAGTGTAGAACAACAGTTTTAAATGAAATTTTGATATAATTGTTGCTCACTTTTGAGGATTTAATTTGATATCTTGAATGCTACAAACTACACTTTAACAAAATTGCCTTTATTAAAATATATATTGAAAATAATAAAATATATACATGCTCCGCAATTTGCTACGGCAAAGTATTTATTTATTTATTTAAAAATACATAAGCTACTATTTCTACCTTTTTTCCAAACATCTACCATTCTATTCTAGTTATAACGCCCCAAGGGGTAATGTCACACTCATGTTATGTTCCGGAGAATTACCGGAACCACAGCAGCTCCGTTTGATCCGGGCGTCGGCCAATTTCACAGGGTTCTCGTAGCTTCGGATTTGATATATTGGAGTAAGCGGATTGAATTGCCTTTTATAGCCAGAGTGTGAAAATGGGATATTGCAAGCTGGTAAAAATAGTGATAATAATAACAACGAATGCAATCATTCTACACTTATTAGTTTGTATTTGGATTTAGTCGTAGAATAAAACTAAAGAATAAATACATGCAGAGCAAAAGTGACACTTTATACTTTGCTCTATTAACTCAAATTATATGCACCAATTGTATTAAAGACTAAATCAATTTTAATATTATATATTATTATATTAAAAATATTGAAATGGAAATAACATAGAATCAAAACGATTTTTGAATTCTAAACTAAAATTAACAAGAATCTATTTTGATGCGCGTCGCATTTATCAAGAGCAATAATGAGTTAATTTAAATATATTTGATAAAATAAATAAAATGTTCTTCTATAGACAAATACATTTTCAAATGATTTAACTTCTCACAAAATTAAACAAATTATATTTTAAAATTGTAAACAAACAAAAATAAATAATTTATTCTTATCTGTATGGTCATATCTCAATATCTCCTAAACAAAGCTTTATTGTCAATATATCTCCAAAGAATCTTTTATTATTGTTTCGATATTCTCAATTCATATTTTAAGTTGGTTGTTTAACTCCTTCAACAACTCGAAAATAATTAATCAGAATTAATTGAAATAAATAAAATCAGTAGATATAAAAATCGAAAATGTTCCACAAATAATAGAATTACAAATAAATAATAACCATCATTCTTATATATTATATTGTATTATTGTAATTATTGTATTGTTTATGATATGTTATAAATTTAAGAATAAACGTAAAAACTTATTGAAACCAAAAAAGAATGTATTAAATAATAAATTAAGTAATTTAGAGACAATAGAATAACACCTTACAAGTATTGTAAAATTTTAGAAGGGAGGAATTATGTAAGGCCTTGAAAGTATTTCATTTGTGACTTGCTGCATCAGCCAAACATTCAGTAGTTTTCCACTTAGTTAGAAATAGGATAAATAGCACGTCTCCTAAGATAAGGTTGTTCACTTGCTCTTGTAACTTCTGGAATGCACCCGTACATGTCATTGTAGTGCAACAAAAAATTAATTAAAGATTTTTTTATTAAATATTAAATAAATCAATATTTAATTTATATATATATATATATATATATATATATATATATATATATATATATATATTATGTAACCCTATTAGATGACGACATAACAAATATGTGATGAATGTCTAACGGAATCTCTCACGCTGTAATAAGAACCTTTCTGATAAGACACACTATAAATACGTGTGAAACAAAGACATGTTATCCTTTTTACTGTGAAAACTCTAAGTTACAACTGCTAACTTAAGTCTGTGTTGAAATCAAAATATGGTTTTTTTAAATTATATTTTGGCCACGATCATATAATTGGCGCAGTCCGGGTAGAATCACAAATAAAGAAGTCAGTGTGCTCGAAAAATTCGCCGTAAATCTGTACAACGCTGTATTCAACAATTTCAATTGTTGTTCAGTGTGATAAAACCAAATAACTAATAGTGCGAAGAAACTCGAAGCCTAACAAGCAAGAAGCCTTCATCAAAGCAAAGCTATACCAATAAGCCTTCGCTATAACCAGCAATCAACCTAAACAGTGGTTGCACCAAAGGTCTATTCATACGACCCATCGAGTTCACCAGGCCAAGCAGTTCGCAGAAAGAGGCATCCGTCAACTGAACGTCATCAGCCCCTCGCAACAACAGAGATGTCAACAATACAGATACTCACAATAAGTCTGTAAGTCTCATTGTTTCTTTTCCAATGTACCAATATGTCAGATAACGAATCACAGTCATCTGATACAAATCAAGAACTTGAATTACTAGGTATCTTATTAAATAATATTACTTACAACCAAACAGGTTGAATAATTCTGAAATTCATAGTATAACTAATACAAATAATTTAGAAATCAAAATGACTACTTACACTGATATAAAAAATCTCGCTAGTGTCATTCCTGAATATAATGGTGATGTAAATAGATTACCAAATTTTAAAATACAAGTAGATTTGTTCTACGAAATTTTACAATCAACAATCATTAATGCATTGCAAACAAAATACGCATTTTCATTAGTTTTAAGTAAATTAACAGATAAAGCTGTAAATCTGATTAACGAAAATATTTTTAAAGACTGGACAGATTTAAAAAGATAATTATCAGAAAATTTCGAAGATAAACTCACTAAAGAAACTATTTTATTAAAAATTTTAAATACTAAAAATACGAATAAAATATATGACACTTTAATACAATTTAAAAATGATTTTGCAAAATATAAATTAAAAGTTTACTTATTACCCTATAATACAGCTCAGAAAACTATATTAATAAATGAAATACATGAATTAGTCGTAAAACAATTCATTACATTATTACCAATTCACGTTCGAGGATCTTTTATTCCTAACAACCCTACTACATTAGAAATGTGTGAAAATTTACTAACAAACGATTATAATTATGCACTTCAAACTTTTAAAAGTCCATTGTTAAAATCAGACAATCCTCAACAATCACAAAAAACATTCCACAATAATATACCTCCACAAAAAGTCCCAGGGCAAAATTTCCCTTCCAAACCCATAAATGTTCAACAGAATTCTAATAAACCAAGCACGTCTTTTGCTCCTAGACAAAACGCTTATAATGTTGTTAGAACTAGACAACAATTTAAACATAGGTCCGGAATAACAAAAACCACAATTCCTATGAGTACACAAACAATATAACAAAACTATTTACAAGAAAATATCGAATACGAACCCGAAAATTTTGAAACATATATTCTCAAGAAAATCAAAATCTTGACGAAAATCCAGATTCTGAAAATCACTCAAACGATAATAATTTTTTAGAGTCCAAGAAACATAGTTATGACTAAGGCCCGGATTTAAATGTTTTTACATGTTTTATTTGCAGTTTAATATGAAGCTAGTAAATTGGATCTATAAGTTTCACATTGATATACTCGTAAATACAAATTTTTATTTCGCATACAACTTAATATTTTAAGTTTTTATAGCATAAAAAATTTGTTTACATATAACAGCATATATTCGCATATAATAGCATATACAGTCAATATTTAGTCAAAGTCATAAAATATTTTTGTAACACGTCATATTCAAAACATAACTTCTTATAGTTTACAAATTTCACTGAGAGATGTCTCTAGTTGTTCGCCAGGAGCGAAGAGTCGCTGAAACTATGGGATGGGGATTCCCCGAATCGTACATGTCGTGTGTAACAGACTCTTGTGAGTGGTGACAGAAAGTGAGTCGAGTTTAACTTATAAAAGAAATGTAATATAATCAAATCATTTACATTATGCCGAAAGTCGGATCAACCAAAAGCGAACTGCTACGCAAATGGGTAGGTGCATCCAAACATCTAACTACAGACGGGAAGGTTGTTTTCTGCAACGCGTGTTCAAAGCAGGTTGGTACTTTTTGTAATCAAGTCAATCAGCACTTTTAATAAAATTAATCGTTTATGTTATAGGTCTTGGCAAATCAAAAATATCAAATCGACCAACACTTAACTACAAATCTACATAAGGAGTCAGAAAAGAGATAAACAAATAACAAACTTAACCAACCACTTATTTCTACGGCAGTTGGTAGGTCACTAGAAGCTGCTAAATCGGAGAATGAATTTTATTTTGATCTTTGCAATACCATGGCCGAATCAAATGTATCTTGGCATAAATTAGAACAACCAGCATTTCGTACATTTTTATAAAAATACTGCAACCGTCACATTCCCAGTGAATCAACGATGGGTAAAAACTATTTGACAAAATGTTACCAGGTTCGTCTAAATATTATTAAAGAAAAGCTTTGCAATAAGAATATTTACATTGTAATCGATGAAACGACAGACTCATGTGGCCGTTATGTTGCAAACATGCTTGTTGGGGTGTTAATTGACTTAGTTCCTCCAGTATCGTATTTGATACATAGTGCAGCTTTGGAAAGAACAAACCATGCGACAATTGCTCGTTTTGTGAACGAAGGCTTGACTCTGTTGTATTCACCGAATGTAGTTAAATCGGAAAATGTTAAGTTGATGCTGTCTGACGCAGCAGCTTATATGATAAAAGCAGGACAGAATTTAAAGATATTTTATCCGCATATAATTCATTTTACCTGCATGGCTTACGCGCTGAACAGATTGGCTGAATTAATACGATTAGAATACGCTGTGGTAAATAAGTTAATTAACAATGGGAAAAAGGCATTTTTAAAAGCACCGTTGCGAGTAGAACACTATCGAAACATTGCTCCTGATCTGCCTCTACCGCCTGAACCAATAATAACCAGATGGGGAACATGGTTGGAAGCTGCACTTTTCTATGCCAATAATTTTGAACAACTTAAAAAATGTTTTCTCAGTTTTGGTGACGAATCGGCAGCAATAACTGCTTGTAAAGAGTGCGTTACAGATCAGAATGTGCTGCAACAATTAGCTTTTATCAAACTCATTTTTCCATATTAACATCTGCTATCAAGGAATCGGAAACTACCAAGATGACCTTAACTGACGCGTTTCAAATATTGGAAAATGTAGCTGATAATATTAAGTTGGTTCCTGGGGACATGGGCAACAAGATTCAAACAAAACTTATTAACATTTTGCTTCGCAACCCAGGATACGAGAGCATGAGAGAGATTTGTGGGATATTAAGAGGACAAACTGAAGACATTAACTTGAATATGAGCCCCACAGACATAGCGAATATGAAGTACGCTCCCATTACATCTTGTGATGTAGAGCGTTCATTTTCTATATATAAGAATGTATTTTCTGACAAACGGCACAGTTTTTCTATTGAAAATTTGAATCAAATTGTGTTTTTATACTTTAATTCTAATTTAAATTAATAAAGAATATTAATAATTATTAATTAGTGTTTATTCTCTTAATAATCGTTAAGTTAACTTAAAGGTAATACTTACTTACTACACTAGTTACTATATGTTGTGTACTTGTGTATTGTTTAATAATAATATATCTTTATCAAAATATATATCATTTATTTTACCACATATAACCGCATATAACCACATATAACTGCATATATTGCCGCATATATCACATAACTTTAACCGCATAAAAACAACTTATATTACAAATTTATAGAGCATACAAATCCGGGCCCTAGTTATTAGAGTCTGAAACGAACTTTTTCGTTTACTCGCCTAAAAATTGAGATATTTTAAAATTGTTTAAACTTCTAAACTTTACTGAAGGTACAAACACTCCGTTCATTTAAACTTTGAATCTACCATTTAATTTAGGTAAAATATGGTCCCAAGTCGAATTTCAACTTGAAACACGATTTCTGCGTTATTAGGGTCTGAAAATAACAGTTTTCGTATACTCGCCTAAATATAGTGATATTTTAATATTGATTAAACTTTTCAACAATACCCTAGGTACAAACTTTACGTTTGGTTAAAGTTTGATTCTACCATTTAATTTAGTTGAGATATGGTTCCAAGTCGGTTTTCAACTTGTAAACAGAATTTTCTGTGTTATTAGAGTCTGAAACGAACATTTTTCGTTTACTCGTCTAAATATAGTGATATTTTAAACTTGTTTAAACTTCTAAACTTTACTCAAGGTACAAACACTATTTTCATTTAAACTTTGAATCTACCATTTCATTTAGGTAAAATTTGGTCCCAAGTCATATTTAAATTTAAAATACGATTTCTGCAGTATTAGAGTCTGAAAAGAACATTTTTCGTTTACTCGCCTAAATATAATGATATTTTAAAATTGATTAAACTTTTCAACAATACCCTAGGTACAAACTTTACGTTCATTTAAACTTTGAATCTACCATTTAATTTAGGTAAAATATGGTCCAAAGTCGTAGTTTAACTTGAAACACGATTTCTGCGTTATAAAAGTCTGAAACGAACTTTTTTCGTTTACTCCCCTAAAAATAGTGAAATTTTAAAATTGTTTAAACTTCTAAACTTTACTCAAGGTACAAACACTACTTTCATTTAAACTTAAAATGTACCATTTAATTTAGGTAAACATGGTCCCAAGTCGTATTTTAATTTGAAATACGATTTCTGCGTAATTAGAGTCTGAAAAAGAACATTTTTCGTTTACCTCGCCTAAATATAGTGATATTTTAAAATTGATTAAACTTTTCAACAATACCCTAGGTATAAACACTATGTTCATTTAAACTTTGAATCTACCATTTAATTTAGGTAAAATATGGTCCAAAGTCGTATTTCAACTTGAAACACGATTTCTGCGTTATTATAGTCTGTAACGAACATTTTTCGTTTACTCGCCTAAATATAATGATATTTTAAAATTGTTTAAACTTTTTAACAATACCCTACGTATAAACACTACGTTCATTTAAGCTTTGAATCTACCATTTAATTTAGGTAAAATATGGTCCAAAGTTGTATTTCAACTTGAAACACGATTTCTGCGTTATTAGAGTCCGAAAACGAACTTTTTCGTTTACTCTCCTAAAAATTGAGATATTTTAAAATTGTTTAAACTTCTAAACTTTACTCAAGGTACAAACACTACGTTCATTTAAACTTTCAATCTACCATTTAATATAGGTAATCATGGTCCCACGTCGTATTTAAACTTGAAACACGATTTCTGCGTTATTAGAGTCTGAAACGAACTATATCGTTTACTCGCCTAAAAATTGAGATATTTTAAAATTGTTTAAACTTCTAAACTTTACTCAAGGTACAAACACTACGTTCATTTAAACTTTAAATCTACCATTTAATATAGGTAATCATGTTCCCACTTCGTATTTAAACTTGAAACACGATTTCTGCGTTGTTAGAGTCTGAAACGAACTTTTTCGTTTACTCGCCTAAAAATTGAGATATTTTAAAATTGTTTAAACTACTAAACTTTGCTCAAGGTACAAACACTACGTTCATTTAAACTTTAAATCTACCATTTCATTTAGGTAAAATATGGTCCCAAGTCGTATTTAAATTTGAAATACGATTTCTGCGTTATTAGAGTCTGAAAAGAACATTTTTCGTTTACTCGCCTAAATAAAGTGATATTTTAAAATTGTTTAAACTTCTAAACTTTACTCAAGCTACAAACACTATGTTCATTTAAACTTTGAATCTACCATTTAATTTAGGTAACATATGGTCCCAAGTCGTATTTAAATTTGAAATACGATTTCTGGGTTATTAGAGTCTGAAAAGAACATTTTTCGTTTACTCGCCTAAATATAGTGATATTTTAAAATTGATTAAACTTTTCAACAATACCCTTGGTACAAACTTTACGTTTGGTTACAGTTTGATTCTACCATTTAATTTAGGTGAGATATGGTTCCAAGTCGTTTTTCAAGTTGTAAACACGATTTTCTGCGTTATTAGAGTCTGAAACAAACTTTTTCGTTTACTCGCCTAAAAATTGAGATATTTTAAAATTGTTCTAAACTTTGCTCAAGGTACAAACACTACGTTCATTTAAACTTTGAATCTACCATTTAATTTAGGTAAAATATGGACCCAAGTCGTATTTCAACTTGGAACACGATATCTGCGTTATTAGAGTCTGAAAAGAACATTTTTCGTATACTCGCCTAAATATAGTGATATTTTAATATTGTTTAAACTTTTCAACAATACTCTAGGTACTAACTTTACGTTTGGTTAAAGTTTGATTCTACCATTTAATTTAGGTAAAATATGGACCCAAGTCGTATTTCAACTTGGAACACGATTTCTGCAATATTAGAGTCTGAAAAGAACATTTTTCGTTTACTCGCCTAAATATAATGATATTTTAAAATTGATGAAACTTTTCAACAATACCCTAGGTACAAACTTTACGTTTGGTTAAAGTTTGATTCTACCATTTAATTTAGGTGAGATATGGTTCCAAGTCGTTTTAAAACTTGTAAACACAATTTTCTGCGTTATTAGTATCTGAAACGAACTTTTTCGTTTACTCGCCTAAAAATTGAGATATTTTAAAATTGTTCTAAACTTTGCTCAAGGTACAAACACTACGTTCATTTAAACTTTGAATCTACCATTTAATTTAGGTAAAATATGGACCCAAGTCGTATTTCAACTTGGAACACGATTTCTGCGTTATTAGAGTCTGAAAAGAACATTTTTCGTATACTCGCCTAAATATAGTGATATTTTAATATTGATTAAACTTTTCCACAATACCCTAGGTACAAACTTTACGTTTGGTTAAGTTTGATTCTACCATTTAATTTAGTTGAGATATGGTTCCAAGTCGTTTTACAACTTGTAAACACAATTTTCTGCGTTATTAGAATCTGAAACGAACTTTTTCGTTTACTCGCCTAAATATAGTGATATTTTAAAATTGTTTAAACTTCTAAACTTTACTCAAGGTACAAACACTACGTTCATTTAAACTTTGAATCTATCATTTAATTTACTTAAAATATGGTCCCAAGTCGTATTTCAACTTGAAACACGATTTCTGCGTTATTAGAGTCTGAAAAGAACATTTTTCGTGTACTCGCCTAAATATAGTGATATTTTAGAATTGATTAAACTTTTCAACAATACCCTAGGTACAAACTTTACGTTTGGTTAAAGTTTGATTCTACCCTTTGATTCTAACTTGGAACACGATTTCTGCGTTATTAGAGTCTGAAACGAACTTTATTCGTTTACTCGCCTAAACATAATGATATTTTAAAATTGTTTAAACTTCTAAACTTTACTGAAGGTACAAACACTACGTTCATTTAAATTTTGAATCTACCATTGAATTTAGGTAAAATATGGTCCAAAGTCGTATTTCAACTTGAAACACGATTTCTGCGTTATTAGAGTCTGAAAAGAACATTTTTCGTTTACTCGCCTAAATATAGTGATATTTTAAAATTGATTAAACTTTTCAACAATACCCTAGGTACAAACTTTACGTTTGGTTAAAGTTTGATTCTACCATCTAATTTAGGTAAAATAAGGTTCCAAGTCGTTTTTCATGTTGTAAACACGATTTTCTACGTTATTAGAGTCTGAAACGAACTTTTCGTTTACTCGCCTATAAATTAAGATATTTTAAAATTGTTTAAACTTCTAAATTTTACTCAAGGTACAAACACTACGTTCATTTAAACATTAAATCTACCATTTAATTTAGGTTAACATGGTCCCAAGTCGTATTTAAATTTGAAATACGATTTCTGCGTTATTAGAGTCTGAAAAGAACATTTTTCGTTTACTCGCCTAAATATAGTGATATTTTAAAATTGTTTAAACTTCTAAACTTTACTCAAGGTACAAACACTACGTTCATTTAAACTTTGAATCTACCATTTAATATAGGTAAAATATGGTCCCAAAACGTATTTAAATTTGAAATACGATTTCTGCAGTATTAGAGTCTGAAAAGAACATTTTTCGTTTACTCGCCTAAATATAGTGATATTTTAAAATTGATTAAACTTTTCAACAATACCCTAGGTACAAACTTTACGTTTGGTTAAGTTTGATTCTACCATTTAATTTAGTTGAGATATGGTGCCAAGTCGTTTTTCAACTTGTTTAATTTAGGTTAACATGGTCCCAAGTCGTATTTAAATTTGAAATACGATTTCTGCGTTATTAGAGTCTGAAAAGAACATTTTTCGTTTACTCGCCTAAATATAGTGATATTTTAAAATTGTTTAAACTTCTAAACTTTACTCAAGGTACAAACACTACGTTCATTTAAACTTTGAATCTACCATTTCATTTAGGTAAAATATGGTCCCAAGTCGTATTTAAATTTGAAATACGATTTCTGCAGTATTAGAGTCTGAAAAGAACATTTGTCGTTTACTCACCTAAATATAGTGATATTTTAAAATTGATTAAACTTTTCAACAATACCTTAGGTACAACCTTTACGTTTGGCTAAAGTTTGATTCTACCATTTAGTTTAGGTGAGATATGGTTCCAAGTCGTTTTTCAATTTGTAAACACAATTTTCTGCGTTATTAGAGTCTGAAACGAACTTTTTCGATTACTCGCCTAAAAATTGAGATATTTTGAAATTGTTTAAACTTCTAAACTTTGCTCACGGTACAAACACTACGTTCATTTAAACTTTGAATCTACCATTTAATTTAGGTAAAATATGGACCCAAGTCGTATTTTAACTTGGAACACGATTTCTGCATTACTAGAGTTTTAAACGAACTTTTTTCGTTTACTAAACATAGTGATATTTTAAAATTGTTTAAACTTCTAAACTTTACTGAAGGTTCAAACACTACGTTCATTTAAACTTTGAATCTACCATTTAATTTAGGTAAAATATGGTCCCAAGTCGTATTTAAATTTGAAATACGTTATTAGAGTCTGAAAAGAACATTTTTCGTGTACTCGCCTAAATATAATGATATTTTAAAATTGATTAAACTTTTCAACAATACCCTAGGTATTGTTCTAAACTTTGCTCAAGGTACAAACACTACGTTCATTTAAACTTTGAATCTACCATTTAATTTAGGTAAAATATGGACCCAAGTCGTATTTCAACTTGGAACACGATTTCTGCGTTATTAGAGTCTGAAAAGTACATTTTTCGTATACTCGCCTAAATATAGTGATATTTTAATATTGATTAAACTTTTCAACAATACCCTAGGTACAAACTTTACGTTTGGTTAAAGTTTGATTCTACCATTTAGTTTAGGTAAAATATGGACCCAAGTCGTATTTCAACTTGTAACACGATTTCTGCATTATTAGAGTTTTAAACGAACTTTTTTCGTTTACTAAACATAGTGATATTTTAAAATTGTTTAAACTTGTAAACTTTACTGAAGGTTCAAACACTACGTTCATTTAAACTTTGAATCTACCATTTAATTTAGGTAAAATATGGACCCAAGTCGTATTTCAACTTGGAACACGTTTTCTGCGTTATTAGAGTCTGAAACGAACTTTTTCGTTTACTCGCCTAAAAATTGAGATATTTTAAAATTGTTTAAACTTCTAAACTTTGCTCAAGGTACAAACACTACGTTCATTTAAACTTTGAATCTACCATTTAATTTAGGTAAAATATGGACCCAAGTCGTATTTCAACTTGGAACACGATATCTGCGTTATTAGAGTCTGAAAAGAACATTTTTCGTTTTCTCGCCTAAATATAGTGATATTTTAAAATTGATTAAACTTTTCAACAATACCTTTACGTTTGGTTAAAGTTTGATTCTACCATTTAGTTTAGGTGAGATATGGTTCCAAGTCGTTTTACAACTTGTAAACACAATTTTCTGCGTTATTAGGATCTGAAACGAACTTTTTCGTTTACTCGCCTAAAAATTGAGATATTTTAAAATTGTTCTAAACTTTGCTCAAGGTACAAACACTACGTTCATTTAAACTTTGAATCTACCATTTAATTTAGGTAAAATATGGACCCAAGTCGTATTTCAACTTGGAACACGATTTCTGCGTTATTAGAGTTTGAAACGAACTTTTTTCGTTTACTCGCCTAAACATAGTGATATTTTAAAATTGTTTAAACTTCTAAACTTTACTGAAGGTACAAACACTACGTTCATTTAAACTTTGAATCTACCATTTAATTTAGGTAAAATATGGACCCAAGTCGTATTTCAACTTGGAACACGATTTCTGCGTTATTAGAGTCTGAAAAGAACATTTTTCGTATACTCGCCTAAATATAGTGATATTTTAATATTGATTAAACTTTTCCACAATACCCTAGGTACAAACTTTACGTTTGGTTAAGTTTGATTCTACCATTTAATTTAGTTGAGATATGGTTCCAAGTCGTTTTACAACTTGTAAATACAATTTTCTGCGTTATTAGAATCTGAAACGAACTTTTTCGTTTACTCGCCTAAATATAGTGATATTTTAAAATTGTTTAAACTTCTAAACTTTACTCAAGGTACAAACACTACGTTCATTTAAACTTTGATTCTATCATTTAATTTACTTAAAATATGGTCCCAAGTCGTATTTCAACTTGAAACACGATTTCTGCGTTATTAGAGTCTGAAAAGAACATTTTTCGTGTACTCGCCTAAATATAGTGATATTTTAGAATTGATTAAACTTTTCAACAATACCCTAGGTACAAACTTTACGTTTGGTTAAAGTTTGATTCTACCCTTTGATTCTAACTTGGAACACGATTTCTGCGTTATTAGAGTCTGAAACGAACTTTATTCGTTTACTCGCCTAAACATAATGATATTTTAAAATTGTTTAAACTTCTAAACTTTACTGAAGGTACAAACACTACGTTCATTTAAATTTTGAATCTACCATTTAATATAGGTAAAATATGGTCCCAAAACGTATTTAAATTTGAAATACGATTTCTGCAGTATTAGAGTCTGAAAAGAACATTTTTCGTTTACTCGCCTAAATATAGTGATATTTTAAAATTGTTTAAACTTCTAAACTTTACTCAAGGTACAAACACTACGTTCATTTAAACTTTGAATCTACCATTTAATATAGGTAAAATATGGTCCCAAAACGTATTTAAATTTGAAATACGATTTCTGCAGTATTAGAGTCTGAAAAGAACATTTTTCGTTTACTCGCCTAAATATAGTGATATTTTAAAATTGATTAAACTTTTCAACAATACCCTAGGTACAAACTTTACGTTTGGTTAAGTTTGATTCTACCATTTAATTTAGTTGAGATATGGTGCCAAGTCGTTTTTCAACTTGTTTAATTTAGGTTAACATGGTCCCAAGTCGTATTTAAATTTGAAATACGATTTCTGCGTTATTAGAGTCTGAAAAGAACATTTTTCGTTTACTCGCCTAAATATAGTGATATTTTAAAATTGTTTAAACTTCTAAACTTTACTCAAGGTACAAACACTACGTTCATTTAAACTTTGAATCTACCATTTCATTTAGGTAAAATATGGTCCCAAGTCGTATTTAAATTTGAAATACGATTTCTGCAGTATTAGAGTCTGAAAAGAACATTTGTCGTTTACTCGCCTAAATATAGTGATATTTTAAAATTGATTAAACTTTTCAACAATACCTTAGGTACAACCTTTACGTTTGGCTAAAGTTTGATTCTACCATTTAGTTTAGGTGAGATATGGTTCCAAGTCGTTTTTCAATTTGTAAACACAATTTTCTGCGTTATTAGAGTCTGAAACGAACTTTTTCGATTACTCGCCTAAAAATTGAGATATTTTGAAATTGTTTAAACTTCTAAACTTTGCTCACGGTACAAACACTACGTTCATTTAAACTTTGAATCTACCATTTAATTTAGGTAAAATATGGACCCAAGTCGTATTTTAACTTGGAACATGATTTCTGCATTACTAGAGTTTTAAACGAACTTTTTTCGTTTACTAAACATAGTGATATTTTAAAATTGTTTAAACTTCTAAACTTTACTGAAGGTTCAAACACTACGTTCATTTGAACTTTGAATCTACCATTTAATTTAGGTAAAATATGGTCCCAAGTCGTATTTAAATTTGAAATACGTTATTAGAGTCTGAAAAGAACATTTTTCGTGTACTCGCCTAAATATAATGATATTTTAAAATTGATTAAACTTTTCAACAATACCCTAGGTATTGTTCTAAACTTTGCTCAAGGTACAAACACTACGTTCATTTAAACTTTGAATCTACCATTTAATTTAGGTAAAATATGGACCCAAGTCGTATTTCAACTTGGAACACGATTTCTGCGTTATTAGAGTCTGAAAAGTACATTTTTCGTATACTCGCCTAAATATAGTGATATTTTAATATTGATTAAACTTTTCAACAATACCCTAGGTACAAACTTTACGTTTGGTTAAAGTTTGATTCTACCATTTAGTTTAGGTAAAATATGGACCCAAGTCGTATTTCAACTTGGAACACGATTTCTGCATTATTAGAGTTTTAAACGAACTTTTTTCGTTTACTAAACATAGTGATATTTTAAAATTGTTTAAACTTGTAAACTTTACTGAAGGTTCAAACACTACGTTCATTTAAACTTTGAATCTACCATTTAATTTAGGTAAAATATGGACCCAAGTCGTATTTCAACTTGGAACACGTTTTCTGCGTTATTAGAGTCTGAAACGAACTTTTTCGTTTACTCGCCTAAAAATTGAGATATTTTAAAATTGTTTAAACTTCTAAACTTTGCTCAAGGTACAAACACTACGTTCATTTAAACTTTGAATCTACCATTTAATTTAGGTAAAATATGGACCCAAGTCGTATTTCAACTTGGACCACGATATCTGCGTTATTAGAGTCTGAAAAGAACATTTTTCGTTTTCTCGCCTAAATATAGTGATATTTTAAAATTGATTAAACTTTTTAACAATACCTTTACGTTTGGTTAAAGTTTGATTCTACCATTTAGTTTAGGTGAGATATGGTTCCAAGTCGTTTTACAACTTGTAAACACAATTTTCTGCGTTATTAGGATCTGAAACGAACTTTTTCGTTTACTCGCCTAAAAATTGAGATATTTTAAAATTGTTCTAAACTTTGCTCAAGGTACAAACACTACGTTCATTTAAACTTTGAATCTACCATTTAATTTAGGTAAAATATGGACCCAAGTCGTATTTCAACTTGGAACACGATTTCTGCGTTATTAGAGTTTGAAACGAACTTTTTTCGTTTACTCGCCTAAACATAGTGATATTTTAAAATTGTTTAAACTTCTAAACTTTACTGAAGGTACAAACACTACGTTCATTTAAACTTTGAATCTACCATTTAATTTAGGTAAAATATGGTCCCAAGTCGTATTTCAACTTGAAACACGATTTCTGCGTTATTAGAGTCTGAAAAGAACATTTTTCGTATACTCGCCTAAATATAGTGATATTTTAATATTGTTTAAACTTTTCAACAATACTCTAGGTACAAACTTTACGTTTGGTTAAAGTTTGATTCTACCATTTAATTTAGGTAAAATATGGACCCAAGTCGTATTTCAACTTGGATCACGATTTCTGCATTATTAGAATTTGAAACGAACTTTATTCGTTTACTCTCCTAAACATAGTGATATTTTAAAATTGTTTAAACTTCTAAACTTTACTGAAGGTACAAACACTACTTTCATTTAAACTTTGAATCTACCATTTAATTTAGGTAAAATATGGACCCAAGTCGTATTTCAACTTGGACCACGATTTCTGCGTTATTAGAGTCTGAAAAGAACATTTTTCGTATACTCGCCTAAATATAGTGATATTTTAATATTGATTAAACTTTTCCACAATACCCTAGGTACAAACTTTACGTTTGGTTAAGTTTGATTCTACCATTTAATTTAGTTGAGATATGGTTCCAAGTCGTTTTATAACTTGTAAACACAATTTTCTGCGTTATTAGAATCTGAAACGAACTTTTTCGTTTACTCGCCTAAATATAGTGATATTTTAAAATTGTTTAAACTTCTAAACTTTACTCAAGGTACAAACACTACGTTCATTTAAACTTTGAATCTATCATTTAATTTACTTAAAATATGGTCCCAAGTCGTATTTCAACTTGAAACACGATTTCTGCGTTATTAGAGTCTGAAAAGAACATTTTTCGTGTACTCGCCTAAATATAGTGATATTTTAGAATTGATTAAACTTTTCAACAATACCCTAGGTACAAACTTTACGTTTGGTTAAAGTTTGATTCTACCCTTTGATTCTAACTTGGAACACGATTTCTGCGTTATTAGAGTCTGAAACGAACTTTATTCGTTTACTCGCCTAAACATAATGATATTTTAAAATTGTTTAAACTTCTAAACTTTACTGAAGGTACAAACACTACGTTCATTTAAATTTTGAATCTACCATTGAATTTAGGTAAAATATGGTCCAAAGTCGTATTTCAACTTGAAACACGATTTCTGCGTTATTAGAGTCTGAAAAGAACATTTTTCGTTTACTCGCCTAAATATAGTGATATTTTAAAATTGATTAAACTTTTCAACAATACCCTAGGTACAAACTTTACGTTTGGTTAAAGTTTGATTCTACCATTTAATTTAGGTAAAATAAGGTTCCAAGTCGTTTTTCATGTTGTAAACACGATTTTCTACGTTATTAGAGTCTGAAACGAACTTTTCGTTTACTCGCCTATAAATTAAGATATTTTAAAATTGTTTAAACTTCTAAATTTTACTCAAGGTACAAACACTACGTTCATTTAAACTTTAAATCTACCATTTAATTTAGGTTAACATGGTCCCAAGTCGTATTTAAATTTGAAATACGATTTCTGCGTTATTAGAGTCTGAAAAGAACATTTTTCGTTTACTCGCCTAAATATAGTGATATTTTAAAATTGTTTAAACTTTTAAACTTTACACAAGGTACAAACACTACGTTCATTTAAACTTTGAATCTACCATGTCATTTAGGTAAAATATAGTGATATTTCAATATTGATTAAACTTTTCAACAATACCCTTGGTACAAACTTTACGTTTGGTTAAAGTTTGATTCTACCATTTAATTTAGGTGAGATATGGTTCCAAGTCGTTTTTCAAGTTGTAAACATGATTTTCTGCGTTATTAGAGTCTGAAACAAACTTTTTCGTTTACTCGCCTAAAAATTGAGATATTTTAAAATAGTTTAAACTTCTAAACTTTACTCAAGGTACAAACACTACGTTCATTTAAACTTAAAACTACCATTTAATTTAGGTAAAATATGGTCCCAAGTCGTATTTAAATTTAAAATACGATTTCTGCGTTACTAATAAGTCTGAAAAGAACATTTTTCGTTTACTCGCCTAAATATAGTGATATTTTAAAATTGATTAAACTTTTCAACAATACCCTAGGTACATACATTACGTTTGGTTATGTTTGATTCTACCATTTAATTTAGTTAAAATATGGTTCCAAGTCGTTTTTCAACTTGTTTAATTTAGGTTAACATGGTCCCAAGTCGTATTTAAATTTGAAATACGATTTCTGCGTTATTAGAGTCTGAAAAGAACATTTTTCGTTTACTCGCCTAAATATAGTGATATTTAAAAATTGTTTAAACTTCTAAACTTTACTCAAGGTACAAACACTACGTTCATTTAAACTTTGAATCTACCATTTCATTTAGGTAAAATATGGTCCCAAGTCCTATTTAAATTTGAAATACGATTTCTGCAGTATTAGAGTCTGAAAAGAACATTTGTCGTTTACTCGCCTAAATATAGTGATATTTTAAAATTGATTAAACTTTTCAACAATACCTTAGGTACAACCTTTACGTTTGGTTAAAGTTTGATTCTACCATTTAGTTTAGGTGAGTTATGGTTCCAAGTCGTTTTTCAATTTGTAAACACAATTTTCTGCGTTATTAGAGTCTGAAAGGAACTTTTTCGTTTACTCGCCTAAAAATTGAGATATTTTGAAATTGTTTAAACTTCTGAACTTTGCTCACGGTACAAACACTACGTTCATTTAAACTTTGAATCTACCATTTAATTTAGGTAAAATATGGACCCAAGTCGTATTTTAACTTGGAACACGATTTCTGCATTACTAGAGTTTAAAACGAACTTTTTTCGTTTACTAAACATAGTGATATTTTAAAATTGTTTAAACTTCTAAACTTTACTGAAGATTCAAACACTACGTTCATTTAAACTTTGAATCTACCATTTAATTTAGGTAAAATATGGTCCCAAGTCGTATTTAAATTTGAAATACGTTATTAGAGTCTGAAAAGAACATTTTTCGTGTACTCGCCTAAATATAATGATATTTTAAAATTGATTAAACTTTTCAACAATACCCTAGGTATTGTTCTAAACTTTGCTCAAGGTACAAACACTACGTTCATTTAAACTTTGAATCTACCATTTAATTTAGGTAAAATATGGACCCAAGTCGTATTTCAACTTGGAACACGATATCTGCGTTATTAGAGTCTGAAAAGAACATTTTTCGTTTTCTCGCTTAAATATAGTGATATTTTAAAATTGATTAAACTTTTCAACAATACCTTTACGTTTGGTTAAAGTTTGATTCTACCATTTAGTTTAGGTGAGATATGGTTCCAAGTGGTTTTACAACTTGTAAACACAATTTTCTGCGTTATTAGAATCTGAAACGAACTTTTTCGTTTACTCGCCTAAAAATTGAGATATTTTAAAATTGTTCTAAACTTTGCTCAAAGTCGTATTTCAACTTGGAACACGATTTCTGCGTTATTAGAGTCTGAAAAGAACATTTTTCGTATACTCGCCTAAATATAGTGATATTTTAATATTGTTTAAACTTTTCAGCAATACCCTAGGTACAAACTTTACGTTTGGTTAAAGTTTGATTCTACCATTTAGTTTAGGTGAGATATGGTTCCATGTCGTTTTTCCATTTGTAAACACAATTTTCTGCGTTATTAGAGACTGAAACGAACTTTTTCGTTTACTCGCCTAAAAATTGAGATATTTTAAAATTGTTCTAAACTTTGCTCAAGGTACAAACACTACGTTCATTTAAACTTTGAATCTACCATTTAATTTAGGTAAAATATGGACCCAAGTCGTATTTCAACTTGGAACACTATTTCTGCATTATTAGAGTTTGAAACGAACTTTTTTCGTTTACTCGCCTAAACATAGTGATATTTTAAAATTGTTTAAACTTCTAAACTTTGCTCAATGTACAAACACTACGTTCATTTAAACTTTGAATCTACCATTTAATTTAGGGAAAATATGGACCCAAGTCGTATTTCAACTTGGAACACTATTTCTGCATTATTAGAGTTTGAAACGAACTTTTTTCGTTTACTCGCCTAAACATAGTGATATTTTAAAATTGTTTAAACTTCTAAACTTTACTGAAGGTACAAACACTACTTTCATTTAAACTTTGAATCTACCATTTAATTTAGGTAAAATATGGACCCAAGTCGTATTTCAACTTGGAACACGATTTCTGCGTTATTAGAGTCTGAAAAGAACATTTTTCGTATACTCGCCTAAATATAGTGATATTTTAATATTGATTAAACTTTTCCACAATACCCTAGGTACAAACTTTACGTTTGGTTAAGTTTGATTCTACCATTTAATTTAGTTGAGATATGGTTCCAAGTCGTTTTACAACTTGTAAACACAATTTTCTGCGTTATTAGAATCTGAAACGAACTTTTTCGTTTACTCGCCTAAATATAGTGATATTTTAAAATTGTTTAAACTTCTAAACTTTACTCAAGGTACAAACACTACGTTCATTTAAACTTTGAATCTATCATTTAATTTAGGTAAAATATGGTCCCAAGTCGTATTTCAACTTGAAACACGAATTCTGCGTTATTAGAGTCTGAAAAGAACATTTTTCGTGTACTCGTCTAAATATAGTGATATTTTAGAATTGATTAAACTTTTCAACAATACCCTAGGTACAAACTTTACGTTTGGTTAAAGTTTGATTCTACCCTTTGATTCTAACTTGGAACACGATGTCTGCGTTATTAGAGTCTGAAACGAACTTTATTCGTTTACTCGCCTAAACATAATGTTATTTAAAATTGTTTAAACTTCTAAACTTTACTGAAGGTACAAACACTACGCTCATTTAAATTTTGAATCTACCATTGAATTTAGGTAAAATATGGTCCAAAGTCGTATTTCAACTTGAAACACGATTTCTGCGTTATTAGAGTCTGAAAAGAACATTTTTCGTTTACTCGTCTAAATATAGTGATATTTTAAAATTGATTAAACTTTTCAACAATACCCTAGGTACAAACTTTACGTTTGGTTAAAGTTTGATTCTACCATCTAATTTAGGTAAAATAAGGTTCCAAGTCGTTTTTCATGTTGTAAACACGATTTTCTACGTTATTAGAGTCTGAAACGAACTTTTCGTTTACTCGCCTATAAATTAAGATATTTTAAAATTGTTTAAACTTCTAAATTTTACTCAAGGTACAAACACTACGTTCATTTAAACTTTAAATCTACCATTTAATTTAGGTTAACATGGTCCCAAGTCGTATTTAAATTTGAAATACGATTTCTGCGTTATTAGAGTCTGAAAAGAACATTTTTCGTTTACTCGCCTAAATATAGTGATATTTTAAAATTGTTTAAACTTCTAAACTTTACTCAAGGTACAAACACTACGTTCATTTAAACTTTGAATCTACCATTTAATTTAGGTAAAATATGGACCCAAGTCGTATTTCAACTTGGAACACGATATCTGCGTTATTAGAGTCTGAAAAGAACATTTTTCGTTTTCTCGCTTAAATATAGTGATATTTTAAAATTGATTAAACTTTTCAACAATACCTTTACGTTTGGTTAAAGTTTGATTCTACCATTTAGTTTAGGTGAGATATGGTTCCAAGTCGTTTTACAACTTGTAAACACAATTTTCTGCGTTATTAGAATCTGAAACGAACTTTTTCGTTTACTCGCCTAAAAATTGAGATATTTTAAAATTGTTCTAAACTTTGCTCAAAGTCGTATTTCAACTTGGAACACGATTTCTGCGTTATTAGAGTTTGAAACGAACTTTTTTCGTTTACTCGCCTAAACATAGTGATATTTTAAAATTGTTTAAACTTCTAAACTTTACTGAAGGTACAAACACTACGTTCATTTAAACTTTGAATCTACCATTTAATTTAGGTAAAATATGGTCCCAAGTCGTATTTCAACTTGAAACACGATTTCTGCGTTATTAGAGTCTGAAAAGAACATTTTTCGTATACTCGCCTAAATATAGTGATATTTTAATATTGTTTAAACTTTTCAACAATACCCTAGGTACAAACTTTACGTTTGGTTAAAGTTTGATTCTACCATTTAGTTTAGGTGAGATATGGTTCCATGTCGTTTTTCCATTTGTAAACACAATTTTCTGCGTTATTAGAGACTGAAACGAACTTTTTCGTTTACTCGCCTAAAAATTGAGATATTTTAAAATTGTTCTAAACTTTGCTCAAGGTACAAACACTACGTTCATTTAAACTTTGAATCTACCATTTAATTTAGGTAAAATATGGACCCAAGTCGTATTTCAACTTGGAACACTATTTCTGCATTATTAGAGTTTGAAACGAACTTTTTTCGTTTACTCGCCTAAACATAGTGATATTTTAAAATTGTTTAAACTTCTAAACTTTGCTCAATGTACAAACACTACGTTCATTTAAACTTTGAATCTACCATTTAATTTAGGTAAAATATGGACCCAAGTCGTATTTCAACTTGGAACACTATTTCTGCATTATTAGAGTTTGAAACGAACTTTTTTCGTTTACACGCCTAAACATAGTGATATTTTAAAATTGTTTAAACTTCTAAACTTTACTGAAGGTACAAACACTACTTTCATTTAAACTTTGAATCTACCATTTAATTTAGGTAAAATATGGACCCAAGTCGTATTTCAACTTGGAACACGATTTCTGCGTTATTAGAGTCTGAAAAGAACATTTTTCGTATACTCACACACAATACCCTAGGTACAAACTTTACGTTTGGTTAAGTTTGATTCTACCATTTAATTTAGTTGAGATATGGTTCCAAGTCGTTTTACAACTTGTAAACACAATTTTCTGCGTTATTAGAATCTGAAACGAACTTTTTCGTTTACTCGCCTAAATATAGTGATATTTTAAAATTGTTTAAACTTCTAAACTTTACTCAAGGTACAAACACTACGTTCATTTAAACTTTGAATCTATCATTTAATTTAGGTAAAATATGGTCCCAAGTCGTATTTCAACTTGAAACACGATTTCTGCGTTATTAGAGTCTGAAAAGAACATTTTTCGTGTACTCGCCTAAATATAGTGATATTTTAGAATTGATTAAACTTTTCAACAATACCCTAGGTACAAACTTTACGTTTGGTTAAAGTTTGATTCTACCCTTTGATTCTAACTTGGAACACGATGTCTGCGTTATTAGAGTCTGAAACGAACTTTATTCGTTTACTCGCCTAAACATAATGTTATTTTAAAATTGTTTAAACTTCTAAACTTTACTGAAGGTACAAACACTACGCTCATTTAAATTTTGAATCTACCATTGAATTTAGGTAAAATATGGTCCAAAGTCGTATTTCAACTTGAAACACGATTTCTGCGTTATTAGAGTCTGAAAAGAACATTTTTCGTTTACTCGCCTAAATATAGTGATATTTTAAAATTGATTAAACTTTTCAACAATACCCTAGGTACAAACTTTACGTTTGGTTAAAGTTTGATTCTACCATCTAATTTAGGTAAAATAAGGTTCCAAGTCGTTTTTCATGTTGTAAACACGATTTTCTACGTTATTAGAGTCTGAAACGAACTTTTCGTTTACTCGCCTATAAATTAAGATATTTTAAAATTGTTTAAACTTCTAAATTTTACTCAAGGTACAAACACTACGTTCATTTAAACTTTAAATCTACCATTTAATTTAGGTTAACATGGTCCCAAGTCGTATTTAAATTTGAAATACGATTTCTGCGTTATTAGAGTCTGAAAAGAACATTTTTCGTTTACTCGCCTAAATATAGTGATATTTTAAAATTGTTTAAACTTCTAAACTTTACTCAAGGTACAAACACTACGTTCATTTAAACTTTGAATCTACCATGTCATTTAGGTAAAATATGGTCCCAAGTCGTATTTAAATTTGAAATACGATTTCTGCAGTATTAGAGTCTGAAAAGAACATTTTTCGTACTCGCCCAAATATAGTGATATATTAAAATTGATTAAACTTTTCAACAATACCTTAGGTACAACCTTTACGTTTGGTTAAAGTTTGATTCTACCATTTAGTTTAGGTGAGATATGGTTCCAAGTCGTTTTTCAATTTGTAAACACAATTTTCTGCGTTATTAGAGTCTGAAACGAACTTTTTCGTTTACTCGCCATAAATTGAGATATTTTAAAATTGTTTAAACTTCTAAACTTTGTTCAAGGTACAAACACTACGTTCATTTAAACTTTGAATCTACCATTTAATTTAGGTAAAATATGGACCCAAGTCGTATTTCAACTTGGAACACGATTTCTGCGTTATTAGAGTCTGAAAAGAACATTTTTCGTATACTCGCCTAAATATAGTGATATTTTAATATTGATTAAACTTTTCAACAATACCCTAGGTACAAACTTTACGTTTGGTTAAAGTTTGATTCTACCATTTAGTTTAGGTAAAATATGGACCCAAGTCGTATTTCAACTTGGAACACGATTTCTGCATTATTAGAGTTTTAAACGAACTTTTTTCGTTTACTAAACATAGTGATATTTTAAAATTGTTTAAACTTGTAAACTTTACTGAAGGTTCAAACACTACGTTCATTTAAACTTTGAATCTACCATTTAATTCAGGTAAAATATGGACCCAAGTCGTATTTCAACTTGGAACACGTTTTCTGCGTTATTAGAGTCTGAAACGAACTTTTTCGTTTACTCGCCTAAAAATTGAGATATTTTAAAATTGTTCTAAACTTTGCTCAAAGTCGTATTTCAACTTGGAACACGATTTCTGCGTTATTAGAGTTTGAAACGAACTTTTTTCGTTTACTCGCCTAAACATAGTGATATTTTAAAATTGTTTAAACTTCTAATCTTTGCTCAAGGTACAAACACTACGTTCATTTAACCTTTGAATCTACCATTTAATTTAGGTAAAATATGAACCCAAGTCGTATTTCAACTTGGAACACGATATCTGCGTTATTAGAGTCTGAAAAGAACATTTTTCGTTTTCTCGTTTAAATATAGTGATATTTTAAAATTGATTAAACTTTTCAACAATACCTTTACGTTTGGTGAAAGTTTGATTCTACCATTTAGTTTAGGTGAGATATGGTTCCAAGTGGTTTTACAACTTGTAAACACAATTTTCTGCGTTATTAGAATCTGAAACGAACTTTTTCGTTTACTCGCCTAAAAATTGAGATATTTTAAAATTGTTCTAAACTTTGCTCAAAGTCGTATTTCAACTTGGAACACGATTTCTGCGTTATTAGAGTTTGAAACGAACTTTTTTCGTTTACTCGCCTAAACATAGTGATATTTTAAAATTGTTTAAACTTCTAAACTTTACTGAAGGTACAAACACTACGTTCATTTAAACTTTGAATCTACCATTTAATTTAGGTAAAATATGGTCCCAAGTCGTATTTCAACTTGAAACACGATTTCTGCGTTATTAGAGTCTGAAAAGAACATTTTTCGTATACTCGCCTAAATATAGTGATATTTTAATATTGTTTAAACTTTTCAACAATACCCTAGGTACAAACTTTACGTTTGGTTAAAGTTTGATTCTACCATTTAGTTTAGGTGAGATATGGTTCCATGTCGTTTTTCCATTTGTAAACACAATTTTCTGCGTTATTAGAGACTGAAACGAACTTTTTCGTTTACTCGCCTAAAAATTGAGATATTTTAAAATTGTTCTAAACTTTGCTCAAGGTACAAACACTACGTTCATTTAAACTTTGAATCTACCATTTAATTTAGGTAAAATATGGACCCAAGTCGTATTTCAACTTGGAACACGATTTCTGCGTTATTAGAGTTTGAAACGAACTTTTTTCGTTTACTCGCCTAAACATAGTGATATTTTAAAATTGTTTAAACTTCTAAACTTTACTGAAGGTACAAACACTACGTTCATTTAAACTTTGAATCTACCATTTAATTTAGGTAAAATATGATCCCAAGTCGTATTTCAACTTGAAACACGATTTCTGCGTTATTAGAGTCTGAAAAGAACATTTTTCGTATACTCGCCTAAATATAGTGATATTTTAATATTGTTTAAACTTTTCAACAATACTCTAGGTACAAACTTTACGTTTGGTTAAAGTTTGATTCTACCATTTAATTTAGGTAAAATATGGACCCAAGTCGTATTTCAACTTGGAACACGATTTCTGCAGTATTAGAGTCTGAAAAGAACATTTTTCGTTTACTCGCCTAAATATAATGATATTTTAAAATTGATGAAACTTTTCAACAATACCCTAGGTACAAACTTTACGTTTGGTTAAAGTTTGATTCTACCATTTAATTTAGGTGAGATATGGTTCCAAGTCGTTTTACAACTTGTAAACACAATTTTCTGCGTTATTAGTATCTGAAACGAACTTTTTCGTTTACTCGCCTAACAATTGAGATATTTTAAAATTGTTCTAAACTTTGCTCAAGGTACAAACACTACGTTCATTTAAACTTTGAATCTACCATTTAATTAAGGTAAAATTTGGACCCAAGTCGTATTTCAACTTGAAACACGATTTCTGCGTTATTAGAGTTTTCTGACGAAAAGAACATTTTTCGTATACTGGCCTAAAAATTGAGATAGTTTAAAATTGTTTAAACTTCTAAACTTTGGTCAATGTACAAACACTACGTTCATTTAAACTTTGAATCTACCATTTAATTTAGGTAAAATATGGACCCAAGTCATATTTCAACTTGGAACACGATTTCTGCATTATTAGAGTTTGAAACGAACTTTTTTCGTTTACTCGCCTAAACATAGTGATATTTTAAAATTGTTTAAACTTCTAAACTTTACTGAAGGTACAAACACTACTTTCATTTAAACTTTGAATCTACCATTTAATTTAGGTAAAATATGGACCCAAGTCGTATTTCAACTTGGAACACGATTTCTGCGTTATTACAGTCTGAAAAGAACATTTTTCGTATTCTCGCCTAAATATAGTGATATTTTAATATTGATTAAACTTTTCAACAATACCCTAGGTACAAATTTTACGTTTGGTTAAAGTTTGAATCTACCATTTAATTTAGGTAAGATATGGACCAAGCCGCATTTCAACTTGGAACACGTTTTCTGCGTTATTAGAGTCTGAAACGAACTTTTTCGTTTACTCGCCTAAAAATTGAGATATTTTAAAATTGTTTAAACTTCTAAACTTTGCTCAAGGTACAAACACTACGTTCATTTAAACTTTGAATCTACCTTTTAATTTAGGTAAAATATGAACCCAAGTCGTATTTCAACTTGGAACTCAATTTCTGCGTTATTAGAGTTTGAAACGAACTTTTTTCGTTTACTCGCCTAAATATAGTGATATTTTAATATTGGTTAAACTACTAAATTTTGCTCAAGGTACAAACATTACGTTCATTTAAACTTTAATTTTACCATTTAATTTAGGTAAAATATGGACCCAAGTCGTATTTCAATTTGGAACACGATTTTTGCGTTATTAGAGTCTGAAACGAACTTTTTCGTTTACTCGCCTAAAAATTGAGATATTTTAAAATTGTTTAAACTTCTACACTTTGCTCAATGTACAAACACTACGTTCATTTAAACTTTGAATCTACCATTTAATTTAGGTAAAATATGGACCCAAGTCGTATTTCAACTTGGAACACGATTTCTGCGTTATTAGAGTTTGAAACGAACTTTTTTCGTTTACTCGCCTAAACATAGTGATATTTTAAAATTGTTTAAACTTCTAAACTTTACAGAAGGTACAAACACTACGTTCATTTTAACTTTGAATCTACCTTTTAATTTAGGTAAAATATGGTCCCAAATCGTATTTCAACTTGAAACACGATTTCTGCGTTATTAGAGTCTGAAAAGAACATTTTTCGTATACTCGCCTAAGTATAGTGATATTTTAATATTGATTAAACTTTTCAACAATACCCTAGGTACAAACTTTACGTTTGGTTAAAGTTTGATTCTACCATTTAATTTAGGTAAAATATGGACCCAAGTCGTATTTCAACTTGGAACACGATTTCTGCATTATTAGAGTTTGAAACGAACTTTTTTCGTTTACTCGCCTAAACATAGTGATATTTTAAAATTGTTTAAACTTCTAAACTTTACTGAAGGTGCAAACACTAGGTTCATTTAAACTTTGAATCTACCATTTAATTTAGGTAAAATATGGACCCAAATCGTATTTCAACTTGAAACACGATTTCTGCGTTATTAGAGTCTGAAAAGAACATTTTTCGTTTACTCGCCTAAAAATTGAGATATTTTAAAATTGTTTAAACTTCTAAACTATGCTCAAGGTACAAACACTACGTTTATTTAAACTTAAATTCTACCATTTAATTTAGGTAAAATATGGACCCAAGTCGTATTTTAATTTGGAACACGATTTTTGCCTTATTAGAGTACCATTTAATTTAGGTAAAATATGGTCCAAAGTTGTATTTCTAATTGACACACGATTTCTGCGTTGTTAGAGTCTGAAACGAACTTTTTCGTTTACTCGCCTAAAAATTGAGATATTTTAAAATTGTTTAAACTTCTAAACTTTACTCAAGGTACAAACATTACTTTCATTTAAACTTTGAATCTACCATTTAATTTAGGTAATATATGGTCCCAAGTGGTATTTATATTTGAAATACGATTTCTGCGTTATTAGAGTCTGAAAAGAACATTTTTCGTATACTCGCCTAAATATAGTGATATTTTAATATTGATTAAACTTTTCAACAATACCCTAGGTACAAACTTTACGTTTGGTTAAAGTTTGATTCTATCATTTAATTTAGGTAAAATATGGACACAAGTCAACTTGGATCACGTTTTCTGCGTCTGAACCGAACTTATTCGTTTACTCGCCTAAAAATTGAGATATTTTAAAATTGTTTAAACTTCTATACTTTGCTCAAGGTACAAACACTATTTAACATTTAAACTTTGAATCTACCATTTAATTTAGGTAAAATATGATACCCAAGTCGTATTTCAACTTGGAACACGATTTCTGCGTTATTAGAGTCTGAAAAGACATTTTTCGTATACTCGCCTAAATATAGTGATATTTTAAAATTGATTAAACTTTTAAACAATACCATTTAATTTTGGTAAAATATGGACCCAAGTCGTATTTCAACTTGGAACACGTTTTCTGCGTTATTAGAGTCTGACACGAACTTTTTCGTTTACTCGCCTAAAAATTGAGATATTTTAAAATTGTTTAAACTTTTAAACTTTGCTCAAGGTACAAACACTACGTTCATTTAAACTTTGAATCTACCATTTAATTTAGGTAAAATATGGACCCAAGTCGTATTTCAACTTGGAACTCAATTTCTGCGTTATTAGAGTTTGAAACGAACTTTTTCGTTTATTCGCCTAAAAATTGAGATATTTTAAAATTGTTTAAACTACTAAACTTTGCTCAAGGTACAAACACTACGTTCATTTAAACTTTGAATCTACCATTTTATTTAGGTAAAATATGGTCCCAAGTCGTATTTCAACTTGAAACACGATTTCTGCGTTATTAGAGTCTGAAAAGACATTTTTCGTATACTCGCCTAAATATAGTGATATTTTAAAATTGATTAAACTTTTCAACAATACCCTAGGTACAAACTTTACGTTTGGTTAAAGTTTGATTCTACCATTTAATTTTGGTAAGATATGGACCCAAGCCGTATTTCAACTTGGAACATGTTTTCTGCGTTGTTAGAGTCTGAAACGAACTTTTTCGTTTACTCGCCTAAAAATTGAGTTATTTTAAAATTGTTTAAACTTCTAAACTTTGCTCAATGTACAAACACTACGTTCATTTAAACTTTGAATCTACCATTTAATTTAGGTAAAATATGGACCCAAGTCGTATTTCAACTTGAAATACGATTTCTGCGTTATTAGAGTCTGAAAAGACATTTTTCGTATATTCGCCTAAATATAGTGATATTTTAAAATTGATTAAACTTTTCAACAATACCCTTGGTACAAACTTTACGTTTGGTTAAAGTTTGATTCTACCATTTAATTTTGGTAAAATATGGACCCAAGTCGTATTTCAACTTGGAACTCAATTACTGCGTTATTAGAGTTTGAAACGAACTTTTTTCGTTTACTCGCCTAAATATAGTGATATTTTAATACTGTTTAAACTACTAAACTTTGCTCAAGGTACAAATATTACTTTCATTTAAACTTTGAATCTACCATTTAATTTAGGTAAAATATGAACCCAAGTCATATTTCAATTTGGAACTCGATTTTTGCGTTATTAGAGTACCATTTAATTTAGGTAAAATATGTTCCAAAGTTGTATTTCAAATTGTAACACGATTTCTGCCTTGTTAGAGTCTGAAAAGAACATTTTTCGTATACTCGCCTAAATATAGTGATATTTTAATATTGATTAAACTTTTCAACAATACCCTAGGTACAAACTTTACGTTTGGTTAAAGTTTGATTCTATCATTTAATTTAGGTAAAATATGGATACAAGTCAACTTGGAACACGTTTTTTGCGTCTGAAGCGAACTTTTTCGTTTACTCGCCTAAAAATTGAGATATTTTAAAATTGTTTAAACTTCTAAACTTTACTCAAGGTACAAATATTACTTTCATTTAAACTTTGAATCTACCATTTAATTTAGGTAATATATGGTCCTAAGTGGTATTTAAATTTGAAATACGATTTCTGCGTTATTCGAGTCTGAAAAGAACATTTTTCGTATACTCGCCTAAATATAGTGATATTTTAATATTGATTAAACTTTTCAACAATACCCTAGGTACAAACTTTACGTTTGGTTAAAGTTTGATTCTATCATTTAATTTAGGTAAAATATGGACACAAGTCAACTTGGAACACGTTTTCTGCGTCTGAAGCGAACTTTTTCGTTTACTCGCCTAAAAATTGAGATATTTTAAAATTGTTTAAACTACTAAACTTTGCTCAACGTACAAACACTACGTTCATTTAAACTTTGAATCTACCATTTAATTTAGGTAAAATATGGACTATAGTCGTATTTCAACTTGGAACCCAATTTCTGCGTTATTAGAGTTTGTAACGAACTTTTTTCGTTTACTCGCCTAAATATAGTGATATTTTAATACTGTTTAAACTACTAAACTTTGCTCAAGGTACAAACAGTACGTTCATTTAAACTTTAATTCTACCATTTAACTTAGGTAAAATATGGACCCAAGTCGTATTTCAATTTGGAACACGATTTTTGCGTTATTAGAGTCTGAAACGAACTTTTTCGTTTACTCGCCTAAAAATTGAGATATTTTAAAATTGTTTAAACTTCTAAACTTTGCTCAATGTACAAACACTACGTTCATTTAAACTTTAAATCTACCATTTCATTTAGGTAAAATATGGTCCCAAGTGGTATTTAAACTTGAAACACGATTTCTGCGTTATTAGAGTCTGAAACGACCTTTTTCGTTTACTCGCCTAAAAATTGAGATATTTTAAAATTGTTTAAACTACTAAACTTTGCTCAAGGTACAAACACTACGTTCATTTAAACTTTGAATCTACCATTTAATTTAGGTAAAATATGGTCCCAAGTCGTATTTAAATTTGAAATACGATTTCTGCGTTATTAGAGTCTGAAAAGACATTTTTCGTATACTCGCCTAAATATAGTGATATTTTAAAATTGATTAAACTTTTCAACAATACCCTTGGTACAAACTTTACGTTTGGTTAAAGTTTGATTCTACCATTTAATTTTGGTAAAATATGGACCCAAGTCGTATTTCAATTTGGAACACGATTTTTGCGTTATTAGAGTACCATTTAATTTATGTAAAATATGGTCCAAAGTTGTATTTCAAATTGAAACACGATTTCTGCGTTGTTAGAGTCTGAAACGAACTTTTTCGTTTACTCGCCTAAAAATTGAGATATTTTAAAATTGTTTAAACTTCTAAACTTTACTCAACGTACAAACACTACTTTCATTTAAACTTTGAATCTACCATTTAATTTAGGTAAAATATGGTCCCAAGTGGTATTTAAATTTGAAATACGATTTCTGCGTTATTAGAGTCTGAAAAGAACATTTTTCGTATACTCGCCTAAATATAGTGATATTTTAATATTGATTAAACTTTTCAACAATACCCTAGGTACAAACTTTACGTTTGGTTAAAGTTTGATTCTATCATTTAATTTAGGTAAAATATGGACACAAGTCAACTTGGAACACGTTTTCTGCGTTATTAGAGTCTGAACCGAACTTTTTCGTTTACTCGCCTAAAAATTGAGATATTTTAAAATTGTTTAAACTTCTAAACTTTACTGAAGTTACATACACTACTTTCATTTTAACTTTGAATCTACCATTTCATTTAGGTAAAATATGGTCCCAAGTGGAATTTAAACTTGAAACACGATTTCTGCGTTATTATAGTCTGAAACGACCTTTTTCGTTTACTCGCCTAAAAATTGAGATATTTTAAAATTGTTTAAACTACTAAACTTTGCTCAAGGTACAAACACTATTTAACATTTAAACTTTGAATCTACCATTTAATTTAGGTAAAATATGGTACCCAAGTCGTATTTCAACTTGGAATACGATTTCTGCGTAATTAGAGTCTGAAAAGAACATTTTTCGTATACTCGCCTAAAAATTGAGATATTTTAAAATTGTTTAAACTTCTAAACTTTACTGAAGTTACATACACTACGTTTATTTAAACTTTGAATCTACCATTTAATTTAGGTAAAATATGGTACCCAAGTCGTATTTCAACTTGGAACACGATTTCTGCGTAATTAGAGTCTGAAAAGAACATTTTTCGTATACTCGCCTAAAAATTGAGATATTTTAAAATTGTTTAAACTTCTAAACTTTACTCAAGGTACAAACACTACGTTCAATTAAACTTAAAACTACCATTTAATTTAGGTAAAATATGGTCCCAAGTCGTATTTAAATTTGAAATACGATTTCTGCGTTATTAGAGTCTGAAACGACCTTTTTCGTTTACTCGCCTAAAAATTGAGATATTTTAAAATTGTTTAAACTTCTAAACTTTACTGAAGGTACAAACACTACGTTCATTTAAACTTTGAATCTACCATTTAATTTAGGTAAAATATGGTCCCAAGTCGTATTTCAACTTGAAACACGATTTCTGCGTTATTAGAGTCTGAAAAGACATTTTTCGTATACTCGCCTAAATATAGTGATATTTTAAAATTGATTAAACTTTTCAACAATACCCTAGGTACAAACTTTACGTTTGGTTAAAGTTTGATTCTACCATTTAATTTTGGTAAAATATGGACCCAAGTCGTATTTCAACTTGGAACTCAATTTCTGCGTTATTAGAGTTTGAAACGAACTTTTTTCGTTTACTCGCCTAAATATAGTGAAATTTTAATATTGTTTAAACTACTAAACTTTGCTCAAGGTACAAACACTATTTAACATTTAAACTTTGAATCTACCATTTAATTTAGGTAAAATATGGTCCCAAGTCTTATTTCAACTTGAAACACGATTTCTGCGTTATTAGAGTCTGAAAAGAACATTTATCGTATACTGGCCTAAAAATTGAGATATTTTAAAATGGTTTAAACTTCTAAACTTTACTGAAGGTACAAACACTACGTTCTTTTAAACTTTGAATCTACCATTTAATTTAGGTAAAATATGGTCCCAAGTCTTATTTCAACTTGAAACACGATTTCTGCGTTATTAGAGTCTGAAAAGAACATTTATCATATACTGGCCTAAAAATTGAGATATTTTAAAATTGTTTAAACTTCTAAACTTTACTCAACGTACAAACACTACTTTCATTTAAACTTTGAATCTACCATTTAATTTAGGTAAAATATGGTCCCAAGTGGTATTTAAATTTGAAATACGATTTCTGCGTTATTAGAGTCTGAAAAGAACATTTTTCGTATACTCGCCTAAATATAGTGATATTTTAATATTGATTAAACTTTTCAACAATACCCTAGGTACAAACTTTACGTTTGGTTAAAGTTTGATTCTATCATTTAATTTAGGTAAAATATGGACACAAGTCAACTTGGAACACGTTTTCTGCGTTATTAGAGTCTGAACCGAACTTTTTCGTTTACTCGCCTAAAAATTGAGATATTTTAAAATTGTTTAAACTTCTAAACTTTACTGAAGTTACATACACTACGTTCATTTAAACTTTGAATCTACCATTTCATTTAGGTAAAATATGGTCCCAAGTGGAATTTAAACTTGAAACACGATTTCTGCGTTATTATAGTCTGAAACGACCTTTTTCGTTTACTCGCCTAAAAATTGAGATATTTTAAAATTGTTTAAACTACTAAACTTTGCTCAAGGTACAAACACTATTTAACATTTAAACTTTGAATCTACCATTTAATTTAGGTAAAATATGGTCCCAAGTCTTATTTCAACTTGAAACACGATTTCTGCGTTATTAGAGTCTGAAAAGAACATTTATCGTATACTGGCCTAAAAATTGAAAAATAAATAAATAAATAAATATATCATCACGCCTTTTACCCATCACTGGGTGTGGCACTCTGCCTAAGCAGATTTCGGTAAGTGATATATTTTTTTCGCGTGAAGTGCGGTTACCAGCCGTCGAATCACGGCCTCCAAAGATATTAGTGGTGGAGGAGCCACAGGGGTAGATTTTTTTAAATTGATGAAAATTGTTTGTCGGCTGTGGGGATCGAACCAGGGTTCTCAAGATCCACAGGCCGACTCGATACCACTGAGCCATCTACCCCATCTCTAAAAATTGAGATATTTTAAAATTGTTTAAACTTCTAAACTTTACTCAACGTACAAACACTACTTTCATTTAAACTTTGAATCTACCATTTAATTTAGGTAAAATATGGTCCCAAGTGGTATTTAAATTTGAAATACGATTTCTGCGTTATTAGAGTCTGAAAAGAACATTTTTCGTATACTCGCCTAAATATAGTGATATTTTAATATTGATTAAACTTTTCAACAATACCCTAGGTACAAACTTTACGTTTGGTTAAAGTTTGATTCTATCATTTAATTTAGGTAAAATATGGACACAAGTCAACTTGGAACACGTTTTCTGCGTTATTAGAGTCTGAACCGAACTTTTTCGTTTACTCGCCTAAAAATTGAGATATTTTAAAATTGTTTAAACTTCTAAACTTTACTGAAGTTACATACACTACGTTCATTTAAACTTTGAATCTACCATTTCATTTAGGTAAAATATGGTCCCAAGTGGAATTTAAACTTGAAACACGATTTCTGCGTTATTATAGTCTGAAACGACCTTTTTCGTTTACTCGCCTAAAAATTGAGATATTTTAAAATTGTTTAAACTACTAAACTTTTCTCAAGGTACAAACACTATTTAACATTTAAACTTTGAATCTACCATTTAATTTAGGTAAAATATGGTACCCAAGTCGTATTTCAACTTGGAACACGATTTCTGCGTAATTAGAGTCTGAAAAGAACATTTTTCGTATACTCGCCTAAAAATTGAGATATTTTAAAATTGTTTAAACTTCTAAACTTTACTGAAGTTACATACACTACGTTTATTTAAACTTTGAATCTACCATTTAATTTAGGTAAAATATGGTACCCAAGTCGTATTTCAACTTGGAACACGATTTCTGCGTAATTAGAGTCTGAAAAGAACATTTTTCGTATACTCGCCTAAAAATTGAGATATTTTAAAATTGTTTAAACTTCTAAACTTTACTCAAGGTACAAACACTACGTTCATTTAAACTTAAAACTACCATTTAATTTAGGTAAAATATGGTCCCAAGTCGTATTTAAATTTGAAATACGATTTCTGCGTTATTAGAGTCTGAAACGACCTTTTTCGTTTACTCGCCTAAAAATTGAAATATTTTAAAATTGTTTAAACTTCTAAACTTTACTGAAGGTACAAACACTACGTTCATTTAAACTTTGAATCTACCATTTAATTTAGGTAAAATATGGTCCCAAGTCGTATTTCAACTTGAAACACGATTTCTGCGTTATTAGAGTCTGAAAAGACATTTTTCGTATACTCGCCTAAATATAGTGATATTTTAAAATTGATTAAACTTTTCAACAACACCCTAGGTACAAACTTTACGTTTGGTTAAAGTTTGATTCTACCATTTAATTTTAGTAAAATATGGACCCAAGTCGTATTTCAACTTGGAACTCAATTTCTGCGTTATTAGAGTTTGAAACGAACTTTTTTCGTTTACTCGCCTAAATATAGTGAAATTTTAATATTGTTTAAACTACTAAACTTTGCTCAAGGTACAAACACTATTTAACATTTAAACTTTGAATCTACCATTTAATTTAGGTAAAATATGGTCCCAAGTCTTATTTCAACTTGAAACACGATTTCTGCGTTATTAGAGTCTGAAAAGAACATTTATCGTATACTGGCCTAAAAATTGAGATATTTTAAAATTGTTTAAACTTCTAAACTTTACTGAAGGTACAAACACTACGTTCTTTTAAACTTTGAATCTACCATTTAATTTAGGTAAAATATGGTCCAAAGTTGTATTTCAAATTGAAACACGAGGTCTAAAACGAACTTTTTCGTTTACTCGCTAAAAATTGAGATATTTTAAAATTGTTTAAACTTCTAAACTTTACTCAAGGTACAAACACTACTTTCATTTAAACTTTGAATCTACCATTTCATTTAGGTAAAATATGGTCCCAAGTCGTATTTAAATTTGAAATACGATTTCTGCAGTATTAGAGTCTGAAAAGAACATTTTTCGTTTACTCGCCTATATATAATGATATTTTAAAATTGATTAAACTTTTCAACAATACCCTAGGTACAAACTTTACGTTAGGTTAAAGTTTGATTCTACCATTTAATATAGGTGAGATATGGTTCCAAGTCGTTTTACAACTTGTAAACACAATTTTCTGCGTTATTAGAATCTGAAACGAAGTTTTTCGTTTACTCGCCTAAAAATTGAGATATTTTAAAATTGTTCTAAACTTTGCTCAAGGTACAAACACTACGTTCATGTAAACTTTGAATCTACCATTTAATTTATGTAAAATATGGACCCAAGTCGTATTTCAACTTGGAACACGATTTCTGCGTTATTAGAGTCTGAAAAGAACATTTTTCGTATACTCGCCTAAATATAGTGATATTTTAATATTGATTAAACTTTTCAACAATACCCTAGGTACAAACTTTACGTATGGTTAAAGTTTGATTCTACCATTTAATTTAGGTAAAATATGGACCCAAGTCGTATTTCAACTTGGAACACGATATCTGCGTTTTAGAGTCTGAAAAGAACATTTTTCGTATACTCGCCTAAATATAGTGATATTTTAATATTGATTAAACTTTTCAACAATACCCCAGGTACAAACTTTACGTTTGGTTAAAGTTTCAATCTACCATTTAATTTAGGTAAAATATGGTCCAAAGTTGTATTTCTAATTGAAACACGATTTCTGCGTTGTTAGAGTCTGAAACGAACTTTTTCGTTTACTCGCCTAAAAATTGAGATATTTTAAAATTGTTTAAACTTCTAAACTTTGCTCAAGGTACAAACACTATTTAACATTTAAACCTTGAATCTACCATTTAATTTAGGTAAAATATGGTACCCAAGTCGTATTTCAACTTGGAACACGATTTCTGCGTTATTAGAGTCTGAAAAGAACATTTTTCGTATACTCGCCTAAAAATTGAGATATTTTAAAATTGTTTAAACTTCTAAACTTAACTGAAGTTACATACACTACGTTCATTTAAACTTTGAATCTACCATTTCATTTAAATAAAATATGGTCCCAAGTGGTATTTAAACTTGAAACACGATTTCTGCGTTATTAGAGTCTGAAAAGAACATTTTTCGTTTACTCGCCTAAATATAGTGATATTTTAATATTGATTAAACTTTTCAACAATACCCTAGGTACAAACTTTACGTTTGGTTAAAGTTTGACTCTACCATTTAATTTAGGTAAAATATGGACCCAAATCGTATTTCAACTTGGAACACGATTTCTGTGTTTTAGAGTCTGAAAAGAACATTTTTCGTATACTCGCCTAAATATAGTGATATTTTAATATTGATTAAACTTTTCAACAATACCCTAGGTACAAACTTTACGTTTGGTTAAAGTTTCAATCTACCATTTAATTTAGGTAAAATATGGTCCAAAGTTGTATTTCAAATTGAAACACGATTTCTGCGTTGTTAGAGTCTGAAACGAACTTTTTCGTTTACTCGCCTAAAAATTGAGATATTTTAAAATTGTTTAAACTTCTAAACTTTGCTCAAGGTACAAACACTATGTTCATTTAAACTTAAAACTACCATTTAATTTAGGTAAAATATGGTCCCAAGTCGTATTTCAACTTGAAACACGATTTCTGCGTTATTAGAGTCTGAAACGAACTTTTTCGTTTACTCGCCTAAAAATTGAGATATTTTAAAATTGTTTAAACTTCTAAACTTTACTGAAGGTACAAACACTACGTTCATTTAAACTTTGTATCTACCATTTAATTTAGGTAAAATATGGACCCAAGTCGTATTTCAACTTGGAACACGTTTTCTGCGTTATTAGAGTCTGAAACGAACTTTTTCGTTTACTCGCCTAAAAATTGAGATATTTTAAAATTGTTTAAACTTCTAAACTTTGCTCAAGGTACAAACACTACGTTCATTTAAACTTTGAATCTACCATTTAATTTAGGTAAAATATGGACCCAAGTCGTATTTCAACTTGGAACACGTTTTCTGCGTTATTAGAGTCTGAAACGAACTTTTTTGTTTACACGCCTATAAATTGAGATATTTTAAAATTGTTTAAACTTCTAAACTTTACTGAAGGTACAAACACTACGTTCATTTAAACTTTGTATCTACCATTTCATTTAGGTAAAATATGGACCCAAGTCGTATTTCAACTTGGAACACGATTTCTGCGTAATTAGAGTCTGAAAAGAAAATTTTTCGTATACTCGCCTAAAAATTGAGATATTTTAAAATTGTTTAAACTTCTAAACTTTCCTCAAGGTACAAACACTACGTTCATTTAAACTTAAAACTACCATTTAATTTAGGTAAAATATGGTCCCAAGTCGTATTTAAATTTGAAATACGATTTCTGCGTTATTAGAGTCTGAAACGACCTTTTTCGTTTACTCGCCTAAAAATTGAGATATTTTAAAATTGTTTAAACTTCTAAACTTTACTGAAGGTACAAACACTACGTTCATTTAAACTTTGAATCTACCATTTAATTTAGGTAAAATATGGTCCCAAGTCGTATTTCAACTTGAAACACGATTTCTGCGTTATTAGAGTCTGAAAAGACATTTTTCGTATACTCGCCTAAATATAGTGATATTTTAAAATTGATTAAACTTTTCAACAATACCCTAGGTGCAAACTTTACGTTTGGTTAAAGTTTGATTCTACCATTTAATTTTGGTAAAATATGGACCCAAGTCGTATTTCAACTTGGAACTCAATTTCTGCGTTATTAGAGTTTGAAACGAACTTTTTTCGTTTACTCGCCTAACTATAGTGAAATTTTAATATTGTTTAAACTACTAAACTTTGCTCAAGGTACAAACACTATTTAACATTTAAACTTTGAATCTACCATTTAATTTAGGTAAAATATGGTCCCAAGTCTTATTTCAACTTGAAACACGATTTCTGCGTTATTAGAGTCTGAAAAGAACATTTATCGTATACTGGCCTAAAAATTGAGATATTTTAAAATTGTTTAAACTTCTAAACTTTACTGAAGGTACAAACACTACGTTCTTTTAAACTTTGAATCTACCATTTAATTTAGGTAAAATATGGTCCCAAGTCGTATTTAAATTTGAAATACGATTTCTGCGTTATTAGAGTCTGAAAAGAAATTTTTCGTATACTCGCCTAAATATAGTGATATTTTAAAATTGATTAAACTTTTCAACAATACCCTAGGTACAAACTTTACGTTTGGTTAAAGTTTGATTCTACCATTTAATTTTGGTAAAATATGGACCCAAGTCGTATTTCAACTTGGAACACAATTTCTGCGTTATTAGAGTTTGAAACGAACTTTTTTCGTTTACTCGCCTAAACATAGTGATATTTTAAAATTGTTTAAACTTCTAAACTTTACAGAAGGTACAAACACTACGTTCATTTAAACTTTGTATCTACCATTTAATTTAGGTAAAATATGGACCCAAGTCGTATTTCAACTTGGAACACGTTTTCTGCGTTATTAGAGTCTGAAACGAACTTTTTCGTTTACTCGCCTAAAAATTGAGATATTTTAAAATTGTTTAAACTTCTAAACTTTGCTCAAGGTACAAACACTACGTTCATTTAAACTTTGAATCTACCATTTAATTTAGGTAAAATATGGACCCAAGTCGTATTTCAACTTGGAACACGTTTTCTGCGTTATTAGAGTCTGAAACGAACTTTTTTGTTTACACGCCTATAAATTGAGATATTTTAAAATTGTTTAAACTTCTAAACTTTACTGAAGGTACAAACACTACGTTCATTTAAACTTTGTATCTACCATTTCATTTAGGTAAAATATGGACCCAAGTCGTATTTCAACTTGGAACACGTTTTCTGCGTTATTAGAGTCTGAAACGAACTTTTTCGTTTACTCGCCTAAAAATTGAGATATTTTAAAATTGTTTAAACTTCTAAACTTTGCTCAAGGTACAAACACTACGTTCATTTAAACTTTGAATCTACCATTTAATTTAGGTTATATATGGACCCAAGTCGTATTTCAACTTGGAACTCAATTTCTGCTTTATTAAAATTTGAAACGAACTTTTTTCGTTTACTCGCCTAAATATAGTGATATTTTAATATTGGTTAAACTACTAAACTTTGCTCAATGTACAAACACTACGTTCATTTAAACTTTGAATCTACCATTTAATTTAGGTAAAATATGGACCCAAGTCGTATTTCATCTTGGAACACGATTTCTGCGTTATTAGAGTTTGAAACGAACTTTTTTCGTTTACTCGCCTAAACATAGTGATATTTTAAAATTGTTTAAACTTCTAAACTTTACTGAAGGTACAAACACTACGTTCATTTAAACTTTGAATGTACCATTTAATTTAGGTAAAATATGGTCCCAAGTCGTATTTCAACTTGAAACACGATTTCTGCGTTATTAGAGTCTGAAAAGACATTTTTCGTATACTCGCCTAAATATAGTGATATTTTAAAATTGATTAAACTTTTCAACAATACCTAGGTACAAACTTTACGTTTGGTTAAAGTTTGATTCTACCATTTAATTGTGGTAAGATATGGACCCATGCCGTACTTCAACTTGGAACTCAATTTCTGCGTTATTAGAGTCTGAAACGAACTTTTTCGTTTACTCGCTTAAAAATTGAGATATTTTAAAATTGTTTAAACTTCTAAACTTTGCTCAAGGTACAAACACTACGTTCATTTAAACTTTGAATCTACCATTTAATTTAGGTAAAATATGGACCCAAGTCGTATTTCAACTTGGAACACGATTTCTGCGTTATTAGAGTTTGAAACGAACTTTTTTCGTTTACTCGCCTAAATATAGTGATATTTTAATACTGCTTAAACTAATAAACTTTGCTCAAGGTACAAACACTACGTTCATTTAAACTTTAGTTCTACCATTTAATTTAGGTAAAATATGGACCCAAGTCGTATTTCAATTTGGAACACGATTTTTGCGTTATTAGAGTCAGAAACGAACTTATTCGTTTACTCGCCTAAAAATTGAGATATTTTAAAATTGTTTAAACTTCTAAACTTTGCTCAATGTACAAACACTACGTTCATTTAAACTTTGAATCTACCATTTAATTTAGGTAAAATATGGACCCAAGTCGTATTTCAACTTGGAACTCAATTTCTGCGTTATTAGAATTTGAAACGAACTTTTTTCGTTTACTCGCCTAAATATAGTGATATTTTAATATTGGTTAAACTACTAAACTTTGCTCAATGTACAAACACTACGTTCATTTAAACTTTGAATCTACCATTTAATTTAGGTAAAATATGGACCCAAGTCGTATTTCAACTTGGAACACGATTTCTGCATTATTAGGGTTTGAAACGAACTTTTTTCGTTTACTCGCCTAAACATAGTGATATTTTAAAATTGTTTAAACTTCTAAACTTTACTGAAGGTACAAACACTACTTTCATTTAAACTTTGAATCTACCATTTAATTTAGGTAAAATATGGACCCAAGTCGTATTTCAACTTGGAACACGATTTCTGCGTTATTAGAGTTTGAAAAGAACATTTTTCGTATACTCGCCTAAATATAGTGATATTTTAATATTGATTAAACTTTTCCACAATACCCTAGGTACAAACTTTACGTTTGGTTAAAGTTTGATTCTACCATTTAATTTAGGTGGACTCAAGTCGTATTTCAACTTGGAACACGATTTCTGCGTTATTACAGTCTGAAAAGAACATTTTTCGTATTCTCGCCTAAATATAGTGATATTTTAATATTGATTAAACTTTTCAACAATACCCTAGGTACAAATTTTACGTTTGGTTAAAGTTTGAATCTACCATTTAATTTTGGTAAAATATACCCCCCCAAGTCGTATTTCAACTTGGAACACGATTTCTGCGTTATTAGAGTCTGAAACGATTTTTTTCGCTTACTCGCCTAAAAATTGTGATATTTTAAAATTGTTTAAACTTCTAAACTTTGCTCAAGGTACAAACACTACGTTCATTTAAACTTTGAATCTACCATTTAATTTAGGTAAAATATGGACCCAAGTCGTATTTCAACTTGGAACACGTTTTCTGCGTTATTAGAGTTTGAAACGAACTTTTTTCGTTTACTCGCCTAAAAAAAATTGATATTTTAAAATTGTTTAAACTTCTAAACTTTACTGAAGGTACAAACACTACGTTCATTTAAACTTTGAATCTACCATTTAAATTAGGTAAAATATGGTCCTAAGTCGTATTTCAACTTGGAACACGATTTCTGTGTTATTAGAGTCTGAAAAGAACATTTTTCGTATACTCGCCTAAAAATTGAGATATTTTAAAATTGTTTAAACTTCTAAACTTTACTGAAGTTACAAACACTACGTTCATTTAAACTTTAAATCTACCATTTCATTTAGGTCAAATATGGTCCCAAGTGGTAATTAAACTTGAAACACGATTTCTGCGTTATTAGAGTCTGAAACAACCTTTTTCGTTTACTCGCCTAAAAATTGAGATATTTTAAAATTGTTTAAACTTCTAAACTTTACTGAAGGTACAAACACTACGTTCATTTAAACTTTGTATCTACCATTTCATTTAGGTAAAATATGGACCCAAGTCGTATTTCAACTTGGAACACGTTTTCTGCGTTATTAGAGTCTGAAACGAACTTTTTCGTTTACTCGCCTAAAAATTGAGATATTTTAAAATTGTTTAAACTTCTAAACTTTGCTCAAGGTACAAACACTACGTTCATTTAAACTTTGAATCTACCATTTAATTTAGGTTATATATGGACCCAAGTCGTATTTCAACTTGGACCTCAATTTCTGCTTTATTAGAGTTTGAAACGAACTTTTTTCGTTTACTCGCCTAAATATAGTGATATTTTAATATTGGTTAAACTACTAAACTTTGCTCAATGTACAAACACTACGTTCATTTAAACTTTGAATCTACCATTTAATTTAGGTAAAATATGGACCCAAGTCGTATTTCAACTTGGAACACGATTTCTGCGTTATTAGAGTTTGAAACGAACTTTTTTCGTTTACTCGCCTAAACATAGTGATATTTTAAAATTGTTTAAACTTCTAAACTTTACTGAAGGTACAAACACTACGTTCATTTAAACTTTGAATGTACCATTTAATTTAGGTAAAATATGGTCCCAAGTCGTATTTCAACTTGAAACACGATTTCTGCGTTATTAGAGTCTGAAAAGACATTTTTCGTATACTCGCCTAAATATAGTGATATTTTAAAATTGATTAAACTTTTCAACAATACCTAGGTACAAACTTTACGTTTGGTTAAAGTTTGATTCTACCATTTAATTGTGGTAAGATATGGACCCATGCCGTACTTCAACTTGGAACTCAATTTCTGCGTTATTAGAGTCTGAAACGAACTTTTTCGTTTACTCGCTTAAAAATTGAGATATTTTAAAATTGTTTAAACTTCTAAACTTTGCTCAAGGTACAAACACTACGTTCATTTAAACTTTGAATCTACCATTTAATTTAGGTAAAATATGGACCCAAGTCGTATTTCAACTTGGAACACGATTTCTGCGTTATTAGAGTTTGAAACGAACTTTTTTCGTTTACTCGCCTAAATATAGTGATATTTTAATACTGCTTAAACTAATAAACTTTGCTCAAGGTACAAACACTACGTTCATTTAAACTTTAGTTCTACCATTTAATTTAGGTAAAATATGGACCCAAGTCGTATTTCAATTTGGAACACGATTTTTGCGTTATTAGAGTCAGAAACGAACTTATTCGTTTACTCGCCTAAAAATTGAGATATTTTAAAATTGTTTAAACTTCTAAACTTTGCTCAATGTACAAACACTACGTTCATTTAAACTTTGAATCTACCATTTAATTTAGGTAAAATATGGACCCAAGTCGTATTTCAACTTGGAACTCAATATCTGCGTTATTAGAATTTGAAACGAACTTTTTTCGTTTACTCGCCTAAATATAGTGATATTTTAATATTGGTTAAACTACTAAACTTTGCTCAATGTACAAACACTACGTTCATTTAAACTTTGAATCTACCATTTAATTTAGGTAAAATATGGACCCAAGTCGTATTTCAACTTGGAACACGATTTCTGCATTATTAGGGTTTGAAACGAACTTTTTTCGTTTACTCGCCTAAACATAGTGATATTTTAAAATTGTTTAAACTTCTAAACTTTACTGAAGGTACAAACACTACTTTCATTTAAACTTTGAATCTACCATTTAATTTAGGTAAAATATGGACCCAAGTCGTATTTCAACTTGGAACACGATTTCTGCGTTATTAGAGTTTGAAAAGAACATTTTTCGTATACTCGCCTAAATATAGTGATATTTTAATATTGATTAAACTTTTCCACAATACCCTAGGTACAAACTTTACGTTTGGTTAAAGTTTGATTCTACCATTTAATTTAGGTGGACTCAAGTCGTATTTCAACTTGGAACACGATTTCTGCGTTATTACAGTCTGAAAAGAACATTTTTCGTATTCTCGCCTAAATATAGTGATATTTTAATATTGATTAAACTTTTCAACAATACCCTAGGTACAAATTTTACGTTTGGTTAAAGTTTGAATCTACCATTTAATTTTGGTAAAATATACCCCCCCAAGTCGTATTTCAACTTGGAACACGATTTCTGCGTTATTAGAGTCTGAAACGAACTTTTTCGCTTACTCGCCTAAAAATTGTGATATTTTAAAATTGTTTAAACTTCTAAACTTTGCTCAAGGTACAAACACTACGTTCATTTAAACTTTGAATCTACCATTTAATTTAGGTAAAATATGGACCCAAGTCGTATTTCAACTTGGAACACGTTTTCTGCGTTATTAGAGTTTGAAACGAACTTTTTTCGTTTACTCGCCTAAAAAAAATTGATATTTTAAAATTGTTTAAACTTCTAAACTTTACTGAAGGTACAAACACTACGTTCATTTAAACTTTGAATCTACCATTTAATTTAGGTAAAATATGGTCCTAAGTCGTATTTCAACTTGGAACACGATTTCTGCGTTATTAGAGTCTGAAAAGAACATTTTTCGTATACTCGCCTAAAAATTGAGATATTTTAAAATTGTTTAAACTTCTAAACTTTACTGAAGTTACAAACACTACGTTCATTTAAACTTTAAATCTACCATTTCATTTAGGTCAAATATGGTCCCAAGTGGTAATTAAACTTGAAACACGATTTCTGCGTTATTAGAGTCTGAAACAACCTTTTTCGTTTACTCGCCTAAAAATTGAGATATTTTAAAATTGTTTAAAATACTAAACTTTGCTCAAGGTACAAACACTACGTTCATTTAAACTTTGAATCTACTATTTCATTTAGGTAAAATATGGTCCCACGACGTATTTAAATTTGAAATACGATTTCTGAGTTATTAGAGTCTGAAAAGAACATTTTTCGTTTACTCGCCTAAATATAGTAATATTTTAAAATTGATTAAACTTTTCAACAATACCCTTGGTACAAACTTTACGTTTGGTTAAAGTTTGATTCTACCATTTAATTTAGGTGAGATATTAATCATAGTCGATTTTCAAGTTGTAAACACGATTTTCTGCGTTATTAGAGTCTGAAACGACCTTTTTCGTTTACTCGCCTAAAAATTTAGATATTTTAAAATTGTTTAAACTTCTAAACTTTACTCAAGGTACAAACACTACGTTCATTTAAACTTAAAACTACCATTTAATTTAGGTAAAATATGGTCCCAAGTCGTATTTAAATTTGAAATACGATTTCTGCGTTATTAGAGTCTGAAACGACCTTTTTCGTTTACTCGCCTAAAAATTGAGATATTTTAAAATTGTTTAAACTTCTAAACTTTACTGAAGGTACAAACACTACGTTCATTTAAACTTTGAATCTACCATTTAATTTAGGTAAAATATGGTCCCAAGTCGTATTTCAACTTGAAACACGATTTCTGCGTTATTAGAGTCTGAAAAGAACATTTTTCGTATACTCGCCTAAATATAGTGATATTTTAATATTGATTAAACTTTTCAACAATACCCTAGGTACAAACTTTACGTTTGGTTAAAGTTTGATTCTACCATTTAATTTAGGTAAAATATGGACACAAGTCGTATTTCAACTTGGAACACGTTTTCTGCGTTATTAGAGTCTGAAAAGAACATTTTTCGTATACTCGCCTAAAAATTGAGATATTTTAAAATTGTTTAAACTTCTAAACTTTACTGAAGGTACAAACACTACGTTCATTTAAACTTTGAATCTACCATTTAATTTAGGTAAAATATGGTCCAAAGTTTTATTTCAAATTGAAACACGATTTCTGCGTTATTAGAGTCTGAAAAGAACATTTTTCGTATACTCGCCTAAATATAGTGATATTTTAATATTGATTAAACTTTTCAACAATACCCTAGGTACAAACTTTACGTTTGGTTAAAGTTTGATTCTACCATTTAATTTAGGTAAAATATGGACACAAGTCGTATTTCAACTTGGAACACGTTTTCTGCGTTATTAGAGTCTGAAACGAACTTTTTCGTTTACTCGCCTAAAAATTGAGATATTTTAAAATTGTTTAAACTTCTAAACTTTACTCAAGGTACAAACACTACGTTCATTTAAACTTAAAACTACCATTTAATTTAGGTAAAATATGGACACAAGTCGTATTTCAACTTGGAACACGTTTTCTGCGTTATTAGAGTCTGAAACGAACTTTTTCATTTACTGGTACAAACACTACGTTCATTTAAACTTTGAATCTACCATTTAATTTAGGTAAAATATGGACCCAAGTCGTATTTCAACTTGGAACTCAATTTCTGCGTTATTAGAGTTTGAAACGAACTTTTTTCGTTTACTCGCCTAAACATAGTGATATTTTAAAATTGTTTAAACTTCTAAACTTTACTGAAGGTACAAACACTACGTTCATTTAAACTTTGAATCTACCATTTAATTTAGGTAAAATTTTGTCCCAAGTCGTATTTCATCTTGAAACACGATTTCTGCGTTATTAGAGTCTGAAAAGACAATTTTCGTATACTCGCCTAAATATAGTGATATTTTAAAATTGATTAAACTTTTCAACAATACCCTAGGTACAAACTTTACGTTTGGTTAAAGTTTGATTCTACCATTTAATTTTGGTAAAATATGGACCCAAGTCGTATTTCAACTTGGAACACGTTTTCTGCGTTATTAGAGTCTGAAACGAACTTTTTCGTTTACTCGCCTAAAAATTGAGATATTTTAAAATTGTTTAAACTTCTAAACTTTGCTCAAGGTACAAACACTACGTTCATTTAAACTTTGAATCTACCATTTAATTTAGGTAAAATATGGACCCAAGTCGTATTTCAACTTGGAACACGTTTTCTGCGTTATTAGAGTCTGAAACGAACTTTTTCGTTTACTCGCCTAAAAATTGAGATATTTTAAAATTGTTTAAACTTCTAAACTTTACTCAAGCTACAAACACTACGTTCATTTAAACTTAAAACTACCATTTAATTTAGGTAAAATATGGTCCCAAGTCGTATTTCAACTTGAAACACGATTTCTGCGTTATTAGAGTCTGAAAAGAACATCTTTCGTATACTCGCCTAAAAATTTAGATATTTTCAAATTGTTTAAACTACTAAACTTTACTCAAGGTACAAACACTACTTTCATTTAAACTTTGAATCTACCATTTCATTTAGGTAAAATATGGTCCCAAGTCGTATTTATATTTGAAATACGATTACTGCAGTATTAGAGTCTGAAAAGAACATTTTTCGTTTACTCGCCTAAATAAAATGATATTTTAAAATTGATTAAACTTTTCAACAATACCCTAGGTAAAAACTTTACGTTTGGTTAAAGTTTGATTCTACCATTTAATTTTGGTCGTATTTCAACTTGGAACACGTTTTCGGCGTTATTAAAGTCTGAAAAGAACCTTTTTTGTTTACTCACCTAAAAATTGAGATATTTTAAAATTGTTTAAACTACTAAACTTTACTCAAGGTACAAACACTACTTTCATTTTAACTTTGAATCTACCGTTTCATTTAGGTAAAATATGGTCCCAAGTCGTATTTAAATTTGAAATACGATTTCTGCAGTATTAGAGTCTGAAAAGAACATTTTTCGTTTACTCGCCTAAATAAAATGATATTTTAAAATTGATTAAACTTTTCAACAATACCCTAGGTACAAACTTTACGTTTGGTTAAAGTTTGATTCTACCATTTAATTTAGGTGAGATATGGTTCCAAGTAGTTTTACAACTTGTAAACACAATTTTCTGCGTTATTAGAATCTGAAACGAACTTTTTCGTTTACTCGCCTAAAAATTGAGATATTTTAAAATTGTTCTAAACTTTGCTGAAGGTACGAACACTACGTTCATTTAAACTTTGAATCTACCATTTAATTTATGTAAAATATGGACGCAAGTCGTATTTCAACTTGGAACACGATATCTGCGTTATTAGAGTCTGAAAAGAACATTTTTCGTATACTCGCCTAAATATAGTGATATTTTAATATTGATTAAACTTTTTAACAATACCCTAGGTACAAACTTTACGTTTGGATAAAGTTTGATTCTACCATTTAATTTAGGTAAAATATGGACCCAAGTCGTATTTCAACTTGGAACACGATTTCTGCGTTTTAGAGTCTGAAAAGAACATTTTTCGTATACTCGCCTAAATATAGTGATATTTTAATATTGATTAAACTTTTCAACAATACCCTAGGTACAAACTTTACGTTTGGTTAAAGTTTGATTCTACCATTTAATTTAGGTAAAATATGGACACAAGTCGTATTTCAACTTGGAACACGTTTTCTGCGTTATTAGAGTCTGAAACGAACTTTTTCGTTTACTCGTCTAAAAATTGAGATTTCTGCGTTATTAGAGTTTGAAACGAACTTTTTTCGTTTACTAGTCTAAACATAGTGATATTTTAAAATTGTTTAAACTTTTAAACTTTGCTCAAGGTACGAACATTACGTTCATTTAAACTTAAAACTACCATTTAATTTAGGTAAAATATGGACCCAAGTCGTATTTAAATTTGAAATACGATTTCTGCGTTATTAGAGTTTGAAACGAACTTTTTTCGTTTACTAGCCTAAACATAGTGATATTTTAAAAATGTTTAAACTTCAAAACTTTACTGAAGGTACAAACACTACGTTCATTTTAACTTTGAATCTACCATTTAATTTAGGTAAAATATGGTCCCAAGTCGTATTTCAACTTGAAACAAGATTTCTGCGTTATTAGAGTCTGAAAAGACATTTTTCGTATACTCGCCTAAATATAGTGATATTTTAATATTGATTAAACTTTTCAACAATACCCTAGGTACAAACTTTACGTTTGGTTAAAGTTTGATTCTACCATTTAATTTAGGTAAAATATGGACCCAAGTCGTATTTCAACTTGGAACACGATTTCTGCGTTTTAGAGTCTGAAAAGATCATTTTTCGTATACTCGCCTAAATATAGTGATATTTTAATATTGATTAAACTTTTCAACAATACCCTAGGTACAAACTTTACGTTTGGTTAAAGTTTGATTCTACCATTTAATTTAGGTAAAATATGGACACAAGTCGTATTTCAACTTGGAACACGTTTTCTGCGTTATTAGAGTCTGAAAAGAACATTTTTCGTATACTCGCCTAAAAATTTAGATATTTTAAAATTGTTTAAACTTCTAAACTTTACTGAAGGTACAAACACTACGTTCATTTAAACTTTGAATCTACCATTTAATTTAGGTAAAATATGGTCCAAAGTTGTATTTCAAATTGAAACACGATTTCTGCTTTATTAGCGTCTGAAAAGAACATTTTTCGTATACTCGTCTAAATATAGTGATATTTTAATATTGATTAAACTTTTCAACAATACCCTAGGTACAAACTTTACGTTTGGTTAAAGTTTGATTCTACCATTTAATTTAGGTAAAATATGGACACAAGTCGTATTTCAACTTGGAACACGTTTTCTGCGTTATTAGAGTCTGAAACGAACTTTTTCGTTTACTCGCCTAAAAATTGAGATATTTTAAAATTGTTTAAACTTCTAAACTTTACTCAAGGTACAAACACTACGTTCATTTAAACTTAAAACTACCATTTAATTTAGGTAAAATATGGTCCCAAGTCGTATTTAAATTTGAAATACGATTTCTGCGTTATTAGAGGCTGAAACGACCTTTTTCGTTTACTCGCCTAAAAATTGAGATATTTTAAAATTGTTTAAACTTCTAAACTTTACTGAAGGTACAAACACTACGTTCATTTAAACTTTGAATCTACCATTTAATTTAGGTAAAATATGGTCCCAAGTCGTATTTCAACTTGAAACACGATTTCTGCGTTATTAGGGCCTGAAAAGACATTTTTCGTATACTCGCCTAAATATAGTGATATTTTAAAATTGTTTAAACTTTTCAACAATACCCTAGGTACAAACTTTACGTTTGGTTAAAGTTTGATTCTACCATTTAATTTTGGTAAAATATGGACCCAAGTCGTATTTCAACTTGGCACACGTTTTCTGCGTTATTAGAGTCTGATAAGAACATTTTTCGTATACTTGCCTAAATATAGTGATATTTTAATATTGATTAAACTTTTCAACAATACCCTAGGTACAAACTTTACGTTTGGTTAAAGTTTGATTCTACCATTTAATTTAGGTAAAATATGTTCCCAAGTCGTATTTCAACTTGGCACACGTTTTCTGCGTTATTAGAGTCTGAAACGAACTTTTTCATTTACTCGCCTAAAAATTGAGATATTTTAAAATTGTTTAAACTTCTAAATTTTGCTCAAGGTACAAACACTACGTTCATTTAAACTTTGAATTTACCTTTTAATTTAGGTAAAATATGGACCCAAGTCGTATTTCAACTTGGAACTCAATTTCTGCGGTATTAGAGTTTGAAACGAACTTTTTTCGTTTACTCGCCTAAATATAGTGATATTGTAATATTGTTTAAACTACTAAACTTTGCTCAAGGTACAAACACTACGTTCATTTAAACTTTGAATCTACCATTTAATTTAGGTAAAATATGGACCCAAGTCGTATTTCAACTTAAAACACGATTTCTGCGTTATTAGAGTTTGAAACGAACTTTTTTCGTTTACTCGCCTAAACATAGTGATATTTTAAAATTGTTTAAACTTCTAAACTTTACTGAAGGTACAAACACTACGTTCATTTAAACTTTGAATCTACCATTTAATTTAGGTAAAATATGGTCCCAAGTCGTATTTCAACTTGACACACGATTTCTGCGTTATTAGAGTCTGAAAAGACATTTTTCGTACACTCGCCTAAATATAGTGATATTTTAAAATTGATTAAACTTTTCAACAATACCCTAGGTACAAACTTTACGTTTGGTTAAAGTTTGGTTCTACCATTTAATTTTGGTTAAATATGGACCCAAGTCGTATTTCAACTTGGAACACGTTTTCTGCGTTATTAGAGTCTGAAACGAACTTTTTCGTTTACTCGCCTAAAAATTGAGATATTTTAAAATTGTTTAAACTACTAAACTTTACTCAAGGTACAAACACTACTTTCATTTAAACTTTGAATCTACCATTTCATTTAGGTAAAATATGGTCCCAAGTCGTATTTAAATTTGAAATACGATTTCTGCGTTATTAGAGTCTGAAAAGAACATTTTTCGTATACTCGCCTAAATATAGTGATAATTTAATATTGATTAAACTTTTCAACAATACCCTGGGTACAAACTTTACGTTTGGTTAAAGTTTGATTCTACCATTTAATTTAGGTAAAATATGGGCACAAGTCGTATTTCAACTTGGAACCCGTTTTCTGCGTTATTAGAGTCTGAAACGAACTTTTTCGTTTACTCGCCTAAAAATTGAGATATTTTAAAATTGTTTAAACTTCTAAACTTTGCTCAAGGTACAAACACTATTTAACATTTAAACTTTGAATCTGCCATTTAATTTAGGTAAAATATGGTACCCAAGTCGTATTTCAACTTGGAACACGATTTCTGCGTTATTAGAGTCTGAAAAGAACATTTTTCGTATACTCGCCTAAAAACTGAGATATTTTAAAATTGTTTAAACTACTAAACTTTGCTCAAGGTACAAACACTACGTTCATTTAAACTTTGAATCTACCATTTCATTTAAGTAAAATATGGTCACAAGTCGTATTTAAATTTGAAATACGGTTTCTGCGTTATTAGAGTCTGAAAGAACATTTTTCGTTTACTCGCCTAAAAATTGAGATATTTTAAAATTGTTTAAACTTCTAAACTTTGCTCAATGTGCAAACACTACGTTCATTTAAACTTTGAATCTACCATTTAATTTAGGTAAAATATGGTCCCAAGTCGTATTTCAACTTGGAACTCGATTTCTGCGTTATTAGAGTCTGAAACGAACTTTTTTCGTTTACTCGCCTAAACATAGTGATATTTTAAAATTGTTTAAACTTCTAAACTTTACTGAAGGTACAAACACTACGTTCATTTAAACTTTGAATCTACCATTTAATTTAGGTAAAACATGGTCCAAAGTTGTATTTCAACTTGAAACACGATTTCTGCGTTGTTAGAGTCTGAAACGAACTTTTTCGTTTACTCGCCTAGAAATTGAGTTGTTTTAAAATTGTTTAAACTTCTAAACTTTACTGAAGGTACAAACACTACGTTCATTTAAACTTTGAATCTACCATTTAATTTAGGTAAAACATGGTCCAAAGTTGTATTTCAACTTGAAACACGATTTCTGCGTTGTTAGAGTCTGAAACGAACTTTTTCGTTTACTCGCCTAGAAGTTGAGATATTTTAAAATTGTTTAAACGTCTAAACTTTACTGAAGGTACAAACACTACGGTTATTTAAACTTTGAATCTACCATTTAATTTAGGTAAAATATGGTCCCAAGTCGTATTTCAACTTGAAACACGATTTCTGCGTTATTAGAGTCTGAGAAGAACATTTTTCGTATACTCGCCTAAATATAGTGATATTTTTATTGATTAAACTTTTTAACAATACCCTAGGTACAAACTTTACGTTTGGTTAAAGTTTGATTCTACCATTTAATTTAGGTAAAATATGGACCCAAGTCGTATTTCAACTTGAAACACGTTTTCTGCGTTATTAGAATCTGAAACGAACTTTTTCGTTTACTCGCCTAAAAATTGAGATATTTTAAAATTGTTTAAACTTCTAAACTTTGCTCAAGGTATAAACACAATTTTCTGCGTTATTAGTATTGCCCGGATTTGTATGTTATGTGATATATGCGGCAATATATGCAGTTATATGTGGTTATATGCGGTTATATGTGGTAAAATAAATGATATATATTTTGATAAAGATATATTATTATTTAACAATACACAAGTACACAACATATAGTAACTAGTGTAGTAAGTAAGTATTACCTTTAAGTTAACTTAACGATCATTAAGAGAATAACCACTAATTGATAATTATTAATATTCTTTATTAATTTAAATTAGAATTAAAGTATAAAAACACAATTTGATTCAAATTTTCAATAGAAAAACTGTGCCGTTTGTCAGAAAGTACATTCTTATATATAGAAAATGAACGCTCTACATCACAAGATGTAATGGGAGCGTACTTCATATTCGCTATGTCTGTGGGGCTCATATTTAAGTTAATGTCTTCAGTTTGTCCTCTTAATATCCCACAAATCTCTCTCATGCTCTCGTATCCTGGGTTGCGAAGCAAAATGTTAACGTTAAACGTAACCCACCGTGCCGCGCGTTGAAACGCATGCAGAATAAAAAATTTTCAATGAACAAATTATACATTTAAGCAGTATAAATATGCACTTATTTTAACATAATAATTAAGTAATGGATAAGTATTTATTATTTTAAGTCTAAATTAGAAAAATTCATGCAAAACAACGAAAATATGAAGTAAAATATAATTCAAATCCAAATAACTCAAAATCTGTTCCTTTTATTTTTTTTATTTTTTTATATTTTATACACATTTATATTCCCCACACATACGTGTACAAAAATCAAAATTTGAACTTGTAAAAAAAGTAGAAAAAATATTTCAAAAATTTTTTGAATTTTTTTTTTCACTTTTTATTATTTTTATAATTGATATACAATCTTAATGATATACTAAATATGCTGTATTTTTTTCAAAATTTTTACATATATATAACTGTCTGAAAATGCCTCTCTAAATTTTCAAAAATTAATATTTCAAAAACTGACCCTTTTATTTTTTTCATTTTTTTATATGTTCTGGAGAATATTAATATCTTTTCGAAAAAAAAAATTTATGCCATTTGATCTTTGAACTTTCAAGATAATAATAAAACAAATAATTTTAATGTATTTTTAATTTTTTACTTCAAACAGATAAATTATATTTCACAAATATAATTTTTATAATAAAGTACTAATATATTAATATATTACTTACTATTTTTTTGGCAAGACAATAGGTTGTAAGAACCGTAAAAAAATAATGAAACTTACTGGAAATTTAACAATTCGTTTAATGACAACAGGCGACATGAGTAGCTGTGGGTAAATTATGTACTACTTCCACGACTCGGTTATGTTTGCGTCTCTTGCCCCACCGATATGACGCGACACATCCCACACTATATCGCTATGCTTACGCCACGCGCTCAAAGCGATTCAATCTCCTATACTCGTGCGCCGTATGCAGGTGGAAATATTATTTTAAATCAAAATATATTTTATTTTGATTTTTAAAATGATATATATTTTTAATTTTGTATGTTAAGCTGACCAATTATCCTGATCTGGTTAGAAAATATGACTAGAAGTCTGGAATTTTACGTCAGACATGCGGAATACAATCCACATTACCCATAGGAAAAAATAAAAAAATATATTTGTCTTGAAAGGAAAAAAAATATAGATTTAGTAATTTTAAAATTTCTTTGTACTATTTTACTTAGAATTTTTAAATTTTATATTAAAGAGGTTGACTGCAAGAAGATAATTTATGATTTCATCCTATATCCCAAATAATATTCTTGATATTAAATTTTCACATCCAAATAACGCAAAATATAATGCAAGTATATCGCAAAATATGCTATATTTATACCTACGTATTTTCAAATTAGGTATAACACTTTAATAATTAATAAAAGATAAATTTCGAACTTTCATTGTCTTTATATTTTAGAAATATATATAACACAACATTTCAATTGATATAATCTTCAATCGTTATCCAGTGAATACTAAATAATAATCAATAATCAATATATAATAATAATAGTATTCACTTCATAACGATTGAAGATTATAACAATCGAAACGTTGTGTTATGTCTACAACTTTCAAACTAACTTTTATAATGTTTTACTTCTCCAATAATTTTTGAAAAAACCTTGAAATATAAATTTTATGGTATCAAATTCTGCATAACTCAATAAATAGTCAATTTTGTATGCTCTGTACGTTAAAATATGTTTGACAATGTAAAAAATTACTCAATAAATAGCAGTGTTATATATGGAAGTCAAAAATATTTCCAATGTTTTGTTCCTGGTCGAAAATAATACAATTAGTGAAAAAAATTACATGTGACTATACAATTTCCTTCAATAATTATGTAATAAAATAAAGGCAGAATCCACTTTTTTTATTTGATGCGCAATTTTGAAATGTTCAAATAGTTTTTTGTAGAGAAAAAAATTCTGTATCCAATAATATCCTTACTCATAATTTCCTTTTATCCGGAACAGGAAAAATGAATTTAATAAAAATGTTAATTTTAATCAAATTACTAGTGTCATGAAATAAACAAAAACCAAATACATACTTACAATTAAATACATTTGACATTTTATAATAAACATTCATAGTAAAGCAGAAAAGAATCAATATTTCATTTAATATTGTACAATAATAAATAACAATTATAATAAATTTTCAAAAATATTTCAATTTACTGCTAAACAGTATCCTAATCTGTCATAAAATTGCTGTCTAACATTTGATAATTGATAGGCTGATATTTTATTGCATTCTACTCGAATACTTTCTTTTAATTCTTCAATATTTTCGAATCGCCGACCACCATAAATTTTAGATTTTAAATGACCCCATAGAAAAAAACCTAATGGTGAAAGATCGGGTGATCTAGCTGGCCATTTAATGAAAAAATTTGGTCCAATTACTTAATTATTAAAACTATTGTTCAAAAATTCCCGCACTATTATGAGCGGGACAACCATCCATTTGGAACCAAATTTCGCGGTCGTCTTCTACAATTTCAGTCATTGCCGGCGCTACTTCTTCTTCTAGAAGTTGTAAAAGTCGTTCACCGGTTAAATGTCCTCTTAAAAACAAAGGTCATACAATATGGTGACCAAGAATTCCTGCCCATACATTAATTTTTTGAGGATATTGAGTCCTAGTAAATAAAACGTTAAGTGGATTCTCCGTAGCCCACATTCTCCAGTTCTGAATATTTGGTTCATTATACAGTGTAGATGTGCATTCGTCAGTGAAACAAATATTTTTTATAAACTGGCGATCTTTATTTGCCTTTTCCATTATTTTGAAACAAAACGCGCTTCTCTTTTCCATATCATCTTCAAACAGTTCTTGGTGGCATTGGTATTTATATGAATGAAATATATTTTTTTTCAAAATGCGGAATGCAGTTTTGTAGTGAATTGAAAAATTATCCGCAAGTTGCCTCAAACTAATATTAGGATTTTCAATTACAGACGCCAGTATATTCAATTCGTTTTCGTACCGATCATTATTATTACATCTACACTTACAGTTTTTTAATAATGTTCCCGAACTTTCAAATTTTTGTATCATTCTTTGTATTGACGTATGACTTGCCGGGAACTGTTTCCACCATAAAACCACTTCACTATTTCAATCTGTTCTTCAATGATATACATTTCAGATAAACTAGAATTGATATTATCTAGATACAAACACAATATGTCAAATAATATATATACTTATATATTTTTATATATTTTGAATTGTAGTTTTTCCGTTTTTTCTCTAAAGAAGGTTAAATACACGCATTGCTTTATGAAGGCGTACTGAAGTTATTTTAATAGTAAAAATGAAGATTTTTTTTCTACACAACTGCAACTATACTCTATGTTTTGACATATATTTTTTAAATGTAATTATACAGGGTGTTCAGTAAAGTGAATCAAATTTGCTCAACTACAAATGACTATAATGGCGGTTACATTGAAAATCTGTTGTAAATTAAAACAAAACAATAAACTATAAATTAAAACAAACAATATCCAAGGTATACTAGATTTAAATTTTAATTGAATAAATAAATTTAGTGAAAAATGGTTAACAACTCCGAAATTATTGGTTTTAGGCATAGGATACCCATAATAAATATGAAAGGTTATACAAAAAGACACACAACAGAATAATAAAATAAAGGTGTTCCATTTGAAAATGACGAGTTATAGTCATTTGAAGTGGGATAAATTTGATTCGCTTTACTGAAGATCCTGTATAATTACATTTAAAAAAATATATGTCAAAACATAGAATATAGTTACAGTTACAGGAGTTATCGAAGACGGGCATTTCGATGACATTTGTATTTTATATAAGGTTTGTTTTACTATTTTATTTATATGTTGTTTTTTACTTCCTTGTACGAAGTAAAGGAAGTATTGTAATCGCGAAAATTTTCGGTTCTCAGATTTCAACGGAAATAGGTATTTTGGCCCTCCCTGAATCCATTTTGACTAATTTCGTCATGCCGTCTGTACGTACTACGTACGTATGTATCTCGCATAACTCAAAAACGGTAAGCCGTAGAAAATTGAAACTTTATATTTAGGACTGTTATAACATCTAGTTGTGCACCTCCCTTTTTGGTCATTATGCAACTACCGGAAGTAGTACTTTACTTGAAGCCTATAATAGATTTTCATGAAAAACTATATTCAAATATAATTAAAAAACTTTCCAAATTTGATATATAAGACTACTATATCAATGGAAATAACATAATAGATTTTGGTTAAAATAGACTAACCGGAAGTGGCACATTACATGAAGCTGCTAACAGTTTTCCTTGAAAAAAATTGTATTATTTTAATTTTAGAAATAAATGCTGCAAATATAAGTTTTAGAGAATTAAGTTCTGCGTCTAGCACATTAAGAATTTTTAAATTAGATTTTTGCTTAAACGAGATATCAAATTTAAATATATGAATTTTTTATTTTAAAAAAAATTTAATTTTGCTATGGATTAGAACAAAAAATAAAAGATTTAATGTCAAATATGTGCAATTAAAAAAATATCTATAGTTTAATACGCGTAAAAGGAAGTCATGTGGTGTCCACATCAGATTTTTTTACTTTATATTGTATTATAGCTGAAGAAGAGTGAGTTGTACACTCGAAACATCCCTCATTTGTATTTTCATATTTATATATAATATATTAAAAAAGTGGATTCTGAAGCCTCTATTTTATTATATAATTATATGTAGTGGATTCTACAGAAACTTTATTTCCTACAATAGTATTTATTTTCAACGTAAATTTTATTACATTTGTCGGATTATTACAATGTATTCGTTCGGTTATAATTCCCTTAGGTTTGTGTCCGAGGAAAAAATATGACAGTTGTCATCTTGCCAATAGATGGCTATATCCTACATACACAGCTAACTTCTATATCAACTTAGTTCAAAGTCATTCATAGAGCTGACAACAGCGCTCACCTCGAGCCAGAAACAAATTAAAATTGGGTATCGTTTAACGTTAATAAGTTTTGTTTGAATCTTGTTGCCCATGTCCCCAGGAACCAACTTCATATTATCAGCTACATTTTCCAATATTTTAAACGCGTCAGTTAAGGTCATCTTGGTAGTTTCCGATTCCTTGATAGCAGATGTTAATATGGAAAAATGAGTTTTGATAAAAGCTAATTGTTGCAGCACATTCTGATCTGAAACGCACTCTTTACAAGCAGTTATTGCTGCCGATTCGTCACCAAAACTGAGAAAACATTTTTTAAGTTGTTCAAAATTATTGGCATAGAAAAGTGCAGCTTCCAACCATGTTCCCCATCTGGTTATTATTGGTTCAGGCGGTAGAGGCAGATCAGGAGCAATGTTTCGATAGTGTTCTACTCGCAACGGTGCTTTTAAAAATGCCTTTTTCCCATTGTTAATTAACTTATTTACCACAGCGTATTCTAATCGTATTAATTCAGCCAATCTGTTCAGCGCGTAAGCCATGCAGGTAAAATGAATTATTTGCGGATAAAATATCTTTAAATTCTGTCCTGCTTTTATCATATAAGCTGCTGCGTCAGACAGCATCAACTTAACATTTTCCGATTTAACTACATTCGGTGAATACAACAGAGTCAAGTCTTCGTTCACAAAACGAGCAATTGTCGCATGGTTTGTTCTTTCCAAAGCTGCACTATGTATCAAATACGATACTGGAGGAACTAAGTCAATTAACACCCCAACAAGCATGTTTGCAACATAACGGCCACATGAGTCTGTCGTTTCATCGATTACAATGTAAATATTCGTATTGCAAAGCTTTTCTTTAATAATATTTAGACGAACCTGGTAACATTTTGTCAAATAGTTTTTACCCATCGTTGATTCACTGGGAATGTGACGGTTGCAGTATTTTTATAAAAATGTACGAAATGCTGGTTGTTCTAATTTATGCCAAGATACATTTGATTCGGCCATGGTATTGCAAAGATCAAAATAAAATTCATTCTCCGATTTAGCAGCTTCTAGTGACCTACCAACTGCCGTAGAAATAAGTGGTTGGTTAAGTTTGTTATTTGTTGATCTCTTTTCTGACTCCTTATGTAGATTTGTAGTTAAGTGTTGGTCGATTTGATATTTTTGATTTGCCAAGACCTATAAAATAAACGATTAATTTTATTAAAAGTGCTGATTGACTTGATTACAAAAAGTACCAACCTGCTTTGAACACGCGTTGCAGAAAACAACCTTCCCGTCTGTAGTTAGATGTTTGGATGCACCTACCCATTTGCGTAGCAGTTCGCTTTTGGTTGATCCGACTTTCGGCATGATGTAAATGATTTGATTATATTACATTTCTTTTATAAGTTAAACTCTACTCACTTTCTGTCACCACTCACAAGAGTCTGTTACACACGACATGTACGATTCGGGGAATCCCCATCCCATAGTTTCAGCGACTCTTCGCTCCTGGCGAACAACTAGAGACATCTCTCAGTGAAATTTGTAAACTATAAGAAGTTATGTTGTGAATATGACGTGTTACAAAAATATTTTATGACTTTGACTAAATATTGACTGTATATGCTATTATATGCGAATATATGCTGTTATATGTAAACAAATTTTTTATGCTATAAAAACTTAAAATATTAAGTTGTATGCGAAATAAAAATTTGTATTTACGAGTATATCAATGTGAAACTTATAGATCCAATTTACTAGCTTCATATTAAACTGCAAATAAAACATGTAAAAACATATAAATCCGGGCCTTAGTTATTAGAATCTGAAACGAACTTTTTCGTTTACTCGCCTAAAATTGAGATATTATAAAATTGTTTAAACTTCTAAACTTTACTGAAGGTACAAACATTACGTTCATTTAAACTTTGAATCTACCATTTAATTTAGGTAAAATATGGTCCCAAGTGGTATTTAAATTTGAAATACGATTTCTGCGTTATTAGAGTCTGAAACGACCTTTTTCGTTTAATCGCCCAAAATTTGAGATATTTTAAAATTGTTTAAACTACTAAACTTTGCTCAAGGTACAAACACTACGTTCATTTAAACTTTGAATCTACCATTTCATTTAAGTAAAATAAGGTCCCAAGTCGTATTCAAATTTGAAATACGATTTCTGCGTTATTAGAGTCTGAAAGAACATGTTTCGTTTACTCGCCTAAATATAGTGATATTTTAAAATTGTTTAACCTTCTAAACTTTACTGAAGGTACAAACACTACGTTCATTTAAACTTTGAATCTACCATTTAATTTAGGTAAAACATGGTCCAAAGTTGTATTTCAACTTGAAACACGATTTCTGCGTTGAGTCTGAAACGAACTTTTTCGTTTACTCGCCTAGAAATTGAACTATTTTAAAATTGTTTAAACTTCTAAACTTTACTCAAGTTACAAACACTACGTTCATTTAAACTTTGAATCTACCATTTAATTTAGGTAAAATATGGTCTTAAGTCGTATTTCAACTTGAAACACGATTTCTGCGTTAATAGAGTCTGAAAAGAACATTTTTCGTTAGTCGCCTAAATATAGTGATATTTTAAAATTGATTAAACTTTTCAACAATACCCTAGGTACAAACTTTACGTTTGGTTAAAGTTTGATTCTACCATTTAATTTAGGTAAAATATGGACCCAAGTCGTATTTCAACTTGAAACACGTTTTCTGCGTTATTAGAGTCTGAAACGAACTTTTTCGTTTACTCGCCTAAAAATTGAGATATTTTAAAATTGTTTAAACTTCTAAACTTTGCTCAAGGTATAAACACAATTTTCTGCGTTATTAGAATCTGAAACGAACTTTTTCGTTTACTCGCCTAAAAATTGAGATATTATAAAATTGTTCTAAACTTTGCTCAAGGTACAAACACTACGTTCATTTAAACTTTGAATCTACCATTTCATTAAGGTAAACTATGGACCCAAGTCGTATTTCAACTTGGAACACGATATCTGCGTTATTAGAGTCTGAAACGAACTTTTTCGTTTACTCGCCTAAAAATTGAGATATTTTAAAATTATTCAAACTTCTAAACTTTGCTCAAGGTACAAACACTACGTTCATTTAAACTTTGAATCTACCATTTAATTTAGGTAAAATATAGACCCAAGTCGTATTTCAACTTGGAACACGATTTCTGCGTTATTAGAGTTTGAAACGAACTTTTTTCGTTTACTCGACTAAAAATTGAGATATTTTAAAATTGTTTAAAAGTCTAAACTTTTCTGAAGGTACAAACACTACGTTCATTTAAACTTTGAATCTACCATTTAATTTAGGTAATATATTGTCCAAAGTTGTATTTCAAATTATAACACGATTTCTGCGTTGTTAGAGTCTAAAACGAACTTTTTCGTTTCCTCGCCTAAAAATTGAGATATTTTAAAATTGTTTATACTTCTAAACTTTACTCAAGTTACAAACACTACGTTTATTTAAACTTTGAATCTACCATTTAATTTAGGTAAAATATGGTCCCAAGTCGTATTTCAACTTGAAACACGATTTCTGCGTTAATAGAGTCTGAAAAGAACATTTTTCGTTTACTCGCCTAAATATAGTGATATTTTAAAATTGATTAAACTTTTCAACAATACCCTTGGTACAAACTTTACGTTTGGTTAAAGTTTGATTCTACCATTTAATTTAGGTGAGATATGGTTCCAAGTCGTTTTACAACATGTAAACACAATTTTCTGCGTTATTAGAATCTGAAACGAACTTTTTCGTTTACTCGCCTAAAAATTAAGATATTTTAAAATTGTTCTAAACTTTGCTCAAGGTACAACCACTACGTTCATTTAAACTTTGAATCTACCATTTAATTTAGGTAAAATTTGGTCCAAAGTTGTATTTCAACTTGAAACACGATTTCTGCTTTGTTAGAGTCTGAAACGAACTTTTTCGTTTACTCGCCTAGAAATTGAGATATTTTAAAATTGTTTAAACTTCTAAACTTTACTCAAGTTACAAACACTACGTTCATTTAAACTTTGAATCTACCATTTAATTTAGGTAAAATATGGTCCCAAGTCGTATTTCAACTTGAAACACGATTTCTGCGTTATTAGAGTCTGAAAAGAACATTTTTCGTATACTCGCCTAAATATAGTGATATTTTTATTGATTAAACTTTTCAACAATACCCTAGGTACAAACTTTACGTTTGGTTAAAGTTTGATTCTACCATTTAATTTAGGTAAAATATGGACCCAAGTCGTATTTCAACTTGAAACACGTTTTCTGCGTTATTAGAGTCTGAATCGAACTTTTTCGTTTACTCGCCTAAAAATTGAGATAATTTAAAATTGTTTAAACTTCTAAACTTTGCTCAAGGTATAAACACAATTTTCTGCGTTATTAGAATCTGAAACGAACTTTTTCGTTTACTCGCCTAAAAATTGAGATATTATAAAATTGTTCTAAACTTTGCTCAAGGTACAAACACTACGTTCATTTAACCTTTGAATCTACCATTTAATTTAGGTAAAATATGGACCCAAGTCGTATTTCAACTTGGAACACGATTTCTGCGTTATTAGAGTTTGAAACGAGCTTTTTTCGTTTACTCGCCTAAACATAGTGATATTTTAAAATTGTTTAAACTTCTAAACTTTACTGAAGGTACAAACACTACGTTCATTTAAACTTTGAATCTACCATTTAATTTAGGTAAAATATGGTCCCAAGTCGTATTTCAACTTGAAACACGATTTCTGCGTTATTAGAGTTTGAAACAAACTTTTTTCGTATACTAGCCTAAAAATTGAGATATTTTAAAATTGTTTAACCTTCTAAACTTTACTGAAGGTACAAACACTACGTTCATTTAAACTTTGAATCTACCATTTAATTTAGGTAATATATAGTCCAAAGTTGTATTTCAAATTGAAACACGATTTCTGCGTTGTTAGAGTCTGAAACGAACTTTTTCGTTTACTCGCCTAAAAATTGAGATATTTTAAAATTGTTTAAACTTCTAAACTTTACTCAAGGTACAAACACTACGTTCATTTAAACTTTGAATCTACCATTTAATTTAGGTAATATATGGTCCCAAGTCTTATTTAAACTTGAAACACAATTTCTGCGTTGTTAGAGTCTGAAACGAACTTTTTCGTTTACTCGCCTAAAAATTGAAATATTTTAAAATTGTTTGAACTACTAAACTTTGCTCAAGGTACAAACACTACGTTCATTTAAACTTTGAATCTACCATTTAATTTAGGTAAAATATGGTCCTAAGTCGTATTTCAACTTGAAACACGATTTCTGCGTTATTAGAGTCTGAAAAGAACATTTTTCGTATACTCGCCTAAAAATTGAGATATTTTAAAATTGTTTAAACTTCTAAACTTTACTGGAGGTACAAACACTACGTTCATTTAAACTTTGAATCTACCATTTCATTTAGGTAAAATATGGCCCCAAGTCGTATTTCAACTTGAAACACGATTTCTGCGTTATTAGAGTTTGAAACGAACTTTTTTCGTTTACTCGCCTAAACATAGTGATATTTTAAAATTGTATAAACTTCTAAACTTTACGGAAGGTACAAACACTACGTTCATTTAAACTTTGAATCTACCATTTAATTTAGGTAATATATGGTCCAAAGTTGTATTTTAAATTGAAACACGATTTCTGCGTTGTTAGAGTCTAAAACGAACTTTTTCGTTTACTCGCCTAAAAATTGAGATATTTTAAAATTGTTTAAACTTCTAAACTTTACTCAAGGTACAAACATTACGTTCATTTAAACTTTGAATCTACCATTTAATTTAGGTAAAATATGGTCCAAAGTTGTATTTCAACTTGAAACACGATTTCTGCGTTGTTAGAGTCTGAAACGAACTTTTTCGTTTACTCGCCTAGAAATTGAGATATTTTAAAATTGTTTAAACTTCTAAACTTTACTGAAGGTACAAACACTACGTTCATTTAAACTTTGAATCTACCATTTAATTTAGGTAAAATATGGTCCTAAGTCGTATTTCAACTTGAAACACGATTTCTGCGTTATTAGAGTCCTGAAAAGAACATTTTTCGTTTACTCGCCTAAATATAGTGATATTTTAAAATTGATTTAACTTTTCAACAATACCCTTGGTACAAACTTTACGTTTGGTTAAAGTTTGATTCTACCATTTAATTTAGGTGAGATATGGTTCCAAGTCGTTTTACAACTTGTAAACACAATTTTCTGCGTTATTAGAATCTGAAACGAACTTTTTCGTTTACTCGCCTAAAAATTTAGATATTTTAAAATTGTTCTAAACTTTGCTCAAGGTACAAACACTACGTTCATTTAAACTTTGAATCTACCATTTAATTTAGGTAAAATTTTGTCCAAAGTTGTATTTCAACTTGAAACACGATTTCTGCTTTGTTAGAGTCTGAAACGAACTTTTTCGTTTACTCGCTTAGAAATTGAGATATTTTAAAATTGTTTAAACTTCTAAACTTTACCCAAGTTACAAACACTACGTTCATTTAAACTTTGAATCTACCACTTAATTTAGGTAAAATATGGTCCCAAGTCGTATTTCAACTTGAAACACGATTTCTGCGTTATTAGAGTCTGAAAAGAACATTTTTCGTATACTCGCCTAAATATAGTGATATTTTTATTGATTAAACTTTTCAACAATACCCTAGGTACAAACTTTACGTTTGGTTAAAGTTTGATTCTACCATTTAATTTAGGTAAAATATGGACCCAAGTCGTATTTCCACTTGAAACACGTTTTCTGCGTTAATAGAGTCTGAATCGAACTTTTTCGTTTACTCGCCTAAAAATTGAGATAATTTAAAATTGTTTAAACTTCTAAACTTTGCTCAAGGTATAAACACAATTTTCTGCGTTATTAGAATCTGAAACGAACTTTTTCGTTTACTCGCCTAAAAATTGAGATATTATAAAATTGTTCTAAACTTTGCTCAAGGTACAAACACTAGGTTCATTTAAACTTAGAATCTACCATTTAATTTAGGTAAAATATGGACCCAAGTCGTATTTCAACTTGGAACACGATTTCTGCGTTATTAGAGTTTGAAAAGAGCTTTTTTCGTTTACTCGCCTAAACATAGTGATATTTTAAAATTGTTTAAACTTCTAAACTTTACTGAAGGTACAAACACTACGTTCATTTAAACTTTGAATCTACCATTTAATATAGGTAAAACATGGTCCCAAGTCGTATTTCAACTTGAAACACGATTTCTGCGTTATTAGAGTTTGAAACAAACTTTTTTCGTATACTAGCCTAAAAATTGAGATATTTTAAAATTGTTTAACCTTCTAAACTTTACTGAAGGTACAAACACTACGTTCATTTAAACTTTGAATCTACCATTTAATTTAGGTAATATATGGTTCAAAGTTGTATATCAAATTGAAACACGATTTCTGCGTTGCTAGAGTCTGAAACGAACTTTTTCGTTTACTCGCCTAAAAATTGAGATATTTTAAAATTGTTTAAACTTCTAAACTTTACTCAAGGTACAAACACTACGTTCATTTAAACTTTGAATCTACCATTTAATTTAGGTAATATATGGTCCCAAGTCGTATTTCAACTTGAAACACGTTTTCTGCGTTAATAGAGTCTGAATCGAACTTTTTCGTTTACTCGCCTAAAAATTGAGATAATTTAAAATTGTTTAAACTTCTAAACTTTGCTCAAGGTATAAACACAATTTTCTGCGTTATTAGAATCTGAAACGAACTTTTTCGTTTACTCGCCTAAAAATTGAGATATTATAAAATTGTTCTAAACTTTGCTCAAGGTACTAACACTAGGTTCATTTAAACTTAGAATCTACTATTTAATTTAGGTAAAATATGGACCCAAGTCGTATTTCAACTTGGAACACGATTTCTGCGTTATTAGAGTTTGAAACGAGCTTTTTTCGTTTACTCGCCTAAACATAGTGATAATTTAAAATTGTTTAAACTTCTAAACTTTACTGAAGGTACAAACACTACGTTCATTTAAACTTTGAATCTACCATTTAATTTAGGTAATATATGGTCCCAAGTCTTATTTAAACTTGAAACACGATTTCTGCGTTTTTAGAGTCTGAAACGAACTTTTTCGTTTACTCGCCTAAAAATTGAGATATTTTAAAATTGTTTAAACTACTAAACTTTGCTCAAGGTACAAACACTACGTTCATTTAAACTTTGAATCTACCATTTAATTTAGGTAAAATATGGTCCTAAGTCGTATTTCAACTTGAAACACGTTTTCTGCGTTAATAGAGTCTGAATCGAACTTTTTCGTTTACTCGCCTAAAAATTGAGATAATTTAAAATTGTTTAAACTTCTAAACTTTGCTCAAGGTATAAACACAATTTTCTGCGTTATTAGAATCTGAAACGAACTTTTTCGTTTACTCGCCTAAAAATTGAGATATTATAAAATTGTTCTAAACTTTGCTCAAGGTACAAACACTAGGTTCATTTAAACTTAGAATCTACTATTTAATTTGAAACACGATTTCTGCGTTATTAGAGTCCTGAAAAGAACATTTTTCGTTTACTCGCCTAAATATAGTGATATTTTAAAATTGATTTAACTTTTCAACAATACCCTTGGTACAAACTTTACGTTTGGTTAAAGTTTGATTCTACCATTTAATTTAGGTGAGATATGGTTCCAAGTCGTTTTACAACTTGTAAACACAATTTTCTGCGTTATTAGAATCTGAAACGAACTTTTTCGTTTACTCGCCTAAAAATTTAGATATTTTAAAATTGTTCTAAACTTTGCTCAAGGTACAAACACTACGTTCATTTAAACTTTGAATCTACCATTTAATTTAGGTAAAATTTTGTCCAAAGTTGTATTTCAACTTGAAACACGATTTCTGCTTTGTTAGAGTCTGAAACGAACTTTTTCGTTTACTCGCTTAGAAATTGAGATATTTTAAAATTGTTTAAACTTCTAAACTTTACCCAAGTTACAAACACTACGTTCATTTAAACTTTGAATCTACCACTTAATTTAGGTAAAATATGGTCCCAAGTCGTATTTCAACTTGAAACACGATTTCTGCGTTATTAGAGTCTGAAAAGAACATTTTTCGTATACTCGCCTAAATATAGTGATATTTTTATTGATTAAACTTTTCAACAATACCCTAGGTACAAACTTTACGTTTGGTTAAAGTTTGATTCTACCATTTAATTTAGGTAAAATATGGACCCAAGTCGTATTTCCACTTGAAACACGTTTTCTGCGTTAATAGAGTCTGAATCGAACTTTTTCGTTTACTCGCCTAAAAATTGAGATAATTTAAAATTGTTTAAACTTCTAAACTTTGCTCAAGGTATAAACACAATTTTCTGCGTTATTAGAATCTGAAACGAACTTTTTCGTTTACTCGCCTAAAAATTGAGATATTATAAAATTGTTCTAAACTTTGCTCAAGGTACAAACACTAGGTTCATTTAAACTTAGAATCTACCATTTAATTTAGGTAAAATATGGACCCAAGTCGTATTTCAACTTGGAACACGATTTCTGCGTTATTAGAGTTTGAAAAGAGCTTTTTTCGTTTACTCGCCTAAACATAGTGATATTTTAAAATTGTTTAAACTTCTAAACTTTACTGAAGGTACAAACACTACGTTCATTTAAACTTTGAATCTACCATTTAATTTAGGTAAAACATGGTCCCAAGTCGTATTTCAACTTGAAACACGATTTCTGCGTTATTAGAGTTTGAAACAAACTTTTTTCGTATACTAGCCTAAAAATTGAGATATTTTAAAATTGTTTAACCTTCTAAACTTTACTGAAGGTACAAACACTACGTTCATTTAAACTTTGAATCTACCATTTAATTTAGGTAATATATGGTTCAAAGTTGTATTTCAAATTGAAACACGATTTCTGCGTTGCTAGAGTCTGAAACGAACTTTTTCGTTTACTCGCCTAAAAATTGAGATATTTTAAAATTGTTTAAACTTCTAAACTTTACTCAAGGTACAAACACTACGTTCATTTAAACTTTGAATCTACCATTTAATTTAGGTAATATATGGTCCCAAGTCTTATTTAAACTTGAAACACGATTTCTGCGTTATTAGAGTCTGAAAAGAACTTTTTTCGTTTACTTGCCTAAACATAGTGATATTTTTAAATTGTTTAAACTTCTAAACTTTACTGAAGGTACAAACACTACGTTCATTTAAACTTTGAATCTACCATTTAATTTAGGTAATATATGGTTCAAAGTTGTATTTCAAATTGAAACACGATTTCTGCGTTATTAGAGTCTGAAAAGAACATTTTTCGTATACTCGCGTAAAAATTGAGATATTTTAAAATTGTTTAAACTTCTAAACTTTACTGTAGGTACAAACACTACGTTCATTTAAACTTTGAATCTACCATTTAATTTAGGTAAAATATGGTCCCAAGTCGTATTTCAACTTGGAACACGATTTCTGCGTTATTAGAGTTTGAAACGAACTTTTTTCGTTTACTTGCCTAAACATAGTGATATTTTTAAATTGTTTAAACTTCTAAACTTTACTGAAGGTACAAACACTACGTTCATTTAAACTTTGAATCTACCATTTAATTTAGGTAAAATTTGGTCCAAAGTTGTATTTCAACTTGAAACACGATTTCTGCTTTGTTAGAGTCTGAAACGAACTTTTTCGTTTACTCGCCTAGAAATTGAGATATTTTAAAATTGTTTAAACTTCTAAACTTTACTCAAGTTACAAACACTACGTTCATTTAAACTTTGAATCTACCATTTAATTTAGTTAAAATATGGTCCCAAGTCGTATTTCAACTTGAAACACGATTTCTGCGTTATTAGAGTCTGAAAAGAACATTTTTCGTATACTCGCCTAAATATAGTGATATTTTTATTGATTAAACTTTTCAACAATACCCTAGGTACAAACTTTACGTTTGGTTAAAGTTTGATTCTACCATTTAATTTAGGTAAAATATGGACCCAAGTCGTATTTCAACTTGAAACACGTTTTCTGCGTTATAAGAGTCGGAATCGAACTTTTTCGTTTACTCGCCTAAAAATTGAGATATTTTAAAATTGATTAAACTTCTAAACTTTGCTCAAGGTATAAACACAATTTTCTGCGTTATTAGAATCTGAAACGAACTTTTTCGTTTACTCGCCTAAAAATTGAGATATTTTAAAATTGTTTAACCTTCTAAACTTTACTGAAGGTACAAACACTACGTTCATTTGAACTTTGAATCTACCATTTAATTTAGGTAATATATGGTCCAAAGTTGTATTTCAAATTGAAACACGATTTCTGCGTTATTAGAGTTTGAAACGAACTTTTTTCGTATACTGGCCTAAAAATTGAGATATTTTAAAATTGTTTAAACTACTAAACTTTGCTCAAGGTACAAACACTACGTTAATTTAAACTTTGAATCTACCATTTCATTAGGTAAAGTATGGTCCCAAGTCGTATTTAAACTTGAAACACGATTTCTGCGTTGTTAGATTTAGAAACGAACTTTTTCGTTTACTCGCCTAAAAATTGAGATATTTTAAAATTGTTTAAACTACTAAACTTTGCTCAAGGTACAAACACTACGTTAATTTAAACTTTGAATCTACCATTTCATTAGGTAAAGTATGGTCCCAAGTCGTATTTAAATTTGAAATACGATTTCTGCGTTATTAGAGTCTGAAAAGAACATTTTTCGTTTACTCGCCTAAATATAGTGATATTTTAAAATTTATTAAACTTTTCAACAATACCCTTGGTACAAACTTTACGTATGGCTAAAGTTTGATTCTACCATTTAATTTAGGTGAGATATGGTTCAAAGTCGTTTTTCAAGTTGTAAACACGATTTTCTGCGTTATTAGAGTCTGAAACGACCTTTTTCGTTTACTCGCCTAAACATAGTGATATTTTAAAATTGTTTAAACTTCTAAACTTTACTGAAGGTACAAACACTACGTTCATTTAAACTTTGAATCTACCATTTAATTTAGGTAAAATATGGTCCCAAGTCGTATTTCAACTTGAAACACGATTTCTGCGTTATTAGAGTTTGAAACAAACTTTTTTCGTATACTAGCCTAAAAATTGAGATATTTTAAAATTGTTTAACCTTCTAAACTTTACTGAAGGTACAAACACTACGTTCATTTAAACTTTGAATCTACCATTTAATTTAGGTAATATATGGTTCAAAGTTGAATTTCAAATTGAAACACGATTTCTGCGTTGCTAGAGTCTGAAACGAACTTTTTCGTTTACTCGCCTAAAAATTGAGATATTTTAAAATTGTTTAAACTTCTAAACTTTACTCAAGGTACAAACACTACGTTCATTTAAACTTTGAATCTACCATTTAATTTAGGTAATATATGGTCCCAAGTCTTATTTAAACTTGAAACACGATTTCTGCGTTATTAGAGTCTGAAAAGAACTTTTTTCGTTTACTTGCCTAAACATAGTGATATTTTTAAATTGTTTAAACTTCTAAACTTTACTGAAGGTACAAACACTACGTTCATTTAAACTTTGAATCTACCATTTAATTTAGGTAATATATGGTTCAAAGTTGTATTTCAAATTGAAACACGATTTCTGCGTTATTAGAGTCTGAAAAGAACATTTTTCGTATACTCGCGTAAAAATTGAGATATTTTAAAATTGTTTAAACTTCTAAACTTTACTGTAGGTACAAACACTACGTTCATTTAAACTTTGAATCTACCATTTAATTTAGGTAAAATATGGTCCCAAGTCGTATTTCAACTTGAAACACGATTTCTGCGTTATTAGAGTTTGAAACGAACTTTTTTCGTTTACTTGCCTAAACATAGTGATATTTTTAAATTGTTTAAACTTCTAAACTTTACTGAAGGTACAAACACTACGTTCATTTAAACTTTGAATCTACCATTTAATTTAGGTAAAATTTGGTCCAAAGTTGTATTTCAACTTGAAACACGATTTCTGCTTTGTTAGAGTCTGAAACGAACTTTTTATTATTTAATTGAGATATTTTAAAATTGTTTAAACTTCTAAACTTTACTCAAGTTACAAACACTACGTTCATTTAAACTTTGAATCTACCATTTAATTTAGTTAAAATATGGTCCCAAGTCGTATTTCAACTTGAAACACGATTTCTGCGTTATTAGAGTCTGAAAAGAACATTTTTCGTATACTCGCCTAAATATAGTGATATTTTTATTGATTAAACTTTTTAACAATACCCTAGGTACAAACTTTACGTTTGGTTAAAGTTTGATTCTACCATTTAATTTAGGTAAAATATGGACCCAAGTCGTATTTCAACTTGAAACACGTTTTCTGCGTTATTAGAGTCTGAAACGAACTTTTTCGTTTACTCGCCTAAAAATTGAGATATTTTAAAATTGTTTAAACTTCTAAATTTTGCTCAAGGTATAAACACAATTTTCTGCGTTATTAGAACCTGAAACGAACTTTTTCGTTTACTCGCCTAAAAATTGAGATATTATAAAATTGTTTTAAACTTTGCTCAAGGTACAAACACTACGTTCATTTAAACTTTGAATCTACCATTTAATTTAGGTAAAATATGGACCCAAGTCGTATGTCAACTTGGAACACGATTTCTGCGTTATTAGAGTTTGAAACGAGCTTTTTTCGTTTACTCGCCTAAACATAGTGATATTTTAAAATTGTTTAAACTTCTAAACTTTACTGAAGGTACAAACACTACGTTCATTTAAACTTTGAATCTACCATTTAATTTAGGTAAAATATGGTCCCAAGTCGTATTTCAACTTGAAACACGATTTCTGCGTTATTAGAGTTTGAAACGAACTTTTTTCGTATACTGGCCTAAAAATTGAGATATTTTAAAATTGTTTAACCTTCTAAACTTTACTGAAGGTACAAACACTACGTTCATTTAAACTTTGAATCTACCATTTAATTTAGGTAAAATATGGACCCAAGTCGTATGTCAACTTGGAACACGATTTCTGCGTTATTAGAGTTTGAAACGAGCTTTTTTCGTTTACTCGCCTAAACATAGTGATATTTTAAAATTGTTTAAACTTCTAAACTTTGCTCAAGGTATAAACACTACGTTTATTTAAACTTTGAATCTACCATTTAATTTAGGTAAAATATGGACACAAGTCGTATTTCAACTTGGAACACGATTTCTGCGTTATTAGAGTTTGAAACGAACTTTTTTCGTATACTGGCCTAAAAATTGAGATATTTTAAAATTGTTTAACCTTCTAAACTTTACTGAAGGTACAAACACTACGTTCATTTAAACTTTGAATCAACCATTTAAATTAGGTAATATATGGTCCCAAGTCGTATTTAAACTTGAAACACGATTTCTGCGTTGTTAGAGTCTGAAACGAACTTTTTCGTTTACTCGCCTAAAAATTGATATATTTTAAAATTGTTTAAACTTCTAAACTTTACTCAAGTTACAAACACTACGTTCATTTAAACTTTGAATCTACCATTTTATTTAGGTAAAATATGGTCCCAAGTGGTATTTAAACTTGAAAATCGATTTCTGCGTTATTAGAGTCTGAAACGACCTTTTTCGTTTACTCGCCTAAAAATTGAGATATTTTAAAATTATTTAAACTACTAAACTTTACTCAAGGTTCATTTAATCTTGGAATCTACCATTTCATTTAGGTAAAATATGGTCCCAAGTCGTATTTAAATTTGAAATACGATTTCTGCGTTATTAGAGTCTGAAACGACCTTTTTCGTATACTCGCCTAAATATAGTGATATTTTAATATTGCTAAACTTTTCAACAATACCCTAGGTACAAACTTTACGTTTGGTTAAAGTTTGATTCTACCATTTAATTTTAGTCGTATTTCAACTTAGAACTCGTTTTCTGCGTTATTAGAGTCTGAAAAGAACTTTTTCGTTTACTCGCCTAAAAATTGAGATATTTTAAAATTGTTTAAACTTCTAAACTTTGCTCAAGGTACAAACACTCCGTTCATTTAAACTTTGAATCTACCATTTAATTTAGGTAAAATATGGACCCAAGTCGTATTTCAACTTGGAACTCAATTTCTGCGGTATTAGAGTTTGAAACGAACTTTTTTCGTTTACTCGCCTAAATATAGTGATATTTTAATATTGTTTAAACTACTAACCTTTGCTCAAGGTACAAACACTACGTTCATTTAAACTTTGAATCTACCATTTAATTTAGGTAAAATATGGTCCCAAGTCGTATTTAAACTTGAAACACGATTTCTGCGTTGTTAGAGTCTGAAACGAACTTTTTCGTTTACTCGCCTAAAAATTGAGATATTATAAAATTGTTTAAACTTCTAAACTTTACTCAAGTTACTAACACTACGTTAATTTAAACTTTGAATCTACCATTTAATTTAGGTAAAATATGGTCCCAAGTGGTATTTAAATTTGAAATACGATTTCATCGTTATTAGAGTCTGCAACGACCTTTTTCGTTTACTCGCCTAAAAATTGAGATATTTTAAACTTGTTTAAACTACTAAACTTTGCTCAAGGTACTAACACTACGTTCATTTAAACTTTGAATCTACCATTTCATTTATGTAAAATATGGTCCCAAGTCGTATTTAAATTTGAAATACGATTTCTGCGTTATAAGAGTCTGAAAGATCATTTTTCGTTTACTCGCCTAAATATAGTGATATTTTAAAATTGATTAAAGTTTTCAACAATACCCTAGGTACAAACTTTACTTACTTACTTACTCCTCTTCGCTCCTAGTGGAGCATATGGCGTCAACTAGCTGCCTCCATTTCTTCCGGTCTTCGGCTATTGGTTTTACCTCTGCCCATGTTTTGCCGATATTTCCCAGGTCCTTTTCTAGACTTCTCTTCCATGTGTTGCTAGGTCTCCCTTGCTTCCTTTTTCCAGGTGGTTGGTAATCTAGCGCTTGTTTTGTTACATTGTTTTCTTGTTTCCTCAGAGTGTGTCCGATCCACTTCCATTTCCTCTTCATTATTGTTCCTCCAATCGGTTCTTGCTTTGTGTCGGCCCACAACTGCTGATTTGTTATTTTGTTGGGCCAGAAGATACCTTTTATTTTTCTAAGACTTTTATTTATAAATTTTTGTAGTTTCGATATGCTTCTCTTATTAGTTGTCCATGTTTCCGCACTATATAGTAAAATACTTTTTACATTTGTATTGAAAATTCGGATTTTTGTTTCTATTGATAGCTCCCGACTGCACCATATTTTATTTAGACTTCTGAACGCATTGTGTGCTTTACCTATTCTTACTTCGATATCTGTTTCTGTACCTCCCTCCGTATTCACAATACTCCCCAAGTATGAAAATTCTTTAACTACTTCTATCTCTTTTTCTTCTATTTTGATTTCCATTTCTCTCGGAGTATTTATTTTCATCATCTTTGTTTTTCTGTTATTTATTTCTAGTTCTATTTTCCTCGCTTCCTTAGCCAGTTTATCTATCTTTTTTTGCATGTGTTGTCTTTTTTCTGAGAGTAGGCAGACATCATCAGCGAATTCTAGGTCTTCTAGCTGTTTTTGGAACTTCCAATGTATACCGGTCTTGTTAGTCACTCTTCTCATTATCCAGTCGATAACAATCAAGAAGAGGGTTGGCGAGAGAATGCAGCCTTGCCTCATTCCTGTTTCAATATTTATTTTGTTTGTTAAGGCTCCATTCCATCTTACTCGTGCGCTGGAATTGCTGTATAGTGCTTTTATCACCTGTATGTACTTCTTGGGTATTCCATAGCTGCCTATAATGGTCCACATCCTTCCTCTATCTATCGAGTCGAAAGCTCTTTCAAAATCTATGAAGTTTATATATAGCTTATTTTGCCACTCAACCGATTGTTCTATTATGAATCGTATTGTTGCAATTTGGTCCGTACACGACTTGTTTGCCCTAAAACCCGCTTGGTTTGGTCTTAGTATTTTGTCCAATCCCTCTTTTAGTCTATTTAGCATTAGCCTTGTTAATATTTTGCTGGTTGTGCATAATAACGTGATTCCCCTCCAATTTTCACACTTATTTTTGTCTCCCTTTTTTGGAACTGTAACAATGATTCCTTCCGTCCATTCTTGTGGTACTGTTTCCTCCTTCCAAATTTTATTTATTAATTCCTTAGTTATCTGGACACTACTTTCTCCGCCCATTTTTAGTTGTTCTCCTACAATCCCGTCTGGGCCTGGTGCCTTATCATCTTTTATGTTTTGAATGGCGTTTATTATTTCTTCATCTGTAAATTCTCCTTCCTCTATCCCTTCTAGCTCTTGTTGTTCAATTCCATTTATTTCTCCTGCAATCTCTTTACTTTTAAACATATGTGTGATGTACTCGACCCATCTACCCTGCATTTCAACTTCTGTCTTCAAAATTTTTCCATCTTTGTTTTTCAGATGGTTAGTGTTTTGGCTACTTCTTTTCCCTGATAGTTGCCTAGTACAATCATACAATGTCTTTAGATCATTTTCTTTTGCTGCCTTTTCTGCCTTCTTTAGTATGTTCTCTGTATATGTTCTTTTGTCTTTCCTTGCACTTTTTTTGACTTCTTTATTCTTGTTTCTGTACTGGTTTTCCAATTCTAACTTCTTTTGTTGGTTTTTCGTTACTAATATACTTCCCTTTATATTTTTCCTTTCTTCGATTTTGATCCATGTCTCCTTTGTTAACCATTGTTTATCAGTCTTCCTTCTGTATCCCAGCGTTTCCTCTGCTGTTGTATTGTAGGTATTTTTGTATGCTTTCCAGAGATCTTCTATATTTTTATCTTTGCTTTGTACTCCATATTGTGGGATTTTCTGTTTCAGGGCTTGTATATATTCTTGTTGAATTCCTTCGTTCTCTCTTAGCCATTGTATATTAAATTTCTTCCCCATTCTTGCACTATAAGGATTGGTTGCCATTAATTTTATCTCTATCTTTGCTCTTATTCATGTGTGGTCCGATGCAGCATCAGCCCCTCTCAACGCCCTTACGTCGAGCAGTGTGTGTCTCCATTTCCGTGCTATAGTTATATGGTCAATTTGGTTCTTGGTATTACCGTCTGGAGATATCCAAGTTATTTTATGGATCTCCTTGTGTGGGAATATGCTTCCTCCTATCACTAATCCATTAAAGGCGCAGAAGTTTGTAAACATTTCTCCATTTTCGTTCATTTCTCCTATACCTTCTTTGCCCATAACGAATTCCTTTCCTGTATTATCTTTCCCTATTTTCGCATTCATATCCCCCATTAATATCAATATATCTCTTGGATGTTCCCTTTGGATCTTATCACCTATAGTTTGCAATTGTTCATAGAAGTCCTCCTTGACATTTTGTTCCTTTTCATTTGTCGGAGCATATACATTGATTATTGTTATATTTCTGAATCTGGCTCTAAATCTAACTGTGATAATTCTGTTTGTTGTTCCTTCCCACTCCATTAAGGACTTCTCTGCTTCTGTACTCATCATGAAACCTACACCATACTCGTGTTTAGCATTTTCTTCCATATTTCCTGAGTATATTACCGTTGTCCCATCATCTAGTCTTATTTTGGCGCAGGTACAAACTTTACGTTTGGTTAAAGTTTGATTCTACCATTTAATTTAGGTGAGATATGGTTCCAAGTCGTTTTTCAAGTTGTAAACACGATTTTCTGCGTTATTAGAGTCTGAAACGAACTTTTTCGTTTACTCGCCTAAAAATTGAGATATTTTAAAATTGTTTAACTTCTAAACTTTGCTCAAGGTACAAACACTACGTTCATTTAAACTTTGAATCTACCATTTAATTTAGGTAACATATGGTTCAAAGTTGTATTTCAAATTGAAACACGATTTCTGCGTTACTAGAGTCTGAAACGAACTTTTTCGTTTACTCGCCTAAAAATTGAGATATTTTAAAATTGTTTAAACTTCTAAACTTTACTCAAGGTACAAACACTACGTTCATTTAAACTTTGAATCTACCATTTAATTTAGGTAATATATGGTCCCAAGTCTTATTTAAACTTGAAACACGATTTCTGCGTTGTTAGAGTCTGAAACGAACTTTTTCGTTTACTCGCCTAAAAATTGAGATATTTTAAAATTGTTTAAACTACTAAACTTTGCTCAAGGTACAAACACTACGTTCATTTAAACTTTGAATCTACCATTTAATTTAGGTAAAATATGGTCCTAAGTCGTATTTCAACTTGAAACACGATTTCTGCGTTATTAGAGTCTGAAAAGAACATTTTTCGTATACTCGCCTAAAAATTGAGATATTTTAAAATTGTTTAAACTTCTAAACTTTACTGTAGGTACAAACACTACGTTCATTTAAACTTTGAATCTACCATTTAATTTAGGTAAAATATGGACCCAAGTCGTATTTCAACTTGGAACACGATTTCTGCATTATTAGAGTTTGAAACGAGCTTTTTTCGTTTACTCGCCTAAACATAGTGATATTTTAAAATTGTTTAAACTTCTAAACTTTACTGAAGGTACAAACACTACGTTCATTTAAACTTTGAATCTACCATTTAATTTAGGTAAAATTAGGTCCAAAGTTGTATTTCAACTTGAAACACGATTTCTGCGTTATTTGAGTTCGAAACGAACTTTTTTCGTTTACTCGCCTAAACATAGTGATATTTTAAAATTGTTAAAAATTCTAAACTTTACTGAAGGTACAAACACTACGTTCATTTAAACTTTGAATCTACCATTTAATTTAGGTAATATATGGTTCAAAGTTGTATTTCAAATTGAAACACGATTTCTGCGTTGTTAGAGTCTAAAACGAACTTTTTCGTTTACTCGCCTAAAAATTGAGATATTTTAAAATTGTTTAAACTTCTAAACTTTACTCAAGGTACAAACACTACGTTCATTTAAACTTTGAATCTACCATTTAATTTAGATAAAATATGGTCCAAAGTTGTATTTCAACTTGAAACACGATTTCTGCGTTGTTAGAGTCTAAAACGAACTTTTTCGTTTACTCGCCTAGAAATTGAGATATTTTAAAATTGTTTAAACTTCTAAACTTTACTGAAGGTACAAACACTACGTTCATTTAAACTTTGAATCTACCATTTAATTTAGGTAAAATATGGTCCTAAGTCGTATTTCAACTTGAAACACGATTTCTGCGTTATTAGAGTCCTGAAAAGAACATTTTTCGTTTACTCGCCTAAATATAGTGATATTTTAAAATTGATTTAACTTTTCAACAATACCCTTGGTACAAACTTTACGTTTGGTTAAAGTTTGATTCTACCATTTAATTTAGGTGAGATATGGTTCCAAGTCGTTTTACAACTTGTAAACACAATTTTCTGCGTTATTAGAATCTGAAACGAACTTTTTCGTTTACTCGCCTAAAAATTGAGATATTTTAAAATTGTTCTAAACTTTGCTCAAGGTACAAACACTACGTTCATTTAAACTTTGAATCTACCATTTAATTTAGGTAAAATTTGGTCCAAAGTTGTATTTCAACTTTAAACACGATTTCTGCTTTGTTAGAGTCTGAAACGAACTTTTTCGTTTACTCGCCTAGAAATTGAGATATTTTAAAATTGTTTAAACTTCTAAACTTTACTCAAGTTACAAACACTAAGTTCATTTAAACTTTGAATCTACCATTTAATTTAGGTAAAATATGGTCCCAAGTCGGATTTCAACTTGAAACACGATTTCTGCGTTATTAGAGTCTGAAAAGAATATTTTTCGTATACTCGTCTAAATATAGTGATATTTTTATTGATTAAACTTTTCAACAATACCCTAGGTACAAACTTTACGTTTGGTTAAAGTTTGATTCTACCATTTAATTTAGGTAAAATATGGACCCAAGTCGTATTTCAACTTGAAACACGTTTTCTGCGTTATTAGAGTCTGAAACGAACTTTTTCGTTTACTCGCCTAAAAATTGAGATATTTTAAAATTGTTTAAACTTCTAAATTTTGCTCAAGGTATAAACACAATTTTCTGCGTTATTAGAACCTGAAACGAACTTTTTCGTTTACTCGCCTAAAAATTGAGATATTATAAAATTGTTTTAAACTTTGCTCAAGGTACAAACACTACGTTCATTTAAACTTTGAATCTACCATTTAATTTAGGTAAAATATGGACCCAAGTCGTATGTCAACTTGGAACACGATTTCTGCGTTATTAGAGTTTGAAACGAGCTTTTCTCGTTTACTCGCCTAAACATAGTGATATTTTAAAATTGTTTAAACTTCTAAACTTTACTGAAGGTACAATCACTACGTTCATTTAAACTTTGAATCTACCATTTAATTTAGGTAAAATATGGTCCCAAGTCGTATTTCAACTTGAAACACGATTTCTGCGTTATTAGAGTTTGAAACAAACTTTTTTCGTATACTAGCCTAAAAATTGAGATATTTTAAAATTATTTAACCTTCTAAACTTTACTGAAGGTACAAACATTACGTTCATTTAAACTTTGAATCTACCATTTAATTTAGGTAACATATGGTTCAAAGTTGTATTTCAAATTGAAACACGATTTCTGCGTTACTAGAGTCTGAAACGAACTTTTTCGTTTACTCGCCTAAAAATTGAGATATTTTAAAATTGTTTAAACTTCTAAACTTTACTCAAGGTACAAACACTACGTTCATTTAAACTTTGAATCTACCATTTAATTTAGGTAATATATGGTCCCAAGTATTATTTAAACTTGAAACACGATTTCTGCGTTGTTAGAGTCTGAAACGAACTTTTTCGTTTACTCGCCTAAAAATTGAGATATTTTAAAATTGTTTAAACTACTAAACTTTGCTCAAGGTACAAACACTACGTTCATTTAAACTTTGAATCTACCATTTAATTTAGGTAAAATATGGTCCTAAGTCGTATTTCAACTTGAAACACGATTTCTGCGTTATTAGAGTCTGAAAAGAACATTTTTCGTATACTCGCCTAAAAATTGGGATATTTTAAAATTGTTTAAACTTCTAAACTTTACTGTAGGTACAAACACTACGTTCATTTAAACTTTGAATCTACCATTTAATTTAGGTAAAATATGGACCCAAGTCGTATTTCAACTTGGAACACGATTTCTGCATTATTAGAGTTTGAAACGAGCTTTTTTCGTTTACTCGCCTAAACATAGTGATATTTTAAAATTGTTTAAACTTCTAAACTTTACTGAAGGTACAAACACTACGTTCATTTAAACTTTGAATCTACCATTTAATTTAGGTAAAATTAGGTCAAAAGTTGTATTTCAACTTGAAACACGATTTCTGCGTTATTAGAGTTCGAAACGAACTTTTTTCGTTTACTCGCCTAAACATAGTGATATTTTAAAATTGTTAAAAATTCTAAACTTTACTGAAGGTACAAACACTACGTTCATTTAAACTTTGAATCTACCATTTAATTTAGGTAATATATGGTTCAAAGTTGTATTTCAAATTGAAACACGATTTCTGCGTTGTTAGAGTCTAAAACGAACTTTTTCGTTTACTCGCCTAAAAATTGAGATATTTTAAAATTGTTTAAACTTCTAAACTTTACTCAAGGTACAAACACTACGTTCATTTAAACTTTGAATCTACCATTTAATTTAGGTAAAATATGGTCCAAAGTTGTATTTCAACTTGAAACACGATTTCTGCGTTGTTAGAGTCTAAAACGAACTTTTTCGTTTACTCGCCTAGAAATTGAGATATTTTAAAATTGTTTAAACTTCTAAACTTTACTGAAGGTACAAACGCTACGTTCATTTAAACTTTGAATCTACCATTTAATTTAGGTAAAATATGGTCCTAAGTCGTATTTCAACTTGAAACACGATTTCTGCGTTATTAGAGTCCTGAAAAGAACATTTTTCGTTTACTCGCCTAAATATAGTGATATTTTAAAATTGATTTAACTTTTCAACAATACCCTTGGTACAAACTTTACGTTTGGTTAAAGTTTGATTCTACCATTTAATTTAGGTGAGATATGGTTCCAAGTCGTTTTACAACTTGTAAACACAATTTTCTGCGTTATTAGAATCTGAAACGAACTTTTTCGTTTACTCGCCTAAAAATTGAGATATTTTAAAATTGTTCTAAACTTTGCTCAAGGTACAAACACTACGTTCATTTAAACTTTGAATCTACCATTTAATTTAGGTAAAATTTGGTCCAAAGTTGTATTTCAACTTTAAACACGATTTCTGCTTTGTTAGAGTCTGAAACGAACTTTTTCGTTTACTCGCCTAGAAATTGAGATATTTTAAAATTGTTTAAACTTCTAAACTTTACTCAAGTTACAAACACTAAGTTCATTTAAACTTTGAATCTACCATTTAATTTAGGTAAAATATGGTCCCAAGTCGGATTTCAACTTGAAACACGATTTCTGCGTTATTAGAGTCTGAAAAGAACATTTTTCGTATACTCGTCTAAATATAGTGATATTTTTATTGATTAAACTTTTCAACAATACCCTAGGTACAAACTTTACGTTTGGTTAAAGTTTGATTCTACCATTTAATTTAGGTAAAATATGGACCCAAGTCGTATTTCAACTTGAAACACGTTTTCTGCGTTATTAGAGTCTGAAACGAACTTTTTCGTTTACTCGCCTAAAAATTGAGATATTTTAAAATTGTTTAAACTTCTAAATTTTGCTCAAGGTATAAACACAATTTTCTGCGTTATTAGAACCTGAAACGAACTTTTTCGTTTACTCGCCTAAAAATTGAGATATTATAAAATTGTTTTAAACTTTGCTCAAGGTACAAACACTACGTTCATTTAAACTTTGAATCTACCATTTAATTTAGGTAAAATATGGACCCAAGTCGTATGTCAACTTGGAACACGATTTCTGCGTTATTAGAGTTTGAAACGAGCTTTTCTCGTTTACTCGCCTAAACATAGTGATATTTTAAAATTGTTTAAACTTCTAAACTTTACTGAAGGTACAAACACTACGGTCATTTAAACTTTGAATCTACCATTTAATTTAGGTAAAATATGGTCCCAAGTCGTATTTCAACTTGAAACACGATTTCTGCGTTATTAGAGTTTGAAACAAACTTTTTTCGTATACTAGCCTAAAAATTGAGATATTTTAAAATTATTTAACCTTCTAAACTTTACTGAAGGTACAAACATTACGTTCATTTAAACTTTGAATCTACCATTTAATTTAGGTAACATATGGTTCAAAGTTGTATTTCAAATTGAAACACGATTTCTGCGTTACTAGAGTCTGAAACGAACTTTTTCGTTTACTCGCCTAAAAATTGAGATATTTTAAAATTGTTTAAACTTCTAAACTTTACTCAAGGTACAAACACTACGTTCATTTAAACTTTGAATCTACCATTTAATTTAGGTAATATATGGTCCCAAGTCTTATTTAAACTTGAAACACGATTTCTGCGTTGTTAGAGTCTGAAACGAACTTTTTCGTTTACTCGCCTAAAAATTGAGATATTTTAAAATTGTTTAAACTACTAAACTTTGCTCAAGGTACAAACACTACGTTCATTTAAACTTTGAATCTACCATTTAATTTAGGTAAAATATGGTCCTAAGTCGTATTTCAACTTGAAACACGATTTCTGCGTTATTAGAGTTTGAAACGAACTTTTTTCGTATACTGGCCTAAAAATTGAGATATTTTAAAATTGTTTAACATTCTAAACTTTACTGAAGGTACAAACACTACGTTCATTTAAACTTTGAATCTACCATTTAATTTAGGTAAAATATGGTCCCAAGTCGTATTTCAACTTGAAACACGATTTCTGCGTTATTAGAGTTTGAAACGAACTTTTTTCGTATACTGGCCTAAAAATTGAGATATTTTAAAATTGTTTAACCTTCTAAACTTTACTGAAGGTACAAACACTACGTTCATTTAAACTTTGAATCAACCATTTAATTTAGGTAATATATGGTCCCAAGTCGTATTTAAACTTGAAACACGATTTCTGCGTTGTTAGAGTCTGAAACGAACTTTTTCGTTTACTCGCCTAAACATAGTGATATTTTAAAATTGTTAAAAATTCTAAACTTTACTGAAGGTACAAACACTACGTTCATTTAAACTTTGAATCTACCATTTAATTTAGGTAATATATGGTTCAAAGTTGTATTTCAAATTGAAACACGATTTCTGCGTTATTAGAGTCTGAAAAGAACATTTTTCGTATACTCGCCTAAAAATTGAGATATTTTAAAATTATTTAACCTTCTAAACTTTACTGAAGGTACAAACATTACGTTCATTTAAACTTTGAATCTACCATTTAATTTAGGTAACATATGGTTCAAAGTTGTATTTCAAATTGAAACACGATTTCTGCGTTACTAGAGTCTGAAACGAACTTTTTCGTTTACTCGCCTAAAAATTGAGATATTTTAAAATTGTTTAAACTTCTAAACTTTACTCAAGGTACAAACACTACGTCCATTTAAACTTTGAATCTACCATTTAATTTAGGTAATATATGGTCCAAAGTTGTATTTCAAATTGAAACACGATTTCTGCGTTGTTAGAGTCTAAAACGAACTTTTTCGTTTACTCGCCTAAAAATTGAGATATTTTAAAATTGTTTAAACTTCTAAACTTTACTCAAGTTACAAACACTAAGTTCATTTAAACTTTGAATCTACCATTTAATTTAGGTAAAATATGGTCCCAAGTCGTATTTCCACTTGAAACACGTTTTCTGCGTTAATAGAGTCTGAATCGAACTTTTTCGTTTACTCGCCTAAAAATTGAGATAATTTAAAATTGATTAAACTTCTAAACTTTGCTCAAGGTATAAAAACAATTTTCTGCGTTATTAGAATCTGAAACGAACTTTTTCGTTTACTCGCCTAAAAATTGAGATACTATAAAATTGTTCTAAACTTTGCTCAAGGTACAAACACTAGGTTCATTTAAACTTAGAATCTATTATTTAATTTAGGTAAAATATGGACCCAAGTCGTATTTCAACTTGGAACACGATTTCTGCGTTATTAGAGTTTGAAACGAGCTTTTTTCGTTTACTCGCCTAAACATAGTGATATTTTAAAATTGTTTAAACTTCTAAACTTTACTGAAGGTACAAACACTACGTTCATTTAAACTTTGAATCTACCATTTAATTTAGGTAAAATATGGTCCCAAGTCGTATTTCAACTTGAAACACGATTTCTGCGTTATTAGAGTTTGAAACAAACTTTTTTCGTATACTAGCCTAAAAATTGAGATATTTTAAAATTATTTAACCTTCTAAACTTTACTGAAGGTACAAACACTACGTTCATTTAAACTTTGAATCTACCATTTAATTTAGGTAACATATGGTTCAAAGTTGTATTTCAAATTGAAACACGATTTCTGCGTTACTAGAGTCTGAAACGAACTTTTTCGTTTACTCGCCTAAAAATTGAGATATTTTAAAATTGTTTAAACTTCTAAACTTTACTCAAGGTACAAACACTACGTTCATTTAAACTTTGAATCTACCATTTAATTTAGGTAATATATGGTCCCAAGTCTTATTTAAACTTGAAACACGATTTCTGCGTTATTAGAGTCTGAAAAGAACATTTTTCGTATACTCGCCTAAAAATTGAGATATTTTAAAATTGTTTAAACTTCTAAACTTTACTGTAGGTACAAACACTACGTTCATTTAAACTTTGAATCTACCATTTAATTTAGGTAAAATTAGGTCCAAAGTTGTATTTCAACTTGAAACACGATTTCTGCGTTATTAGAGTTCGAAACGAACTTTTTTCGTTTACTCGCCTAAACATAGTGATATTTTAAAATTGTTTAAAATTCTTAACTTTACTGAAGGTACAAACACTACGTTCATTTAAACTTTGAATCTACCATTTAATTTAGGTAATATATGGTTCAAAGTTGTATTTCAAATTGAAACACGATTTCTGCGTTGTTAGAGTCTAAAACGAACTTTTTCGTTTACTCGCCTAGAAATTGAGATATTTTAAAATTGTTTAAACTTCTAAACTTTACTGAAGGTACAAACAATACGTTCATTTAAACATTGAATCTACCATTTAATTTAGGTAAAATATGGTCCCAAGTCGTATTTCAACTTGAAACACGATTTCTGCGTTATTAGAGTCCTGAAAAGAACATTTTTCGTTTACTCGCCTAAATATAGTGATATTTTAAAATTGATTTAACTTTTCAACAATACCCTTGGTACAAACTTTACGTTTGGTTAAAGTTTGATTCTACCATTTAATTTAGGTGAGATATGGTTCCAAGTCGTTTTACAACTTGTAAACACAATTTTCTGCGTTATTAGAATCTGAAACGAACTTTTTCGTTTACTCGCCTAAAAATTGAGATATTTTAAAATTGTTCTAAACTTTGCTCAAGGTACAAACACTACGTTCATTTAAACTTTGAATCTACCATTTAATTTAGGTAAAATTTGGTCCAAAGTTGTATTTCAACTTTAAACACGATTTCTGCTTTGTTAGAGTCTGAAACGAACTTTTTCGTTTACTCGCCTAGAAATTGAGATATTTTAAAATTGTTTAAACTTCTAAACTTTACTCAAGTTACAAACACTAAGTTCATTTAAACTTTGAATCTACCATTTAATTTAGGTAAAATATGGTCCCAAGTCGGATTTCAACTTGAAACACGATTTCTGCGTTATTAGAGTCTGAAAAGAACATTTTTCGTATACTCGTCTAAATATAGTGATATTTTTATTGATTAAACTTTTCAACAATACCCTAGGTACAAACTTTACGTTTGGTTAAAGTTTGATTCTACCATTTAATTTAGGTAAAATATGGACCCAAGTCGTATTTCAACTTGAAACACGTTTTCTGCGTTATTAGAGTCTGAAACGAACTTTTTCGTTTACTCGCCTAAAAATTGAGATATTTTAAAATTGTTTAAACTTCTAAATTTTGCTCAAGGTATAAACACAATTTTCTGCGTTATTAGAACCTGAAACGAACTTTTTCGTTTACTCGCCTAAAAATTGAGATATTATAAAATTGTTTTAAACTTTGCTCAAGGTACAAACACTACGTTCATTTAAACTTTGAATCTACCATTTAATTTAGGTAAAATATGGACCCAAGTCGTATGTCAACTTGGAACACGATTTCTGCGTTATTAGAGTTTGAAACGAGCTTTTCTCGTTTACTCGCCTAAACATAGTGATATTTTAAAATTGTTTAAAATTCTAAACTTTACTGAAGGTACAAACACTACGTTCATTTGACCTTTGAATCTACCATTTAATTTAGGTAAAATATGGTCCCAAGTCGTATTTCAACTTGAAACACGATTTCTGCGTTATTAGAGTTTGAAACGAACTTTTTTCGTATAGTGGCCTAAAAATTGAGATATTTTAAAATTGTTTAAACTTCTAAACTTTGCTCAAGGTATAAACACAATTTTCTGCGTTATTAGAATCTGAAACGAACTTTTTCGTTTACTCGCCTAAAAATTGAGATATTTTAAAATTGTTTAACCTTCTAAACTTTACTGAAGGTACAAACACTACGTTCATTCAAACTTTGAATCTACCATTTAATTTAGGTAATATATGGTCCAAAGTTGTATTTCAAATTGAAACACGATTTCTGCGTTGTTAGAGTCTGAAACGAACTTTTTCGTCTACTCGCCTAAAAATTGAGATATTTTAAAATTGTTTAAACTTCTAAACTTTACTCAAGGTACAAACACTACATACATTTAAACTTTGAATCTACCATTTAATTTAGGTAATATATGGTCCCAAGTCGTATTTAAACTTGTAACACGATTTCTGCGTTGTTAGATTTAGAAACGAACTTTTTCGTTTACTCGCCTAAAAATTGAGATATTTTAAAATTGTTTAAACTACTAAACTTTGCTCAAGGTACAAACACTACGTTAATTTAAACTTTGAATCTACCATTTCATTTAGGTAAAATATGGTCCCAAGACGTATTTAAATTTGAAATTCGATTTCTGAGTTATTAGAGTCTGAAAAGAACATTTTTCGTTTACTCGCCTAAATATAGTGATATTTTAAAATTGATTAAACTTTTCAACAATACCCTATTTACAAACTTTACGTTTGGATAAAGTTTGATTCTACCTTTTAATTTAGGTAAAATATGGACCCAAGTCGTATTTCAACTTGGAACACGTTTTCTGCGTTATTAGAGTCTGAAACGAAATTCTTCGTTTACTCGCCAAAAAATTGAGATATTTTAAAATTGTTTAAACTTCTAAACTTTGCTCAAGGTACAAACACTACGTTTATTTAAACTTTGAATCTACCATTTAATTTAGGTAAAATATGGACACAAGTCGTATTTCAACTTGGAACACGATTTCTGCGTTATTAGAGTTTTAAACAAACTTTTTTCGTTTACTCGCCTAAACATAGTGATATTTTAAAATTGTTTAAACTTCTAAATTTTACTGAAGGTACAAACACTACGGTTATTTAAACTTTGAATCTACCATTTAATTTAGGTAAAATATGGTCCCAAGTCGTATTTCAACTTGAAACACGATTTCTGCGGTATTAGAGTCTGAAAAGAACATTTATCGTATACTGGCCTAAAAATTGAGATATTTTAAAATTTTTTAAACTTCTAAACTTTACTGAAGGTACAAACACTACGTTCATTTAAATTTTGAATCTACCATTTAATTTAGGTAATATATGGTCCAAAGTTGTATTTCAAATTGAAACGATTTCTGCGTTGTTAGAGTCTGAATCGAACTTTTTCGTTTACTCGCCTAAAAATTGAGATAATTTAAAATTGTTTAAACTTCTAAACTTTGCTCAAGGTATAAACACAATTTTCTGCGTTATTAGAATCTGAAACGAACTTTTTCGTTTACTCGCCTAGAAATTGAGATATTTTAAAATTGTTTAAACTTCTAACCTTTACTCAAGTTACAAACACTACGTTCATTTAAACTTTGAATCTACCATTTAATTTAGTTAAAATATGGTCCCAAGTCGTATTTCAACTTGAAACACGATTTCTGCGTTATTAGAGTCTGAAAAGAACATTTTTCGTATACTCGCCTAAATATAGTGATATTTTTATTGATTAAACTTTTCAACAATACCCTAGGTTCAAACTTTACGTTTGGTTAAAGTTTGATTCTACCATTTAATTTAGGTAAAATATGGACCCAAGTCGTATTTCAACTTGAAACACGTTTTCTGCGTTATTAGAGTCTGAATCGAACTTTTTCGTTTACTCGCCTAAAAATTGAGATATTTTAAAATTGTTTAAACTTCTAAACTTTGCTCAAGGTATAAACACAATTTTCTGCGTTATTAGAATCTGAAACGAACTTTTTCGTTTACTCGCCTAAAAATTGAGATATTTTAAAATTGTTTAACCTTCTAAACTTTACTGAAGGTACAAACACTACGTTCATTTGAACTTTGAATCTACCATTTAATTTAGGTAATATATGGTCCAAAGTTGTATTTCAAATTGAAACACGATTTCTGCGTTGTTAGAGTCTGAAACGAACTTTTTCGTTTACTCACCTAAAAATTGAGATTTTTTAAAATTGTTTAAACTTCTAAACTTTGCTCAAGGTATAAACACAATTTTCTGCGTTATTAGAATCTGAAACGAACTTTTTCGTTTACTCGCCTAAAAATTGAGATATTTTAAAATTGTTTAACCTTCTAAACTTTACTGAAGGTACAAACACTACGTTCATTTGAACTTTGAATCTACCATTTAATTTAGGTAATATATGGTCCAAAGTTGTATTTCAAATTGAAACACGATTTCTGCGTTGTTAGAGTCTGAAACGAACTTTTTCGTATAGTGGCCTAAAAATTGAGATATTTTAAAATTGTTTAAACTTCTAAACTTTACTCAAGGTACAAACACTACATTCATTTAAACTTTGAATCTACCATTTAATTTAGGTAATATATGGTCCCAAGTCGTATTTAAACTTGAAACACGATTTCTGCGTTGTTAGATTTAGAAACGAACTTTTTCGTTTACTCGCCTAAAAATTGAGATATTTTAAAATTGTTTAAACTACTAAACTTTGCTCAAGGTACAAACACTACGTTAATTTAAACTTTGAATCTACCATTTCATTAGGTAAAGTATGGTCCCAAGTCGTATTTAAATTTGAAATACGATTTCTGCGTTATTAGAGTCTGAAAAGAACATTTTTCGTTTACTCGCCTAAATATAGTGATATTTTAAAATTGATTAAACTTTTCAACAATACCCTAGGTACAAACTTTACGTATGGTTAAAGTTTGATTCTACCATTTAATGTAGGTGAGATATGGTTCAAAGTCGTTTTTCAAGTTGTAAACACGATTTTCTGCGTTGTTAGAGTCTAAAACGAACTTTTTCGTTTACTCGCCTAGAAATTGAAATATTTTAAAATTGTTTAAACTTCTAAACTTTACTCAAGTTACAAACACTACGTTCATTTAAACTTTGAATCTACCATTTAATTTAGGTAAAATATGGTCCCAAGTCGTATTTCAACTTGAAACACGATTTCTGCGTTATTAGAGTCTGAAAAGAACATTTTTCGTATACTCGTCTAAATATAGTGATATTTTTATTGATTAAACTTTTCAACAATACCCTAGGTACAAACTTTACGTTTGGTTAAAGTTTGATTCTACCATTTAATTTAGGTAAAATATGGACCCAAGTCGTATTTCAACTTGAAACACGTTTTCTGCGTTATTAGAGTCTGAAACGAACTTTTTCGTTTACTCGCCTAAAAATTGAGATATTTTAAAATTGTTTAAACTTCTAAATTTTGCTCAAGGTATAAACACAATTTTCTGCGTTATTAGAACCTGAAACGAACTTTTTCGTTTACTCGCCTAAAAATTGAGATATTATAAAATTGTTTTAAACTTTGCTCAAGGTACAAACACTACGTTCATTTAAACTTTGAATCTACCATTTAATTTAGGTAAAATATGGTCCCAAGTCGTATTTCAACTTGAAACACGATTTCTGCGTTATTAGAGTTTGAAACAAACTTTTTTCGTATACTAGCCTAAAAATTGAGATATTTTAAAATTGTTTAACCTTCTAAACTTTACTGAAGGTACAAACACTACGTTCATTTAAACTTTGAATCTACCATTTAATTTAGGTAACATATGGTTCAAAGTTGTATTTCAAATTGAAACACGATTTCTGCGTTACTAGAGTCTGAAACGAACTTTTTCGTTTACTCGCCTAAAAATTGAGATATTTTAAAATTGTTTAAACTTCTAAACTTTACTCAAGGTACAAACACTACGTTCATTTAAACTTTGAATCTACCATTTAATTTAGGTAATATATGGTCCCAAGTCTTATTTAAACTTGAAACACGATTTCTGCGTTGTTAGAGTCTGAAACGAACTTTTTCGTTTACTCGCCTAAAAATTGAGATATTTTAAAATTGTTTAAACTACTAAACTTTGCTCAAGGTACAAACACTACGTTCATTTAAACTTTGAATCTACCATTTAATTTAGGTAAAATATGGTCCTAAGTCGTATTTCAACTTGAAACACGATTTCTGCGTTATTAGAGTCTGAAAAGAACATTTTTCGTATACTCGCCTAAAAATTGAGATATTTTAAAATTGTTTAAACTTCTAAACTTTACTGTAGGTACAAACACTACGTTCATTTAAACTTTGAATCTACCATTTAATTTAGGTAAAATATGGACCCAAGTCGTATTTCAACTTGGAACACGATTTCTGCGTTATTAGAGTTTGAAACGAGCTTTTTTCGTTTACTCGCCTAAACATAGTGATATTTTAAAATTGTTTAAACTTCTAAACTTTACTGAAGGTACAAACACTACGTTCATTTAAACTTTGAATCTACCATTTAATTTAGGTAAAATTAGGTCCAAAGTTGTATTTCAACTTGAAACACGATTTCTGCGTTATTAGAGTTTGAAACGAACTTTTTTCGTTTACTCGCCTAAACATAGTGATATTTTAAAATTGTTTAAAATTCTAAACTTTACTGAAGGTACAAACACTACGTTCATTTAAACTTTGAATCTACCATTTAATTTAGGTAATATATGGTCCAAAGTTGTATTTCAAATTGAAACACGATTTCTGCGTTGTTAGAGTCTAAAACGAACTTTTTCGTTTACTCGCCTAAAAATTGAGATATTTTAAAATTGTTTAAACTTCTAAACTTTACTCAAGGTACAAACACTACGTTCATTTAAACTTTGAATCTACCATTTAATTTAGGTAAAATATGGTGTCAAAGTTGTATTTCAACTTGAAACACGATTTCTGCGTTGTTAGAGTCTGAAACGAACTTTTTCGTTTACTCGCCTAGAAATTGAGATATTTTAAAATTGTTTAAACTTCTAAACTTTACTGAAGGTACAAACACTACGTTCATTTAAACTTTGAATCTACCATTTAATTTAGGTAAAATATGGTCCTAAGTCGTATTTCAACTTGAAACACGATTTCTGCGTTATTAGAGTCTGAAAAGAACATTTTTCGTATACTCGCCTAAAAATTGAGATATTTTAAAATTGTTTAAACTTCTAAACTTTACTGTAGGTACAAACACTACGTTCATTTAAACTTTGAATCTACCATTTAATTTAGGTAAAATATGGACCCAAGTCGTATTTCAACTTGGAACACGATTTCTGCGTTATTAGAGTTTGAAACGAGCTTTTTTCGTTTACTCGCCTAAACATAGTGATATTTTAAAATTGTTTAAACTTCTAAACTTTACTGAAGGTACAAACACTACGTTCATTTAAACTTTGAATCTACCATTTAATTTAGGTAAAATTAGGTCCAAAGTTGTATTTCAACTTGAAACACGATTTCTGCGTTATTAGAGTTTGAAACGAACTTTTTTCGTTTACTCGCCTAAACATAGTGATATTTTAAAATTGTTTAAAATTCTAAACTTTACTGAAGGTACAAACACTACGTTCATTTAAACTTTGAATCTACCATTTAATTTAGGTAAAATATGGTCCAAAGTTGTATTTCAACTTGAAACACGATTTCTGCGTTATTAGAATCTGAAACGAACTTTTTCGTTTACTCGCCTAAAAATTGAGATATTTTAAAATTGTTTAACCTTCTAAACTTTACTGAAGGTACAAACACTACGTTCATTTGAACTTTGAATCTACCATTTAATTTAGGTAATATATGGTCCAAAGTTGTATTTCAAATTGAAACACGATTTCTGCGTTGTTAGGGTCTGAAACGAACGTTTTCGTTTACTCGCCTAAAAATTGAGATATTTTAAAATTGTTTAAACTTCTAAACTTTACTGAAGGTACAAACACTACGTTCATTTAAACTTTGAATATACCATTTAATTTAGGTAAAATATGGTCCAAAGTTGTATTTCAACTTGAAACACGATTTCTGCTTTGTTAGAGTCTGAAACGAACTTTTTCGTTTACTCGCCTAGAAATTGAAATATTTTAAAATTGTTTAAACTTGTAAACTTTACTCAAGTTACAAACACTACGTTCATTTAAACTTTGAATCTACCATTTAATTTAGGTAAAATATGGTCCCAAGTCGTATTTCAACTTGAAACACGATTTCTGCGTTATTAGAGTCTGAAAAGAACATTTTTCGTATACTCGTCTAAATATAGTGATATTTTTATTGATTAAACTTTTCAACAATACCCTAGGTACTAACTTTACGTTTGGTTAAAGTTTGATTCTACCATTTAATTTAGGTAAAATATGGACCCAAGTCGTATTTCAACTTGAAACACGTTTTCTGCGTTATTAGAGTCTGAAACGAACTTTTTTGTTTACTCGCCTAAAAATTGAGATATTTTAAAATTGTTTAAACTTCTAAATTTTGCTCAAGGTATAAACACAATTTTCTGCGTTATTAGAACCTGAAACGAACTTTTTCGTTTACTCGCCTAAAAATTGAGATATTATAAAATTGTTTTAAACTTTGCTCAAGGTACAAACACTACGTTCATTTAAACTTTGAATCTACCATTTAATTTAGGTAAAATATGGTCCCAAGTCGTATTTCAACTTGAAACACGATTTCTGCGTTATTAGAGTTTGAAACAAACTTTTTTCGTATACTAGCCTAAAAAAAGAGATATTTTAAAATTGTTTAACCTTCTAAACTTTACTGAAGGTACAAACACTACGTTCATTTAAACTTTGAATCTACCATTTAATTTAGGTAACATATGGTTCAAAGTTGTATTTCAAATTGAAACACGATTTCTGCGTTACTAGAGTCTGAAACGAACTTTTTCGTTTACTCGCCTAAAAATTGAGATATTTTAAAATTGTTTAAACTTCTAAACTTTACTCAAGGTACAAACACTACGTTCATTTAAACTTTGAATCTACCATTTAATTTAGGTAATATATGGTCCCAAGTCTTATTTAAACTTGAAACACGATTTCTGCGTTGTTAGAGTCTGAAACGAACTTTTTCGTTTACTCGCCTAAAAATTGAGATATGTTAAAATTGTTTAAACTACTTAACTTTGCTCAAGGTACAAACACTACGTTCATTTAAACTTTGAATCTACCATTTAATTTAGGTAAAATATGGTCCTAAGTCGTATTTCAACTTGAAACACGATTTCTGCGTTATTAGAGTCTGAAAAGAACATTTTTCGTATACTCGAATAAAAATTGAGATATTTTAAAATTGTTTAAACTTCTAAACTTTACTGTAGGTACAAACACTACGTTCATTTAAACTTTGAATCTACCATTTAATTTAGGTAAAATATGGACCCAAGTCGTATTTCAACTTGGAACACGATTTCTGCGTTATTAGAGTTTGAAACGAGCTTTTTTCGTTTACTCGCCTAAACATAGTGATATTTTAAAATTGTTTAAACTTCTAAACTTTACTGAAGGTACAAACACTACGTTCATTTAAACTTTGAATCTACCATTTAATTTAGGTAAAATTAGGTCCAAAGTTGTATTTCAACTTGAAACACGATTTCTGCGTTATTAGAGTTTGAAACGAACTTTTTTCGTTTACTCGCCTCAACATAGTGATATTTTAAAATTGTTTAAGATTCTAAACTTTACTCAAGGTACAAACACTACGTTCATTTAAACTTTGAATCTACCATTTAATTTAGGTAATATATGGTCCCAAGTCTTATTTAAACTTGAAACACGATTTCTGCGTTGTTAGAGTCTGAAACGAACTTTTTCGTTTACTCGCCTAAAAATTGAGATATTTTAAAATTGTTTAAACTTCTAAACTTTACTCAAGGTACAAACACTACGTTCATTTAAACTTTGAATCTACCATTTAATTTAGGTAAAATATGGTCCAAAGTTGTATTTCAACTTGAAACACGATTTCTGCGTTGTTAGAGTCTGAAACGTACTTTTTCGTTTACTCGCCTAGAAATTGAGATATTTTAAAATTGTTTAAACTTCTAAACTTTACTGAAGGTACAAACACTACGTTCATTTAAACTTTGAATCTACCATTTAATTTAGGTAAAATATGGTCCTAAGTCGTATTTCAACTTGAAACACGATTTCTGCGTTATTAGAGTCCTGAAAAGAACATTTTTCGTTTACTCGCCTAAATATAGTGATATTTTAAAATTGATTTAACTTTTCAACAATACCCTTGGTACAAACTTTACGTTTGGTTAAAGTTTGATTCTACCATTTAATTTAGGTGAGATATGGTTCCAAGTCGTTTTACAACTTGTAAACACAATTTTCTGCGTTATTAGAATCTGAAACGAACTTTTTCGTTTACTCGCCTAAAAATTGAGATATTTTAAAATTGTTCTAAACTTTGCTCAAGGTACAAACACTACGTTCATTTAAACTTTGAATCTACCATTTAATTTAGGTAAAATTTGGTCCAAAGTTGTATTTCAACTTTAAACACGATTTCTGCTTTGTTAGAGTCTGAAACGAACTTTTTTGTTTACTCGCCTAGAAATTGAGATATTTTAAAATTGTTTAAACTTCTAAACTTTACTGAAGGTACAAACACTACGTTCATTTAAACTTTGAATCTACCATTTAATTTAGGTAAAATATGGTCCTAAGTCGTATTTCAACTTGAAACACGATTTCTGCGTTATTAGAGTCCTGAAAAGAACATTTTTCGTTTACTCGCCTAAATATAGTGATATTTTAAAATTGATTTATCTTTTCAACAATACCCTAGGTACAAACTTTACGTTTGGTTAAAGTTTGATTCTACCATTTAATTTAGGTAAAATATGGACCCAAGTCGTATTTCAACTTGAAACTCGTTTTCTGCGTTATTAGAGTCTGAAACGAACTTTTTCGTTTACTCGCCTAAAAATTGAGATATTTTAAAATTGTTTAAACTTCTAAATTTTGCTCAAGGTATAAACACAATTTTCTGCGTTATTAGAACCTGAAACGAACTTTTTCGTTTACTCGCCTAAAAATTGAGATATTATAAAATTGTTTTAAACTTTGCTCAAGGTACAAACACTACGTTCATTTAAACTTTGAATCTACCATTTAATTTAGGTAAAATATGGACCCAAGTCGTATGTCAACTTGGAACACGATTTCTGAGTTATTAGAGTTTGAAACGAGCTTTTTTCGTTTACTCGCCTAAACATAGTGATATTTTAAAATTGTTTAAACTTCTAAACTTTACTGAAGGTACAAACACTACGTTCATTTAAACTTTGAATCTACCATTTAATTTAGGTAAAATATGGTCCCAAGTCGTATTTCAACTTGAAACACGATTTCTGCGTTATTAGAGTTTGAAACGAACTTTTTTCGTATACTCGCCTAAACATAGTGATATTTTAAAATTGTTTAAACTTCTAAACTTTACTGAAGGTACAAACACTTCGTTCATTTAAACTTTGAATCTACCATTTAATTTAGGTAAAATTAGGTCCAAAGTTGTATTTCAACTTGAAACACGATTTCTGCGTTATTAGAGTTTGAAACGAACTTTTTTCGTTTACTCGCCTAAACATAGTGATATTTTAAAATTGTTTAAAATTCTAAACTTTACTGAAGGTACAAACACTACGTTCATTTAAACTTTGAATCTACCATTTAATTTAGGTAAAATATGGTCCTAAGTCGTATTTCAACTTGAAACACGATTTCTGCGTTATTAGAGTCCTGAAAAGAACATTTTTCGTTTACTCGCCTAAATATAGTGATATTTTAAAATTGATTTAACTTTTCAACAATACCCTTGGTACAAACTTTACGTTTGGTTAAAGTTTGATTCTACCATTTAATTTATGTGAGATATGGTTCCAAGTCGTTTTACAACTTGTAAACACAATTTTCTGCGTTATTAGAATCTGAAACGAACTTTTTCGTTTACTCGCCTAAAAATTGAGATATTTTAAAATTGTTCTAAACTTTGCTCAAGGTACAAACACTACGTTCATTTAAACTTTGAATCTACCATTTAATTTAGGTAAAATTTGGTCCAAAGTTGTATTTCAACTTTAAACACGATTTCTGCTTTGTTAGAGTCTGAAACGAACTTTTTCGTTTACTCGCCTAGAAATTGAGATATTTTAAAATTGTTTAAACTTCTAAACTTTACTCAAGTTACAAACACTACGTTCATTTAAACTTTGAATCTACCATTTAATTTAGGTACAATATGGTCCCAAGTCGGATTTCAACTTGAAACACGATTTCTGCGTTATTAGAGTCTGAAAAGAACATTTTTCGTATACTCGTCTAAATATAGTGATATTTTTATTGATTAAACTTTTCAACAATACCCTAGGTACAAACTTTACGTTTGGTTAAAGTTTGATTCTACCATTTAATTTAGGTAAAATATGGACCCAAGTCGTATTTCAACTTGAAACACGTTTTCTGCGTTATTAGAGTCTGAAACGAACTTTTTCGTTTACTCGCCTAAAAATTGAGATATTTTAAAATTGTTTAAACTTCTAAATTTTGCTCAAGGTATAAACACAATTTTCTGCGTTATTAGAACCTGAAACGAACTTTTTCGTTTACTCGCCTAAAAATTGAGATATTATAAAATTGTTTTAAACTTTGCTCAAGGTACAAACACTACGTTCATTTAAACTTTGAATCTACCATTTAATTTAGGTAAAATATGGACCCAAGTCGTATGTCAACTTGGAACACGATTTCTGCGTTATTAGAGTTTGAAACGAGCTTTTTTCGTTTACTCGCCTAAACATAGTGATATTTTAAAATTAATTAAACTTCTAAACTTTACTGAAGGTACAAACACTACGTTCATTTAAACTTTGAATCTACCATTTAATTTAGGTAAAATATGGTCCCAAGTCGTATTTCAACTTGAAACACGATTTCTGCGTTATTAGAGTTTGAAACGAACTTTTTTCGTATACTGGCCTAAAAATTGAGATATTTTAAAATTGTTTAACCTTCTAAACTTTACTGAAGGTACAAACACTACGTTCATTTAAACTTTGAATCAACCATTTAATTTAGGTAATATATGGTCCCAAGTCGTATTTAAACTTGAAACACGATTTCTGCGTTGTTAGAGTCTGAAACGAACTTTTTCGTTTACTCGCCTAAAAATTGAGATATTTTAAAATTGTTTAAACTTCTAAACTTTGCTCAAGGTACAAACACTACGTTTATTTAAACTTTGAATCTACCATTTAATTTAGGTAAAATATGGACACAAGTCGTATTTCAACTTGGAACACGATTTCTGCGTTATTAGAGTTTCAAACAAACTTTTTTCGTTTACTCGCCTAAACATAGTGATATTTTAAAATTGTTTAAACTTCTAAATTTTACTGAAGGTACAAACACTACGTTCATTTAAACTTTGAATCTACCATTTCATTTAGGTAAAATATGGTCCCAAAACGTATTTAAATTTGAAATTCGATTTCTGAGTTATTAGAGTCTGAAAAGAACATTTTTCGTTTACTCGCCTAAATATAGTGATATTTTAAAATTGATTAAACTTTTCAACAATACCCTATTTACAAACTTTACATTTGGATAAAGTTTGATTCTACCTTTTAATTTAGGTAAAATATGGACCCAAGTCGTATTTCAACTTGGAACACGTTTTCTGCGTTATTAGAGTCTGAAACGAACTTCTTCGTTTACTCGCCTAAAAATTGAGATATTTTAAAATTGTTTAAACTTCTAAACTTTGCTCAAGGTACAAACACTACGTTTATTTAAACTTTGAATCTACCATTTAATTTAGGTAAAATATGGACACAAGTCGTATTTCAACTTGGAACACGATTTCTGCGTTATTAGAGTTTTAAACAAACTTTTTTCGTTTACTCGCCTAAACATAGTGATATTTTAAAATTGTTTAAACTTCTAAATTTTACTGAAGGTACAAACACTACGTTCATTTAAACTTTGAATCTACCATTTAATTTAGGTAATATATGGTCCAAAGTTGTATTTCAAATTGAAACGATTTCTGCGTTGTTAGAGTCTGAATCGAACTTTTTCGTTTACTCGCCTAAAAATTGAGATAATTTAAAATTGTTTAAACTTCTAAACTTTGCTCAAGGTATGAACACAATTTTCTGCGTTATTAGAATCTGAAACGAACTTTTTCGTTTACTCGCCTAAAAATTGAGATATTATAAAATTGTTCTAAACTTTGCTCAAGGTACAAACACTACGTTCATTTAAACTTTGAATTTACCATTTAATTTAGGTAAAATATGGACCCAAGTCGTATTTCAACTTGGAACACGATTTCTGCGTTATTAGAGTTTGAAACGAGCTTTTTTCGTTTACTCGCCTAAACATAGTGATATTTTAAAATTGTTTAAACTTCTAAACTTTACTGAAGGTACAAACACTACGTTCATTTAAACTTTGAATCTACCATTTAATTTAGGTAAAATTAGGTCCAAAGTTGTATTTCAACTTGAAACACGATTTCTGCTTTATTAGAGTCTGAAACGAACTTTTTCGTTTACTCGCCTAGAAATTGAGATATTTTAAAATTGTTTAAACTTCTAACCTTTACTCAAGTTACAAACACTACGTTCATTTAAACTTTGAATCTACCATTTAATTTAGTTAAAATATGGTCCCAAGTCGTATTTCAACTTGAAACACGATTTCTGCGTTATTAGAGTCTGAAAAGAACATTTTTCGTATACTCGCCTAAATATAGTGATATTTTTATTGATTAAACTTTTCAACAATACCCTAGGTTCAAACTTTACGTTTGGTTAAAGTTTGATTCTACCATTTAATTTAGGTAAAATATGGACCCAAGTCGTATTTCAACTTGAAACACGTTTTCTGCGTTATTAGAGTCTGAATCGAACTTTTTCGTTTACTCGCCTAAAAATTGAGATATTTTAAAATTGTTTAAACTTCTAAACTTTGCTCAAGGTATAAACACAATTTTCTGCGTTATTAGAATCTGAAACGAACTTTTTCGTTTACTCGCCTAAAAATTGAGATATTTTAAAATTGTTTAACCTTCTAAACTTTACTGAAGGTACAAACACTACGTTCATTTGAACTTTGAATCTACCATTTAATTTAGGTAATATATGATCCAAAGTTGTATTTCAAATTGAAACACGATTTCTGCGTTGTTAGAGTCTGAAACGAACTTTTTCGTTTACTCGCCTAAAAATTGAGATATTTTAAAATTAATTAAACTTCTAAACTTTACTCAAGGTACAAACACTACGTTCATTTAAACTCTGAATCTACCATTTAATTTAGGTAATATATGGTCCCAAGTCGTATTTAAACTTGAAACACGATTTCTGCGTTGTTAGATTTAGAAACGAACTTTTTCGTTTACTCGCCTAAAAATTGAATATTTTAAAATTGTTTAAACTACTAAACTTTGCTCAAGGTACAAACACTACGTTAATTTAAACTTTAAATCTACCATTTCATTAGGTAAAGTATGGTCCCAAGTCGTATTTAAATTTGAAATACGATTTCTGCGTTATTAGAGTCTGAAAAGAACATTTTTCGTTTACTCGCCTAAATATAGTGATATTTTAAAATTGATTAAACTTTTCAACAATACCCTTGGTACAAACTTTACGTATGGTTAAAGTTTGATTCTACCATTTAATTTAGGTGAGATATGGTTCAAAGTCGTTTTTCAAGTTGTAAACACGATTTTCTGCGTTATTAGAGTCTGAAACGACCTTTTTCGTTTACTCGCCTAAAAATTCAGATATTTTAAAATTGTTTAAACTTCTAAACTTTACTGAAGGTACAAACACTACGTTCATTTAAACTTTGAATATACCATTTAATTTATGTAAAATATGGTCCAAAGTTGTATTTCAACTTGAAACACGATTTCTGCTTTGTTAGAGTCTGAAACGAACTTTTTCGTTTACTCGCCTAGAAATTGAAATATTTTAAAATTGTTTAAACTTCTAAACTTTACTCAAGTTACAAACACTACGTTCATTTAAACTTTGAATCTACCATTTAATTTAGGTAAAATATGGTCCCAAGTCGTATTTCAACTTGAAACACGATTTCTGCGTTATTAGAGTCTGAAAAGAACATTTTTCGTATACTCGTCTAAATATAGTGATATTTTTATTGATTAAACTTTTCAACAATACCCTAGGTACAAACTTTACGTTTGGTTAAAGTTTGATTCTACCATTTAATTTAGGTAAAATATGGACCCAAGTCGTATTTCAACTTGAAACACGTTTTCTGCGTTATTAGAGTCTGAAACGAACTTTTTCGTTTACTCGCCTAAAAATTGAGATATTTTAAAATTGTTTAAACTTCTAAATTTTGCTCAAGGTATAAACACAATTTTCTGCGTTATTAGAACCTGAAACGAACTTTTTCGTTTACTCGCCTAAAAATTGAGATATTATAAAATTGTTTTAAACTTTGCTCAAGGTACAAACACTACGTTCATTTAAACTTTGAATCTACCATTTAATTTAGGTAAAATATGGACCCAAGTCGTATGTCAACTTGGAACACGATTTCTGCGTTATTAGAGTTTGAAACGAGCTTTTTTCGTTTACTCGCCTAAACATAGTGATATTTTAAAATTGTTTAAACTTCTAAACTTTACTGAAGGTACAAACACTACGTTCATTTAAACTTTGAATCTACCATTTAATTTAGGTAAAATATGGTCCCAAGTCGTATTTCAACTTGAAACACGATTTCTGCGTTATTAGAGTTTGAAACGAACTTTTTTCGTATACTGGCCTAAAAATTTAGATATTTTAAAATTGTTTAACCTTCTAAACTTTACTGAAGGTACAAACACTACGTTCATTTAAACTTTGAATCAACCATTTAATTTAGGTAATATATGGTCCCAAGTCGTATTTAAACTTGAAACACGATTTCTGCGTTGTTAGAGCCTGAAACGAACTTTTTCGTTTACTCGCCTAAACATAGTGATATTTTAAAATTGTTTAAAATTCTAAACTTTACTGAAGGTACAAACACTACGTTCATTTAAACTTTGAATCTACCATTTAATTTAGGTAATATATGGTCCAAAGTTGTATTTCAAATTGAAACACGATTTCTGCGTTGTTAGAGTCTAAAACGAACTTTTTCGTTTACTCGCCTAAAAATTGAGATATTTTAAAATTGTTTAAACTTCTAAACTTTACTCAAGGTACAAACACTACGTTCATTTAAACTTTGAATCTACCATTTAATTTAGGTAAAATATGGTCCAAAGTTGTATTTCAACTTGAAACACGATTTCTGCGTTGTTAGAGTCTGAAACGAACTTTTTCGTTTACTCGCCTAGAAATTGAGATATTTTAAAATTGTTTAAACTACTAAACTTTGCTCAAGGTACAAACCCTACGTTCATTTAAACTTTGAATCTACCATTTCATTTAGGTAAAATATGGTCCCAAGTCGTATTTAAATTTGAAATACGATTTCTGCGTTATTAGAGTCTGAAAAGAACATTTTTCGTTTACTCGCCTAAATATAGTGATATTTTAAATTGATTAAACTTTTCAACAATACCCTATTTACAAACTTTACGTTTGGATAAAGTTTGATTCTACCTTTTAATTTAGGTAAAATATGGACCCAAGTCGTATTTCAACTTGGAACACGTTTTCTGCGTTATTAGAGTCTGAAACGAATTTCTTCGTTTACTCGCCTAAAAATTGAGATATTTTTAAATTGTTTAAACTTCTAAACTTTGCTCAAGGTACAAACTCTACGTTTATTTAAACTTTGAATCTACCATTTAATTTAGGTAAAATATGGACACAAGTCGTATTTCAACTTGGAACACGATTTCTGCGTTATTAGAGTTTTAAACAAACTTTTTTCGTTTACTCGCCTAAAAATTGATATATTTTAAAATTGTGTAAACTTCTAAACTTTACTCAAGTTACAAACACTACGTTCATTTAAACTTTGAATCTACCATTTTATTTAGGTAAAATATGGTCCCAAGTGGTATTTAAACTTGAAAATCGATTTCTGCGTTATTAGAGTCTGAAACGACCTTTTTCGTTTACTCGCCTAAAAATTGAGATATTTTAAAATTATTTAAACTACTAAACTTTGCTCAAGGTAAAAAACACTACGTTCATTTAATCTTGGAATCTACCATTTCATTTAGGTAAAATATGGTCCCAAGTCGTATTTAAATTTGAAATACGATTTCTGTGTTATTAGAATCTGAAACGACCTTTTTCGTATACTCGCCTAAATATAGTGATATTTTAATATTGCTAAACTTTTCAACAATACCCTAGGTACAAACTTTACGTTTGGTTAAAGTTTGATTCTACCATTTAATTTTAGTCGTATTTCAACTTAGAACTCGTTTTCTGCGTTATTAGAGTCTGAAACGAACTTTTTCGTTTACTCGCCTAAAAATTGAGATATTTTAAAATTGTTTAAACTTCTAAACTTTGCTCAAGGTACAAACACTCCGTTCATTTAAACTTTGAATCTACCATTTAATTTAGGTAAAATATGGACCCAAGTCGTATTTCAACTTGGAACTCAATTTCTGCGTTATTAGAGTTTGAAACGAACTTTTTTCGTTTACTCGCCTAAATATAGTGATATTTTAATATTGTTTAAACTACTAACCTTTGCTCAAGGTACAAACACTACGTTCATTTAAACTTTGAATCTACCATTTAATTTAGGTAAAATATGGTCCCAAGTCGTATTTAAACTTGAAACACGATTTCTGCGTTGTTAGAGTCTGAAACGAACTTTTTCGTTTACTCGCCTAAAAATTGAGATATTATAAAATTGTTTAAACTTCTAAACTTTACTCAAGTTACTAACACTACGTTAATTTAAACTTTGAATCTACCATTTAATTTAGGTAATATATGGTCCCAAGTGGTATTTAAATTTGAAATACGATTTCATCGTTATTAGAGTCTGCAACGACCTTTTTCGTTTACTCGCCTAAAAATTGAGATATTTTAAACTTGTTTAAACTACTAAACTTTGCTCAAGGTACTAACACTACGTTCATTTAAACTTTGAATCTACCATTTCATTTATGTAAAATATGGTCCCAAGTCGTATTTAAATTTGAAATACGATTTCTGCGTTATAAGAGTCTGAAAGATCATTTTTCGTTTACTCGCCTAAATATAGTGATATTTTAAAATTGATTAAAGTTTTCAACAATACCCTAGGTACAAACTTTACGTTTGGTTAAAGTTTGATTCTACCATTTAATTTAGGTGAGATATGGTTCCAAGTCGTTTTTCAAGTTGTAAACACGATTTTCTGCGTTATTAGAGTCTGAAACGAACTTTTTCGTTTACTCGCCTAAAAATTGAGATATTTTAAAATTGTTTAACTTCTAAACTTTGCTCAAGGTACAAACACTACGTTCATTTAAACTTTGAATCTACCATTTAATTTATGTAAAATATAGACCCAAGTCGTATTTCAACTTGGAACACGATTTCTGCGTTATTAGCGTTTGACACGAACTTTTTTCGTATACTCGCCTAAATATAGTGATATTTTAATATTGATTAAACTTTTCAACAATACCCTTGGTACAAACTTTACGTTTGGTTAAAGTTTCAATCTACCATTAATTTAGGTAAAATATAGACCCAAGTCGTATTTCAACTTGGACCACGATTTCTGCATTATTAGAGTTTGAAACGAACTTTTTTCGTTTACTCGCCTAAACATAGTGATATTTTAAAATTGTTTAAACTTCTAAACTTTACTGAAGGTGCAAACACTAGGTTCATTTTAACTTTGAAACTACCATTTAATTTAGGTAATATATGGTCCAAAGTTGTATTTCAAATTGAAACACGATTTCTGCGTTGTTAGAGTCTGAAACGAACTTTTTCGTTTACTCGCCTAAAAATTGAGATATTTTAAAATTGTTTAAACTTCTAAACTTTGCTCAATGTACAAACACTACGTTCATTTAAACTTTGAATCTACCATTTTATTTAGGTAAAATATGGTACCCAAGTCGTATTTTAACTTGGAACACGATTTCTGCGTTATTAGAGTTTGAAACGAACTTTTTTCGTTTACTCGCCTAAAAATTGAGATATTTTAAAATTGTTTAAACTTCTAAACTTTACTGAAGGTGCAAACACTAGGTTCATTTCAACTTTGAAACTACCATTTAATTTAGGTAATATATGGTCCAAAGTTGTATTTCAAATTGAAACACGATTTCTGCATTGTTAGAGTCTGAAACGAACTTTTTCGTTTACTCGCCTAAAATTTGAGATATTTTAAAATTGTTTAAACTACTAAACTTTACCCAAGGTACAAACACTACGTTCATTTAAACTTTGAATCTACCATTTAATTTAGGTAAAATATGGTCCCAAGTCGTATTTAAATTTGAAATACGATTTCTGCGTTATTAGAGTCTGAAACGACCTTTTTCGTTTACTCGCCTAAATATGGTGATATTTTAAACTTGATTAAACTTTTCAATAATACCCTAGGTACAAACTTTACGTTTGGTTAAAGTTTGATTCTACCATTTAATTTTGGTCGTATTTCAACTTGGAACACGTTTTCTGCTTTATTAGAGTCTGAAACGAACTTTTTCGTTTACTCGCCTAAAAATTGAGATATTTTAAAATTGTTTAAACTTCTAAACTTTGCTCAAGGTACAAACACTACGTTCATTTAAACTTTGAATCTACCATTTAATTTAGGTAAAATATGGACCCAAGTCGTATTTCATCTTGGAACTCAATTTCTGCGTTATTAGAGTTTGAAACGAACTTTTTTCGTTTACTCGCCTACATATAGTGATATTTTAATATTGTTTAAACTACTAAACTTTACTCAAGGTACAAACACTACGTTCATTTAAACTTTGAATCTACCATTTAATTTAGGTAAAATATGGACCCAAGTCGTATTTCAACTTGGAACTCAATTTCTGCGTTGTTAGAGTCTGAAACGAACTTTTTCGTTTACTCGTCTAAAAATTGAGATATTATAAAATTGTTTAAACTTCTAAACTTTACTCAAGTTACTAACACTACGTTAATTTAAACTTTGAATCTACCATTTAATTTAGGTAAAATATGGTCCCAAGTGGTATTTAAATTTGAAATACGATTTCATCGTTATTAGAGTCTGCAACGACCTTTTTCGTTTACTCGCCTAAAAATTGAGATATTTTAAACTTGTTTAAACTACTAAACTTTGCTCAAGGTACTAACACTACGTTCATTTAAACTTTGAATCTACCATTTCATTTATGTAAAATATGGTCCCAAGTCGTATTTAAATTTGAAATACGATTTCTGCGTTATAAGTGTCTGAAAGATCATTTTTCGTTTACTCGCCTAAATATAGTGATATTTTAAAATTGATTAAAGTTTTCAACAATACCCTAGGTACAAACTTTACGTTTGGTTAAACTTTGATTCTACCATTTAATTTAGGTGAGATATGGTTCCAAGTCGTTTTTCAAGTTGTAAACACGATTTTCTGCGTTATTAGAGTCTGAAACGAACTTTTTCGTTTACTCGCCTAAAAATTGAGATATTTTAAAATTGTTTAACTTCTAAACTTTGCTCAAGGTACAAACACTACGTTCATTTAAACTTTGAATCTACCATTTAATTTATGTAAAATATAGACCCAAGTCGTATTTCAACTTGGAACACGATTTCTGCGTTATTAGCGTTTGACACGAACTTTTTTCGTATACTCGCCTAAATATAGTGATATTTTAATATTGATTAAACTTTTCAACAATACCCTAGGTACAAACTTTACGTTTGGTTAAAGTTTCAATCTACCATTAATTTAGGTAAAATATGGACCCAAGTCGTATTTCAACTTGGACCACGATTTCTGCATTATTAGAGTTTGAAACGAACTTTTTTCGTTTACTCGCCTAAACATAGTGATATTTTAAAATTGTTTAAACTTCTAAACTTTACTGAAGGTGCAAACACTAGGTTCATTTTAACTTTGAAACTACCATTTAATTTAGGTAATATATGGTCCAAAGTTGTATTTCAAATTGAAACACGATTTCTGCGTTGTTAGAGTCTGAAACGAACTTTTTCGTTTACTCGCCTAAAAATTGAGATATTTTAAAATTGTTTAAACTTCTAAACTTTGCTCAATGTACAAACACTACGTTCATTTAAACTTTGAATCTACCATTTAATTTAGGTAAAATATGGTACCCAAGTCGTATTTTAACTTGGAACACGATTTCTGCGTTATTAGAGTTTGAAACGAACTTTTTTCGTTTACTCGCCTAAAAATTGAGATATTTTAAAATTGTTTAAACTTCTAAACTTTACTGAAGGTGCAAACACTAGGTTCATTTCAACTTTGAAACTACCATTTAATTTAGGTAACATATGGTCCAAAGTTGTATTTCAAATTGAAACACGATTTCTGCATTGTTAGAGTCTGAAACGAACTTTTTCGTTTACTCGCCTAAAATTTGAGATATTTTAAAATTGTTTAAACTAATAAACTTTACCCAAGGTACAAACACTACGTTCATTTAAACTTTGAATCTACCATTTAATTTAGGTAAAATATGGTCCCAAGTCGTATTTAAATTTGAAATACGATTTCTGCGTTATTAGAGTCTGAAACGACCTTTTTCGTTTACTCGCCTAAATATGGTGATATTTTAAAATTGATTAAACTTTTCAATAATACCCTAGGTACAAACTTTACGTTTGGTTAAAGTTTGATTCTACCATTTAATTTTGGTCGTATTTCAACTTGGAACACGTTTTCTGCTTTATTAGAGTCTGAAACGAACTTTTTCGTTTACTCGCCTAAAAATTGAGATATTTTAAAATTGTTTAAACTTCTAAACTTTGCTCAAGGTACAAACACTACGTTCATTTAAACTTTGAATCTACCATTTAATTTAGGTAAAATATGGACCCAAGTCGTATTTCATCTTGGAACTCAATTTCTGCGTTATTAGAGTTTGAAACGAACTTTTTTCGTTTACTCGCCTACATATAGTGATATTTTAATATTGGTTAAACTACTAAACTTTACTCAAGGTACAAACACTACGTTCATTTAAACTTTGAATCTACCATTTAATTTAGGTAATATATGGTCCAAAGTTGTATTTCAAATTGAAACACGATTTCTGCATTGTTAGAGTCTGAAACGAACTTTTTCGTTTACTCGCCTAAAAATTGAGATATTTTAAAATTGTTTAACCTTCTAAACTTTACTGAAGGTACAAACACTACGTTCATTTAAACTTTGAATCTACCATTTAATTTAGGTAAAATATGGACCCAAGTCGTATGTCAACTTGGAACACGATTTCTGCGTTATTAGAGTTTGAAACTAGCTTTTTTCGTTTCCTCGCCTAAACATAGTGATATTTTAAAATTGTTTAAACTTCTAAACTTTACTGAAGGTACAAACACTACGTTTATTTAAACTTTGAATCTACCATTTAATTTAGGTAAAATATGGTCCCAAGTCGTATTTCAACTTGAAACACGATTTCTGCGTTATTAGAGTTTGAAACGAACTTTTATCGTATACTGGCCTAAAAATTGAGATATTTTAAAATTGTTTAACCTTCTAAACTTTACTGAAGGTACAAACACTACGTTCATTTAAACTTTGAATCAACCATTTAATTTAGGTAATATATGGTCCCAAGTCGTATTTAAACTTGAAACACGATTTCTGCGTTGTTAGAGTCTGAAACGAACTTTTTCGTTTACTCGCCTAAACATAGTGATATTTTAAAATTGTTTAAAATTCTAAACTTTACTGAAGGTACAAACACTACGTTCATTTAAACTTTGAATCTACCATTTAATTTAGGTAATATATGGTCCAAAGTTGTATTTCAAATTGAAACACAATTTCTGCGTTGTTAGAGTCTAAAACGAACTTTTTCGTTTACTCGCCTAAAAATTGAGATATTTTAAAATTGTTTAAACTTCTAAACTTTACTCAAGGTACAAACACTACGTTCATTTAAACTTTGAATCTACCATTTAATTTAGGTAAAATATGGTCCAAAGTTGTATTTCAACTTGAAACTCGATTTCTGCGTTGTTAGAGTCTGAAACGAACTTTTTCGTTTACTCGCCTAGAAATTGAGATATTTTAAAATTGTTTAAACTACTAAACTTTGCTCAAGGTACAAACACTACGTTCATTTAAACTTTGAATCTACTATTTCATTTAGGTAAAATATGGTCCCAAGTCGTATTTAAATTTGAAATACGATTTCTGCGTTATTAGAGTCTGAAAAGAACATTTTTCGTTTACTCGCCTAAATATAGTGATATTTTAAAATTGATTAAACTTTTCAACAATACCCTATTTACAAACTTTACGTTTGGATAAAGTTTGATTCTACCTTTTAATTTAGGTAAAATATGGACCGAAGTCGTATTTCAACTTGGAACACGTTTTCTGCGTTATTAGAGTCTGAAACGAACTTCTTCGTTTACTCGCCTAAAAATTGAGATATTTTAAAATTGTTTAAACTTCTAAACTTTGCTCAAGGTACAAACTCTACGTTTATTTAAACTTTGAATCTACCATTTAATTTAGGTAAAATATGGACACAAGTCGTATTTCAACTTGGAACACGATTTCTGCGTTATTAGAGTTTTAAACAAACTTTTTTCGTTTACTCGCCTAAACATAGTGATATTTTAAAATTGTTTAAACTTCTAAACTTCACTGAAGGTACAAACACTACGTTCATTTAAACTTTGAATCTACCATTTAATTTAGGTAAAATATGGTCCCAAGTCGTATTTCAACTTGAAACACGATTTCTGCGGTATTAGAGTCTGAAAAGAACATTTTTCGTATACTGGCCTAAAAATTGAGATATTTTAAAATTTTTTAAACTTCTAAACTTTACTGAAGGTACAAACACTACGTTCATTTTAACTTTGAATCTACCATTTAATTTAGGTAATATATGGTCCAAAGTTGTATTTCAAATTGAAACGATTTCTGCGTTGTTAGAGTCTGAAACAAACTTTTTCGTTTACTCGCCTAAAAATTGATATATTTTAAAATTGTGTAAACTTCTAAACTTTACTCAAGTTACAAACACTACGTTCATTTAAACTTTGAATCTACCATTTTATTTAGGTAAAATATGGTCCCAAGTGGTATTTAAACTTGAAAATCGATTTCTGCGTTATTAGAGTCTGAAACGACCTTTTTCGTTTACTCGCCTAAAAATTGAGATATTTTAAAATTATTTAAACTACTAAACTTTGCTCAAGGTAAAAAACACTACGTTCATTTAATCTTGGAATCTACCATTTCATTTAGGTAAAATATGGTCCCAAGTCGTATTTAAATTTGAAATACGATTTCTGCGTTATTAGAATCTGAAACGACCTTTTTCGTATACTCGCCTAAAATATAGTGATATTTTAATATTGCTAAACTTTTCAACAATACCCTAGGTACAAACTTTACGTTTGGTTAAAGTTTGATTCTACCATTTAATTTTAGTCGTATTTCAACTTAGAACTCGTTTTCTGCGTTATTAGAGTCTGAAACGAACTTTTTCGTTTACTCGCCTAAAAATTGAGATATTTTAAAATTGTTTAAACTTCTAAACTTTGCTCAAGGTACAAACACTCCGTTCATTTAAACTTTGAATCTACCATTTAATTTAGGTAAAATATGGACCCAAGTCGTATTTCAACTTGGAACTCAATTTCTGCGTTATTAGAGTTTGAAACGAACTTTTTTCGTTTACTCGCCTAAATATAGTGATATTTTAATATTGTTTAAACTACTAACCTTTGCTCAAGGTACAAACACTACGTTCATTTAAACTTTGAATCTACCATTTAATTTAGGTAAAATATGGTCCCAAGTCGTATTTAAACTTGAAACACGATTTCTGCGTTGTTAGAGTCTGAAACGAACTTTTTCGTTTACTCGCCTAAAATTTGAGATATTATAAAATTGTTTAAACTTCTAAACTTTATTAAAGTTACTAACACTACGTTAATTTAAACTTTGAATCTACCATTTAATTTAGGTAAAATATGGTCCCAAGTGGTATTTAAATTTGAAATACGATTTCATCGTTATTAGAGTCTGCAACGACCTTTTTCGTTTACTCGCCTAAAAATTTAGATATTTTAAACTTGTTTAAACTACTAAACTTTGCTCAAGGTACTAACACTACGTTCATTTAAACTTTAAATCTACCATTTCATTTATGTAAAATATGGTCCCAAGTCGTATTTCAATTTGAAATACGATTTCTGCGTTATAAGAGTCTGAAAGATCATTTTTCGTTTACTCGCCTAAATATAGTGATATTTTAAAATTGATTAAAGTTTTCAACAATACCCTAGGTACAAACTTTACGTTTGGTTAAAGTTTGATTCTACCATTTAATTTAGGTGAGATATGGTTCCAAGTCGTTTTTCAAGTTGTAAACACGATTTTCTGCGTTATTAGAGTCTGAAACGAACTTTTTCGTTTACTCGCCTAAAAATTGAGATATTTTAAAATTGTTTAACTTCTAAACTTTGCTCAGGTACAAACACTACGTTCATTTAAACTTTGAATCTACCATTTAATTTAGGTAAAATACGGTCCAAAGTTGTATTTCAACTTGAAACACGATTTCTGCGTTATTAGAGTCTGAAAAGAACATTTTTCGTATACTCGTCTAAATATAGTGATATTTTTATTGATTAAACTTTTCAACAATACCCTAGGTACAAACTTTACGTTTGGTTAAAGTTTGATTCTACCATTTAATTTAGGTAAAACATGGACCCAAGTCGTATTTCAACTTGAAACACGTTTTCTGCGTTGTTAGAGTTTGAAACGAACTTTTTCGTTTACTCGCCTAAAAATTGAGATATTTTAAAATTGTTTAAACTTCTAAACTTTACTGAAGGTACAAACACTACGTTCATTTAAACTTTGAATATACCATTTAATTTAGGTAAAATATGGTCCAAAGTTGTATTTCAACTTGAAACACGATTTCTGCTTTGTTAGAGTCTGAAACGAACTTTTTCGTTTACTCGCCTAGAAATTGAAATATTTTAAAATTGTTTAAACTTCTAAACTTTACTCAAGTTACAAACACTACGTTCTTTTAAACTTTGAATCTACCATTTAATTTAGGTAAAATATGGTCCCAAGTCGTATTTCAACTTGAAACACGATTTCTGCGTTATTAGAGTCTGAAAAGAACATTTTTCGTATACTCGTCTAAATATAGTGATATTTTTATTGATTAAACTTTTCAACAATACCCTAGGTACAAACTTTACGTTTGGTTAAAGTTTGATTCTACCATTTAATTTAGGTAAAATATGGACCCAAGTCGTATTTCAACTTGAAACACGTTTTCTGCGTTATTAGAGTCTGAAACGAACTTTTTCGTTTACTCGCCTAAAAATTGAGATATTTTAAAATTGTTTAAACTTCTAAATTTTGCTCAAGGTATAAACACAATTTTCTGCGTTATTAGAACCTGAAACGAACTTTTTCGTTTACTCGCCTAAAAATTGAGATATTATAAAATTGTTTTAAACTTTGCTCAAGGTACAAACACTACGTTCATTTAAACTTTGAATCTACCATTTAATTTAGGTAAAATATGGACCCAAGTCGTATGTCAACTTGGAACACGATTTCTGTGTTATTAGAGTTTGAAACGAGCTTTTTTCGTTTACTCGCCTAAACATAGTGATATTTTAAAATTGTTTAAACTTCTAAACTTTACTGAAGGTACAAACACTACGTTCATTTAAACTTTGAATCTACCATTTAATTTAGGTAAAATATGGTCCCAAGTCGTATTTCAACTTGAAACACGATTTCTGCGTTATTAGAGTTTGAAACGAACTTTTTTCGTATACTGGCCTAAAAATTGAGATATTTTAAAATTGTTTAACCTTCTAAACTTTACTGAAGGTACAAACACTACGTTCATTTAAACTTTGAATCAACCATTTAATTTAGGTAATATATGGTCCCAAGTCGTATTGAAACATGATTTCTGCGTTGTTAGAGTCTGAAACGAACTTTTTCGTTTACTCGCCTAAACATAGTGATATTTTAAAATTGTTTAAAATTCTAAACTTTACTGAAGGTACAAACACTAAGTTCATTTAAACTTTGAATCTACCATTTAATTTAGGTAATATATGGTCCAAAGTTGTATTTCAAATTGAAACACGTTTTCTGCGTTGTTAGAGTCTAAAACGAACTTTTTCGTTTACTCGCCTAAAAATTAAGATATTTTAAAATTGTTTAAACTTCTAAACTTTACTCAAGGTACAAACACTACGTTCATTTAACTTTGAATCTGCCATTTAATTTAGGTAAAATATGGACACAAGTCGTATTTCAACTTGGATCACGATTTCTGCGTTATTAGAGTTTTAAACAAACTTCTTCGTTTTTTACTCGCCTAAATATAGTGATATTTTAAAATTGATTAAACTTTTCAACAATACCCTATTTACAAACTTTACGTTTGGATAAAGTTTGATTCTACCTTTTAATTTAGGTAAAATATGGACCCAAGTCGTATTTCAACTTGGAACACGTTTTCTGCGTTATTAGAGTCTGAAACGAACTTCTTCGTTTACTCGCCTAAAAATTGAGATATTTTAAAATTGTTTAAACTTCTAAACTTTGCTCAAGGTACAAACTCTACGTTTATTTAAACTTTGAATCTACCATTTAATTTAGGTAAAATATGGACACAAGTCGTATTTCAACTTGGAACACGATTTCTGCGTTATTAGAGTTTTAAACAAACTTTTTTCGTTTACTCGCCTAAACATAGTGATATTTTAAAATTGTTTAAACTTCTAAACTTTACTAAAGGTACAAACACTACGTTCATTTAAACTTTGAATCTACCATTTAATTTAGGTAAAAAATGGTCCTAAGTCGTATTTCAACTTGAAACACGATTTCTGCGGTATTAGAGTCTGAAAAGAACATTTTTCGTATACTGGCCTAAAAATTGAGATATTTTAAAATTTTTTAAACTTCTAAACTTTACTGAAGGTACAAACACTACGTTCATTTAAACTTTGAATCTACCATTTAATTTAGGTAATATATGGTCCAAAGTTGTATTTCAAATTGAAACGATTTCTGCGTTGTTAGAGTCTGAAACAAACTTTTTCGTTTACTCGCCTAAAAATTGATATATTTTAAAATTGTGTAAACTTCTAAACTTTACTCAAGTTACAAACACTACGTTCATTTAAACTTTGAATCTACCATTTTATTTAGGTAAAATATGGTCCCAAGTCGTATTTAAATTTGAAATACGATTTCTGCGTTATTAGAATCTGAAACGACCTTTTTCGTATACTCGCCTAAATATAGTGATATTTTAATATTGCTAAACTTTTCAACAATACCCTAGGTACAAACTTTACGTTTGGTTAAAGTTTGATTCTACCATTTAATTTTAGTCGTATTTCAACTTAGAACTCGTTTTCTGCGTTATTAGAGTCTGAAACGAACTTTTTCGTTTACTCGCCTAAAAATTGAGATATTTTAAAATTGTTTAAACTTCTAAACTTTGCTCAAGGTACAAACACTCCGTTCATTTAAACTTTGAATCTACCATTTAATTTAGGTAAAATATGGACCCAAGTCGTATATCAACTTGGAACTCAATTTCTGCGTTATTAGAGTTTGAAACGAACTTTTTTCGTTTACTCTCCTAAATATAGTGATATTTTAATATTGTTTAAACTACTAACCTTTGCTCAAGGTACAAACACTACGTTCATTTAAACTTTGAATCTACCATTTAATTTAGGTAAAATATGGTCCCAAGTCGTATTTAAACTTGAAACACGATTTCTGCGTTGTTAGAGTCTGAAACGAACTTTTTCGTTTACTCGCCTAAAAATTGAAATATTATAAAATTGTTTAAACTTCTAAACTTTACTCAAGTTACTAACACTACGTTAATTTAAACTTTGAATCTACCATTTAATTTAGGTAAAATATGGTCCCAAGTGGTATTTAAATTTGAAATACGATTTCATCGTTATTAGAGTCTGCAACGACCTTTTTCGTTTACTCGCCTAAAAATTGAGATATTTTAAACTTGTTAAAACTACTAAACTTTGCTCAAGGTACTAACACTACGTTCATTTAAACTTTGAATCTACCATTTCATTTATGTAAAATATGGTCCCAAGTCGTATTTAAATTTGAAATACGATTTCTGCGTTATAAGAGTCTGAAAGATCATTTTTCGTTTACTCGCCTAAATATAGTGATATTTTAAAATTGATTAAAGTTTTCAACAATACCCTAGGTACAAACTTTACGTTTGGTTAAAGTTTGATTCTACCATTTAATTTAGGTGAGATATGGGTCCAAGTCGTTTTTCAAGTTGTAAACACGATTTTCTGCGTTATTAGAATCTGAAACGAACTTTTTCGTTTACACGCCTAAAAATTGAGATATTTTAAAATTGTTTAACTTCTAAACTTTGCTGAAGGTACAAACACTACGTTCATTTAAACTTTGAATCTACCATTTAATTTATGTAAAATATACACGAACTTTTTTCGTATCTCGCCTAAATATAGTGATATTTTAATATTGATTAAACTTTTCAACAATTCCCTAGGTACAAACTTTACGTTTGGTTAAAGTTTCAATCTACCATTAATTTAGGTAAAATATGGACCCAAGTCGTATATCAACTTGGACCACGATTTCTGCATTATTAGAGTTTGAAACGAACTTTTTTCGTTTACTCGCCTAAACATAGTGATATTTTAAAATTGTTTAAACTTCTAAACTTTACTGAAGGTGCAAACACTAGGTTCATTTTAACTTTGAAACTACCATTTAATTTAGGTAATATATGGTCCAAAGTTGTATTTCAAATTGAAACACGATTTCTGCGTTGTTAGAGTCTGAAACGAACTTTTTCGTTTACTCGCCTAAAAATTGAGATATTTTAAAATTGTTTAAACTTCTAAACTTTGCTCAATGTACAAACACTACGTTCATTTAAACTTTGAATCTACCATTTAATTTAGGTAAAATATGGTACCCAAGTCGTATTTTAACTTGGAACACGATTTCTGCGTTATTAGAGTTTGAAACGAACTTTTTTCGTTTACTCGCCTAAAAATTGAGATATTTTAAAATTGTTTAAACTTCTAAACTTTACTGAAGGTGCAAACACTAGGTTCATTTCAACTTTGAAACTACCATTTAATTTAGGTAATATATGGTCCAAAGTTTTATTTCAAATTGAAACACGATTTCTGCATTGTTAGAGTCTGAAACGAACTTTTTCGTTTACTCGCCTAAAATTTGAGATATTTTAAAATTGTTTAAACTACTAAACTTTACCCAAGGTACAAACACTACGTTCATTTAAACTTTGAATCTACCATTTAATTTAGGTAAAATATGGTCCCAAGTAGTATTTAAATTTGAAATACGATTTCTGCGTTATTAGAGTCTGAAACGACCTTTTTCGTTTACCCGCCTAAATATGGTGATATTTTAAAATTGATTAAACTTTTCAATAATACCCGAGGTACAAACTTTACGTTTGGTTAAAGTTTGATTCTACCATTTAATTTTGGTCGTATTTCAACTTGGAACACGTTTTCTGCTTTATTAGAGTCTGAAACGAACTTTTTCGTTTACTCGCCTAAAAATTGAGATATTTTAAAATTGTTTAAACTTCTAAACTTTGCTCAAGGTACAAACACTACGTTCATTTAAACTTTGAATCTACCATTTAATTTAGGTAAAATATGGACCCAAGTCGTATTTCATCTTGGAACTCAATTTCTGCGTTATTAGAGTTTGAAACGAACTTTTTTCGTTTACTCGCCTACATATAGTGATATTTTAATATTGTTTAAACTACTAAACTTTACTCAAGGTACAAACACTACGTTCATTTAAACTTTGAATCTACCATTTAATTTAGGTAAAATATGGTCCCAAGTCGAATTTAAATTTGAAATACGATTTCTGCGTTATTAGAGTCTGAAACGACCTTTTTCGTATACTCGCCTAAATATAGTGATATTTTAAAATTGATTAAACTTTTCAACAATACCCTTGGTACAAACTTTACGTATGGTTAAAGTTTGATTCTACCATTTAATTTAGGTGAGATATGGTTCAAAGTCGTTTTTCAAGTTGTAAACACGATTTTCTGCGTTATTAGAGTCTGAAACAAACTTTTTCGTTTACTCGCCTAAAAATTGAGATATTTTAAAATTGTTTAAACTTCTAAACTTTACTGAAGGTACAAACACTACATTCATTTAAACTTTGAATCTACCATTTAATTTAGGAAAAATATGGACCCAAGTCGTATTTCAACTTGTAACATGATTTCTGCGTTATTAGAGTCTGAAAAGAACATTTTTCGTATACTCGCCTAAATATAGTGATATTTTAAAATTGATTAAACTTTTCAACAATACCCTAGGTACAAACTTTACATTTGATTAAAGTTTGATTCTACCATTTAATTTTGGTAAAATATGGACCCAAGTCGTATTTCAACTTGGAACACTATTTCTGCGTTATTAGAGTTTGAAACGAACTTTTTTCGTTTACTCGCCTAAACAGTGATATTTTAAAATTGTTTAAACTTCTAAACTTTACTGAAGGTACAAACACTACGTTCATTTAAACTTTGAATCTACCATTTAATTTAGGTAAAATATGGTCCCAAGTCGTATTTCAACTTGAAACACGATTTCTGCGTTATTAGAGTCTGAAAAGAACATTTTTCGTATACTGGACTAAAAATTGAGATATTTTAAAATTGTTTCAACTTCTAAACTTTACTGAAGGTACAAACACTACGTTCAATTAAACTTTGAATCTACCATTTAATTTAGGTAATATATGGTCCAAAGTTGTATTTCAAATTGAAACACGATTTCTGCGTTGTTAGAGTCTGAAACGAACTTTTTTCGTTTACGATTTCTTAATTTAATTTTGGTAAAATATGGACCCAAGTCGTATTTCAACTTGGAACACGTTTTCTGCGTTATTAGAGTCTGAAACGAACTTTTTCGGTTACTCGCCTAAAAATTGAGATATTTTAAAATTGTTTAAACTTCTAAACTTTGCTCAAGGTACAAACACTACGTTCATTTAAACTTTGAATCTACCATTTAATTTAGGTAAAATATGAACCCAAGTGGTATTTAAACTTGAAACACGATTTCTGCGGTATTAGAGTCTGAAACGACCTTTTTCGTTTACTCGCCTAAAAATTGAGATATTTTAAAATTATTTAAACTACTAAACTTTGCTCTAGGTACAAACACTACGTTCATTTTGAATCTACCATTTCATTTAGGTAAAATATGGTCCCAAGTCGTATTTAAATTTGAAATACGATTTCTGCGTTATTAGAGTCTGAAAAGAACATTTTTCGTTTACTCGCCTAAATATAGTGATATTTAAAAATTGATTAAATTTTTCAACAATACCCTTGGTACAAACTTTACGTATGGTTAAAGTTTGATTCTACCATTTAATTTAGGTGAGATATGGTTCAAAGTCGTTTTTCAAGTTGTAAACACGATTTTCTGCGTTATTAGAGTCTGAAACAAACTTTTTCGTTTACTCGCCTAAAAATTGAGATATTTTAAAATTGTTTAAACTTCTAAACTTTACTGAAGGTACAAACACTACGTTCATTTAAACTTTGAATCTGCCATTTAATTTAGGTCAAATATGGTCCCAAGTCGTATTTCAACTTAAAACACGATTTCTGCGTTATTAGAGTCTGAAAAGACATTTTTCGTATACTCGCCTAAATATAGTGATATTTTAAAATTGATTAAACTTTTCAACAATACCCTAGGTACAAACTTTACATTTGATTAAAGTTTGATTCTACCATTTAATTTTGGTAAAATATGGACCCAAGTCGTATTTCAACTTGGAACACAATTTCTGCGTTATTAGAGTTTGAAACGAACTTTTTTCGTTTACTCGCCTAAACAGTTATATTTTAAAATTGTTTAAACTTCTAAACTTTACTGAAGGTACAAACACTACGTTCATTTAAACTTTGAATCTACCATTTAATTTAGGTAAAATATGGTCCCAAGTCGTGTTTCAACTTAAAACACGATTTCTGCGTTATTAGAGTCTGAAAAGAACATTTTTCGTATACTGGCCTAAAAATTGAGATATTTTAAAATTGTTTCAACTTCTAAACTTTACTGAAGGTACAAACACTACGTTCAATTAAACTTTGAATCTACCATTTAATTTAGGTAATATATGGTTCAAAGTTGTATTTCAAATTGAAACACGATTTCTGCGTTGTTAGAGTCTGAAACGAACTTTTTTCGTTTACTCGCATAAATATAGTGATATTTTAAAATTGATTAAACTTTTCAACAATACCCTAGGTACAAACTTTACGTTTGGTTAAAGTTTGATTCTACCATTTAATTTTGGTAAAATATGGACCCAAGTCGTATTTCAACTTGGAACACGTTTTCTGCGTTATTAGAGTCTGAAACGAACTTTTTCGTTTACTCGCCTAAAAATTGAGATATTTTAAAATTGTTTAAACTTCTAAACTTTGCTCAAGGTACAAAACACTACGTTCATTTAAACTTTGCATCTACCATTTAATTTAGGTACAATATGGACAGAAGTGGTATTTAAACTTGAAACACGATTTCTGCGCTATTAGAGTCTGAAACGACCTTTTTCGTTTACTCGCCTAAAAATTGAGATATTTTAAAATTATTTACACTACTAAACTTTGCTCTAGGTACAAACACTACGTTCATTTTGAATCTACCATTTCATTTAGGTAAAATATGGTCCCAAGTCGTATTTAAATTTGAAATACGATTTCTGCGTTATTAGAGTCTGAAAAGAACATTTTTCGTTTACTCGCCTAAATATAGTGATATTTTAAAATTGATTAAATTTTTCAACAATACCCTTGGTACAAACTTTACGTATGGTTAAAGTTTGATTCTACCATTTAATTTAGGTGAGATATGGTTCAAAGTCGTTTTTCAAGTTGTAAACACGATTTTCTGCGTTATTAGAGTCTGAAACCAACTTTTTCGTTTACTCGCCTAAAAATTGAGATATTTTAAAATTGTTTAAACTTCTAAACTTTACTGAAGGTACAAACACTACGTTCATTTAAACTTTGAATCTACCATTTAATTTAGGTAAAATATGGTCCCAAGTCGTATTTCAACTTAAAACAAGATTTCTGCGTTATTAGAGTCTGAAAAGAACATTTTTCGTATACTGGCCTAAAAATTGAGATATTTTAAAATTGTTTCAACTTCTAAACTTTACTGAAGGTACAAACACTACGTTCAATTAAACTTTGAATCTACCATTTAATTTAGGTAATATATGGTTCAAAGTTGTATTTCAAATTGAAACACGATTTCTGCGTTGTTAGAGTCTGAAACGAACTTTTTTCGTTTACTCGCATAAATATAGTGATATTTTAAAATTGATTAAACTTTTCAACAATACCCTAGGTACAAACTTTACGTTTGGTTAAAGTTTGATTCTACCATTTAATTTAGGTAATATATGGTCCAAAGTTGTATTTCAAATTGAAACACGATTTCTGCGTTGTTAGAGTCTGAAACGAACTTTTTCGTTTACTCGCCTAAAAATTGAGATATTTTAAAATTGTTTAAACTTCTAAACTTTGCTCAAGGTACAAAACACTACGTTCATTTAAACTTTGCATCTACCATTTAATTTAGGTACAATATGGACAGAAGTGGTATTTAAACTTGAAACACGATTTCTGCGCTATTAGAGTCTGAAACGACCTTTTTCGTTTACTCGCCTAAAAATTGAGATATTTTAAAATTATTTAAACTACTAAACTTTGCTCTAGGTACAAACACTACGTTCATTTTGAATCTACCATTTCATTTAGGTAAAATATGGTCCCAAGTCGTATTTAAATTTGAAATACGATTTCTGCGTTATTAGAGTCTGAAAAGAACATTTTTCGTTTACTCGCCTAAATATAGTGATATTTTAAAATTGATTAAATTTTTCAACAATACCCTTGGTACAAACTTTACGTATGGTTAAAGTTTGATTCTACCATTTAATTTAGGTGAGATATGGTTCAAAGTCGTTTTTCAAGTTGTAAACACGATTTTCTGCGTTATTAGAGTCTGAAACAAACTTTTTCGTTTACTCGCCTAAAAATTGAGATATTTTAAAATTGTTTAAACTTCTAAACTTTACTGAAGGTACAAACACTACGTTCATTTAAACTTTGAATCTACTATTTAATTTAGGTAAAATATGGTCCCAAGTCGTATTTTAACTTGAAATACGATTTCTGCGTTATTAGAGTCTGAATCGACATTTTTCGTATACTCGCCTAAATTTAGTGATATTTTAAAATTGATTAAACTTTTCAACAATACCCTAGGTACAAAATTTACATTTGATTAAAGTTTGATTCTACCATTTAATTTTGGCAAAATATGGACCCAAGTCGTATTTCAACTTGGAACACAATTTCTGCGTTATTAGAGTTTGAAACGAACTTTTTTCGTTTACTCGCCTAAACAGTGATATTTTAAAATTGTTTAAACCTCTAAACTTTACTGAAGGTACAAACACTACGTTCATTTAAACTTTGAATCTACCATTTAATTTAGGTAAAATATGGTCCCAAGTCGTATTTCAACTTGAAACACGATTTCTGCGTTATTAGAGTCTGAAAAGAACATTTTTCGTATACTGGCCTAAAAATTGAGATATTTTAAAATTGTTTCAACTTCTAAACTTTACTGAAGGTACAAACACTACGTTCAATTAAACTTTGAATCTACCATTTAATTTAGGTAATATATGGTCCAAAGTTGTATTTCAAATTGAAACACGATTTCTGCGTTGTTAGAGTCTGAAACGAACTTTTTCGTTTACTCACCTAAAAATTGAGATATTTTAAAATTGTTTAAACTTCTAAACTTTGCTCAAGGTACAAACACTACGTTCATTTAAACTTTGAATCTACCATTTAATTTAGGTAAAATATGGACCCAAGTGGTATTTAAACTTGAAACACGATTTCTGCGCTATTAGAGTCTCAATCGACCTTTTTCGTTTACTCGCCTAAAAATTGAGATATTTTAAAATTATTTAAACTACTAAACTTTGCTCTAGGTACAAACACTACGTTCATTTTGAATCTACCATTTCATTTAGGTAAAATATGGTCCCAAGTCGTATTTAAATTTGAAATACGATTTCTGCGTTATTAGAGTCTGAAAAGAACATTTTTCGTTTACTCGCCTAAATATAGTGATATTTTAAAATTGATTAAATTTTTCAACAATACCCTTGGTACAAACTTTACGTATGGTTAAAGTTTGATTCTACCATTTACTTTAGGTGAGATATGGTTCAAAGTCGTTTTTCAAGTTGTAAACACGATTTTCTGCGTTATTAGAGTCTGAAACAAACTTTTTCGTTTACTCGCCTAAAAATTGAGATATTTTAAAATTGTTTAAACTTCTAAACTTTACTGAAGGGATAAACACTACGTTCATTTAAACTTTGAATCTACCATTTAATTTAGGTAAAATATGGTCCCAAGTCGTATTTCAACTTGAAACACGATTTCTGCCTTATTAGAGTCTGAAAAGACATTTTTCGTATACTCGCCTAAATATAGTGATATTTTAAAATTGATTAAACTTTTCAACAATATCCTAGGTACAAACTTTACGTTTGGTTAAAGTTTAAATCTACCATTTAATTTAGGTAAAATATGGATCCAAGTCGTATTTCAACTTGGAACACAATTTCTGCATTATTAGAGTTTGAAACGAACTTTTTCGTTTACTCGCCTAAACATAGTGATATTTTAAAATTGTTTAAACTTCTAAACTTTACTGAAGGTACAAACACTAGGTTCATTTAAACTTTGAATCTACCATTTCATTTAGGTATAATATGGTCCCAAGTCGTATTTCAACTTGAAACATGATTTCTGCGTTATTAGAGTCTGAAAAGAACATTTTTCGTATACTCGCCTAAATATAGTGATATTTTAATATTGATTAAACTTTTCAACAATACCCTAGGTACAAACTTTATGTTTGGTTAAAGTTTGATTCTACCATTTAATTTAGGTAAAATATGGACCCAAGTCGTATTTTAACTTGGAACCCGTTTTCTGCGTTATTAGAGTCTGAAACGAACTTTTTCGTTTACTCGCCTAAAAATTGAGATATTTTAAATTTGTTTAAACTTGTAAACTTTGCTCAAGGTACAAACACTACGTTCATTTACACTTTGAATCTACCATTTAATTTAGGTAAAATATGGTTCAAATTCGTATTTCAACTTGAAACACGATTTCTGCGTTATTATAGTTTTCTGAAAAGAACATTTTTCGTATACTCGCCTAAAAATTGAGATATTTTAAAATTGTTTAAACTTCTAAACTTTACTGAAGGTACAAACACTACGTTCATTTAAACTTTGAATCTACCATTTAATTTAGCTAAAATATGGTTCCAAGTCGTATTTCATCTTGAAACACGATTTCTGCGCTATTAGAGTATGAAAAGAACATTTTTCGTATACTCGCCTAAAAATTGAGATATTTTAAAATTGTTTAAACATCTAAACTTTACTCAAGGTACAAACACTACGTTCATTTTGAATCTACCATTTCATTTAGGTAAAATATGGTCCCAAGTCGTATTTAAATTTGAAATACGATTTCTGCGTTATTAGAGTCTGAAAAGAACATTTTTCGTTTACTCGCCTAAATATAGTGATATTTTAAAATTGATTAAATTTTTCAACAATACCCTTGGTACAAACTTTACGTATGGTTAAAGTTTGATTCTACCATTTAATTTAGGTGAGATATGGTTCAAAGTTGTATTTCAACTTGAAACACGATTTCTGCGTTGAGTCTGAAACGAACTTTTTCGTTTACTCGCCTAGAAATTGAACTATTTTAAAATTGTTTAAACTTCTAAACTTTACTTAAGTTACAAACACTACGTTCATTTAAACTTTGAATCTACCATTTAATTTAGGTAAAATATGGTCCCAAGTCGTATTTCAACTTAAAACACGATTTCTGCGTTATTAGAGTCTGAAAAGAACATTTTTCGTATACTGGCCTAAAAATTGAGATATTTTAAAATTGTTTCAACTTCTAAACTTTACTGAAGGTACAAACACTACGTTCAATTAAACTTTGAATCTACCATTTAATTTAGGTAATATATGGTTCAAAGTTGTATTTCAAATTGAAACACGATTTCTGCGTTGTTAGAGTCTGAAACGAACTTTTTTCGTTTACTCGCATAAATATAGTGATATTTTAAAATTGATTAAACTTTTCAACAATACCCTAGGTACAAACTTTACGTTTGGTTAAAGTTTGATTCTACCATTTAATTTTGGTAAAATATGGACCCAAGTCGTATTTCAACTTGGAACACGTTTTCTGCGTTATTAGAGTCTGAAACGAACTTTTTCGTTTACTCGCCTAAAAATTGAGATATTTTAAAATTGTTTAAACTTCTAAACTTTGCTCAAGGTACAAAACACTACGTTCATTTAAACTTTGCATCTACCATTTAATTTAGGTACAATATGGACAGAAGTGATATTTAAACTTGAAACACGATTTCTGCGCTATTAGAGTCTGAAACGACCTTTTTCGTTTACTCGCCTAAAAATTGAGATATTTTAAAATTATTTAAACTACTAAACTTTGCTCTAGGTACAAACACTACGTTCATTTTGAATCTACCATTTCATTTAGGTAAAATATGGTCCCAAGTCGTATTTAAATTTGAAATACGATTTCTGCGTTATTAGAGTCTGAAAAGAACATTTTTCGTTTACTCGCCTAAATATAGTGATATTTTAAAATTGATTAAATTTTTCAACAATACCCTTGGTACAAACTTTACGTATGGTTAAAGTTTGATTCTACCATTTAATTTAGGTGAGATATGGTTCAAAGTCGTTTTTCAAGTTGTAAACACGATTTTCTGCGTTATTAGAGTCTGAAACCAACTTTTTCGTTTACTCGCCTAAAAATTGAGATATTTTAAAATTGTTTAAACTTCTAAACTTTACTGAAGGTACAAACACTACGTTCATTTAAACTTTGAATCTACCATTTAATTTAGGTAAAATATGGTCCCAAGTCGTATTTCAACTTAAAACACGATTTCTGCGTTATTAGAGTCTGAAAAGAACATTTTTCGTATACTGGCCTAAAAATTGAGATATTTTAAAATTGTTTCAACTTCTAAACTTTACTGAAGGTACAAACACTACGTTCAATTAAACTTTGAATCTACCATTTAATTTAGGTAATATATGGTTCAAAGTTGTATTTCAAATTGAAACACGATTTCTGCGTTGTTAGAGTCTGAAACGAACTTTTTTCGTTTACTCGCATAAATATAGTGATATTTTAAAATTGATTAAACTTTTCAACAATACCCTAGGTACAAACTTTACGTTTGGTTAAAGTTTGATTCTACCATTTAATTTTGGTAAAATATGGACCCAAGTCGTATTTCAACTTGGAACACGTTTTCTGCGTTATTAGAGTCTGAAACGAACTTTTTCGTTTACTCGCCTAAAAATTGAGATATTTTAAAATTGTTTAAACTTCTAAACTTTGCTCAAGGTACAAAACACTACGTTCATTTAAACTTTGCATCTACCATTTAATTTAGGTACAATATGGACAGAAGTGGTATTTAAACTTGAAACACGATTTCTGCGCTATTAGAGTCTGAAACGACCTTTTTCGTTTACTCGCCTAAAAATTGAGATATTTTAAAATTATTTAAACTACTAAACTTTGCTCTAGGTACAAACACTACGTTCATTTTGAATCTACCATTTCATTTAGGTAAAATATGGTCCCAAGTCGTATTTAAATTTGAAATACGATTTCTGCGTTATTAGAGTCTGAAAAGAACATTTTTCGTTTACTCGCCTAAATATAGTGATATTTTAAAATTGATTAAATTTTTCAACAATACCCTTGGTACAAACTTTACGTATCGTTAAAGTTTGATTCTATTATTTAATTTAGGTGAGATATGGTTCAAAGTCGTTTTTCAAGTTGTAAACACGATTTTCTGCGTTATTAGAGTCTGAAACCAACTTTTTCGTTTACTCGCCTAAAAATTGAGATATTTTAAAATTGTTTAAACTTCTAAACTTTACTGAAGGTACAAACACTACGTTCATTTTAACTTTGAATCTACCATTTAATTTAGGTAAAATATGGTCCCAAGTCGCATTTTAACTTGAAATACGATTTCTGCGTTATTATAGTCTGAATCGACATTTTTCGTATACTCGCCTAAATATAGTGATATTTTAAAATTGATTAAACTTTTCAACAATACCCTAGGTACAAACTTTACATTTGATTAAAGTTTGATTCTACCATTTAATTTTGGCAAAATATGGACCCAAGTCGTATTTCAACTTGGAACACAATTTCTGCGTTATTAGAGTTTGAAACGAACTTTTTTCGTTTACTCGCCTAAACAATGATATTTTAAAATTGTTTAAACTTCTAAACTTTACTGAAGGTACAAACACTACGTTCATTTAAACTTTGAATCTACCATTTAATTTAGGTAAAATATGGTCCCAAGTCGTATTTCAACTTGAAACACGATTTCTGCGTTATTAGAGTCTGAAAAGAACATTTTTCGTATACTGGCCTAAAAATTGAGATATTTTAAAATTGTTTCAACTTCTAAACTTTACTGAAGGTACAAACACTACGTTCAATTAAACTTTGAATCTACCATTTAATTTAGGTAATATATGGTCCAAAGTTGTATTTCAAATTGAAACACGATTTCTGCGTTGTTAGAGTCTGAAACGAACTTTTTCGTTTACTCACCTAAAAATTGAGATATTTTAAAATTGTTTAAACTTCTAAACTTTGCTCAAGGTACAAACACTACGTTCATTTAAACTTTGAATCTACCATTTAATTTAGGTAAAATATGGACCCAAGTGGTATTTAAACTTGAAACACGATTTCTGCGCTATTAGAGTCTGAATCGACCTTTTTCGTTTACTCGCCTAAAAATTGAGATATTTTAAAATTATTTAAACTACTAAACTTTGCTCTAGGTACAAACACTACGTTCATTTTGAATCTACCATTTCATTTAGGTAAAATATGGTCCCAAGTCGTATTTAAATTTGAAATACGATTTCTGCGTTATTAGAGTCTGAAAAGAACATTTTTCGTTTACTCGCCTAAATATAGTGATATTTTAAAATTGATTAAATTTTTCAACAATACCCTTGGTACAAACTTTACGTATGGTTAAAGTTTGATTCTACCATTTTCTTTAGGTGAGATATGGTTCAAAGTCGTTTTTCAAGTTGTAAACACGATTTTCTGCGTTATTAGAGTCTGAAACAAACTTTTTCGTTTACTCGCCTAAAAATTGAGATATTTTAAAATTGTTTAAACTTCTAAACTTTACTGAAGGGATAAACACTACGTTCATTTAAACTTTGAATCTACCATTTAATTTAGGTAAAATATGGTCCCAAGTCGTATTTCAACTTGAAACACGATTTCTGCGTTATTATAGTCTGAATCGACATTTTTCGTATACTCGCCTAAATATAGTGATATTTTAAAATTGATTAAACTTTTCAACAATACCCTAGGTACAAACTTTACATTTGATTAAAGTTTGATTCTACCATTTAATTTTGGCAAAATATGGACCCAAGTCGTATTTCAACTTGGAACACAATTTCTGCGTTATTAGAGTTTGAAACGAACTTTTTTCGTTTACTCGCCTAAACAATGATATTTTAAAATTGTTTAAACTTCTAAACTTTACTGAAGGTACAAACACTACGTTCATTTAAACTTTGAATCTACCATTTAATTTAGGTAAAATATGGTCCCAAGTCGTATTTCAACTTGAAACACGATTTCTGCGTTATTAGAGTCTGAAAAGAACATTTTTCGTATACTGGCCTAAAAATTGAGATATTTTAAAATTGTTTCAACTTCTAAACTTTACTGAAGGTACAAACACTACGTTCAATTAAACTTTGAATCTACCATTTAATTTAGGTAATATATGGTCCAAAGTTGTATTTCAAATTGAAACACGATTTCTGCGTTGTTAGAGTCTGAAACGAACTTTTTCGTTTACTCACCTAAAAATTGAGATATTTTAAAATTGTTTAAACTTCTAAACTTTGCTCAAGGTACAAACACTACGTTCATTTAAACTTTGAATCTACCATTTAATTTAGGTAAAATATGGACCCAAGTGGTATTTAAACTTGAAACACGATTTCTGCGCTATTAGAGTCTGAATCGACCTTTTTCGTTTACTCGCCTAAAAATTGAGATATTTTAAAATTATTTAAACTACTAAACTTTGCTCTAGGTACAAACACTACGTTCATTTTGAATCTACCATTTCATTTAGGTAAAATATGGTCCCAAGTCGTATTTAAATTTGAAATACGATTTCTGCGTTATTAGAGTCTGAAAAGAACATTTTTCGTTTACTCGCCTAAATATAGTGATATTTTAAAATTGATTAAATTTTTCAACAATACCCTTGGTACAAACTTTACGTATGGTTAAAGTTTGATTCTACCATTTTCTTTAGGTGAGATATGGTTCAAAGTCGTTTTTCAAGTTGTAAACACGATTTTCTGCGTTATTAGAGTCTGAAACAAACTTTTTCGTTTACTCGCCTAAAAATTGAGATATTTTAAAATTGTTTAAACTTCTAAACTTTACTGAAGGGATAAACACTACGTTCATTTAAACTTTGAATCTACCATTTAATTTAGGTAAAATATGGTCCCAAGTCGTATTTCAACTTGAAACACGATTTCTGCCTTATTAGAGTCTGAAAAGACATTTTTCGTATACTCGCCTAAATATAGTGATATTTTAAAATTGATTAAACTTTTCAACAATATCCTAGGTACAAACTTTACGTTTGGTTAAAGTTTAAATCTACCATTTAATTTAGGTAAAATATGGATCCAAGTCGTATTTCAACTTGGAACACAATTTCTGCATTATTAGAGTTTGAAACGTACTTTTTCGTTTACTCGCCTAAACATAGTGATATTTTAAAATTGTTTAAACTTCTAAACTTTACTGAAGGTACAAACACTAGGTTCATTTAAACTTTGAATCTACCATTTCATTTAGGTATAATATGGTCCCAAGTCGTATTTCAACTTGAAACATGATTTCTGCGTTATTAGAGTCTGAAAAGAACATTTTTCGTATACTCGCCTAAATATAGTGATATTTTAATATTGATTAAACTTTTCAACAATACCCTAGGTACAAACTTTATGTTTGGTTAAAGTTTGATTCTACCATTTAATTTAGGTAAAATATGGACCCAAGTCGTATTTTAACTTGGAACCCGTTTTCTGCGTTATTAGAGTCTGAAACGAACTTTTTCGTTTACTCGCCTAAAAATTGAGATATTTTAAATTTGTTTAAACTTGTAAACTTTGCTCAAGGTACAAACACTACGTTCATTTACACTTTGAATCTACCATTTAATTTAGGTAAAATATGGTTCAAATTCGTATTTCAACTTGAAACACGATTTCTGCGTTATTATAGTTTTCTAAAAAGAACATTTTTCGTATACTCGCCTAAAAATTGAGATATTTTAAAATTGTTTAAACTTCTAAACTTTACTGAAGGTACAAACACTACGTTCATTTAAACTTTGAATCTACCATTTAATTTAGGTAAAATATGGTTCCAAGTCGTATTTCAACTTGAAACACGATTTCTGCGCTATTAGAGTATGAAAAGAACATTTTTCGTATACTCGCCTAAAAATTGAGATATTTTAAAATTGTTTAAACATCTAAACTTTACTCAAGGTACAAACACTACGTTCATTTTGAATCTACCATTTCATTTAGGTAAAATATGGTCCCAAGTCGTATTTAAATTTGAAATACGATTTCTGCGTTATTAGAGTCTGAAAAGAACATTTTTCGTTTACTCGCCTAAATATAGTGATATTTTAAAATTGATTAAATTTTTCAACAATACCCTTGGTACAAACTTTACGTATGGTTAAAGTTTGATTCTACCATTTAATTTAGGTGAGATATGGTTCAAAGTTGTATTTCAACTTGAAACACGATTTCTGCGTTGAGTCTGAAACGAACTTTTTCGTTTACTCGCCTAGAAATTGAACTATTTTAAAATTGTTTAAACTTCTAAACTTTACTTAAGTTACAAACACTACGTTCATTTAAACTTTGAATCTACCATTTAATTTGGGTAAAATATGGTCCCAAGTCGTATTTCAATTTGAAACACGATTTATGCGTTATTAGAGTCTGAAAAGAACATTTTTCGTATACTCGCCTAAATATAGTGATATTTTTATTGATTAAACTTTTCAACAATACCCTAGGTACAAACTTTACGTTTGGTCAAAGTTTGATTCTACCATTTAATTTAGGTAAAATATGGACCCAAGTCGTATTTCAACATGAAACACGTTTTCTGCGTTATTAGAGTCTGAAACAAACTTTTTCGTTTACTCGCCTAAAAATTGAGATATTTGAAATTTGTTTAAACTTGTAATCTTTGCTCAAGGTACAAACACTACGTTCATTTAAACTTTGAATCTACCATTTAATTTAGGTAAAATATGGGTCAAATTCGTATTTCAACTTGAAACACGATTTCTGCGTTATTATAGTTTTCTGTAAAGAACATTTTTCGTATACTCGCCTAAAAATTGAGATATTTTGAAATTGTTTAAACTTCTAAACTTTACTGAAGGTACAAACACTACGTGCATTTAAACTTTGAATCTACCATTTAATTTAGGTAAAATATGGTCCCAAGTCGTATTTCAACTTGAAACACGATTTCTGCACTATTAGAGTCTGAAAAGAACATTTTTCGTATACTCGCCTAAAAATTGAGATATTTTAAAATTGTTTAAACTTCTAAACTTTACTCAAGTTACAAACACTACGTTCATTTAAACTTTGAATCTACCATTTAATTTAGGTAAAATATGGTCCCAAGTGGTATTTAAATTTGAAATACGATTTCTGCGTTGTTAGTGTCTGAAACGAACTTTTTCTTTTACTCGCCTAAAAATTGAGATATTTTAAAATTGTTTAAACTTCTAAACTTTACTCACGGTACAAACACTACGTTCATTTAAACTTTGAATCTACCATTTCATTTAGGTAAAATATGGTCCCAAGTCGTATTTCAACTTGAAACACGATTTCTGCGCTATTAGAGTATGAAAAGAACATTTTTCGTATACTAGCCTAAATATTGAGATATTTTAAAATTGTTTAAACTTCTAAACTTTACTCAAGTTACAAACACTACGTTCTTTTAAACTTTGAATCTACCATTTAATTTAGGTAAAATATGGTCCCAAGTGGTATTTAAATTTGAAATACGATTTCTGCGTTATTAGAGTCTGAAACGACCTTTTTCGTTTACTCGCCTAAAAATTGAGATATTTTAAAATTGTTTAACTTCTAAACTTTGTTCAAGGTACAAACACTACGTTCATTTAAACTTTGAATCTTCCATTTAATTTAGGTAAAATATGGACCCAAGTCGTATTTCAACTTGGAACACGATTTCTGCGTTATTAGAGTCTGAAAAGAACATTTTTCGTATACTCGCCTAAATATAGTGATATTTTAATGTTGATTAAACTTTTCAACAATACCCTAGGTACAAACTTTACGTTTGGTTAAAGTTTGATTCTACCATTTAATTTAGGTAAAATATGGACCCAAGTCGTATTTCAACTTGGAACACGATTTCTGTGTTATTAGAGTCTGAAAAGAACATTTTTCGTATACTCGCCTAAATATAGTGATATTTTAATGTTGATTAAACTTTTCAACAATACCCTAGGTACAAGCTTTACGTTTGGTTAAAGTTTGATTCTACCATTTAATTTAGGTAAAATATGGAAGCAAGTCGTATTTCAACTTGGAACACGATTTCTGCGTTATTAGAGTCTGAAAAGAACATTTTTCGAAAACTCGCCTAAATATAGTGATATTTTAATATTGATTAAACTTTTCAACAATATCCTAGGTACAAACTTTACTTATGGTTAAAGTTTGAATCTACCATTTAATTTAGGTAAAGTATGGACCCAAGTCGTATTTCAACTTGGAACCCGTTTTCTGCGTTATTAGAGTCTGAAACGAACTTTTTCGTTTACTCGCCTAAAAATTGAGATATTTTAAATTTGTTTAAACTTGTAAACTTTACTCAAGGTACAAACACTACGTTCATTTAAACTTTGAATCTACCATTTAATTTAGGTAAAATATGGTTCAAAGTCGTATTTCAACTTGAAACACGATTTCTGCGTTATTAGAGTCTGAAACGAACTTTTTCGTTTACTCGACTAAAAATTGAGATATTTTAAAATTGTTTAAACTACTAAACTTTGCTCAAGGTACAAACACTACGTTCATTTAAACTTTGAATCTTCCATTTAATTTAGGTAAAATATGGACCCAAGTCGTATTTCAACTTGGAACACGATTTCGGCATTATTAGAGTTTGAAACGAACTTTTTCGTTTACTCGCCTAAACATAGTGATTTTTTAAAATTGTTTAAACTTCTAAACTTTACTGAAGGTACAAACACTAGGTTCATTTAAACTTTGAATCTACCATTTAATTTAGGTATAATATGGTCCCAAGTCGTATTTCAACTTGAAACATGATTTCTGCGTTATTAGAGTCTGAAAAGAACATTTTTCGTATACTCGCCTAAATATAGTGATATTTTAATATTGATTAAACTTTTCAACAATACCCTAGGTACAAACTGTACGTTTGGTTAAAGTTTGATTCTACCATTTAATTTAGGTAAAGTATGGACCCAAGTCGTATTTCAACTTGGAACCCGTTTTCTGCGTTATTAGAGTCTGAAACGAACTTTTTCGTTTACTCGCCTAAAAATTGAAATATTTTAAATTTGTTTAAACTTGTAAACTTTGCTCAAGGTACAAACACTACGTTCATTTAAACTTTGAATCTACCATTTAATTTAGGTAAAATATGGACCCAAGTCGTATTTCAACCTGGAACACGTTTTCTGCGTTATTAGAGTCTGAAACGAACTTTTTCGTTTACTCGCCTAAAAATTGAGATATTCTAAAATTGTTCTAAACTTTGCTCAAGGTACAAACACTACGTTCATTTAAACTTTGAATCTTCCATTTAATTTAGGTAAAATATGGACCCAAATTGTATTTCAACTTGGAACACGATTTCTGCGTTATTAGAGTCTGAAAAGAACATTTTTCGTATACTCGCCTAAATATATTGATATTTTAATATTGATTAAACTTTTCAACAATACACTAGGTACAAACTTTACATTTGGTTAAAGTTTGATTCTACCATTTAATTAAAGGTAAAATATGGACCCAAGTCGTATTTCAACTTGGAACACGATTTCTGCGTTATTAGAGTCTGAAAAGAAAATTTTTCGAATACTCGCCTAAATATAGTGATATTTTAATATTGATTAAACTTTTCAACAATATCCTAGGTACAAACTTTATGTTTGGTTAAAGTTTGAATCTACCATTTAATTTAGGTAAAATATGGACCCAAGTCGTATTTCAACTTGGAACACGATTGCTGCATTATTAGAGTTTAAAACGAACTTTTTCGTTTACTCGCCTAAACATAGTGATATTTTAAAATTGTTTAAACTTCTAAACTTTACTGAAGGTACAAACACTAGGTTCATTTAAACTTTGAATCTGCCATTTAATTTAGGTATAATATGGTCCCAAGTCGTATTTCAACTTGAAACATGATTTCTGCGTTATTAGAGTCTGAAAAGAACATTTTTCGTATACTCGCCTAAATATAGTGATATTTTAATATTGATTAAACTTTTCAACAATACCCTAGGTACAAACTTTACGTTTGGTTAAAGTTTGATTCTACCATTTAATTTAGGTAAAATATGGACCCAAGTCGTATTTCAACTTGGAACCCGTTTTCTGCGTTATTAGAGTCTGAAACGAACTTTTTCGTGTACTCGATTAAAAATTGAGATATTTTAAATTTGTTTAAACTTGTAAACTTTGCTCAAGGTACAAACACTACGTTCATTTAAACTTTGAATCTACCATTTAATTTAGGTAAAATATGGTTCAAAGTCGTATTTCAACTTGAAACACGATTTCTGCGTTATTATAGTTTTCTGAAAAGAACATTTTTCGTATACTCGCCTAAAAATTGAGATATTTTAAAATTGTTTAAACTTCTAAACTTTACTGAAGGTACAAACACTACGTTCATTTAAACTTTGAATCTACCATTTAATTTAGGTAAAATATGGTCCCAAGTCGTATTTCAACTTGAAACTCGATTTCTGCGCTATTAGAGTATGAAAAGAACATTTTTCGTATACTCGCCTAAAAATTGAGATATTTTAAAATTGTTTAAACTTCTAAACTTTACTCAAGTTACAAACACTACGTTCATTTAAACTTTGAATCTACCATTTAATTTAGGTAAAATATGGTTCAAAGTCGTATTTCAACTTGAAACACGATTTCTGCGTTATTATAGTTTTCTGAAAAGAACATTTTTCGTATACTCGCCTAAAAATTGAGATATTTTAAAATTGTTTAAACTTCTAAACTTTACTGAAGGTACAAACACTACGTGCATTTAAACTTTGAATCTACCATTTAATTTAGGTAAAATATGGTCCCAAGTCGTATTTCAATTCGAAACACGATTTCTGCGCTATTAGAGACTGAAAAGAACATTTTTCGTATACTCGCCTAAAAATTGAGATATTTTAAAATTGTTTAAACTGCTAAACTTAACTCAAGTTACAAACACTACGTTCATTTAAACTTTGAATCTACCATTTAATTTAGGTAAAATATGGTCCCAAGTGGTATTTAAATTTGAAATACGATTTCTGCGTTGTTAGAGTCTGAAACGAACTTTTTCGTTTACTCGCCTAAAAATTGAGATATTTTAAAATTGTTTAAACTTCTAAACTTTACTCAAGGTACAAACACTACGTTCATTTAAACTTTGAATCTACCATATCATTTAGGTGAAATATGGTCCCAAGTCGTATTTCAATTTGACACACGATTTCTGCGCTATTAGAGTATGAAAAGAACATTTTTCGTATACTCGCCTAAAAATTGAGATATTTTAAAATTGTTTAAACTTCTAAACTTTACTCAAGTTACAAACACTACGTTCATTTAAACTTTAAATCTACCATTTAATTTAGGTAAAATATGGTTCAAAGTCGTATTTCAACTTGAAACACGATTTCTGCGTTATTATAGTTTTCTGAAAAGAACATTTTTCGTATACTCGCCTAAAAATTGAGATATTTTAAAATTGTTTAATCTTCTAAACTTTACTGAAGGTACAAACACTACGTTAATTTAAACTTTGAATCTACCATTTAATTTAGGTAAAATATGGACCCAAGTCGTATTTCAACTTGGAACATGTTTTCTGCGTTATTAGAGTCTGAAACGAACTTTTTCGTTTACTCGCCTAAAAATTGAGATATTTTAAAATTGTTCTAAACTTTGCTCAAGGTACAAACACTACGTTCATTTAAACTTTGAATCTTCCATTTAATTTAGGTAAAATATGGACCCAAGTCGTATTTCAACTTGGAACACGATTTCTGCGTTATTAGAGTCTGAAAAGAACATTTTTCGTATACTCGCCTAAATATAGTGATATTTTAATATTGATTAAACTTTTCAACAATACCCTAGGTACAAACTTTACGTTTGGTTAAAGTTTGATTCTACCATTTAATTTAGGTAAAATATGGACCCAAGTCGTATTTCAACTTGGAACACGATTTCTGCGTTATTAGAGTCTGAAAAGAACATTTTTCGTATACTCGCCTAAATATAGTGATATTTTTATTGATTAAACTTTTCAACAATACCCTAGGTACAAACTTTACGTTTGGTTAAAGTTTGATTCTACCATTTAATTTAGGTAAAATATGGACCCAAGTCGTATTTCAACATGAAACACGTTTTCTGCGTTATTAGAGTCTGAAACAAACTTTTTCGTTTACTCGCCTAAAAATTGAGATATTTTAAATTTGTTTAAACTTGTAAACTTTGCTCAAGGTACAAACACTACGTTCATTTAAACTTTGAATCTACCATTTAATTTAGGTAAAATATGGTTCAAATTCGTATTTCAACTTGAAACACGATTTCTGCGTTATTATAGTTTTCTGTAAAGAACATTTTTCGTATACTCGCCTAAAAATTGAGATATTTTAAAATTGTTTAAACTTCTAAACTTTACTGAAGGTACAAACACTACGTGCATTTAAACTTTGATTCTACCATTTAATTTAGGTAAAATATGGTCCCAAGTCGTATTTCAACTTGAAACACGATTTCTGCACTATTAGAGTCTGAAAAGAACATTTTTCGTATACTCGCCTAAAAATTGAGATATTTTAAAATTGTTTAACTTCTAAACTTTGTTCAAGGTACAAACACTACGTTCATTTAAACTTTGAATCTTCCATTTAATTTAGGTAAAATATGGACCCAAGTCGTATTTCAACTTGGAACACGATTTCTGCGTTATTAGAGTCTGAAAAGAACATTTTTCGTATACTCGCCTAAATATAGTGATATTTTAATGTTGATTAAACTTTTCAACAATACCCTAGGTACAAACTTTACGTTTGGTTAAAGTTTGATTCTACCATTTAATTTAGGTAAAATATGGACCCAAGTCGTATTTCAACTTGGAACACGATTTCTGCGTTATTAGAGTCTGAAAAGAACATTTTTCGTATACTCGCCTAAATATAGTGATATTTTAATGTTGATTAAACTTTTCAACAATACCCTAGGTACAAGCTTTACGTTTGGTTAAAGTTTGATTCTACCATTTAATTTAGGTAAAATATGGAAGCAAGTCGTATTTCAACTTGGAACACGATTTCTGCGTTATTAGAGTCTGAAAAGAACATTTTTCGAATACTCGCCTAAATATAGTGATATTTTAATATTGATTAAACTTTTCAACAATATCCTAGGTACAAACTTTACTTTTGGTTAAAGTTTGATTCTACCATTTAATTTTGGTCGTATTTCAACTTGGAACACGTTTTCTGCTTTATTAGAGTCTGAAACGAACTTTTTCGTTTACTCGACTAAAAATTGAGATATTTTAAAATTGTTTAAACTACTAAACTTTGCTCAAGGTACAAACACTACGTTCATTTAAACTTTGAATCTTCCATTTAATTTAGGTAAAATATGGACCCAAGTCGTATTTCAACTTGGAACACGATTTCGGCATTATTAGAGTTTGAAACGAACTTTTTCGTTTACTCGCCTAAACATAGTGATTTTTTAAAATTGTTTAAACTTCTAAACTTTACTGAAGGTACAAACACTAGGTTCATTTAAACTTTGAATCTACCATTTAATTTAGGTATAATATGGTCCCAAGTCGTATTTCAACTTGAAACATGATTTCTGCGTTATTAGAGTCTGAAAAGAACATTTTTCGTATACTCGCCTAAATATAGTGATATTTTAATATTGATTAAACTTTTCAACAATACCCTAGGTACAAACTTTACGTTTGGTTAAAGTTTGATTCTACCATTTAATTTAGGTAAAGTATGGACCCAAGTCGTATTTCAACTTGGAACCCGTTTTCTGCGTTATTAGAGTCTGAAACGAACTTTTTCGTTTACTCGCCTAAAAATTGAGATATTTTAAATTTGTTTAAACTTGTAAACTTTGCTCAAGGTACAAACACTACGTTCATTTAAACTTTGAATCTACCATTTAATTTAGGTAAAATATGGTTCAAAGTCGTATTTCAACTTGAAACACGATTTCTGCGTTATTATAATTTTCTGAAAAGAACATTTTTCGTATACTCGCCTAAAAATTGAGATATTTTAAAATTGTTTAAACTTCTAAACTTTACTGAAGGTACAAACACTACGTTCATTTAAACTTTGAATCTACCATTTAATTTAGGTAAAATATGGACCCAAGTCGTATTTCAACTTGGAACACGTTTTCTGCGTTAATAGAGTCTGAAACGAACTTTTTCGTTTACTTGCCTAAAAATTGAGATATTTTAAAATTGTTCTAAACTTTGCTCAAGGTACAAACACTACGTTCATTTAAACTTTGAATCTACCATTTCATTTAGGTAAAATATGGTCCCAAGTCGTATTTCAACTTGAAACACGATTTCTGCGTTATTATAGTTTTCTGAAAAGAACATTTTTCGTATACTCGCCTAAAAATTGAGATATTTTAAAATTGTTTAAACTTCTAAACTTTACGGAAGGTACAAACACTACGTTCATTTAAACTTTAAATCTACCATTTAATTTAGGTAAAATATGGACCCAAGTCGTATTTCAACCTGGAACACGTTTTCTGCGTTATTAGAGTCTGAAACGAACTTTTTCGTTTACTCGCCTAAAAATTGAGATATTCTAAAATTGTTCTAAACTTTGCTCAAGGTACAAACACTACGTTCATTTAAACTTTGAATCTTCCATTTAATTTAGGTAAAATATGGACCCAAATTGTATATCAACTTGGAACACGATTTCTGCGTTATTAGAGTCTGAAAAGAACATTTTTCGTATACTCGCCTAAATATATTGATATTTTAATATTGATTAAACTTTTCAACAATACACTAGGTACAAACTTTACGTTTGGTTAAAGTTTGATTCTACCATTTAATTAAAGGTAAAATATGGACCCAAGTCGTATTTCAACTTGGAACACGATTTCTGCGTTATTAGAGTCTGAAAAGAAAATTTTTCGAATACTCGCCTAAATATAGTGATATTTTAATATTGATTAAACTTTTCAACAATATCCTAGGTACAAACTTTATGTTTGGTTAAAGTTTGAATCTACCATTTAATTTAGGTAAAATATGGACCCAAGTCGTATTTCAACTTGGAACACGATTGCTGCATTATTAGAGTTTAAAACGAACTTTTTCGTTTACTCGCCTAAACATAGTGATATTTTAAAATTGTTTAAACTTCTAAACTTTACTGAAGGTACAAACACTAGGTTCATTTAAACTTTGAATCTGCCATTTAATTTAGGTATAATATGGTCCCAAGTCGTATTTCAACTTGAAACATGATTTCTGCGTTATTAGAGTCTGAAAAGAACATTTTTCGTATACTCGCCTAAATATAGTGATATTTTAATATTGATTAAACTTTTCAACAATACCCTAGGTACAAACTTTACGTTTGGTTAAAGTTTGATTCTACCATTTAATTTAGGTAAAATATGGACCCAAGTCGTATTTCAACTTGGAACCCGTTTTCTGCGTTATTAGAGTCTGAAACGAACTTTTTCGTGTACTCGATTAAAAATTGAGATATTTTAAATTTGTTTAAACTTGTAAACTTTGCTCAAGGTACAAACACTACGTTCATTTAAACTTTGAATCTACCATTTAATTTAGGTAAAATATGGTTCAAAGTCGTATTTCAACTTGAAACACGATTTCTGCGTTATTATAGTTTTCTGAAAAGAACATTTTTCGTATACTCGCCTAAAAATTGAGATATTTTAAAATTGTTTAAACTTCTAAACTTTACTGAAGGTACAAACACTACGTTCATTTAAACTTTGAATCTACCATTTAATTTAGGTAAAATATGGTCCCAAGTCGTATTTCAACTTGAAACTCGATTTCTGCGCTATTAGAGTATGAAAAGAACATTTTTCGTATACTCGCCTAAAAATTGAGATATTTTAAAATTGTTTAAACTTCTAAACTTTACTCAAGTTACAAACACTACGTTCATTTAAACTTTGAATCTACCATTTAATTTAGGTAAAATATGGTTCAAAGTCGTATTTCAACTTGAAACACGATTTCTGCGTTATTATAGTTTTCTGAAAAGAACATTTTTCGTATACTCGCCTAAAAATTGAGATATTTTAAAATTGTTTAATCTTCTAAACTTTACTGAAGGTACAAACACTACGTTAATTTAAACTTTGAATCTACCATTTAATTTAGGTAAAATATGGACCCAAGTCGTATTTCAACTTGGAACATGTTTTCTGCGTTATTAGAGTCTGAAACGAACTTTTTCGTTTACTCGCCTAAAAATTGAGATATTTTAAAATTGTTCTAAACTTTGCTCAAGGTACAAACACTACGTTCATTTAAACTTTGAATCTTCCATTTAATTTAGGTAAAATATGGACCCAAGTCGTATTTCAACTTGGAACACGATTTCTGCGTTATTAGAGTCTGAAAAGAACATTTTTCGTATACTCGCCTAAATATAGTGATATTTTAATATTGATTAAACTTTTCAACAATACCCTAGGTACAAACTTTACGTTTGGTTAAAGTTTGATTCTACCATTTAATTTAGGTAAAATATGGACCCAAGTCGTATTTGAACTTGGAACACGATTTCTGCGTTATTAGAGTCTGAAAAGAAAATTTTTAGAATATTCGCCTAAATATAGTGATATTTTAATATTGATTAAACTTTTCAACAATATCCTAGGTACAATCTTTATGTTTGGTTAAAGTTTGATTCTACCATTTAATTTAGGTAAAATATGGACCCAAGTCGTATTTCAACTTGGAACCCGTTTTCTGCGTTATTAGAGTCTGAAACGAACTTTTTCGTGTACTCGCCTAAAAATTGAGATATTTTAAATTTGTTTAAACTTGTAAACTTTGCTCAAGGTACAAACACTACGTTCATTTAAACTTTCAATCTACCATTTAATTTAGGTAAAATATGGTTCAAAGTCGTATTTCAACTTGAAACACGATTTCTGCGTTATTATAGTTTTCTGAAATGAACATTTTTCGTATACTCGCCTAAAAATTGAGATATTTTAAAATTGTTTAAACTTCTAAACTTTACTGAAGGTACAAACACTACGTTCATTTAAACTTTGAATCTACCATTTAATTTAGGTAAAATATGGTCCCAAGTCGTATTTCAACCTGAAACTCGATTTCTGCGCTATTAGAGTATGAAAAGAACATTTTTCGTATACTCGCCTAAAAATTGAGATATTTTAAAATTGTTTAAACTTCTAAACTTTACTCAAGTTACAAACACTACGTTCATTTAAACTTTGAATCTACCATTTAATTTAGGTAAAATATGGTTCAAAGTCGTATTTCAAATTGAAACACGATTTCTGCGTTATTATAGTTGTCTGAAAAGAACATTTTTCGTATACTCGCCTAAAAATTGAGATATTTTAAAATTGTTTAAACTTCTAAACTTTACTGAAGGTACAAACACTACGTGCATTTAAACTTTGAATCTACCATTTAATATAGGTAAAATATGGTCCCAAGTCGTATTTCAATTTGAAACACGATTTCTGCGCTATTAGAGTCTGAAAAGAACATTTTTCGTATACTCGCCTAAAAATTGAGATATTTTAAAATTGTTTAAACTGCTAAACTTTACTCAAGTTACAAACACTACGTTCATTTAAACTTTGAATCTACCATTTAATTTAGGTAAAATATGGTCCCAAGTGGTATTTAAATTTGAAATACGATTTCTGCGTTGTTAGAGTCTGAAACGAACTTTTTCGTTTACTCGAATAAAAATTGAGATATTTTAAAATTGTTTAAACTTCTAAACTTTACTCAAGGTACAAACACTACGTTCATTTAAACTTTAAATCTACCATTTAATTTAGGTAAAATATGGTTCAAAGTCGTATTTCAACTTGAAACACGATTTCTGCGTTATTATAGTTTTCTGAAAAGAACATTTTTCGTATACTCGCCTAAAAATTGAGATATTTTAAAATTGTTTAAACTTCTAAACTTTACTGAAGGTACAAACACTACGTTCATTTAAACTTTGAATCAACCATTTAATTTAGGTAAAATATGGTCCCAAGTCGTATTTTAACTTGAAACACGATTTCTGCGTTATTAGAGTCTGAAACGACCTTTTTCGTTTACTCGCCTAAAAATTGAGATATTTTAAAATTGTTCTAAACTTTGCTCAAGGTACAAACACTACGTTCATTTAAACTTTGAATCTTCCATTTAATTTAGGTAAAATATGGACCCAAGTCGTATTTCAACTTGGAACACAATTTCTGCGTTATTAGAGTCTGAAAAGAACATTTTTCGTATACTCGCCTAAATATAGTGATATTTTAAAATTGATTAAAGTTTTCAACAATACCCTAGGTACAAACTTTACGTTTGGTTAAAGTTTGATTCTACCATTTAATTTAGGTGAGATATGGTTCCAAGTCGTTTTTCAAGTTGTAAACACGATTTTCTGCGTTATTAGAGTCTGAAACGAACTTTTTCGTTTACTCGCCTAAACATAGTGATATTTTAAAATTGTTTAAACTTCTAAACTTTACTGAAGGTACAAACACTACGTTCATTTAAACTTTGAATCTACCATTTAATTTAGGTAAAATATGGACCCAAGTCGTATTTCAACTTGGAACACGTTTTCTGCGTTATTAGAGCCTGAAACGAACTTTTTCGTTTACTCGCCTAAAAATTGAGATATTTTAAAATTGTTCTAAACTTTGCTCAAGGTACAAACACTACGTTCATTTAAACTTTGAATCTTCCATTTAATTTAGGTAAAATATGGACCCAAGTCGTATTTCAACTTGGAACCCGTTTTCTGCGTTATTAGAGTCTGAAACGAACTCTTTCGTTTACTCGCCTAAAAATTGAGATATTTAAAATTAGTTTAAACTTGTAAACTTTGCTCAAGGTACAAACACTACGTTCATTTAAACTTTGAATCTACCATTTAATTTAGGTAAAATATGGTTCAAAGTCGTATTTCAACTTGAAACACGATTTCTGCGTTATTATAGTTTTCTGAAAAGAACATTTTTCGTATACTCGCCTAAAAATTGAGATATTTTAAAATTGTTTAAACTTCTAAACTTTACTGAAGGTACAAACACTACGTTCATTTGAACTTTGAATCTACCATTTAATTTAGGTAAAATATGAACCCAAGTCGTATTTCAACTTGGAACACGTTTTCTGCGTTATTAGAGTCTGAAACGAACTTTTTCTTTTACTCGCCTAAAAATTGAGATATTTTAAAATTGTTTAAACTTCTAAACTTTACTCAAGGTACAAACACTACGTTCATTTAAACTTTGAATCTACCATTTCATTTAGGTAAAATATGGTCCCAAGTCGTATTTCAACTTGAAACACGATTTCTGCGCTATTAGAGTATGAAAAGAACATTTTTCGTATACTAGCCTAAAAATTGAGATATTTTAAAATTGTTTAAACTTCTAAACTTTACTCAAGTTACAAACACTACGTTCTTTTAAACTTTGAATCTACCATTTAATTTAGGTAAAATATGGTCCCAAGTGGTATTTAAATTTGAAATACGATTTCTGCGTTATTAGAGTCTGAAACGACCTTTTTCGTTTACTCGCCTAAAAATTGAGATATTTTAAAATTGTTTAACTTCTAAACTTTGTTCAAGGTACAAACACTACGTTCATTTAAACTTTGAATCTTCTATTTAATTTAGGTAAAATATGGACCCAAGTCGTATTTCAACTTGGAACACGATTTCTGCGTTATTAGAGTCTGAAAAGAACATTTTTCGTATACTCGCCTAAATATAGTGATATTTTAATGTTGATTAAACTTTTCAACAATACCCTAGGTACAAACTTTACGTTTGGTTAAAGTATGATTCAACCATTTAATTTAGGTAAAATATGGAACCAAGTCGTATTTCAACTTGGAACACGATTTCTGCGTTATTAGAGTCTGAAAAGAACATTTTTCGAATACTCGCCTAAATACAGTGATATTTTAATGTTGATTAAACTTTTCAACAATACCCTAGGTACAAAATTTACGTTTGGTTAAAGTTTGATTCTACCATTTAATTTAGGTAAAATATGGACCCAAGTCGTATTTCAACTTGGAACACGATTTCTGCGTTATTAGAGTCTGAAAAGAACATTTTTCGAATACTCGCCTAAATATAGTGATATTTTAATATTGATTAAACTTTTCAACAATATCCTAGGTACAAACTTTACTTTTGGTTAAAGTTTGAATCTACCATTTAATTTAGGTAAAAGTATGGACCCAAGTCGTATTTCAACTTGGAACCCGTTTTCTGCGTTATTAGAGTCTGAAACGAACTTTTTCGTTTACTCGCCTAAAAATTGAGATATTTTAAATTTGTTTAAACTTGTAAACTTTGCCCAAGGTACAAACACTACGTTCATTTAAACTTTGAATCTACCATTTAATTTAGGTAAAATATGGACCCAAGTCGTATTTCAACTTGAAACACGATTTCTGCGTTATTAGAGTCTGAAACGAACTTTTTCGTTTACTCGCCTAAAAATTGAGATATTTTAAAATTGTTTAAACTACTAAACTTTGCTCAAGGTACAAACACTACGTTCATTTAAACTTTGAATCTTCCATTTAATTTAGGTAAAATATGGACCCAAGTCGTATTTTAACTTGGAACACGATTTCGGCATTATTAGAGTTTGAAACGAACTTTTTCGTTTACTCGCCTAAACATAGTGATATTTTAAAATTGTTTAAACTTCTAAACTTTACTGAAGGTACAAATACTAGGTTCAATTAAACTTTGAATCTACCATTTAATTTAGGTATAATATGGTCCCAAGTCGTATTTCAACTTGAAACATGATTTCTGCGTTATTAGTGTCTGAAAAGAACATTTTTCGTATACTCGCCTAAATATAGTGATATTTTAATATTGATTAAACTTTTCAACAATACCCTAGGTACAAACTTTACGTTTGGTTAAAGTTTGATTCTACCATTTAATTTAGGTAAAGTATGGACCCAAGTCGTATTTCAACTTGGAACCCGTTTTCTGCGTTATTAGAGTCTGAAACGAACTTTTTCGTTTACTCGCCTAAAAATTGAGCTATTTTAAATTTGTTTAAACTTGTAAACTTTGCTCAAGGTACAAACACTACGTTCATTTAAACTTTGAATCTACCATTTAATTTAGGTAAAATATGGTTCAAAGTCGTATTTCAACTTGAAACACGATTTCTGCGTTATTATAGTTTTCTGAAAAGAACATTTTTCGTATACTCGCCTAAAAATTGAGATATTTTAAAATTGTTTAAACTTCTAAACTTTACTGAAGGTACAAACACTACGTTCATTTAAACTTTGAATCTACCATTTAATTTAGGTAAAATATGGACCCAAGTCGTATTTCAACTTGGAACACGTTTTCTGCGTTATTAGAGTCTGAAACGAACTTTTTCGTTTACTCGCCTAAAAATTGAGATATTTTAAAATTGTTCTAAACTTTGCTCAAGGTACAAACACTACGTTCATTTAAACTTTGAATCTACCATTTCATTTAGGTAAAATATGGTTCAAAGTCGTATTTCAACTTGAAACACGATTTCTGCGTTATTATAGTTTTCTGAAAAGAACATTTTTCGTATACTCGCCTAAAAATTGAGATATTTTAAAATTGTTTAAACTTCTAAACTTTACGGAAGGTACAAACACTACGTTCATTTAAACTTTGAATCTACCATTTAATTTAGGTAAAATATGGACCCAAGTCGTATTTCAACCTAGAACACGTTTTCTGCGTTATTAGAGTCTGAAACGAACTTTTTCGTTTACTCGCCTAAAAATTGAGATATTTTAAAATTGTTCTAAACTTTGCTCAAGGTACAAACACTACGTTCATTTAAACTTTGAATCTGCCATTTAATTTAGGTATAATATGGTCCCAAGTCGTATTTCAACTTGAAACATGATTTCTGCGTTATTAGAGTCTGAAAAGAACATTTTTCGTATACTAGCCTAAATATAGTGATATTTTAATATTGATTAAACTTTTCAACAATACCCTAGGTACAAACTTTACGTTTGGTTAAAGTTTGATTCTACCATTTAATTTAGGTTAAATATGGGCCCAAGTCGTATTTCAACTTGGAACACGATTTCTGCGATATTAGTGTCTGAAAAGAACATTTTTCGTATACTCGCCTAAATATAGTGATATTTTAATATTGATTAAACTTTTCAACAATACCCTAGGTACAAACTTTACGTTTGGATAAAGTTTGATTCTACCATTTAATTTAGGTAAAATATGGACCCAAGTCGTATTTCAACTTGGAACCCGTTTTCTGCGTTATTAGAGTCTGAAATGAACTTTTTCGTGTACTCGCCTTAAAAATTGAGATATTTTAAATTTGTTTAAACTTGTAAACTTTGCTCAAGGTACAAACACTACGTTCATTCAAACTTTGAATCTACCATTTAATTTAGGTAAAATATGGTTCAAAGTCGTATTTCAACTTGAAACACGATTTCTGCGTTATTATAATTTTCTGAAAAGAACATTTTTCGTATACTCGCCTAAAAATTGAGATATTTTAAAATTGTTTAAACTTCTAAACTTTACTGAAGGTACAAACACTACGTTCATTTAAACTTTGAATCTACCATTTAATTTAGGTAAAATATGGTCCCAAGTCGTATTTCAACTTGAAACTCGATTTCTGCGCTATTAGAGTATGAAAAGAACATTTTTCGTATACTCGCCTAAAAATTGAGATATTTTAAAATTGTTTAAACTTCTAAACTTTACTCAAGTTACAAACACTACGTTCTTTTAAACTTTGAATCTACCATTTAATTTAGGTAAAATATGGTTCAAAGTCGTATTTCAACTTGAAACACGATTTCTGCGTTATTATAGTTTTCTGAAAAGAACATTTTTCGTATACTCGCCTAAAAATTGAGATATTTTAAAATTGTTTAAACTTCTAAACTTTACTGAAGGTACAAACACTACGTGCATTTAAACTTTGAATCTACCATTTAATTTAGGTAAAATATGGTCCCAAGTCGTATTTCAATTTGAAACACGATTTCTGCGCTATTAGAGTCTGAAAAGAACATTTTTCGTATACTCGCCTAAAAATTGAGATATTTTAAAATTGTTTAAACTGCTAAACTTTACTCAAGTTACAAACACTACGTTCATTTAAACTTTGAATCTACCATTTAATTTAGGTAAAATATGGTCCCAAGTGGTATTTAAATTTGAAATACGATTTCTGCGTTGTTAGAGTCTGAAACGAACTTTTTCGTTTACTCGCCTAAAAATTGAGATATTTTAAAATTGTTTAAACTTCTAAACTTTACTCAAGGTACAAACACTACGTTCATTTAAACTTTGAATCTACCATTTCATTTAGGTGAAATATGGTCCCAAGTCGTATTTCAATTTGAAACACGATTTCTGCGCTATTAGACTATGAAAAGAACATTTTTCGTATACTCGCCTAAAAATTGAGATATTTTAAAATTGTTTAAACTTCTAAACTTTACTCAAGTTACAAACACTACGTTCATTTAAACTTTGAATCTACCATTTAATTTAGGTAAAATATGGTTCAAAGTCGTATTTCAACTTGAAACACGATTTCTGCGTTATTATAGTTTTCTGAAAAGAACATTTTTCGTATACTCGCCTAAAAATTGAGATATTTTAAAATTGTTTAATCTTCTAAACTTTACTGAAGGTACAAACACTACGTTCATTTAAACTTTGAATCTACCATTTAATTTAGGTAAAATATGGACCCAAGTCGTATTTCAACTTGGAACATGTTTTCTGCGTTATTAGAGTCTGAAACGAACTTTTTCGTTTACTCGCCTAAAAATTGAGATATTTTAAAATTGTTCTAAACTTTGCTCAAGGTACAAACACTACGTTCATTTAACCTTTGAATCTACCATTTAATTTAGGTAAAATATGGTTCAAAATCGTATTTCAACTTGAAACACGATTTCTGCGTTATTATAGTTTTCTGAAAAGAACATTTTTCGTATACTCGCCTAAAAATTTAGATATTTTAAAATTGTTTAAACTTCTAAACTTTACTGAAGGTACAAACACTACGTTTATTTAAACTTTGAATCTACCATTTAATTTAGGTAAAATATGGTCCCAAGTCGTATTTTAACTTGAATCACGATTTCTGCGTTATTAGAGTCTGAAAAGAACATTTTTCGTATACTCGCCTAAATATAGTGATATTTTAAAATTGATTAAAGTTTTCAACAATACCCTAGGTACAAACTTTACTTTCGATAAAGTTTGATTCTACCATTTAATTTAGGTGAGATATGGTTCCAAGTCGTTTTTCAAGTTGTAAACACGATTTTCTGCGTTATTAGAGTCTGAAACGAACTTTTTCGTTTACTCTCCTAAACATAGTGATATTTTAAAATTGTTTAACCTTCTAAACTTTACTGAAGGTACAAACACTACGTTCATTTAAACTTTGAATTTACCATTTAATTTAGGTAAAATATGGTTCAAAGTCGTATTTCAACTTGAAACACGATTTCTGCGTTATTATAGTTTTCTGAAAAGAACATTTTTCGTATACTCGCCTAAAACTTTAGATATTTTAAAATTGTTTAAACTTCTAAACTTTACTGAAGGTACAAACACTACGTTCATTTAAACTTTGAATCTACCATTTAATTTAGGTAATATATGGTTCAAAGTCGTATTTCAACTTGAAACACGATTTCTGCGTTATTATAGTTTTCTGAAAAGAACATTTTTCGTATACTCGCCTAAAAATTGAGATATTTTAAAATTGTTTAAACTTCTAAACTTTACGGAAGGTACAAACACTACGTTCATTTAAACTTTGAATCTACCATTTAATTTAGGTAAAATATGGACCCAAGTCGTATTTCAACCTAGAACACGTTTTCTGCGTTATTAGAGTCTGAAACGAACTTTTTCGTTTACTCGCCTAAAAATTGAGATATTTTAAAATTGTTCTAAACTTTGCTCAAGGTACAAACACTACGTTCATTTAAACTTTGAATCTTCCATTTAATTTAGGTAAAATATGGACCCAAATTGTATTTCAACTTGGAACACGATTTCTGCGTTATTAGAGTCTGAAAAGAACATTTTTCGTATACTAGCCTAAATATAGTGATATTTTAATATTGATTAAACTTTTCAACAATACCCTAGGTACAAACTTTACGTTTGGTTAAAGTTTGATTCTACCATTTAATTTAGGTAAAATATGGACCCAAGTCGTATTTCAACTTGGAACACGATTTCTGCGTTATTAGAGTTTAAAACGAACTTTTTCGTTTACTCGCCTAAACATAGTGATATTTTAAAATTGTTTAAACTTCTAAACTTTACTGAAGGTACACACACTAGGTTCATTTAAACTTTGAATCTGCCATTTAATTTAGGTATAATATGGTCCCAAGTCGTATTTCAACTTGAAACATGATTTCTGCGTTATTAGAGTCTGAAAAGAACATTTTTCGTATACTCGCCTAAATATAGTGATATTTTAATATTGATTAAACTTTTCAACAATACCCTAGGTACAAACTTTACGTTTGGTTAAAGTTTGATTCTACCATTTAATTTAGGTAAAATATGGACCCAAGTCGTATTTCAACTTGGAACCCGTTTTCTGCGTTATTAGAGTCTGAAACGAACTTTTTCGTGTACTCGCCTTAAAAATTGAGATATTTTAAATTTGTTTAAACTTGTAAACTTTGCTCAAGGTACAAACACTACGTTCTTTTAAACTTTGAATCTACCATTTAATTTAGGTAAAATATGGTTTAAAGTCGTATTTCAACTTGAAACACGATTTCTGCGTTATTATAGTTTTCTGAAAAGAACATTTTTCGTATACTCGCCTAAAAATTGAGATATTTTAAAATTGTTTAAACTTCTAAACTTTACTCAAGGTACAAACACTACGTTCATTTAAACTTTGAATCTACCATTTCATTTAGGTGAAATATGGTCCCAAGTCGTATTTCAATTTGAAACACGATTTCTGCGCTATTAGAGTATGAAAAGAACATTTTTCGTATACTCGCCTAAAAATTGAGATATTTTAAAATTGTTTAAACTTCTAAACTTTACTCAAGTTACAAACACTACGTTCATTTAAACTTTGAATCTACCATTTAATTTAGGTAAAATATGGTTCAAAGTCGTATTTCAACTTGAAACACGATTTCTGCGTTATTATAGTTTTCTGAAAAGAACATTTTTCGTATACTCGCCTAAAAATTGAGATATTTTAAAATTGTTTAATCTTCTAAACTTTACTGAAGGTACAAACACTACGTTCATTTAAACTTTGAATCTACCATTTAATTTAGGTAAAATATGGACCCAAGTCGTATTTCAACTTGGAACATGTTTTCTGCGTTATTAGAGTCTGAAACGAACTTTTTCGTTTACTCGCCTAAAAATTGAGATATTTTAAAATTGTTCTAAACTTTGCTCAAGGTACAAACACTACGTTCATTTAAACTTTGAATCTTCCATTTAATTTAGGTAAAATATGGACCCAAGTCGTATTTCAACTTGGAACACGATTTCTGCGTTATTAGAGTCTGAAAAGAACATTTTTCGTATACTCGCCTAAATACAGTGATATTTTAATATTGATTAAACTTTTCAACAATACCCTAGGTACAAACTTTACGTTTGGTTAAAGTTTGATTCTACCATTTAATTTAGGTAAAATATGGACCCAAGTCGTATTTCAACTTGGACCACGATTTCTGCGTTATTAGAGTCTGAAAAGAACATTTTTCGAATACTCGCCTAAATATAGTGATATTTTAATATTGATTAAACTTTTCAACAATATCCTAGGTACAAACTTTACGTTTGGTTAAAGTTTGAATCTACCATTTAATTTAGGTAAAATTTAGACCCAAGTCGTATTTCAACTTGGAACACGATTTCTGCATTATTACAGTTTGAAACGAACTTTTTCGTTTACTCGCCTAAACATAGTGATATTTTAAAATTGTTTAAACTTCTAAACTTTACTGAAGGTACAAACACTAGGTTCATTTAAACTTTGAATCTACCATTTAATTTAGGTATAATATGGTCCCAAGTCGTATTTCAACTTGAAACATGATTTCTGCGTTATTAGAGTCTGAAAAGAACATTTTTCGTATACTCGCCTAAATATAGTGATATTTTAATATTGATTAAACTTTTCAACAATACCCTAGGTACAAACTTTACGTTTGGTTAAAGTTTGATTCTACCATTTAATTTAGGTAAAATATGGACCCAAGTCGTATTTCAACTTGGAACACGTTTTCTGCGTTATTAGAGTCTGAAACGAACTTTTTCGTTTATTCGCCTAAAAATTGAGATATTTTAAATTTGTTTAAACTTGTAAACTTTGCTCAAGGTACAAACACTACGTTCATTTAACCTTTGAATCTACCATTTAATTTAGGTAAAATATGGTTCAAAATCGTATTTCAACTTGAAACACGATTTCTGCGTTATTATAGTTTTCTGAAAAGAACATTTTTCGTATACTCGCCTAAAAATTGAGATATTTTAAAATTGATTAAACTTCTAAACTTTACTGAAGGTACAAACACTACGTTCATTTAAACTTTGAATCTACCATTTAATTTAGGTAAAATATGGTCCCAAGTCGTATTTTAACTTGAATCACGATTTCTGCGTTATTAGAGTCTGAAACGACCTTTTTCGTTTACTCGCCTAAAAATTGAGATATTTTAAAATTGTTTAAACTACTAAACTTTGCTCAAGGTACTAACACTACGTTCATTTAAACTTTGAATCTACCATTTCATTTATGTAAAATATGGTCCCAAGTCGTATTTAAATTTGATATACGATTTCTGCGTTATAAGAGTCTGAAAGAACATTTTTCGTTTACTCGCCTAAATATAGTGATATTTTAAAATTGATTAAAGTTTTCAACAATACCCTAGGTACAAACTTTACTTTTGATAAAGTTTGATTCTACCATTTAATTTAGGTGAGATATGGTTCCAAGTCGTTTTTCAAGTTGTAAACACGATTTTCTGCGTTATTAGAGTATGAAACGAACTTTTTCGTTTACTCTCCTAAACATAGTGATATTTTAAAATTGTTTAACCTTCTAAACTTTACTGAAGGTACAAACACTACGTTCATTTAAACTTTGAATCTACCATTTAATTTAGGTAAAATATGGACCCAAGTCGTATTTTAACTTGGAACACGTTTTCTGCGTTATTAGAGTCTGAAACGACCTTTTTCGTTTACTCGCCTAAAAATTGAGATATTTTAAAATTGTTTAAACTACTAAACTTTGCTCAAGGTACTAACACTACGTTCATTTAAACTTTGAATCTACCATTTCATTTATGTAAAATATGGTCCCAAGTCGTATTTAAATTTGATATACGATTTCTGCGTTATAAGAGTCTGAAAGAACATTTTTCGTTTACTCACCTAAATATAGTGATATTTTAAAATTGATTAAAGTTTTCAACAATACCCTAGGTACAAACTTTACGTTTGATAAAGTTTGATTCTACCATTTAATTTAGGTAAAATATGGACCCAAGTCGTATTTCAACGTGGAACACGATTTTTGCGTTATTAGAGTCTGAAAAGAACATTTTTCGAATACTCGCCTAAATATAGTGATATTTTAATATTGATTAAACTTTTCAACAATATCTTAGGTACAAACTTTACGTTTGGTTAAAGTTTAAATCTACCATTTAATTTTGGTAAAATATGGACCCAAGTCGTATTTCAACTTGGAACACGATTTCTGCATTATTAGAGTTTGAAACGAACTTTTTCGTTTACTCGCCTAAACATAGTGATATTTTAAAATTGTTTAAACTTCTAAACTTTACTGAAGGTACAAACACTAGGTTCATTTAAACTTTGAACCTACCATTTAATTTAGGTATAATATGGTCCCAAGTCGTATTTCAACTTGAGACATGATTTCTACGTTATTAGAGTCTGAAAAGAACATTTTTCGTATACTCGCCTAAATATAGTGATATTTTAATATTGATTAAACTTTTCAACAATACCCTAGGTACAAACTTTACGTTTGGTTAAAGTTTGATTCTACCATTTAATTTAGGTAAAATATGGACCCAAGTCGTATTTCAACTTGGAACACGTTTTCTGCGTTATTAGAGTCTGAAACGAACTTTTTCGTTTACTCGCCTAAAAATTGAGATATTTTAAATTTGTTTAAACTTGTAAACTTTGCTCAAGGTACAAACACTACGTTCATTTAAACTTTGAATCTACCATTTAATTTAGGTAAAATATGGTTCAAAGTCGTATTTCAACTTGAAACACGATTTCTGCGTTATTATAGTTTTCTGAAAAGAACATTTTTCGTATACTCGCCTAAAAATTGAGATATTTTAAAATTGTTTAAACTTCTAAACTTTACTGAAGGTACAAACACTACGTTCATTTAAACTTTGAATCTACCATTTAATTTAGGTAAAATATGGTCCCAAGTCGTATTTCAATTTGAAACACGATTTCTGCGCTATTAGAGTCTGAAAAGAACATTTTTCGTATACTCGCATAAAAATTGAGATATTTTAAAATTGATTAAACTTCTAAACTTTACTCAAGTTACAAACACTACGTTCATTTAAACTTTGAATCTACCATTTAATTTAGGTAAAATATGGTCCCAAATGGTATTTAAATTTGAAATACGATTTCTGCATTGTTAGAGTCTGAAACGAACTTTTTCGTTTACTCGCCTAAAAATTGAGATATTTTAAAATTGTTTAAACTTCTAAACTTTACTCAAGGTACAAACACTACGTTCATTTAAACTTTGAATCTACCATTTCATTTAGGTAAAATATGGTCCAAGTCGTATTTCAACTTGAAACACGATTTCTGTGCTATTAGAGTATGAAAAGAACATTTATCGTATACTCGCCTAAAAATTGAGATATTTTAAAATTGTTTAAACTTCTAAACCTTACTCAAGTTACAAACACTACGTTCATTTAAACTTTGAATCTACCATTTAATTTAGGTAAAATATGGTTCAAAGTCGTATTTCAACTTGAAACACGATTTCTGCGTTATTATAGTTTTCTGAAAAGAACATTTTTCGTATACTCGCCTAAAAATTGAGATATTTTAAAATTGTTTAAACTTCTAAACTTTACTGAAGGTACAAACACTACGTTCATTTAAACTTTGAATCTACCATTTAATTTAGGTAAAATATGGTCCCAAGTCGTATTTCAACTTGAAACACGATTTCTGCGCTATTAGAGTCTGAAAAGAACATTTTTCGTATACTCGCCTAAAAATTGAGATATTTTAAAATTGTTTAAACTTCTAAACTTTACTCAAGTTACAAACACTACGTTCATTTAAACTTTGAATCTACCATTTAATTTAGGTAAAATATGGTCCCAAGTGGTATTTAAATTTGAAATACGATATCTGCGTTATTAGAGTCTGAAACGACCTTTTTCGTTTACTCGCCTAAAAATTGAGATATTTTAAAATTGTTTAACTTCTAAACTTTGCTCAAGGTACAAACACTACGTTCATTTAAACTTTGAATCTTCCATTTAATTTAGGTAAAATATGGACTAAAGTCGTATTTCAACTTGGAACACGATTTCTGCGTTATTATAGTTTTCTGAAAAAAAAAATTTTTCGTATACTCGCCTAAAAATTGAGATATTTTAAAATTGTTTAAACTTCTAAACTTTACTGAAGGTACAAACACTACGTTCATTTAAACTTTGAATCTACCATTTCATTTAGGTAAAATATGGTCCAAGTCGTGTTTCAACTTGAAACACGATTTCTGTGCTATTAGAGTATGAAAAGAACATTTATCGTATACTCGCCTAAAAATTGAGATATTTTAAAATTGTTTAAACTTCTAAACTTTACTCAAGTTACAAACACTACGTTCATTTAAACTTTGAATCTACCATTTAATTTAGGTAAAATATGGTTCAAAGTCGTATTTCAACTTGAAACACGATTTCTGCGTTATTATAGTTTTCTGAAAAGAACATTTTTCGTATACTCGCCTAAAAATTGAGATATTTTAAAATTGTTTAAACTTCTAAACTTTACTGAAGGTACAAACACTACGTTCATTTAAACTTTGAATCTACCATTTAATTTAGGTAAAATATGGTCCCAAGTCGTATTTCAACTTGAAACACGATTTCTGCGCTATTAGAGTCTGAAAAGAACATTTTTCGTATACTCGCCTAAAAATTGAGATATTTTAAAATTGTTTAAACTTCTAAACTTTACTCAAGTTACAAACACTACGTTCATTTAAACTTTGAATCTACCATTTAATTTAGGTATAATATGGTCCCAAGTGGTATTTAAATTTGAAATACGATTTCTGCGTTATTAGAGTCTGAAACGACCTTTTTCGTTTACTCGCCTAAAAATTGAGATATTTTAAAATTGTTTAACTTCTAAACTTTGCTCAAGGTACAAACACTACGTTCATTTAAACTTTGAATCTTCCATTTAATTTAGGTAAAATATGGACTAAAGTCGTATTTCAACTTGGAACACGATTTCTGCGTTATTATAGTTTTCTGAAAAAAAAATTTTTCGTATACTCGCCTAAAAATTGAGATATTTTAAAATTGTTTAAACTTCTAAACTTTACTGAAGGTACAAACACTACGTTCATTTAAACTTTGAATCTACCATTTAATTTAGGTAAAATATGGTCCCAAGTCGTATTTCAACTTGAAACACGATTTCTGCGCTATTAGAGTCTGAAAAGAACATTTTTCGTATACTCGCCTAAAAATTGAGATATTTTAAAATTGTTTAAACTTCTAAATTTTACTCAAGTTACAAACACTACGTTCATTTAAACTTTGAATCTACCATTTAATTAAGGTAAAATATGGTCCCAAGTGGTATTTAAATTTGAAATACGATTTCTGCGTTGTTAGAGTCTGAAACGAACTTTTTCGTTTACTCGCCTAAAAATTGAGATATTTTAAAATTGTTTAAACTGCTACACTTTACTCAAGGTACAAACACTACGTTCATTTAAACTTTGAATCTACCATTTCATTTAGGTAAAATATGGTCCCAAGTCGTATTTCAACTTGAAACACGATTTCTGTGCTATTGGAGTATGAAAAGAACATTTATCGTATACTCGTCTAAAAATTGAGATATTTTAAAATTGTTTAAACTTCTAAACTTTACTCAAGTTACAAACACTACGTTCATTTAAACTTTGAATCTACCATTTAATTTAGGTAAAATATGGTTCAAAGTCGTATTTCAACTTGAAACACGATTTCTGCGTTATTATAGTTTTCTGAAAAGAACATTTTTCGTATACTCGCCTAAAAATTGAGATATTTTAAAATTGTTTAAACTTCTAAACTTTACTGAAGGTACAAACACTACGTTCATTTAAACTTTGAATCTACCATTTAATTTAGGTAAAATATGGTCCCAAGTCGTATTTCAACTTGAAACACGATTTCTGCGCTATTAGAGTCTGAAAAGAACATTTTTCGTATACTCGCCTAAAAATTGAGGTATTTTAAAATTGTTTAAACTTCTAAACTTTACTCAAGTTACAAACACTACGTTCATTTAAACTTTGAATCTACCATTTAATTTAGGTAAAATATGATCTCAAGTGGTATTTAAATTTGAAATACGATTTCTGCGTTATTAGAGTCTGAAACGACCTTTTTCGTTTACTCGCCTAAAAATTGAGATATTTTAAAATTGTTTAACTTCTAAACTTTGCTCAAGGTACAAACACTACGTTCATTTAAACTTTGAATCTTCCATTTAATTTAGGTAAAATATGGACTAAAGTCGTATTTCAACTTGGAACACGATTTCTGCGTTATTAGAGTCTGAAGAGAACATTTTTCGTATACTCGCCTAAATATAGTGATATTTTAATATTGATTAAACTTTTCAACAATACCCTAGGTACAAACTTTACGTTTGGTTAAAGTTTGATTCTACCATTTAATTTAGGTAAAATATGGACCCAAGTCGTATTTCAACTTGGAACACGATTTCTGCGATATTAGAGTCTGAAAAGAACATTTTTCGTATACTCGCCTAAATATAGTGATATTTTACTATTGATTAAACTTTTCAACAATATCCTAAGTACAAACTTTACGTTTGGTTAAAGTTTGAATCTACCATTTAATTTAGGTAAAATATGGACCCAAGTCGTATTTCAACTTGGACCACGATTTCTGCATTATTAGAGTTTGAAGCGAACTTTTTCGTTTACTCGCCTAAACATAGTGATATTATAAAATTGTTTAAACTTCTAAACTTTACTGAAGGTACAAACACTAGGTTCATTTAAACTTTGAATCTACCATTTCATTTAGGTATAATATGATCCCAAGTCGTATTTCAACTTGAAACATGATTTCTGCGTTATTAGAGTCTGAAAAGAACATTTTTCGTATACTCGCCTAAATATAGTGATATTTTAATATTGATTAAACTTTTCAACAATACCCTAGGTACAAACTTTACGTTTGGTTAAAGTTTGATTGTACCATTTAATTTAGGTAAAATATGGACCCAAGTCGTATTTTAACTTGGAACCCGTTTTCTGCGTTATTAGAGTCTGAAACGAACTTCTTCGTTTACTCGCCTAAAAATTGAGATATTTTAAATTTGTTTAAACTTGTAAACTTTGCTCAAGGTACAAACACTACGTTCATTTAAACTTTGAATCTACCATTTAATTTAGGTAAAATATGGTTCAAATTCGTATTTCAACTTGAAACACGATTTCTGCGTTATTATAGTTTTCTGAAAAGAACATTTTTCGTATACTCGCCTAAAAATTGAGATATTTTAAAATTGTTTAAACTTCTAAACTTTACTGAAGGTACAAACACTACATTCATTTAAACTTTGAATCTACCATTTAATTTAGGTAAAATATGGTCCCAAGTCGTATTTCAACTTGAAACACGATTTCTGCGTTATTATAGTTTTCTGAAAAGAACATCTTTCGTATATTCGCCTAAAAATTGAGATATTTTAAAATTGTTTAAACTTCTAAACTTTACTCAAGTTACAAACCCTACGTTCATTTAAACTTTGAATCTCCCATTTAATTTAGGTAAAATATGGTCCCAAGTGGTATTTAAATTTGAAATACGATTTCTGCGTTGTTAGAGTCTGAAACGAACTTTTTCGTTTACTCGCCTAAAAATTGAGATATTTTAAAATTGTTTAAACTTCTAAACTTTACTCAAGGTACAAACACTACGTTCATTTAAACTTTGAATCTACCATTTAATTTAGGTAAAATATGGTTCAAATTCGTATTTCAACTTGAAACACGATTTCTGCGTTATTATAGTTTTCTGAAAAGAACATTTTTCGTATACTCGCCTAAAAATTGAGATATTTTAAAATTGTTTAAACTTCTAAACTTTACTCAAGTTACAAACACTACGTTCATTTAAACTTTGAATCTACCATTTAATTTAGGTAAAATATGGTTCAAAGTCGTATTTCAACTTGAAACACGATTTCTGCGTTATTATAGTTTTCTGAAAAGAACATTTTTCGTATACTCGCCTAAAAATTGAGATATTTTAAAATTGTTTAAACTTCTAAACTTTACTGAAGGTACAAACACTACGTGCATTTAAACTTTGAATCTACCATTTAATTTAGGTAAAATATGGTCCCAAGTCGTATTTAAACTTGAAACACGATTTCTGCGTTATTAGAGTCTGAAACGACCTTTTTCGTTTACTCGCCTAAAAATTGAGATTTTTTAAAATTGTTTAAACTACTAAACTTTGCTCAAGGTACTATCACTACGTTCATTTAAACTTTGAATCTACCATTTCATTTATGTAAAATATGGTCCCAAGTCGTATTTCAACTTGAAACACGATATCTGCGCTATTAGAGTATGAAAAGAACATTTTTCGTTTACTAGCCTAAAAATTGAGATATTTTAAAATTGTTTAAACTTCTAAACTTTACTCAAGTTACAAACACTACGTTCATTTAAACTTTGAATCTACCATTTAATTTAGGTAAAATATGGTCCCAAGTGGTATTTAAATTTGACATACGATTTCTGCGTTATTAGAGTCTGAAACGACCTTTTTCGTTTACTCGCCTAAAAATTGAGATATTTTAAAATTCTAAACTTTGTTCAAGGTACAAACACTACGTTCATTTAAACTTTGAATCTTCCATTTAATTTAGGTAAAATATGGACCCAAGTCGTATTTCAACTTGGAACACGATTTCTGCGTTATTAGAGTCTGAAAAGAACATTTTTCGTATACTCGCCTAAATATAGTGATATTTTAATATTGATTAAACTTTTCAACAATATTCTAGGTACAAACTTACGTTTGGTTAAAGTTTTATTCTACCATTTAATTTAGGTAAAATGGACCCAAGTCGTATTTAACTTGGAACACGATTTCTGCGTTATTAGAGTCTGAAACGAACTTTTTCGTTTACTCGCCTAAAAATTGAGATATTTTAAAATTGTTTAAACTTCTAAACTTTGCTCAAGGTACAAACACTACGTTCATTTAAACTTTGAATCTACCATTTAATCTAGGTAAAATATGGACCCAAGTCGTATTTCAACTTGGAACACGATTTCTGCGTTATTAGAGTTTGAAACGAACTTTTTTCGTTTACTCGCCTAAACATAGTGATATTTTAAAATTGTTTAAACTTCTAAACTTTACTGAAGGTACAAACAATACGTTCATTTAAACATTGAATCTACCATTTAATTTAGGTAAAATATGGTCCCAAGTCGTATTTCAACTTGAAACACGATTTCTGCGTTATTAGAGTCTGAAAAGAACATTTTTCGTATACTCGCCTAAATATAGTGATATTTTAATATTGATTAAACTTTTCAACAATACCCTAGGTACAAACTTTACGTTTAATTAAACTTTGATTCTACCATTTAATTTAGTTGAGATATGGTTCCAAGTCGTTTTTCAGTTGAAACAGAATTTTTTGTGTTATTAGATTCTGAAACGAACATTTTTCGTTTACTCGCCTAAATATAGTGATATTTTAAAATTGTTTAAACTTCTAAACTTTACTCAAAGTACAAACACTACTTTCATTTAAACTTTGAATCTACCATTTCATTTAGGTAAAATATGGTCCCAAGTCGTATTTAAATTTGAAATACGATTTCTGCTGTATTAGAGTCTGAAAAGAACATTTTTCGTTTACTCGCCTAAATATAATGATATTTTAAAATTGATTAAACTTTTCAACAATACCCTAGGTACAAACTTTACGTTTGGTTAAAGTTTGATTCTACCATTTAATTTAGTTGAGATATGGTTCCAAGTCGTTTTACATTTTGTAAAGACGATTTCTGCGTTATTAGAGTCTAAAAAGAACATTTTTCGTATACTCGCCTAAATATAGTGATATTTTAATATTGATTAAACTTTTCAACAATATCCTAGGTACAAACTTTACGTTTGGTTAAACTTTGAATCTACCATTTAATTTAGGTAAAATATGGACCCAAGTCGTATTTCAACTTGGAACACGATTTCTGCGTTATTAGAATCTGAAACGAACTTTTTCGTTTACTCGCCTAAAAATTAAAATATTTTAAAATTGTTCTAAATTTTGCTCAAGGTACAAACTCTACGTTCATTTAAACTTTGAATCTTCCATTTAATTTAGGTAAAATATGGACCTAAGTCGTATTTCAACTTGGAACACGATTTCTGCGTTATTAGAGTCTGAAAAGAACATTTTTCGTATACTCGCCTAAATATAGTGATATTTTAAAATTGATTAAAGTTTTCAACAATACCCTAGGTACAAACTTTACGTTTGGTTAAAGTTTGATTCTGCATGGTAGTTTTAAGTTTAAATGAAAGTAGGGTTTGTACCTTGTGTAAAGTTTAGAAGTTTAAACAATTTTAAAATATCTAAATTTTTAGGCGAGTAAACGAAAAAGGTCGTTTCAGACTCTAATAACGCAGAAATCGTATTTCAAATTTAAATACCACTTGGGACCATATTTTATCTAAATTAAATGGTAGATTCAAAGTTTAAATGAACGTAGTGTTCGTACCTTGAGCAAAGATTAGAAGTTTAAAATAGCTCAATTTTTAGGCGAGTAAACGAAAAAAGTTCGTTTCAAACTCTAATAATGCAGAAATCGTGTTCCAAGTTGAAATACGACTTGGGTCCATATTTTACCTAAATTAAATGGTAGAATCAAACTTTAACCAAACGTAAAGTTTGTACCTAGGGTATTGTTGAAAAGTTTAATCAATATTAAAATATCACTATATTTAGGCGAGTATACGAAAAATGTTCTTTTCAGACTCTAATAGCGCAGAAATCGTGTTTCAAGTTGAAATACGACTTGGGTCCATATTTTACCTAAATTAAATGGTAGTTTTAAGTTTAAATGAACGTAGGGTTTGTACCTTGAGTAAAGTTTAGAAGTTTAAACAATTTTAAAATATCTCATTTTTTAGGCGAGTGAACGAAAAAGTTCGTTTCTGACTCTAATAACGCAGAAAACGTGTTCCAAGTTGAAATACGACTTGGGTCCATTTTTACCTAAATTAAATGATAGAATCAAACTTTAACCAAACGTAAAGTTTGTACCTAGGGTATTGTTGAAAAGTTTAATCAATATTAAAATATCACTATATTTAGGCGAGTATACGAGAAATGTTCTTTTCATACTCTAATAGCGCAGAAATCGTGTTTCAAGTTGAAATACGACTTGGGACCATATTTTACCTAAATTAAATGGTAGATTCAAAGTATAAATGAACGTAGTGTTTGTACCTTGAGTAAAGTTTAGAAGTTTAAACAATTTTAAAATATCTCAATTTTTAGGCGTGTAAACGAAAAAGTTCGTTTCAGACTCTAATAACGCAAAAATCGTGTTCCAAGTTGAAATACGACTTGGGTCCATATTTTACCTAAATTAAATGGTAGAATCAAAGTTTAAATGAACGTAGTGTTTGTACCTTGAGCAAAGTTTAGTTATTAAACAATATTAAAATATCACTATATTTAGGCCAGTAAACGAAAAAAGTTCGTTTCAAACTCTATAACGCAAAAATCGTGTTCCAAGTTGAAATACGACTTGGGTCCATATTTTACCTAAATTAAATGGTAGAATCAAACTTTAAATGAACGTAGTGTTTGTACCTTGAGCAAAGTTTATTTATTAAACAATATTAAAATATCACTATATTTAGGCGAGTAAACGAAAAAAGTTCGTTTCAAACTCTATTAACGCAGAAATCGAGTCCCAAGTTGAAATACGACTTGGGTCCATATTTTACCTAAATTAAATGGTAGTTTTAAGTTTAAATGAAAGTAGGGTTTGTACCTTGTGTAAAGTTTAGAAGTTTAAACAATTTTAAAATATCTAAATTTTTAGGCGAGTAAACGAAAAAGGTCGTTTCAGACTCTAATAACGCAGAAATCGTATTTCAAATTTAAAAACCACTTGGGACCATATTTTATCTAAATTAAATGGTAGATTCAAAGTTTAAATGAACGTAGTGTTCGTACCTTGAGCAAAGATTAGAAGTTTAAACAATTTTAAAATAGCTCAATTTTTAGGCGAGTAAACGAAAAAAGTTCGTTTCAAACTCTAATAATGCAGATATCGTGTTTCAAGTTGATATACGCCTTGGGACCATATTTTACCTAAATTAAATGGTAGAATCAAACTTTAACCAAACGTAAAGTTTGTACCTAGGGTATTGTTGAAAAGTTTAATCAATTTTAAAATATCACTATATTTAGGCGAGTATACGAAAAATGTTCTTTTCAGACTCTAATTATGCAGAAATCGTGTTTCAAGTTGAAATACGACTTGGGACCATATTTTACCTAAATTAAATGGTAGATTCAAAGTATAAATGAACGTAGTGTTTGTACCTTGAGTAAAGTTTAGAAGTTTAAACAATTTTAAAATATCACTATGTTTAGGCGAGTAAACGAAAAAAGTTCGTTTCAAACTCTAATAATGCAGAAATCGTGTTCCAAGTTGAAATACGATTTGGGTCCATATTTTACCTAAATTAAATGGTAGATTCAAAGTTTAAATGAACGTAGTGTTTGTACATTGAGCAAAGATTAGAAGTTTAAACAATTTTAAAATATCTCAATTTTTAGGCGAGTAAACGAAAAAGTTCGTTTCAGACTCTAATAACGCAAAAATCGTGTTCCAAGTTGAAATACGACTTGGGTGTATATTTTACCTAAATTAAATGGTAGAATCAAAGTTTAAATGAACGTAGTGTTTGTACCTTGAGCAAAGTTTAGTTATTAAACAATATTAAAATATCACTATATTTAGGCCAGTAAACGAAAAAAGTTCGTTTCAAACTCTATAACTCAAAAATCGTGTTCCAAGTTGAAATACGACTTGGGTCCATATTTTACCTAAATTAAATGGTAGAATCAAACTTTAAATGAACGTAGTGTTTGTACCTTGAGCAAAGTTTAGTTGTTAAACAATATTAAAATATCACTATATTTAGGCGAGTAAACGAAAAAAGTTCGTTTCAAACTCTAATAACGCAGAAATCGAGTTCCAAGTTGAAATACGACTTGGGTCCATATTTTACCTAAATTAAATGGTAGTTTTAAGTTTAAATGAAAGTAGGGTTTGTACCTTGTGTAAAGTTTAGAAGTTTAAACAATTTTAAAATATCTCAATTTTTAGGCGAGTAAACGAAAAAGTTCGTTTCAGACTCTAATAACGCAGAAAACGTGTTCCAAGTTGAAAAGTTTATCAATATTAAAATATCACTATATTTAGGCGAGTATACGAAAAATGTTCTTTTCAGACTCTAATAATGTAGAAATCGTATTTCAAATTTAAATACGATTTGGGACCATATTTTACCTAAATGAAATGGTAGATTCAAAGTTTAAATGAACGTAGTGTTTGTACCTTGAGCAAAGTTTAGTAGTTTAAACAATTTTAAAATATCTCAATTTTTAGGCGAGTAAACGAAAAAGGTCGTTTTAGACTCTAATAACGCACAAATCGTATTGCAAATTTAAATACCACTTGGGCCCATATTTTACCTAAATAAATGGTAGATTCAAAGTTTAAATGAACGTACTGTTTGTACCTTGAGTAAAGTTTAGAAGTTTAAACAATTGTAAAATATCTAAATTTTTAGGCGAGTAAACGAAAAAGGTCGTTTCAGACTCTAATAACGCAGAAATCGTATTTCAAATTTAAATACCACTTGGGACCATATTTTACCTAAATTAAATGGTAGATTCAAAGTTTAAATGAACGTAGTGTTCGTACCTTGAGCAAAGTTTAGAAGTTTAAACAATTTTAAAATATCTCAATTTTTAGGCGAGTAAACGAAAAAGTTCGTTTCAGACTCTAATAACGCAGAAAACGTGTTCCAAGTTGAAATACGACTTGGGTCCATATTTTACCTAAATTAAATGGTAGAATCAAACTTTAACCAAACGTAAAGTTTGTAAATAGGGTATTGTTGAAAAGTTTAATCAATATTAAAATATCACTATATTTAGGCGAGTATACGAAAAATGTTCTTTTCATACTCTAATAGCGCAGAAATCGTGTTTCAAGTTGAAATACGACTTGGGTCCATATTTTACCTAAATTAAATGGTAGATTTAAGTTGAAATGAACGTAGGGTTTGTACCTTGAGTAAAGTTTAGAAATTTAAACAATTTTAAAATATCACTATGTTTAGGCGAGTAAACGAAAAAAGTTCGTTTCAAACTCTAATAATGCAGAAATCGTGTTCCAAGTTGAAATACGATTTGGGTCCATATTTTACCTAAATTAAATGGTAGATTCAAAGTTTAAATGAACGTAGTGTTTGTACATTGAGCAAAGATTAGAAGTTTAAACAATTTTAAAATATCTCAATTTTTGGCGAGTAAACGAAAAAGTTCGTTTCAGACTCTAATAACGCAAAAATCGTGTTCCAAGTTGAAATACGACTTGGGTCTATATTTTACCTAAATTAAATGGTAGAATCAAAGTTTAAATGAACGTAGTGTTTGTAACTTGAGCAAAGTTTAGTTATTAAACAATATTAAAATATCACTATATTTAGGCGAGTAAACGAAAAAAGTTCGTTTCAAACTCTATATCGCAAAATCGTGTTCCAAGTTGAAATACGACTTGGGTCCATATTTTAAATTAAATGGTAGAATCAAACTTTCCCCAAACGTAAAGTTTGTACCTAGGGTATTGTTGAAAAGTTTAATCAATTTTAAAATATCACTATATTTAGGCGAGTATACGAAAAATTTTCTTTTCAGACTCTAATAACGCAGAAATCGTGTTCCAAGTTGAAATACGACTTGGGTCCATATTTTACCTAAATTAAATGGACGATTCAAAGTTTAAATGAACGTAGTGTTTGTACCTTGAGCAAAGTTTAGAACAATTTTAAAATATCTCAATTTTTAGGCGAGTAAACGAAAAAGTTCGTTTCAGATTCTAATAACGCAGAAAATTGTGTTTACAAGTTGTAAAACGACTTGGAACCATATCTCACCTAAATTAAATGGTAGAATCAAACTTTAACCAGACGTAAAGTTTGTACCTAGGGTATTGTTGAAAAGTTTAATCAACTTTAAAATATCATTATATTTAGGCGAGTAAACGAAAAATGTTCTTTTCAGACTCTAATAGCGCAGAAATCGTGTTTCAAGTTGAAATACGACTTGGGACCATATTTTACCTAAATTAAATGGTAGATTCAAAGTTTAAATGAACGTAGTGTTCGTACCTTGAGCAAAGTTTAGAAGTTTAAACAATTTTAAAATATCTAAATTTTTAGGCGAGTAAACGAAAAAGGTCGTTTCAGACTCTAATAACGCAGAAATCGTATTTCAAATTTAAATACCACTTGGGACCATATTTTACCTAAATGAAATGGTAGATTCAAAGTTTAAATGAACGTAGTGTTTGTACCTTGAGTAAAGTTTAGAAGTTTAAACAATTTTAAAATATCTAAATTTTTAGGCGAGTAAACGAAAAAGGTCGTTTCAGACTCTAATAACGCAGAAATCGTATTTCAAATTTAAATACCACTTGGGACCATATTTTACCTAAATTAAATGGTAGATTCAAAGTTTAAATGAACGTAGTGTTCGTACCTTGAGCAAAGTTTAGAAGTTTAAACAATTTTAAAATATCTAAATTTTTAGGCGAGTAAACGAAAAAGTTCGTTTCAGACTCTAATAACGCAGAAAACGTGTTCCAAGTTGAAATACGACTTGGGTCCATATTTTACCTAAATTAAATGGTAGAATCAAACTTTAACCAAACGTAAAGTTTGTACCTAGGGTATTGTTGAAAAGTACATATCACTATATTTAGGCGAGTATACGAAAAATGTTCTTTTCAGACTCTAATAACGCAGAAATCGTGTTTCAAGTTGAAATACGACTTGGGACCATATTTTACCTAAATTAAATGGTAGATTCAAAGTATAAATGAACGTAGTGTTTGTACCTTGAGTAAAGTTTAGAAGTTTAAACAATTTTTAAATATCACTATGTTTAGGCGAGTAAACGAAAAAAGTTCGTTTCAAACTCTAATAATGCAGAAATCGTGTTCCAAGTTGAAATACGATTTGGGTCCATATTTTACCTAAATTAAATGGTAGATTCAAAGTTTAAATGAACGTAGTGTTTGTACATTGAGCAAAGATTAGAAGTTTAAACAATTTTAAAATATCTCAATTTTTAGGCGAGTAAACGAAAAAGTTCGTTTCAGACTCTAATAACGCAAAAATCGTGTTCCAAGTTGAAATACGACTTGGGTCTATATTTTACCTAAATTAAATGGTAGAATCAAAATTTAAATGAACGTAGTGTTTGTACCTTGAGCAAAGTTTAGTTATTAAACAATATTAAAATATCACTATATTTAGGCGAGTAAACGAAAAAAGTTCGTTTCAAACTCTATAACGCAAAAATCGTGTTCCAAGTTGAAATACGACTTGGGTCCATATTTTACCTAAATTAAATGGTAGAATCAAACTTTAAATGAACGTAGTGTTTGTACCTTGAGCAAAGTTTAGTTATTAAACAATATTAAAATATCACTATATTTAGGCGAGTAAACGAAAAAAGTTCGTTTCAAACTCTAATAACGCAGAAATCGAGTTCCAAGTTGAAATACGACTTGGGTCCATATTTTACCTAAATTAAATGGTAGTTTTAAGTTTAAATGAAAGTAGGGTTTGTACCTTGTGTAAAGTTTAGAAGTTTAAACAATTTTAAAATATCTCAATTTTTAGGCGAGTAAACGAAAAAGTTCGTTTCAGACTCTAATACCGCAGAAAACGTGTTCCAAGTTGAAAAGTTTAATCAATATTAAAATATCACTATATTTAGGCGAGTATACGAAAAATGTTCTTTTCAGACTCTAATAATGTAGAAATCGTATTTCAAATTTAAATACGATTTGGGACCATATTTTACCTAAATGAAATGGTAGATTCAAAGTTTAAATGAACGTAGTGTTTGTACCTTGAGCAAAGTTTAGTAGTTTAAACAATTTTAAAATATCTCAATTTTTAGGCGAGTAAACGAAAAAGGTCGTTTCAGACTCTAATAACGCAGAAATCGTATTGCAAATTTAAATACCACTTGGGACCATATTTTACCTAAATTAAATGGTAGATTCAAAGTTTAAATGAACGTAGTGTTTGTAACTTGAGTAAAGTTTAGCAGTTTAAACAATTTTAAAATATCTCAATTTTTAGGCGAGTATACGAAAAATGTTCTTTTCAGACTCTAATAGCGCAGAAATCGTGTTTCAAGTTGAAATACAACTTGGGACCATATTTTACCTAAATGAAATGGTAGATTCAAAGTTTAAATGAACGTAGTGTTTGTACCTTGAGTAAAGTTTAGAAGTTTAAACAATTTTAAAATATCTAAATTTTTAGGCGAGTAAACGAAAAAGGTCGTTTCAGACTCTAACAACGCAGAAATCGTATTTCAAATTTAAATACCACTTGGGACCATGTTTTACCTAAATTAAATGATAGATTCAAAGTTCAAATGAACGTAGTGTTCGTACCTTGAGCAAAGTTTAGAAGTTTAAACAATTTTAAAATATCTCAATTTTTAGGCGAGTAAACTAAAAAGTTCGTTTCAGACTCTAATAACGCAGAAAACGTGTTCCAAGTTGAAATACGACTTGGGACCATATTTTACCTAAATTAAATGGTAGATTCAAAGTATAAATGAACGTAGTGTTTGTACCTTGAGTAAAGTTTAGAAGTTTAAACAATTTTAAAATATCACTATGTTTAGGCGAGTAAACGAAAAAAGTTCGTTTCAAACTCTAATAATGCAGAAATCGTGTTCCAAGTTGAAATACGATTTGGGTCCATATTTTACCTAAATTAAATGGTAGAATCAAACTTTAACCAAACGTAAAGTTTGTACCTAGGGTATTGTTGAAAAGTTTAATCAATATTAAACTATCACTATATTTAGGCGAGTATACGAGAAATGTTCTTTTTAGACTCTAATAACGCAGAAATCGTGTTTCAAGTTGAAATACGACTTGGGACCATATTTTACCTAAATTAAATGGTAGACTCAAAGTATAAATGAACGTAGTGTTTGTACCTTGAGTAAAGTTTAGAAGTTTAAACAATTTTAAAATATCACTATGTTTAGGCGAGTAAACGAAAAAAGTTCGTTTCAAACTCTAATAATGCAGAAATCGTGTTCCAAGTTGAAATACGATTTGGGTCCATATTTTACCTAAATTAAATGGTAGATTCAAAGTTTAAATAACCGTAGTGTTTGTACATTGAGCAAAGATTAGAAGTTTAAACAATTTTAAAATATCTCAATTTTTAGGCGAGTATACGAAAAATGATCTTTTCAGACTCTAATAGCGCAGAAATCGTGTTTCAAGTTGAAATACGACTTGGGACCATATTTTACCTAAATTAAATGGTAGATTCAAAGTTTAAATGAACGTAGTGTTCGTACCTTGAGCAAAGTTTAGAAGTTTAAACAATTTTAAAATATCGAAATTTTTAGGCGAGTAAACGAAAAAGGTCGTTTCAGACTCTAATAACGCAGAAATCGTATTTCAAATTTAAATACCACTTGGGACCATATTTTACCTAAATGAAATGGTAGATTCAAAGTTTAAATGAACGTAGTGTTTGTACCTTGAGTAAAGTTTAGAAGTTTAAACAATTTTAAAATATCTAAATTTTTAGGCGAGTAAACGAAAAAGGTCGTTTCAGACTCTAATAACGCAGAAATCGTATTTCAAATTTAAATACCACTTGGGACCATATTTTACCTAAATTAAATGGTAGATTCAAAGTTTAAATGAACGTAGTGTTCGTACCTTGAGCAAAGTTTAGAAGTTTAAACAATTTTAAAATATCTAAATTTTTAGGCGAGTAAACGAAAAAGTTCGTTTCAGACTCTAATAACGCAGAAAACGTGTTCCAAGTTGAAATACGACTTGGGTCCATATTTTACCTAAATTAAATGGTAGAATCAAACTTTAACCAAACGTAAAGTTTGTACCTAGGGTATTGTTGAAAAGTAAATATCACTATATTTAGGCGAGTATACGAAAAATGTTCTTTTCAGACTCTAATAACGCAGAAATCGTGTTTCAAGTTGAAATACGACTTGGGACCATATTTTACCTAAATTAAATGGTAGATTCAAAGTATAAATGAACGTAGTGTTTGTACCTTGAGTAAAGTTTAGAAGTTTAAACAATTTTAAAATATCACTATGTTTAGGCGAGTAAACGAAAAAAGTTCGTTTCAAACTCTAATAATGCAGAAATCGTGTTCCAAGTTGAAATACGATTTGGGTCCATATTTTACCTAAATTAAATGGTAGATTCAAAGTTTAAATGAACGTAGTGTTTGTACATTGAGCAAAGATTAGAAGTTTAAACAATTTTAAAATATCTCAATTTTTAGGCGAGTAAACGAAAAAGTTCGTTTCAGACTCTAATAACGCAAAAATCGTGTTCCAAGTTGAAATACGACTTGGGTCTATATTTTACCTAAATTAAATGGTAGAATCAAAATTTAAATGAACGTAGTGTTTGTACCTTGAGCAAAGTTTAGTTATTAAACAATATTAAAATATCACTATATTTAGGCGAGTAAACGAAAAAAGTTCGTTTCAAACTCTATAACGCAAAAATCGTGTTCCAAGTTGAAATACGACTTGGGTCCATATTTTACCTAAATTAAATTGTAGAATCAAACTTTAAATGAACGTAGTGTTTGTACCTTGAGCAAAGTTTAGTTATTAAACAATATTAAAATATCACTATATTTAGGCGAGTAAACGAAAAAAGTTCGTTTCAAACTCTAATAACGCAGAAATCGAGTTCCAAGTTGAAATACGACTTGGGTCCATATTTTACCTAAATTAAATGGTAGTTTTAAGTTTAAATGAAAGTAGGGTTTGTACCTTGTGTAAAGTTTAGAAGTTTAAACAATTTTAAAATATCTCAATTTTTAGGCGAGTAAACGAAAAAGTTCGTTTCAGACTCTAATACCGCAGAAAACGTGTTCCAAGTTGAAAAGTTTAATCAATATTAAAATATCACTATATTTAGGCGAGTATACGAAAAATGTTCTTTTCAGACTCTAATAATGTAGAAATCGTATTTCAAATTTAAATACGATTTGGGACCATATTTTACCTAAATGAAATGGTAGATTCAAAGTTTAAATGAACGTAGTGTTTGTACCTTGAGCAAAGTTTAGTAGTTTAAACAATTTTAAAATATCTCAATTTTTAGGCGAGTAAACGAAAAAGGTCGTTTCAGACTCTAATAACGCAGAAATCGTATTGCAAATTTAAATACCACTTGGGACCATATTTTACCTAAATTAAATGGTAGATTCAAAGTTTAAATGAACGTAGTGTTTGTAACTTGAGTAAAGTTTAGCAGTTTAAACAATTTTAAAATATCTCAATTTTTAGGCGAGACTCTAATAGCGCAGAAATCGTGTTTCAAGTTGAAATACAACTTGGGACCATATTTTACCTAAATGAAATGGTAGATTCAAAGTTTAAATGAACGTAGTGTTTGTACCTTGAGTAAAGTTTAGAAGTTTAAACAATTTTAAAATATCTAAATTTTTAGGCGAGTAAACGAAAAAGGTCGTTTCAGACTCTAACAACGCAGAAATCGTATTTCAAATTTAAATACCACTTGGGACCATGTTTTACCTAAATTAAATGATAGATTCAAAGTTCAAATGAACGTAGTGTTCGTACCTTGAGCAAAGTTTAGAAGTTTAAACAATTTTAAAATATCTCAATTTTTAGGCGAGTAAACTAAAAAGTTCGTTTCAGACTCTAATAACGCAGAAAACGTGTTCCAAGTTGAAATACGACTTGGGACCATATTTTACCTAAATTAAATGGTAGATTCAAAGTATAAATGAACGTAGTGTTTGTACCTTGAGTAAAGTTTAGAAGTTTAAACAATTTTAAAATATCACTATGTTTAGGCGAGTAAACGAAAAAAGTTCGTTTCAAACTCTAATAATGCAGAAATCGTGTTCCAAGTTGAAATACGATTTGGGTCCATATTTTACCTAAATTAAATGGTAGAATCAAACTTTAACCAAACGGAAAGTTTGTACCTAGGGTATTGTTGAAAAGTTTAATCAATATTAAACTATCACTATATTTAGGCGAGTATACGAGAAATGTTCTTTTTAGACTCTAATAACGCAGAAATCGTGTTTCAAGTTGAAATACGACTTGGGACCATATTTTACCTAAATTAAATGGTAGACTCAAAGTATAAATGAACGTAGTGTTTGTACCTTGAGTAAAGTTTAGAATTTTAAACAATTTTAAAATATCACTATGTTTAGGCGAGTAAACGAAAAAAGTTCGTTTCAAACTCTAATAATGCAGAAATCGTGTTCCAAGTTGAAATACGATTTGGGTCCATATTTTACCTAAATTAAATGGTAGATTCAAAGTTTAAATGAACGTAGTGTTTGTACATTGAGCAAAGATTAGAAGTTTAAACAATTTTAAAATATCTCAATTTTTAGGCGAGTATACGAAACATGTTCTTTTCAGACTCTAATAGCGCAGAAATCGTGTTTCAAGTTGAAATACGACTTGGGACCATATTTTACCTAAATGAAATGGTAGATTCAAAGTTTAAATGAACGTAGTGTTTGTACCTTGAGTAAAGTTTAGAAGTTTAAACAATTTTAAAATATCTAAATTTTTAGGCGAGTAAACGAAAAAGGTCGTTTCAGACTCTAATAACGCAGAAATCGTATTTCAAATTTAAATACCACTTGGGACCATATTTTACCTAAATTAAATGGTAGATTCAAAGTTTAAATGAACGTAGTGTTCGTACCTAAAGCAAAGTTTAGAAGTTTAAACAATTTTAAAATATCTAAATTTTTAGGCGAGTAAACGAAAAAGGTCGTTTCAGACTCTAATAACGCAGAAATCGTATTTCAAATTTAAATACCACTTGGGACCATATTTTACCTAAATTAAATGGTAGATTCAAAGTTTAAATGAACGTAGTGTTCGTACCTTGAGCAAAGTTTAGAAGTTTAAACAATTTTAAAATATCTCAATTTTTAGGCGAGTAAACGAAAAAGTTCGTTTCAGAATCTAATAACGCAGAAAACGTGTTCCAAGTTGAAATACGACTTGGGTCCATATTTTACCTAAATTAAATGGTAGAATCAAACTTTAACCAAACGTAAAGTTTGTACCTAGGGTATTCTTGAAAAGTTTAATCAATATTAAAATATCACTATATTTAGGCGAGTATACGAAAAATGTTCTTTTCAGACTCTAATAACGCAGAAATCGTGTTTCAAGTTGAAATACGACTTGGGACCATATTTTACCTAAATTAAATGGTAGATTCAAAGTATAAATGAACGTAGTGTTTGTACCTTGAGTAAAGTTTAGAAGTTTAAACAATTTTAAAATATCACTATGTTTAGGCGAGTAAACGAAAAAAGTTCGTTTCAAACTCTAATAATGCAGAAATCGTGTTCCAAGTTAAAATACGATTTGGGTCCATATTTTACCTAAATTAAATGGTAGTTTCAAAGTTTAAATGAACGTAGTGTTTGTACATTGAGCAAAGATTAGAAGTTTAAACAATTTTAAAATATCTCAATTTTTAGGCGAGTAAACGAAAAAGTTCGTTTCAGACTCTAATAACGCAAAAATCGTGTTCCAAGTTGAAATACGACTTGGGTCTATATTTTACCTAAATTAAATGGTAGAATCAAAATTTAAATGAACGTAGTGTTTGTACCTTGAGCAAAGTTTAGTTATTAAACAATATTAAAATATCACTATATTTAGGCGAGTAAACGAAAAAAGTTCGTTTCAAACTCTATAACGCAAAAATCGTGTTCCAAGTTGAAATACGACTTGGGTCCATATTTTACCTAAATTAAATGGTAGAATCAAACTTTAAATGAACGTAGTGTTTGTACCTTGAGCAAAGTTTAGTTATTAAACAATATTAAAATATCACTATATTTAGGCGAGTAAACGAAAAAAGTTCGTTTCAAACTCTAATAACGCAGAAATCGAGTTCCAAGTTGAAATACGACTTGGGTCCATATTTTACCTAAATTAAATGGTAGTTTTAAGTTTAAATGAAAGTAGGGTTTGTACCTTGTGTAAAGTTTAGAAGTTTAAACAATTTTAAAATATCTCAATTTTTAGGCGAGTAAACGAAAAAGTTCGTTTCAGACTCTAATAACGCAGAAAACGTGTTCCAAGTTGAAAAGTTTAATCAATATTAAAATATCACTATATTTAGGCGAGTATACGAAAAATTTTCTTTTCAGACTCTAATAATGTAGAAATCGTATTTCAAATTTAAATACGATTTGGGACCATATTTTACCTAAATGAAATGGTAGATTCAAAGTTTAAATGAACGTAGTGTTTGTACCTTAAACAAAGTTTAGTAGTTTAAACAATTTTAAAATATCTCAATTTTTAGGCGAGTAAACGAAAAAGGTCGTTTCAGACTCTAATAACGCAGAAATCGTATTGCAAATTTAAATACCACTTGGGACCATATTTTACCTAAATTAAATGGTAGATTCAAAGTTTAAATGAACGTAGTGTTTGTAACTTGAGTAAAGTTTAGCAGTTTAAACAATTTTAAAATATCTCAATTTTTAGGCGAGTATACGAAAAATGTTCTTTTCAGACTCTAATAGCGCAGAAATCGTGTTTCAAGTTGAAATACAACTTGGGACCATATTTTACCTAAATGAAATGGTAGATTCAAAGTTTAAATGAACGTAGTGTTTGTACCTTGAGTAAAGTTTAGCAGTTTAAACAATTTTAAAATATCTAAATTTTTAGGCGAGTAAACGAAAAAGGTCGTTTCAGACTCTAACAACGCAGAAATCGTATTTCAAATTTAAATACCACTTGGGACCATGTTTTACCTAAATTAAATGGTAGATTCAAAGTTTAAATGAACGTAGTGTTCGTACCTTGAGCAAAGTTTAGAAGTTTAAACAATTTTAAAATATCTCAATTTTTAGGCGAGTAAACGAAAAAGTTCGTTTCAGACTCTAATAACGCAGAAAACGTGTTCCAAGTTAAAATACGACTTGGGTCCATATTTTACCTAAATTAAATGGTAGAATCAAACTTTAACCAAACGTAAAGTTTGTACCTAGGGTATTGTTGAAAAGTTTAATCAATATTAAAATATCACTATATTTAGGCGAGTATACGAAAAATGTTCTTTTCAGACTCTAATAACGCAGAAATCGTGTTTCAAGTTGAAATACGACTTGGGACCATATTTTACCTAAATTAAATGGTAGATTCAAAGTATAAATGAACGTAGTGTTTGTACCTTGAGTAAAGTTTAGAAGTTTAAACAATTTTAAAATATCACTATGTTTAGGCGAGTAAACGAAAAAAGTTCGTTTCAAACTCTAATAATGCAGAAATCGTGTTCCAAGTTGAAATACGATTTGGGTCCATATTTTACCTAAATTAAATTGTAAATTCAAAGTTTAAATGAACGTAGTGTTTGTACATTGAGCAAAGATTAGAAGTTTAAACAATTTTAAAATATCTCAATTTTTAGGCGAGTAAACGAAAAATGTTCTTTTCAGACTCTAATAGCGCAGAAATCGTGTTTCAAGTTGAAATACGACTTGGGACCATATTTTACCTAAATGAAATGGTAGATTCAAAGTTTAAATGAACGTAGTGTTTGTACCTTGAGTAAAGTTTAGAAGTTTAAACAATTTTAAAATATCTAAATTTTTAGGCGAGTAAACGAAAAAGGTCGTTTCAGACTCTAATAACGCAGAAATCGTATTTCAAATTTAAATACCACTTGGGACCATATTTTACCTAAATTAAATGGTAGATTAAAAGTTTAAATGAACGTAGTGTTCGTACCTTGAGCAAAGTTTAGAAGTTTAAACAATTTTAAAATATCTCAATTTTTAGGCGAGTAAACGAAAAAGTTCGTTTCAGACTCTAATAACGCAGAAAACGTGTTCCAAGTTGAAATACGACTTGGGTCCATATTTTACCTAAATTAAATGGTAGAATCAAACTTTAACCAAACGTAAAGTTTGTACCTAGGGTATTCTTGAAAAGTTTAATCAATATTAAAATATCACTATATTTAGGCGAGTATACGAAAAATGTTCTTTTCAGACTCTAATAACGCAGAAATCGTGTTTCAAGTTGAAATACGACTTGGGACCATATTTTACCTAAATTAAATGGTAGATTCAAAGTATAAATGAACGTAGTGTTTGTACCTTGAGTAAAGTTTAGAAGTTTAAACAATTTTATAATATCACTATGTTTAGGCGAGTAAACGAAAAAAGTTCGTTTCAAACTCTAATAATGCAGAAATCGTGTTCCAAGTTGAAATACGATTTGGGTCCATATTTTACCTAAATTAAATGGTAGATTCAAAGTTTAAATGAACGTTGTGTTTGTACATTGAGCAAAGATTAGAAGTTTAAACAATTTTAAAATATCACTATGTTTAGGCGAGTAAACGAAAAAAGTTCGTTTCAAACTCTAATAATGCAGAAATCGTGTTCCAAGTTGAAATACGACTTGGGTCCATATTTTACCTAAATTAAATGGTAGAATCAAACTTTAACCAAACGTAAAGTTTGTACCTAGGGTATTCTTGAAAAGTTTAATCAATATTAAAATATGACTATATTTAGGCGAGTATACGAAAAATGTTCTTTTCAGACTCTAATAACGCAGAAATCGTGTTTCAAGTTGAAATACGACTTGGGACCATATTTTACCTAAATTAAATGGTAGATTCAAAGTATAAATGAACGTAGTGTTTGTACCTTGAGTAAAGTTTAGAAGTTTAAACAATTTTAAAATATCACTATGTTTAGGCGAGTAAACGAAAAAGTTCGTTTCAGACTCTAATAACGCAAAAATCGTGTTCCAAGTTGAAATACGACTTGGGTCTATATTTTACCTAAATTAAATGGTAGAATCAAAATTTAAATGAACGTAGTGTTTGTACCTTGAGCAAAGTTTAGTTATTAAACAATATTAAAATATCACTATATTTAGGCGAGTAAACGAAAAAAGTTCGTTTCAGACTCTAATAACGCAGAAAACGTGTTCCAAGTTGAAATACGACTTGGGTCCATATTTTACCTAAATTAAATGGTAGAATCAAACTTTAACCAAACGTAAAGTTTGTACCTAGGGTATTCTTGAAAAGTTTAATCAATTTTAAAATATCACTATATTTAGGCGAGTATACGAAAAATGTTCTTTTCAGACTCTAATAACGCAGAAATCGTGTTTCAAGTTGAAATACGACTTGGGACCATATTTTACCTAAATTAAATGGTAGATTCAAAGTATAAATGAACGTAGTGTTTGTACCTTGAGTAAAGTTTAGAAGTTTAAACAATTTTAAAATATCACTATGTTTAGGCGAGTAAACGAAAAAAGTTCGTTTCAAACTCTAATAATGCAGAAATCGTGTTCCAAGTTGAAATACGATTTGGGTCCATATTTTACCTAAATTAAATGGTAGATTCAAAGTTTAAATGAACGTAGTGTTTGTACATTGAGCAAAGATTAGAAGTTTAAACAATTTTAAAATATCTCAATTTTTAGGCGAGTAAACGAAAAAGTTCGTTTCAGACTCTAATAACGCAAAAATCGTGTTCCAAGTTGAAATACGACTTGGGTCTATATTTTACCTAAATTAAATGGTAGAATCAAAATTTAAATGAACGTAGTGTTTGTACCTTGAGCAAAGTTTAGTTATTAAACAATATTAAAATATCACTATATTTAGGCGAGTAAACGAAAAAAGTTCGTTTCAAACTCTATAACGCAAAAATCGTGTTCCAAGTTGAAATACGACTTTCGTCCATATTTTACCTAAATTAAATGGTAGAATCAAACTTTAAATGAACGTAGTGTTTGTACCTTGAGCAAAGTTTAGTTATTAAACAATATTAAAATATCACTATATTTAGGCGAGTAAACGAAAAAAGTTCGTTTCAAACTCTAATAACGCAGAAATCGAGTTCCAAGTTGAAATACGATTTGGGTCCATATTTTACCTAAATGAAATGGTAGATTCAAAGTTTAAATGAACGTAGTGTTTGTACCTTGAGCAAAGTTTAGTAGTTTAAACAATTTTAAAATATCTCAATTTTTAGGCGAGTAAACGAAAAAGGTCGTTTCAGACTCTAATAACGCAGAAATCGTATTGCAAATTTAAATACCACTTGGGACCATATTTTACCTAAATTAAATGGTAGATTCAAAGTTTAAATGAACGTAGTGTTTGTAACTTGAGTAAAGTTTAGCAGTTTAAACAATTTTAAAATATCTCAATTTTTAGGCGAGTATACGAAAAATGTTCTTTTCAGACTCTAATAGCGCAGAAATCGTGTTTCAAGTTGAAATACGACTTGGGACCATATTTTACCTAAATGAAATGGTAGATTCAAAGTTTAAATGAACGTAGTGTTTGTACCTTGAGTAAAGTTTAGAAGTTTAAACAATTTTAAAATATCTAAATTTTTAGGCGAGTAAACGAAAAAGGTCGTTTCAGACTCTAATAACGCAGAAATCGTATTTCAAATTTAAATACCACTTGGGACCATATTTTACCTAAATTAAATGGTAGATTCAAAGTTTAAATGAACGTAGTGTTCGTACCTTGAGCAAAGTTTAGAAGTTTAAACAATTTTAAAATATCTCAATTTTTAGGCGAGTAAACGAAAAAGTTCGTTTCAGACTCTAATAACGCAGAAAACGTGTTCCAAGTTGAAATACGACTTGGGTCCATATTTTACCTAAATTAAATGGTAGAATCAAACTTTAACCAAACGTAAAGTTTGTACCTAGGGTATTCTTGAAAAGTTTAATCAATATTAAAATATCACTATATTTAGGCGAGTATACGAAAAATGTTCTTTTCAGTTTCTAATAACGCAGAAATCGTGTTTCAAGTTGAAATACGACTTGGGACCATATTTTACCTAAATTAAATGGTAGATTCAAAGTATAAATGAACGTAGTGTTTGTACCTTGAGTAAAGTTTAGAAGTTTAAACAATTTTAAAATATCACTATGTTTAGGCGAGTAAACGAAAAAAGTTCGTTTCAAACTCTAATAATGCAGAAATCGTGTTCCTAGTTGAAATACGATTTGGGTCCATATTTTACCTAAATTAAATGGTAGATTCAAAGTTTAAATGAACGTAGTGTTTGTACATTGAGCAAAGATTAGAAGTTTAAACAATTTTAAAATATCTCAATTTTTAGGCGAGTATACGAAAAATGTTCTTTTCAGACTCTAATAGCGCAGAAATCGTGTTTCAAGTTGAAATACGACTTGGGACCATATTTTACCTAAATGAAATGGTAGATTCAAAGTTTAAATGAACGTAGTGTTTGTACCTTGAGTAAAGTTTAGAAGTTTAAACAATTTTAAAATATCTAAATTTTTAGGCGAGTAAACGAAAAAGGTCGTTTCAGACTCTAATAACGCAGAAATCGTATTTCAAATTTAAATACCACTTGGGACCATATTTTACCTAAATTAAATGGTAGATTCAAAGTTTAAATGAACGTAGTGTTCGTACCTTGAGCAAAGTTTAGAAGTTTAAACAATTTTAAAATATCTAAATTTTTAGGCGAGTAAACGAGAAAGGTCGTTTCAGACTCTAATAACGCAGAAATCGTATTTCAAATTTAAATACCACTTGGGACCATATTTTACCTAAATTAAATGGTAGATTCAAAGTTTAAATGAACGTAGTGTTCGTACCTTGAGCAAAGTTTAGAAGTTTAAACAATTTTAAAATATCTCAATTTTTAGGCGAGTAAACGAAAAAGTTCGTTTCAGACTCTAATAACGCAGAAAACGTGTTCCAAGTTGAAATACGACTTGGGTCCATATTTTACCTAAATTAAATGGTAGAATCAAACTTTAACCAAACGTAAAGTTTGTACCTAGGGTATTCTTGAAAAGTTTAATCAATATTAAAATATCACTATATTTAGGCGAGTATACGAAAAATGTTCTTTTCAGACTCTAATAACGCAGAAATCGTGTTTCAAGTTGAAATACGACTTGGGACCATATTTTACCTAAATTAAATGGTAGATTCAAAGTTTAAATGAACGTAGTGTTTGTACATTGAGCAAAGATTAGAAGTTTAAACAATTTTAAAATATCTCAATTTTTAGGCGAGTAAACGAAAAAGTTCGTTTCAGACTCTAATAACGCAGGAAAGGTGTTCCAAGTTGAAATACGACTTGGGTCCATATTTTACCTAAATTAAATGGTAGAATCAAACTTTAACCAAACGTAAAGTTTGTACCTAGGGTATTCTTGAAAAGTTTAATCAATATTAAAATATCACTATATTTAGGCGAGTATACGAAAAATGTTCTTTTCAGACTCTAATATCGCAGAAATCGTGTTTCAAGTTGAAATACGACTTGGGACCATATTTTACCTAAATTAAATGGTAGATTCAAAGTATAAATGAACGTAGTGTTTGTACCTTGAGTAAAGTTTAGAAGTTTAAACAATTTTAAAATATCACTATGTTTAGGCGAGTAAACGAAAAAAGTTCGTTTCAAACTCTAATAATGCAGAAATCGTGTTCCAAGTTGAAATACGATTTGGGTCCATATTTTACCTAAATTAAATGGTAGATTCAAAGTTTAAATGAACGTAGTGTTTGTACATTAAACAAAGATTAGAAGTTTAAACAATTTTAAAATATCTCAATTTTTAGGCGAGTAAACGAAAAAGTTCGTTTCAGACTCTAATAACGCAAAAATCGTGTTCCAAGTTGAAATACGACTTGGGTCTATATTTTACCTAAATTAAATGGTAGATTCAAAATTTAAATGAACGTAGTGTTTGTACCTTGAGCAAAGTTTAGTTATTAAACAATATTAAAATATCACTATATTTAGGCGAGTAAACGAAAAAAGTTCGTTTCAGACTCTAATAACGCAGAAAACGTGTTCCAAGTTGAAATACGACTTGGGTCCATATTTTACCTAAATTAAATGGTAGAATCAAACTTTAACCAAACGTAAAGTTTGTACCTAGGGTATTCTTGAAAAGTTTAATCAATATTAAAATATCACTATATTTAGGCGAGTATACGAAAAATGTTCTTTTCAGACTCTAATAACGCAGAAATCGTATTTCAAATTTAAATACCACTTGGGACCATATTTTACCTAAATTAAATGTTAGATTCAAAGTATAAATGAACGTAGTGTTTGTACCTTGAGTAAAGTTTAGAAGTTAAACAATTTTAAAATATCACTATGTTTAGGCGAGTAAACGAAAAAAGTTCGTTTCAAACTCTAATAACGCAGAAATCGAGTTCCAAGTTGAAATACGACTTGGGTCCATATTTTACCTAAATTAAATGGTAGATTCAAAGTTTAAATGAACGTAGTGTTTGTACATTGAGCAAAGATTAGAAGTTTAAACAATTTTAAAATATCTCAATTTTTAGGCGAGTATACGAAAAATGTTCTTTTCAGACTCTAATAGCGCAGAAATCGTGTTTCAAGTTGAAATACGACTTGGGACCATATTTTACCTAAATGAAATGGTAGATTCAAAGTTTAAATGAACGTAGTGTTTGTACCTTGAGTAAAGTTTAGAAGTTTAAACAATTTTAAAATATCTAAATTTTTAGGCGAGTAAACGAAAAAGGTCGTTTCAGACTCTAATAACGCAGAAATCGTATTTCAAATTTAAATACCACTTGGGACCATATTTTACCTAAATTAAATGGTAGATTCAAAGTTTAAATGAACGTAGTGTTCGTACCTTGAGCAAAGTTTAGAAGTTTAAACAATTTTAAAATATCTCAATTTTTAGGCGAGTAAACGAAAAAGTTCGTTTCAGACTCTAATAACGCAGAAAACGTGTTCCAAGTTGAAATACGACTTGGGTCCATATTTTACCTAAATTAAATGGTAGAATCAAACTTTAACCAAACGTAAAGTTTGTACCTAGGGTATTCTTGAAAAGTTTAATCAATATTAAAATATCACTATATTTAGGCGAGTATACGAAAAATGTTCTTTTCAGACTCTAATAACGCAGAAATCGTGTTTCAAGTTGAAATACGACTTGGGACCATATTTTACCTAAATTAAATGGTAGATTCAAAGTATAAATGAACGTAGTGTTTGTACCTTGAGTAAAGTTTAGAAGTTTAAACAATTTTAAAATATCACTATGTTTAGGCGAGTAAACGAAAAAAGTTCGTTTCAAACTCTAATAATGCAGAAATCGTGTTCCAAGTTGAAATACGATTTGGGTCCATATTTTACCTAAATTAAATGGTAGATTCAAAGTTTAAATGAACGTAGTGTTTGTACATTGAGCAAAGATTAGAAGTTTAAACAATTTTAAAATATCTCAATTTTTAGGCGAGTATACGAAAAATGTTCTTTTCAGACTCTAATAGCGCAGAAATCGTGTTTCAAGTTGAAATACGACTTGGGACCATATTTTACCTAAATGAAATGGTAGATTCAAAGTTTAAATGAACGTAGTGTTTGTACCTTGAGTAAAGTTTAGAAGTTTAAACTATTTTAAAATATCTAAATTTTTAGGCGAGTAAACGAAAAAGGTCGTTTCAGACTCTAATAACGCAGAAATCGTATTTCAAATTTAAATACCACTTGGGACCATATTTTACCTAAATTAAATGGTAGATTCAAAGTTTAAATGAACGTAGTGTTCGTACCTTGAGCAAAGTTTAGAAGTTTAAACAATTTTAAAATATCTAAATTTTTAGGCGAGTAAACGAGAAAGGTCGTTTCAGACTCTAATAACGCAGAAATCGTATTTCAAATTTAAATACCACTTGGGACCATATTTTACCTAAATTAAATGGTAGATTCAAAGTTTAAATGAACGTAGTGTTCGTACCTTGAGCAAAGTTTAGAAGTTTAAACAATTTTAAAATATCTCAATTTTTAGGCGAGTAAACGAAAAAGTTCGTTTCAGACTCTAATAACGCAGAAAACGTGTTCCAAGTTGAAATACGACTTGGGTCCATATTTTACCTAAATTAAATGGTAGAATCAAACTTTAACCAAACGTAAAGTTTGTACCTAGGGTATTCTTGAAAAGTTTAATCAATATTAAAATATCACTATATTTAGGCGAGTATACGAAAAATGTTCTTTTCAGACTCTAATAACGCAGAAATCGTGTTTCAAGTTGAAATACGACTTGGGACCATATTTTACCTAAATTAAATGGTAGATTCAAAGTTTAAATGAACGTAGTGTTTGTACATTGAGCAAAGATTAGAAGTTTAAACAATTTTAAAATATCTCAATTTTTAGGCGAGTAAACGAAAAAGTTCGTTTCAGACTCTAATAACGCAGGAAAGGTGTTCCAAGTTGAAATACGACTTGGGTCCATATTTTACCTAAATTAAATGGTAGAATCAAACTTTAACCAAACGTAAAGTTTGTACCTAGGGTATTCTTGAAAAGTTTAATCATTATTAAAATATCACTATATTTAGGCGAGTATACGAAAAATGTTCTTTTCAGACTCTAATATCGCAGAAATCGTGTTTCAAGTTGAAATACGACTTGGGACCATATTTTACCTAAATTAAATGGTAGATTCAAAGTATAAATGAACGTAGTGTTTGTACCTTGAGTAAAGTTTAGAAGTTTAAACAATTTTAAAATATCACTATGTTTAGGCGAGTAAACGAAAAAAGTTCGTTTCAAACTCTATTAATGCAGAAATCGTGTTCCAAGTTGAAATACGATTTGGGTCCATATTTTACCTAAATTAAATGGTAGATTCAAAGTTTAAATGAACGTAGTGTTTGTACATTAAACAAAGATTAGAAGTTTAAACAATTTTAAAATATCTCAATTTTTAGGCGAGTAAACGAAAAAGTTCGTTTCAGACTCTAATAACGCAAAAATCGTGTTCCAAGTTGAAATACGACTTGGGTCTATATTTTACCTAAATTAAATGGTAGAATCAAAATTTAAATGAACGTAGTGTTTGTACCTTGAGCAAAGTTTAGTTATTAAACAATATTAAAATATCACTATATTTAGGCGAGTAAACGAAAAAAGTTCGTTTCAGACTCTAATAACGCAGAAAACGTGTTCCAAGTTGAAATACGACTTGGGTCCATATTTTACCTAAATTAAATGGTAGAATCAAACTTTAACCAAACGTAAAGTTTGTACCTAGGGTATTCTTGAAAAGTTTAATCAATATTAAAATATCACTATATTTAGGCGAGTATACGAAAAATGTTCTTTTCAGACTCTAATAACGCAGAAATCGTATTTCAAGTTGAAATACGACTTGGGACCATATTTTACCTAAATTAAATGGTAGATTCAAAGTATAAATGAACGTAGTGTTTGTACCTTGAGTAAAGTTTAGAAGTTTAAACAATTTTATAATATCACTATGTTTAGGCGAGTAAACGAAAAAAGTTCGTTTCAAACTCTAATAATGCAGAAATCGTGTTCCAAGTTGAAATACGATTTGGGTCCATATTTTACCTAAATTAAATGGTAGATTCAAAGTTTAAATGAACGTAGTGTTTGTACATTGAGCAAAGATTAGAAGTTTAAACAATTTTAAAATATCTCAATTTTTAGGCGAGTAAACGAAAAAGTTCGTTTCAGACTCTAATAACGCAAAAATCGTGTTCCAAGTTGAAATACGACTTGGGTCTATATTTTACCTAAATTAAATGGTAGAATCAAAATTTAAATGAACGTAGTGTTTGTACCTTGAGCAAAGTTTAGTTATTAAACAATATTAAAATATCACTATATTTAGGCGAGTAAACGAAAAAAGTTCGTTTCAAACTCTATAACGCAAAAATCGTGTTCCAAGTTGAAATACGACTTTCATCCATATTTTACCTAAATTAAATGGTAGAATCAAACTTTAAATGAACGTAGTGTTTGTACCTTGAGCAAAGTTTAGTTATTAAACAATATTAAAATATCACTATATTTAGGCGAGTAAACGAAAAAAGTTCGTTTCAAACTCTAATAACGCAGAAATCGAGTTCCAAGTTGAAATACGACTTGGGTCCATATTTTACCTAAATTAAATGGTAGTTTTAAGTTTAAATGAAAGTAGGGTTTGTACCTTGTGTAAAGTTTAGAAGTTTAAACAATTTTAAAATATCTCAATTTTTAGGCGAGTAAACGAAAAAGTTCGTTTCAGACTATAATAACGCAGAAAACGTGTTCCAAGTTGAAAAGTTTAATCAATATTAAAATATCACTATATTTAGGCGAGTATACGAAAAATGTTCTTTTCAGACTCTAATAATGTAGAAATCGTATTTCAAATTTAAATACGATTTGGGACCATATTTTACCTAAATGAAATGGTAGATTCAAAGTTTAAATGAACGTAGTGTTTGTACCTTGAGCAAAGTTTAGTAGTTTAAACAATTTTAAAATATCTCAATTTTTAGGCGAGTAAACGAAAAAGGTCGTTTCAGACTCTAATAACGCAGAAATCGTATTGCAAATTTAAATACCACTTGGGACCATATTTTACCTAAATTAAATGGTAGATTCAAAGTTTAAATGAACGTAGTGTTTGTAACTTGAGTAAAGTTTAGCAGTTTAAACAATTTTAAAATATCTCAATTTTTAGGCGAGTATACGAAAAATGTTCTTTTCAGACTCTAATAGCGCAGAAATCGTGTTTCAAGTTGAAATACGACTTTAGTCCATATTTTACCTAAATTAAATGGTAGAATGGTATTGTTGAAAAGTTTAATCAATATTAAACTATCTTTATATTTAGGCGAGTATACGAAAAATGTTCTTTTCAGACTCTAATAACGCAGAAATCGTGTTTCAAGTTGAAATACGACTTGGGACCATATTTTACCTAAATTAAATGGTAGATTCAAAGTATAAATGAACGTAGTGTTTGTACCTTGAGTAAAGTTTAGAAGTTAAACAATTTTAAAATATCACTATGTTTAGGCGAGTAAACGAAAAAAGTTCGTTTCAAACTCTAATAATGCAGAAATCGTGTTCCAAGTTGAAATACGATTTGGGTCCATATTTTACCTAAATTAAATGGTAGATTCAAAGTTTAAATGAACGTAGTGTTTGTACATTGAGCAAAGATTAGAAGTTTAAACAATTTTAAAATATCTCAATTTTTAGGCGAGTATACGAAAAATGTTCTTTTCAGACTCTAATAGCGCAGAAATTGTGTTTCAAGTTGAAATACGACTTGGGACCATATTTTACCTAAATGAAATGGTAGATTCAAAGTTTAAATGAACGTAGTGTTTGTACCTTGAGTAAAGTTTAGAAGTTTAAACAATTTTAAAATATCTAAATTTTTAGGCGAGTAAACGAAAAAGGTCGTTTCAGACTCTAATAACGCAGAAATCGTATTTCAAATTTAAATACCACTTGGGACCATATTTTACCTAAATTAAATGGTAGATTCACAGTTTAAATGAACGTAGTGTTCGTACCTTGAGCAAAGTTTAGAAGTTTAAACAATTTTAAAATATCTCAATTTTTAGGCGAGTAAACGAAAAAGTTCGTTTCAGACTCTAATAACGCAGAAAACGTGTTCCAAGTTGAAATACGACTTGGGTCCATATTTTACCTAAATTAAATGGTAGAATCAAACTTTAACCAAACGTAAAGTTTGTACCTAGGGTATTCTTGAAAAGTTTAATCAATATTAAAATATCACTATATTTAGGCGAGTATACGAAAAATGTTCTTTTTAGACTCTAATAACGCAGAAATCGTGTTTCAAGTTGAAATACGACTTGGGACCATATTTTACCTAAATTAAATGGTAGATTCAAAGTTTAAATGAACGTAGTGTTTGTACATTGAGCAAAGATTAGAAGTTTAAACAATTTTAAAATATCTCAATTTTTAGGCGAGTAAACGAAAAAGTTCGTTTCAGACTCTAATAATGCAGAAATCGTGTTCCAAGTTGAAATACGATTTGGGTCCATATTTTACCTAAATTAAATGGTAGATTCAAAGTTTAAATGAACGTAGTGTTTGTACATTGAGCAAAGATTAGAAGTTTAAACAATTTTAAAATATCTCAATTTTTAGGCGAGTAAACGAAAAAGTTCGTTTCAGACTCTAATAACGCAAAAATCGTGTTCCAAGTTGAAATACGACTTGGGTCTATATTTTACCTAAATTAAATGGTAGAATCAAAATTTAAATGAACGTAGTGTTTGTACCTTGAGCAAAGTTTAGTTATTAAACAATATTAAAATATCACTATATTTAGGCGAGTAAACGAAAAAAGTTCGTTTCAAACTCTATAACGCAAAAATCGTGTTCCAAGTTGAAATACGACTTTCGTCCATATTTTACCTAAATTAAATGGTAGAATCAAACTTTAAATGAACGTAGTGTTTGTACCTTGAGCAAAGTTTAGTTATTAAACAATATTAAAATATCACTATATTTAGGCGAGTAAACGAAAAAAGTTCGTTTCAAACTCTAATAACGCAGAAATCGAGTTCCAAGTTGAAATACGACTTGGGTCCATATTTTACCTAAATTAAATGGTAGTTTTAAGTTTAAATGAAAGTATGGTTTGTACCTTGTGTAAAGTTTAGAAGTTTAAACAATTTTAAAATATCTCAATTTTTAGGCGAGTAAACGAAAAAGTTCGTTTCAGACTATAATAACGCAGAAAACGTGTTCCAAGTTGAAAAGTTTAATCAATATTAAAATATCACTATATTTAGGCGAGTATACGAAAAATGTTCTTTTCAGACTCTAATAATGTAGAAATCGTATTTCAAATTTAATTACGATTTGGGACCATATTTTACCTAAATGAAATGGTAGATTCAAAGTTTAAATGAACGTAGTGTTTGTACCTTGAGCAAAGTTTAGTAGTTTAAACAATTTTAAAATATCTCAATTTTTAGGCGAGTAAACGAAAAAGGTCGTTTCAGACTCTAATAACGCAGAAATCGTATTGCAAATTTAAATACCACTTGGGACCATATTTTACCTAAATTAAATGGTAGATTCAAAGTTTAAATGAACGTAGTGTTTGTAACTTGAGTAAAGTTTAGCAGTTTAAACAATTTTAAAATATCTCAATTTTTAGGCGAGTATACGAAAAATGTTCTTTTCAGACTCTAATAGCGCAGAAATCGTGTTTCAAGTTGAAATACGACTTGGGACCATATTTTACCTAAATGAAATGGTAGATTCAAAGTTTAAATGAACGTAGTGTTTGTACCTTGAGTAAAGTTTAGAAGTTTAAACAATTTTAAAATATCTAAATTTTTAGGCGAGTAAACGAAAAAGGTCGTTTCAGACTCTAACAACGCAGAAATCGTATTTCAAATTTAAATACCACTTGGGACCATGTTTTACCTAAATTAAATGGTAGATTCAAAGTTTAAATGAACGTAGTGTTCGTACCTTGAGCAAAGTTTAGAAGTTTAAACAATTTTAAAATATCTCAATTTTTAGGCGAGTAAACGAAAAAGTTCATTTCAGACTCTAATAACGCAGAAAACGTGTTCCAAGTTGAAATACGACTTGGGTCCATATTTTACCTAAATTAAATGGTAGAATGGTATTGTTGAAAAGTTTAATCAATATTAAATTATCTTTATATTTAGGCGAGTATACGAAAAATGTTCTTTTCAGAATCTAATAACGCAGAAATCGTGTTTCAAGTTGAAATACGACTTGGGACCATATTTTACCTAAATTAAATGGTAGATTCAAAGTATAAATGAACGTAGTGTTTGTACCTTGAGTAAAGTTTAGAAGTTAAACAATTTTAAAATATCACTATGTTTAGGCGAGTAAACGAAAAAAGTTCGTTTCAAACTCTAATAATGCAGAAATCGTGTTCCAAGTTGAAATACGATTTGGGTCCATATTTTACCTAAATTAAATGGTAGATTCAAAGTTTAAATGAACGTAGTGTTTGTACATTGAGCAAAGATTAGAAGTTTAAACAATTTTAAAATACCTCAATTTTTAGGCGAGTATACGAAAAATGTTCTTTTCAGACTCTAATAGCGCAGAAATTGTGTTTCAAGTTGAAATACGACTTGGGACCATATTTTACCTAAATGAAATGGTAGATTCAAAGTTTAAATGAACGTAGTGTTTGTACCTTGAGTAAAGTTTAGAAGTTTAAACAATTTTAAAATATCTAAATTTTTAGGCGAGTAAACGAAAAAGGTCGTTTCAGACTCTAATAACGCAGAAATCGTATTTCAAATTTAAATACCACTTGGGACCATATTTTACCAAAATTAAATGGTAGATTCAAAGTTTAAATGAACGTAGTGTTCGTACCTTGAGCAAAGTTTAGAAGTTTAAACAATTTTAAAATATCTCAATTTTTAGGCGAGTAAACGAAAAAGTTCGTTTCAGACTCTAATAACGCAGAAAACGTGTTCCAAGTTGAAATACGACTTGGGTCCATATTTTACCTAAATTAAATGGTAGAATCAAACTTTAACCAAACGTAAAGTTTGTACCCAGGGTATTCTTGAAAAGTTTAATCAATATTAAAATATCACTATATTTAGGCGAGTATACGAAAAATGTTCTTTTCAGACTCTAATAACGCAGAAATCGTGTTTCAAGTTGAAATACGACTTGGGTCTATATTTTACCTAAATTAAATGGTAGAATCAAAATTTAAATGAACGTAGTGTTTGTACCTTGAGCAAAGTTTAGTTATTAAACAATATTAAAATATCACTATATTTAGGCGAGTAAACTGTAACAATATGAGCTATCTCATTGTTGTTATGTTGCGGTTAGACAAGATTGGTTTCGTGTAATTTGACACTCGTGACCACATGTGCCATTAAGGCTGAATGTGACATCTTTTGGTTTTCGAATATAGGGTATTAAATTATAAAAGAGACAGTTATAGTTAATATTCTTAGAATTCCAACAAGATTTCATGTTCGCGTTATCTGCAGGGCCAGAGTGTCAGACTACACAACCAAAACACTTGACATCTGTGTCCACCCCGATGTGCGGGGGATGGATTCCAGATGTGGGTATCGTACCCAGGGCAGCAAGTGTTTTGGTGGGAACCATCAGTCTCGTCCATCGACTCAAAGCGTGAAGATGTAGATCTTCACATCACGCGGTGTTCGCGTTTACATTAATTTTAATCTAGATTCGTTAATTAAGTATTATAATTAATAAAAATTTAATTTAAATCATTATTCTGTTTCCATCTTCTTATTAAATTATAACGTTTCGCGTTTAATTAATTTTAAACTTTAATAGTTATATGTAACTAAGATTTCAAGACTGTGTCAATTCCGCTCGTGTTACAATTGACGCAGTCCGGAAAGATCAACTTATGCACCCAGTTTTTTCGTGTTACAATTGGCGCAGTCCGGTAAGATTGGCAAAAAGATTTGATTAAGTTAATCAATTCTATTCTAGCGTTTTAAAGTTAGTCACATTTTTTTTGTTTAACTTTGTATACGTGAGTCAATCTCTACGAATCTTTTATAAGTGCTTAAGTTGAAATTTAGTAAATTGTTTAATGTTTTTGTTGCAAGTTTGTGTTTGTTAAGTGTTTTGATGTTTTATTAAATTTTGTGAATCTTAGAAAATAGCTTGATTTAACAAATTTTTATTTAGTTTTTTTTTTGTCACTGTTTTGTTATCAAATATTTCAATTTTGAATTATTTTGCTATTTCGTTGCTAATTTTGTGAATTTGAGTTAATTTTTTAATTTTTGAAAAATGTTATTTTATTTTGAACGCTTGGTTCAATTTTATTTACAAAAATGTATGGAAACAGAAAGATTAAATTAAAACAAGTGTATGTGCGTGACAAATAAGTAGATATGTATCCGTACGTTCCGCCAACGTACCCGTCGCCACCTGGATGCCCGCTAAGAGTACCTGGCTCTTGGTTTCCGGTGACATCGCCGTGGAGTACGATACCAGCATCGTATCCACCAGCGGCAGTGCAATATGGCTTGCCACACCAGCCTTCGCTACCTGTGCCAATGCCGTATCACGTGCCACCTCAACAGCTGACAGCGCCGTGGAGTACGATTCCATCACCGTATCCACCGATGACCATGCAGTATGACGTGCCAATGCCATATTTCATGCCACCCCAGCAACCGACATCCATGCCAGCTACCTGTATACAGCCGGACGTGTATGCACCACTTCCAAGTATGTTGCCTTCTGTTCTTCAGCCTGGTAGCCAGTCTTTGCAAGTTGCAAAAATTACTGCGGCTGAGTTTGAGTCATTGTTGCAAGCTGAAGAACGCGTGTTAGTGGACATTCCGCGTCCAAAGGAAGACAACAGCGATATCGTGGCTGTATCAGAGGTAGCTGATCATGAAGACGAAAATAAGGAGGAGGTAAGTGCTTTAACTTGTGATGTAGTGTATACTGAGGATGATAAAATGGGCAATGATGATAACATTTTGGATTCAACTTTAATAAAAGATGGCATGCTATTAGGAGAAAATAATCTTGACATGGGCATGGAACAAGTCCCCTGTAGCGTACTTGTTTCCAGTGTTGAGCTTGTTGTTCTATGTGTAGAACACACAAGATTGGAGCGATCGTCAACTTGGAATAAGTTGAGATCGTTGAATTGGAGAGAATCCAATTCATTTTGTGCGCCCATGAGATCAAGATATTTTCTCAACAAGTATAGTTGTAGCAGCAGCTTTAAGTCCATCGCAGCAAGTGTTTTGCCCATTGAAATCATCCGTAATGCATTACAAGTTAGGCACTACCTGAGGAAAACAAACCCCCACCATTTACAGCGACCGCATCTAGGCTTGAACATACGGTTCGGCCATCAGCTGATGTGCGGTCAGGGTCAACAACCCCAGCTGAAGGAAGAACCACCCCCTTGCCCTTAGTGATTTTTTTGTACAATCGTGCGTAGTGATGTTGGTGTAAAGTGTGGTGTACGCCCCTCGTTCCCTTGACATCCCTACAACCCGGACATGACCCAGCAACCATTGACAATCTATGTCTTTAGGAATAATAGTGTTTAAGTGCATGTTAGGTAGTTAAGTTTAGTTTAATTATGTAATAGGTGTATTACAAATTTCTTTGTTTAGTTGTGGTACAATTTTCAGATGTGGGAATTAGATAATTCCATGTTTTGTCTCTGAATTTACCAGCTGAAACAATAATTATGTTTGATACTGTGTATTTTAATTTTGTGTTTGACAAAATTTGATTAATGGAATTGTAAGAAAGTATTGCTTTATGTGCAATATGTTCCATGAGATTGGACTTGTGTTTAGAATTTTGTTTTGTTTCAGCAATTCTTTTTTTGTTGATTATTTTATTATTATTTTTATTATTTTGTTCATTTATGTTATTTCTAAAATAGAATTTTGTTCCTGTGTCCTTTTAATGTTTTAGCAATTCTATTTTGTGTATTATTTTGTGTCTTGCTATTTTAGCAATTGAATTCGCGATGTACAACAGTAAATTAAGTGCTGTTATTAGTTTATTTGTACGTAGTACGTAAATATGTTTTAGATTCTCTTGATAACTTTTAATATTTGTAATATTTCAGATTGATCAAAAGTTAGAGAATCGATCATTTGTTTAGTTTCAGTACTGCAGCATTTCAGGAATGACATAGTTCACCCAGTTACCGGTAAAATAAATATATCGAGGTTACCGATATATTTATGTTTTAACGTGGGGATAATGTAACAATATGAGCTATCTCATTGTTGTTATGTTGCGGTTAGACAAGATTGGTTTCGTGTAATTTGACACTCGTGACCACATGTGCCATTAAGGCTGAATGTGACATCTTTTGGTTTTCGAATATAGGGTATTAAATTATAAAAGAGACAGTTATAGTTAATATTCTTAGAATTCCAACAAGATTTCATGTTCGCGTTATCTGCAGGGCCAGAGTGTCAGACTACATAACCAAAACACTTGAGACATCTGTTTCCACCCCGATGCGAGAGGGATGGATTCCAGATGTGGGTATCGTACCCAGGACAGCAAGTGTTTTGGTGGGAACCATCAGTCTCGTCCATCGACTCAAAGCGTGAAGATGTAGATCTTTACATCACGCGGTGTTCGCGTTTGATTTAATTTTAATCTAAATAAGTGAATTAGTATTGTAATTAATAAAAATATAAGTTAAATCATAATTCTGTTTCCATCTTCTTATTAAGTTATAACATTTCGCGTTCAATTCAGTTTAAACTTTATTAGTTATGTGTAAATAAGATTTTAAGACTGCGTTTTTTCGGCTCGTTTTACAATTGACTCAATTCAGAAAAATTAACTTATTCACCCATTCCGCTCGTGTTACAAAACGAAAAAAGTTCGTTTCAAACTCTATAACGCAAAAATCGTGTTCCAAGTTGAAATACGACTTGGGTCCATATTTTACCTAAATTAAATGGTAGAATCAAACTTTAAATGAACGTAGTGTTTGTACCTTGAGCAAAGTTTAGTTATTAAACAATATTAAAATATCACTATATTTAGGCGAGTAAACGAAAAAAGTTCGTTTCAAACTCTAATAACGCAGAAATCGAGTTCCAAGTTGAAATACGACTTGGGTCCATATTTTACCTAAATTAAATGGTAGTTTTAAGTTTAAATGAAAGTAGGGTTTGTACCTTGTGTAAAGTTTAGAAGTTTAAACAATTTTAAAATATCTCAATTTTTAGGCGAGTAAACGAAAAAGTTCGTTTCAGACTCTAATAACGCAGAAAACGTGTTCCAAGTTGAAATACGACTTGGGTCCATATTTTACCTAAATTAAATGGTAGATTCAAAGTTTAAATGAACGTAGTGTTTGTACATTGAGCAAAGATTAGAAGTTTAAACAATTTTTAAATATCTCAATTTTTAGGCGAGTAAACAAAAAAGGTCGTTTCAGACTCTAATAACGCAGAAATCGTATTGCAAATTTAAATACCACTTGGGACCATATTTTACCTAAATTAAATGGTAGATTCAAAGTTTAAATGAACGTAGTGTTTGTACCTTGAGCAAAGTTTAGAACAATTTTAAAATATCTCAATTTTTAGGCGAGTAATCGAAAAAGTTCGTTTCAGTTTCAAATAACGCAGAAATCGTATTGCAAATTTAAATACCACTTGGGACCATATTTTACCTAAATGAAATGGTAGATTCAAAGTTTAAATGAACGTAGTGTTTGTACCTTGAGCAAAGTTTAGAACAATTTTAAAATATCTCAATTTTTAGGCGAGTAATCAAAAAATTCCTTTCAGATTCTAATAACGCAGAAAATTGTGTTTACAAGTTGTAAAACGACTTGGAACCATATCTCACCTAAATTAAATGGTAGAATCAAACTTTAACCAAACGTAAAGTTTGTACCTAGGGTATTGTTGAAAAGTTTAACAATTTTAAAATATCATTATATTTAGGCGAGTAAACGAAAAATGTTCTTTTCAGACTCTAATACTGCAGAAATCGTATATCAAATTTAAATACGATTTGGGACTATATTTTACCTAAATGAAATGGTAGATTCAAAGTTTAAATGAAGGTAGTGTTTGTACCTTGAGTAAAGTTTAGAAGATTAAACAATTTTAAAATATCACTATATTTAGGCGAATAAACGAAAAATATTCGTTTCAGACTCTAATAACGCAGAAAATTTTGTTTACAAGTTGAAAAACGACTTGGAACCATATCTCAACTAAATTAAATGGTAGAATCAAACTTTAACCAAACATAAAGTTTGTACCTAGGGTATTGTTGAAAAGTTTAATCAATTTTAAAATATCACTATATTTAGGCGAGTAAACGAAAAATGTTCTTTTCAGACTCTAATATCGCAGAAATTTTAAATTTAAATACGACTTGGGACCATATTTTACCTAAATTAAATGGTAGTTTTAAGTTTAAATGAACGTAGGGTTTGTACCTTGAGTAAAGTTTAGAAGTTTAAACAATTTTAAAATATCTCAATTTTTAGGCGAGTAAACGAAAAATGTTCTTTTCAGACTCTAATAACGCAGAAATGGTATTTCAAATTTAAATACCACTTGGGACCATATTTTACCTAAATGAAATGGTAGATTCAAAGTTTAAATGAACGCAGGGTTTGTACCTTGAGTAAAGTTTAGAAGTTTAAACAATTTTAAAATAGCTCAATTTTTAGGCGAGTAAACGAAATAGTTCGTTTCAGACTCTAATAACGCAGAAAACGTGTTCCAAGTTGAAAAGTTTAATCAATATTAAAATATCACTATATTTAGGCAAGTATACGAAAAATGTTCTTTTCAGACTCTAATAACGCAGAAATGGTATTTCAAATTTAAATACCACTTAGGACCATATTTTACCTAAATTAAATGGTAGATTCAAAGTTTAAATGAACGTAGTGTTTGTAAATTGAGTAAAGTTTAGAAGTTTAAACAATTTTAAAATATCTCAATTTTTAGGCGAGTATACGAAAAATGTTCTTTTCAGACTCTAATAGCGCAGAAATCGTGTTTCAAGTTGAAATACGACTTGGGACCATATTTTAACTAAATTAAATGGTAGATTCAAAGTTTAAATGAACGTATTGTTTGTACCTTCAGTAAAGATTAGAAGTTTAAACAATTTTAAAATATCTCAATTTTTAGGCGAGTATACGAAAAAGTTCGTTTCAGACTCTAATAACGCAGAAATCGTATTTCAAATTTAAATACCACTTGGGACCATATTTTACCTAAATTAAATGGTAGATTCAAAGTTTAAATGAACGTAGTGTTTGTAACTTGAGTAAAGTTTAGAAGTTTAAACAATTTTAAAATATCTCAATTTTTAGGCGAGTATACGAAAAATGTTCTTTTCAGACTCTAATAACGCAGAAATCGTGTTTCAAGTTGAAATACGACTTGGGACCATATTTTACCTAAATTAAATGGTAGATTCAAAGTTTAAATGAACGTAGTGTTTGTACCTTCAGTAAAGTTTAGAAGTTTAAACAATTTTAAAATATCTCAATTTTTAGGCGAGTATACGAAAAATGTTCTTTTCAGAAGACTATAATAACGCAGAAATCGTGTTTCAAGTTGAAATACGACTTTGAACCATATTTTACCTAAATTAAATAATAGATTCAAAGTTTAAATGAACGTAGTGTTTGTACCTTGAGCAAAGTTTACAAGTTTAAACAATTTTAAAATATCTCAATTTTTAGGCGAGTAAACGAAAAAGTTCGTTTCAGACTCTAATAACGCAAAAATCGTGTTCCAAGTTGAAATACGACTTGGGTCTATATTTTACCTAAATTAAATGGTAGAATCAAAATTAAAATGAACGTAGTGTTTGTACCTTGAGCAAAGTTTAGTTATTAAACAATATTAAAATATCACTATATTTAGGCGAGTAAACGAAAAAAGTTCGTTTCAAACTCTATAACGCAAAAATCGTGTTCAAAGTTGAAATACGACTTGGGTCCATATTTTACCTAAATTAAATGGTAGTTTTAAGTTTAAATGAAAGTAGGGTTTGTACCTTGTGTAAAGTTTAGAAGTTTAAACAATTTTAAAATATCTCAATTTTTAGGCGAGTAAACGAAAAAGTTCGTTTCAGACTCTAATAACGCAGAAAACGTGTTCCAAGTTGAAAAGTTTAATCAATATTAAAATATCACTATATTTAGGCCAGTATACGAAAAATGTTCTTTTCAGACTCTAATAATGTAGAAATCGTATTTCAAATTTAAATACCACTTGGGATCATGTTTTACCTAAATGAAATGGTAGATTCAAAGTTTAAATGAACGTAGTGTTTGTAACTTGAGTAAAGTTTAGCAGTTTAAACGATTTTAAAATATCTCAATTTTTAGGCGAGTAAACGAAAAAGGTCGTTTCAGACTCTAACAACGCAGAAATCGTATTTCAAATTTAAATACCACTTGGGATCATGTTTTACCTAAATTAAATGGTAGATTCAAAGTTTAAATGAACGTAGTGTTCGTACCTTGAGCAAAGTTTAGAAGTTTAAACAATTTTAAAATATCTCAATTTTTAGGCGAGTAAACAAAAAAGTTCGTTTCAGACTCTAATAACGCAGAAAACGTGTTCCAAGTTGAAATACGACTTGGGTCCATATTTTACCTAAATTAAATGGTAGAATCAAACTTTAACCAAACGTAAAGTTTGTACCTAGGGTATTGTTGAAAAGTTTAATCAATATTAAAATATCACTATATTTAGGCGAGTATACGAAAAATGTTCTTTTCAGACTCTAATATCGCAGAAATCGTGTTTCAAGTTGAAATACGACTTGGGACCATATTTTACCTAAATGAAATGGTAGATTCAAAGTTTAAATGAACGTAGTGTTTGTACCTTGAGTAAAGTTTAGAAGTTTAAACAATTTTAAAATATCTAAATTTTTAGGCGAGTAAACGAAAAAGGTCGTTTCAGACTCTAATAACGCAGAAATCGTATTTCAAATTTAAATACCACTTGGGACCATATTTTACCTAAATTAAATGGTAGATTCAAAGTTTAAATGAACGTAGTGTTCGTACCTTGAGCAAAGTTTAGAAGTTTAAACAATTTTAAAATATCTCAATTTTTAGGCGAGTAAACGAAAAAGTTCGTTTCAGACTCTAATAACGCAGAAAACGTGTTCCAAGTTGAAATACGACTTGGGTCCATATTTTACCTAAATTAAATGGTAGAATCAAACTTTAACCAAACGTAAAGTTTGTACCTAGGGTATTCTTGAAAAGTTTAATCAATATTAAAATATCACTATATTTAGGCGAGTATACGAAAAATGTTCTTTTCAGACTCTAATAACGCAGAAATCGTGTTTCAAGTTGAAATACGACTTGGGACCATATTTTACCTAAATTAAATGGTAGATTCAAAGTATAAATGAACGTAGTGTTTGTACCTTGAGTAAAGTTTAGAAGTTTAAACAATTTTAAAATATCACTATGTTTAGGCGAGTAAACGAAAAAAGTTCGTTTCAAACTCTAATAATGCAGAAATCGTGTTCCAAGTTGAAATACGATTTGGGTCCATATTTTACCTAAATTAAATGGTAGATTCAAAGTTTAAATGAACGTAGTGTTTGTACATTGAGCAAAGATTAGAAGTTTAAACAATTTTAAAATATCTCAATTTTTAGGCGAGTATACGAAAAATGTTCTTTTCAGACTCTAATAGCGCAGAAATCGTGTTTCAAGTTGAAATACGACTTGGGACCATATTTTACCTAAATGAAATGGTAGATTCAAAGTTTAAATGAACGTAGTGTTTGTACCTTGAGTAAAGTTTAGAAGTTTAAACTATTTTAAAATATCTAAATTTTTAGGCGAGTAAACGAAAAAGGTCGTTTCAGACTCTAATAACGCAGAAATCGTATTTCAAATTTAAATACCACTTGGGACCATATTTTACCTAAATTAAATGGTAGATTCAAAGTTTAAATGAACGTAGTGTTCGTACCTTGAGCAAAGTTTAGAAGTTTAAACAATTTTAAAATATCTAAATTTTTAGGCGAGTAAACGAGAAAGGTCGTTTCAGACTCTAATAACGCAGAAATCGTATTTCAAATTTAAATACCACTTGGGACCATATTTTACCTAAATTAAATGGTAGATTCAAAGTTTAAATGAACGTAGTGTTCGTACCTTGAGCAAAGTTTAGAAGTTTAAACAATTTTAAAATATCTCAATTTTTAGGCGAGTAAACGAAAAAGTTCGTTTCAGACTCTAATAACGCAGAAAACGTGTTCCAAGTTGAAATACGACTTGGGTCCATATTTTACCTAAATTAAATGGTAGAATCAAACTTTAACCAAACGTAAAGTTTGTACCTAGGGTATTCTTGAAAAGTTTAATCAATATTAAAATATCACTATATTTAGGCGAGTATACGAAAAATGTTCTTTTCAGACTCTAATAACGCAGAAATCGTGTTTCAAGTTGAAATACGACTTGGGACCATATTTTACCTAAATTAAATGGTAGATTCAAAGTTTAAATGAACGTAGTGTTTGTACATTGAGCAAAGATTAGAAGTTTAAACAATTTTAAAATATCTCAATTTTTAGGCGAGTAAACGAAAAAGTTCGTTTCAGACTCTAATAACGCAGGAAAGGTGTTCCAAGTTGAAATACGACTTGGGTCCATATTTTACCTAAATTAAATGGTAGAATCAAACTTTAACCAAACGTAAAGTTTGTACCTAGGGTATTCTTGAAAAGTTTAATCATTATTAAAATATCACTATATTTAGGCGAGTATACGAAAAATGTTCTTTTCAGACTCTAATATCGCAGAAATCGTGTTTCAAGTTGAAATACGACTTGGGACCATATTTTACCTAAATTAAATGGTAGATTCAAAGTATAAATGAACGTAGTGTTTGTACCTTGAGTAAAGTTTAGAAGTTTAAACAATTTTAAAATATCACTATGTTTAGGCGAGTAAACGAAAAAAGTTCGTTTCAAACTCTATTAATGCAGAAATCGTGTTCCAAGTTGAAATACGATTTGGGTCCATATTTTACCTAAATTAAATGGTAGATTCAAAGTTTAAATGAACGTAGTGTTTGTACATTAAACAAAGATTAGAAGTTTAAACAATTTTAAAATATCTCAATTTTTAGGCGAGTAAACGAAAAAGTTCGTTTCAGACTCTAATAACGCAAAAATCGTGTTCCAAGTTGAAATACGACTTGGGTCTATATTTTACCTAAATTAAATGGTAGAATCAAAATTTAAATGAACGTAGTGTTTGTACCTTGAGCAAAGTTTAGTTATTAAACAATATTAAAATATCACTATATTTAGGCGAGTAAACGAAAAAAGTTCGTTTCAGACTCTAATAACGCAGAAAACGTGTTCCAAGTTGAAATACGACTTGGGTCCATATTTTACCTAAATTAAATGGTAGAATCAAACTTTAACCAAACGTAAAGTTTGTACCTAGGGTATTCTTGAAAAGTTTAATCAATATTAAAATATCACTATATTTAGGCGAGTATACGAAAAATGTTCTTTTCAGACTCTAATAACGCAGAAATCGTATTTCAAGTTGAAATACGACTTGGGACCATATTTTACCTAAATTAAATGGTAGATTCAAAGTATAAATGAACGTAGTGTTTGTACCTTGAGTAAAGTTTAGAAGTTTAAACAATTTTATAATATCACTATGTTTAGGCGAGTAAACGAAAAAAGTTCGTTTCAAACTCTAATAATGCAGAAATCGTGTTCCAAGTTGAAATACGATTTGGGTCCATATTTTACCTAAATTAAATGGTAGATTCAAAGTTTAAATGAACGTAGTGTTTGTACATTGAGCAAAGATTAGAAGTTTAAACAATTTTAAAATATCTCAATTTTTAGGCGAGTAAACGAAAAAGTTCGTTTCAGACTCTAATAACGCAAAAATCGTGTTCCAAGTTGAAATACGACTTGGGTCTATATTTTACCTAAATTAAATGGTAGAATCAAAATTTAAATGAACGTAGTGTTTGTACCTTGAGCAAAGTTTAGTTATTAAACAATATTAAAATATCACTATATTTAGGCGAGTAAACGAAAAAAGTTCGTTTCAAACTCTATAACGCAAAAATCGTGTTCCAAGTTGAAATACGACTTTCATCCATATTTTACCTAAATTAAATGGTAGAATCAAACTTTAAATGAACGTAGTGTTTGTACCTTGAGCAAAGTTTAGTTATTAAACAATATTAAAATATCACTATATTTAGGCGAGTAAACGAAAAAAGTTCGTTTCAAACTCTAATAACGCAGAAATCGAGTTCCAAGTTGAAATACGACTTGGGTCCATATTTTACCTAAATTAAATGGTAGTTTTAAGTTTAAATGAAAGTAGGGTTTGTACCTTGTGTAAAGTTTAGAAGTTTAAACAATTTTAAAATATCTCAATTTTTAGGCGAGTAAACGAAAAAGTTCGTTTCAGACTATAATAACGCAGAAAACGTGTTCCAAGTTGAAAAGTTTAATCAATATTAAAATATCACTATATTTAGGCGAGTATACGAAAAATGTTCTTTTCAGACTCTAATAATGTAGAAATCGTATTTCAAATTTAAATACGATTTGGGACCATATTTTACCTAAATGAAATGGTAGATTCAAAGTTTAAATGAACGTAGTGTTTGTACCTTGAGCAAAGTTTAGTAGTTTAAACAATTTTAAAATATCTCAATTTTTAGGCGAGTAAACGAAAAAGGTCGTTTCAGACTCTAATAACGCAGAAATCGTATTGCAAATTTAAATACCACTTGGGACCATATTTTACCTAAATTAAATGGTAGATTCAAAGTTTAAATGAACGTAGTGTTTGTAACTTGAGTAAAGTTTAGCAGTTTAAACAATTTTAAAATATCTCAATTTTTAGGCGAGTATACGAAAAATGTTCTTTTCAGACTCTAATAGCGCAGAAATCGTGTTTCAAGTTGAAATACGACTTTAGTCCATATTTTACCTAAATTAAATGGTAGAATGGTATTGTTGAAAAGTTTAATCAATATTAAACTATCTTTATATTTAGGCGAGTATACGAAAAATGTTCTTTTCAGACTCTAATAACGCAGAAATCGTGTTTCAAGTTGAAATACGACTTGGGACCATATTTTACCTAAATTAAATGGTAGATTCAAAGTATAAATGAACGTAGTGTTTGTACCTTGAGTAAAGTTTAGAAGTTAAACAATTTTAAAATATCACTATGTTTAGGCGAGTAAACGAAAAAAGTTCGTTTCAAACTCTAATAATGCAGAAATCGTGTTCCAAGTTGAAATACGATTTGGGTCCATATTTTACCTAAATTAAATGGTAGATTCAAAGTTTAAATGAACGTAGTGTTTGTACATTGAGCAAAGATTAGAAGTTTAAACAATTTTAAAATATCTCAATTTTTAGGCGAGTATACGAAAAATGTTCTTTTCAGACTCTAATAGCGCAGAAATTGTGTTTCAAGTTGAAATACGACTTGGGACCATATTTTACCTAAATGAAATGGTAGATTCAAAGTTTAAATGAACGTAGTGTTTGTACCTTGAGTAAAGTTTAGAAGTTTAAACAATTTTAAAATATCTAAATTTTTAGGCGAGTAAACGAAAAAGGTCGTTTCAGACTCTAATAACGCAGAAATCGTATTTCAAATTTAAATACCACTTGGGACCATATTTTACCTAAATTAAATGGTAGATTCACAGTTTAAATGAACGTAGTGTTCGTACCTTGAGCAAAGTTTAGAAGTTTAAACAATTTTAAAATATCTCAATTTTTAGGCGAGTAAACGAAAAAGTTCGTTTCAGACTCTAATAACGCAGAAAACGTGTTCCAAGTTGAAATACGACTTGGGTCCATATTTTACCTAAATTAAATGGTAGAATCAAACTTTAACCAAACGTAAAGTTTGTACCTAGGGTATTCTTGAAAAGTTTAATCAATATTAAAATATCACTATATTTAGGCGAGTATACGAAAAATGTTCTTTTTAGACTCTAATAACGCAGAAATCGTGTTTCAAGTTGAAATACGACTTGGGACCATATTTTACCTAAATTAAATGGTAGATTCAAAGTTTAAATGAACGTAGTGTTTGTACATTGAGCAAAGATTAGAAGTTTAAACAATTTTAAAATATCTCAATTTTTAGGCGAGTAAACGAAAAAGTTCGTTTCAGACTCTAATAATGCAGAAATCGTGTTCCAAGTTGAAATACGATTTGGGTCCATATTTTACCTAAATTAAATGGTAGATTCAAAGTTTAAATGAACGTAGTGTTTGTACATTGAGCAAAGATTAGAAGTTTAAACAATTTTAAAATATCTCAATTTTTAGGCGAGTAAACGAAAAAGTTCGTTTCAGACTCTAATAACGCAAAAATCGTGTTCCAAGTTGAAATACGACTTGGGTCTATATTTTACCTAAATTAAATGGTAGAATCAAAATTTAAATGAACGTAGTGTTTGTACCTTGAGCAAAGTTTAGTTATTAAACAATATTAAAATATCACTATATTTAGGCGAGTAAACGAAAAAAGTTCGTTTCAAACTCTATAACGCAAAAATCGTGTTCCAAGTTGAAATACGACTTTCGTCCATATTTTACCTAAATTAAATGGTAGAATCAAACTTTAAATGAACGTAGTGTTTGTACCTTGAGCAAAGTTTAGTTATTAAACAATATTAAAATATCACTATATTTAGGCGAGTAAACGAAAAAAGTTCGTTTCAAACTCTAATAACGCAGAAATCGAGTTCCAAGTTGAAATACGACTTGGGTCCATATTTTACCTAAATTAAATGGTAGTTTTAAGTTTAAATGAAAGTATGGTTTGTACCTTGTGTAAAGTTTAGAAGTTTAAACAATTTTAAAATATCTCAATTTTTAGGCGAGTAAACGAAAAAGTTCGTTTCAGACTATAATAACGCAGAAAACGTGTTCCAAGTTGAAAAGTTTAATCAATATTAAAATATCACTATATTTAGGCGAGTATACGAAAAATGTTCTTTTCAGACTCTAATAATGTAGAAATCGTATTTCAAATTTAATTACGATTTGGGACCATATTTTACCTAAATGAAATGGTAGATTCAAAGTTTAAATGAACGTAGTGTTTGTACCTTGAGCAAAGTTTAGTAGTTTAAACAATTTTAAAATATCTCAATTTTTAGGCGAGTAAACGAAAAAGGTCGTTTCAGACTCTAATAACGCAGAAATCGTATTGCAAATTTAAATACCACTTGGGACCATATTTTACCTAAATTAAATGGTAGATTCAAAGTTTAAATGAACGTAGTGTTTGTAACTTGAGTAAAGTTTAGCAGTTTAAACAATTTTAAAATATCTCAATTTTTAGGCGAGTATACGAAAAATGTTCTTTTCAGACTCTAATAGCGCAGAAATCGTGTTTCAAGTTGAAATACGACTTGGGACCATATTTTACCTAAATGAAATGGTAGATTCAAAGTTTAAATGAACGTAGTGTTTGTACCTTGAGTAAAGTTTAGAAGTTTAAACAATTTTAAAATATCTAAATTTTTAGGCGAGTAAACGAAAAAGGTCGTTTCAGACTCTAACAACGCAGAAATCGTATTTCAAATTTAAATACCACTTGGGACCATGTTTTACCTAAATTAAATGGTAGATTCAAAGTTTAAATGAACGTAGTGTTCGTACCTTGAGCAAAGTTTAGAAGTTTAAACAATTTTAAAATATCTCAATTTTTAGGCGAGTAAACGAAAAAGTTCATTTCAGACTCTAATAACGCAGAAAACGTGTTCCAAGTTGAAATACGACTTGGGTCCATATTTTACCTAAATTAAATGGTAGAATGGTATTGTTGAAAAGTTTAATCAATATTAAATTATCTTTATATTTAGGCGAGTATACGAAAAATGTTCTTTTCAGAATCTAATAACGCAGAAATCGTGTTTCAAGTTGAAATACGACTTGGGACCATATTTTACCTAAATTAAATGGTAGATTCAAAGTATAAATGAACGTAGTGTTTGTACCTTGAGTAAAGTTTAGAAGTTAAACAATTTTAAAATATCACTATGTTTAGGCGAGTAAACGAAAAAAGTTCGTTTCAAACTCTAATAATGCAGAAATCGTGTTCCAAGTTGAAATACGATTTGGGTCCATATTTTACCTAAATTAAATGGTAGATTCAAAGTTTAAATGAACGTAGTGTTTGTACATTGAGCAAAGATTAGAAGTTTAAACAATTTTAAAATACCTCAATTTTTAGGCGAGTATACGAAAAATGTTCTTTTCAGACTCTAATAGCGCAGAAATTGTGTTTCAAGTTGAAATACGACTTGGGACCATATTTTACCTAAATGAAATGGTAGATTCAAAGTTTAAATGAACGTAGTGTTTGTACCTTGAGTAAAGTTTAGAAGTTTAAACAATTTTAAAATATCTAAATTTTTAGGCGAGTAAACGAAAAAGGTCGTTTCAGACTCTAATAACGCAGAAATCGTATTTCAAATTTAAATACCACTTGGGACCATATTTTACCAAAATTAAATGGTAGATTCAAAGTTTAAATGAACGTAGTGTTCGTACCTTGAGCAAAGTTTAGAAGTTTAAACAATTTTAAAATATCTCAATTTTTAGGCGAGTAAACGAAAAAGTTCGTTTCAGACTCTAATAACGCAGAAAACGTGTTCCAAGTTGAAATACGACTTGGGTCCATATTTTACCTAAATTAAATGGTAGAATCAAACTTTAACCAAACGTAAAGTTTGTACCCAGGGTATTCTTGAAAAGTTTAATCAATATTAAAATATCACTATATTTAGGCGAGTATACGAAAAATGTTCTTTTCAGACTCTAATAACGCAGAAATCGTGTTTCAAGTTGAAATACGACTTGGGTCTATATTTTACCTAAATTAAATGGTAGAATCAAAATTTAAATGAACGTAGTGTTTGTACCTTGAGCAAAGTTTAGTTATTAAACAATATTAAAATATCACTATATTTAGGCGAGTAAACTGTAACAATATGAGCTATCTCATTGTTGTTATGTTGCGGTTAGACAAGATTGGTTTCGTGTAATTTGACACTCGTGACCACATGTGCCATTAAGGCTGAATGTGACATCTTTTGGTTTTCGAATATAGGGTATTAAATTATAAAAGAGACAGTTATAGTTAATATTCTTAGAATTCCAACAAGATTTCATGTTCGCGTTATCTGCAGGGCCAGAGTGTCAGACTACACAACCAAAACACTTGACATCTGTGTCCACCCCGATGTGCGGGGGATGGATTCCAGATGTGGGTATCGTACCCAGGGCAGCAAGTGTTTTGGTGGGAACCATCAGTCTCGTCCATCGACTCAAAGCGTGAAGATGTAGATCTTCACATCACGCGGTGTTCGCGTTTACATTAATTTTAATCTAGATTCGTTAATTAAGTATTATAATTAATAAAAATTTAATTTAAATCATTATTCTGTTTCCATCTTCTTATTAAATTATAACGTTTCGCGTTTAATTAATTTTAAACTTTAATAGTTATATGTAACTAAGATTTCAAGACTGTGTCAATTCCGCTCGTGTTACAATTGACGCAGTCCGGAAAGATCAACTTATGCACCCAGTTTTTTCGTGTTACAATTGGCGCAGTCCGGTAAGATTGGCAAAAAGATTTGATTAAGTTAATCAATTCTATTCTAGCGTTTTAAAGTTAGTCACATTTTTTTTGTTTAACTTTGTATACGTGAGTCAATCTCTACGAATCTTTTATAAGTGCTTAAGTTGAAATTTAGTAAATTGTTTAATGTTTTTGTTGCAAGTTTGTGTTTGTTAAGTGTTTTGATGTTTTATTAAATTTTGTGAATCTTAGAAAATAGCTTGATTTAACAAATTTTTATTTAGTTTTTTTTTTGTCACTGTTTTGTTATCAAATATTTCAATTTTGAATTATTTTGCTATTTCGTTGCTAATTTTGTGAATTTGAGTTAATTTTTTAATTTTTGAAAAATGTTATTTTATTTTGAACGCTTGGTTCAATTTTATTTACAAAAATGTATGGAAACAGAAAGATTAAATTAAAACAAGTGTATGTGCGTGACAAATAAGTAGATATGTATCCGTACGTTCCGCCAACGTACCCGTCGCCACCTGGATGCCCGCTAAGAGTACCTGGCTCTTGGTTTCCGGTGACATCGCCGTGGAGTACGATACCAGCATCGTATCCACCAGCGGCAGTGCAATATGGCTTGCCACACCAGCCTTCGCTACCTGTGCCAATGCCGTATCACGTGCCACCTCAACAGCTGACAGCGCCGTGGAGTACGATTCCATCACCGTATCCACCGATGACCATGCAGTATGACGTGCCAATGCCATATTTCATGCCACCCCAGCAACCGACATCCATGCCAGCTACCTGTATACAGCCGGACGTGTATGCACCACTTCCAAGTATGTTGCCTTCTGTTCTTCAGCCTGGTAGCCAGTCTTTGCAAGTTGCAAAAATTACTGCGGCTGAGTTTGAGTCATTGTTGCAAGCTGAAGAACGCGTGTTAGTGGACATTCCGCGTCCAAAGGAAGACAACAGCGATATCGTGGCTGTATCAGAGGTAGCTGATCATGAAGACGAAAATAAGGAGGAGGTAAGTGCTTTAACTTGTGATGTAGTGTATACTGAGGATGATAAAATGGGCAATGATGATAACATTTTGGATTCAACTTTAATAAAAGATGGCATGCTATTAGGAGAAAATAATCTTGACATGGGCATGGAACAAGTCCCCTGTAGCGTACTTGTTTCCAGTGTTGAGCTTGTTGTTCTATGTGTAGAACACACAAGATTGGAGCGATCGTCAACTTGGAATAAGTTGAGATCGTTGAATTGGAGAGAATCCAATTCATTTTGTGCGCCCATGAGATCAAGATATTTTCTCAACAAGTATAGTTGTAGCAGCAGCTTTAAGTCCATCGCAGCAAGTGTTTTGCCCATTGAAATCATCCGTAATGCATTACAAGTTAGGCACTACCTGAGGAAAACAAACCCCCACCATTTACAGCGACCGCATCTAGGCTTGAACATACGGTTCGGCCATCAGCTGATGTGCGGTCAGGGTCAACAACCCCAGCTGAAGGAAGAACCACCCCCTTGCCCTTAGTGATTTTTTTGTACAATCGTGCGTAGTGATGTTGGTGTAAAGTGTGGTGTACGCCCCTCGTTCCCTTGACATCCCTACAACCCGGACATGACCCAGCAACCATTGACAATCTATGTCTTTAGGAATAATAGTGTTTAAGTGCATGTTAGGTAGTTAAGTTTAGTTTAATTATGTAATAGGTGTATTACAAATTTCTTTGTTTAGTTGTGGTACAATTTTCAGATGTGGGAATTAGATAATTCCATGTTTTGTCTCTGAATTTACCAGCTGAAACAATAATTATGTTTGATACTGTGTATTTTAATTTTGTGTTTGACAAAATTTGATTAATGGAATTGTAAGAAAGTATTGCTTTATGTGCAATATGTTCCATGAGATTGGACTTGTGTTTAGAATTTTGTTTTGTTTCAGCAATTCTTTTTTTGTTGATTATTTTATTATTATTTTTATTATTTTGTTCATTTATGTTATTTCTAAAATAGAATTTTGTTCCTGTGTCCTTTTAATGTTTTAGCAATTCTATTTTGTGTATTATTTTGTGTCTTGCTATTTTAGCAATTGAATTCGCGATGTACAACAGTAAATTAAGTGCTGTTATTAGTTTATTTGTACGTAGTACGTAAATATGTTTTAGATTCTCTTGATAACTTTTAATATTTGTAATATTTCAGATTGATCAAAAGTTAGAGAATCGATCATTTGTTTAGTTTCAGTACTGCAGCATTTCAGGAATGACATAGTTCACCCAGTTACCGGTAAAATAAATATATCGAGGTTACCGATATATTTATGTTTTAACGTGGGGATAATGTAACAATATGAGCTATCTCATTGTTGTTATGTTGCGGTTAGACAAGATTGGTTTCGTGTAATTTGACACTCGTGACCACATGTGCCATTAAGGCTGAATGTGACATCTTTTGGTTTTCGAATATAGGGTATTAAATTATAAAAGAGACAGTTATAGTTAATATTCTTAGAATTCCAACAAGATTTCATGTTCGCGTTATCTGCAGGGCCAGAGTGTCAGACTACATAACCAAAACACTTGAGACATCTGTTTCCACCCCGATGCGAGAGGGATGGATTCCAGATGTGGGTATCGTACCCAGGACAGCAAGTGTTTTGGTGGGAACCATCAGTCTCGTCCATCGACTCAAAGCGTGAAGATGTAGATCTTTACATCACGCGGTGTTCGCGTTTGATTTAATTTTAATCTAAATAAGTGAATTAGTATTGTAATTAATAAAAATATAAGTTAAATCATAATTCTGTTTCCATCTTCTTATTAAGTTATAACATTTCGCGTTCAATTCAGTTTAAACTTTATTAGTTATGTGTAAATAAGATTTTAAGACTGCGTTTTTTCGGCTCGTTTTACAATTGACTCAATTCAGAAAAATTAACTTATTCACCCATTCCGCTCGTGTTACAAAACGAAAAAAGTTCGTTTCAAACTCTATAACGCAAAAATCGTGTTCCAAGTTGAAATACGACTTGGGTCCATATTTTACCTAAATTAAATGGTAGAATCAAACTTTAAATGAACGTAGTGTTTGTACCTTGAGCAAAGTTTAGTTATTAAACAATATTAAAATATCACTATATTTAGGCGAGTAAACGAAAAAAGTTCGTTTCAAACTCTAATAACGCAGAAATCGAGTTCCAAGTTGAAATACGACTTGGGTCCATATTTTACCTAAATTAAATGGTAGTTTTAAGTTTAAATGAAAGTAGGGTTTGTACCTTGTGTAAAGTTTAGAAGTTTAAACAATTTTAAAATATCTCAATTTTTAGGCGAGTAAACGAAAAAGTTCGTTTCAGACTCTAATAACGCAGAAAACGTGTTCCAAGTTGAAATACGACTTGGGTCCATATTTTACCTAAATTAAATGGTAGATTCAAAGTTTAAATGAACGTAGTGTTTGTACATTGAGCAAAGATTAGAAGTTTAAACAATTTTTAAATATCTCAATTTTTAGGCGAGTAAACAAAAAAGGTCGTTTCAGACTCTAATAACGCAGAAATCGTATTGCAAATTTAAATACCACTTGGGACCATATTTTACCTAAATTAAATGGTAGATTCAAAGTTTAAATGAACGTAGTGTTTGTACCTTGAGCAAAGTTTAGAACAATTTTAAAATATCTCAATTTTTAGGCGAGTAATCGAAAAAGTTCGTTTCAGTTTCAAATAACGCAGAAATCGTATTGCAAATTTAAATACCACTTGGGACCATATTTTACCTAAATGAAATGGTAGATTCAAAGTTTAAATGAACGTAGTGTTTGTACCTTGAGCAAAGTTTAGAACAATTTTAAAATATCTCAATTTTTAGGCGAGTAATCAAAAAATTCCTTTCAGATTCTAATAACGCAGAAAATTGTGTTTACAAGTTGTAAAACGACTTGGAACCATATCTCACCTAAATTAAATGGTAGAATCAAACTTTAACCAAACGTAAAGTTTGTACCTAGGGTATTGTTGAAAAGTTTAACAATTTTAAAATATCATTATATTTAGGCGAGTAAACGAAAAATGTTCTTTTCAGACTCTAATACTGCAGAAATCGTATATCAAATTTAAATACGATTTGGGACTATATTTTACCTAAATGAAATGGTAGATTCAAAGTTTAAATGAAGGTAGTGTTTGTACCTTGAGTAAAGTTTAGAAGATTAAACAATTTTAAAATATCACTATATTTAGGCGAATAAACGAAAAATATTCGTTTCAGACTCTAATAACGCAGAAAATTTTGTTTACAAGTTGAAAAACGACTTGGAACCATATCTCAACTAAATTAAATGGTAGAATCAAACTTTAACCAAACATAAAGTTTGTACCTAGGGTATTGTTGAAAAGTTTAATCAATTTTAAAATATCACTATATTTAGGCGAGTAAACGAAAAATGTTCTTTTCAGACTCTAATATCGCAGAAATTTTAAATTTAAATACGACTTGGGACCATATTTTACCTAAATTAAATGGTAGTTTTAAGTTTAAATGAACGTAGGGTTTGTACCTTGAGTAAAGTTTAGAAGTTTAAACAATTTTAAAATATCTCAATTTTTAGGCGAGTAAACGAAAAATGTTCTTTTCAGACTCTAATAACGCAGAAATGGTATTTCAAATTTAAATACCACTTGGGACCATATTTTACCTAAATGAAATGGTAGATTCAAAGTTTAAATGAACGCAGGGTTTGTACCTTGAGTAAAGTTTAGAAGTTTAAACAATTTTAAAATAGCTCAATTTTTAGGCGAGTAAACGAAATAGTTCGTTTCAGACTCTAATAACGCAGAAAACGTGTTCCAAGTTGAAAAGTTTAATCAATATTAAAATATCACTATATTTAGGCAAGTATACGAAAAATGTTCTTTTCAGACTCTAATAACGCAGAAATGGTATTTCAAATTTAAATACCACTTAGGACCATATTTTACCTAAATTAAATGGTAGATTCAAAGTTTAAATGAACGTAGTGTTTGTAAATTGAGTAAAGTTTAGAAGTTTAAACAATTTTAAAATATCTCAATTTTTAGGCGAGTATACGAAAAATGTTCTTTTCAGACTCTAATAGCGCAGAAATCGTGTTTCAAGTTGAAATACGACTTGGGACCATATTTTAACTAAATTAAATGGTAGATTCAAAGTTTAAATGAACGTATTGTTTGTACCTTCAGTAAAGATTAGAAGTTTAAACAATTTTAAAATATCTCAATTTTTAGGCGAGTATACGAAAAAGTTCGTTTCAGACTCTAATAACGCAGAAATCGTATTTCAAATTTAAATACCACTTGGGACCATATTTTACCTAAATTAAATGGTAGATTCAAAGTTTAAATGAACGTAGTGTTTGTAACTTGAGTAAAGTTTAGAAGTTTAAACAATTTTAAAATATCTCAATTTTTAGGCGAGTATACGAAAAATGTTCTTTTCAGACTCTAATAACGCAGAAATCGTGTTTCAAGTTGAAATACGACTTGGGACCATATTTTACCTAAATTAAATGGTAGATTCAAAGTTTAAATGAACGTAGTGTTTGTACCTTCAGTAAAGTTTAGAAGTTTAAACAATTTTAAAATATCTCAATTTTTAGGCGAGTATACGAAAAATGTTCTTTTCAGAAGACTATAATAACGCAGAAATCGTGTTTCAAGTTGAAATACGACTTTGAACCATATTTTACCTAAATTAAATAATAGATTCAAAGTTTAAATGAACGTAGTGTTTGTACCTTGAGCAAAGTTTACAAGTTTAAACAATTTTAAAATATCTCAATTTTTAGGCGAGTAAACGAAAAAGTTCGTTTCAGACTCTAATAACGCAAAAATCGTGTTCCAAGTTGAAATACGACTTGGGTCTATATTTTACCTAAATTAAATGGTAGAATCAAAATTAAAATGAACGTAGTGTTTGTACCTTGAGCAAAGTTTAGTTATTAAACAATATTAAAATATCACTATATTTAGGCGAGTAAACGAAAAAAGTTCGTTTCAAACTCTATAACGCAAAAATCGTGTTCAAAGTTGAAATACGACTTGGGTCCATATTTTACCTAAATTAAATGGTAGTTTTAAGTTTAAATGAAAGTAGGGTTTGTACCTTGTGTAAAGTTTAGAAGTTTAAACAATTTTAAAATATCTCAATTTTTAGGCGAGTAAACGAAAAAGTTCGTTTCAGACTCTAATAACGCAGAAAACGTGTTCCAAGTTGAAAAGTTTAATCAATATTAAAATATCACTATATTTAGGCCAGTATACGAAAAATGTTCTTTTCAGACTCTAATAATGTAGAAATCGTATTTCAAATTTAAATACCACTTGGGATCATGTTTTACCTAAATGAAATGGTAGATTCAAAGTTTAAATGAACGTAGTGTTTGTAACTTGAGTAAAGTTTAGCAGTTTAAACGATTTTAAAATATCTCAATTTTTAGGCGAGTAAACGAAAAAGGTCGTTTCAGACTCTAACAACGCAGAAATCGTATTTCAAATTTAAATACCACTTGGGATCATGTTTTACCTAAATTAAATGGTAGATTCAAAGTTTAAATGAACGTAGTGTTCGTACCTTGAGCAAAGTTTAGAAGTTTAAACAATTTTAAAATATCTCAATTTTTAGGCGAGTAAACAAAAAAGTTCGTTTCAGACTCTAATAACGCAGAAAACGTGTTCCAAGTTGAAATACGACTTGGGTCCATATTTTACCTAAATTAAATGGTAGAATCAAACTTTAACCAAACGTAAAGTTTGTACCTAGGGTATTGTTGAAAAGTTTAATCAATATTAAAATATCACTATATTTAGGCGAGTATACGAAAAATGTTCTTTTCAGACTCTAATAACGCAGAAATCGTGTTTCAAGTTGAAATACGACTTGGGACCATATTTTACTTAAATTAAATGGTAGATTCAAAGTATAAATGAACGTAGTGTTTGTACCTTGAGTAAAGTTTAGAAGTTTAAACAATTTTAAAATATCACTATGTTTAGGCGAGTAAACGAAAAAAGTTCGTTTCAAACTCTAATAATGCAGAAATCGTGTTTCAAGTTGAAATACGATTTGGGTCCATATTTTACCTTAATTAAATGGTAGATTCAAAGTTTAAATGAACGTAGTGTTTGTACATTGAGCAAAGATTAGAAGTTTACACAATTTTAAAATATCTCAATTTTTAGGCGAGTAAACAAAAAAGGTCGTTTCAGACTCTAATAACGCAGAAATCGTATTGCAAATTTAAATAGCACTTGGGACCATATTTTACCTAAATTAAATGGTAGATTCAAAGTTTAAATGAACGTAGTGTTTGTACCTAGGGTATTGTTGAAAAGTTTAATCAATTTTAAAATTTCTCAATTTTTAGGCGAGTATACGAAAAATGTTCTTTTCAGACTCTAATAGCGCAGAAATCGTGTTTTAAATTTAAATACCACTTGGGACCATATTTTACCTAAATTAAATGGTAGATTCAAAGTTTAAATGAACGTAGTGTTTGTACCTTGAGCAAAGTTTAGAACAATTTTAAAATATCTCAATTTTTAGGCGAGTAATCGAAAAAGTTCGTTTCAGATTCTAATAACGCAGAAAATTGTGTTTACAAGTTGTAAAACGACTTGGAACCATATCTCACCTAAATTAAATGGTAGAATCAAACTTTAACCAAACGTAAAGTTTGTACCTAGGGTATTGTTGAAAAGTTTATCAATTTTAAAATATCATTATATTTAGGCGAGTAAACGAAAAATGTTCTTTACAGACTCTAATACTGCAGAAATCGTATATCAAATTTAAATACGACTTGGGACCATATTTTACCTAAATGAAATGGTAGATTCAAAGTTTAAATGAACGTAGTGTTTGTACCTTGAGTAAAGTTTAGAAGTTTAAACAATTTAAAAATATCACTATATTTAGGCGAATGAACGAAAAATGTTCGTTTCAGACTCTAATAACGCAGAAAATTTTGTTTACAAGTTGAAAAACGACTTGGAACCATATCTCAACTAAATTCAATGGTAGAATCAAACTTTAACCAAACATACAGTTTGTACCTAGGGTATTGTTGAAAAGTTTAATCAATTTTAAAATATCACTATATTTAGGCGAGTAAACGAAAAATGTTCTTTTCAGACTCTAATATCGCAGAAATTTTAAATTTAAATACGACTTGGGACCATATTTTACCTAAATTAAATGGTAGTTTTAAGTTTAAATGAACGTAGGGTTTGTACCTTGAGTAAAGTTTAGAAGTTTAAACAATTTTAAAATATCTCAATTTTTAGGCGAGTAAACGAAAAATGTTCTTTTCAGACTCTAATAACGCAGAAATGGTATTTCAAATTTAAATACCACTTGGGACCATATTTTACCTAAATGAAATGGTAGATTCAAAGTTTAAATGAACGCAGGGTTTGTACCTTGAGTAAAGTTTAGAAGTTTAAACAATTTTAAAATATCTCAATTTTTAGGCGAGTAAACGAAAAAGTTCGTTTCAGACTCTAATAACGCAGAAAACGTGTTCCAAGTTGAAAAGTTTAATCAATATTAAAATATCACTATATTTAGGCAAGTATACGAAAAATGTTCTTTTCAGACTCTAATAACGCAGAAATGGTATTTCAAATTTAAATACCACTTGGGACCATATTTTACCTAAATTAAATGGTAGATTCAAAGTTTAAATGAACGTAGTGTTTGTAAATTGAGTAAAGTTTAGAAGTTTAAACAATTTTAAAATATCTCAATTTTTAGGCGAGTATACGAAAAATGTTCTTTTCAGACTCTAATAGCGCAGAAATCGTGTTTCAAGTTAAAATACGACTTGGGACCATATTTTAACTAAATTAAATGGTAGATTCAAAGTCTAAATGAACGTAGTGTTTGTACCTTCAGTAAAGTTTTGAAGTTTAAACAATTTTAAAATATCTAAATTTTTAGGCGAGTATACGAAAAAGTTCGTTTCAGACTCTAACAACGCAGAAATCGTATTTCAAATTTAAATACCACATGGGACCATATTTTACCTAAATTAAATAGTAGATTCAAAGTTAAAATGAACGTAGTGTTTGTAACTTGAGTAAAGTTTAGAAGTTTAAACAATTTTAAAATATCTCAATTTTTAGGCGAGTATACGAAAAATGTTCTTTTCAGACTCTAATAGCGCAGAAATCGTGTTTCAAGTTGAAATACGACTTGGGACCATATTTTACCTAAATTAAATGGTAGATTCAAAGTTTAAATGAACGTAGTGTTTGTAACTTCAGTAAAGTTTAGAAGTTTAAACAATTTTAAAATATCTCAATTTTTAGGCGAGTATACGAAAAATGTTCTTTTCAGAAGACTATAATAACGCAGAAATCGTGTTTCAAGTTGAAATACGACTTTGAACCATATTTTACCTAAATTAAATGGTAGATTCAAAGTTTAAATGAACGTAGTGTTTGTACCTTGAGCAAAGTTTACAAGTTTAAACAATTTTAAAATATCTCAATTTTTAGGCGAGTAAACGAAAAAGTTCGTTTCAGACTCTAATAACGCAGAAAACGTGTTCCAAGTTGAAATACGACTTGTTCCATATTGTACCTAAATTAAATGGTAGAATCAAACTTTAACCATACGTAAAGTTTGTACCTAGGGTATTGTTGAAAAGTTTAATCAATATTAAAATATCACTATATTTAGGCGAGTATACGAAAAATGTTCTTTTCAGACTCTAATAGCGCAGAAATCGTGTTTCAAGTTGAAATACGACTTGGGACCATATTTTACCTAAATTAAATGGTAGATTCAAAGTTTAAATGAACGTAGTGTTTGTACCTTCAGTAAAGTTTAGAAGTTTAAACAATTTTAAAATATCTCAATTTTTAGGCGAGTATACGAAAAATGTTCTTTTCAGAAGACTATAATAACGCAGAAATCGTGTTTCAAGTTGAAATACGACTTTGAACCATATTTTACCTAAATTAAATGGTAGATTCAAAGTTTAAATGAACGTAGTGTTTGTACCTTGAGCAAAGTTTACAAGTTTAAACAATTTTAAAATATCTCAATTTTTAGGCGAGTAAACGAAAAAGTTCGTTTCAGACTCTAATAACGCAGAAAACGTGTTCCAAGTTGAAATACGACTTGTTCCATATTGTACCTAAATTAAATGGTAGAATCAAACTTTAACCATACGTAAAGTTTGTACCTAGGGTATTGTTGAAAAGTTTAATCAATATTAAAATATCACTATATTTAGGCGAGTATACGAAAAATGTTCTTTTCAGACTCTAATAGCGCAGAAATCGTGTTTCAAATTGAAATACGACTTGGGACCATATTATACCTAAATTAAATGGTAGATTCAAAGTTTAAATGAACGTAGTGTTTGTACCTTCAGTAAAGTTTAGAAGTTTAAACAATTTTAAAATATCTCAATTTTTAGGCGAGTATACGAAAAATGTTCTTTTCAGAAGACTATAATAACGCAGAAATCGTGTTTCAAGTTGAAATACGACTTGGGACCATATTTTACCTAAATTAAATGGTAGATTCAAAGTTTAAATGAACGTAGTGTTCGTACCTTGAGCAAAGTTTAGAAGTTTAAACAAATTTAAAATATCTCAATTTTTAGGCGAGTAAACGAAAAAGTTCGTTTCAGAATCTAATAACGCAGAAAACGTGTTCCAAGTTGAAATACGACTTGGGTCCATATTTTACCTAAATTAAATGATAGAATCAAACTTTAACCGAACGTAAAGTTTGTATCTAGGGTATTGTTGAAAAGTTTAATCAATATTAAAATATCACTATATTTAGGCGAGTATACGAAAAATGTTCTTTTCAGACTCTAATAACGCAGAAATCGTGTTTCAAGTTGAAATACGACTTGGGACCATATTTTACCTAAATTAAATGGTAGATTCAGAGTGTAAATGAACGTAGTGTTTGTACCTTGAGTAAAGTTTAGAAGTTTAAACAATTTTAAAATATCTCAATTTTTAGGCGAGTAAACGAAAAAGTTCGTTTCAGACTCTAATAACGCAGAAAACGTGTTCCAAGTTGAAATACGACTTGGGTCCATATTTTACCTAAATTAAATGGTAGAATCAAACTTTAACCAAACGTAAAGTTTGTACCTAGGGTATTGTTGAAAAGTTTAATCAATATTAAAATATCACTATATTTAGGCTAGTATACGAAAAATGTTCTTTTCAGACTCTAATAACGCAGAAATCGTGTTTCAAGTTGAAATACGACTTGGGACCATATTTTACCAAAATTAAATGGTAGATTCAAAGTATAAATGAACGTAGTGTTTGTACCTTGAGTAAAGTTTAGAAGTTTAAACAATTTTAAAATATCACTATGTTTAGGCGAGTAAACGAAAAAAGTTCGTTTCAAACTCTAATAATGCAGAAATCGTGTTCCAAGTTGAAATACGATTTGGGTCCATATTTTACCTAAATTAAATGGTAGATTCAAAGTTTAAATGAACGTAGTGTTTGTACATTGAGCAAAGTTTAGTTATTAAACAATATTAAAATATCACTATATTTAGGCGAGTAAACGAAAAAAGTTCGTTTCAAACTCTATAACGCAAAAATCGTGTTCCAAGTTGAAATACGACTTGGGTCTATATTTTACCTAAATTAAATGGTAGAATCAAAGTTTAAATGAACGTAGTGTTTGTACCTTGAGCAAAGTTTAGTTATTAAACAATATTAAAATATCACTATATTTAGGCGAGTAAACGAAAAAAGTTCGTTTCAAACTCTAATAACGCAGAAATCGAGTTCCAAGTTGAAATACGACTTGGGTCCATATTTTACCTAAATTAAATGGTAGATTCAAACTTTAACCAAACGTAAAGTTGGTACCTAGGATATTGTTGAAAAGTTTAATCAATATTAAAATATCTCAATTTTTAGGCGAGTATACGAAAAATGTTCTTTTCAGACTCTAATAACGCAGAAATCGTGTTCCAAGTTGAAATACGACTTGGGTCCATATTTTACCTAAATTAAATGGTAGAATCAAAGTTTAAATGAACGTAGTGTTTGTACCTTGAGCAAAGTTTAGTTATTAAACAATATTAAAATATCACTATATTTAGGCGAGTAAACGAAAAAAGTTCGTTTCAAACTCTAATAACGCAGAAATCGAGTTCCAAGTTGAAATACGACTTGGGTCCATATTTTACCTAAATTAAATGGTAGTTTTAAGTTTAAATGAACGTAGGGTTTGTACCTTGAGTAAAGTTTAGAAGTTTAAACAATTTTAAAATATCTTAATTTTTAGGCGAGTAAACGAAAAAGTTCGTTTCAGACTCTAATAACGCAGAAAACGTGTTCCAAGTTGAAAAGTTTAATCAATATTAAAATATCACTATATTTAGGCGAGTAAACGCAAAATGTTCTTTTCAGACTCTAATAACGCAGAAATGGTATTTCAAATTTAAATAACACTGGGGACCATATTTTACCTAAATTAAATGGTAGATTCAAAGTTTAAATGAACGTAGTGTTTGTAAATTGAGTAAAGTTTAGAAGTTTAAACAATTTTAAAATATCTCAATTTTTAGGCGAGTATACGAAAAATGTTCTTTTCAGACTCTAATAGCGCAGAAATCGTGTTTCAAGTTGAAATACGACTTGGGACCATATTTTACCTAAATTAAATGGTAGATTTAAAGTTTAAATGAACGTAGTGTTTGTACCTTCAGTAAAGTTTAGAAGTTTAAACAATTTTAAAATATCTCAATTTTTAGGCGACTATACGAAAAATGTTCTTTTCAGAAGACTATAATAACGCAGAAATCGTGTTTCAAGTTGAAATACGACTTTGAACCATATTTTACCTAAATTAAATGGTAGATTCAAAGTTTAAATGAACGTAGTGTTTGTACCTTGAGCAAATTTTACAAGTTTAAACATTTTTAAAATATCTCAATTTTTAGGCGAGTAAACGAAAAAGTTCGTTTCAGACTCTAATAACGCAGAAAACGTGTTCCAAGTTGAAATACGACTTGTTCCATATTGTACCTAAATTAAATGGTAGAATCAAACTTTAACCATACGTAAAGTTTGTACCTAGGGTATTGTTGAAAAGTTTAATCAATATTAAAATATCAATGCCTATATAGGAGTCTCTCGGAACGAAGCTACGCTTAGACACTGTGACAGAAAAATTCAGCTGATGCCATATTTCGAACACAGGTGACGTGGTGTAGCGGTTAGCATCTCTGCCCGGTATGCGGAAGGTCCCTGGTTCGAATCCAGGCGTCATCAGAATTTTTCTGTCATAATATAAATTAACTTTAGTTAAAATATCACTATATTTAGGCGAGTATACGAAAAATGTTCTTTTCAGACTCTAATAACGCAGAAATCATTTTTCAAGTTGAAATACGACTTGGGACCATATTATACCTAAATTAAATGGTAGATTCAAAGTTTAAATGAACTTAGTGTTTGTACCTTCAGTAAAGTTTAGAAGTTTAAACAATTTTAAAATATCACTATATTTAATCGAGTAAACGACAAATGTACTTTCAGACTCTAATAACGTAGAAATCGTATTTCAAATTTAAATACGATTTGGGACCATATTTTACCTAAATGAAATGGTAGATTCAAAGTTTAATTGAACGTAGTGTTTGTACCTTGAGCAAAGTTTAGTAGTTTAAACAATTTTAAAATATCTCAATTTTTAGGCGAGTAAACGAAAAAGGTCGTTTCATACTCTAATAACGCAGAAATCGTATTTCAAATTTAAATACCCCTTGGGACCATATTTTACCTAAATTAAATGGTAGATTCAAAGTTTAAATGAACGTAGTGTTTGTAACTTGAGTAAAGTTTAGAAGTTTAAACAATTTTAAAATATCTCAATTTTTAGGCGAGTATACGAAAAATGTTCTTTTCAGACTCTAATAGCGCAGAAATCGTGTTTCAAGTTGAAATACGACTTGGGACCATATTTTACCTAAATTAAATGGTAGATTCAAAGTTTAAATGAACGTAGTGTTTGTACCTTCAGTAAAGTTTAGAAGTTTAAACAATTTTAAAATATCTCAATTTTTAGGCGAGTAAACGAAAAAGTTCGTTTCAGACTCTAATAACGCAAAAATCGTGTTCCAAGTTGAAATACGACTTGGGTTCATATTTTACCTAAATTAAATGGTAGATTCAAAGTTTAAATGAACGTAGTGTTTGTACCTTGAGCAAAGTTTATTAGTTTAAACAATATTAAAATATCACTATATTTAGGCGAGTAAACGAAAAAAGTTCGTTTCAAACTCTATAACGCAAAAATCGTGTTCCAAGTTGAAATACGACTTGGGTCCATATTTTACCTAAATTAAATGGTAGAATCAAACTTTAAATGAACGTAGTGTTTGTACCTTGAGCAAAGTTTAGTTATTAAACAATATTAAAATATCACTATATTTAGGAGAGTAAACGAAAAAAGTTCGTTTCAAACTCTAATAACGCAGAAATCGAGTTCCAAGTTGAAATACGACTTGGGTCCATATTTTACCTAAATTAAATGGTAGATTCAATCTTTAACCAAACGTAAAGTTTGTACCTAGGGTATTGTTGAAAAGTTTAATCAATATTAAAATATCACTATATTTAGGCGAGTATACTAAAAATGTTCTTTTCAGACTCTAATAACGCAGAAATCATTTTTCAAGTTGAAATACAACTTGGGACCATATTATACCTAAATTAAATGGTAGATTCAAAGTTTAAATGAACCTAGTGTTTGTACCGTCAGTAAAGTTTAGAAGTTTAAACAATTTTAAAATATCACTATGTTTAGGCGAGTAAACGAAAAAGTTCGTTTCAAACTCTAATAATGCAGAAATCGTGTTCCAAATTGAAATACGACTTGGGTCCATATTTTACCTAAATTAAATGGTAGATTCAATCTTTAACCAAACGTAAAGTTTGTACCTAGGGTATTGTTGAGAAGTTTAATCAATATTAAAATATCACTATATTTAGGCGAGTATACGAAAAATGTTCTTTTCAGAACTCTAATAGCGCAGAAATCGTGTTTCAAGTTGAAATACGACTTGGGACCATATTTTACCTAAATGAAATGGTAGATTCAAAGTTTAAATGAACGTAGTGTTTGTACCTTGAGTAAAGTTTAGAAGTTTAAACAATTTTAAAATATCTCAATTTTTAGGCGAGTAAACGAAAAAGTTCGTTTCAAACTCTAATAATGCAGAAATCGTGGTCCAAGTTGAAATACGACTTGGGTCCATATTTTACCTAAATAAAATGGTAGATTCAAACTTTAACCAAACGTAAAGTTTGTACCTAGGATATTGTTGAAAAGTTTAATCAATATTAAAATATCTCAATTTTTAGGCGAGTATACGAAAAATGTTCTTTTCAGACTCTAATAACGCAGAAATCGTGTTCCAAGTTGAAATACGTCTTGGGTCCATATTTTACCTAAATTAAATGGAAGATTCAAAGTTTAAATGAACGTAGTGTTTGTACCTTGAGCAAATTTTAGAACAATTTTAAAATATCTCAATTTTTAGGCGAGTAAACGAAAAAGTTCGTTTCAGATTCTAATAACGCAGAAAATTGTGTTTACAAGTTGTAAAACGAGTTGGAACCATATCTCACCTAAATTAAATGGTAGAATCAAACTTTAACCAAACGTAAAGTTTGTACCTAGGGTATTGTTGAAAAGTTTAATCAATATTAAAATATCACTATATTTAGGCGAATAAACGAAAAATGTTCGTTTCAGACTCTAATAACGCAGAAAATTCTGTTTACAAGTTGTAAAACGACTTGGAAGCATATCTCACCTAAATTAAATGGTAGAATCAAACTTTTACCAAACGTAAAGTTTGTACCTAGGGTATTGTTGAAAAGTTTAATCAATTTTAAAATATCATTATATTTAGGCGAGTAAACGAAAAATGTTCTTTTCAGACTCTAATACTGCAGAAATCGTGTTTCAAGTTGAAATACGACTTGGGACCATATTTTACCTAAATGAAATGGTAGATTCAAAGTTTAAATGAATCTAGTGTTTGTACCTTCAGTAAACTTTAGAAGTTTAAACAATTTTAAAATATCACTATGTTTAGGCGAGTAAACGAAAAAGTTCGTTTCAAACTCTAATAATGCAGAAATCGTGTTCCAAGTTGAAATACGACTTGGGTCCATATTTTACCTAAATTAAATGGTAGATTCAATCTTTAACCAAACGTAAAGTTTGTACCTAGGGTATTGTTGAGAGGTTTAATCAATATTAAAATATCACTATATTTAGGCGAGTATACGAAAAATGTTCTTTTCAGAACTCTAATAGCGCAGAAATCGTGTTTCAAGTTGAAATACGACTTGGGACCATATTTTACCTAAATGAAATGGTAGATTCAAAGTTTAAATGAACGTAGTGTTTGTACCTTGAGTAAAGTTTAGAAGTTTAAACAATTTTAAAATATCTCAATTTTTAGGCGAGTAAACGAAAAAGTTCGATTCAAACTCTAATAATGCAGAAATCGTGGTCCAAGTTGAAATACGACTTGGGTCCATATTTTACCTAAATAAAATGGTAGATTCAAACTTTAACCAAACGTAAAGTTTGTACCTAGGATATTGTTGAAAAGTTTAATCAATATTAAAATATCTCAATTTTTAGGCGAGTATACGAAAAATGTTCTTTTCAGACTCTAATAACGCAGAAATTGTGTTCCAAGTTGAAATACGACTTGGGTTCATATTTTACCTAAATTAAATGGAAGATTCAAAGTTTAAATGAACGTAGTGTTTGTACCTTGAGAAAATTTTAGAACAATTTTAAAATATCTCAATTTTTAGGCGAGTAAACGAAAAAGTTCGTTTCAGATTCTAATAACGCAGAAAATTGTGTTTACAAGTTGTAAAACGACTTGGAACCATATCTCACCTAAATTAAATGGTAGAATCAAACTTTAACCAAACGTAAAGTTTGTACCTAGGGTATTGTTGAAAAGTTTAATCAATATTAAAATATCACTATATTTAGGCGAATAAACGAAAAATGTTCGTTTCAGACTCTAATAACGCAGAAAATTCTGTTTACAAGTTTTAAAACGACTTGGAAGCATATCTCACCTAAATTAAATGGTAGAATCAAACTTTTACCAAACGTAAAGTTTGTACCTAGGGTATTGTTGAAAAGTTTAATCAATTTTAAAATATCATTATATTTAGGCGAGTAAACGAAAAATGTTCATTTCAGACTCTAATACTGCAGAAATCGTGTTTCAAGTTGAAATACGACTTGGGACCATATTTTACCTAAATGAAATGGTAGATTCAAAGTTTAAATGAATCTAGTGTTTGTACCTTCAGTAAACTTTAGAAGTTTAAACAATTTTAAAATATCACTATGTTTAGGCGAGTAAACGAAAAAAGTTCGTTTCAAACTCTAATAATGCAGAAATCGTGTTCCTTGTTGAAATACGACTTGGGTCCATATTTTACCTAAATTAAATTGTAGATTCCAACTTTAACCAAACGTAAAGTTTGTACCTAGGGTATTGTTGAACAGTTTAATCAATTTTAAAATATCACTATATTTAGCGCGAGTAAACGAAAAATGTTCTTTCAGACTCTAATAACGTAGAAATCGTATTTCAAATTTAAATACGATTTGGGACCATATTTTACCTAAATGAAATGGTAGATTCAAAGTTTAAAAGAACGTAGTGTTTGTACCTTCAGTAAAGTTTGGAAGTTTAAACAATTTTAAAATATCTCAATTTTTAGGCGAGTATACGAAAAATGTTCTTTTCAGAAGACTCTAATATCGCAGAAATCGTGTTCCAAGTTGAAATACGACTTGGGTCCATATTTTACCTAAATGAAATGGTAGATTCAAAGTTTAAATGAACGTAGTGTTTGTACCTTGAGTAAAGTTTAGAAGTTTAAACAATTTTAAAATATCTCAATTTTTAGGCGAGTAAACGAAAAAGGTCGTTTCAGACTCTAATAACGCAGAAATCGTATTTCAAATTTAAATACCACTTTGGACCATATTTTACCTAAATTAAATGGTAGATTCAAAGTTTAAATGAACGTAGTGTTCGTACCTTGAGCAAAGTTTAGAAGTTTAAACAATTTTAAAATATCTCAATTTTTCGGCGAGTAAACGAAAAAGGTCGTTTCAGACTCTAATAACGCAGTAATCGTATTTCAAATTTAAATACCACTTGGGACCATATTTTACCTAAATGAAATGGTAGATTCAATCTTTAACCAAACGTAAAGTTTGTACCTAGGGTATTGTTGAAAAGTTTAATCAATATTAAAATATCACTATATTTAGGCGAGTATACGAAAAATGTTCTTTTCAGACTCTAATAGCGCAGAAATCGTGTTTCAAGTTGAAATACGACTTGGGACCATATTTTACCTAAATGAAATGGTAGATTCAAAGTTTAAATGAACGTAGTGTTTGTACCTTGAGTAAAGTTTAGAAGTTTAAACAATTTTAAAATATCTCAATTTTTAGGCGAGTAAACGAAAAAGTTCGTTTCAAACTCTAATAATGCAGAAATCGTGGTCCAAGTTGAAATACGACATGGGTCCATATTTTACCTAAATTAAATGGAAGATTCAAATTTTAAGTGAACGTAGTGTTTGTAACTTGAGTAAAGTTTAGAAGTTTAAACAATTTTAAAATATCTCAATTTTTAGGCGAGTATACGAAAAATGTTCTTTTCAGACTCTAATAACGCAGAAATCGTGTTCCAAGTTGAAATACGACTTGGGTCCATATTTTACCTAAATTAAATGGAAGATTCAAATTTTAAATGAACGTAGTGTTTGTACCTTGAGCAAATTTTAGAACAATTTTAAAATATCTCAATTTTTAGGCGAGTAATCGAAAAAGTTCGTTTCAGATTCTAATAACGCAGAAAATTGTGTTTACAAGTTGTAAAACGACTTGGAACCATATCTCACCTAAATTAAATGGTAGAATCACACTTTAACCAAACGTAAAGTTTGTACCTAGGGTATTGTTGAAAAGTTTAATCAATATTAAAATATCACTATATTTAGGCGAATAAACGAAAATTGTTCGTTTCAGACTCTAATAACGCAGAAAATTCTGTTTACAAGTTGAAAAACGACTTGGAACCATATCTCAACTAAATTAAATGGTAGAATCAAACTTTAACCAAACATACAGTTTGTACCTAGGGTATTGTTGAAAAGTTTAATCAATTTTAAAATATCACTATATTTAGGCAAGTAATCGAAAAATGTTCTTTTCAGACTCTAATAACGCAGAAATCGTATTTTAAATTTAAATACGACTTGGGACCATATTTTACCTAAATTAAATGGTAGTTTTAAGTTTAAATGAACGTAGGGTTTGTACCTTGAGTAAAGTTTAGAAGTTTAAACAATTTTAAAATATCTCAATTTTTAGGCGAGTAAACGAAAAAGTTCATTTCAGACACTAATAACGCAGAAAATCGTGTTTACAACTTGAAAAACGACTTGGAACCATATCTCACCTAAATTAAATGGTAGAATCAAACTTTAACCAAACGTAAAGTTTGTACCTAGGGTATTGTTGAACAGTTTAATCAATTTTAAAATATCACTATATTTAGCGCGAGTAAACGAAAAATGTTCTTTCAGACTCTAATAACGTAGAAATCGTATTTCAAATTTAAATACGATTTGGGACCATATTTTACCTAAATGAAATGGTAGATTCAAAGTTTAATTGAACGTAGAGTTTGTACCTTGAGCAAAGTTTAGTAGTTTAAACAATTTTAAAATATCTCAATTTTTAGGCGAGTAAACGAAAAAGTTCGTTTCAGACTCTAACAACGCAGAAATCGTATTTCAAATTTAAATACCACTTGGAACCATATTTTACCTAAATTAAATGGTAGATTCAAAGTTTAAATGAACGTAGTATTTGTAACTTGAGTAAAGTTTAGAAGTTTAAACAATTTTAAAATATCTCAATTTTTAGGCGAGTATACGAAAAATGTTCTTTTCAGACTCTAATAGCGCAGAAATCGTGTTTCAAGTTGTAATACGACTTGGGACCATATTTTACCTAAATGAAATGGTAGATTCAAAGTTTAAATGAACGTAGTGTTTGTACCTTGAGTAAAGTTTAGAAGTTTAAAAATATCTCAATTTTTAGGCGAGTAAACGATAAAGTTCGTTTCAGACTCTTAACAACGCAGAAATCGTATTTCAAATTTAAATACCACTTGGAACCATATTTTACCTAAATTAAATGGTAGATTCAAAGTTTAAATGAACGTAGTGTTTGTAACTTGAGTAAAGTTTAGAAGTTTAAACAATTTTAAAATATCTCAATTTTTAGGCGAGTATACGAAAAATGTTCTTTTCAGACTCTAATAGCGCAGAAATCGTGTTTCAAGTTGAAATACGACTTGGGACCATATCTCACCTAAATTAAATAGTAGAATCAAACTTTAACCAAACGTAAAGTTTGTACCTAGGGTATTGTTGAAAAGTTTAATCAATTTTAAAATATCATTATATTTAGGCGAGTAAACGAAAAATGTTCTTTTCAGACTCTAATACTGCAGAAATCGTATATCAAATTTAAATACGACTTGGGACATATTTTACCTAAATGAAATGGTAGATTCAAAGTTTAAATGAACGTAGTGTTTGTACCTTGAGTAAAGTTTAGAAGTTTAAACAATTTTAAAATATCACTATATTTAGGCGAATAAACGAAAAATGTTCGTTTCAGACTCTAATAACGCAGAAAGTTCTGTTTACAAGTTGAAAAACGACTTGGAACCATATCTCAACTAAATTAAATGGTAGAATCAAACTTTAACCAAATATACAGTTTGTACCTAGGGTATTGTTGAAAAGTTTAATCAATTTTAAAATATCACTATATTTAGGCGAGTAAACGAAAAATGTTCTTTTCAGACTCTAATATCGCAGAAATCGTATTTTAAATTTAAATACGACTTGGGACCATATTTTACCTAAATTAAATGGTAGTTTTAAGTTTAAATGAAAGTAGGGTTTGTACCTTGAGTAAAGTTTAGAAGTTTAAACAATTTTAAAATATCTCAATTTTTAGGCGAGTAAACGAAAAAGTTCGTTTCAGACTCTAATAACGCAGAAAATCGTGTTTACAACTTGAAAAACGACTTGGAACCATATCTCACCTAAATTAAATGGTAGAATCAAACTTTAACCAAACGTAAAGTTTGTACCTAGGGTATTGTTGAACAGTTTAATCAATTTTAAAATATCACTATATTTAGGCGAGTAAATGAAAAATGTTCTTTCAGACTCTAACAACACAGAAATCGTATTTCAAATTTAAATACGATTTGGGACCATATTTTACCTAAATGAAATGGTAGATTCAAAGTTTAAATGAACGTAGTGTTTGTATCTTGAGCAAAGTTTAGTAGTTTAAAAATTTTAAAATATCTCAATTTTTAGGCGAGTAAACGAAAAAGGTCGTTTCAGACTCTAATAACGCAGAAATCGTATTTCAAATTTAAATACCACTTGGGACCATATTTTACCTAAATTAAATGGTAGATTCAAAGTTTAAATGAACGTAGTGTTTGTAACTTGAGACAAGTTTAGAAGTTTAAACAATTTTAAAATATCTCAATTTTTAGGCGAGTATACGAGAAATGTTCTTTTCAGACTCTAATAGCGCAGAAATCGTGTTTCAAGTTGAAATACGACTTGGGACCATATTTTACCTAAATGAAATGGTAGATTCAAAGTTTAAATGAACGTAGTGTTTGTACCTTGAGTAAAGTTTAGAAGTTGAAACAATTTTAAAATATCTCAATTTTTAGGCGAGTATACGAAAAATGTTCTTTTCAGACTATAATAACGCAGAAATCGCGTTCCAAGTTGAAATACGACTTGGGTCCATATTTTACCTAAATTAAATGGAAGATTCAAAGTTTAAATGAACGTAGTGTTTGTACCTTGAGCAAAGTTTAGAACAATTTTAAAATATCTCAATTTTTAGGCGAGTAAACGAAAAAGTTCTTTTCAGACTCTAATAACGCAGAAATCGTATTTTAAATTTAAATACGACTTGGGACCATATTTTACCTAAATTAAATGGTAGTTTTAAGTTTAAATGAACGTTGTGTTTGTAACTTGAGCAAAGTTTATTAGTTTAAACAATATTAAAATATCACTATATTTAGGCGAGTAAACGAAAAAAGTTCGTTTCAAACTCAATAACGCAAAAATCGTGTTCCAAGTTGAAATACGACTTGGGTCCATATTTTACCTAAATTAAATGGTATTTTTAAGTTTAAATGAACGTAGGGTTTGTACCTTGAGTAAAGTTTAGAAGTTTAAACAATTTTAAAATATCTCAATTTTTAGGCGAGTAAACGAAAAAGTTCGTTTCAGACTCTAATAACGCAGAAAACGTGTTCCAAGTTGAAAAGTTTAATCAATATTAAAATATCACTATATTTAGGCGAGTATACGAAAAATGTTCTTTTCAGACTCTAATAACGCAGAAATGGTATTTCAAATTTAAATCCCACTTGGGACCATATTTTACCTAAATTAAATGGTAGATTCAAAGTTTAAATGAAAGTAGTGTTTGTAAATTGAGTAAAGGTTAGAAGTTTAAACAATTTTAAAATAACTCAATTTTTAGGCGAGTATACGAAAAATGTTCTTTTCAGAAGACTATAATAACGCAGAAATCGTGTTTCAAGTTGAAATACGACTTTGAACCATATTTTACCTAAATTAAATGGTAGATTCAAAGTTTAAATGAACGTAGTGTTTGTACCTTGAGCAAAGTTTACAAGTTTAAACAATTTTAAAATATCTCAATTTTTAGGCGAGTAAACGGAAAAGTTCGTTTCAGACTCTAATAACGCAGAAAACGTGTTCCAAGTTGAAAAGTTTAATCAATATTAAAATATCACTATATTTAGGCGAGTATACGAAAAATGTTCTTTTCAGACTCTAATAACGCAGAAATGGTATTTCAAATTTAAATACCACTTGGGACCATATTTTACCTAAATTAAATGGTAGATTCAAAGTTTAAATGAACGTAGTGTTTGTAAATTGAGTAAAGGTTAGAAGTTTAAACAATTTTAAAATATCTCAATTTTTAGGCGAGTATACGAAAAATGTTCTTTTCATACTCTAATAGCGCAGAAATCGTGTTTCAAGTTGAAATACGACTTGGGACCATATTTTACCTAAATGAAATGGTAGATTCAAAGTTTAAATGAACGTAGTGTTTGTTTGTACCTTGAGGAAAGTTTAGAAGTTTAAACAATTTTAAAATATCTCAATTTTTAGGCGAGTAAACGAAAAAGTTCGTTTCAGACTCTAACAACGCAGAAATCGTATTTCAAATTTAAATACCACTTGGGACCATATTTTACCTAAATTAAATGGTAGATTCAAAGTTTAAATGAAAGGAGAGTTTGTAACTTGAGTAAAGTTTAGAAGTTTAAACAATTTTAAAATATCTCAATTTTTAGGCGAGTATACGAAAAATGTTCTTTTCAGACTCTAATAGCGCAGAAATCGTGTTTCAAGTTGAAATACGACTTGGGACCATATTTTAACTAAATTAAATGGTAGATTCAAAGTTTAAATGAACGTAGTGTTTGTACCTTCAGTAAAGTTTGAAAGTTTAAACAATTTTAAAATATCTCAATTTTTAGGCGAGTATACGAAAAAGTTCGTTTCAGACTCTAACAACGCAGAAATCGTATTTCAAATTTAAATATCACTTGGGACCATATTTTACCTCAATTAAATGGTAGATTCAAAGTTTAAATGAAAGGAGAGTTTGTAACTGGAGTAAAGTTTAGAAGTTTAAACAATTTTAAAATATCTCAATTTTTAGGCTAGTAAACGAAAAATGTTCTTTTCAGAAGACTATAATAACGCAGAAATCGTGTTTCAAGTTGAAATACGACTTTGAACCATATTTTACCTAAATTAAATGGTAGATTCAAAGTTTAAATGAACGTAGTGTTTGTACCTTGAGCAAAGGTTAGAATTTTAAACAATTTTAAAATATCTCAATTTTTAGGCGAGTATACGAAAAATGTTCTTTTCATACTCTAATAGCGCAGAAATCGTGTTTCAAGTTGAAATACGACTTAGGACCATGTTTTACCTAAATGAAATGGTAGATTCAAAGTTTAAATGAACGTAGTGTTTGTTTGTACCTTGAGGAAAGTTTAGAAGTTTAAACAATTTTAAAATATCTCAATTTTTAGGCTAGTAAACGAAAAAGTTCGTTTCAGACTCTAACAACGCAGAAATCGTATTTCATATTTAAATACCACTTGGGACCATATTTTACCTAAATTAAATGGTAGATTCAAAGTTTAAATGAAAGGAGAGTTTGTAACTTGAGTAAAGTTTAGAATTTTAAACAATTTTAAAATATCTCAATTTTTAGGCGAGTATACGAAAAATGTTCTTTTCAGACTCTAATAGCGCAGAAATCGTGTTTCAAGTTGAAATACGACTTGGGACCATATTTTAACTAAATTAAATGGTAGATTCAAAGTTTAAATGAACGTAGTGTTTGTACCTTCAGTAAAGTTTGAAAGTTTAAACAATTTTAAAATATCTCAATTTTTAGGCGAGTTTACGAAAAAGTTCGTTTTAGACTCTAACAACGCAGAAATCGTATTTCAAATTTAAATACCACTTGGGACCATATTTTACCTAAATTAAATGGTAGATTCAAAGTTTAAATGAAAGGAGAGTTTGTAACTTGAGTAAAGTTTAGAATTTTAAACAATTTTAAAATATCTCAATTTTTAGGCGAGTATACGAAAAATGTTCTTTTCAGACTCTAATAGCGCAGAAATCGTGTTTCAAGTTGAAATACGACTTGGGACCATATTTTAACTAAATTAAATGGTAGATTCAAAGTTTAAATGAACGTAGTGTTTGTACCTTCAATAAAGTTTAGAAGTTTAAACAATTTTAAAATATCTCAATTTTTAGGCGAGTATACGAAAAAGTTCGTTTTAGACTCTAACAACGCAGAAATCGTATTTCAAATTTAAATACCACTTGGGACCATATTTTACCTAAATTAAATGGTAGATTCAAAGTTTAAATGAACGTAGTGTTTGTAAATTGAGTAAAGGTTAGAAGTTTAAACAATTTTAAAATATCTCAATTTTTAGGCGAGTATACGAAAAATGTTCTTTTCAGAAGACTATAATAACGCAGAAATCGTGTTTCAAGTTGAAATACGACTTTGAACCATATTTTACCTAAATTAAATGGTAGATTCAAAGTTTAAATGAACGTAGTGTTTGTACCTTGAGCAAAGTTTACAAGTTTAAACAATTTTAAAATATCTCAATTTTTAGGCGAGTAAACGAAAAAGTTCGTTTCAGACTCTAATAACGCAGAAAACGTGTTCCAAGTTGAAAAGTTTAATCAATATTAAAATATCACTATATTTAGGCGAGTATACGAAAAATGTTCTTTTCAGACTCTAATAACGCAGAAATGGTATTTCAAATTTAAATACCACTTGGGACCATATTTTACCTAAATTAAATGGTAGATTCAAAGTTTAAATGAACGTAGTGTTTGTAAATTGAGTAAAGGTTAGAAGTTTAAACAATTTTAAAATATCTCAATTTTTAGGCGAGTATACGAAAAATGTTCTTTTCATACTCTAATAGCGCAGAAATCGTGTTTCAAGTTGAAATACGACTTAGGACCATATTTTACCTAAATGAAATGGTAGATTCAAAGTTTAAATGAACGTAGTGTTTGTTTGTACCTTGAGGAAAGTTTAGAAGTTTAAACAATTTTAAAATATCTCAATTTTTAGGCGAGTAAACGAAAAAGTTCGTTTCAGACTCTAACAACGCAGAAATCGTATTTCAAATTTAAATACCACTTGGGACCATATTTTACCTAAATTAAATGGTAGATTCAAAGTTTAAATGAAAGGAGAGTTTGTAACTTGAGTAAAGTTTAGAAGTTTAAACAATTTTAAAATATCTCAATTTTTAGGCGAGTATACGAAAAATGTTCTTTTCAGACTCTAATAGCGCAGAAATCGTGTTTCAAGTTGAAATACGACTTGGGACCATATTTTAACTAAATTAAATGGTAGATTCAAAGTTTAAATGAACGTAGTGTTTGTACCTTCAGTAAAGTTTGAAAGTTTAAACAATTTTAAAATATCTCAATTTTTAGGCGAGTATACGAAAAAGTTCGTTTCAGACTCTAACAACGCAGAAATCGTATTTCAAATTTAAATACCACTTGGGACCATATTTTACCTAAATTAAATGGTAGATTCAAAGTTTAATTGAAAGGAGAGTTTGTAACTTGAGTAAGGTTTAGAAGTTTAAACAATTTTAAAATATCTCAATTTTTAGGCTAGTAAACGAAAAATGTTCTTTTCAGACTCTAATAGCGCAGAAATCGTGTTTCAAGTTGAAATACGACTTGGGACCATATTTTACCTAAATTAAATGGTAGATTCAAAGTTTAAATGAACGTAGTGTTTGTACCTTCAATAAAGTTTAGAAGTTTAAACAATTTTAAAATATCTCAATTTTTAGGCGAGTATATGAAAATGTTCTTTTCAGAAGACTCTAATAGCGCAGAAATCGTGTTTCAAGTTGAAATACGACTTGGGACCATATTATACCTAAATTAAATGGTAGATTCAAAGTTTAAATGAACCTAGTGTTTGTACCTTCAGTAAAGTTTAGAAGTTTAAACAATTTTAAAATATCACTATGTTTAGGCGAGAAAACGAAAAAGTTCATTTCAAATATCGCAGAAATCGTGTTCCAAGTTGAAATACGACTTGGGTCCATATTTTACCGAAATTAAATGGTAGATTCAATCTTTAACCAAACGTAAAGTTTGTACCTAGGGTATTGTTGAAAAGTTTAATCAATATTAAAATATCACTATATTTAGGCGAGTATACGAAAAATGTTCTTTTCAGACTCTAATATCGCAGAAATCGTGTTCCAAGTTGAAATACGACTTGGGTCCATATTTTACCTAAATTAAATGGTAGATTCAAAGTTTAAATGAACGTAGTGTTTGTACCTTGAGCAAAGTTTAGATCAATTTTAAAATATCTCAATTTTTAGGCGAGTAAACGAAAAAGTTCGTTTCAGATTCTAATAGCGCAGAAAATTGTGTTTACAAGTTGTAAAACGACTTGGAACCATATCTCACCTAAATTAAATGCTAGAATCAAACTTTTACCAATCGTAAAGTTTGTACCTAGGGTATTGTTGAAAAGTTTAATCAATTTTAAAATATCATTATATTTAGGCGAGTAAACGAAAAATGTTCTTTTCAGACTCTAATACTGCAGAAATCGTATTTCAAATTTAAATACGACTTGGGACCATATTTTACCTAAATGAAATGGTAGATTCAAAGTTTGTAACTTGAGTAAAGTATAGAAGTTTAAACAATTTTCGTGTTTCAATTTGAAATACTACTTTGAAATGAACCTAGTGTTTGTACCTTCAGTATACTTTAGAAGTTTAAACAATTTTAAAATATCACTATGTTTAGGCGAGTATACGAAAAATGTTCTTTTCAGACTCTAATATCGCAGAAATCGTGTTCCAAGTTGAAATACGACTTGGGTCCATATTTTACCTAAATGAAATGGTAGAATCAAACTTTAACCAAACGTAAAGTTTGTACCTAGTGTATTGTTGAAAAGTTTAATCAATATTAAAATATCACTATATTTAGGCGAGTATACGAAAAATGTTCTTTTCAGACTCTAATAACGCAGATATCGTATTTCAAATTTAAATACGACTTGGGACCATATTTTACCTAAATGAAATGGTAGATTCAAAGTTTGTAACTTGAGTAAAGTATAGAAGTTTAAACAATTTTCGTGTTTCAATTTGAAATACTACTTTGAAATGAACCTAGTGTTTGTACCTTCAGTATACTTTAGAAGTTTAAACAATTTTAAAATATCACTATGTTTAGGCGAGTATACGAAAAATGTTCTTTTCAGACCCTAATATCGCAGAAATCGTGTTCCAAGTTGAAATACGACTTGGGTCCATATTTTACCTAAATGAAATGGTAGATTCAAAGTTTAAATTAACGTAGTGTTTGTACCTTGAGTAAAGTTTAGAAGCTTAAACAATTTTAAAATATCTAAATTTTTAGGCGAGTAAACGAAAAAGGTCGTTTCAGACTCTAATAACGCAGAAATCGTATTTCAAATTTAAATACCACTTGGGACCATATTTTACCTAAATTAAATGGTAGATTCAAAGTTTAAATGAACGTACTGTTCGTACCTTGAGCAAAGTTTAGAAGTTTAAACAATTTTAAATATCTCAATTTTTAGGCGAGTAAACGAAAAAGTTCGTTTCAGACTCTAATAACGCAGAAAACGTGTTCCAAGTTGAAATACGACTTGGGTCCATATTTTACCTAAATTAAATGGTAGAATCAAACTTTAACCAAACGTAAAGTTTGTACCTAGTGTATTGTTGAAAAGTTTAATCAATATTAAAATATCACTATATTTAGGCGAGTATACGAAAAATGTTCTTTTCAGACTCTAATAACGCAGATATCGTGTTTCAAGTTGAAATACTACTTGGGACCATATTTTACCTAAATTAAATGGTAGATTCAAAGTATAAATGAACGTAGTGTTTGTACCTTGAGTAAAGTTTAGAAGTTTAAACAATTTTAAAATATCACTATGTTTAGGCGAGTAAACGAAAAAAGTTCGTTTCAAACTCTAATAATGCAGAAATCGTGTTCCAAGTTGAAATACGATTTGGGTCCATATTTTACCTAAATTAAATGGTAGATTCAAAGTTTAAATGAACGTAGTGTTTGTACATTGAGCAAAGATTAGAAGTTTAAACAATTTTAAAATATCTCAATTTTTAGGCGAGTAAACGAAAAAGTTTGTTTCAGACTCTAATAACGCAAAAATCGTGTTCCAAGTTGAAATACGACTTGGGTCCATATTTTACTTAAATTAAATGTTAGTTTTAAGTTTAAATGAAAGTAGGGTTTGTACCTTGAGTAAAGTTTAGAAGTTTAAAAAATTTTAAAATATCTCAATTTTTAGGCGAGTAAACGAAAAAGGTCTTTTCAGACTCTAATAATCGTATTTAAAATTTAAATACCATTTGGGACCATATTTTACCTAAATTAAATGGTAGATTTAAAGTTTAAATGAACGTAGTGTTTGTAAATTGAGTAAAGTTTAGAAGTTTAAACAATTTTAAAATATCTCAATTTTTAGGCGAGTATACGAAAAATGTTCTTTTCATACTCTAATAGCGCAGAAATCGTGTTTCAAGTTGAAATACGACTTGGGTCCATATTTTACCTAAATTAAATGGTAGTTTTAAGTTTAAATGAACGTAGGGTTTGTACCTTGAGCAAAGTTTAGTAGTTTAAACAATTTTAAAATATCTCAATTTTTAGGCAAGTAAACGAAAAAGGTCGTTTCAGACTCTAATAACCGTATTTCAAATTTAAATACCACTTGGGACCATATTTTACCTAAATTAAATGGTAGATTCAAAGTTTAAATGAACGTAGTGTTTGTAAATTGAGTAAAGTTTAGAAGTTTAAACAATTTTAAAATATCTCAATTTTTAGGCGAGTATACGAAAAATGTTCTTTTCATACTCTAATAGCGCAGAAATCGTGTTTCAATTTGAAATACGACTTGGGTCCATATTTTACCTAAATTAAATGGTAGTTTTAAGTTTAAATTAACGTAGGGTTTGTACCTTGAGTAAAGTTTAGAAGTTTAAACAATTTTAAAATATCTAATTTTTTAGGCGAGTGAACGAAAAAGTTCGTTTCTGACTCTAATAACGCAGAAAACGTGTTCCAAGTTGAAATACGACTTGGGTCCATATTTTACCTAAATTCAATGGTAGATTCAAAGTTTAACCAAACGTAAAGTTTGTACCTAGGGTATTGTTGAAAAGTTTAATCAATATTAAAATATCACTATATTTAGGCGAGTAAACGAAAAAAGTTCGTTTCAAACTCTAATAACGCAAAAATCGTGTTCCAAGTTGAAATACGACTTGGGTCCATATTTTACCTAAATTAAATGGTAGATTCAAAGTTTAAATGAACGTAGTGTTTGTACCTTGAGCAAAGTTTAGAACAATTTTAAAATATCTCAATTTTTAGGCGAGTAAACGAAAAAGTTCGTTTCAGACTCTAATAACGCAAAAATCGTGGTCCAAGTTGAAATACGACTTGAGTCCATATTTTACCTAAATTAAATGGTAGAATCAAAGTTTAAATGAACGTAGTGTTTGTACCTTGAGCAAAGTTTAGAACAATTTTAAAATATCTCAATTTTTAGGCGAGTATACGAAACATGTTCTTTTCAGACTCTAATAGCGCAGAAATCGTGTTTCAAGTTGAAATACGACTTGGGACCATATTTTAACTAAATTAAATGGTAGATTCAAAGTTTAAATGAACGTAGTGTTTGTACCTTCAGTAAAGTTTAGAAGTTTAAACAATTTTAAAATATCTCAATTTTTAGGCGAGTATACGAAAAAGTTCGTTTCAGACTCTAACAACGCAGAAATCGTATTTCAAATTTAAATACCACTTGGGACCATATTTTACCTAAATTAAATGGTAGATTCAAAGTATAAATGAACGTAGTGTTTGTAACTTGAGTAAAGTTTAGAAGTTTAAACAATTTTAAAATATCTCAATTTTTAGGCGAGTATACGAAAAATGTTCTTTACAGACTCTAATAGCGCATAAATCGTGTTTCAAGTTGAAATACGACTTGGGACCATATTTTACCTAAATTAAATGGTAGATTCAAAGTTTAAATGAACGTAAAGTTTAGAAGTTTAAACAATTTTAAAATATCTCAATTTTTAGGCGAGTATACGAAAAATGTTCTTTTCAGAAGACTATAATAACGCAGAAATCGTGTTTCAAGTTGAAATACGGCTTTGAACCATATTTTACCTAAATTAAATATTAGATTCAAAGTTTAAATGAACGTAGTGTTTGTACCTTGAGCAAAGTTTACAAGTTTAAACAATTTTAAAATATCTCAATTTTTAGGCGAGTAAACGAAAAAGTTCGTTTCAGACTCTAATAACGCAGAAAACGTGTTCCAAGTTGAAATACGACTTGTTCCATATTGTACCTAAATTAAATGGTAGAATCAAACTTTAACCAAACGTGAAGTTTGTACCTAGGGTATTGTTGAAAAGTTTAATCAATATTAAAATATCACTATATTTAGGCGAGTATACGAAAAATGTTCTTTTCAGACTCTAATAACGCAGAAATCATTTTTCAAGTTGAAATACGACTTGGGACCAAATTATACCTAAATTAAATGGTAGATTCAAAGTTTAAATGAACCTAGTGTTTGTACCTTCAGTAAAGTTTAGAAGTTTAAACAATTTTAAAATATCACTATGTTTAGGCGAGAAAACGAAAAAGTTCGTTTCAAACTCTAATATCGCAGAAATCGTGTTCCAAGTTGAAATACGACTTGGGTGCATATTTTACACAAATTAAATGGTAGATTCAATCTTTAACCAAACGTAAAGTTTGTATCTAGGGTATTGTTGAAAAGTTTAATCAATATTAAAATATCACTATATTTAGGCGAGTATACGAAAAATGTACTTTTCAGACTCTAATATCGCAGAAATCGTGTTCCAAGTTGAAATACGACTTGGGTCCATATTTTACCTAAATGAAATGGTAGATTCAAAGTTTAAATGAACGTAGTGTTTGTACCTTGAGTAAAGTTTAGAAGTTTAAACAATTTTAAAATATCTCAATTTTTAGGCGAGTAGACGAAAAAGGTCGTTTCAGACTCTAATAACGCAGAAATCGTATTTCAAATTTAAATACCACTTGGGACCATATTTTACCTAAATTAAATGGTAGATTCAAAGTTTAAATGAACGTAGTGTTTGTACCTTGAGTAAAGTTTAGAAGTTTAAACAATTTTAAAATATCTCAATTTATAGGCGAGTAAACGAAAAAGTTCGTTTCAGACTCTAATAACGCAGAAAACGTGTTCCAAGTTGAAATACGACTTGGGTCTATATTTTACCTAAATTAAATGGTAGAATCAAACTTTAACCAAACGTAACGTTTGTACCTATTGTATTGTTGAAAAGTTTAATCAATATTAAAATATCACTATATTTAGGCGAGTATACGAAAAATGTTCTTTTCAGACTCTAATAACGCAGAAATCGTGTTTCAAGTTGATATACTACTTGGGACCATATTTTACCTAAATTAAATGGTAGATTCAAAGTATAAATAAACGTAGTGTTTGTACCTAGAGTAAAGTTTAGAAGTTTAAACAATTTTAAAATATCACTATGTTTAGGCGAGTAAACGAAAAAAGTTCGTTTCAAACTTTAATAATGCAGAAATCGTGTTCCAAGTTGAAATACGATTTGGGTCCATATTTTACCTAAATTAAATGGTAGATTCAAAGTTTAAATGAACGTAGTGTTTGTACATTGAGCAAAGATTAGAAGTTTAAACAATTTTAAAATATCTCAATTTTTAGGCGAGTAAACGAAAAAGTTTGTTTCAGACTCTAATAACGCAAAAATCGTGTTCCAAGTTGAAATACGACTTGGGTCCATATTTTACTTAAATTAAATGGTAGTTTTAAGTTTAAATGAAAGTAGGGTTTGTACCTTGAGTAAAGTTTAGAAGTTTAAACAATTTTAAAATATCTCAATTTTTAGGCGAGTAAACGAAAAAGGTCGTTTCAGACTCTAATAATCGTATTTCAAATTTAAATAGCACTTGGGACCATATTTTACCTAAATTAAATGGTAGATTCAAAGTTTAAATGAACGTAGTGTTTGTAAATTGAGTAAAGTTTAGAAGTTTAAACAATTTTAAAATATCTCAATTTTTAGGCGAGTATACGAAAAATGTTCTTTTCATACTCTAATAGCGCAGAAATCGTGTTTCAAGTTGAAATACGACTTGGGTCCATATTTTACCTAAATTAAATGGTAGAATCAAAGTTTAAATGAACGTAGTGTTTGTACCTTGAGCAAAGTTTAGAACAATTTTAAAATATCTCAATTTTTAGGCGAGTATACGAAAAATGTTTTTTTCAGACTCTAATAGCGCAGAAATCGTGTTTCAAGTTGAAATACGACTTGGGACCATATTTTAACTAAATTAAATGGTAGATTCAAAGTTTAAATGAACGTAGTGTTTGTACCTTCAGTAAAGTTTAGAAGTTTAAACAATTTTAAAATATCTCAATTTTTAGGCGAGTATACGAAAAAGTTCGTTTCAGACTCTAACAACGCAGAAATCGTATTTCAAATTTAAATACCACTTGGGACCATATTTTACCTAAATTAAATGGTAGATTCAAAGTATAAATGAACGTAGTGTTTGTAACTTGAGTAAAGTTTAAAAGTTTAAACAATTTTAAAATATCTCAATTTTTAGGCGAGTATACGAAAAATGTTCTTTTCAGACTCTAATAGCGCAGAAATCGTGTTTCAAGTTGAAATACGGCTTTGAACCATATTTTACCTAAATTAAATATTAGATTCAAAGTTTAAATGAACGTAGTGTTTGTACCTTGAGCAAAGTTTCCAAGTTTAAACAATTTTAAAATATCTCAATTTTTAGGCGAGTAAACGAAAAAGTTCGTTTCAGACTCTAATAACGCAGAAAACGTGTTCCAAGTCGAAATACGACTTGTTCCATATTGTACCTAAATTAAATGGTAGAATCAAACTTTAACCAAACGTAACGTTTGTACCTATTGTATTGTTGAAAAGTTTAATCAACATTAAAATATCACTATATTTAGGCGAGTATACGAAAAATGTTCTTTTCAGACTCTAATAACGCAGAAATCGTGTTTCAAGTTGAAATACTACTTGGGACCATATTATACCTAAATTAAATGGTAGATTCAAAGTTTAAATGAACCTAGTGTTTGTACCTTCAGTAAAGTTTAGAAGTTTAAACAATTTTAAAATATCACTATGTTTAGGCGAGTAAACGAAAAAGTTCGTTTCAAACTCTAATAATGCAGAAATCGTGTTCCAAGTTGAAATACGACTTGGGTCCATATTTTACCTAAATTAAATGGTAGATTCAATCTTTAACCAAACGTAAAGTTTGTACCTAGGGTATTGTTGAAAAGTTTAATCAATATTAAAATATCACTATATTTAGGCGAGTATACGAAAAATGTTCTTTTCAGACTCTAATAGCGCAGAAATCGTGTTTCAAGTTGAAATACGACTTGGGACCATATTTTACCTAAATGAAATGGTAGATTCAAAGTTTAAATGAACGTAGTGTTTGTACCTTGAGCAAAGTTTACAAGTTTAAACAATTTTAAAATATCTCAATTTTTAGGCGAGTAAACGAAAAAGTTCGTTTCAGAATCTAATAACGCAGAAAACGTGTTCCAAGTTGAAATACGACTTGTTACATATTGTACCTAAATTAAATGGTAAAATCAAACTTTAACCATACGTAAAGTTTGTACCTAGGGTATTGTTGAAAAGTTTAATCAATATAAAAATATCACTATATTTAGGCGAGTATACGAACAATGTTCTTTTCAAAATCTAATAACGCAGAAATCATTTTTCAAGTTGAAATACGACTTGGGACCATATTATACCTAAATTAAATGGTAGATTTAAAGTTTAAATGAACCTAGTGTTTGTACCTTCAGTAAAGTTTAGAAGTTTAAACAATTTTAAAATATCACTATGTTTAGGCGAGAAAACGAAAAAGTTCGTTTCAAACTCTAATATCGCAGAAATCGTGTTCCAAGTTGAAATACGACTTGGGTCCATATTTTACCTAAATTAAATGGTAGATTCAATCTTTAACCAAACGTAAAGTTTGTACCTAGGGTATTGTTGAAAAGTTTAATCAATATTAAAATATCACTATATTTAGGCGAGTATACGAAAAATGTTCTTTTCAGACTCTAATATCGCAGAAATCGTGTTCCAAGTTGAAATACGACTTGGGTCCATATTTTACCTAAATTAAATGGTAGATTCAAAGTTTAAATGAACGTAGTGTTTGTACCTTGAGCAAAGTTTAGATCAATTTTAAAATATCTCAATTTTTAGGCGAGTAAACGAAAAAGTTCGTTTCAGATTCTAATAACGCAGAAAATTGTGTTTACAAGTTGTAAAACGACTTGGAACCATATCTCACCTAAATTAAATGGTAGAATCAAACTTTTACCAAACGTAAAGTTTGTACCTAGGGTATTGTTGAAAAGTTTAATCAATTTTAAAATATCATTATATTTAGGCGAGTATACGAAAAATGTTCTTTTAAGACCCTAATATCGCAGAAATCGTGTTCCAAGTTGAAATACGACTTGGGTCCATATTTTACCTAAATGAAATGGTAGATTCAAAGTTTAAATGAACGTAGTGTTTGTACCTTGAGTAAAGTTTAGAAGTTTAAACAATTTTAAAATATCTCAATTTTTAGGCGAGTAGACGAAAAAGGTCGTTTCAGACTCTAATAACGCAGAAATCGTATTTCAAATTTAAATACCACTTGGGACCATATTTTACCTAAATTAAATGGTAGATTCAAAGTTTAAATGAACGTAGTGTTTGTACCTTGAGTAAAGTTTAGAAGTTTAAACAATTTTAAAATATCTCAATTTTTAGGCGAGTAAACGAAAAAGTTCGTTTCAGACTCTAATAACGCAGAAAACGTGTTCCAAGTTGAAATACGACTTGGGTCCATATTTTACCTAAATTAAATGGTAGAATCAAACTTTAACCAAACGTAACGTTTGTACCTATTGTATTGTTGAAAAGTTTAATCAACATTAAAATATCACTATATTTAGGCGAGTATACGAAAAATGTTCTTTTCAGACTCTAATAACGCAGAAATCGTGTTTCAAGTTGAAATACTACTTGGGACCATATTTTACCTAAATTAAATGGTAGATTCAAAGTATAAATGAACGTAGTGTTTGTACCTTGAGTAAAGTTTAGAAGTTTAAACAATTTTAAAATATCACTATGTTTAGGCGAGTAAACGAAAAAAGTTCGTTTCAAACTTTAATAATGCAGAAATCGTGTTCTAAGTTGAAATACGATTTGGGTCCATATTTTACCTAAATTAAATGGTAGATTCAAAGTTTAAATGAACGTAGTGTTTGTACATTGAGCAAAGATTAGAAGTTTAAACAATTTTAAAATATCTCAATTTTTAGGCGAGTAAACGAAAAAGTTTGTTTCAGACTCTAATAACGCAAAAATCGTGTTCCAATTTGAAATACGACTTTCGTCCATATTTTACTTAAATTAAATAATAGTTTTAAGTTTAAATGAAAGTAGGGTTTGTACCTTGAGTAAAGTTTAGAAGTTTAAACAATTTTAAAATATCTCAATTTTTAGGCGAGTAAACGAAAAAGGTCGTTTCAGACTCTAATAATCGTATTTCAAATTTAAATACCACTTGGGACCATATTTTACCTAAATTAAATGGTAGATTCAAAGTTTAAATGAACGTAGTGTTTGTAATTTGAGTAAAGTTTAGAAGTTTAAACAATTTTAAAATATCTCAATTTTTAGGCGAGTATACGAAAAATGTTCTTTTCATACTCTAATAGCGCAGAAATCGTGTTTCAAGTTGAAATACGACTTGGGTCCATATTTTACCTAAATTAAATGGTAGTTTTAAGTTTAAATGAACGTAGGGTTTGTACCTTGAGTAAAGTTTAGAAGTTTAAACAATTTTAAAATATCTCATTTTTAGGCGAGTGAACGAAAAAGTTCGTTTCTGACTCTAATAACGCAGAAAACGTGTTCCAAGTTGAAATACGACTTGGGTCCATATTTTACCTAAATTCAATGGTAGATTCAAAGTTTAACCAAACGTAAAGTTTGTACCTAGGGTATTGTTGAAAAGTTTAATCAATATTAAAATATCACTATATTTAGGCGAGTAAACGAAAAAAGTTCGTTTCAAACTCTAATAACGCAAAAATCGTGTTCCAAGTTGAAATACGACTTGGGTCCATATTTTACCTAAATTAAATGGTAGATTCAAAGTTTAAATGAACGTAGTGTTTGTACCTTGAGCAAAGTTTAGAACAATTTTAAAATATCTCAATTTTTAGGCGAGTAAACGAAAAAGTTCGTTTCAGACTCTAATAAAGCAAAAATCGTGTTCCAAGTTGAAATACGACTTGGGTCCATATTTTACCTAAATTAAATGGTAGATTCAAAGTATAAATGAACGTAGTGTTTGTACCTTGAGCAAAGTTTAGTAGTTTAAACAATTTTAAAATATCATTATGTTTAGGCGAGTAAACGAAAAAGTCCGTTTCAAACTCTAATAATGCAGAAATCGTGTTCCAAGTTGAAATACGACTTGGGACCATATTTTACCTAAATTAAATGGTAGATTCAAAGCTTAAATGAACGTAGTGTTTGTACCTTCAGTAAAGTTTAGAAGTTTAAACAATTTTAAAATATCTCAATTTTTAGGCGAGTATACGAAAAATGTTCTTTTCAGAAGACTAAAATAACGCAGAAATCGTGTTTCAAGTTGAAATACGACTTTGAACCATATTTTACCTAAATTAAATGGTAGTTTTAAGTTTAAATGAACGTAGGGTTTGTACCTTGAGTAAAGTTTAGAAGTTTAAACAATTTTAAAATATCTCATTTTTTAGGCGAGTGAACGAAAAAGTTCGTTTCTGACTCTAATAACGCAAAAAACGTGTTCCAAGTTGAAATACGACTTGGGTCCATATTTTACCTAAATTCAATGGTAGATTCAAAGTTTAACCAAACGTAAAGTTTGTACCTAGGGTATTGTTGAAAAGTTTAATCAATTTTAAAATATCACTATATTTAGGCGAGTATACGAAAAATGTTCTTTTCAGACTCTAATAGCGCAGAAATCGTGTTTCAAGTTGAAATACGACTTGGGACCATATTTTACCTAAATTAAATGGTAGATTCAAAGTTTAAATGAACGTAGTGTTTGTACCTTCAGTAAAGTTTAGATGTTTAAACAATTTTAAAATATCTCAATTTTTAGGCGAGTATACGAAAAATGTTCTTTTCAGAAGACTAAAATAACGCAGAAATCGTGTTTCAAGTTGAAATACGAGTTTGAACCATATTTTACCTAAATTAAATGGTAGTTATAAGTTTAAATGAACGTAGGGTTTGTACCTTGAGTAAAGTTTAGAAGTTTAAACAATTTTAAAATATCTCATTTTTTAGGCGAGTGAACGAAAAAGTTCGTTTCTGACTCTAATAACGCAGAAAACGTGTTCCAAGTTGAAATACGACTTGGGTCCATATTTTACCTAAATTCAATGGTAGATTCAAAGTTTAACCAAACGTAAAGTTTGTACCTAGGGTATTGTTGAAAAGTTTAATCAATTTTAAAATATCACTATATTTAGGCGAGTATACGAAAAATGCTCTTTTCAGACTCTAATAGCGCAGAAATCGTGTTTCAAGTTGAAATACGACTTGGGACCATATTTTACCTAAATTAAATGGTAGATTCAAAGTTTAAATGAACGTAGTGTTCGTACCTTGAGCAAAGTTTAGAAGTTTAAACATTTTTAAAATATCTCAATTTTTAGGCGTTTAAACGAAAAAGTTCGTTTCTGACTCTAATAACGCAGAAAACGTGTTCCAAGTTGAAATACGACTTGGGTCCATATTTTACCTAAATTAAATGGTAGAATCAAACTTTAACCAAACGTAAAGTTTGTACCTAGGGTATTGTTGAAAAGTTTTATCAATATTAAAATATCACTATATTTAGGCGAGTATACGAAAAATGTTCTTTTCAGACTCTAATAACGCAGAAATCGTGTTTCAAGTTGAAATACTACTTGGGACCATATTTTACCTAAATTAAATGGTAGATTCAAAGTATAAATGAACGTATTGTTTGTACCTTGAGTAAAGTTTAGAAGTTTAAACAATTTTAAAATATCTCAATTTTTAGGCGAGTATACGAAAAATGTTCTTTTCAGAAGACTTTAATAACGCAGAAATCGTGTTTCAAGTTGAAATACGGCTTTGAACCATATTTTACCTAAATTAAATATTAGATTCAAAGTTTAAATGAACGTAGTGTTTGTACCTTGAGCAAAGTTTACAAATTTAAACAATTTTAAAATATCTCAATTTTTAGGCGAGTAAACGAAAAAGTTCGTTTCAGACTCTAATAACGCAGAAAACGTGTTCCAAGTTGAAATACGACTTGTTTTATATTGTACCTAAATTAAATGGTAGAATCAAACTTTAACCAAACGTGAAGTTTGTACCTAGGGTATTGTTGAAAAGTTTAATCAATTTTAAAATATCACTATATTTAGGCGAGTATACGAAAAATGTTCTTTTCAGACTCTAATAGCGCAGAAATCGTGTTTCAAGTTGAAATACGACTTGGGACCATATTTTACCTAAATTAAATGGTAGATTCAAAGTTTAAATGAACGTAGTGTTTGTACCTTCAGTAAAGTTTAGATGTTTAAACAATTTTAAAATATCTCAATTTTTAGGCGAGTATACGAAAAACGTTCTTTTCAGAAGACTAAAATAACGCAGAAATCGTGTTTCAAGTTGAAATACGACTTTGAACCATATTTTACCTAAATTAAATGGTAGTTTTAAGTTTAAATGAACGTAGGGTTTGTACCTTGAGTAAAGTTTAGAAGTTTAAACAATTTTAAAATATCTCATTTTTTAGGCGAGTGAACGAAAAAGTTCGTTTCTGACTCTAATAACGCAGAAAACGTGTTCCAAGTTGAAATACGACTTGGGTCCATATTTTACCTAAATTCAATGGTAGATTCAAAGTTTAACCAAACGTAAAGTTTGTACCTAGGGTATTGTTGAAAAGTTTAATCAATTTTAAAATATCACTATATTTAGGCGAGTATACGAAAAATGTTCTTTTCAGACTCTAATAGCGCAGAAATCGTGTTTCAAGTTGAAATACGACTTGGGACCATATTTTACCTAAATTAAATGGTAGATTCAAAGTTTAAATGAACGTAGTGTTCGTACCTTGAGCAAAGTTTAGAAGTTTAAACATTTTTAAAATATCTCAATTTTTAGGCGTTTAAACGAAAAAGTTCGTTTCTGACTCTAATAACGCAGAAAACGTGTTCCAAGTTGAAATACGACTTGGGTCCATATTTTACCTAAATTAAATGGTAGAATCAAACTTTAACCAAACGTAAAGTTTGTACCTAGGGTATTGTTGAAAAGTTTTATCAATATTAAAATATCACTATATTTAGGCGAGTATACGAAAAATGTTCTTTTCAGACTCTAATAACGCAGAAATCGTGTTTCAAGTTGAAATACTACTTGGGACCATATTTTACCTAAATTAAATGGTAGATTCAAAGTATAAATGAACGTATTGTTTGTACCTTGAGTAAAGTTTAGAAGTTTAAACAATTTTAAAATATCTCAATTTTTAGGCGAGTATACGAAAAATGTTCTTTTCAGAAGACTTTAATAACGCAGAAATCGTGTTTCAAGTTGAAATACGGCTTTGAACCATATTTTACCTAAATTAAATATTAGATTCAAAGTTTAAATGAACGTAGTGTTTGTACCTTGAGCAAAGTTTACAAATTTAAACAATTTTAAAATATCTCAATTTTTAGGCGAGTAAACGAAAAAGTTCGTTTCAGACTCTAATAACGCAGAAAACGTGTTCCAAGTTGAAATACGACTTGTTTTATATTGTACCTAAATTAAATGGTAGAATCAAACTTTAACCAAACGTGAAGTTTGTACCTAGGGTATTGTTGAAAAGTTTAATCAATTTTAAAATATCACTATATTTAGGCGAGTATACGAAAAATGTTCTTTTCAGACTCTAATAGCGCAGAAATCGTGTTTCAAGTTGAAATCCGACTTGGGACCATATTTTACCTAAATTAAATGGTAGATTCAAAGTTTAAATGAACGTAGTGTTTGTACCTTCAGTAAAGTTTAGATGTTTAAACAATTTTAAAATATCTCAATTTTTAGGCGAGTATACGAAAAACGTTCTTTTCAGAAGACTAAAATAACGCAGAAATCGTGTTTCAAGTTGAAATACGACTTTGAACCATATTTTACCTAAATTAAATGGTAGTTTTAAGTTTAAATGAACGTAGGGTTTGTACCTTGAGTAAAGTTTAGAAGTTTAAACAATTTTAAAATATCTCATTTTTTAGGCGAGTGAACGAAAAAGTTCGTTTCTGACTCTAATAACGCAGAAAACGTGTTCCAAGTTGAAATACGACTTGAGTCCATATTTTACCTAAATTCAATGGTAGATTCAAAGTTTAACCAAACGTAAAGTTTGTACCTAGGGTATTGTTGAAAAGTTTAATCAATATTAAAATATCACTATATTTAGGCGAGTATACGAAAAATGTTCTTTTCAGACTCTAATAGCGCAGAAATCGTGTTTCAAGTTGAAATACGACTTGGGACCATATTTTACCTAAATTAAATGGTAGATTCAAAGTTTAAATGAACGTAGTGTTCGTACCTTGAGCAAAGTTTAGAAGTTTAAACATTTTTAAAATATCTCAATTTTTAGGCGTTTAAACGAAAAAGTTCGTTTCAGACTCTAATAACGCAGAAAACGTGTTCCAAGTTGAAATACGACTTGGGTCCATATTTTACCTAAATTAAATGGTAGAATCAAACTTTAACCAAACGTAAAGTTTGTACCTAGGGTATTGTTGAAAAGGTTTATCAATATTAAAATATCACTATATTTAGGCGAGTATACGAAAAATGTTCTTTTCAGACTCTAATAACGCAGAAATCGTGTTTCAAGTTGAAATACTACTTGGGACCATATTTTACCTAAATTAAATGGTAGATTCAAAGTATAAATGAACGTATTGTTTGTACCTTGAGTAAAGTTTAGAAGTTTAAACAATTTTAAAATATCACTATGTTTAGGCGAGTAAACGAAAAAAGTTCGTTTCAAACTCTAATAATGCAGAAATCGTGTTCCATGTTGAAATACGATTTGGGTCCATATTTTACCTAAATTAAATGGTAGATTCAAAGTTTAAATGAACGTAGTGTTTGTACATTGAGGAAAGATTAGAAGTTTAAACAATTTTAAAATATCTCAATTTTTAGGCGAGTAAACGAAAAAGTTTGTTTCAGACTCTAATAACGCAAAAATCGTGTTCCAAGTTGAAATACGACTTGGGTCCATATTTTACATAAATTAAATGGTAGTTTTAAGTTTAAATGAAAGTAGGGTTTGTACCTTGAGTAAAGTTTAGAAGTTTAAACAATTTTAAAATATCTCAATTTTTAGGCGAGTATACGAAAAATGTTCTTTTCAGAAGACTTTAATAACGCAGAAATCGTGTTTCAAGTTGAAATACGGCTTTGAACCATATTTTACCTAAATTAAATATTAGATTCAAAGTTTAAATGAACGTAGTGTTTGTACCTTGAGCAAAGTTTACAAATTTAAACAATTTTAAAATATCTCAATTTTTAGGCGAGTAAACGAAAAAGTTCGTTTCAGACTCTAATAACGCAGAAAACGTGTTCCAAGTTGAAATACGACTTGTTCCATATTGTACCTAAATTAAATGGTAGAATCAAACTTTAACCAAACGTGAAGTTTGTACCTAGGGTATTGTTGAAAAGTTTAATCAATATTAAAATATCACTATATTTAGGCGAGTATACGAAAAATGTACTTTTCAGACTCTAATAACGCAGAAATCATTTTTCAAGTTGAAATACGACTTGGGACCATATTATACCTAAATTAAATGGTAGATTCAAAGTTTAAATGAACCTAGTGTTTGTACCTTCAGTAAAGTTTAGAAGTTTAAACAATTTTAAAATATCACTATGTTTAGGCGAGTAAACGAAAAAGTTCGTTTCAAACTCTAATAATGCAGAAATCGTGTTCCAAGTTGAAATACGACTTGGGTCCATATTTTACCTAAATTAAATGGTAGATTCAATCTTTAACCAAACGTAAAGTTTGTACCTAGGGTATTGTTGAAAAGTTTAATCAATATTAAAATATCACTATATTTAGGCGAGTATACGAAAAATGTTCTTTTCAGACTCTAATAGCGCAGAAACCGTGTTTCAAGTTGAAATACGACTTGGGACCATATTTTACCTAAATGAAATGGTAGATTCAAAGTTTAAATGAACGTAGTGTTTGTACCTTGAGCAAAGTTTACAAGTTTAAACAATTTTAAAATATCTCAATTTTTAGGCGAGTAAACAAAAAGTTCGTTTCAGACTCTAATAACGCAGAAAACGTGTTCCAAGTTGAAATACGACTTGTTCCATATTGTACCTAAATTAAATGGTAGAATCAAACTTTAACCATACGTAAAGTTTGTACCTAGGGTATTGTTGAAAAGTTTAATCAATATTAAAATATCACTATATTTAGGCGAGTATACGAACAATGTTCTTTTCAGACTCTAATAACGCAGAAATCATTTTTCAAGTTGAAATACGACTTGGGACCATATTATACCTAAATTAAATGGTAGATTTAAAGTTTAAATGAACCTAGTGTTTGTACCTTCAGTAAAGTTTAGAAGTTTAAACAATTTTAAAATATCACTATGTTTAGGCGAGAAAACGAAAAAGTTCGTTTCAAACTCTAATATCGCAGAAATCGTGTTCCAAGTTGAAATACGACTTGGGTCCATATTTTACCTAAATTAAATGGTAGATTCAATCTTTAACCAAACGTAAAGTTTGTACCTAGGGTATTGTTGAAAAGTTTAATACATACATACATAACATCACGCTATATCCCATTAAATGGGGTAGCACGAACCCGTCAACATTCTCATCCTGACACACGATACTCGATTCGACCACATTAACACTTCCTCCATACAAACTCTTTCTTTTCTCACAACCAAAATCCATCAACACACAACAAACATTCATCCATTCGCTAGTGTACACTGCGCTTGTTTCTGAAGATGGTCTTCACGCAATTGCAGGTAAACACTCGAAACATCTAACCAATTAATCTAAAATCAAGAATCATACGCTTGTCTTCATTCATCATATTTATCCCGCAATTAATTTTCTCCAAACATTCCTATCCTGACACACCACTTTTGCTTCAACCACATTCATAATTCTTTTCATACAAGCTCGTTTATTCTTCACGCTCAGAAACTTTCGCTCACGCAACAACCCTTCAATCATATTCATCCACTTGTTCCTAGGCCTTCCACGCAAACTTTCACCCTCAATTTCACCAACATACACCTGTTTCACCAATCTGTCATTCGACATACGTTCTACATGACCAAACCATCTCAACTGACTTATTCCCACCCTTCTTACAACATTCTTCCCAATCTCACATTCATCATACACCAATGTATTCCGGACACGATCTCTTCTAGTATATCCACACACACCCCGCAAATATCTCATTTTCACAGCAGTGATACGCCGTTCATGTTTCTTCATCCATACCCAACATTCACTACCATACATCAACGTAGGCACTAACACACCATTATAAACACTCAATCGAGCATCTCTGGATACATTCACGTTCCGAGTAAAGGTTCCCAGAGCACCCAATAACTTACATCCAGCAGATACTCTTTTTTCAATCTCTCGATCAATACGTCCATCCCTCGAAAACACACTCCCCAAGTATACAAACTCATTTACTTGACCCAATCTCACACCATTCACCGAAACATTGCAATCAGTCACCAAATCACTCTTCTCAAACACTAACACTTTACATTTATCAACATTCAGTAATAGATTTAAACCTTTTCCTACTTCATTTATACTTAGAATCATTCTTCTCAATTGTTCTTCAGATTCACCCATTACAACTACATCATCCGCATAAGCTAACGCAGGCACTACACTGCCACCAATACGTACACCATCCGCCCCATTCAGCGACTTTCGTAACAACACATCCATATATAAATTAAACAACCACGGGGACAACCCACAACCTTGTTTCACGCCAACATCTATAGAAAACCAATCACTCAATCTACCATCAACTCTCACCGCAGCCTCGCTATCTTCGTATAATGCACGAATCGCTCCCAACAAATTACCATTTATACCGTACTCTAGAAGTACATCCCACAGAATAACTCGATGAACACTATCATATGCTTTTTTAAGATCGAGAAAGCCACAGAACACCTTCTTGTTCTTAGCAAGTGATTTCTCAACAATCATACGAAGAGAAAACAATTGATCTACACACCCTCTCTCAGGCAAAACTCCACCTTGCATATTACTCAACTTGGAGATTGTTAAGGTTCGTACCTTGTGAATAAGAATCTTCCCGTACAACTTCCCTACCACACTCAACAAACTTATCGCACGGAAATTAGTACAATCACTCGAACTACCTTTGCCCTTAAATAAAGGACAAATGATAGCACGTTTCCAATCATCAGGAGCTACACACAGTTTCAAACAAAATCTAAATAAATAAACTAACCAATCAAATAATCTCTCACCACCATACTTCAACATCTCATTCGTTATACCATCCAAACCAGGAGTTTTACCATTCTTCAAACGTAACAATGCAAAACTAACATCACTTTCATCTATATCCCATTCATCACTTCTAACATTTTCTCTTGAATTTTCACTACAACAATTCGATCCATTTACGCTACCATATAAGCCTCTAAAATACTCACACCATCTATTTCTAACGTCTAATTAATTCCACAATAACTCACCATTCGCACTCTTAATCGCTTTTACCGCCCTTACATTACCACCTCTCAATCTCTTCACACTCAACCAAAACATTCTTTTATTCATAGTAAAATCATTCGTCATTCTTTCACTCATCAAATCATCAAAACGCGCCTTACTTTCTCTCACTACTCTCTTAACATGTTTATTTAACCTTTTATATTCTAGCAAACATTCATCACGTAAACTTCATCCAAACATCATTTATGCTGCATTCAAAATTAGGCTCACATACAGGCAAAGATTCATTTATTTTCTCAACAAACATATCTCTAATATCCTCATTCTGTAGTACACTAGATTTCACACGAAACATTTTTTCGGTGCCTTTTACCCTCATTCGCCAACATTTATCCAGACGTATACGCGACACCACCAAATAATGATCATTCGTACCCAATTCAGCCCCACGCTTCACACGCGTATCCACAACTAAACTTCTTAGTCGTTCATCATACAAAATAAAATCAATCACACTCCGCCTATTCTCCCTCACATTCTCCCATGTATACAAGTGAGCTAATTTATGTTTAAAGACAGAGTTGGAAACGAAAAGATCACGCTCTAAGCAGAAGGATACTATTTTCCTACCGTTTTCATTCACTCTCACATCACCATATTTACCCAATACATTCCCAGACATGCTTCTCTTTACTCCCACCCAACCATTCAAATCACCACATACGATAACTTTTTCACCTGAATCACACGAATCAATCACACTATCTAACAAATTCCAAAATTGATCTTTCTCAAGATCACTTTTGGATTCAGTTGGGCCATAAACTGACACAACGAAGATTCTATGAAAGCCAACCTTAAGTCTCAGCCAAAGAATTCGCGATGAAATACAACTATAATCTCTTACAAACGGTTTCATCCTTTCACTAACAAGCACTCCTACACCATGTTTTGCCCGTTCATTCTCTGCAACACCCGACCACAAGCAAAACAATCCATCTACCTCTTCTTCATTACAGCCTTTCCGCTTTGTCTCGCTCACACACAAAACATCTACATTATACACACGCATTATATTCACCAATTCATTTTCTTTTCCATTTATACCACTAACATTCCACGTACCAAACTTACATTCATCAAATTTCGCCCATTTATTCCTCATTAGAACAAAAGATAAAAGAAATAGGGTTCTCTCGGTAAAAGAAGAAGAAGTTAAGGTAGCTTACCAGACTTATCCTTAACTATAAAAGAAAGGAAATAAATTACATTCACACACCTGTCAAATGTCAATCACACCTAAAAACAAATTATAATTCACCGTATCTAAGCGTAACTAATACAAACAACTAACGATATGAAAAACTATATACAAGACAAAAAAAAAATTAAACTATTTTGAAAATCAAAGATAATACTTATCTTAGTAAAAGGATATGCACAAATTCTGGTGACAATCAATAAATATTAATCCAACTCAAAATAACCAGTCAAAAACCAAAATTAAATTCTTATTTGACGGACGAATGTTGTTTAATCAATATTAAAATATCACTATATTTAGGCGAGTATACGAAAAATGTTCTTTTCAGACTCTAATATCGCAGAAATCGTGTTCCAAGTTGAAATACGACTTGGGTCCATATTTTACCTAAATTAAATGGTAGTTTTAAGTTTAAATGAACGTAGGGTTTGTACCTTGAGCAAAGTTTAGTAGTTTAAACAATTTTAAAATATCTCAATTTTTAGGCGAGTAAACGAAAAAGGTCGTTTCAGACTCTAATAATCGTATTTCAAATTTAAATACCACTTGGGACCATATTTTACCTAAATTAAATGGTAGATTCAAAGTTTGAATGAACGTAGTGTTTGTACCTTGAGTAAAGTTTAGAAGTTTAAACAATTTTAAAATATCTCATTTTTTAGGCGAGTGAACGAAAAAGTTCGTTTCTGACTCTAATAACGCAGAAAACGTGTTCCAAGTTGAAATACGACTTGGGTCCATATTTTACCTAAATTCAATGGTAGATTCAAAGTTTAACCAAACGTAAAGTTTTTACCTAGGGTATTGTTGAAAAGTTTAATCAATATTAAAATATCACTATATTTAGGCGAGTAAACGAAAAAAGTTCGTTTCAAACTCTAATAACGCAAAAATCGTGTTCCAAATTGAAATACGACTTGGGTCCATATTTTACCTAAATTAAATGGTAGATTCAAAGTTTAAATGAACGTAGTGTTTGTACCTTGAGCAAAGTTAAGAACAATTTTAAAATATCTCAATTTTTAGGCGAGTAAACGAAAAAGTTCGTTTCAGACTCTAATAACGCAAAAATCGTGTTCCAAGTTGAAATACGACTTGGGTCCATATTTTACCTAAATTAAATGGTAGATTCAAAGTATAAATGAACGTAGTGTTTGTACCTTGAGCAAAGTTTAGTAGTTTAAACAATTTTTAAATATCATTATGTTTAGGCGAGTAAACGAAAAAGTTCGTTTCAAACTCTAATAATGCAGAAATCGTGTTCCACGTTGAAATACGACTTGGGACCATATTTTACCTAAATTAAATGGTAGATTCAAAGTTTAAATGAACGTAGTGTTTGTACCTTCAGTAAAGTTTAGAAGTTTAAACAATTTTAAAATATCTCAATTTTTAGGCGAGTATACGAAAAATGTTCTTTTCAGAAGACTAAAATAACGCAGAAATCGTGTTTCAAGTTGAAATACGACTTTGAACCATATTTTACCTAAATTAAATGGTAGTTTTAAGTTTAAATGAACGTAGGGTTTGTACCTTGAGTAAAGTTTAGAAGTTTAAACAATTTTAAAATATCTCATTTTTTAGGCGAGTGTACGAAAAAGTTCGTTCCTGACTCTAATAACGCAGAAAACGTGTTCCAAGTTGAAATACGACTTGGGTCCATATTTTACCTAAATTCAATGGTAGATTCAAAGTTTAACCAAACGTAAATTTTGTACCTAGGGTATTGTTGAAAAGTTTAATCAACATTAAAATATCACTATATTTAGGCGAGTAAACGAAAAAAGTTCGTTTCAAACTCTATAACGCAAAAATCGTGTTCCAAGTTGAAATACGACTTGGGTCCATATTTTACCTAAATTAAATGGTAGATTCAAAGTTTAAATGAACGTAGTGTTTGTACCTTGAGCAAAGTTTAGAACAATTTTAATATATCTCAATTTTTAGGCGAGTATACGAAAAATGTTCTTTTCAGACTCTAATAACGCAGAAATCGTGTTTCAAGTTGAAATACTACTTGGGACCATATTTTACCTAAATTAAATGGTAGATTCAAAGTATAAATTAACGTAGTGTTTGTACCTTGAGTAAAGTTTAGAAGTTTAAACAATTTTAAAATATCACTATATTTAGGCGAGTATACGAAAAATGTTCTTTTCAGACTCTAATAACGCAGAAATCGTGTTCCAAGTTGAAATACGATTTGGGTCCATATTTTACCTAAATTAAATGGTAGATTCAAAGTTTAAATGAACGTAGTGTTTGTACATTGAGCAAAGATTAGAAGTTTAAACAATTTTAAAATATCTCAATTTTTAGGCGAGTAAACGAAAAAGTTTGTTTCAGACTCTAATAACGCAAAAATCGTGTTCCAAGTTGAAATACGACTTGGGTCCATATTTTACCTAAATTAAATGGTAGTTTTAAGTTTAAATGAAAGTAGGGTTTGTACCTTGAGTAAAGTTTAGAAGTTTAAACAATTTTAAAATATCTCAATTTTTAGGCGAGTATACGAAAAATGTTCTTTTCAGAAGACTATAATAACGCAGAAATCGTGTTTCAAGTTGAAATACGGCTTTGAACCATATTTTACCTAAATTAAATATTAGATTCAAAGTTTAAATGAACGTAGTGTTTGTACCTTGAGCAAAGTTTACAAGTTTAAACAATTTTAAAATATCTCAATTTTTAGGCGAGTAAACGAAAAAGTTCGTTTCAGACTCTAATAACGCAGAAAACGTGTTCCAAGTTGAAATACGACTTGTTCCATATTGTACCTAAATTAAATGGTAGAATCAAACTTTAACCAAACGTAAAGTTTGTACCTAGGGTATTGTTGAAAAGTTTAATCAATATTAAAATATCACTATATTTAGGCGTGTAAACGAAAAATGTTCTTTCAGACTCTAATAACGTAGAAATCGTATTTCAAATTGAAATATGATTTGGGACCATATTTTACCTAAATGAAATGGTAGATTCAAAGTTTAATTGAACGTAGTGTTTGTACCTTGAGCAAAGTTTAGTAGTTTAAACAATTTTAAAATATCTCAATTTTTAGGCGAGTAAACGAAAAAGGTCGTTTCAGACTCTAATAACGCAGAAATCGTATTTCAAATTTAAATACCACTTGGGACCATATTTTACCTAAATTAAATGGTAGATTCATAGTTTAAATGAACGTAGTGTTCGTACCTTGAGCAAAGTTTAGAAGTTTAAACAATTTTAAAATATCTCAATTTTTAGGCGAGTAAACGAAAAAGTTCGTTTCAGATTCTAATAACGCAGAAAATTGTGTTTACAAGTTGTAAAACGACTTGGAACCATATCTCACCTAAATTAAATGGTAGAATCAAACTTTTACCAAACGTAAAGTTTGTACCTAGGGTATTGTTGAAAAGTTTAATCAATATTAAAATATCACTATATTTAGGCGAGTATACGAAAAATGTTCTTTTCAGACTCTAATAACGCAGAAATCGTGTTCCAAGTTGAAATACGACTTGGGTCCATATTTTACCTAAATGAAATGGTAGATTCAAAGTTTAAATGAACGTAGTGTTTGTACCTTGAGTAAAGTTTAGAAGTTTAAACAATTTTAAAATATCTCAATTTTTAGGCGAGTAAACGAAAAAGGTCGTTTCAGACTCTAATAACGCAGAAATCGTATTTCAAATTTAAATACCACTTGGGACCATATTTTACCTAAATTAAATGGTAGATTCAAAGTTTAAATGAACGTAGTGTTCGTACCTTGAGCAAAGTTTAGAAGTTTAAACAATTTTAAAATATCTCAATTTTTAGGCGAGTAACCGAAAAAGTTCGTTTCAGACTCTAATAACGCAGAAAACGTGTTCCAAGTTGAAATACGACTTGGGTTTATATTTTACCTAAATTAAATGGTAGAATCAAACTTTAAACAAACGTAAAGTTTGTACCTAGGGTATTGTTGAAAAGTTTAATCAATATTAAAATATCACTATATTTAGGCGAGTATACGAAAAATGTTCTTTTCAGACTCTAATAACGCAGAAATCGTGTTTCAAGTTGAAATACGACTTGGGACCATATTTTACCTAAATTAAATGGTAGATTCAAAGTATAAATAAACTTAGTGTTTGTACCTTGAGTAAAGTTTAGTTATTAAACAATATTAAAATATCACTATATTTAGGCGAGTAAACGAAAAAAGTTCGTTTCAAACTCTATAACGCATAAATCGTGTTCCAAGTTGAAATACGACTTGGGTCCATATTTTACCTAAATTAAATGGTAGAATCAAACTTTAAATGAACGTAGTGTTTGTACCTTGAGCAAAGTTTAGAAGTTTAAACAATTTTACAATATCTCAATTTTTAGGCGAGTAAACGAAAAAGTTCGTTTCAGATTCTAATAACGCAGAAAATTGTGTTTACAAGTTGTAAAACGACTTGGAACCATATCTCACCTAAATTAAATGGTAGAATCAAACTTTTACCAAACGTAAAGTTTGTACCTAGGGTATTGTTGAAAAGTTTAATCAATATTAAAATATCACTATATTTAGGCGAGTATACGAAAAATGTTCTTTTCAGACTCAAATAACGCAGAAATCGTATTTCAAATTTAAATACCACTTGGGACCATATTTTACCTAAATTAAATGGTAGATTCATAGTTTAAATGAACGTAGTGTTCGTACCTTGAGCAAAGTTTAGAAGTTTAAACAATTTTAAAATATCTCAATTTTTAGGCGAGTAAACGAAAAAGTTCGTTTCAGATTCTAATAACGCAGAAAATTGTGTTTACAAGTTGTAAAACGACTTGGAACCATATCTCACCTAAATTAAATGGTAGAATCAAACTTTTACCAAACGTAAAGTTTGTACCTAGGGTATTGTTGAAAAGTTTAATCAATATTAAAATATCACTATATTTAGGCGAGTATACGAAAAATGTTCTTTTCAGACTCTAATAACGCAGAAATCGTGTTCCAAGTTGAAATACGACTTGGGTCCATATTTTACCTAAATGAAATGGTAGATTCAAAGTTTAAATGAACGTAGTGTTTGTACCTTGAGTAAAGTTTAGAAGTTTAAACAATTTTAAAATATCTCAATTTTTAGGCGAGTAAACGAAAAAGGTCGTTTCAGACTCTAATAACGCAGAAATCGTATTTCAAATTTAAATACCACTTGGGACCATATTTTACCTAAATTAAATGGTAGATTCAAAGTTTAAATGAACGTAGTGTTCGTACCTTGAGCAAAGTTTAGAAGTTTAAACAATTTTAAAATATCTCAATTTTTAGGCGAGTAACCGAAAAAGTTCGTTTCAGACTCTAATAACGCAGAAAACGTGTTCCAAGTTGAAATACGACTTGGGTTTATATTTTACCTAAATTAAATGGTAGAATCAAACTTTAACCAAACGTAAAGTTTGTACCTAGGGTATTGTTGAAAAGTTTAATCAATATTAAAATATCACTATATTTAGGCGAGTATACGAAAAATGTTCTTTTCAGACTCTAATAACGCAGAAATCGTGTTTCAAGTTGAAATACGACTTGGGACCATATTTTACCTAAATTAAATGGTAGATTCAAAGTATAAATGAACGTAGTGTTTGTACCTTGAGTAAAGTTTAGTTATTAAACAATATTAAAATATCACTATATTTAGGCGAGTAAACGAAAAAAGTTCGTTTCAAACTCTATAACGCATAAATCGTGTTCCAAGTTGAAATACGACTTGGGTCCATATTTTACCTAAATTAAATGGTAGAATCAAACTTTAAATGAACGTAGTGTTTGTACCTTGAGCAAAGTTTAGTTATTAAACAATATTAAAATATCACTATATTTAGGCGAGTAAACGAAAAAAGTTCGTTTCAAACTCAATAACGCAGAAATTTAAATACGACTTGGGACCATATTTTACCTAAATTAAATGGTAGTTTTAAGTTTAAATGAACGTAGGGTTTGTACCTTGAGTAAAGTATAGAAGTTTAAACAATTTTAAAATATCTCAATTTTTAGGCGAGTAAACGAAAAAGTTCATTTCAGACTCTAATAACGCAGAAAATCGTGTTTACAACTTGAAAAACGACTTGGAACCATATCTCACCTAAATTACATGGTAGAATCAAACTTTAGCCAAACGTAAAGTTTGTACCTAGGGTATTGTTGAACAGTTTAATCAATTTTAAAATATCACTATATTTAGGCGAGTAAACGAAAAATGTTCTTTCTGACTCTAATAACGTAGAAATCGTATTTCAAATTTAAATACGATTTAGAACCATATTTTACCTAAATGAAATGGTAGATTCAAAGGTCAATTGAACGTACTGTTTGTACCTTGAGCAAAGTTTAGTAGTTTAAACAATTTTAAAATATCTCAATTTTTAGGCGAGTAAACGAAAAAGGTCGTTTCAGACTCTAATAACGCAGAAATCGTATTTCAAATTTAAATACCACTTGGGACCATATTTTACCTAAATTAAATGGTAGATTCAAAGTTTAAATGAACGTAGTGTTTGTAACTTGACCAAACGTAATGTTTGTACCTAGGGTAAAGTTGAAAAGTTTAAACAATTTTAAAATATCACCAGATTTAGGCGAGTAAACGAAAAATGTTCATTTCAGACTCTAAAAACGTAGAAATCGTGTTTCAAGTTGAAATACGCCTTGTAAACGAAAAATGTTCGTTTCAGACTCTAAAACCGCAGAAATCGTGTTTCAAGTTGAAATACGCCTTGGGACCATATCTCACCTAAAGTAAATGGTAGAATCAAACTTTAACCAAACGTAATGTTTGTACCTAGGGTAAAGTTAAAAAGTTTAAACAATTTTAAAATATCACTATATTTAGGCAAGTAAACGAAAAATGTTCATTTCAGACTCTAAAAACGTAGAAATCGTGTTTCAAGTTGAAATACGCCTTGGGACCATATTTTACCTAAATTAAATGGTAGAATCAAACTTTAACCAAACTTATTGTTTGTACCTAGGGTAAAGTTGAAAAGTTTAAACAATTTTAAAATATCACCAGATTTAGGCGAGTAAACGAAAAATGTTCATTTCAGACTCTAATAACGTTGAAATCGTGTTTCAAGTTGAAATACGCCTTGGGACCATATCTCACCTAAATTAAATGGTAGAATCAAAGTTTTACCAAACGTAATGTTTGTTGTACCTAGGGTAAAGTTGAAAAGATTAAACAATTTTAAAATATCACTATATTTAGGCGAGTAAACGAAAAATGTTCATTTCAGACTCTAAAAACGTAGAAATCGTGTTGCAAGTTGAAATACGCCTTGGAACCATATCTCACCTAAAGTAAATGGTAGAATCAAACTTTAACCAAACGTAATGTTTGTACCTAGGGTAAAGTTAAAAAGTTTAAACAATTTTAAAATGTCACTATATTTAGGCGAGTAACGAAAAATGTTCGTCTCAGACTCTAAAACCGCAGAAATCGTGTTTCAAGTTGAAATACGCCGTGGTACCATATCTCACCTAAAGTAAATGGTAGAATCAAACTTTAACCAAACGTAATGTTTGTACCTAGGGTAAAGTTAAAAAGTTTAAACAATTTTAAAATATCACTATATTTAGGCGAGTAAACGAAAAATGTTCATTTCAGACTCTAAAAACGTAGAAATCGTGTTTCAAGTTGAAATACGCCTTGTAAACGAAAAATGTTCGTTTCAGACTCTAAAACCGCAGAAATCGTGTTTCAAGTTGAAATACGCCTTGGCACCATATCTCACCTAAAGTAAATGGTAGAATCAAACTTTAACCAAACGTAATGTTTGTACCTAGGGTAAAGTTAAAAAGTTTAAACAATTTTAAAATATCACCAGATTTAGGCGAGTAAACGAAAAATGTTCATTTCAGACTCTACAAACGTAGAAATCGTGTTTCAAATTGAAATACGCCTTGGGACCATATTTTACCTAAATTAAATGGTAGAATCAAACTTTAACCAAACTTATTGTTTGTACCTAGGGTAAAGTTGAAAAGTTTAAACAATTTTAAAATATCACCAGATTTAGGCGAGTAAACGAAAAATGTTCATTTCAGACTCTAATAACGTTGAAATCGTGTTTCAAGTTGAAATACGCCTTGGGACCATATCTCACCTAAATTAAATGGTAGAATCAAAGTTTAACCAAACGTAATGTTTGTACCTAGGGTAAAGTTGAAAAGTTTAAACAATTTTAAAATATCACTATATTTAGGCGAGTAAACGAAAAATGTTCGTTTCAGACTCTTATAATGCAGAAATCGTGTTTCTAGTTGAAATACGACTTGTAAACGAAAAATGTTCATTTCAGACTCTAATAACGTAGAAATCGTGTTTCAAGTTGAAATACGCCTTGGGACCATATCTCACCTAAAGTAAATGGTAGAATCAAACTTTAACCAAACGTAATGTTTGTACCTAGGGTAAAGTTGAAAAGTTTAAACAATTTTAAAATATCACCAGATTTAGGCGAGTAAACGAAAAATGTTCATTTCAGACTCCAAAAACGTAGAAATCGTGTTCCAAGTTGAAATACGCCTTGTAAACGAAAAATGTTCGTTTCAGACTCTAATAACGTAGAAATCGTGTTTCAAGTTGAAATACGCCTTGGGACCATATCTCACCTAAAGTAAATGGTAGAATCAAACTTAAACCAAACGTAATGTTTGTACCTAGGGTAAAGTTCAAAAGTTTTAACAATTTTAAAATATCACTATATTTAGGCGAGTAAACGAAAAATGTTCGTTTCAGACTCTAATAATGCAGAAATCGTGTTTCAAGTTGAAATACGCCTTGTAAACGAAAAATGTTCGTTTCAGACTCTAAAACCGCAGAAATCGTGTTTCAAGTTGAAATACGCCTTGGGACCATATCTCACCTAAAGTAAATGGTAGAAACAAACTTTAACCAAACGTAATGTTTGTACCTAGGGTAAAGTTAAAAAGTTTAAACAATTTTAAAATATCACCAGATTTAGGCGAGAAAACGAAAAATGTTCATTTCAGACTCTAAAAACGTAGAAATCGTGTTTCAAGTTGAAATACGCCTTGTAAACGAAAAATGTTCATTTCAGACTCTAATAACGTAGAAATCGTGTTTCAAGTTGAAAAACGCCTTGGGACCATATCTCACCTAAAGTAAATGGTAGAATCAAACTTTAACCAAACGTAATGTTTGTACCTAGGGTAAAGTTAAAAAGTTTAAACAATTTTAAAATATCACCAGATTTAGACGAAAAATGTTCATTTCAGACTCTAATAACGTAGAAATCGTGTTTCAAGTTAAAATACGCCTTGGGACCATATCTCACCTAAAGTAAATGGTAGAATCAAACTTTAACCAAACGTAATGTTTGTACCTAGGGTAAAGTTAAAAAGTTTAAACAATTTTAAAATATCACCAGATTTAGACGAAAAATGTTCATTTCAGACTCTAATAACGTAGAAATCGTGTTTCAAGTTAAAATACGCCTTGGGACCATATCTCACCTAAAGTAAATGGTAGAATCAAACTTTAACCAAACGTAATGTTTGTACCTAGGGTAAAGTTGAAACGTTTAAACAATTTTAAAATAACACCAGATTTAGGCGAGTAAACGAAAAATGTTCATTTCAGACTCTAAAAACGTAGAAATCGTGTTTCAAGTTGAAATACGCCTTGTAAACGAAAAATGTTCGTTTCAGACTCTAAAACCGCAGAAATCGTGTTTCAAGTTGAAATACGCCTTGGGACCATATCTCACCTAAAGTAAATGGTAGAATCAAACTTTAACCAAACGTAATGTTTGTACCTAGAATATAGTTAAAAAGTTTAAACAATTTTAAAATATCACTATATTTAGGCGAGTAAACGAAAAATGTTCATTTCAGACTCTAAAAACGTAGAAATCGTGTTTCAAGTTGAAATACGCCTTGTAAACGAAAAATGTTCATTTCAGACTCTAATAACGTTGAAATCGTGTTTCAAGTTGAAATACGCCTTGGGACCATATCTCACCTAAATTAAATGGTAGAATCAAAGTTTAACCAAACGTAATGTTTGTACCTAGGGTAAAGTTGAAAAGTTTAAACAATTATAAAATATCACTATATTTAGGCGAGTAAACGAAAAATGTTCGTTTCAGACTCTAATAATGCAGAAATCGTGTTTCAAGTTGAAATACGCCTTGGGACTATATCTCACCTAAAGTAAATGGTAGAATCAAACTTTAACCAAACGTAATGTTTGTACCTAGGGTAAAGTTGAAAAGTTTAAACAATTTTAAAATATCACCAGATTTAGGCGAGTAAACGAAAAATGTTCATTTCAGACTCTAAAAACGTAGAAATCGTGTTCCAAGTTGAAATACGCCTTGTAAACGAAAAATGTTCGTTTCAGACTCTAAAACCGCAGAAATCGTGTTTCAAGTTGAAATACGCCTTGGGACCCTAAAGTAAATGGTAGAATCAAATTTTAACCAAACGTAATGTTTGTACCTAGGGTAAAGTTAAAAAGTTTAAACAATTTTAAAATATCACTATATTTAGGCGAGTAAACGAAAAATGTTCATTTCAGACTCTAAAAACGTAGAAATCGTGTTTCAAGTTGAAATACGCCTTCTAAACGAAAAATGTTCGTTTCAGACTCTAAAACCGCAGAAATCGTGTTTCAAGTTGAAATACGCCTTGGTACCATATCTCACCTAAAGTAAATGGTAGAATCAAACTTTAACGAAACGTAATGTTTGTACCTAGGGTAAAGTTAAAAAGTTTAAACAATTTTAAAATATCACTATATTTAGGCGAGTAAACGAAAAATGTTCATTTCAGACTCTAAAAACGTAGAAATCGTGTTTCAAGTTGAAATACGCCTTGGGACCATATCTCACCTAAAGTAAATGGTAGAATCAAACTTTAACCAAACGTAATGTTTGTACCTAGAATAAAGTTAAAAAGTTTAAACAATTTTAAAATATCACTATATTTAGGCGAGTAAACGAAAAAAGTTCGTTTCAGACTCTAATAATGCAGAAATCGTGTTTCAAGTTGAAATACGCCTTGGGACCACATCTCACCTAAAGTAAATGGTAGAATCAAACTTTAACCAAACGTAATGTTTGTACCTAGGGTAAAGTTAAAAGTTTAAACAATTTTAAAATATCACTATATTTAGGCGAGTAAACGAAAAATGTTCGTTTCAGACTCTAAAACCGCAGAAATCGTGTTTCAAGTTGAAATACGCCTTGGGACCATATCTCACCTAAAGTAAATGGTAGAAACAAACTTTAACCAAACGTAATGTTTGTACCTAGGGTAAAGTTAAAAAGTTTAAACAATTTTAAAATATCACCAGATTTAGGCGAGTAAACGAAAAATGTTCATTTCAGACTCTAAAAACGTAGAAATCGTGTTTCAAGTTGAAATACGCCTTGTAAACGAAAAATGTTCATTTCAGACTCTAATAACGTAGAAATCGTGTTTCAAGTTGAAATACGCCTTGGGACCATATCTCACCTAAAGTAAATGGTAGAATCAAACTTTAACCAAACGTAATGTTTGTACCTAGGGTAAAGTTAAAAAGTTTAAACAATTTTAAAATATCACCAGATTTAGACGAAAAATGTTCATTTCAGACTCTAATAACGTAGAAATCGTGTTTCAAGTTAAAATACGCCTTGGGACCATATCTCACCTAAAGTAAATGGTAGAATCAAACTTTAACCAAACGTAATGTTTGTACCTAGGGTAAAGTTAAAAAGTTTAAACAATTTTAAAATATCACTATATTTAGGCGAGTAAACGAAAAATGTTCATCTCAGACTCTAAAACCGCAGAAATCGTGTTTCAAGTTGAAATACGCCTTGGTACCATATCTCACCTAAAGTAAATGGTAGAATCAAACTTTAACCAAACGTAATGTTTGTACCTAGGGTAAAGTTAAAAAGTTTAAACAATTTTAAAATATCACTATATTTAGGCGAGTAAACAAAAAATGTTCATCTCAGACTCTAAAACCGCAGAAACCGTGTTTCAAGTTGAAATACGCCTTGGTACCATATCTCACCTAAAGTAAATGGTAGAATCAAACTTTAACCAAACGTAATGTTTGTACCTAGGGTAAAGTTAAAAAGTTTAAACAATTTTAAAATAGCACCAGATTTAGACGAGTAAACAAAAAATGTTCATCTCAGACTCTAATAACGTAGAAATCGTGTTTCAAGTTAAAATACGCCTTGGGACCATATCTCACCTAAAGTAAATGGTAGAATCAAACTTTAACCAAACGTAATGTTTGTACCTAGGGTAAAGTTGAAACGTTTAAACAATTTTAAAATATCACCAGATTTAGGCGAGTAAACGAAAAATGTTCATTTCAGACTCTAAAAACGTAAAAATCGTGTTTCAAGTTGAAATACGCCTTGTAAACGAAAAATGTTCGTTTCAGACTCTAAAACCGCAGAAATCGTGTTTCAAGTTGAAATACGCCTTGGGACCATATCTCACCTAAAGTAAATGGTAGAATCAAACTTTAACCAAACGTAATGTTTGTACCTAGGGTAAAGTTGAAAAGTTTAAACAATTTTAAAATATCACCAGATTTAGGCGAGTAAACGAAAAATGTTCATTTCAGACTCTAAAAACGTAGAAATCGTGTTCCAAGTTGAAATACGCCTTGTAAACGAAAAATGTTCGTTTCAGACTCTAAAACCGCAGAAATCGTGTTTCAAGTTGAAATACGCCTTGGTACCATATCTCACCTAAAGTAAATGGTAGAATCAAACTTTAACGAAACGTAATGTTTGTACCTAGGGTAAAGTTAAAAAGTTTAAACAATTTTAAAATATCACTATATTTAGGCGAGTAAACGAAAAATGTTCATTTCAGACTCTAAAAACGTAGAAATCGTGTTTCAAGTTGAAATACGCCTTGTAAACGAAAAATGTTCATTTCAGACTCTAATAACGTTGAAATCGTGTTTCAAGTTGAAATACGCCTTGGGACCATATCTCACCTAAATTAAATGGTAGAATCAAAGTTTAACCAAACGTAATGTTTGTACCTAGGGTAAAGTTGAAAAGTTTAAACAATTATAAAATATCACTATATTTAGGCGAGTAAACGAAAAATGTTCGTTTCAGACTCTAATAATGCAGAAATCGTGTTTCAAGTTGAAATACGCCTTGGGACCATATCTCACCTAAAGTAAATGGTAGAATCAAACTTTAACCAAACGTAATGTTTGTACCTAGGGTAAAGTTGAAAAGTTTAAACAATTTTAAAATATCACCAGATTTAGGCGAGTAAACGAAAAATGTTCATTTCAGACTCTAAAAACGTAGAAATCGTGTTCCAAGTTGAAATACGCCTTGTAAACGAAAAATGTTCGTTTCAGACTCTAAAACCGCAGAAATCGTGTTTCAAGTAGAAATACGCCTTGGGACCATATCTCACCTAAAGTAAATGGTAGAATCAAACTTTAACCAAACGTAATGTTTGTACCTAGGGTAAAGTTAAAAAGTTTAAACAATTTTAAAATATCACTATATTTAGGCGAGTAAACGAAAAATGTTCATTTCAGACTCTAAAAACGTAGAAATCGTGTTTCAAGTTGAAATACGCCTTCTAAACGAAAAATGTTCGTTTCAGACTCTAAAACCGCAGAAATCGTGTTTCAAGTTGAAATACGCCTTGGTACCATATCTCACCTAAAGTAAATGGTAGAATCAAACTTTAACGAAACGTAATGTTTGTACCTAGGGTAAAGTTAAAAAGTTTAAACAATTTTAAAATATCACTATATTTAGGCGAGTAAACGAAAAATGTTCATTTCAGACTCTAAAAACGTAGAAATCGTGTTTCAAGTTGAAATACGCCTTGTAAACGAAAAATGTTCGTTTCAGACTCTAAAACCGCAGAAATCGTGTTTCAAGTTGAAATACGCCTTGGCACCATATCTCACCTAAAGTAAATGGTAGAATCAAACTTTAACCAAACGTAATGTTTGTACCTAGGGTAAAGTTAAAAAGTTTAAACAATTTTAAAATATCACCAGATTTAGGCGAGTAAACGAAAAATGTTCATTTCAGACTCTACAAACGTAGAAATCGTGTTTCAAGTTGAAATACGCCTTGGGACCATATTTTACCTAAATTAAATGGTAGAATCAAACTTTAACCAAACTTATTGTTTGTACCTAGGGTAAGTTGAAAAGTTTAAACAATTTTAAAATATCACCAGATTTAGGCGAGTAAACGAAAAATTTTCATTTCAGACTCTAATAACGTTGAAATCGTGTTTCAAGTTGAAATACGCCTTGGGACCATATCTCACCTAAATTAAATGGTAGAATCAAAGTTTAACCAAACGTAATGTTTGTACCTAGGGAAAAGTTGAAAAGTTTAAACAATTTTAAAACATCACTATATTTAGGCGAGTAAACGAAAAATGTTCGTTTCAGACTCTAATAATGCAGAAATCGTGTTTCAAGTTGAAATACGCCTTGTAAACGAAAAATTTTCATTTCAGACTCTAATAACGTAGAAATCGTGTTTCAAGTTGAAATACGCCTTGGGACCATATCTCACCTAAAGTAAATGGTAGAATCAAACTTTAACCAAACGTAATGTTTGTTCCTAGGGTAAAGTTGAAAAGTTTAAACAATTTTAAAATATCACCAGATTTAGGCGAGTAAACGAAAAATTTTCATTTCAGACTCTAAAAACGTAGAAATCGTGTTCCAAGTTGAAATACGCCTTGTAAACGAAAAATGTTCGTTTCTGACTCTAAAACCGCAGAAATCGTGTTTCAAGTTGAAGTACGCCTTGGGACCATATCTCACCTAAATTAAATGGTAGAATCAAACTTTAACCAAACGTAATGTTTGTACCTAGGGTAAAGTTAAAAAGTTTAAACAATTTTAAAATATCACTAGATTTAGGCGAGTAAACGAAAAATGTTCATTTCAGACTCTAAAAACGTAGAAATCGTGTTTCAAGTTGAAATACGCCTTCTAAACGAAAAATGTTCGTTTCAGACTCTAAAACCGCAGAAATCGTGTTTCAAGTTGAAATACGCCTTGGTACCATATCTCACCTAAAGTAAATGGTAGAATCAAACTTTAACCAAACGTAATGTTTGTACCTAGGGTAAAGTTAAAAAGTTTAAACAATTTTAAAATATCACTATATTTAGGCGAGTAAACGAAAAATGTTCATTTCAGACTCTAAAAACGTAGAAATCGTGTTTCAAGTTGAAATACGCCTTGTAAACGAAAAATGTTCGTTTCAGACTCTAAAACCGCAGAAATCGTGTTTCAAGTTGAAATACGCCTTGGGACCATATCTCACCTAAAGTAAATGGTAGAATCAAACTTTAACCAAACGTAATGTTTGTACCTAGGGTAAAGTTAAAAAGTTTAAACAATTTTAAAATATCACCAGATTTAGGCGAGTAAACGAAAAATGTTCATTTCAAACTCTACAAACGTAGAAATCGTGTTTCAAGTTGAAATACGCCTTGGGACCATATCTCACCTAAATTAAATGGTAGAATCAAAGTTTAACCAAACGTAATGTTTGTACCTAGGGTAAAGTTGAAAAGTTTAAACAATTATAAAATATCACTATATTTAGGCGAGTAAACGAAAAATGTTCGTTTCAGACTCTAATAATGCAGAAATCGTGTTTCAAGTTGAAATACGCCTTGGGACCATATCTCACCTAAAGTAAATGGTAGAATCAAACTTTAACCAAACGTAATGTTTGTACCTAGGGTAAAGTTGAAAAGTTTAAACAATTTTAAAATATCACCAGATTTAGGCGAGTAAACGAAAAATGTTCATTTCAGACTCTAAAAACGTAGAAATCGTGTTCCAAGTTGAAATACGCCTTGTAAACGAAAAATGTTCGTTTCTGACTCTAAAACCGCAGAAATCGTGTTTCAAGTTGAAGTACGCCTTGGGACCATATCTCACCTAAATTAAATGGTAGAATCAAACTTTAACCAAACGTAATGTTTGTACCTAGGGTAAAGTTAAAAAGTTTAAACAATTTTAAAATATCACTAGATTTAGGCGAGTAAACGAAAAATGTTCATTTCAGACTCTAAAAACGTAGAAATCGTGTTTCAAGTTGAAATACGCCTTCTAAACGAAAAATGTTCGTTTCAGACTCTAAAACCGCAGAAATCGTGTTTCAAGTTGAAATACGCCTTGGGACCATATCTCACCTAAAGTAAATGGTAGAATCAAACTTTAACCAAACGTAATGTTTGTACCTAGGGTAAAGTTAAAAAGTTTAAACAATTTTAAAATATCACTATATTTAGGCGAGTAAACGAAAAATGTTCATCTCAGACTCTAAAACCGCAGAAATCGTGTTTCAAGTTGAAATACGCCTTGGTACCATATCTCACCTAAAGTAAATGGTAGAATCAAACTTTAACCAAACGTAATGTTTGTACCTAGGGTAAAGTTAAAAAGTTTAAACAATTTTAAAATATCACTATATTTAGGCGAGTAAACGAAAAATGTTCATTTCAGACTCTAAAAACGTAGAAATCGTGTTTCAAGTTGAAATACGCCTTGTAAACGAAAAATGTTCGTTTCAGACTCTAAAACCGCAGAAATCGTGTTTCAAGTTGAAATACGCCTTGGCACCATATCTCACCTAAAGTAAATGGTAGAATCAAACTTTAACCAAACGTAATGTTTGTACCTAGGGTAAAGTTAAAAAGTTTAAACAATTTTAAAATATCACCAGATTTAGGCGAGTAAACGAAAAATGTTCATTTCAGACTCTACAAACGTAGAAATCGTGTTTCAAGTTGAAATACGCCTTGTAAACGAAAAATGTTCGTTTCAGACTCTAAAACCGCAGAAATCGTGTTTCAAGTTGAAATACGCCTTGGGACCATATCTCACCTAAAGTAAATGGTAGAATCAAACTTTAACCAAACGTAATGTTTGTACCTAGGGTAAAGTTAAAAAGTTTAAACAATTTTAAAATATCACTATATTTAGGCGAGTAAACGAAAAATGTTCATTTCAGACTCTAAAAACGTAGAAATCGTGTTTCAAGTTGAAATACGCCTTGGGCCCATATTTTACCTAAATTAAATGGTAGAATCAAACTTTAACCAAACTTATTGTTTGTACCTAGGGTAAAGTTGAAAAGTTTAAACAATTTTAAAATATCACCAGATTTAGGCGAGTAAACGAAAAATGTTCATTTCAGACTCTAATAACGTTGAAATCGTGTTTCAAGTTGAAATACGCCTTGGGACCATATCTCACCTAAATTAAATGGTAGAATCAAAGTTTAACCAAACGTAATGTTTGTACCTAGGGTAAAGTTGAAAAGTTTAAACAATTTTAAAATATCACTATATTTAGGCGAGTAAACGAAAAATGTTCGTTTCAGACTCTAATAATGCAGAAATCGTGTTTCAAGTTGAAATACGCCTTGTAAACGAAAAATGTTCATTTCAGACTCTAATAACGTAGAAATCGTGTTTCAAGTTGAAATACGCCTTCTAAACGAAAAATGTTCGTTTCAGACTCTAAAACCGCAGAAATCGTGTTTCAAGTTGAAATACGCCTTGGGACCATATCTCACCTAAAGTAAATGGTAGAATCAAACTTTAACCAAACGTAATGTTTGTACCTAGGGTAAAGTTAAAAAGTTTAAACAATTTTAAAATATCACCAGATTTAGGCGAGTAAACGAAAAATGTTCATTTCAGACTCTAAAAACGTAGAAATCGTGTTTCAAGTTGAAATACGCCTTGTAAACGAAAAATGTTCGTTTCAGACTCTAAAACCGCAGAAATCGTGTTTCAAGTTGAAATACGCCTTGGGACCATATCTCACCTAAAGTAAATGGTAGAATCAAACTTTAACCAAACGTAATGTTTGTACCTAGAATAAAGTTAAAAAGTTTAAACAATTTTAAAATATCACTATATTTAGGCGAGTAAACGAAAAAAGTTCGTTTCAGACTCTAATAATGCAGAAATCGTGTTTCAAGTTGAAATACGCCTTGGGACCATATCTCACTTAAAGTAAATGGTAGAATCAAACTTTAACCAAACGTAATGTTTGTACCTAGGGTAAAGTTAAAAGTTTAAACAATTTTAAAATATCACTATATTTAGGCGAGTAAACGAAAAATGTTCATTTCAGACTCTAAAAACGTAGAAATCGTGTTTCAAGTTGAAATACGCCTTGGGACCATATTTTACCTAAATTAAATGGTAGAATCAAACTTTAACCAAACTTATTGTTTGTACCTAGGGTAAAGTTAAAAAGTTTAAACAATTTTAAAATATCACCAGATTTAGGCGAGTAAACGAAAAATGTTCATTTCAGACTCTAAAAACGTAGAAATCGTGTTTCAAGTTGAAATACGCCTTGTAAACGAAAAATGTTCGTTTCAGACTCTAAAACCGCAGAAATCGTGTTTCAAGTTGAAATACGCCTTGGTACCATATCTCACCTAAAGTAAATGGTAGAATCAAACTTTAACCAAACGTAATGTTTGTACCTAGGGTAAAGTTGAAACGTTTAAACAATTTTAAAATATCACCAGATTTAGGCGAGTAAACGAAAAATGTTCATTTCAGACTCTAAAAACGTAGAAATCGTGTTTCAAGTTGAAATACGCCTTGTAAACGAAAAATGTTCGTTTCAGACTCTAAAACCGCAGAAATCGTGTTTCAAGTTGAAATACGCCTTGGGACCATATCTCACCTAAAGTAAATGGTAGAATCAAACTTTAACCAAACGTAATGTTTGTACCTAGAATATAGTTAAAAAGTTTAAACAATTTTAAAATATCACTATATTTAGGCGAGTAAACGAAAAATGTTCATTTCAGACTCTAAAAACGTAGAAATCGTGTTTCAAGTTGAAATACGCCTTGTAAACGAAAAATGTTCATTTCAGACTCTAATAACGTTGAAATCGTGTTTCAAGTTGAAATACGCCTTGGGACCATATCTCACCTAAATTAAATGGTAGAATCAAAGTTTAACCAAACGTAATGTTTGTACCTAGGGTAAAGTTGAAAAGTTTAAACAATTATAAAATATCACTATATTTAGGCGAGTAAACGAAAAATGTTCGTTTCAGACTCTAATAATGCAGAAATCGTGTTTCAAGTTGAAATACGCCTTGGGACCATATCTCACCTAAAGTAAATGGTAGAATCAAACTTTAACCATACGTAATGTTTGTACCTAGGGTAAAGTTGAAAAGTTTAAACAATTTTAAAATATCACCAGATTTAGGCGAGTAAACGAAAAATGTTCATTTCAGACTCTAAAAACGTAGAAATCGTGTTCCAAGTTGAAATACGCCTTGTAAACGAAAAATGTTCGTTTCAGACTCTAAAACCGCAGAAATCGTGTTTCAAGTTGAAATACGCCTTGGGACCATATCTCACCTAAAGTAAATGGTAGAATCAAACTTTAACCAGACGTAATGTTTGTACCTAGGGTCAAGATAAAAAGTTTAAACAATTTTAAAATATCACTATATTTAGGCGAGTAAACGAAAAATGTTCATTTCAGACTCTAAAAAAGGAAATCGTGTTTCAAGTTGAAATACGCCTTGTAAACGAAAAATGTTCGTTTCAGACTCTAAAACCGCAGAAATCGTGTTTCAAGTTGAAATACGCCTTGGCACCATATCTCACCTAAAGTAAATGGTAGAATCAAACTTTAACCAAACGTAATGTTTGTACCTAGGGTAAAGTTAAAAAGTTTAAACAATTTTAAAATATCACCAGATTTAGGCGAGTAAACGAAAAATGTTCATTTCAGACTCTACAAACGTAGAAATCGTGTTTCAAGTTGAAATACGCCATGTAAACGAAAAATGTTCGTTTCAGACTCTAAAACCGCAGAAATCGTGTTTCAAGTTGAAATACGCCTTGGGACCATATCTCACCTAAAGTAAATGGTAGAATCAAACTTTAACCAAACGTAATGTTTGTACCTAGGGTAAAGTTAAAAAGTTTAAACAATTTTAAAATATCACTATATTTAGGCGAGTAAACGAAAAATGTTCATTTCAGACTCTAAAAACGTAGAAATCGTGTTTCAAGTTGAAATACGCCTTGGGACCATATTTTACCTAAATTAAATGGTAGAATCAAACTTTAACCAAACTTATTGTTTGTACCTAGGGTAAAGTTGAAAAGTTTAAACAATTTTAAAATATCACCAGATTTAGGCGAGTAAACGAAAAATGTTCATTTCAGACTCTAATAACGTTGAAATCGTGTTTCAAGTTGAAATACGCCTTGGGACCATATCTCACCTAAATTAAATGGTAGAATCAAAGTTTAACCAAACGTAATGTTTGTACCTAGGGTAAAGTTGAAAAGTTTAAACAATTTTAAAATATCACTATATTTAGGCGAGTAAACGAAAAATGTTCGTTTCAGACTCTAATAATGCAGAAATCGTGTTTCAAGTTGAAATACGCCTTGTAAACGAAAAATGTTCATTTCAGACTCTAATAACGTAGAAATCGTGTTTCAAGTTGAAATACGCCTTCTAAACGAAAAATGTTCGTTTCAGACTCTAAAACCGCAGAAATCGTGTTTCAAGTTGAAATACGCCTTGGGACCATATCTCACCTAAAGTAAATGGTAGAATCAAACTTTAACCAAACGTAATGTTTGTACCTAGGGTAAAGTTAAAAAGTTTAAACAATTTTAAAATATCACTATATTTAGGCGAGTAAACGAAAAATGTTCATTTCAGACTCTAAAAACGTAGAAATCGTGTTTCAAGTTGAAATACGCCTTGTAAACGAAAAATGTTCGTTTCAGACTCTAAAACCGCAGAAATCGTGTTTCAAGTTGAAATACGCCTTGGGACCATATCTCACCTAAAGTAAATGGTAGAATCAAACTTTAACCAAACGTAATGTTTGTACCTAGAATAAAGTTAAAAAGTTTAAACAATTTTAAAATATCACTATATTTAGGCGAGTAAACGAAAAAAGTTCGTTTCAGACTCTAATAATGCAGAAATCGTGTTTCAAGTTGAAATACGCCTTGGGACCATATCTCACTTAAAGTAAATGGTAGAATCAAACTTTAACCAAACGTAATGTTTGTACCTAGGGTAAAGTTAAAAGTTTAAACAATTTTAAAATATCACTATATTTAGGCGAGTAAACGAAAAATGTTCATTTCAGACTCTAAAAACGTAGAAATCGTGTTTCAAGTTGAAATACGCCTTGGGACCATATTTTACCTAAATTAAATGGTAGAATCAAACTTTAACCAAACTTATTGTTTGTACCTAGGGTAAAGTTAAAAAGTTTAAACAATTTTAAAATATCACCAGATTTAGGCGAGTAAACGAAAAATGTTCATTTCAGACTCTAAAAACGTAGAAATCGTGTTTCAAGTTGAAATACGCCTTGTAAACGAAAAATGTTCGTTTCAGACTCTAAAACCGCAGAAATCGTGTTTCAAGTTGAAATACGCCTTGGTACCATATCTCACCTAAAGTAAATGGTAGAATCAAACTTTAACCAAACGTAATGTTTGTACCTAGGGTAAAGTTGAAACGTTTAAACAATTTTAAAATATCACCAGATTTAGGCGAGTAAACGAAAAATGTTCATTTCAGACTCTAAAAACGTAGAAATCGTGTTTCAAGTTGAAATACGCCTTGTAAACGAAAAATGTTCGTTTCAGACTCTAAAACCGCAGAAATCGTGTTTCAAGTTGAAATACGCCTTGGGACCATATCTCACCTAAAGTAAATGGTAGAATCAAACTTTAACCAAACGTAATGTTTGTACCTAGAATATAGTTAAAAAGTTTAAACAATTTTAAAATATCAGTATATTTAGGCGAGTAAACGAAAAATATTCATTTCAGACTCTAAAAACGTAGAAATCGTGTTTCAAGTTGAAATACGCCTTGTAAACGAAAAATGTTCATTTCAGACTCTAATAACGTTGAAATCGTGTTTCAAGTTGAAATACGCCTTGGGACCATATCTCACCTAAATTAAATGGTAGAATCAAAGTTTAACCAAACGTAATGTTTGTACCTAGGGTAAAGTTGAAAAGTTTAAACAATTATAAAATATCACTATATTTAGGCGAGTAAACGAAAAATGTTCGTTTCAGACTCTAATAATGCAGAAATCGTGTTTCAAGTTGAAATACGCCTTGGGACCATATCTCACCTAAAGTAAATGGTAGAATCAAACTTTAACCAAACGTAATGTTTGTACCTAGGGTAAAGTTGAAAAGTTTAAACAATTTTAAAATATCACCAGATTTAGGCGAGTAAACGAAAAATGTTCATTTCAGACTCTAATAACGTTGAAATCGTGTTTCAAGTTGAAATACGCCTTGGGACCATATCTCACCTAAATTAAATGGTAGAATCAAAGTTTAACCAAACGTAATGTATGTACCTAGGGTAAAGTTGAAAAGTTTAAACAATTTTAAAATATCACTATATTTAGGCGAGTAAACGAAAAATGTTCGTTTCAGACTCTAATAATGCAGAAATCGTGTTTCAAGTTGAAATACGCCTTGTAAACGAAAAATGTTCATTTCAGGCTCGAATAACGTAGAAATCGTGTTTCAAGTTGAAATACGCCTTGGGACCATATCTCACCTAAAGTAAATGGTAGAATCAAACTTTAACCAAACGTAATGTTTGTACCTAGGGTAAAGTTAAAAAGTTTAAACAATTTTAAAATATCACCAGATTTAGGCGAGTAAACGAAAAATGTTCATTTCAGACTCTAAAAACGTAGAAATCGTGTTTCAAGTTGAAATACGCCTTGTAAACGAAAAATGTTCGTTTCAGACTCTAAAACCGCAGAAATCGTGTTTCAAGTTGAAATACGCCTTGGGACCATATCTCACCTAAATTAAATGGTAGAATCAAAGTTTAACCAAACGTAATGTTTGTACCTAGGGTAAAGTTGAAAAGTTTAAACAATTTTAAAATATCACTATATTTAGGCGAGTAAACGAAAAATGTTCGTTTCAGACTCTAATAATGCAGAAATCGTGTTTCAAGTTGAAATACGCCTTGTAAACGAAAAATGTTCATTTCAGACTCTAATAACGTAGAAATCGTGTTTCAAGTTGAAATACGCCTTCTAAACGAAAAATGTTCGTTTCAGACTCTAAAACCGCAGAAATCGTGTTTCAAGTTGAAATACGCCTTGGGACCATATCTCACCTAAAGTAAATGGTAGAATCAAACTTTAACCAAACGTAATGTTTGTACCTAGGGTAAAGTTAAAAAGTTTAAACAATTTTAAAATATCACCAGATTTAGGCGAGTAAACGAAAAATGTTCATTTCAGACTCTAAAAACGTAGAAATCGTGTTTCAAGTTGAAATACGCCTTGTAAACGAAAAATGTTCGTTTCAGACTCTAAAACCGCAGAAATCGTGTTTCAAGTTGAAATACGCCTTGGGACCATATCTCACCTAAAGTAAATGGTAGAATCAAACTTTAACCAAACGTAATGTTTGTACCTAGAATAAAGTTAAAAAGTTTAAACAATTTTAAAATATCACTATATTTAGGCGAGTAAACGAAAAAAGTTCGTTTCAGACTCTAATAATGCAGAAATCGTGTTTCAAGTTGAAATACGCCTTGGGACCATATCTCACTTAAAGTAAATGGTAGAATCAAACTTTAACCAAACGTAATGTTTGTACCTAGGGTAAAGTTAAAAGTTTAAACAATTTTAAAATATCACTATATTTAGGCGAGTAAACGAAAAATGTTCATTTCAGACTCTAAAAACGTAGAAATCGTGTTTCAAGTTGAAATACGCCTTGGGACCATATTTTACCTAAATTAAATGGTAGAATCAAACTTTAACCAAACTTATTGTTTGTACCTAGGGTAAAGTTAAAAAGTTTAAACAATTTTAAAATATCACCAGATTTAGGCGAGTAAACGAAAAATGTTCATTTCAGACTCTAAAAACGTAGAAATCGTGTTTCAAGTTGAAATACGCCTTGTAAACGAAAAATGTTCGTTTCAGACTCTAAAACCGCAGAAATCGTGTTTCAAGTTGAAATACGCCTTGGTACCATATCTCACCTAAAGTAAATGGTAGAATCAAACTTTAACCAAACGTAATGTTTGTACCTAGGGTAAAGTTGAAACGTTTAAACAATTTTAAAATATCACCAGATTTAGGCGAGTAAACGAAAAATGTTCATTTCAGACTCTAAAAACGTAGAAATCGTGTTTCAAGTTGAAATACGCCTTGTAAACGAAAAATGTTCGTTTCAGACTCTAAAACCGCAGAAATCGTGTTTCAAGTTGAAATACGCCTTGGGACCATATCTCACCTAAAGTAAATGGTAGAATCAAACTTTAACCAAACGTAATGTTTGTACCTAGAATATAGTTAAAAAGTTTAAACAATTTTAAAATATCAGTATATTTAGGCGAGTAAACGAAAAATATTCATTTCAGACTCTAAAAACGTAGAAATCGTGTTTCAAGTTGAAATACGCCTTGTAAACGAAAAATGTTCATTTCAGACTCTAATAACGTTGAAATCGTGTTTCAAGTTGAAATACGCCTTGGGACCATATCTCACCTAAATTAAATGGTAGAATCAAAGTTTAACCAAACGTAATGTTTGTACCTAGGGTAAAGTTGAAAAGTTTAAACAATTATAAAATATCACTATATTTAGGCGAGTAAACGAAAAATGTTCGTTTCAGACTCTAATAATGCAGAAATCGTGTTTCAAGTTGAAATACGCCTTGGGACCATATCTCACCTAAAGTAAATGGTAGAATCAAACTTTAACCAAACGTAATGTTTGTACCTAGGGTAAAGTTGAAAAGTTTAAACAATTTTAAAATATCACCAGATTTAGGCGAGTAAACGAAAAATGTTCATTTCAGACTCTAATAACGTTGAAATCGTGTTTCAAGTTGAAATACGCCTTGGGACCATATCTCACCTAAATTAAATGGTAGAATCAAAGTTTAACCAAACGTAATGTATGTACCTAGGGTAAAGTTGAAAAGTTTAAACAATTTTAAAATATCACTATATTTAGGCGAGTAAACGAAAAATGTTCGTTTCAGACTCTAATAATGCAGAAATCGTGTTTCAAGTTGAAATACGCCTTGTAAACGAAAAATGTTCATTTCAGGCTCGAATAACGTAGAAATCGTGTTTCAAGTTGAAATACGCCTTGGGACCATATCTCACCTAAAGTAAATGGTAGAATCAAACTTTAACCAAACGTAATGTTTGTACCTAGGGTAAAGTTAAAAAGTTTAAACAATTTTAAAATATCACCAGATTTAGGCGAGTAAACGAAAAATGTTCATTTCAGACTCTAAAAACGTAGAAATCGTGTTTCAAGTTGAAATACGCCTTGTAAACGAAAAATGTTCGTTTCAGACTCTAAAACCGCAGAAATCGTGTTTCAAGTTGAAATACGCCTTGGGACCATATCTCACCTAAAGTAAATGGTAGAATCAAACTTTAACCAAACGTAATGTTTGTACCTAGAATAAAGTTAAAAAGTTTAAACAATTTTAAAATATCACTATATTTAGGCGAGTAAACGAAAAAAGTTCGTTTCAGACTCTAATAATGCAGAAATCGTGTTTCAAGTTGAAATACGCCTTGGGACCATATCTCACCTAAAGTAAATGGTAGAATCAAACTTTAACCAAACGTAATGTTTGTACCTAGGGTAAAGTTAAAAGTTTAAACAATTTTAAAATATCACTATATTTAGGCGAGTAAACGAAAAATGTTCGTTTCAGACTCTAATACCGCAGATATCGTGTTTCAAGTTGAAATACGCCTTGGGACCATATTTTACCTAAATTAAATGGTAGAATCAAACTTTAACCAAACTTATTGTTTGTACCTAGGGTAAAGTTAAAAAGTTTAAACAATTTTAAAATATCACCAGATTTAGGCGAGTAAACAAAAAATGTTCATTTCAGACTCTAAAAACGTAGAAATCGTGTTTCAAGTTGAAATACGCCTTGTAAACGAAAAATGTTCGTTTCAGACTCTAAAACCGCAGAAATCGTGTTTCAAGTTGAAATACGCCTTGGGACCATATCTCACCTAAAGTAAATGGTAGAATCAAACTTTAACCAAACGTAATGTTTGTACCTAGAATAAAGTTAAAAAGTTTAAACAATTTTAAAATATCACTATATTTAGGCGAGTAAACGAAAAAAGTTCGTTTCAGACTCTAATAATGCAGAAATCGTGTTTCAAGTTGAAATACGCCTTGGGACCATATCTCACCTAAAGTAAATGGTAGAATCAAACCTTAACCAAACGTAATGTTTGTACCTAGGGTAAAGTTGAAAAGTTTAAACAATTTTAAAATATCACCAGATTTAGGCGAGTAAACGAAAAATGTTCATTTCAGACTCTAAAAACGTAGAAATCGTGTTCCAAGTTGAAATACGCCTTGTAAACGAAAAATGTTCGTTTCAGACTCTAAAACCGCAGAAATCGTGTTTCAAGTTGAAATACGCCTTGGGACCATATCTCACCTAAAGTAAATGGTAGAATCAAACTTTAACCAAACGTAATGTTTGTACCTAGGGTAAAGTTAAAAAGTTTAAACAATTTTAAAATATCACTATATTTAGGCGAGTAAACGAAAAATGTTCATTTCAGACTCTAAAAACGTAGAAATCGTGTTTCAAGTTGAAATACGCCTTCTAAACGAAAAATGTTCGTTTCAGACTCTAAAACCGCAGAAATCGTGTTTCAAGTTGAAATTCGCCTTGGGACCATATCTCACTTAAAGTAAATGGTAGAATCAAACTTTAACCAAACGTAATGTTTGTACCTAGGGTAAAGTTAAAAAGTTTAAACAATTTTAAAATATCACCAGATTTAGGCGAGTAAACGAAAAATGTTCATTTCAGACTCTAAAAACGTAGAAATCGTGTTTCAAGTTGAAATACGCCTTGTAAACGAAAAATGTTCGTTTCAGACTCTAAAACCGCAGAAATCGTGTTTCAAGTTGAAATACGCCATGGGGCCATATTTTACCTAAATTAAATGGTAGAATCAAACTTTAACCACACTTATTGTTTGTACCTAGGGTAAAGTTGAAAAGTTTAAACAATTTTAAAATATCACCAGATTTAGGCGAGTAAACGAAAAATGTTCATTTCAAACTCTAATAACGTTGAAATCGTGTTTCAAGTTGAAATACGCCTTGGGACCATATCTCACCTAAATTAAATGGTAGAATCAAAGTTTAACCAAACGTAATGTTTGTACCTAGGGTAAAGTTGAAAAGTTTAAACAATTTTAAAATATGACTATATTTAGGCGAGTAAACGAAAAATGTTCGTTTCAGACTCTAATACCGCAGATATCGTGTTTCAAGTTGAAATACGCCTTGGGACCATATTTTACCTAAATTAAATGGTAGAATCAAACTTTAACCAAACTTATTGTTTGTACCTAGGGTAAAGTTAAAAAGTTTAAACAATTTTAAAATATCACCAGATTTAGGCGAGTAAACAAAAAATGTTCATTTCAGACTCTAAAAACGTAGAAATCGTGTTTCAAGTTGAAATACGCCTTGTAAACGAAAAATGTTCGTTTCAGACTCTAAAACCGCAGATATCGTGTTTCAAGTTGAAATACGCCTTGGTACCATATCTCACCTAAAGTAAATGGTAGAATCAAACTTTAACCAAACGTAATGTTTGTACCTAGGGTAAAGTTGAAAAGTTTAAACAATTTTAAAATATCACCAGATTTAGGCGAGTAAACGAAAAATGTTCATTTCAGACTCTAAAAACGTAGAAATCGTGTTTCAAGTTGAAATACGCCTTCTAAACGAAAAATGTTCGTTTCAGACTCTAAAACCGCAGAAATCGTGTTTCAAGTTGAAATACGCCTTGGGACCATATCTCACCTAAAGTAAATGGTAGAATCAAACTTTAACCAAACGTAATGTTTGTACCTAGGGTAAAGTTAAAAAGTTTAAACAATTTTAAAATATCATCAGATTTAGGCGAGTAAACGAAAAATGTTCATTTCAGACTCTAAAAACGTAGAAATCGTGTTTCAAGTTGAAATACGCCTTGTAAACGAAAAATGTTCGTTTCAGACTCTAAAACCGCAGAAATCGTGTTTCAAGTTGAAATACGCCTTGGGACCATATCTCACCTAAAGTAAAGTGTAGAATCAAACTTTAACCAAACGTAATGTTTGTACCTAGAATAAAGTTAAAAAGTTTAAACAATTTTAAAATATCACTATATTTAGGCGAGTAAACGAAAAAAGTTCGTTTCAGACTCTAATAATGCAGAAATCGTGTTTCAAGTTGAAATACGCCTTGGGACCATATCTCACCTAAAGTAAATGGTAGAATCAAACTTTAACCAAACGTAATGTTTGTACCTAGGGTAAAGTTAAAAGTTTAAACAATTTTAAAATATCACTATATTTAGGCGAGTAAACGAAAAATGTTCGTTTCAGACTCTAATACCGCAGATATCGTGTTTCAAGTTGAAATACGCCTTGGGACCATATTTTACCTAAATTAAATGGTAGAATCAAACTTTAACCAAACTTATTGTTTGTACCTAGGGTAAAGTTAAAAAGTTTAAACAATTTTAAAATATCACCAGATTTAGGCGAGTAAACAAAAAATTTTCATTTCAGACTCTAAAAACGTAGAAATCGTGTTTCAAGTTGAAATACGCCTTGTAAACGAAAAATGTTCGTTTCAGACTCTAAAACCGCAGAAATCGTGTTTCAAGTTGAAATACGCCTTGGTACCATATCTCACCTAAAGTAAATGGTAGAATCAAACTTTAACCAAACGTAATGTTTGTACCTAGGGTAAAGTTAAAAAGTTTAAACAATTTTAAAATATCACCAGATTTAGGCGAGTAAACGAAAAATGTTCATTTCAGACTCTAAAAACGTAGAAATCGTGTTTCAAGTTGAAATACGCCTTCTAAACGAAAAATGTTCGTTTCAGACTCTAAAACCGCAGAAATCGTGTTTCAAGTTGAAATACGCCTTGGGACCATATCTCACCTAAAGTAAATGGTAGAATCAAACTTTAACCAAACGTAATGTTTGTACCTAGAATAAAGTTAAAAAGTTTAAACAATTTTAAAATATCACTATATTTAGGCGAGTAAACGAAAAATGTTCGTTTCAGACTCTAAAACCGCAGAAATCGTGTTTCAAGTTGAAATACGCCTTGGGACCATATCTCACCTAAAGTAAATGGTAGAATCAAACTTTAACCAAACGCAATGTTTGTACCTAGGGTAAAGTTAAAAAGTTTAAACAATTTTAAAATATCACCAGATTTAGGCGAGTAAACAAAAAATGTTCATTTCAGACTCTAAAAACGTAGAAATCGTGTTTCAAGTTGAAATACGCCTTGTAAACGAAAAATGTTCGTTTCAGACTCTAAAACCGCAGAAATCGTGTTTCAAGTTGAAATACGCCTTGGTACCATATCTCACCTAAAGTAAATGGTAGAATCAAACATTAACCAAACGTAATGTTTGTACCTAGGGTAAAGTTGAAAAGTTTAAACAATTTTAAAATATCACCAGATTTAGGCGAGTAAACGAAAAATGTTCATTTCAGACTCTAAAAACGTAGAAATCGTGTTTCAAGTTGAAATACGCCTTGTAAACGAAAAATGTTCGTTTCAGACTCTAAAACCGCAGAAATCGTGTTTCAAGTTGAAATACGCCTTGGGACAATATCTCACCTAAAGTAAATGGTAGAATCAAACTTTAACCAAACGTAATGTTTGCACCTAGAATAAAGTTAAAAAGTTTAAACAATTTTAAAATATCACTATATTTAGGCGAGTAAACGAAAAATGTTCGTCTCAGACTCTAAAACCGCAGAAATCGTGTTTCAAGTTGAAATACGCCATGGGACCATATTTTACCTAAATTAAATGGTAGAATCAAACTTTAACCACACTTATTGTTTGTACCTAGGGTAAAGTTGAAAAGTTTAAACAATTTTAAAATATCACCAGATTTAGGCGAGTAAACGAAAAATGTTCATTTCAGACTCTAATAACGTTGAAATCGTGTTTCAAGTTGAAATACGCCTTGGGACCATATCTCACCTAAATTAAATGGTAGAATCAAAGTTTAACCAAACGTAATGTTTGAACCTAGGGTAAAGTTGAAAAGTTTAAACAATTTTAAAATATCACTATATTTAGGCGAGTAAACGAAAAATGTTCGTTTCAGACTCTAATAATGCAGAAATCGTGTTTCAAGTTGAAATACGCCTTGTAAACGAAAAATGTTCATTTCAGACTCGAATAACGTAGAAATCGTGTTTCAAGTTGAAATACGCCTTGGGACCATATCTCACCTAAAGTAAATGGTAGAATCAAACTTTAACCAAACGTAATGTTTGTACCTAGGGTAAAGTTAAAAAGTTTAAACAATTTTAAAATATCACCAGATTTAGGCGAGTAAACGAAAAATGTTCATTTCAGACTCTAAAAACGTAGAAATCGTGTTTCAAGTTGAAATACGCCTTGTAAACGAAAAATGTTCGTTTCAGAATCTAAAACCGCAGAAATCGTGTTTCAAGTTGAAATACGCCTTGGGACCATATCTCACCTAAAGTAAATGGTAGAATCAAACTTTAACCAAACGTAATGTTTGTACCTAGGGTAAAGTTAAAAAGTTTAAACAATTTTAAAATATCACTATATTTAGGCGAGTAAACGAAAAATGTTCATTTCAGACTCTAAAAACGTAGAAATCGTGTTTCAAGTTGAAATACGCCTTCTAAACGAAAAATGTTCGTTTCAGACTCTAAAACCGCAGAAATCGTGTTTCAAGTTGAAATACGCCTTGGGACCATATCTCACCTAAAGTAAATGGTAGAATCAAACTTTAACCAAACGTAATGTTTGTACCTAGGGTAAAGTTAAAAAGTTTAAACAATTTTAAAATATCACCAGATTTAGGCGAGTAAACGAAAAATGTTCATTTCAGACTCTAAAAACGTAGAAATCGTGTTTCAAGTTGAAATACGCCTTGTAAACGAAAAATGTTCGTTTCAGACTCTAAAACCGCAGAAATCGTGTTTCAAGTTGAAATACGCCTTGGGACCATATCTCACCTAAAGTAAATGGTAGAATCAAACTTTAACCAAACGTAATGTTTGTACCTAGAATAAAGTTAAAAAGTTTAAACAATTTTAAAATATCACTATATTTAGGCGAGTAAACGAAAAAAGTTCGTTTCAGACTCTAATAATGCAGAAATCGTGTTTCAAGTTGAAATACGCCTTGGGACCATATCTCACCTAAAGTAAATGGTAGAATCAAACTTTAACCAAACGTAATGTTTGTACCTAGGGTAAAGTTAAAAGTTTAAACAATTTTAAAATATTACTATATTTAGGCGAGTAAACGAAAAATGTTCGTTTCAGACTCTAATACCGCAGATATCGTGTTTCAAGTTGAAATACGCCTTGGGACCATATTTTACCTAAATTAAATGGTAGAATCAAACTTTAACCAAACTTATTGTTTGTACCTAGGGTAAAGTTAAAAAGTTTAAACAATTTTAAAATATCACCAGATTTAGGCGAGTAAACAAAAAATGTTCATTTCAGACTCTAAAAACGTAGAAATCGTGTTTCAAGTTGAAATACGCCTTGTAAACGAAAAATGTTCGTTTCAGACTCTAAAACCGCAGAAATCGTGTTTCAAGTTGAAATACGCCTTGGGACCATATCTCACCTAAAGTAAATGGTAGAATCAAACTTTAACCAAACGTAATGTTTGTACCTAGAATAAAGTTAAAAAGTTTAAACAATTTTAAAATATCACTATATTTAGGCGAGTAAACGAAAAAAGTTCGTTTCAGACTCTAATAATGCAGAAATCGTGTTTCAAGTTGAAATACGCCTTGGGACCATATCTCACCTAAAGTAAATGGTAGAATCAAACTTTAACCAAACGTAATGTTTGTACCTAGGGTAAAGTTGAAAAGTTTAAACAATTTTAAAATATCACCAGATTTAGGCGAGTAAACGAAAAATGTTCATTTCAGACTCTAAAAACGTAGAAATCGTGTTCCAAGTTGAAATACGCCTTGTAAACGAAAAATGTTCGTTTCAGACTCTAAAACCTCAGAAATCGTGTTTCAAGTTGAAATACGCCTTGGGACCATATCTCACCTAAAGTAAATGGTAGAATCAAACTTTAACCAAACGTAATGTTTGTACCTAGGGTAAAGTTAAAAAGTTTAAACAATTTTAAAATATCACTATATTTAGGCGAGTAAACGAAAAATGTTCATTTCAGACTCTAAAAACGTAGAAATCGTGTTTCAAGTTGAAATACGCCTTCTAAACGAAAAATGTTCGTTTCAGATTTTAAAACCGCAGAAATCGTGTTTCAAGTTGAAATTCGCCTTGGGACCATATCTCACCTAAAGTAAATGGTAGAATCAAACTTTAACCAAACGTAATGTTTGTACCTAGGGTAAAGTTAAAAAGTTTAAACAATTTTAAAATATCACCAGATTTAGGCGAGTAAACGAAAAATGCTCATTTCAGACTCTAAAAACGTAGAAATCGTGTTTCAAGTTGAAATACGCCTTGTAAACGAAAAATGTTCGTTTCAGACTCTAAAACCGCAGAAATCGTGTTTCAAGTTGAAATACGCCTTGGGACCATATCTCACCTAAAGTAAATGGTAGAATCAAACTTTAACCAAACGTAATGTTTGTACCTAGAATAAAGTTAAAAAGTTTAAACAATTTTAAAATATCACTATATTTAGGCGAGTAAACGAAAAAAGTTCGTTTCAGACTCTAATAATGCAGAAATCGTGTTTCAAGTTGAAATACGCCTTGGGACCATATCTCACCTAAAGTAAATGGTAGAATCAAACTTTAACCAAACGTAATGTTTGTACCTAGGGTAAAGTTAAAAGTTTAAACAATTTTAAAATATCACTATATTTAGGCGAGTAAACGAAAAATGTTCGTTTCAGACTCTAATACCGCAGATATCGTGTTTCAAGTTGAAATACGCCTTGGGACCATATTTTACCTAAATTAAATGGTAGAATCAAACTTTAACCAAACTTATTGTTTGTACCTAGGGTAAAATTAAAAAGTTTAAACAATTTTAAAATATCACCAGATTTAGGCGAGTAAACAAAAAATGTTCATTTCAGACTCTAAAAACGTAGAAATCGTGTTTCAAGTTGAAATACGCCTTGTAAACGAAAAATGTTCGTTTCAGACTCTAAAACCGCAGAAATCGTGTTTCAAGTTGAAATACGCCTTGGTACCATATCTCACCTAAAGTAAATGGTAGAATCAAACTTTAACCAAACGTAATGTTTGTACCTAGGGTAAAGTTGAAAAGTTTAAACAATTTTAAAATATCACCAGATTTAGGCGAGTAAACGAAAAATGTTCATTTCAGACTCTAAAAACGTAGAAATCGTGTTTCAAGTTGAAATACGCCTTCTAAACGAAAAATGTTCGTTTCAGACTCTAAAACCGCAGAAATCGTGTTTCAAGTTGAAATACGCCTTGGGACCATATTTCACCTAAAGTAAATGGTAGAATCAAACTTTAACCAAACGTAATGTTTGTACCTAGGGTAAAGTTAAAAGTTTAAACAATTTTAAAATATCACTATATTTAGGCGAGTAAACGAAAAATGTTCGTTTCAGACTCTAATACCGCAGATATCGTGTTTCAAGTTGAAAAACGCCTTGGTACCATATCTCACCTAAAGTAAATGGTAGAATCAAACTTTAACCAAACGTAATGTTTGTACCTAGGGTAAAGTTGAAAAGTTTAAACAATTTTAAAATATCACCAGATATAGGCGAGTAAACGAAAAATGTTCATTTCAGACTCTAAAAACGTAGAAATCGTGTTTCAAGTTGAAATACGCCTTGTAAACGAAAAATGTTCGTTTCAGACTCTAAAACCGCAGAAATCGTGTTTCAAGTTGAAATAAGCCTTGGGACCATATCTCACCTAAAGTAAATGGTAGAATCAAACTTTAACCAAACGTAATGTTTGTACCTAGAATAAAGTTAAAAAGTTTAAACAATTTTAAAATATCACTATATTTAGGCGAGTAAACGAAAAAAGTTCGTTTCAGACTCTAATAATGCAGAAATCGTGTTTCAAGTTGAAATACGCCTTGGGACCATATCTCACCTAAAGTAAATGGTAGAATCAAACTTTAACCAAACGTAATGTTTGTACCTAGGGTAAAGTTAAAAGTTTAAACAATTTTAAAATATCACTATATTTAGGCGAGTAAACGAAAAATGTTCGTTTCAGACTCTAATACCGCAGATATCGTGTTTCAAGTTGAAATACGCCTTGGGACCATATTTTACCTAAATTAAATGGTAGAATCAAACTTTAACCAAACTTATTGTTTGTACCTAGGGTAAAGTTAAAAAGTTTAAACAATTTTAAAATATCACCAGATTTAGGCGAGTAAACAAAAAATGTTCATTTCAGACTCTAAAAACGTAGAAATCGTGTTTCAAGTTGAAATACGCCTTGTAAACGAAAAATGTTCGTTTCAGACTCTAAAACCGCAGAAATCGTGTTTCAAGTTGAAATACGCCTTGGGACCATATCTCACCTAAAGTAAATGGTAGAATCAAACTTTAACCAAACGTAATGTTTGTACCTAGAATAAAGTTAAAAAGTTTAAACAATTTTAAAATATCACTATATTTAGGCGAGTAAACGAAAAAAGTTCGTTTCAGACTCTAATAATGCAGAAATCGTGTTTCAAGTTGAAATACGCCTTGGGACCATATCTCACCTAAAGTAAATGGTAGAATCAAACTTTAACCAAACGTAATGTTTGTACCTAGGGTAAAGTTGAAAAGTTTAAACAATTTTAAAATATCACCAGATTTAGGCGAGTAAACGAAAAATGTTCATTTCAGACTCTAAAAACGTAGAAATCGTGTTCCAAGTTGAAATACGCCTTGTAAACGAAAAATGTTCGTTTCAGACTCTAAAACCGCAGAAATCGTGTTTCAAGTTGAAATACGCCTTGGGACCATATCTCACCTAAAGTAAATGGTAGAATCAAACTTTAACCAAACGTAATGTTTGTACCTAGGGTAAAGTTAAAAAGTTTAAACAATTTTAAAATATCACTATATTTAGGCGAGTAAACGAAAAATGTTCATTTCAGACTCTAAAAACGTAGAAATCGTGTTTCAAGTTGAAATACGCCTTCTAAACGAAAAATGTTCGTTTCAGACTCTAAAACCGCAGAAATCGTGTTTCAAGTTGAAATTCGCCTTGGGACCATATCTCACCTAAAGTAAATGGTAGAATCAAACTTTAACCAAACGTAATGTTTGTACCTAGGGTAAAGTTAAAAAGTTTAAACAATTTTAAAATATCACCAGATTTAGGCGAGTAAACGAAAAATGTTCATTTCAGACTCTAAAAACGTAGAAATCGTGTTTCAAGTTGAAATACGCCTTGTAAACGAAAAATGTTCGTTTCAGACTCTAAAACCGCAGAAATCGTGTTTCAAGTTGAAATACGCCTTGGGACCATATCTCACCTAAAGTAAATGGTAGAATCAAACTTTAACCAAACGTAATGTTTGTACCTAGAATAAAGTTAAAAAGTTTAAACAATTTTAAAATATCACTATATTTAGGCGAGTAAACGAAAAAAGTTCGTTTCAGACTCTAATAATGCAGAAATCGTGTTTCAAGTTGAAATACGCCTTGGGACCATATCTCACCTAAAGTAAATGGTAGAATCAAACTTTAACCAAACGTAATGTTTGTACCTAGGGTAAAGTTAAAAGTTTAAACAATTTTAAAATATCACTATATTTAGGCGAGTAAACGAAAAATGTTCGTTTCAGACTCTAATACCGCAGATATCGTGTTTCAAGTTGAAATACGCCTTGGGACCATATTTTACCTAAATTAAATGGTAGAATCAAACTTTAACCAAACTTATTGTTTGTACCTAGGGTAAAGTTAAAAAGTTTAAACAATTTTAAAATATCACCAGATTTAGGCGAGTAAACAAAAAATGTTCATTTCAGACTCTAAAAACGTAGAAATCGTGTTTCAAGTTGAAATACGCCTTGTAAACGAAAAATGTTCGTTTCAGACTCTAAAACCGCAGAAATCGTGTTTCAAGTTGAAATACGCCTTGGTACCATATCTCACCTAAAGTAAATGGTAGAATCAAACTTTAACCAAACGTAATGTTTGTACCTAGGGTAAAGTTGAAAAGTTTAAACAATTTTAAAATATCACCAGATTTAGGCGAGTAAACGAAAAATGTTCATTTCAGACTCTAAAAACGTAGAAATCGTGTTTCAAGTTGAAATACGCCTTCTAAACGAAAAATGTTCGTTTCAGACTCTAAAACCGCAGAAATCGTGTTTCAAGTTGAAATACGCCTTGGGACCATATCTCACCTAAAGTAAATGGTAGAATCAAACTTTAACCAAACGTAATGTTTGTACCTAGGGTAAAGTTAAAAGTTTAAACAATTTTAAAATATCACTATATTTAGGCGAGTAAACGAAAAATGTTCATCTCAGACTCTAAAACCGCAGAAATCGTGTTTCAAGTTGAAATACGCCTTGGTACCATATCTCACCTAAAGTAAATGGTAGAATCAAACTTTAACCAAACGTAATGTTTGTACCTAGGGTAAAGTTAAAAAGTTTAAACAATTTTAAAATATCACTATATTTAGGCGAGTAAACGAAAAATGTTCATTTCAGACTCTAAAAACGTAGAAATCGTGTTTCAAGTTGAAATACGCCTTGTAAACGAAAAATGTTCGTTTCAGACTCTAAAACCGCAGAAATCGTGTTTCAAGTTGAAATACGCCTTGGCACCATATCTCACCTAAAGTAAATGGTAGAATCAAACTTTAACCAAACGTAATGTTTGTACCTAGGGTAAAGTTAAAAAGTTTAAACAATTTTAAAATATCACCAGATTTAGGCGAGTAAACGAAAAATGTTCATTTCAGACTCTACAAACGTAGAAATCGTGTTTCAAGTTGAAATACGCCTTGTAAACGAAAAATGTTCGTTTCAGACTCTAAAACCGCAGAAATCGTGTTTCAAGTTGAAATACGCCTTGGGACCATATCTCACCTAAAGTAAATGGTAGAATCAAACTTTAACCAAACGTAATGTTTGTACCTAGGGTAAAGTTAAAAAGTTTAAACAATTTTAAAATATCACTATATTTAGGCGAGTAAACGAAAAATGTTCATTTCAGACTCTAAAAACGTAGAAATCGTGTTTCAAGTTGAAATACGCCTTGGGCCCATATTTTACCTAAATTAAATGGTAGAATCAAACTTTAACCAAACTTATTGTTTGTACCTAGGGTAAAGTTGAAAAGTTTAAACAATTTTAAAATATCACCAGATTTAGGCGAGTAAACGAAAAATGTTCATTTCAGACTCTAATAACGTTGAAATCGTGTTTCAAGTTGAAATACGCCTTGGGACCATATCTCACCTAAATTAAATGGTAGAATCAAAGTTTAACCAAACGTAATGTTTGTACCTAGGGTAAAGTTGAAAAGTTTAAACAATTTTAAAATATCACTATATTTAGGCGAGTAAACGAAAAATGTTCGTTTCAGACTCTAATAATGCAGAAATCGTGTTTCAAGTTGAAATACGCCTTGTAAACGAAAAATGTTCATTTCAGACTCTAATAACGTAGAAATCGTGTTTCAAGTTGAAATACGCCTTCTAAACGAAAAATGTTCGTTTCAGACTCTAAAACCGCAGAAATCGTGTTTCAAGTTGAAATACGCCTTGGGACCATATCTCACCTAAAGTAAATGGTAGAATCAAACTTTAACCAAACGTAATGTTTGTACCTAGGGTAAAGTTAAAAAGTTTAAACAATTTTAAAATATCACCAGATTTAGGCGAGTAAACGAAAAATGTTCATTTCAGACTCTAAAAACGTAGAAATCGTGTTTCAAGTTGAAATACGCCTTGTAAACGAAAAATGTTCGTTTCAGACTCTAAAACCGCAGAAATCGTGTTTCAAGTTGAAATACGCCTTGGGACCATATCTCACCTAAAGTAAATGGTAGAATCAAACTTTAACCAAACGTAATGTTTGTACCTAGAATAAAGTTAAAAAGTTTAAACAATTTTAAAATATCACTATATTTAGGCGAGTAAACGAAAAAAGTTCGTTTCAGACTCTAATAATGCAGAAATCGTGTTTCAAGTTGAAATACGCCTTGGGACCATATCTCACTTAAAGTAAATGGTAGAATCAAACTTTAACCAAACGTAATGTTTGTACCTAGGGTAAAGTTAAAAGTTTAAACAATTTTAAAATATCACTATATTTAGGCGAGTAAACGAAAAATGTTCATTTCAGACTCTAAAAACGTAGAAATCGTGTTTCAAGTTGAAATACGCCTTGGGACCATATTTTACCTAAATTAAATGGTAGAATCAAACTTTAACCAAACTTATTGTTTGTACCTAGGGTAAAGTTAAAAAGTTTAAACAATTTTAAAATATCACCAGATTTAGGCGAGTAAACGAAAAATGTTCATTTCAGACTCTAAAACCGCAGAAATCGTGTTTCAAGTTGAAATACGCCTTGGGACCATATCTCACCTAAAGTAAAGTGTAGAATCAAACTTTAACCAAACGTAATGTTTGAACCTAGAATAAAGTTAAAAAGTTTAAACAATTTTAAAATATCACTATATTTAGGCGAGTAAACGAAAAAAGTTCGTTTCAGACTCTAATAATGCAGAAATCGTGTTTCAAGTTGAAATACGCCTTGGGACCATATCTCACCTAAAGTAAATGGTAGAATCAAACTTTAACCAAACGTAATGTTTGTACCTAGGGTAAAGTTAAAAGTTTAAACAATTTTAAAATATCACTATATTTAGGCGAGTAAACGAAAAATGTTCGTTTCAGACTCTAATACCGCAGATATCGTGTTTCAAGTTGAAATACGCCTTGGGACCATATTTTACCTAAATTAAATGGTAGAATCAAACTTTAACCAAACTTATTGTTTGTACCTAGGGTAAAGTTAAAAAGTTTAAACAATTTTAAAATATCACCAGATTTAGGCGAGTAAACAAAAAATTTTCATTTCAGACTCTAAAAACGTAGAAATCGTGTTTCAAGTTGAAATACGCCTTGTAAACGAAAAATGTTCGTTTCAGACTAAAACCGCAGAAATCGTGTTTCAAGTTGAAATACGCCTTGGTACCATATCTCACCTAAAGTAAATGGTAGAATCAAACTTTAACCAAACGTAATGTTTGTACCTAGGGTAAAGTTAAAAAGTTTAAACAATTTTAAAATATCACCAGATTTAGGCGAGTAAACGAAAAATGTTCATTTCAGACTCTAAAAACGTAGAAATCGTGTTTCAAGTTGAAATACGCCTTCTAAACGAAAAATGTTCGTTTCAGACTCTAAAACCGCAGAAATCGTGTTTCAAGTTGAAATACGCCTTGGGACCATATCTCACCTAAAGTAAATGGTAGAATCAAACTTTAACCAAACGTAATGTTTGTACCTAGAATAAAGTTAAAAAGTTTAAACAATTTTAAAATATCACTATATTTAGGCGAGTAAACGAAAAATGTTCGTTTCAGACTCTAAAACCGCAGAAATCGTGTTTCAAGTTGAAATACGCCTTGGGACCATATCTCACCTAAAGTAAATGGTAGAATCAAACTTTAACCAAACGCAATGTTTGTACCTAGGGTAAAGTTAAAAAGTTTAAACAATTTTAAAATATCACCAGATTTAGGCGAGTAAACAAAAAATGTTCATTTCAGACTCTAAAAACGTAGAAATCGTGTTTCAAGTTGAAATACGCCTTGTAAACGAAAAATGTTCGTTTCAGACTCTAAAACCGCAGAAATCGTGTTTCAAGTTGAAATACGCCTTGGTACCATATCTCACCTAAAGTAAATGGTAGAATCAAACTTTAACCAAACGTAATGTTTGTACCTAGGGTAAAGTTGAAAAGTTTAAACAATTTTAAAATATCACCAGATTTAGGCGAGTAAACGAAAAATGTTCATTTCAGACTCTAAAAACGTAGAAATCGTGTTTCAAGTTGAAATACGCCTTGTAAACGAAAAATGTTCGTTTCAGACTCTAAAACCGCAGAAATCGTGTTTCAAGTTGAAATACGCCTTGGGACAATATCTCACCTAAAGTAAATGGTAGAATCAAACTTTAACCAAACGTAATGTTTGCACCTAGAATAAAGTTAAAAAGTTTAAACAATTTTAAAATATCACTATATTTAGGCGAGTAAACGAAAAATGTTCGTCTCAGACTCTAAAACCGCAGAAATCGTGTTTCAAGTTGAAATACGCCATGGGACCATATTTTACCTAAATTAAATGGTAGAATCAAACTTTAACCACACTTATTGTTTGTACCTAGGGTAAAGTTGAAAAGTTTAAACAATTTTAAAATATCACCAGATTTAGGCGAGTAAACGAAAAATGTTCATTTCAGACTCTAATAACGTTGAAATCGTGTTTCAAGTTGAAATACGCCTTGGGACCATATCTCACCTAAATTAAATGGTAGAATCAAAGTTTAACCAAACGTAATGTTTGAACCTAGGGTAAAGTTGAAAAGTTTAAACAATTTTAAAATATCACTATATTTAGGCGAGTAAACGAAAAATGTTCGTTTCAGACTCTAATAATGCAGAAATCGTGTTTCAAGTTGAAATACGCCTTGTAAACGAAAAATGTTCATTTCAGACTCGAATAACGTAGAAATCGTGTTTCAAGTTGAAATACGCCTTGGGACCATATCTCACCTAAAGTAAATGGTAGAATCAAACTTTAACCAAACGTAATGTTTGTACCTAGGGTAAAGTTAAAAAGTTTAAACAATTTTAAAATATCACCAGATTTAGGCGAGTAAACGAAAAATGTTCATTTCAGACTCTAAAAACGTAGAAATCGTGTTTCAAGTTGAAATACGCCTTGTAAACGAAAAATGTTCGTTTCAGACTCTAAAACCGCAGAAATCGTGTTTCAAGTTGAAATACGCCTTGGGACCATATCTCACCTAAAGTAAATGGTAGAATCAAACTTTAACCAAACGTAATGTTTGTACCTAGGGTAAAGTTAAAAAGTTTAAACAATTTTAAAATATCACTATATTTAGGCGAGTAAACGAAAAATGTTCATTTCAGACTCTAAAAACGTAGAAATCGTGTTTCAAGTTGAAATACGCCTTCTAAACGAAAAATGTTCGTTTCAGACTCTAAAACCGCAGAAATCGTGTTTCAAGTTGAAATACGCCTTGGGACCATATCTCACCTAAAGTAAATGGTAGAATCAAACTTTAACCAAACGTAATGTTTGTACCTAGGGTAAAGTTAAAAAGTTTAAACAATTTTAAAATATCACCAGATTTAGGCGAGTAAACGAAAAATGTTCATTTCAGACTCTAAAAACGTAGAAATCGTGTTTCAAGTTGAAATACGCCTTGTAAACGAAAAATGTTCGTTTCAGACTCTAAAACCGCAGAAATCGTGTTTCAAGTTGAAATACGCCTTGGGACCATATCTCACCTAAAGTAAATGGTAGAATCAAACTTTAACCAAACGTAATGTTTGTACCTAGAATAAAGTTAAAAAGTTTAAACAATTTTAAAATATCACTATATTTAGGCGAGTAAACGAAAAAAGTTCGTTTCAGACTCTAATAATGCAGAAATCGTGTTTCAAGTTGAAATACGCCTTGGGACCATATCTCACCTAAAGTAAATGGTAGAATCAAACTTTAACCAAACGTAATGTTTGTACCTAGGGTAAAGTTAAAAGTTTAAACAATTTTAAAATATTACTATATTTAGGCGAGTAAACGAAAAATGTTCGTTTCAGACTCTAATACCGCAGATATCGTGTTTCAAGTTGAAATACGCCTTGGGACCATATTTTACCTAAATTAAATGGTAGAATCAAACTTTAACCAAACTTATTGTTTGTACCTAGGGTAAAGTTAAAAAGTTTAAACAATTTTAAAATATCACCAGATTTAGGCGAGTAAACAAAAAATGTTCATTTCAGACTCTAAAAACGTAGAAATCGTGTTTCAAGTTGAAATACGCCTTGTAAACGAAAAATGTTCGTTTCAGACTCTAAAACCGCAGAAATCGTGTTTCAAGTTGAAATACGCCTTGGGACCATATCTCACCTAAAGTAAATGGTAGAATCAAACTTTAACCAAACGTAATGTTTGTACCTAGAATAAAGTTAAAAAGTTTAAACAATTTTAAAATATCACTATATTTAGGCGAGTAAACGAAAAAAGTTCGTTTCAGACTCTAATAATGCAGAAATCGTGTTTCAAGTTGAAATACGCCTTGGGACCATATCTCACCTAAAGTAAATGGTAGAATCAAACTTTAACCAAACGTAATGTTTGTACCTAGGGTAAAGTTGAAAAGTTTAAACAATTTTAAAATATCACCAGATTTAGGCGAGTAAACGAAAAATGTTCATTTCAGACTCTAAAAACGTAGAAATCGTGTTCCAAGTTGAAATACGCCTTGTAAACGAAAAATGTTCGTTTCAGACTCTAAAACCTCAGAAATCGTGTTTCAAGTTGAAATACGCCTTGGGACCATATCTCACCTAAAGTAAATGGTAGAATCAAACTTTAACCAAACGTAATGTTTGTACCTAGGGTAAAGTTAAAAAGTTTAAACAATTTTAAAATATCACTATATTTAGGCGAGTAAACGAAAAATGTTCATTTCAGACTCTAAAAACGTAGAAATCGTGTTTCAAGTTGAAATACGCCTTCTAAACGAAAAATGTTCGTTTCAGATTTTAAAACCGCAGAAATCGTGTTTCAAGTTGAAATTCGCCTTGGGACCATATCTCACCTAAAGTAAATGGTAGAATCAAACTTTAACCAAACGTAATGTTTGTACCTAGGGTAAAGTTAAAAAGTTTAAACAATTTTAAAATATCACCAGATTTAGGCGAGTAAACGAAAAATGCTCATTTCAGACTCTAAAAACGTAGAAATCGTGTTTCAAGTTGAAATACGCCTTGTAAACGAAAAATGTTCGTTTCAGACTCTAAAACCGCAGAAATCGTGTTTCAAGTTGAAATACGCCTTGGGACCATATCTCACCTAAAGTAAATGGTAGAATCAAACTTTAACCAAACGTAATGTTTGTACCTAGAATAAAGTTAAAAAGTTTAAACAATTTTAAAATATCACTATATTTAGGCGAGTAAACGAAAAAAGTTCGTTTCAGACTCTAATAATGCAGAAATCGTGTTTCAAGTTGAAATACGCCTTGGGACCATATCTCACCTAAAGTAAATGGTAGAATCAAACTTTAACCAAACGTAATGTTTGTACCTAGGGTAAAGTTAAAAGTTTAAACAATTTTAAAATATCACTATATTTAGGCGAGTAAACGAAAAATGTTCGTTTCAGACTCTAATACCGCAGATATCGTGTTTCAAGTTGAAATACGCCTTGGGACCATATTTTACCTAAATTAAATGGTAGAATCAAACTTTAACCAAACTTATTGTTTGTACCTAGGGTAAAGTTAAAAAGTTTAAACAATTTTAAAATATCACCAGATTTAGGCGAGTAAACAAAAAATGTTCATTTCAGACTCTAAAAACGTAGAAATCGTGTTTCAAGTTGAAATACGCCTTGTAAACGAAAAATGTTCGTTTCAGACTCTAAAACCGCAGAAATCGTGTTTCAAGTTGAAATACGCCTTGGTACCATATCTCACCTAAAGTAAATGGTAGAATCAAACTTTAACCAAACGTAATGTTTGTACCTAGGGTAAAGTTGAAAAGTTTAAACAATTTTAAAATATCACCAGATTTAGGCGAGTAAACGAAAAATGTTCATTTCAGACTCTAAAAACGTAGAAATCGTGTTTCAAGTTGAAATACGCCTTCTAAACGAAAAATGTTCGTTTCAGACTCTAAAACCGCAGAAATCGTGTTTCAAGTTGAAATACGCCTTGGGACCATATTTCACCTAAAGTAAATGGTAGAATCAAACTTTAACCAAACGTAATGTTTGTACCTAGGGTAAAGTTAAAAGTTTAAACAATTTTAAAATATCACTATATTTAGGCGAGTAAACGAAAAATGTTCGTTTCAGACTCTAATACCGCAGATATCGTGTTTCAAGTTGAAAAACGCCTTGGTACCATATCTCACCTAAAGTAAATGGTAGAATCAAACTTTAACCAAACGTAATGTTTGTACCTAGGGTAAAGTTGAAAAGTTTAAACAATTTTAAAATATCACCAGATATAGGCGAGTAAACGAAAAATGTTCATTTCAGACTCTAAAAACGTAGAAATCGTGTTTCAAGTTGAAATACGCCTTGTAAACGAAAAATGTTCGTTTCAGACTCTAAAACCGCAGAAATCGTGTTTCAAGTTGAAATAAGCCTTGGGACCATATCTCACCTAAAGTAAATGGTAGAATCAAACTTTAACCAAACGTAATGTTTGTACCTAGAATAAAGTTAAAAAGTTTAAACAATTTTAAAATATCACTATATTTAGGCGAGTAAACGAAAAAAGTTCGTTTCAGACTCTAATAATGCAGAAATCGTGTTTCAAGTTGAAATACGCCTTGGGACCATATCTCACCTAAAGTAAATGGTAGAATCAAACTTTAACCAAACGTAATGTTTGTACCTAGGGTAAAGTTAAAAGTTTAAACAATTTTAAAATATCACTATATTTAGGCGAGTAAACGAAAAATGTTCGTTTCAGACTCTAATACCGCAGATATCGTGTTTCAAGTTGAAATACGCCTTGGGACCATATTTTACCTAAATTAAATGGTAGAATCAAACTTTAACCAAACTTATTGTTTGTACCTAGGGTAAAGTTAAAAAGTTTAAACAATTTTAAAATATCACCAGATTTAGGCGAGTAAACAAAAAATGTTCATTTCAGACTCTAAAAACGTAGAAATCGTGTTTCAAGTTGAAATACGCCTTGTAAACGAAAAATGTTCGTTTCAGACTCTAAAACCGCAGAAATCGTGTTTCAAGTTGAAATACGCCTTGGGACCATATCTCACCTAAAGTAAATGGTAGAATCAAACTTTAACCAAACGTAATGTTTGTACCTAGAATAAAGTTAAAAAGTTTAAACAATTTTAAAATATCACTATATTTAGGCGAGTAAACGAAAAAAGTTCGTTTCAGACTCTAATAATGCAGAAATCGTGTTTCAAGTTGAAATACGCCTTGGGACCATATCTCACCTAAAGTAAATGGTAGAATCAAACTTTAACCAAACGTAATGTTTGTACCTAGGGTAAAGTTGAAAAGTTTAAACAATTTTAAAATATCACCAGATTTAGGCGAGTAAACGAAAAATGTTCATTTCAGACTCTAAAAACGTAGAAATCGTGTTCCAAGTTGAAATACGCCTTGTAAACGAAAAATGTTCGTTTCAGACTCTAAAACCGCAGAAATCGTGTTTCAAGTTGAAATACGCCTTGGGACCATATCTCACCTAAAGTAAATGGTAGAATCAAACTTTAACCAAACGTAATGTTTGTACCTAGGGTAAAGTTAAAAAGTTTAAACAATTTTAAAATATCACTATATTTAGGCGAGTAAACGAAAAATGTTCATTTCAGACTCTAAAAACGTAGAAATCGTGTTTCAAGTTGAAATACGCCTTCTAAACGAAAAATGTTCGTTTCAGACTCTAAAACCGCAGAAATCGTGTTTCAAGTTGAAATTCGCCTTGGGACCATATCTCACCTAAAGTAAATGGTAGAATCAAACTTTAACCAAACGTAATGTTTGTACCTAGGGTAAAGTTAAAAAGTTTAAACAATTTTAAAATATCACCAGATTTAGGCGAGTAAACGAAAAATGTTCATTTCAGACTCTAAAAACGTAGAAATCGTGTTTCAAGTTGAAATACGCCTTGTAAACGAAAAATGTTCGTTTCAGACTCTAAAACCGCAGAAATCGTGTTTCAAGTTGAAATACGCCTTGGGACCATATCTCACCTAAAGTAAATGGTAGAATCAAACTTTAACCAAACGTAATGTTTGTACCTAGAATAAAGTTAAAAAGTTTAAACAATTTTAAAATATCACTATATTTAGGCGAGTAAACGAAAAAAGTTCGTTTCAGACTCTAATAATGCAGAAATCGTGTTTCAAGTTGAAATACGCCTTGGGACCATATCTCACCTAAAGTAAATGGTAGAATCAAACTTTAACCAAACGTAATGTTTGTACCTAGGGTAAAGTTAAAAGTTTAAACAATTTTAAAATATCACCAGATTTAGGCGAGTAAACGAAAAATGTTCATTTCAGACTCTAAAAACGTAGAAATCGTGTTTCAAGTTGAAATACGCCTTCTAAACGAAAAATGTTCGTTTCAGACTCTAAAACCGCAGAAATCGTGTTTCAAGTTGAAATACGCCTTGGGACCATATCTCACCTAAAGTAAATGGTAGAATCAAACTTTAACCAAACGTAATGTTTGTACCTAGGGTAAAGTTAAAAGTTTAAACAATTTTAAAATATCACTATATTTAGGCGAGTAAACGAAAAATGTTCGTTTCAGACTCTAATACCGCAGATATCGTGTTTCAAGTTGAAATACGCCTTGGTACCATATCTCACCTAAAGTAAATGGTAGAATCAAACTTTAACCAAACGTAATGTTTGTACCTAGGGTAAAGTTGAAAAGTTTAAACAATTTTAAAATATCACCAGATTTAGGCGAGTAAACGAAAAATGTTCATTTCAGACTCTAAAAACGTAGAAATCGTGTTTCAAGTTGAAATACGCCTTGTAAACGAAAAATGTTCGTTTCAGACTCTAAAACCGCAGAAATCGTGTTTCAAGTTGAAATACGCCTTGGGACCATATCTCACCTAAAGTAAATGGTAGAATCAAACTTTAACCAAACGTAATGTTTGTACCTAGAATAAAGTTAAAAAGTTTAAACAATTTTAAAATATCACTATATTTAGGCGAGTAAACGAAAAAAGTTCGTTTCAGACTCTAATAATGCAGAAATCGTGTTTCAAGTTGAAATACGCCTTGGGACCATATCTCACCTAAAGTAAATGGTAGAATCAAACTTTAACCAAACGTAATGTTTGTACCTAGGGTAAAGTTAAAAGTTTAAACAATTTTAAAATATCACTATATTTAGGCGAGTAAACGAAAAATGTTCGTTTCAGACTCTAATACCGCAGATATCGTGTTTCAAGTTGAAATACGCCTTGGGACCATATTTTACCTAAATTAAATGGTAGAATCAAACTTTAACCAAACTTATTGTTTGTACCTAGGGTAAAGTTAAAAAGTTTAAACAATTTTAAAATATCACCAGATTTAGGCGAGTAAACAAAAAATGTTCATTTCAGACTCTAAAAACGTAGAAATCGTGTTTCAAGTTGAAATACGCCTTGTAAACGAAAAATGTTCGTTTCAGACTCTAAAACCGCAGAAATCGTGTTTCAAGTTGAAATACGCCTTGGGACCATATCTCACCTAAAGTAAATGGTAGAATCAAACTTTAACCAAACGTAACGTTTGTACCTAGAATAAAGTTAAAAAGTTTAAACAATTTTAAAATATCACTATATTTAGGCGAGTAAACGAAAAAAGTTCGTTTCAGACTCTAATAATGCAGAAATCGTGTTTCAAGTTGAAATACGCCTTGGGACCATATCTCACCTAAAGTAAATGGTAGAATCAAACTTTAACCAAACGTAATGTTTGTACCTAGGGTAAAGTTGAAAAGTTTAAACAATTTTAAAATATCACCAGATTTAGGCGAGTAAACGAAAAATGTTCATTTCAGACTCTAAAAACGTAGAAATCGTGTTCCAAGTTGAAATACGCCTTGTAAACGAAAAATGTTCGTTTCAGACTCTAAAACCTCAGAAATCGTGTTTCAAGTTGAAATACGCCTTGGGACCATATCTCACCTAAAGTAAATGGTAGAATCAAACTTTAACCAAACGTAATGTTTGTACCTAGGGTAAAGTTAAAAAGTTTAAACAATTTTAAAATATCACTATATTTAGGCGAGTAAACGAAAAATATTCATTTCAGACTCTAAAAACGTAGAAATCGTGTTTCAAGTTGAAATACGCCTTCTAAACGAAAAATGTTCGTTTCAGACTCTAAAACCGCAGAAATCGTGTTTCAAGTTGAAATTCGCCTTGGGACCATATCTCACCTAAAGTAAATGGTAGAATCAAACTTTAACCAAACGTAATGTTTGTACCTAGGGTAAAGTTAAAAAGTTTAAACAATTTTAAAATATCACCAGATTTAGGCGAGTAAACGAAAAATGTTCATTTCAGACTCTAAAAACGTAGAAATCGTGTTTCAAGTTGAAATACGCCTTGTAAACGAAAAATGTTCGTTTCAGACTCTAAAACCGCAGAAATCGTGTTTCAAGTTGAAATACGCCTTGGGACCATATCTCACCTAAAGTAAATGGTAGAATCAAACTTTAACCAAACGTAATGTTTGTACCTAGAATAAAGTTAAAAAGTTTAAACAATTTTAAAATATCACTATATTTAGGCGAGTAAACGAAAAAAGTTCGTTTCAGACTCTAATAATGCAGAAATCGTGTTTCAAGTTGAAATACGCCTTGGGACCATATCTCACCTAAAGTAAATGGTAGAATCAAACTTTAACCAAACGTAATGTTTGTACCTAGGGTAAAGTTAAAAGTTTAAACAATTTTAAAATATCACTATATTTAGGCGAGTAAACGAAAAATGTTCGTTTCAGACTCTAATACCGCAGATATCGTGTTTCAAGTTGAAATACGCCTTGGTACCATATTTTACCTAAATTAAATGGTAAAATCAAACTTTAACCAAACTTATTGTTTGTACCTAGGGTAAAGTTAAAAAGTTTAAACAATTTTAAAATATCACCAGATTTAGGCGAGTAAACAAAAAATGTTCATTTCAGACTCTAAAAACGTAGAAATCGTGTTTCAAGTTGAAATACGCCTTGTAAACGAAAAATGTTCGTTTCAGACTCTAAAACCGCAGAAATCGTGTTTCAAGTTGAAATACGCCTTGGTACCATATCTCACCTAAAGTAAATGGTAGAATCAAACTTTAACCAAACGTAATGTTTGTACCTAGGGTAAAGTTGAAAAGTTTAAACAATTTTAAAATATCACCAGATTTAGGCGAGTAAACGAAAAATGTTCATTTCAGACTCTAAAAACGTAGAAATCGTGTTTCAAGTTGAAATACGCCTTCTAAACGAAAAATGTTCGTTTCAGACTCTAAAACCGCAGAAATCGTGTTTCAAGTTGAAATACGCCTTGGGACCATATCTCACCTAAAGTAAATGGTAGAATCAAACTTTAACCAAACGTAATGTTTGTACCTAGGGTAAAGTTAAAAGTTTAAACAATTTTAAAATATCAATATATTTAGGCGAGTAAACGAAAAATGTTCGTTTCAGACTCTAATACCGCAGATATCGTGTTTCAAGTTGAAATACGCCTTGGTACCATATCTCACCTAAAGTAAATGGTAGAATCAAACTTTAACCAAACGTAATGTTTGTACCTAGGGTAAAGTTGAAAAGTTTAAACAATTTTAAAATATCACCAGATTTAGGCGAGTAAACGAAAAATGTTCATTTCAGACTCTAAAAACGTAGAAATCTTGTTTCAAGTTGAAATACGCCTTCTAAACGAAAAATGTTCGTTTCAGACTCTAAAACCGCAGAAATCGTGTTTCAAGTTGAAATACGCCTTGGGACCATATCTCACCTAAAGTAAATGGTAGAATCAAACTTTAACCAAACGTAATGTTTGTACCTAGAATAAAGTTAAAAAGTTTAAACAATTTTAAAATATCACTATATTTAGGCGAGTAAACGAAAAATGTTCGTCTTGGACTCTAAAACCGCAGAAATCGTGTTTCAAGTTGAAATACGCCTTGGGACCATATCTCACCTAAAGTAAATGGTAGAATCAAACTTTAACCAAACGTAATGTTTGTACCTAGGGTAAAGTTAAAAAGTTTAAACAATTTTAAAATATCACTATATTTAGGCGAGTAAACGAAAAATGTTCATTTCAGACTCTAAAAACGTAGAAATCGTGTTTCAAGTTGAAATACGCCTCCTAAACGAAAAATGTTCGTTTCAGACTCTAAAACCGCAGAAATCGTGTTTCAAGTTGAAATACGCCTTGGGACCATATCTCACCTAAAGTAAATGGTAGAATCAAACTTTAACCAAACGTAATGTTTGTACCTAGGGTAAAGTTAAAAAGTTTAAACAATTTTAAAATATCACCAGATTTAGGCGAGTAAACGAAAAATGTTCATTTCAGACTCTAAAAACGTAGAAATCGTGTTTCAAGTTGAAATACGCCTTGTAAACGAAAAATGTTCGTTTCAGACTCTAAAACCGCAGAAATCGTGTTTCAAGTTGAAATACGCCTTGGGACCATATCTCACCTAAAGTAAATGGTAGAATCAAACTTTAACCAAACGTAATGTTTGTACCTAGGGTAAAGTTAAAAAGTTTAAACAATTTTAAAATATCACTATATTTAGGCGAGTAAACGAAAAATGTTCATTTCAGACTCTAAAAACGTAGAAATCGTGTTTCAAGTTGAAATACGCCTTGTAAACGAAAAATGTTCGTTTCAGACTCTAAAACCGCAGAAATCGTGTTTCAAGTTGAAATACGCCTTGGGACCATATCTCACCTAAAGTAAATGGTAGAATCAAACTTTAACCAAACGTAATGTTTGTACCTAGGGTAAAGTTAAAAGTTTAAACAATTTTAAAATATCAATATATTTAGGCGAGTAAACGAAAAATGTTCGTTTCAGACTCTAATACCGCAGATATCGTGTTTCAAGTTGAAATACGCCTTGGTACCATATCTCACCTAAAGTAAATGGTAGAATCAAACTTTAACCAAACGTAATGTTTGTACCTAGGGTAAAGTTGAAAAGTTTAAACAATTTTAAAATATCACCAGATTTAGGCGAGTAAACGAAAAATGTTCATTTCAGACTCTAAAAACGTAGAAATCGTGTTTCAAGTTGAAATACGCCTTCTAAACGAAAAATGTTCGTTTCAGACTCTAAAACCGCAGAAATCGTGTTTCAAGTTGAAATACGCCTTGGGACCATATCTCACCTAAAGTAAATGGTAGAATCAAACTTTAACCAAACGTAATGTTTGTACCTAGAATAAAGTTAAAAAGTTTAAACAATTTTAAAATATCACTATATTTAGGCGAGTAAACGAAAAATGTTCGTCTTGGACTCTAAAACCGCAGAAATCGTGTTTCAAGTTGAAATACGCCTTGGGACCATATCTCACCTAAAGTAAATGGTAGAATCAAACTTTAACCAAACGTAATGTTTGTACCTAGGGTAAAGTTAAAAAGTTTAAACAATTTTAAAATATCACTATATTTAGGCGAGTAAACGAAAAATGTTCATTTCAGACTCTAAAAACGTAGAAATCGTGTTTCAAGTTGAAATACGCCTCCTAAACGAAAAATGTTCGTTTCAGACTCTAAAACCGCAGAAATCGTGTTTCAAGTTGAAATACGCCTTGGGACCATATCTCACCTAAAGTAAATGGTAGAATCAAACTTTAACCAAACGTAATGTTTGTACCTAGGGTAAAGTTAAAAAGTTTAAACAATTTTAAAATATCACTATATTTAGGCGAGTAAACGAAAAATGTTCATTTCAGACTCTAAAAACGTAGAAATCGTGTTTCAAGTTGAAATACGCCTTCTAAACGAAAAATGTTCGTTTCAGACTCTAAAACCGCAGAAATCGTGTTTCAAGTTGAAATTCGCCTTGGGACCATATCTCACCTAAAGTAAATGGTAGAATCAAACTTTAACCAAACGTAATGTTTGTACCTAGGGTAAAGTTAAAAGTTTAAACAATTTTAAAATATCACTATATTTAGGCGAGTAAACGAAAAATGTTCGTTTCAGACTCTAATACCGCAGATATCGTGTTTCAAGTTGAAATACGCCTTGGGACCATATTTTACCTAAATTAAATGGTAGAATCAAACTTTAACCAAACTTATTGTTTGTACCTAGGGTAAAGTTAAAAAGTTTAAACAATTTTAAAATATCACCAGATTTAGGCGAGTAAACAAAAAATGTTCATTTCAGACTCTAAAAACGTAGAAATCGTGTTTCAAGTTGAAATACGCCTTGTAAACGAAAAATGTTCTTTTCAGACTCTAAAACCGCAGAAATCGTGTTTCAAGTTGAAATACGCCTTGGTACCATATCTCACCTAAAGTAAATGGTAGAATCAAACTTTAACCAAACGTAATGTTTGTACCTACGGTAAAGTTGAAAAGTTTAAACAATTTTAAAATATCACCAGATTTAGGCGAGTAAACGAAAAATGTTCATTTCAGACTCTAAAAACGTAGAAATCGTATTTCAACTTGAAACACGATTTCTGCGGTTTTAGAGTCTGAAACGAACATTTTTCGTTTAGAAGGCGTATTTCAACTTGAAACACGATTTCTACGTTTTTAGAGTCTGAAACGAACATTTTTCGTTTACTCGCCTAAATATAGTGATATTTTAAAATTGTTTAAGCTTTTAACTTTACCCTAGGTACAAACATTACGTTTGGTTAAAGTTTGATTCTACCATTTACTTTAGGTGAGATATGGTCCCAAGGCGTATTTCAACTTGAAACACGATTTCTGCGGTTTTAGAGTCTGAAACGAACATTTTTCGTTTACAAGGCGTATTTCAACTTGAAACACGATTTCTACGTTTTTAGAGTCTGAAATGAACATTTTTCGTTTACTCGCCTAAATCTGGTGATATTTTAAAATTGTTTAAACTTTTTAACTTTATTCTAGGTACAAACATTCAAGTTGAAATACGCCTTGGGACCATATTTTACCTAAATTAAATGGTAGAATCAAACTTTAACCAAACTTATTGTTTGTACCTAGGGTAAAGTTAAAAAGTTTAAACAATTTTAAAATATCACCAGATTTAGGCGAGTAAACAAAAAATGTTCATTTCAGACTCTAAAAACGTAGAAATCGTGTTTCAAGTTGAAATACGCCTTGTAAACGAAAAATGTTCGTTTCAGACTCTAAAACCGCAGAAATCGTGTTTCAAGTTGAAATACGCCTTGGTACCATATCTCACCTAAAGTAAATGGTAGAATCAAACTTTAACCAAACGTAATGTTTGTACCTAGGGTAAAGTTGAAAAGTTTAAACAATTTTAAAATATCACCAGATTTAGGCGAGTAAACGAAAAATGTTCATTTCAGACTCTAAAAACGTAGAAATCGTGTTTCAAGTTGAAATACGCCTTCTAAACGAAAAATGTTCGTTTCAGACTCTAAAACCGCAGAAATCGTGTTTCAAGTTGAAATACGCCTTGGGACCATATCTCACCTAAAGTAAATGGTAGAATCAAACTTTAACCAAACGTAATGTTTGTACCTAGAATAAAGTTAAAAAGTTTAAACAATTTTAAAATATCACTATATTTAGGCGAGTAAACGAAAAAAGTTCGTTTCAGACTCTAATAATGCAGAAATCGTGTTTCAAGTTGAAATACGCCTTGGGACCATATCTCACCTAAAGTAAATGGTAGAATCAAACTTTAACCAAACGTAATGTTTGTACCTAGGGTAAAGTTAAAAGTTTAAACAATTTTAAAATATCACTATATTTAGGCGAGTAAACGAAAAATGTTCGTTTCAGACTCTAATACCGCAGATATCGTGTTTCAAGTTGAAATACGCCTTGGGACCATATTTTACCTAAATTAAATGGTAGAATCAAACTTTAACCAAACTTATTGTTTGTACCTAGGGTAAAGTTAAAAAGTTTAAACAATTTTAAAATATCACCAGATTTAGGCGAGTAAACAAAAAATGTTCATTTCAGACTCTAAAAACGTAGAAATCGTGTTTCAAGTTGAAATACGCCTTGTAAACGAAAAATGTTCGTTTCAGACTCTAAAACCGCAGAAATCGTGTTTCAAGTTGAAATACGCCTTGGTACCATATCTCACCTAAAGTAAATGGTAGAATCAAACTTTAACCAAACGTAATGTTTGTACCTAGGGTAAAGTTGAAAAGTTTAAACAATTTTAAAATATCACCAGATTTAGGCGAGTAAACGAAAAATGTTCATTTCAGACTCTAAAAACGTAGAAATCGTATTTCAACTTGAAACACGATTTCTGCGGTTTTAGAGTCTGAAACGAACATTTTTCGTTTAGAAGGCGTATTTCAACTTGAAACACGATTTCTACGTTTTTAGAGTCTGAAACGAACATTTTTCGTTTACTCGCCTAAATATAGTGATATTTTAAAATTGTTTAAGCTTTTAACTTTACCCTAGGTACAAACATTACGTTTGGTTAAAGTTTGATTCTACCATTTACTTTAGGTGAGATATGGTCCCAAGGCGTATTTCAACTTGAAACACGATTTCTGCGGTTTTAGAGTCTGAAACGAACATTTTTCGTTTACAAGGCGTATTTCAACTTGAAACACGATTTCTACGTTTTTAGAGTCTGAAATGAACATTTTTCGTTTACTCGCCTAAATCTGGTGATATTTTAAAATTGTTTAAACTTTTTAACTTTATTCTAGGTACAAACATTCAAGTTGAAATACGCCTTGGGACCATATTTTACCTAAATTAAATGGTAGAATCAAACTTTAACCAAACTTATTGTTTGTACCTAGGGTAAAGTTAAAAAGTTTAAACAATTTTAAAATATCACCAGATTTAGGCGAGTAAACAAAAAATGTTCATTTCAGACTCTAAAAACGTAGAAATCGTGTTTCAAGTTGAAATACGCCTTGTAAACGAAAAATGTTCGTTTCAGACTCTAAAACCGCAGAAATCGTGTTTCAAGTTGAAATACGCCTTGGTACCATATCTCACCTAAAGTAAATGGTAGAATCAAACTTTAACCAAACGTAATGTTTGTACCTAGGGTAAAGTTGAAAAGTTTAAACAATTTTAAAATATCACCAGATTTAGGCGAGTAAACGAAAAATGTTCATTTCAGACTCTAAAAACGTAGAAATCGTGTTTCAAGTTAAAATACGCCTTCTAAACGAAAAATGTTCGTTTCAGACTCTAAAACCGCAGAAATCGTGTTTCAAGTTGAAATACGCCTTGGGACCATATCTCACCTAAAGTAAATGGTAGAATCAAACTTTAACCAAACGTAATGTTTGTACCTAGAATAAAGTTAAAAAGTTTAAACAATTTTAAAATATCACTATATTTAGGCGAGTAAACGAAAAATGTTCGTCTTAGACTCTAAAACCGCAGAAATCGTGTTTCAAGTTGAAATACGCCTTGAGACCATATCTCACCTAAAGTAAATGGTAGAATCAAACTTTAACCAAACGTAATGTTTGTACCTAGGGTAAAGTTAAAAAGTTTAAACAATTTTAAAATATCACCAGATTTAGGCGAGTAAACGAAAAATGTTCATTTCAGACTCTAAAAACGTAGAAATCGTGTTTCATGTTGAAATACGCCTTGTAAACGAAAAATGTTCATTTCAGACTCTAATAACGTAGAAATCGTGTTTCAAGTTGAAATACGCCTTGGGACCATATCCCACCTAAAGTAAATGGTAGAATCAAACTTTAACCAAACGTAATGATTGTACCTAGAATAAAGTTAAAAAGTTTAAACAATTTTAAAATATCACTATATTTAGGCGAGTAAACGAAAAATGTTCGTCTCAGACTCTAAAACCGCAGAAATCATGTTTCAAGTTGAAATACGCCTTGGGACCATATTTTACCTAAATTAAATGGTAGAATCAAACTTTAACCAAACTTATTGTTTGTACCTAGGGTAAAGTTGAAAAGTTTAAACAATTTTAAAATATCACCAGATTTAGGCGAGTAAACGAAAAATGTTCATTTCAGACTCTAATAACGTTGAAATCGTGTTTCAAGTTGAAATACGCCTTGGGACCATATCTCACCTAAATTAAATGGTAGAATCAAAGTTTAACCAAACGTAATGTTTGTACCTAGGGTAAAGTTGAAAAGTTTAAACAATTTTAAAATATCACTATATTTAGGCGAGTAAACGAAAAATGTTCGTTTCAGACTCTAAAAACGTAGAAATCGTGTTCCAAGTTGAAATACGCCTTGTAAACGAAAAATGTTCGTTTCAGACTCTAAAACCGCAGAAATCGTGTTTCAAGTTGAAATACGCCTTGGGACCATATCTCACCTAAAGTAAATGGTAGAATCAAACTTTAACCAAACGTAATGTTTGTACCTAGGGTAAAGTTAAAAAGTTTAAACAATTTTAAAATATCACTATATTTAGGCGAGTAAACGAAAAATGTTCATTTCAGACTCTAAAAACGTAGAAATCGTGTTTCAAGTTGAAATACGCCTTCTAAACGAAAAATGTTCGTTTCAGACTCTAAAACCGCAGAAATCGTGTTTCAAGTTGAAATACGCCTTGGGACCATATCTCACCTAAAGTAAATGGTAGAATCAAACTTTAACCAAACGTAATGTTTGTACCTAGGGTAAAGTTAAAAAGTTTAAACAATTTTAAAATATCACTATATTTAGGCGAGTAAACGAAAAATGTTCATTTCAGACTCTAAAAATGTAGAAATCGTGTTTCAAGTTGAAATACGCCTTGTAAACGAAAAATGTTCGTTTCAGACTCTAAAACCGCAGAAATCGTGTTTCAAGTTGAAATACGCCTTGGGACCATATCTCACCTAAAGTAAATGGTAGAATCAAACTTTAACCAAACGTAATGTTTGTACCTAGAATAAAGTTAAAAAGTTTAAACAATTTTAAAATATCACTATATTTAGGCGAGTAAACGAAAAAAGTTCGTTTCAGACTATAATAATGCAGAAATCGTGTTTCAAGTTGAAATACGCCTTGGGACCATATCTCACCTAAAGTAAATGGTAGAATCAAACTTTAACCAAACGTAATGTTTGTACCTAGGGTAAAGTTAAAAGTTTAAACAATTTTAAAATATCACTATATTTAGGCGAGTAAACGAAAAATGTTCGTTTCAGACTCTAATACCGCAGATATCGTGTTTCAAGTAGAAATACGCCTTGGGACCATATTTTACCTAAATTAAATGGTAGAATCAAACTTTAACCAAACTTATTGTTTGTACCTAGGGTAAAGTTAAAAAGTTTAAACAATTTTAAAATATCACCAGATTTAGGCGAGTAAACAAAAAATGTTCATTTCAGACTCTAAAAACGTAGAAATCGTGTTTCAAGTTGAAATACGCCTTGTAAACGAAAAATGTTCGTTTCAGACTCTAAAACCGCAGAAATCGTGTTTCAAGTTGAAATACGCCTTGGGACCATATTTTACCTAAATTAAATGGTAGAATCAAACTTTAACCAAACTTATTGTTTGTACCTAGGGTAAAGTTGAAAAGTTTAAACAATTTTAAAATATCACCAGATTTAGGCGAGTAAACGAAAAATGTTCATTTCAGACTCTAATAACGTTGAAATCGTGTTTCAAGTTGAAATACGCCTTGGGACCATATCTCACCTAAATTAAATGGTAGAATCAAAGTTTAACCAAACGTAATGTTTGTACCTAGGGTAAAGTTGAAAAGTTTAAACAATTTTAAAATATCACTATATTTAGGCGAGTAAACGAAAAATGTTCGTTTCAGACTCTAATAATGCAGAAATCGTGTTTCAAGTTGAAATACGCCTTGGGACCATATCTCACCTAAAGTAAATGGTAGAATCAAACTTTAACCAAACGTAATGTTTGTACCTAGGGTAAAGTTGAAAAGTTTAAACAATTTTAAAATATCACCAGATTTAGGCGAGTAAACGAAAAATGTTCATTTCAGACTCTAAAAACGTAGAAATCGTGTTTCATGTTGAAATACGCCTTGTAAACGAAAAATGTTCATTTCAGACTCTAATAACGTAGAAATCGTGTTTCAAGTTGAAATACGCCTTGGGACCATATTCCACCTAAAGTAAATGGTAGAATCAAACTTTAACCAAACGTAATGATTGTACCTAGAATAAAGTTAAAAAGTTTAAACAATTTTAAAATATCACTATATTTAGGCGAGTAAACGAAAAATGTTCGTTTCAGACTCTAATAATGCAGAAATCGTGTTTCAAGTTGAAATACGCCTTGGGACCATATCTCACCTAAATTAAATGGTAGAATCAAAGTTTAACCAAACGTAATGTTTGTACCTAGGGTAAAGTTGAAAAGTTTAAACAATTTTAAAATATCACTATATTTAGGCGAGTAAACGAAAAATGTTCGTTTCAGACTCTAATAATGCAGAAATCGTGTTTCAAGTTGAAATACGCCTTGGGACCATATCTCTCCTAAAGTAAATGGTAGAATCAAACTTTAACCAAACGTAATGTTTGTACCTAGGGTAAAGTTGAAAAGTTTAAACAATTTTAAAATATCACCAGATTTAGGCGAGTAAACGAAAAATGTTCATTTCAGACTCTAAAAACGTAGAAATCGTGTTCCAAGTTGAAATACGCCTTGTAAACGAAAAATGTTCGTTTCAGACTCTAAAACCGCAGAAATCGTGTTTCAAGTTGAAATACGCCTTGGGACCATATCTCACCTAAAGTAAATGGTAGAATCAAACTTTAACCAAACGTAATGTTTGTACCTAGGGTAAAGTTAAAAAGTTTAAACAATTTTAAAATATCACTATATTTAGGCGAGTAAACGAAAAATGTTCATTTCAGACTCTAAAAACGTAGAAATCGTGTTTCAAGTTGAAATACGCCTTCTAAACGAAAAATGTTCGTTTCAGACTCTAAAACCGCAGAAATCGTGTTTCAAGTTGAAATACGCCTTGGGACCATATCTCACCTAAAGTAAATGGTAGAATCAAACTTTAACCAAACGTAATGTTTGTACCTAGGGTAAAGTTAAAAAGTTTAAACAATTTTAAAATATCACTATATTTAGGCGAGTAAACGAAAAATGTTCATTTCAGACTCTAAAAATGTAGAAATCGTGTTTCAAGTTGAAATACGCCTTGTAAACGAAAAATGTTCGTTTCAGACTCTAAAACCGCAGAAATCGTGTTTCAAGTTGAAATACGCCTTGGGACCATATCTCACCTAAAGTAAATGGTAGAATCAAACTTTAACCAAACGTAATGTTTGTACCTAGAATAAAGTTAAAAAGTTTAAACAATTTTAAAATATCACTATATTTAGGCGAGTAAACGAAAAAAGTTCGTTTCAGACTCTAATAATGCAGAAATCGTGTTTCAAGTTGAAATACGCCTTGGGACCATATCTCACCTAAAGTAAATGGTAGAATCAAACTTTAACCAAACGTAATGTTTGTACCTAGGGTAAAGTTAAAAGTTTAAACAATTTTAAAATATCACTATATTTAGGCGAGTAAACGAAAAATGTTCGTTTCAGACTCTAATACCGCAGATATCGTGTTTCAAGTAGAAATACGCCTTGGGACCATATTTTACCTAAATTAAATGGTAGAATCAAACTTTAACCAAACTTATTGTTTGTACCTAGGGTAAAGTTAAAAAGTTTAAACAATTTTAAAATATCACCAGATTTAGGCGAGTAAACAAAAAATGTTCATTTCAGACTCTAAAAACGTAGAAATCGTGTTTCAAGTTGAAATACGCCTTGTAAACGAAAAATGTTCGTTTCAGACTCTAAAACCGCAGAAATCGTGTTTCAAGTTGAAATACGCCTTGGGACCATATTTTACCTAAATTAAATGGTAGAATCAAACTTTAACCAAACTTATTTTTTGTACCTAGGGTAAAGTTGAAAAGTTTAAACAATTTTAAAATATCACCAGATTTAGGCGAGTAAACGAAAAATGTTCATTTCAGATTCTAATAACGTTGAAATCGTGTTTCAAGTTGAAATACGCCTTGGGACCATATCTCACCTAAATTAAATGGTAGAATCAAAGTTTAACCAAACGTAATGTTTGTACCTAGGGTAAAGTTGAAAAGTTTAAACAATTTTAAAATATCACTATATTTAGGCGAGTAAACGAAAAATGTTCGTTTCAGACTCTAATAATGCAGAAATCGTGTTTCAAGTTGAAATACGCCTTGGGACCATATCTCACCTAAAGTAAATGGTAGAATCAAACTTTAACCAAACGTAATGTTTGTACCTAGGGTAAAGTTGAAAAGTTTAAACAATTTTAAAATATCACCAGATTTAGGCGAGTAAACGAAAAATGTTCATTTCAGACTCTAAAAACGTAGAAATCGTGTTCCAAGTTGAAATACGCCTTGTAAACGAAAAATGTTCGTTTCAGACTCTAAAACCGCAGAAATCGTGTTTCAAGTTGAAATACGCCTTGGGACCATATCTCACCTAAAGTAAATGGTAGAATCAAACTTTAACCAAACGTAATGTTTGTACCTAGGGTAAAGTTAAAAAGTTTAAACAATTTTAAAATATCACTATATTTAGGCGAGTAAACGAAAAATGTTCATTTCAGACTCTAAAAACGTAGAAATCGTGTTTCAAGTTGAAATACGCCTTGTAAACGAAAAATGTTCGTTTCAGACTCTAAAACCGCAGAAATCGTGTTTCAAGTTGAAATACGCCTTGGGACCATATCTCACCTAAAGTAAATGGTAGAATCAAACTTTAACCAAACGTAATGTTTGTACCTAGAATAAAGTTAAAAAGTTTAAACAATTTTAAAATATCACTATATTTAGGCGAGTAAACGAAAAATGTTCGTTTCAGACTCTAATAATGCAGAAATCGTGTTTCAAGTTGAAATACGCCTTGGGACCATATCTCACCTAAAGTAAATGGTAGAATCAAACTTTAACCAAACGTAATGTTTGTACCTAGGGTAAAGTTGAAAAGTTTAAACAATTTTAAAATATCACCAGATTTAGGCGAGTAAACGAAAAATGTTCATTTCAGACTCTAAAAACGTAGAAATCGTGTTCCAAGTTGAAATACGCCTTGTAAACGAAAAATGTTCGTTTCAGACTCTAAAACCGCAGAAATCGTGTTTCAAGTTGAAATACGCCTTGGGACCATATCTCACCTAAAGTAAATGGTAGAATCAAACTTTAACCAAACGTAATGTTTGTACCTAGGGTAAAGTTAAAAAGTTTAAACAATTTTAAAATATCACTATATTTAGGCGAGTAAACGAAAAATGTTCATTTCAGACTCTAAAAACGTAGAAATCGTGTTTCAAGTTGAAATACGCCTTGTAAACGAAAAATGTTCGTTTCAGACTCTAAAACCGCAGAAATCGTGTTTCAAGTTGAAATACG